>OV816025.1:24655857-26123433 GCA_929113105.1 Agrypnus murinus | reverse complement strand
TAACAGCTTGTGTTTCTACCACAGTTTTCCGAAAAAAAATCAGCACGTTCGCGAAGGCGAGAGCGGATATCTGGATGTTAGGGTTGTCGCCCTAGGTCAGGCCGGCATTTAATTCGCTCAGGTTATCTAAAATTTCATCTAGGTTTATCAGATCAGGTCTCCCTGCTTGACCTTACTCTTAAGAGAGTAATAGTTACTCCCGCCGTTTACCCGCTCTTGCTTGAACTTCTTTACGTTGACATTCAGAGCGCTGGGCAGAAATCACATTGCGTCAACACCCGCAGGGGTCATTGCAATGCTTTGTTTTAAGTAGATAATTCAATTTAATTCAATTCAATGAGAATGTTCATCTTGGATTTCCTCACGTATAGCCTATCACCTTGTAGCTAAAATAGGCCCTGTCTTGAATTGCTTTGGAGTATTTGATACATTGTAATTTTTATTTGAACATCCGAACATCTTTCAGATCGGGTGCCCAAATCTTGTGTAAAGACACGAATTGCGATACGATCAATTATCGGGCCATCGCAATGCTTTGTTTTAAGTAGACAGTCAGATTCACCCGGTCCGTGTCAGCTGAATTGGGGGATCGGAGCGAACCGATCGCCAAAGCGTCGCAGAAATGATGTTTCGCAGGAGGCCAAAGCAATATGATCTTCTGATCTGTTGAACATCAAAGTGCCGATGTATTACTGGATTAACTATATTAAAACATTCAAACGTTCATTAACGCCTGTTCTTTCGTCATAACGCGAAATATATCAGAAACTTGAATGCATCCCAATTGACGCATGGTAGGACTAGCATGGAACGTGCTAATGCTTTGGTCGATAATTATACAGTTTATAATTTAGTATCCAACATTTTGAACAACGTCCCTCATCCAGGTATGTTTTGTTTTTCTACTTTTCGATACTCTTTATATATGTGGATCATTTGTAACTCTCGTAACTAGTGTACAGGGTGGCTCATGAAGATGACCTGTCGCTTATCTTAGAATCTGTAAAGATTACCAACAAAAAAAGAATACCAAAGTTGATTGATATAAAACAAATTTTAATTTTTTAATATTTTTGTATGTGCAGGGTGAACTCTCGCTACGATTAGTATCAACTTTAAAGTAGCTGTAGCAAGTGGCTCACCCTGTATATTCAATAATATTAAAAAATTTAATTTACTTTATACCAACCAACTTAATTTTTGATTTAACTTTTTTTTCGTAACCTTTAAAGCTTCCAAGATAAGTTACAGGGTCGTCTTAATATCGAATTCAATGCTATTGAAGAATGTTTTGTTTCGGTTTGGTAGTACTTTGGAGTACTTACGACTCGCAAGTCGCAAGGACACCAGAGTGTTACCCAAGAAGTTTCAGCTCTAACCGTGCACACACTTTGCAGAAATTCAAGCGATACTTTATTATTTCCATAAATAATAAAGTAATAGGCTAAATGTTGGGAAAACTCTATTGCAGGTGTCACTTCCAATCATCTCCTCTACCCACAATGTTTGATCCTCTTTGACACAATTTGTAGAACCAACAAACATTTATGACTACAAATAGGGAACATTTCTTTATTAATATTCGTTGCAGAGAATCCCTTTATCCTCAAAAGCCGCGTAACTGTACAGCCAAAGAAATAAGTAATGCGTCGCCTCTTATGTACGCCTTTCAGTATGCAACACATCTTGTACATTTCAATAAAAGAAGCATAACTTTCTATTATTAAAAATAATTAATTTTTAATACATAGATAATAATTATTTAAATGTATAAGGTGTGCAGCATACTGAATAGGTGTACATAGGAGGCGACGCATTACTTATTTCTTTGGGTGTACGTTGCTCTACGGTCATACATTTCTCGAGTATCTTTGCCATTTTCAAAATTTACTGAATTTCCCTCGTTATGTGCAAGAATCCTTATTTCATGTATGTTATCCATTTCTGGGGCATTAGAAATCATCAGTTTAAGACATAAAGTCCTGTAGAACTAATCATTTAACTTCGGAGTAAACAGAGTGTATTTTAATTGAAGGGTTTTGAAGGGATGAAAGGTAGACAGTTGGAATATAGTAGAGCAAACATGGCATATATCTTTTACAGCTAACGGTAATTAGTAAGTACATATTGTTATGTTGGTTTTCCAATTCGTCTTTTACCGCATTGGGTGTAATTAATTGATAAGTAGGAACACATTTAAGGAACTTTTATAGAAATCCAGATGGCAATAATTTCTGAAAACTGGTAATTCGATGAACAGATCGCGGCACATTTGAAAGGGATGCGGCAATTTCCCTTCTGTGACTTCTTAATACGTATTTTGTTTAATATTTATCATATAACTAAAGTTCTTTTCAATGCGGTAGACTTTCAGAAAAATCATATGTTTGTAATTTCCGTTTTAAAAGCAAAATATGGTAAGTATTGCCAATTAATAAACCCTCTGTATTACAACCAATTTGGGTTTGTCACTTACTATTTATTGTTAAGAAAATAAAATAGATTTATGCATTTAGTGAAACCTGGAGTGTTTTTTACATCTAAAGATCTTCTGAATGAATTATTACGTCACGTCATTAATTATTACGCTGTTTTAATGGATAGATATGATCGTATTATACCGTTAGCATACCATTGTTATTTTTAAAATGAACGATCTTGTACGTTTTTAGTAATTTAATTGTAGCTATGCGAATGCATAATTTTGGGATAAGGACATGTAATTTTTTTAATATTCCGTTTTACAGCAATGTTATTGATTTTATTAAGCTACCGATTTACTTATTATTTCTAACGATGTCCGAGATTAAATACAATTCAAATTGATTATCATTAATAACGATTTGCAACCTAATACGTAAATGCAGTAGTTGTAATAATAACAAAAGAAAACCTCTATTTATTTAGGTGATGTCATTGTTTAGTCTACTTGACACATTTATGTATTTATTACTACCTATAAAAAGTTTAAATAGTAAACATCTTTTTGTTTGACCTAAATGAAATGTATGATCAGCATAGAAATAATAGCTCCTCTAAACACCAGGGCCGTCTTCAGTCTGCTTAATTTTCCGGGTGCCCAACAATTTTTAGTGAAAATTTATTTTTGAGATAGTGCGGAATTTTATGCATTTTTGCCTTCTTCCTTTATAGATATGTTACCCATTACGCCAAAATCCTTTATATAAAAACACCCCCAAGGGTGAATCAAAGCACTAGGTGCAAACTTTAAGGTTTCTGAAAGATGCTATTTGGATTATCAAAAAATTTTAATTTTAATCAGTCAACTATGATTGACTACAACATATTATTTCTAATTTGGTCTTCAGCTAAAATTGTTACGGAAAATTCTGCACTTTAAGTCTATTTCAATATAGATTTTTTTGCCAAATAGAGTTTTAAAAAATAATTAAAATAATAATAATTAAATATATTAAATCTATAATTCATCGCCTTACATCAATATCTGTGATAACCTTGGAAGAAAGGTGAAAATGTATATACATTTGTAGTATATCCTGCAGAAAACAAAATGGCATATTTATTATCTTGGGTTTATTTTGAAATAAAAAAGATAGGGGTTACATATAGAACTCGTTTGAGAAAACGATCCAATTTAAATTCGGATAAAGCATAATAATGGGGTAACATGAATATATTTAAACGCAAAACGCAAATTTAATAGCAAATATTCGTGGCTTTAATTATAGTAATTGGAATAAATCCGGGATACCGGAAAATTCAATAATTAGCCTGTATAACATGTATAGTATGCGGCTTGTAATGGGCATGTAATCGTGTTAGCCGTGGTCAACGCCTGTGTTTGTGCGGGAGCAAAGGGAATTCTGGACGAAGGACAATTCGGACTTAGCAAGGACTATGTGGAATATTCAACCGCTAGTACCAAACATACCAACCCTAAATTTCGAATTGCTCAAAATTGCGTGGAAATGCTGCGGTTACTCTGTTTATAATTGCTGGGAAAATGTCCGTATAGTTACGAAATCAAATTACGCGTTGTTATTGTGGGACAAGTTAAGTTGAAATTAGTAAAATTGTTTAAGAACTTATTAGATAATGTGTTATAATACCTTGAATAAACTTTGTGGAGTTGGTATCAAATAGTGCTCTGAGTATATATTTAAATAATCTTGATGTAAATTACATTATTTTTACAGACAGTGTAACGAGTTACACACTCCTAAAATTATTCAATTGGATATGACGAATATCCTAGCTGTGTTCGCTGAATTGTATGAAACTCTACAGTTTTAGTGGTGTAAATTCAGTATTAACATGTGCAAATAATATTAATCAACATTAAGTATGTAATTGCAAGACGATCCGAGGAATGTAAATATTTCGTATTACATCTGATATGTCTGATATACTACTCTAGTACTAGCTACTGCTTAAATATTTCGACAGGCTTTTTTACATCTTGAATATAATTAATGTACGTTAACCTTTATAACAAGTGTTTCTTAACAATGTCTTTATAATTTTACGTTGTCAGAGAATGATAGTGGTCTAATAAAATAGCGTTTGAACCATTGAGGACAGTTTTTTTATTTTTGCTAAAGGGGTATATTATGGATTTGTATAATTAATTATTCTCATGAATGACAACCACCAGTATAATTTCATGAATCATTCAGTAACATACTGTAAGGTACTTCTCCACCTGCATATTATTAAAGGATTTTCTTTACATTTATCAGCCAATACATAAATTACTTGTAATTGTTTAAAAGTATTCACAAATTTTTCGATTCTTTGCAAGCTATATTTTTAAAAGACAAAGCTCATTTTTCCTTCACTTCATTTATGATTTCTACAAAACCAATTTGCATGTTTCTTTTTTTATAATGAAATTCTGTAGATTAGCTACTTATTTTTTATTTTTTTAAGTTTTTAGATTTTTAAAACCATAAATTTAAAATATTTATTTGCATACAATCGAGAAAGCCTATCTACTTGTAGCGTCCTTATAGTCTTTTAAACTTTTAGACCAGTTTCACTAGCTTCTAAAAAAAGTCGGGGATGTTTGTAAATAACGCGCCAAGAATTAAAAATCAAAAATTCTTTATATAAACTGTATTACTTCAAGAAAAGAACATCGGTAATAGAAAGGTAGTGATTTATGTCGGGGATGACTTCCTAAACGAACCATTATAATTGGAATCTGTGTAAATTGAAACCGATTTTATAATATGCAAACATTAACGATCAATATAACGATTGCATCTAAAGCTCCGAAATAACATAAATATAATAAAGAAAATTAAAAAATATACATTTTGTACAGTGACAACAAACTGGCAATGGCATAGTGCAGTAGCAGTAGTTCTCTGGTGAGCACCCGGTTCATCACGATGCTCATCAGCACAATGCTGACCCATAAAGGATTACTTGATAAAAATGACCACTAAGAAATAACACTTGTCTTGTGATTTTGTCACAAACGGAAATATTTACAATTCAATATTATATACAAAACTCAACTTCTCTTCCGTTCGTACAATATATCGTGCAAGGCCACACTCAGTTGCCCACGTTAGTCAAGCAGCTGCGGTCTCGCCGCCAACAACTCAGAGCCAGCTGCGCGGTCCTTTGAAGAAACGCTCCCGCTTCACTCACGACGGGACATTCCTATGTTAATCTCAACTGCAAGCTGCATTAGTTGGCATGCAACATATCTGCCTACGTTACTCCGTATATGCTGGGCAACCTACGTAATTTATAACCAGCTGCTCATTCCTTAAGAAAAAACCAGCACACTTTCGCTCAACCCACACTTTGGTGACTGGTACGGTTCGCTCGAATGCAAACTACCTACAAGTCTGTAACTAGGAAGCGTGAGCTTTTTTAGTCTAATACTTGGAACACCAACTCACTGATTCCCACTACGATGCTAATGCTAATGCTTGTTTGGCTTAAAAGTCAGTCTGTGCCAAGACTCGGAAGAAGCCTCATCAAGAAACAAGCGAGTAAGTACTCTTTCATTAATTAATAGCAGAGGGTCTAGATTCTGGCATCCTGGGATGTTGAATACCTGACCCTCTACTGCTTAGTTATGAGGGGGTTGCGCTAAAACCCTCTCTCACACTTAATTATGGGGTAATTGTGACTAGGTTCCCTCTCGCTTAATTGTAGATCACCAGGAGTTCAACTCCTACACCTAGTTTGTTGATTTTGGGCTAGAGGAGAGTGGTTCCGACCACCCTCATGATTATGTTAGTTTTAGGAGGACATGTACGTCCTCACACTGTATAACCAATGTTTGTAACCTTTTGTATGCTATTGTTTTGTTGTTAGTATATAGTTGTTTTCTATGTCTTGTGTTTGCTTTCCTCTATACCTCTGACTACGTCCTCCAGTCACGAAAACCCCACGTGACAATATGTTAAAGTACCTCGAATTAAATCACAGAATAACAAACTCGCATATTCAATATGCTTTTACCCTTTTTACTATGGCAAACATGACTACACATACGTGGTGTTACAGTTATAGAAGGAAACTGTACGCCTGTACAACTGTGCGTCTGTACAACTGTGCCCCTGTATCGCACAATACCAAAGATTCAGTTGTCTGTTATTCTCAATCTTGACAAAATTTTATAGTTATGCAGAAATTGCTATATCTCAGATCTTCTTAAGTTACTAACTGTTTGTGAGTTTTGAGTCCCGTTTTCTTGTGGGTGGATTAGTTTTTGCCTGTTTGTGAATTTAAATTTTGTGTCACGTGGTGCCTTATCCACGATTTGGGGTTTACTTCTCTTTGAGTGGATCAACTTGTTAAGATTTGTTGGGGATTAGGGTTGGTTTGGCTCTTATCGGATAGGATTATTTAGTTTTGTGGTGTGGGCTATACATATTTTTTATTTCAGACTGGGATTTCTGATTGGCGAGTTCAGTATATCACTGTATTATGCATAGTATTGTAACAGATAATTGTTTAGTAAATTTAGTAAAAGTTTGGTTTCACGTAGGTGAATTTTTAATACATAGAAAATTCAATAGGATTGTGATTTACTTAGTGCATTTCAAGATATCTTGAATTAAAACTTATTTTATTAATTTTATTTTATTAATTCCTTGTTTTATAAGAAAATCATACCTAAAACGCAAGAAGAAATTCGTACCTCTCCGGACCTCTATTTTTGAAGCTAAAACCATCAATTTTACTACCTTTTGTAAAGAATTTGCAGCAGTAATTTAAAACAATATGCGTTTTAACAAGTCAAACATCAGGAAGACAGATTACTACCTTCTAAGCATCAATTACTGCTAATTTATTTTAATCTTTATATAGTTTCTCTAACTTTAAAGTTATGTATTAAATATACAACCTTTGTTATCGCATTTAAAATGAGCATAATTGTACGTTTACACAGTTGGTAGATATAATTTAACGCTACCTTTTCTGCAGAAATCGTACATGTAAGTACCTGCGTTTTAGGATAATTATCTCTAAAATGGGTTTGATTGATTGATACTGGTTAATTTTAGTAATTTAAAAACTGTTTAATTATTGCTACAAAATACTGATTTATTTGATTTCAATATAATTGACTCAATGATTTTAGAAATTTAAGAACTGAATAATTACTGTTTTATGAAGGGGATATTTGTAAAATATTTACAATCTACTTTTTGTATAAACTATTACAATATTAACTTGATTCCTTGATATAATATATTGAATTGACTTAACTTTTGATTGTATGATTTTGTTGTGTTGATTTACTTTTTTACTGGTACTTTTTTGTTTTTTGTAACTTGTACCTTTTATTTCTATTTTTGCTTATGCTGGACCCAAAAATTGGTAATAGTTTCAGATTAATGTTTTGTTTTATAAATTTAAATATACCGTAACACACCACAGGTTAGCCTGCCATGAAGTTCCTGTTATAGTATGGTTTATTATCTTTTAGAGTGACCATACTCACTTCTTCTTGGTGCTTCTACAGTTATTTTTGTATTGCATATATTGATTCAAATATTGTTTTGTAATTTGCTTGCAGTTCGAGATCAACATAGAACATTTGATAATATTTGCGTTGTGCACCCTATGACCTGCTTTTTCAAGCTCCTCTTTAACGCCTTCAACTGGAATTTCTGTTTCACATATCGCAATCCTAATAACTAGTAATTTTAATAGTAATATTTAGTTATAATTGTAAGTTTTAAAATAAACAGAAAGGTACATAAAACCTAACTTTTTGCTGTAAAATCACTAATAACTAAACTTTTTTTCTCTTGTCAACTCTACCTTGGAATGTAATGTGTATTTTCACATTAGTTTGTGTCTATATACCGAGCTCATTAAGCAGTCGGTCCCGGTAACCACGTAACACCTACCTGTGTTTGACGTTCGCCACATCGCATATATTTCGCGGTTACGTACCGTGACGTGTGCCGACGCATTTTCGTGATAAGCGAATTCTCAGAAATTATTTTTAAGCAACTAAACTCTTAATTTGATGCATTTTTTACTCTTAACAAAAATACATTTGTCTTTTATATCTGATGTTTACAAGCAGATCAAACTAAAACGTGCGTTACGTACAAAATAGACAAAATAGAGACATGAAATACTAAGTAATTATAAGTTTTGCAATAGTTCTGCGACTATTCATAAATAAAATTGACAAGTTGATTATACAATATTGGAAAAAAAGCCAAAAATAATGCCATACTTACAGTTTTGTTTCAAGATGTCTTTAATGATCAATTTAGATCTTGAAGGCGTTACGTATTGTTTTAAAATAGGTAAGATATGATATATCTTTACCGTTAAATTCATTTAAATTGATTTTATAATTGAGAGTACACACATATATGAAACAGACTTCGGTAAAAGCACAGTGAAGACATATACAAAATATAATTCACCTACCTTTACCATAAAAGAAAATTGCTCCGGCTATTATTAAATTAATTGTGAACCTAGACTCTAGTCAAAAATGCAAATCTACCTGGCGAGACGCTTCAATAGGGCAATAAATAAATATTGATCTATAAAACATTATTAATTACACACAAATAAATAATAAACAAGAGGTTACTTTTAAAATATCTAAACGACAAAATTTATTTGACACCAACATACACAAAATAAACAACAAAATTAAAATTGAAATGCTAAAAATTATTAAAAATTACAAGTAAAATTTTGATATCTCCAATAAAAGAAAAACTAATTCTAAGACAGGATAACTCTTTTTATCTTTAAAATTAATATTTCGATTATTTGTATTACTAACTTTATATAAATACCTTACATTATTTACAAGGATCAAATTTTTTGACGCCTTTTAAAATTACCGACTGAAATTAGTAGTAACCTGTAAATGCTCTTGCTGCCACATGATTGAATGTCAAAATGGTTGAAATGTAGCAA
This sequence comes from Agrypnus murinus, assembly GCA_929113105.1. Taxonomy (NCBI): domain Eukaryota; kingdom Metazoa; phylum Arthropoda; class Insecta; order Coleoptera; family Elateridae; genus Agrypnus; species Agrypnus murinus. The sequence continues at coordinate 26,114,025 of OV816025.1, read as the reverse complement.
AATTTCACCTCTTTTCATGAAAAAGTTTTGTATTACTGGATAAAATTGAAATTATAAATAACAGCTGTATTTTAAACATAAGGTAAATCACTTTAAATTTATACGATGATAAATTCTCATATTCCCTCCAAGTTTCTATGACGAATATTAATCTATAATCCAGGTAGAAAATTCTTTCCACAAAAAACAGTCAGTATTAAATCCACAGCACTGTTTATTCAATTTAATAAAATTGTTTATTATTAAAATCACTTACTAAATTCAAAACTTTCATAAATAATAAACATGTTGACGTAACATCTAAATATAACCTCAAAGATCTGACGTTTAGTTATCGCTGACATTTCTAAATCATTACATACCTTTTTTTAAATATTATGCTCTGCACATAGACCCGTGGTTTGTACAACTAAATTTACAGATCGAGTGTCACCAGATTTCCTGCTATATTTATATGTTTTTGAAAAACAAAATAAAACTTGGTTATTTTTCTAGTAATTTCTAATAATTTCTGGTGTAAAACAATTGAACAAACTGTAACTAAATTTACAAAAGCAAATTATTGTTTATAATTATTATTAATTGTTTAAACAAATTATATAATAAGATAGAAAAATATACCTTTTTCTAATAGTGTTAAATACTTAGCCTAAAGCTCTAACTAAAATAACAGAATGGTTATTCTATGTCGACTGTATTAATTTTCAATCTTCTATAAGAAATCATCCCCATATTTTCATATATGTCTCAGTTGTATCCAAGGAACTACTTGATAACATAATAATAAAAAGCCCACAGACTTTTTAACGTTGAAAAACAATAAAATTATTGTTTTTATAATATAATAAAACTAAATATAATAAAACTGCCCAAATCGTTAACTGTCAAGAAAATCTTTACAAATTTTATAAACTAAACCAGCGGGTAAGGTGGTAAATGCACCATGCACCTTATCTGTTTCAGGTCAAAATATGCCTTCAATACTTATTTATTTTCCAAAATCAAGTAACGATGGAAAATCGTCAGCTGACCAAGAAACTTTACCATAATTAAAAGAAAAATAAACTTATCTTAATTTATCCTTTTTCTATTTAGTGTATTATAGAGTGTTTCTTTAACAGCATGGTACATAATTATTTTATTTTAACTAAAATCTGTCTTATAAAAAATCATTTTCCTTGGAAGTTATGCAACCCAACTAACATGTCATCGTGAAAATTCGTGATTCCTATATTTCGAATCATGTCATAAAAATCATGTCATCATTCATTCTAATCATGTTACGTACGTTACGTACTGTGACATGCCAAAAATTTCATATTTTGTTCAATATTATTATTGAAGCTTCTTTTCATTTAATCGATTTTTATTTGGCTAACACATTTTTTTATTATTCAATAACAGTGAACTGCAATTTAAAGCTAAACTCACTGAAATTATTGTCTTAAACCATTACATACTGAATGACTGTTTTCATCCTACTTTACACTTTTTTGTATAAAAGCATAGCAAATAAGCGTTGTCATCGCAGTTTGCAGCAATTGCAATTAATGCCATGTGTTATAACATAAATTTGACACCTGCTAAAATACATAGGTTTAAGTTTTTTAAAGCATTATTGAATATTGAATCTTATCTGCGGAGGTTGGCCTTTTTGCGGAATGCGCGATATAACACCCGCCAGTTTGTATATCATACTTCTGTGGTTAGGCAATATTAATTATAATTTAAAAGAAATATCAGTGACATCCTCTAGATCTGTATACTAAATTTGAAATCGCTAGTCCGTTTAGGAAATCGTTTTCGTTTCTGGACAAAAATAATCACATTCTGCTTCAAAAGTATAGATGATGTATATGTTGAAGTATTGTAATGGTTTAATTTTTATTTATTTTTAATTTCTAAATCAGCAATATTATTAATATTAATTAATATTAATCCAACATACTCTAGGTACATTCAGCAAAAACTATTATAATACATTGACTGTTGGTGATTATGTATATAGTTTGTATATCATCAGTTGTGAAGTTTATTGGATTGTTAATACGTTAAACCCTCTATTTAATTAACTTGAACAAATTTAATATTCATAGGCATCTAATAACTGTAATAATGTAAATTTAAACTAATGTATTCAGAATTATGATTAATATGTGAAGTTTATTTTGAGATAAACGTATACTAAATGCTTAATTTATTATAAAATTGAATCAACTGCAAATTGTGTAAAATGATTGCCTCTGTAATATGTTATTAATCAATACACCAGCTTGGAAATGTATTGCTCAATAATTGATAACAATATTATTGTTGTGAGGTGGTGTTCCGTCTTGCCGAAACCTAAGTTGTGTTTAAAAATTTAACAGAAACTACAAATACTTTTGTTTAATCTGACATAAATGCGCAAAACACTAAAACCTAACCTCACTTTCAATATTCGAATTAACTCAGAATTATGTCTGAAAGCTTGATGTCAACCCCTTGGAACTCAAAGAATCTAAAAGACGTTTACTGTACAAATAAGCACGGAAGTTATTCGAGGTTGAAACGGACACAATCTGGCCAACCACAAACAATTTGAATTAACATTCATTTAAAACCTGAACTAGAAACCAAAGCCTGATGATAATAAACGTGTTATCCGAACAACGCACATACAGACTTGTGGTTTTCAATAGGAGAAAATTTTAACATATATAACATAAATTTGAAATTGAGGGTCTAGGCCACAACGGCCAATGACCACAACGGCCAATCGCTATTTTGGCTGTTGTGGTCATAACCACAACGGTCTCCGTGACCATAACGGCCAATTTGACCATATCGCCCAACCCGACACTTGACCATAACGGCCACCATGACCACAACGGCCAACTAGAAATTCCACCCCATCCGCCATTTTGACCACAACGGCCACCGACGCTTATGTATTGGCGTCGCTGGTGGCGATGACCACAACGGCCAACTAGGGTGAGTGACCACAACGGCCAAAATGACCACAACGGCCAACTATGGAGCGTGACCACAACAGCCAAAATGACTATAACGGCCAACTGTGGCGAGTGACCACAACGGCCAAAATGACCACAACGGCCAAATGTGGCGTATGACCACAACGGCCAACTTTTTTCATACTGTTATTTTGGTTTTGTTAAAGCTCATTTCTCTCTTCTAACTTAGCCTGTATTTGTATAAGGTACGTCCAGAATTTAACAGCGAGGTCTGATGTCAAAGTAGCGCCGATTTAACGTGACTTACCTATATTGAAAAATGCACCTCTATATACAACTGCAGCCCCATGCAGTTGAAATCTTTCTTTCTTAGTTTCTCGGTAAGTATACCATGCAGATTAAATGCTGAAAATTTGATACAGGTACACTATAACTATTTACATAATCATGATACTTTAGTTCACAGGGTAGTTTATCTTTAACATCAAATGAAGTTTTTTTTTTTCTATTACTTGTTTACCTACAGCAATGTTTCCATTTTGGGGACGTTTAAAAAGTACGAAAAAGAACTATAAAACAACACGTTTGGCAATTTATTTATAGATTTTTATTGCATTGAATCTGAAGTACGTAATCAGCTGCTTTATCAGCTTTAAAATTTAAACTAAATGTAAATCTTCCCCTAAAAAGTAAACACGATATCTACGAATCTGTCCAGTACTTAATAAAATCAATCTAAGGAGCAGCATGGGACGTAACCCCAGAAACAAACCGAAATAATCCATAACAGTATTGCTCCATACGTATCCGAAAGAAAATGCAAAAATGAGCTTTTAGAAAGAAATGACAGATTACTTACTCGCGCACCGGCCGATAAAATGTAGTTTAATAGGGCCGTCAAAGAGTTTAAGAAATTATTAGATGAGCAGAGAAATCATGATTTCCAGAACTATTTCCACTACCTTACAGCAACTAAAGCAACTGACTGCATTATGGAACGTCATAAAGATCGTGTTTACGCCTCTTACCATTGAAGAAGAATAATTCATACGGGACTTCCTTCAAGCGCGAAGTAAGGTCATCGAAACTGAAGTAAATTCGAAGAAGTCCCCAGGTTTCTACGTAACAACTGGAAAACTCCTAAAGGAACTTTCATATGAGGGATTTCGCATGATAACTGTAATCTATAAAGGGATATTAAGGACGGGATACTTCTCTGGCCAATGGAAGGTGGCCCAAATAGCAATGGTACCAAAACCGAAGAAACCGCCATCAAATGTGGCGTCATACAGACCCATTAGTCTCTTACCCGTCAATGATTTGTAAAAAATTGTTCGTCAAGCGAATGTCGCCGCTAATTGACGAAGATCAGCGAATGCCCAACTAACAGTTTGGATTTCGTCGACAATACGCTACAATCGAACAAGTACACATAGTTGCATCAAAAATCAGGTTTGACCTGGAGACCAAACCATTTTGTTCAGCGGCATTCATAGACATAAGCCAAGCGTTTGACAGGGTGTGGTATGCATGCAGATCTACTCTACAACCTCAAGCGACATTTACCGTATACCTTCTTTCAAATTCTTACGTTATACTTCACTGAAAGATACTTGTTCGTGAAATATCCAGACTCCACTTCAGCTCTTCTACCCATAACATCTGGTGTCGCGCGACTGGTCCGATTTTATACCTAATTTTCAACTAGAAACACGACATTAGTTCGCGAACTACATGGCAATACTGGCTTCCCATACTAATGCAGATATAGTTTTCAGAAACTTACAAACCACCTAAACCTTTTTGAAAGATAATGGAAGACGACGCATTAAAGCAAATATATAGAAATCAACACAGGCCACTTATACTACTAAAAGAACTACTTGCCCTCTAGTTCACCTTAACGGAAACTCACTACTCAAGAAGATTAGGTCAAATATCTAGTAGGCCAGTAAAATAGAATCCGTTGGTGGAAATAAATGTTGAAAAGCGGGAGATCGTTTCGATCGCTTCGTTTGAGGTCAAATATAAGTATCCTAGGTTTGCACGGTCCCTCGACTCGAGCTTACCTGAGGGCATCAAAAGAACCACTAAATCTTCGGATCTTTTTTAGTTTTTCGCTTATAACTTCAAAAAGGTGCTTTCAAACGAAAACTTCACAAAACAATCAGAATGAGTCCAACGGGTTTTTTTATACGGAAAGCCTCTGGGCGTCCGGTATGACGAAAAATCGAAAATTTGTAAAATTGTAGCTTCTCGGCCGTCGATCTCGACCATACCACTGGACCGAAATTAAAGTGTTGGATACTCATCCAACGCAGAATTTAATGATCTTTAATTCTTGTAATAGTGAAGTTTTCGTTGGAAAGCACCGCTTTGGAGTTATAAGCGAAAAACTAAAAAAGGTCCGAAGATTTCGTGGTTCTTTTGATGCCCTCAGGTAAGCTCGAGTCGCGGAACCGTGCAAACCTAGGATACTTATATTTGACCTCAAACGAACCGATCGAAACGATCTCCCGCTTTCCAACATTTATTTCCACCAACGGTCCAAAACGAGTCTTATTTTACTGGCCTATAGGGGCGTAAACACGATCTTTATGACGTTCCATAATGCAGTCAGTTGCTTTAGTTGCTGTTAGGCAGTGGAAATAGTTCTGGAAATCTTGATTTCTCTGCTCATCTAATTAGGGTGAACGGTCAAGCAGTCGTTGGAGATGTCGGACTTCATTACTAGTATCCGAGACAAGCCCGAAGATAGAGGGAGGGCAGTCGTTAGAGGTGTCGGGAAGCACTAGGATTCGAGACTAGCTTGAGGGCAGACCACACGGCGTTCACCCTTAGAACTGGTCGTTGTCTACCCCATCCCAGGCTTGTCTGGGCAATGGATGACGCGATCGGAATTAAATGTGTGGTAGAGTTATGCCGAGGTGTTTTGTTTATGTTTCACTGAAGTGTTTCTCGACGATGACCCTAAAACGTTGCGGAATGAGCTCTGCTAACAAGGGGATCCGGCGTGGGTGGATTGAATCTTATCTGACGTAGGGTCTTTTATGGAGCTAAGTATTTCGCTGTCTGGCCTAGATGAATGGAGGAGATTCAAGTGAGGTTTATCTCGGTTGGGGAGTTCACTCGCTAACCCATGAGAAACTGCATGCCACCAGGTAGCGTTTCGGAGGTGACAGTACGGGGGTCTGGCATATGCTGTCAGTTCCAGCGGCAGACTCCCAAAAATCGTCTAAAGACCTACACTTAAAGGGCGTTGATGCGAAGATACATAGCCTCTCACGATCAAGACAACTTCACCTTAACGGGTTGTAACGAGCCCTTTTTCTAGTGTCAGTTGCAACTCGGTAGAGCTTAAGGGCGTGGTTCTTATTTTGCAAACTTTAGTTCTTATACACGAATTTTCTGAACAATCGCAAGTGACGAGATGAAGGTTGTGGCGCCATTGAGCCCTACCAAAAATGACAAAGCCCAAATTGAGTATATGTGTTGACAAACACAAAGTAAACACATATGATTGAAATAAAAGCAAACGCAATTTAAACAAGTGCATATAATTAAAAAATATAAGTAAATATAGTATAATTAAAGTGATAATATGTGTATAATAAATAAGAGACAAGCAATGTCTCACAATAGACAATCAAACAAGATACGCAAAATAATTTGCTACAACAATATCATGCAAGTGTGACAAATGTATTAATATACAATTATTTAACAAATTGCATAATAAAGCAACACAATCTATCAAACAGTTTCAAGTACCTAGAAATTGCCGATACCAAATACAAAAAAAATACCACTAAAATAAAATACAGTGCATGTGCACCCAGACAAAAGGTACACAAAAAATATGCAACCAGCAAAAATGTTTCCCCTATAAATTCACCCCAGTATAAATAAAACTTTCCAAATTTATAAACAAAATCTGGGAAGCTAAGATATCCCAGTGACATAACAAGGATACCAAAAATGATACCAAAAATTGGCTGGTCAACAAGTGCAGTAATAATTATAAGATACTTGAGGATAACCAAAAGCTTCAGCTATTATTCTCATTCAGTTATGAGCAAACCCATCTACATACTATCAGAATTCAATTAAATAAATAGGCTATTAAAGAAATATTTTTACAATAACAACAAATAATAGTTGAAAAGGATTTAGAGATTAGCAAATACCTTTGATTTACCAAATATTAACATTACTGACACCGTACAGGTATGTTCCTAAAAAATACATGTGACATACCCTAAAGAATTTGGTACCAAATTATTCCTATCAGTTACAAAAAATCAAGTAAGCAAATAAATTAGCTAAAAAAACATACCTGTAACCCAATGCTTGCAAAACTGCAGGTAAAAGATAATCGAAGTCCAGATAGATGTAAATGATCAGAAAGCAGCCAACTTGTAGTAAAGCATCGATCTGAAGTTATCTGGTAGGTGGATAATTTAAACCGTAGAAAGTTTTACTTAATTCCCAACCCAATAGACCAGTAGTGAATTTAATACACCAATTTTGCCCATAAATTTCTTGTTTCACCAAATATAGAAATTGGAAAATCACCATTCCATTCAAGCGGCCATTTCACCGGTGAAAACAAAACTATGTGGAGAGTTTTCTTCTGTAATTAACTTCCTGAATAATGGTCCAGATTTAACAAGAGAAATATTGTTCTATTAAATTGCAAGACTTTCTTTAAAAGATTTTCGAAAGGGTCTCAAAAGTCTTTTCCATCAAAAATATCTTTCCAAAATGGATCTCTTCTTTAAAAATTGATCCCCAACATTCATTGATAAATTCAGGTAAATCTCATTAAAAATCCGAAAACAAAGGCCTCCAAAAAAAAACAGCTAAAAAACCAAAGATATAATTAGTAACCTCAAAGGTTTTTTTTAATAGAACAAGAAGAATAAACTTACAATATTAGAATCCTGTGTTCACTACAATTGATTACAAGGAAATAAATGAACACCAGAAATCAATTTTTACTTATCACACTCAGAAAAAAAAGTTTAAACAAATTCCAACATTGCATCTGACATCCTAGAGACATCTAAACAAAGAGAAGGTCGATATGACCTTTAAGAAGAAAGTCAAATGATGCACTCTGCCAAACGCATACACTCTAATCCCTCTATCCTGCACTGGGTGGCGCCAGGATCAAGTCTCTTTCTAAATAACTGCTCTATTTACACATATAGCGATTTATTTATGAATATAAAGTAATGAATCATTTATTTCAAATTTTGCACTACTTGTTTTTTGAAATAAAACAGTTTTAAAAACTCCTTTACCAATAAATCCCACTAAATAAACGCTATAGGATACACACCTGGATGCTACTTTGATGGGCCCTTAAAGTAGCCTCGAAACGAAGCTCTGTCAAGGGCGCACCAGGCATATAACTGGGAGATCGGGGTGGCGAACCCATTTAAAAACCAAGTCCCGCCACATTTGAGGTTGGATTCGATCGGGCAGTGGCCCCAACTCTGGCTCGGTGTACTGAACTGACCTAAGTTGGGGGAATAGTCCTAATGCTGGACGATGCATTTGACTCCGTATGAAAGAGGACGGGGAGGGTGCCGGCGGGTGAGCACGTGTTAAGTCAATGGCTCCGGTACTAACCTGGTTAGCTAGTAGAGGGCGGATAGGCAACCTCGCTCCGACCAGTGAGTGACTGGGAGCAATTGCTATGCGATTGCGCTCTGATTGAGCGTATCTCAATTACTTCCTCCCAAGGGAAGGAACGTGGAGGTATGTTAACACGGAGACTCCACGTAAAACATTTAGACAATCTGCTCATCTAATAATTTCTTAAACTCTTTGACGGCCCTATTAATCTACGTTTTAGCGGCCGGTGCGCGAGTATGTAATCTGCATTTCTTTCTAAGAGCTCGTTTTTCTTGTATTTTCTCTCGGATACGTATGGAGCAATACTGTTTTGGATTATTGCGGTTTGTTTCTGGGGTTACGTCCCATGATGCGTCCTAGATTGATTTTATTAAGTACTGGACAGATTCGTAGATATCGTGTTTACTTTTTAGGGAAGATTTACATTTAGTTTAAATTTTAAAACTGATAAAAACAGCTAATTACGTGCTTCAAATAATGCAATGAAAATCTATAAATAAAACTTCAAACGTGTTGTTTTATAGTTCTATTTCGTACTTTTTTAAACATCCCCAAAATGGAAACATTGCTGTAGGTAAACAAGTAATAGAAAAAAACTTCTTTTGATGTTAAAGATAAACTACCCTGTGAACTAAGTATCATGATTATGTAAATAGTTATAGTGTACCTGTATCAAATTTTCAGCATTTCATCTGCCTGGGATACTTACCGAAAAACTAAGAAAGAAAAATTTCGTCAACTGCATGGGGCTGCAGTTGTATATACAGGTGCATTTTTCAATATAGGTAAGTCGCGTTAAATCGGCGCTACTTTGACATCAGACCTCGCTGTTAAATTCTGGACGTACCTTATTGAAATACAGGCTAAATTAAAATAGAGAAATGAGCTTTAACAAAACCAAAATAACAGTATGAAAAAAAATTGGCCGTTGTGGTCACTCGCCACAGTTGGCCGTTATGGTCATTTTGGCTGTTGTGGTCACGCTCTATAGTTAGCCGTTGTGGTCACTCATCCTAGTTGGCCGTTGTGGTCATCGCCACCAGCGACGCCAATACATAAGCGTCGGTGGCCGTTGTGGTCAAAATGGCGGATGCGGTGGAATTTCTAGTTGGCCGTTGTGGTCATGGTGGCCGTTATGGTCAAGTGTCCAGTTGGGCGATATGGTCAAATTGGCCGTTGTGGCTGTTGGCTGTTATGGTTACGGAGACCGTTGTGGTTATGACCACAACAGCCAAAATAGCGATTGGCCGTTGTGGTCATTGGCCGTTGTGGTCAGGCCCCGAAATTGATCAACGAAATTAAAATGTACCAAAAAGGAAACCTAACTCAAAAAAAGAAAATCAATTAAAAAGTAGCCATTAAATCCATAATATAAACCTAAATAGATATTTAACATAAAAGTGTAAAAAGCCATTCTTTATAAGGCAAACGGTTTAAAACACGAGCGAGTGTTTTAAAAGACGTGACTATAATGACGAGATTTTTTACACGTGTATCTACGTGCTTTACTAAAGTATTCATTGTATTTGATATTTTTTTAATTTGTGACTTATGTCATGTATCGTATATCATCGTGCTTTGAGTTTTACGTGCTAAGTTGTTTAGAAATCAGTTTTTAAAATGCTTATAAATTATTTATCATACATCTCTTGTTGACATTAGCGTGCAATAAAAATCTTGTCCACGACTATGTTATTGTCACGTGGGGTTTTCGTAACTGGAGGACGTAGTCAGAGCTAGGGTTAGAAAGTCAAAAAACAGGTCATAAAAAACTATATACTAAACAAAAAAAAGTAGCGTATAATGAGTACATTGGATTACAAGTAAGTATGAGGACAGGCAAGTCTTCCTAAATCTAAGATTAACACGAGGGCGATCGGGACCACCATGTACTAGCACTAAGTCTACAAACTAAGCGTAGGAAACCCGGTAATCTGGGTCCCTAGAATACTACAACTAAGCATAGGGAGCCTGGCATGTCCCCCTAATAACTAAGCAGAACTAAGCAGTAAGGGGTCCGGTAATCAATGTCCCTGGACATCAAATTCCGACCCCTTACAATAAATAATAAAAAGGTTGCTTACACGCTTGCTTCTGGATCTGGCTTCTTCGAGTCATGGCACTCACTGAATTCTAAGCCAGGGCAAACGGATAAATTAGCATAGTAGTGGGATTCGGTAGGCGGTTTGCATGCGCGTCGAGTTGGCCGTGCCAGGCACGAAATTCACGGCTTCCGGTTTATGACGTGGCTTGACTGGAAGTTCTTTGTAAGAGTGTAGGAGGCCTGCAGGTGGTTGTATAGATGATCGAATGACGTGGGCCGCTCAGCTTGGTAGATAAGTGCATTAGTAGAAATGCAACTTGCAGTATAGATTATCGTATAAATGACCTTCCGGGGGTGAAGCGGCAGCAGCTGTGGTTGTAGGCTCGTGGGTTGGCGTGGGCTGAAGCAGAAGGCGGAAGCGTTTCTTCGAATGAGTGTGCAGCTGGCTGTGAGTAACGAGGGCAGCTGAGCGTAACCTTGAACGATATTTGCACTAACGGAATGCAAGTTGTAGAACTTATAAAATTATTCAAGTCGAAATAATTCCGTTTGTGACATTATAATATACTTATTATAGTTGTCTATGTTCAATTATAATTATATACATACATTATGCACTACCAGCGGTGAATAATGATTAATCACTACTAGTTAGTCGCTGATTGGCTACCACTACCTACTGTTAGTACAGATTGGCTGAAAGCGGTGATTAATGATTAATCCCTGCTAGGCAGTTGGGGAGCAACCTGCTTAAATTCGATATGGTCAACATCGTTCACACATTTCTAAAAGTGCAGACCCCACCGTGCCTACACATAGAACTGGTCCGAGAAACTCCTATCCTAGGTCAGTATGGGCAACGGTTACTGAGTAAAAAAAGTTTAGGTCCCTTACCTAGGCTTCCAGGACAAAATGTGTGGGAGAGATACACGCAAGTGTTCTCGACGATTACTCATGAACGTTGTAGAGTTGGATTTGATTCTCGTCTGGACCAAGATCATTTATGGTAACCGTAAGGAACCCGCTGTTTGATTGAACTCTTAAGAAGGACAATCGAAGCGAGGTTTATCCCGGCCACAGAAGGGTAAATCTGGGCCGATGGGAAACTGCATGCCAACAGGTACTGGTTCCGGAAGCCGTTCGAATCGCCCTATGACTCGTATCACGAGTACTGTGATCTGAAGCCGCTCAAGAGCCTTTACTCTTAAAGGGAGTGATGTGAGAAGGGTACATAGCCTCTCACTCTCAAGACAACTTCGCCCGAAAGGGTACATACCGGGGGTCTATAACGTGCAGACTTGTAAACGAAGCAGCTGTCGAGGGCACACCAGGCCTATAATCTGGGAGATCGGGGTGGCAAAACCATTAAAAAACCAAGTCCTGCCACAATTGAGGTTGGATTCGATCGGGTAGTGGTCCTCAAATCTACAGGAGTTGGGGGAAAGTTCGAACCTGGACGAGATACAATCTCCTACGAGAAAGTGCCGACGGGTGAGCACGTTTATCGCTCCGGTCTAGCCTGGAGAGCTAATAGAGGATGGATAGTAACCTCGCTCCCACCAGTGAGTTACTGGTAGCATCGTGTCACACACTGCGCGTGCTAATCTAATGTAGTTAATTCATGTCATTATGACGGGAAGGAACACCTGAACGTTCAAACAATACAGTTTATCAAACACATACAAGAATACCATGTCTAATACCAATCTATTGTCGTAAGGCAAGATAGCAAATACGGCCTACTATAAAGTTATAAGGCAATAGTCTACTACGAACGCTGTTAGGATGGTTGACTCCATTCGCCAGAACAGTTGCATCGGTATTTCTAAAAGTATTTTGTTTTTGTTTTTAATACTAATATAATAATCGCCCCCTCCTCCCGGTTTCAGGTTATGGGTTGTATTTATTATTAATATTTATTATTAATTATTATTAATATTTAATTGTCGTGGACAAACTAAAGTATTCTAGTCGCATATAATGATTATAATCATATAATCATTGAAAAATTAACGGACCTATCTCTGGTCGCTTCAGCTATTAATGCAGTAAGAAAAGAGATCGATTTTCAAAAGTTGTGTTGCGAGTAATGTCGTCGCCGGCAATCTGCGTGTATATCACATTCCTTGCATCATTCGTAGGTGCACGCGCACTCTAATAATTACAATTAACTTATGTCTCCGTAAAAGTTGTTGAATTTTTAGAATCACGGAATACATTTTAATGTCGTTTTCACCATTCGATAGCTTGTTTCTTTGAAAATGTTTAGTTATATAAAGATTGTTTTAGTAAAAAGGTCTTTTATCTGACGAATAATGAGCAAAACGTAAATTTTTCTACGAAAGTCAAAGTAAAAAGTAGTAACTTTTGTATGATCGTAGATTTCGTGTCAAAGCGATCTACAGTAACCAACTTGGCGTATTTCACACAGTATGTATCAGAGGTTCTTGATTGTAGGGGTCAGGTGGATGTAATTTACACGGATATTGCAAAAGCCTTTGATCAAAGTGACTTATACATACTTTTAAATAAATTAGAAATAATTGGTTTTTCTCAGTCTTTAATAAAATTATTCACTTCTTATTTATTTGATCGTAAATCTCACATTGTATACCGTAGTGTATCGTCTTCCTTGTTAACTTCTGCCTCAGGTGTTCCACAAGGATCAAATCTTGGCCATTTGCTTTTTCGTATTTTCATTAATGACCTTCCTTTGAGTATAGACTGTGAAAAGTTATTGTTTGCTGACGATTTAAAACTATTTCTTGTATAAACAACATCGCTGATTGTTCCGCTCTACAAGTTAATATTAATCTGTTATGTAATTGGTGCCAAATAAACAATCTTAACTTAAATGTAGATAAATGCTCTGTTATGACATTTACTAGGGTACGTCAACCTATACTCAATAATTATCATATCAATAATCGCACACTGAATCGCGTAAATACTGTTAAAGATCATGGAATATTGTTTGATAGCAAACTCTGTTTTGCTGAACATATTAACCAAATTGTTTTGACATCTAATAAAACTTTGGGTTTCATATATCGGAATTGCAAAGATTTTTCGAACAAGATTTGTATAAAAATATTATTTCTTGCATTTGTCAGATCCAAGCTCGAATATGGATCGTTAATTTGGAGTCCCATCTATAATACTCATATAAATCGAACTGAATCCGTTCAGCAGCACTTTGTAAAACTGGCCTCTTATTTATCCACAGGAATACACCCAACTCACCACTTTCAATACAGTAACACCCTTGTAGCTTTTGACATCGTTTCTTTAAAAACTAGCAGGATAGTGAGTAGTTTAAAATTTCTATATCATTTAGTTCATAACAATGTTGACTGTTCAAATTTATTGCAGAAAATAAACTTTAACATACCTGCACGCAATTTACGAAATTTCACCTTTTTTTTATTGCAATACTGCACACGCTAATATGAAATCCAACCCGGTAGCTCATATGTGCGACAATTTGTAACTCCATTTCATCGCAATGCGATATTAATTCAGATTCTTTGATATTCATAACTAATGTAATCTTAAACAATTACGAAAATACTGTACAAAATTAAACTAAATAGTTATATAATTTTGTTACATAATTTTTTTTAAGCTCTTTTATATTTAATTTTTTTATTGTTGATTATTATACCTATGTATTTATTTAAGAATTTTCCTATTGTAGGTTCATGACCTGTAAGGAAATAAACTATTATTACCATTACCATTACCATTACCATTACCATTACCATTACCATTACCATTACCATTACCATTACCATTACCATTACCATTACCATTACCATTACCATTATTATTATTATTATTATTATTATTATAAGCATATATTAGTATACTACAGGATGCATAAGGCAATATTACTCCACACATTTAAATGTGGACTACAGTGTACACATCCACCAACAGTTATCTGCACAATAAACTAAAAGGGTTAAACAATAACCCAACCAGAGTAGCGCACTTTAACAGAGCTAAGAAAAGGCTCTCAAAAACAATTAAACTATCTAACCGAGCTCTAAAGTAATACTCCCAGCATTTCAAACAATTAGTCACTATCAAGAAGCTAATAAAATGACACGAAGTGTTCCAGAAAGATAAACTACGTTATAAAGTAGGAAATCCAAAATCGAATCGTTAACTGAAGACAATAAAGGACTGTCTAGTATTTATGTGCTAGAATCTTGATTGAAGCACGGGAAAACTAAAAATCACAAAACCAACAAAAAAATAATATACTCCATCTATTAGATTATAATAAAATATCGTTTATTATTTGTAGTAGTAGTAGTTAAATTATTTATTTTTAATAGAATAGTCTTACATGTAATTAGTATATGTACATTGTTTTCTTAACAACTAAATTCAAAAATAAAGTTCGGGCGCGGTATATTTATAAAGTTAATTCGAGGTCGCCACTTGCTGGGGTTTGATAAAGGCTAGAGGAATTTCGAATATCAGAAAGGCGACCAGATAAGATTTCTCAAAAATGGCCACAAGTTAAAATTACGGTTTACAGAAGGTTATCCAAATTATTGTTTTAACCCAAATAACAACTAGGTATGTTCAAAATATGCTAATTAAGAATATATAAACTAATATTTATATAAAAATTATATTAGGGTTGTAAGGGATACCAAGAGATACGCAAAGGAAATATAAAAGGCGTTGTTCTGGTTATCACTTGCTGGCTCGCTTCCGTACCGGGCTCCCGTTTCGATTCTGAGCTATGGGCTCAATTCTGCCTACCTTTGAGGCTCAGGGTGATCCTCAATCGTCCACTCCAGTGGAGTTTATGTGGCAAGGGTAGCAGACGTCGCCGATACCTAGAATAGTAAGATTAATTAAAGATAAAGGTCAGTGTAGATTTTTATACTTACATCTTAAGAAATCCTCTTGCTGTAAAGGCTGATATGTATGGCAGACCATGGCCACTCAAGATTTAGAGCTGTGAATGTAATGCAGTTTATTTGTATTAGTTTAAGTGTTGGTTTATTGGTTATTTATATTACATAATTGTTGATTAATCAATATTACCGTAGTAAACGTTTTGGATCCAAACCGTGTTATTATTTATGGACAGTGGCCTCAAAAGTAACCTGAAAACCAAGCCTTTGATTTATATGTTTCTAATTGATATTATTAAAGTTACTTACCTACCTTCACATTTTTGAAAAGAAAAACTGGTGGTCGCGTCTAATAAGTTCAATGACGCCTGCCACCCTTTCGGGTACCTACTCAAAGTTTTTGAATTTAAAGGCTCAAATGTAGGCAACTTAACACACACGTCCATACTTACTGTTATTCGCATTCTTATGTTATAATTTGTTGTTACTAAAGATTTGTTTTTACCTTGTTGTTATTTCTAAATTTATTTATATTTAATTAAATGCATGAATTATTTTTTCGACTTTCTTTGAAACCCACGACCTCCACTGTCTAATAAGCTAGCAGGCAAGTGAAACCTAAAAGATAAGGTTACAAGATGAACAGGCATTTAATAAATTTAACAGGAACAATTTAAGAGGAGTGTTGGAGTAACAGCAAGAGAAAATGCGCTCTAGTATACTAACCATCGTCGCGTCGGAGCGGCGTTGCCTGCCGTGGTGTAATAATTAAAAACGACTAGAGATACAGCAACTTAAAAGTAAATTCATTGAAAGCTTTGTCAATAACAACAAGATGCCATGAAAACAAAACTTTTTAAGGTAAAAATTGTAACAAATTATTAATGAAAGAAACACAACTATAAATTTTTTAGTGCCATTCTACACCCTCCACGCTAAATAATTTCTATCTATAGTTACGGACCCAGACTCTCTAGCAATTGTTCAAAAGAGACTTTTGGGTGAGGTTTCTTTAAAATATCGGCTTCTTGCTGATAACTATGTTGGAATATATATTGAGTTTTATTTCTTCTCAAGTTCAATTTTCTTTTTAAGAAAATAATACTTTCTATTGATATGTTTATTCAGCCTTTTATTACTATCAGGCTCCTTGGAGATTGATATACATCCTAAATTGTCTTCGTATATGGCTATTGATTGCTTTATTTTAATCCCAAGATTCTTTAGTAAATTCTTTAGCCAGATCGCTTTAGTGCATGCACTACAAGCTTAAAGTATTCCTATTTAGTCGTTGAAAGTGTTACGGTGGTTTGTTTCCTACTGGTTCTGGTCACTATTGATTCGAATATTTTAAATAAATAACCAGACGTAGATTTTCAATCAGTATCTGTTACCCTGTTGAATTAATATTTATCTGAATTTCTGCTAAAAGTTAAATTACCATAAAGCGTAACTTGCTTAACCTTATGCGTTAACCTGCTACGTATTAACCTTCTAAATTGAAAATCTACTTAAAATCTTGAAACCTACTTAAATTGGTACGTAAATCTGACCGTGACCTAGAATCCATTATGTATTCTATTAATTTCCTGCAAGGATGCTCTGTGTAAAGTTATCTTTATAAACATAAAACAAATTTCTCAATGGTATTGCTATATTGGCTTCCAATCATTCGTATGACGTCTTTCGAAAACTTTTGTTAAGTATTTTATTCTTTTAATTTTAATTCTACAAAATCTTACTCATACCTGTATTTGTTAAATCAATTAATCCAACGTAGTGGTTTAAGTTCATACAAAGATGTATGCAATTTAAATACAGTCTTTATTCTGACAAAAATTGGGTGGTTGCTTCATGTACACCTTTCCCTTAAAGTTTTGACGGACAAAATTACCGTACGTTATAAATAATTGTACCGAGAATTTGAATATTCAATTTATAAAAATAATCTTGGTACGGCCCTGTGTATAGTGAGATATTTCGTTTGGATTAAGTTAAGATTTCTACCGGTTTTCGTAGAATTATTTCAGTTAAAAAACATTTTAGCTCCTTATATAAGTAATAAAGATATCCAACATACAGACTTCATATAAAAAACAATTCGTGGGGCTACAGTAACTGAAATAATGATACATTTAAGTTTAAGTTTCTTTTTAAATCTTAGTAATCAACAAAATAATAAATTCAGTTTCATGTGTCTAGGCGTCAGATTTTATAGCTTGTACATTTGATAAGCTCCTCTCAAATATTTAATATAATTGGTTATTTTTCTCATTGGTTAAGGGTGTCGTCAAGTTTGGTTCGTTTGGACCGTTTAAAGAAATCCCTCTGTTAAATATTAATTAAGTTCATATTATTTTCGCATTCCTGTAGGTCAGTCTACCAATGCGGCTTTCGGGCTTGCGTAACTGCTTATTCTTATTATGGATATAAAAATTTGTATGAATATACTTGAGTGTATTGCATTAGAGAATTAATTCACTGAAGAGAATTAATAACAAACTTTAGTATTGTGAATCTTTGTTTGACACCTAGTGGTGTAAATTTGTGTTTTGCCGTTTTGTTCTCGTTCAGTGCAATCCAATTACAGATTAACCGTTCTGTTATGTGGAGAATTAATTATATTCTAGTACAATTTATTGAAAATAAAGGTTAAATAATGTTAAAGTTCTCTCATTTGCACACTATATTGGCTTAAAGTATCAGTTTAAAGCTAGTAAATAGTGAATTCATGTTAAATCGACGCGGTTTAATAATAATCATACAATGCATTATGTTGTATAAGGTAACGTCGATAATACGTTCAAGCAACATTCTAGTTAGTTTTACGTGCCGTTCAGTCTGAAGTTTGAAGAAACTTTTAGTATCGTTAAAATTGATGCAATTTTGCAAGAATGTAAAGTATAAAGTCTGTTGTTTTATGTGAAAAATAGTTCAAGACTCAAGGTCTGTAGTTTCTTGGCTCGAGCAATAGTTCTGGTAAAGTTTCAGTGCAAATTACGAATTGTACAGGATAACTGTTTATTGGATTACGATCATGTATATTTATGTATGTTTTAAAACTGTTTAACTAAGATTGCCTTTGGTATTTGTTAAATTTCAAAATGACTTAAGATTAATTAGGTTTTTTATGTTTCAATATACAGACATTTTATTACCGTTCACATAGTTCGGCTCAATAAACTACTGATGTTATTAACCATCATCTTTTTAATGTTAACAAAGACTTTTGATAATTTAATGTCAAATTTAAAAGGGATGCCATTTCCCAAACTGGGGACTTCCCGCCTTTATAAAAAAAATGATGTAGCCTCCATCCAATTTGGTGACGCCCTCTATTTTTTACTTGTTCCTGAATCTATGATTTAATCAGAAGCTTTATTACGTATTATGGTATACTGACATTGGGGGCGGGGCTGATTTTTAATTACATAATTAAAAGCATAAAAATTTTTTATAGTTACGCAAAATACATACAGCTCCCGGTTGAAACTACTTACTTATTTAAATTATGCTCAGGTGTCGTTGGTGTTAATTACAAAGGTTTACTAATTCTAGACAGAACACAGGAATAAATAACCTATATTAGTTATATTTAGTATTATTAAGACAACTAGCGACAGAAATCTACAATTTGAGAAAACTGAACCGACATAGGGTTGGCAAGTTACATACCTTTACTAAAGATATGGTTCCAAACCTAGTATCCTCGCTGGATGTAAAAGCAAATAATAGCAATAAAAAAGAGGACTGTGAATTCTTGTTATTATAAAATTGAAGTTGGTTGGAACAAAAAGGCAAACGATAATTATAAACATGTATTAACACGATAACATTGGATATATACATTTACATTAAATAAAACTATTTGACTGATGATGACTGACAAAGTCACTTCCATGTTAGTTTAGATGCTATGGTTGACGGTTATATTTAGAAACGCTCTTTTGAATATTAGAATATTCAAAAGAGCGTTTCTTATAGGAAGCAGGAGGTTTAGGTTCCTGTTTATGCAAGTCAGTATAAGCTAGTTACATGTGCAAATACGTCGCTAATCTCTCGAGATGCATTGTTCTGTGTTACAACCATTGGACAACCATTGTTGATGCATAGGGCGATGATATGGACGGCCGCGGTTTGCCTTCTGGGACTTTTGGGCGTCCTTAAGCCAATGTTTAAACAGAAATAGTCATGAAACGATTTCGTTTGAGATAATCGGTGCTAACGATCGTTTTGTTGCAATTCATTTGACGTGTCGGTT
The DNA here is from genome assembly GCA_929113105.1 of Agrypnus murinus. NCBI lineage: Eukaryota > Metazoa > Arthropoda > Insecta > Coleoptera > Elateridae > Agrypnus > Agrypnus murinus. Next base: position 26,094,246 of record OV816025.1, on the reverse strand, counting down.
TACCATCAAAAAGGTCTGTATTGACTTACGCTCTCTTGGATCGCGCGAATTATTGAAATATAAATTACATTAAAAATGAAGACGGAAGAAAAACATTCGGATTCATGTTGTTTTAAAAGAGCCTACCACAAACAATTTGTTGTACCAATCTATAACAGATAGGTATTTACTTATAATTTCAGTTTATTAAATCAAATTCAAAATGGTTCAATAAGTGTAAATAACATGCACAAGTTTGATAAATATACACAATAAACTTACTTAGGAGTCCCCGTCTAACTTACAATTTTATAGTTACGTAAATAAATTAATAACCTAAATCCAAAAGTTAATGTTTTTGTCGAGATTCGAAAATAATCGTTTACAAAGTGACACATTAAATTTGTTTTTTTCAGTTGCTCTTTTAATTTGAAAATACATTGTAACACTTAATAGCCTTTAATTTAAATAATACAAAAAACCTTGAATACATCTTGAAGTTCCTGGAACAGAAGGCAGCTAGCGTTGAACTCTGAACTTTCGGCATTACATGAATTTTCAAACTTTTTAATCGTTTCCGCTTTTTTAATTTATTAACTTTTTGATTGTTATTTATTATGCTATTACTTTAGTATTGAATTCAATTATTAACGCAATTCAAAGCATTTTAATGTCGGTGGATTTCTAAATAAAAACAGGACATGTATTCATGTTGCCAATAGACTTAAAGAGTACTAACATTGCATGTTTACTAAAAACCGTTTAAGCAGGATTTCCACATAATACAAATTTAATAAGTATTATTACGCCAGATTACGCCACTATTTTCTTTGAATTGTTACTTCAACATTAAATTGTTCAAAATATTAAATGCGAAACTTATAAAATAAAGACCGGAGCAGTTACTTCCCCACAAAAGTTTAAACAATAAACCTGATAATACGATACATGCTCTGTAAAACAAAACCGAATCCTAAATAGAAAGTTTCCTAATGGAATTTCTCTGAAAAGCCAACAGACAGATTAGACTCGCAAAGGAACTGCGGGAAATTCAGGGTCTCAGCACGACCGAGCTTGCGTCTTCACACTCTTGGAGACTACTCCAGACTTACGTACCGCAAGATTTTGGTTTAAGTCCCTTTTAAGAATTTTAAGAGGAGCGATTATATTTCAAAATGTTTTAGCCAAGCACAGAATGAACCTGACATCAGTGCTACCAATCACAAAAATTGAATTAAATTTCCTCTTATGTCTATTAAAAAATGCAGATAGATAAAAATTCCAACGCCGAATCAGAATGTTACTCAATATAAACTATAACTAAGTATATCTCGTAAAACATAAAATATAGTTTCGAAAGCAATTTGTTCCTTGGCGAGCATTTTAATATCAAAGATTTTGCTCAAAATAACAATCTATTTGCCTAGACAAGGCTCATAAAATACTGTCTGCGTTTGCCAAAACAAAATTGATTAGTGCACTTTGAAAGAATTACTTTTGTTTCGTTCGGCTATTTACAACACGATAAGCAGAAATGGTATACATGACCAAAAGGGAATAGGTTACTTGTGGAATTGTAAATATGTTTACACAAGTGTTAATTGTATTTTAATAAATACTAAGACGGAAATCCTTTTTCTTTCTACGTATACTGTTTGAATTAAAAAAATTAAATATTTAAAAAATGAGTTTGTTACAAGATCGCCGTTTAAAAATGCCGATTTAACGTCTATCTGATGCAACCAGTGCACTTGTTGGTTATTTACAGCTAATAATGTTTTTAGTGTTTCATCAAGTAATATGCAATTACGTGACACCACTTTTTTATCTACTCTTATACAATCAATTATAGGTTGATCTAAAGGAGGTTTTACCAACACCCTTGTTTTGGTTTTCGGTAATGATGATAGCTATACTTTAATTGCATCAATCTACTTGTCTTTATCAGGATTTGTTTCCACGTCTGTATTGTTACATGTCGTAACTGTTTAGGAATGTGAAAATATGCTAAACACCCAAAAATTCTTCGATATTTAATATTTGGTTTAGTACCATATTAAGTTTCTGTTAGTGTGATATAATCTCTTAATACTTAATACTATATATGATTGAACTGTTTTAATAGGACCACATAGTGTTTCTGACCACACACTGTTTGGCACCTTTGATTTACTAAGGTTTCTATATTTCTCAACCAAAGTGCGCTTTAAATATTTATCCAATAATCTGCGCGTGACCATATGCCGAGTGATATTTTAGACTGTCGCCAACGTAACTCGTAATGGTTCATAACTCTTAAGGTCTGTGAGAGCTCCTATCAGAGCTATCTATCTTAACAGAATCAGAATTGATTCATAATAATTAATATTTTTCTTTTAATAAAAGTTTATTCTGAACTGCCAGTCATCAAATATCAGAATATCGTTTGATATAACACTTTTAAAGTTCTGGACCTATTACCAATGTTGTAATAATCTTTTAAGGTAAAGATTTAGTGCATTCTACAGTCCGTTTAATGATCTAATGGTTCATAACACAGCCTCCCATGGCTGCAACAAAAATATGCCTGAAAACTAAAAATACCTAGTACAGTCTATCAAACAAAAACTTTCGTGTGACCTAAGCATGTGCAGTGGTAGAACTGCCTTATCAGTCTGGTAATGCATTTCAGACTGGAACGTTTTGCGGTACATTTTAGATACAGTACTGTGTGAGGATAAAAGGTAGAACTGCGAGTGTTGCTGCATTTCTTTTGCCCCCAAATGTAGTTGTTCTTCCCCGTCAGCGCAACCCACTCGAAAGTTCTCGTTTGATGGGCTGTAAATATAAATCTAAACAAGAATAATGTCCCGAGTCGTGGATAAGTCGCCATGAGACCGAAAACCACACCAATCGACAAAAGCAAACTACCCAAAGTAGAAAAACCCTGAAGCAACAAAAACAACACAAAGGACGTGGACAGTTCTTTTTGTTACCACGTGAGTGTTCGAAAAGTGTGCGAAAAGCACAGGAGATGTAGAAGAAGATCGCCCCTACATTACGGATTAGGCGATCAATCACTCATCATCTCGTCCAAGAGGTTGAGGGAAAGCAGCGCAAGTCTTTTTGTTTCGAAAGAGCCAAGACTACTAGGCTTGTAATCAGTGGACATACCTCCAAAACAACATCCAACTAATCACTCTAAAAGAGAAAAATGACCTTGTAACAAAATAAATATTACTGGCTAGATAATCCAATAATAGTTATGTATGTATTAAGGGCGTAAGGAGGCTTTTATTGCACGAAGCGTTATTTCTAGCCCGGGGCGTTAGCCGAGGGCTAAGAAAAGGCTGTAGGGCCATAAAAGCAAGTTACGGCCGCTATACATACACTATTTTATGCACAGATTAAGTTTTTATCTCAAATCTATTATTGTGTAAAAATATAATTAAATGAGTAAGTAGGTACTTCAAGCCGCTGTGCGTATACTTATGTGCTTATACGAAGTACGTTACTATAGTTACTATTCCAAAATATTTAATTTCAGCTTATTTTCATTGGAGATAAGTTTACAAATTACTATATTAAGAACCAATCGAGTTGTCCAAAAAAACAGCTCTCACATTTAATTGACGTTTCTTTATTGTCCGTCGGGCCATAAAGAGGATCTTGGGCTATAAAGAGACAGTTATGTTTAGATGAGTCTAGCAATAATAGTCTAATTATAATGTATCTGTGCATAAAATTCTAAAATGTGATATTATATTCATTTTAATTTTCAGGTTTAGTTATTTTTTATAAAGTATCCATTTTCTCCATTAGAGTTTTAAAGGGATCTATTATTTAGATTATTATATAATCTATAGTATAAACTGTAAACTTTGCAACATAAACTTTTACCTCGCTTGTTGATGTTGATTTTGTATAGCTGCTCGCAGACATTAATTAGCGTCCAAAGTGTGGTCATTTAAACTCTAAACTGACATGCATTGCAAGGAGTTTCCTCTGCTACTGACACATGAAGTATGTTATTGGCGTTTCAGTATATCAACACCATCATTTGCCATTCAACTGTAAATCTTTCCGAACATAACAGCTTGAAATGTTAACTTACATTAAATCAAAATATATTCCTCCATTGTTTCAACTTTTTAACGTTTACAAGTAAACCACTTTAACAAAAAGCAAAAAAAATGTTGGGGAGCTAAAGCTGAAATACTTCTAACTGAATTCTTGTACCAAAATAAAAATAAGCTAAAGTTGAGGACGTATTTGCTTTTAGTGTTCCCACATAAAATCTCACACGTAATATTTCATGGCATGCAAAGTAAACATTCATTAGGATAAATTGTTTACTATATACACACTTCATGTTTCCACTAGCCTTATTTATACATTGTTTGCTCTAATATTTCGTACTGTTTTAGGTTAGATGTATATTTACAGTCAAAATTTTTTATTTTGTTTCAGCATTTTCCACACTTTGTTGAAATGGCTAAAATGAAATATAAATACAAGGATTTCCAAACTATTTTTTTTAGAATGTGGGATATTTATTTTCTGTATGCGAATTTAGATTAATTAATAGTAAATGATAATAGGTAATGTCTTAAATAAGTTCAGTTTTAACTTCTTTGTTGGAACCAAAATGTATTTACGAAATATGATAGAATGTGTATTCATAAGTAGTGACCTTTCTGGCCCAACATCTGGTTTTAATGGTTTCTGTCACACCCTCCGAGGCTAGAGAAAACACATATTCAAAAGTTTACAAGAATTAGGGTTGTTAGGGAAGGAATCGGTGATATTATGCAAGAATGCAAGTTGCATTATGGTATTGAAAACGGGCGGTCGGTTTGGAATGTATAAAAGGCATTTAGCGGTTTCGAGTGTAGTGCGTGTATTCTATATTGAGACTACAAACGTAAAGATGCGTAATGCTAATATTTACTGTGTTTGTGGTACGGCACTTAGAAGTGCTGGTACCTGTTTTGTTGTTATCATTTGACAACGTGAGTTGTTGCTTGAATTGTGATTGTTGGCCAATGTGTGATATTGGCTTTATGTTGATGTTAGCAATTGGTTGGAATTGCTGTATTATATTGATGTGTGAGCAATTGAGGAATTGCCTGTTGTTGTGTTGATTTGTTAGCAATTTGTAGAATTGCTGTTGTTGTTGATGATATGTGAATTGAGCTCTGTAAGATTAACCGCGCAGTATACTGTTTGCTTGGGAGACGGAAAGATGGGCGGATCTTGACGTTCACCCTCGACCTGGATAATCAATGAGAATTACACCAGTGGCCTCAGCTGGTCACTGGGCAGCAATGGGGTGCTTATTCCCCTACGCTCCTGTATTGCAATCCTAACGAGGGGAGGACTCGGAGGGACATTGACAGTACCACGTGTACCTGGTCCTGTTAGCGTTCGGCTAAAGGGCGCCCGATGTGGCAAGCATCTGTTTCAGGTCATCACGCTCGTGGTAGTGCACTGAAGGTTTTCACTCCAGAAGACGTCAATCATCCAGAAGCAACGCGGGACGGCACGGGGGAATCCCAATCCCCCGTAAGTACTGCTAATTTCCATTTAAAGGGTAAGCGACTAATGGGTTGTAATTATCTTTTCATGTGTGCCTTAATTCGGCTTTGTGGTATTTTGCGTTTTGGTCTCAAAATGGAACGCATATGAACTGCTGCTTATGAAGCGTAACCGACCGTTCACGACCACTCAGGAGCAAGCAGTCACACGACCCGTAAGGACCTGTTAAATGTAACATTCAGACTTGGAATTAACTTTGATTTGTGAGAATTAGAATTCTTTAAAATAAATGTACCAGAAGATGTAAAGAATGTTAACAAAATTTTAATCATTATTGAATTATGCCCCCGCCTACAAGAATTTTTATTAAAATGCTTTATCAAGCTTAAGGTTTAATTTTATGCATTGAATAAAAATGCATTTAAAAAGATTGTAGCTATGTTTGCATATTAACATACCATCGACCATTTGCAAAAGTAATAAGAAAATTATTTTAAAAGAACGATTTAGAAAAACTTCAAACGGCGCCTTTAGAATTAATGCAATTTAAATCCATATAGGAAGCAAGAAATTGATTAAAATTAAATAAAGTTTTCACCATTAATTACGATTGTAGATTGTAATAATACAAAGATGAACAATATAATTTATTAATAAAAACTTTGGTTAGAAAGTGGAATAGGATTTACATAATAGTATTTGAGTTTTTAAATAAAATCTTAAAAAGTAGAAGACAACATAGACCTTTATCGTTATGAAGTAAATTGAAATATTGCTTTTAATAAGATGTACTGATTAAAACAATGGATTATAATGTAACGTTCTTTCTAAAAATAATAATACAAGTGCTGTTTAAATCGTCTATTCACAAACAAATATTTATTTCTATACACTAATGAATACACTATAAATTAACGCTATGATTATAAGCCATTAAAAACTATTATTTACAGACTATGAATTTCTAATACAACATTTATATTCACTATTTATTTTGTAATACACAGTTAATGACTTGCTGTTGACTGATCCTTTTCTCCGCGACGCCGACTTTATACCATCCTATAAACGTTCCAGAAGTCGCCCGAACATACCATGTATTTCTAGAATACACCAGAATAAACCGCGTCTGGTTCACATGCCCGCGCGATGCGTCATTCTCTCGAATGCGATAGAACACACCATTTGTTGCTCAGAAAGAGGTTCTTTCTTTTTCTCTCTTGTTACACTGCCCCCCTCTTCAAGTCTGTTCTGTCCCAGAACAGGTTTTATGCTCTGGTTCCTATAGAACGGGTCATGACGATATCGACAGTCTTCACCTCGACTACACGTTCCATTACGGTAGAAATAACAGTCTACACTCTTCGTTGGCCTTAATGCGGGCTGTGGGTCAAAACTGCAGACGAAGATCTTGACGTCCGTACCTCTAAAGACAACTTCCAGCATGTTTCTAACGATTCTCCAATCCAGCTGGTCCCGCCCACAGCCGAGTTTGGGAACTGCCAATTTGTTAATTCCCCTGGTAAGCAACTCGATTCTCAAATTCCATAGTGCCCTCCACAAATCGGCGTAACTCGGTTTCTGGTAGTAAAACTGCTTGGTTACCAAGTAGTAAATGGACCTGTCATGATCAGGCAAGCGTAAGGATTTACCAACAGAGGGATTTTGTTCTCGAAGTTCATTCAGCCGTCCAAATTTATTTCTAAACACCACTGCGATCCCCCTGGACATACGGAGATCCTCGGAGACACAGTGGGCAATGGAATAATCACCAGGGACCCGGAAGAGATCTTGTTGCATCTCAGTCGTGACTCCGAATCGCGCTTTTCTAGTTCCAGAGAACGCAGCCATAAATTCTCTAAAGGTTGGCTGATCATCTTCAGGCCTTACGGTATTGATAGCCACCTCAGCCTCATCTTTCCGATCCGGGACTGCGTCATTATTTCCCTCATAGTGCGCCAGACGATTGGAGTGTACCACTTTTGGTTTCCCCCTTGGCAATTTCTGGATGCGATAAATCAAGTCATTTATTCGTTTCTTCACCTGGTATGGACCCTCCCAATTTCGCTGTAACTTTGGAGAATAGCCACGACGCCTTTGCGTATTGTATAACCAGACAAGCTCTCCGGGTTGAAACCCTCCTTCTTGGGCTCTCACATCGTACGTAGCCTTCATCCGGTCACTCGCGATTCGACTATTATTTCGGGTTCGGTCGTGAATATCCTCCAACTTCTTCTTTAAGTTGATGACATAATCATTCCCGGCTACCTCCTGCTTTATAGGTGGAGACCCAAATTCCAGATCACACGGTAACCGTAACTCGCGTCCAAACATCACAGACGCTGGTGACTGACCGGTTGTTTCGTTGACCGATGCACGATAAGCCATCAGGAACAGATGCAGGTATTGGTCCCAGTCTCGTTGATGATCGGAGACGACCTTGGCCAAATATTTGCCCATTGTTCGATTCATGCGTTCTACCATTCCATCGGACTGCGGATGTAACGGTGTGGTCCGAGTCTTGCGAATGCCCAACAATCGACAGACTTCTCCAAAGAGTACAGACTCGAAATTGCGGCCTTGATCCGAATGCAGCTCCATGGGCACTCCGAAGCGACTGAAAAACTCTTTGACTAGTACGTCAGCAACAGTCGCAGCTTCCTGGTTTGGTAGGGCATATGCTTCTGGCCATTTGGTAAAATAGTCCATTGCCACTAAGATGTATTTATTCCCATCGTCAGTTTCGGGAAATGGTCCGGCAATGTCTATAGCTATTCTCTCCAGAGGACTACCCACATTGTACTGCCTCATAGGTGCTCTTCGTTTCCCCAAGGGTCCGTTGCCAGTGGCACATAGTTCACATTTCCGGCACCACTCCTTCACGTCTTCAATACAGTTGACCCAATAAAAACGCTCCTTAACTTTCTCCAAGGTCTTTTTCACACCGAAGTGTCCTCCGGAGGCACCGTCATGGAGATGTCGCAATACTGTAGCCACTCGGCTTCTTGGAACCACGAACTGAGACCTAATGGTGGTGCCATCTTCACTCTCCAGTACTCTCTCCAGGAGATCGTCTTCCACCTTCAAGGACTCCCATTGGGCCCAATATGCTTTGAGCGTTCTGTTAAAAGGGCTGACGGCCTCCCAGGCAGGCCTTTCTCCCACGCGCTTCCATTCCAGTACCATTTTTAGTTCGGGATCAGCCTCCTGCTGTCGTTGCAATTCTTCCGGCAACCAATTGTCGTTTACGATGGTAGTCCTTAATACTTGGCAAACCCTCTCTTCCAAACGAGAGCAATGACGGCAATCCGTTGGACAGGGTCTTCTTGAAAGAGCATCGGCATTTCGATGACTAGTGCCCGCTCGATGTTCGGTGTCAAAGTCGTATCCTTGTAATCGTTCGATCCACCTTGCGACCTGGCCTTCAGGATTACGGAATTGTAACAGCCATTTCAACGCTGCATGGTCCGTCCTCAATAAAAACTTCCGTCCGTACAAGTATTTGTAGAAGTGCTCAACGGACTTCACGACGGCCAATAGTTCTTTTCTGGTCACACAATAATTCCTTTCGGCTTTCGACAAAACCTTACTAAAATAGCCGATGACCTTTTCTTGTCCATCCTGTATCTGAGAAAGTACCCCCCCAATGGCCAAATTACTTGCATCTGTGTCAAGTATGAATTTCCCTTCTGTCCGTGGATAGCTCAATATTGGTGCTGTTGTCAGGGCACGCTTCAGCTGTTGGAAAGCTGTTTCACACTCTCCGCTCCAAACATACTCGCGCCCATCTTCAGTTAACCTTGTCAGAGGTTTCGCTATATTGGCAAACCCAGGAACGAAACGCCTGTAGTAGGTACATAACCCAAGAAAACTACGAACTTGGTGTTTATCTTTCGGTGTTGGCCACTCTTGAACTGCACGAATCTTATCGGGGTCGGCTGCCACTCCATTTTGTGATACGACGTGCCCGAGATATTTCACTTCCTTTCTGAATATGTGGCACTTTTTCGGACTCAGTTTCAGATTGGCTCCACGTAGTCTTCGGAACACTTCCTCTAGATTGTTCAAATGTTCGTTGAATGATTTTCCGACTACAATCACATCATCCAGGTATACCAGGCAGGTCTTCCACGACAGCCCTCTCAGGATGGTCTCCATTAGACGCTCAAAGGTGGCCGGAGCGTTACATAGACCGAAAGGCATAACTGTAAACTGCCATAGTCCGGAACCAATAGTGAACGCGGTCTTCTCCCGGTCTTCAGGTTCCATTTCAACTTGCCAATAACCACACTTCAAGTCCAAAGTCGAAAACCATCGTGAACCAGACAGGGTATCTAACGTGTCGTCGATGCGTGGTAAGGGATAGCTGTCTTTCTTGGTCACGTTATTGAGCTGCCGATAGTCCACACAAAATCGCGTTGACCCATCCTTCTTACTGACCAGGACCACCGGTGATGCCCATGGACTGCTGGATGGCTCGATGACCCCTTGTTCTTCCATATCCGTAATAATCTTTTCGGCTTCTGCTCGCCTTGCTAGAGGTAGACGCCTCGGCTGCTGACGGAGAGGCATAGAGTTGCCTGTATTGATTTTATGTTTTACTATATTTGTTCGTCCCTTCTGGCTATCGTCAAGAGCGAAGATATCTTGGTATCGGTGAACCAAACCCTGTACCTCTTTCACTTCCGTTCTGTTAAGGTCTTCGCACGAACTAGTAACCATACCCACTAATTTTCCACCATGGTCTTTGGGCACTGGTTTTGGATCATCAGCCATACACCTGGCTACTCGAAATACTGGCACACACTGTCCCACAAGGGTACTCTTCTTCAATGTCACCGGATCCACATTAACGTTCATAATTCTCACTGGTACTCTCTTTCCAACCTTGATCAGCGCTTTTCCCACCAGTATGCCACTATGGATCTTCTTATCACAAACAGGCTCCATCATTCGCACACATCCTACCCGAAGATCTCCATCCAAACCCGCCTCGACAACCATCTCGCTTTGACCCGGCAATATCACATCTTCAGTCAGCAAAACCCTTACAACCGGATCTTCTCGTGGATGCAACGGAAGCTCTTCGTTACCGACCTTCAAAACACCCTCTTTCAAATCCAACGTAAAACCAAATTTTCTCCCAATTGATCCAATTGGTCCATTCCCAAGATGAAGTCATCAGTAATATCGGCTACCAGCACCTCATGATCACGTTCTTCACTTCCAATGCCAATCTTCATCTTCACCACTCCGCGTGTTGGTATCACTTCACCTGTTGCTGTACGGAGTTGAGTAGTTGTTGGTAACAGCTTCATACTTGTTCGTAGAACGTTAGGGCGTATGATGGACTTTATCGCCCCCGTATCAATGAGTAGTGGAACAGTACGATTAGCAATTCTCCCATCTACGAACAAACTGCTGGTACTATTGTTTGATGTTACGGCATGGATGGTGATCTTCGGGGCATCTCTACTCAAGGTCAACGTTCGCCCCCACTCGTCGACCTTCTTTAGTTTTCCGACTGCTGAACCTGTTTTGGTTTAAGGCAACGACGTCGTATGTGACCTTGTTCGCCGCAATTCCAACAACGAGGCCCTCGAACTTCTTGATGATTCTTCTTACGGCTTTCTTCCTTCCGAAGAACTCTCAGTACTAACTCTTCTAGGTGATCTTTAGAACCTTCTTCTTCCTCCACAACGGCCCGAACACGCCCGTGACCTCGGGACGCTTGTTTTGCAGCTTCAAATTCTAAAGCGTGAGCAAGCGCATCATCAGTTGTTCTTGGTCGTGCTAGCCTCAATGATTGTTGTGTTTCCCCGTCTCTTAACCCATCAATGAAGGTCTGCACAGCGAGCTGTCCCAAAAATGAATCGGGTGCCGTAGGGTACGCCAATCGGACAAGCCGCGCAACATCGGCTTCAAACTCCTGCAGGCTTTCTCCATTCTTCTGGATACGATTCTTCACTTGCGCGTGATACACTTGTTGAAGATGTGCGTCTCCATATCTCATCTCCAATCTAGACACTAACAATTGATAATCATTTTCCTGTCCTGCTGGGATTGTTTGCAGGACGTTCAACGCGTCTCCACGCAAAGCCACAGTTAAAGAAACGGCCTTTTCCTTGCCTGTCCATCCGTTGGCCCCAGCGGCCGCCTCAAATTGTTTGTAGTAGGTGGACCAAGGTATCTTTCCATCGAACGTGGGTGGTTTTACTTTTATCCCTACGGCAGGAACCTTTTCTTCTTTAAATTGTTTCTTTTCTTCATTAAACGGCCACTCAGAAGTTGAGGGAAACCGTAGTTGCCTCATTCTATCTTCCAGCATTTCGATCATATCGTCTTTCTTAGTTGTTGGTGGTAATTGCATTTGGGCTATTTTCTCTTCTACCATCTTTATTACCCTATCTTGTTCCGCCAATCTACCTTCCAATAGTCCTAACGCACTGGCATTCTCCAAAAATTCTTCGAAAACTTTATCTTCCAACGCTTTGACATTTTCCAACAATTCTCCTTTAAGCCTTCTAGAACTTTCCAGTAAATCTTCTTTAAGCATTTTAACATTTTCTTCCAGTGCTTTAGTATTTTCAAGTAATTCTTGTTTAAGCATTTTAGAATTTTCTTCAGACTTTTCCAATAGTTCCTCTTTTAACATTCTGGAATTCTCTTCTGACTTTTCCAGTAATTCCTCTTTTAACATTCTAGAATTCTCTTCAGACTTTCTAAAATTCTCTTCGGACTTTTGCAGTAATTCTTCTTTTAAAATTCTAGAATTCTCTTCGGACTTTCTAGAATTTTCTTCGGCTTTTCTAGAACTTTCTTCCATTTTACTTAACAACAAACTAGTATCAATTGCGGGTCCAGGTATTTCGAAGCGGTAATTTTCAGGATCTTCCTTCTGTTCTAAAAGCCATTCTCTTAGCCGATTTATCAAAACTTCTTTCTTTCCATTACTATCCAAGTCCCTCTCGTCCAATTCCCGTTTTAAATCTATTACTAAGAGATCTTTCAATAGTTTCATCACCATTTTAATCGTTTGTTGAAATTAATTTTAACGCTAAAAATTTATTCTCACAGCACTTTATTTAATTATTACGCGATTTTATTTATTTTAGAACACCACACCTGACAACACTGTAACGTTCTTTCTAAAAATAATAATACAAGTGCTGTTTAAATCGTCTATTCACAAACAAATATTTATTTCTATACACTAATGAATACACTATAAATTAACGCTATGATTATAAACCATTAAAAACTATTATTTACAGACTATGAATTTCTAATACAACATTTATATTCACTATTTATTTTGTAATACACAGTTAATGACTTGCTGTTGACTGATCCTTTTCTCCGCGACGCCGACTTTATACCATCCTATAAACGTTCCAGAAGTCGCCCGAACATACCATGTATTTCTAGAATACACCAGAATAAACCGCGTCTGGTTCACATGCCCGCGCGATGCGTCATTCTCTCGAATGCGATAGAACACACCATTTGTTGCTCAGAAAGAGGTTCTTTCTTTTTCTCTCTTGTTACAATAATGAGTAAGTAGTCAACTAACACTACTTTACTTAAGATTGGTTGCTGTGTGCACATATACTTTGTTTGCCTTTGCTGTAGTATTCGTTAAAGTGTTAAAATTGTCATTTTAATTTAAACGTGCCCGTGACTTGATAAACGTTTTGTAAGTCTTAAATTAAAATTATTAGTTATTATCTACAAATAAAATTTAAGATTGCATGTGTATCAATTAATAAACGACAACTGAAATTATCTCTTTTATTCTAGAACAATTTTATTTTTAACAAATAATAGTAATTAACATAAGCAGCATCTAAGTAGCAGTAACTGAGTTCTGAATGATTCATTGAGTAGTTGTGACGTAACTACAACTAAATTTATGACTTTATAGGTTTAATTACTTCAATTCGGAATATTTTAGTAATTGTGTAGTTGTTCGTACTATATATTGGAACTATGTAGTTCCATTACTTCTAAGTGTAATGAACGCAAGCAGCCCTCTGAACTCCGCCGTCGAATGTTCGAGAATGCGTGACTCATCAACATCTGCCGGTGTGGTTCGCCGGCACCTGCGTGTGTGACTCATCCGCGTGCGTCATAGACGGCGCGAAAAATCAATGGACCTTCTAGAAGAATCTAGTGTATTTTCTAGAAGATTGTACGGTATATAAACGCCGGCTTACACGGAAGGGAATCAGTTAGTCAACCGCGAGCAATTAGACGTGTTAGTAGTCGCAAGTGGTAATAGATAAATATCTGAGTAGAATATAAACTGAAATTATCTCTTTTATTCTAGAACAATTTTATTTTTAACAAATAATAGTAATTAACATAAGCAGCATCTAAGTAGCAGTAACTGAGTTTTGAATGATTGATTGAGTAGTTGTGACGTAACTACAACTAAATTTATGACTTTATAGGTTTAATTACTTCAATTCGGAATATTTTAGTAATTGTGTAGTTGTTCGTACTATATATTGGAACTATGTAGTTCCATTACTTCTCAGTGTAATGAACGCAAGCAGCCCTCTGAACTTCGCCGTCGAATGTTCGAGAATGCGTGACTCATCAACATCTGCCGGTGTGGTTCGCCGGCACCTGCGAGTGTGACTCATCCGCGTGCGTCATAGACGGCGCGAAAAATCAATGGACCTTCTAGAAGAATCTAGTGTATTTTCTAGAAGATTGTACGGTATATAAACGCCGGCTTACACGGAAGGGAATCAGTTAGTCAACCGCGAGCAATTAGACGTGTTAGTAGTCGCAAGTGGTAATAGATAAATATCTGAGTAGAATACAAATGTGTGTGTGTGTGTGTAAATAGTACGAAATAAATATTGTGATTAAATATAAATAATAGTTAATAGTTATTTTTATAATTGTGTTTTGTAAATTAGTTAAGATTGAATTAGTGTGTTTTGAGTGTGAATGTTTTCTCTTTATTAATAGATGATTCAACAGAATTTTTGGTTATTATTTTAAAAAGAACTTTACAGTGGTGTCAGGAGTGGGATTTTTAAAATAAATAAAATTGTGTAATAAACAAAAGTGCTGTGAGAATAAACTGTTAGTGTTAAAAACAATTACAACCAATAATTAAAATGGCGATGAAATTGTTGAAAGATCTGAAGGTAATAGACTTAAAACGCGAACTGGAAGAACGGGACTTGGAAACAACGAGCCTTAAAAGCGTGTTAATAAATCAGCTAAGAGAATGGCTTTTGGAACAGAAGGAAGACCCTGAAAGTTTCCTCTTCGAAATACCTGGACCCGCAATTGATAATAATTTGTTGTTAAGTAAGATGGAAGAAAGTTCTAGAAAAGCCGAAGAAAATTCTAGAATATTAAAAGAAGAACTACTGCAAAGGTATGAAGAAAATTCTAGAATGTTAAAAGAAGAACTACTGAAAAAGTTCGAAGAGAATTCTAGAAAATCTGAAGAAAATTCTAGAATGTTGAAAGAAGAATTACTAGAAAAGGCCGAAGAAAATGTTAGAATGCTAAAGGAAGAAATACTGGAGAATTCCAGGAAGTCCAAAGAAAACTCAAGAAGGCTTAAAGAAGAATTACTGGACAATGTCAAAGCGTTAGAAGAAATAGTTTTTGAAGAATTGTTGGAAAATTCCAGCGCATTAGGACTATTAGAAATTAAATTAGAGAAACAGGATAAGGTAATAAAGATGGTAGAAGAGAGAATAGTCCAAATGCAATTACCACCAACAAGTGAGAAAGATAGCGTAACTAAAATGTTGGAAGATCGAAAGAGTCAACTACGGTTTTCCTCAACTTCTGAGTGGCTGTTTAATGAAGTAAAGGAGCAATTTAAAGAAGAAAAGAATCCTGCCGTAGGGATAAAAGTAAAACCACCCACGTTCGATGGAAAGATACCTTGGTCCACCTACTACAAACAATTTGAGGCAGCCACTAGGGCCAACGGATGGACAGGCAAGGAAAAGGCCGTTTCTTTAACTGTGCCTTTGCGTGGAGACGCGTTGAACGTCTTGCAAACAAACCCAGCAGGACAGGAAAATGATTACCAGTTATTAGTGTCTAGATTGTAGATGAGATATGGAGACGCGCATCTTCAACAAGTGTATCACGCGCAAGTGAAAAATCGTGTCCAGAAGAATGGAGAAAGCATTCAGGAGTTTGAAGCCGATGTTGCGCGGCTTGTCCGATTAGCGTACCCTACGGCACCCGATTCATTTCTGGGATAACTCGCTGTGCAGACCTTCATTGATGGACTAAGAGACGGGGAAACACAGTAGTCATTAAGGCTGGCACGACCAAGAACAACTGATGATGCGCTTGCTCTCGCTTTAGAATTTGAAGCCGCAAAACAAGCGTCCCGAGGTCACAAGCGTGTTCGGGCCGTTGTGGAAGAAGTAGAAGAAGAAGGTTTGAAAGATCGGCTAGAGGAGTTACTAATGAGAGTTCTTCGGAAGGAAGAAAACCGTAAGAAGAATCTTCAAGAAGTTCGAGGACCCCGTAGCTGGAACTGCGGCGAACAAGGACATGTACAACGCCGTTGCCCCAAAATAAGGAAAGTACAACCGTCGGAAAAGTTAAAGGGGGTTGGCAAGAGGGGGCGAACGTTGACCATGAGTGAAAAAGCCCCGGAGATAACTGTCCATGCCGTAACATCAAAGAATAGATTGGAAGATTGCTAGCCAAGTATTAAGAACTACTATCGTCAATGACAGTTGGTTGCCGGAAGAATTGCAACAACAACAGGAGGCTGATCCCGAATTAAAAATGGTACTGGAATGGAAGCGTCTGGGAGAAAGGCCTGCCTGGGAAGTCGTCAGCCCTTTCAACAGAACTCTAAAAGCTTATTGAGCCCAATGGGAGTCCTTGAAGGTGGAAAATGATCTCCTGAAGCGAGTGCTGGAGAGTGAAGATGGCACCACCATTAGGTCCCAGTTCGTGGTTCCAAGGAGCTGAGTAGCTACAGTATTGCGACATCTCCATGACGGTGCCTCAGGAGGACACTTCGGTGTGAAGAAGACTCTGGAGAAAGTTAGGGACCGTTTTTACTGGGTCAACTGTAAAGAAGACGTGAAGGAGTGGTGCCGGAAATGCGAACTATGTGCCACTGGTAACGGACCCTTGGAGAAACGAAGAGCACCTATAAGGCAGTACAATGTGGGTAGTCCTCTGGAAAGAATAGCTATAGATATTGCCGGACCATTTCCCGAAACCGACGATGGGAATAAATACATCTTAGTGGCAATGGACTATTTTACCAAATGACCAGAAGCATATGCCCTACCAAACCAGGAAGCCGCGACTGTTGCTGACGTACTAGTCAAAAAATTTTTCAGTCGTTTCGAAGTGCCCATGGGGCTGCATTCGGATCAAGGCCGCAATTTCGAGTCTGCACTCTTTGGAGAAGTCTGTCGATTGTTGGGCATTCGCAAGACTCGGACCACACCGTTACATCCGCAGTCCGATGGAATGGTAGAACGCATGAATCGCACAATGGGCAAATATTTGGCCAAGGTTGTCTCCGATCATCAACGAGACTGGGATCAATACCTGCATCTGTTCCTGATGGCTTATCGTGCATCGGTCCACGAAACAACCGGCCAGTCACCAGCGTCTGTGATGTTTAGACGTGAGTTACGGTTGCCGTGTGATCTGGAATTTGGATCTCCACCTGCAGAGCAGGAGGTAGCCGGGAATGATTACGATCAACTTAAAGAAGAAGTTGGAGGAGATTCACGACTGAACTCGAAACAATAGCCGAATCGCGAGTGACCAAATGAAGGCTTTGTACGATGTGACAGCCCAAGAAGGAGGGTTTCAACCTGGACAGCTTGTTTGGTTATACAACCCGCAAAATCGTCGGGACTATTTTCCAAAGTTACAGCGAAATTGGGAGGGCCCATACCAGGTGAAGAAATGAATAAATGACTTGATTTATCGCATCCAGAAATTGCCAAGAGGGAAACCAAAGGTGGTACACTCCAATCGTCTGGCGGCCTATGAGGGAAAGAATGACGCAGTCCCGGATCGGGAAGATGAGCCTGAAGTGCCTGTCAATACCGTAAGACCTGAAGGTGGCCAGCTAACTTTTGGAGAATTTATGGCTGCGTTTTCCGGAACTAGAAAAGCACGATTCGGAGTCACGACCGAGATGTAACAAGATCTCTTCCGGGTCCCTGTTGATTATTCCATTGCCCATTGAGTCCCCGAGGACCTCCGAATGGCAAGAGGGATCGCAGTAGTGTTTAGAAACAAATCTGGACGGCTGGATCAACTTCGAGATCAGAATCCCTCTGTTGGCAAGGCCTTACACTTGCCGGTTCATGGACGCTTTATTTACTACCTAGTAACGAAACAGGCTTACTACCAGAAGCCCAGTTACGCGAACCTGTGGAGGGCGTTATGGGATTTGAGCATCGAGCTACTTACCAAGGGCATTAACAAATTGGCAGTTTCCAGACTCGGGTGTGGGCGGGACCAGTTGGACTGGAGGATCGTTAGAAACATGCTGGAAGTTATCTTTAGGGGTACGGACGTCAAAATCTTGGTCTGCAGTTTTGACCCACAGCCCGCATCAAGGCCAAAGAAGAGTGTAGACTGTTACTTCTACCGTAATGGAACGTGTAGTCTAGGTGAAGACTGCCGATATCGTCACGACCCTTTCTACAGGAACCGGAGAGTGGTGCCTGTTCTGGGACAGAACAGACTTGAAGAGGGGGGCAGTGTAATGAACGCAATCACACCTCTGAACTCCGCCGTCGAATGTTCGAGAATGCGTGACTCATCAACATCTGCCGGTGTGGTTCGCCGGCACCTGCGTGTGTGACTCATCCGCGTGCGTCATAGACGGCGCGAAAAATCAATGGACCTTCTAGAAGAATCTAGTGTATTTTCTAGAAGATTGTACAGTATATAAACGCCGGCTTACACGGAAGGGAATCAGTTAGTCAACCGCGAGCAATTAGACGTGTTAGTAGTCGCAAGTGGTAATAGATAAATATCTGAGTAGAATATAAATGTGTGTGTGTGTGTAAATAGTACGAAATAAATATTGTGATTAAATATAAATAATAGTAATAGTTATTTTTATAATTGTGTTTTGTAAATTTGTTAAGATTGAATTAGTGTGTGTTGAGTGTGAATGTTTTCTCTTTATTAATAGATGATTCAACAGCATTTTTGGTTATTATTTTAAAAAGAACTTTACATAAGTAATTTTTAAAGTATATGGAACGGTATTGCCACTTAGTATAATTACTTTGTAGTCGTTGCAACTTAAAAGTAGTATTATGATTGTAGCAGTAACTTGCCCGAAGCTACTTTAAAGTTTTTAAAACTTAAACTAGTACTGAAAGTCCCTGCCGCCTGCTTGGAACCATTGTTTAACCCTTTAAAGTAACGGAACTTTAATTTTTCGTAAACTACTCCATCTCCAAATTTACTTATAAAATGTTGGAGACCATTAATCAATTTGTAACTTGTTGTGATTATTATTAGATTTTTTACTACATAACCTTCAATAAACATAACAAATTTGTATCAAATTGTGAATTAGAAATTGTTATGTATGTAAATTGAAGTTGGCAACATTTATTTGAGCGATCTAACTAACCACTCCTGACCTGTTCGTCAGTACCACTTGAGTCGGCGTGGAGGACACACATTTTGTACAGTGTATGCATTGTGTACGTAATGCACCCTGCTCACTCAATATTAATAATGGTTAATAAGTTAATTAATGGTAATAATTGAGTACCTTTTATTTAAACACATAAAAGAACAACAGGAATAATATAAAAATGGTTTCTATCATGTGTATCAATTTATAAGTATTTTTGTCATATTTTATTAAAAATATTTTTTATTAAAAAATATATCTAAAGAAGGCGTTGTTATTTTGCGAGCCATCATCGTTACATTCAACAGAAAAGTTGCAATGGTTTATAATTCTGGTTTATGACAAAATAATCAAACAATTAATCGCTATTTGTATTATTAAGTACGTATTAGAAATAAAATAGTAATGCATTTTGTGATACAATCGCAGCATTAGTATAGAAAATGATAGAATATTTGTTAAGTTGCAAGAGTAAGAAAGATAACTACGCGACACGATGTGTCAAACTATCAAAGAGAAAAGAGAAACAAAATAAGTTCCACGAAAGTAGCAATTACTACGCCGCCACGTATTTGCTACTCAAACATTGTTCCCCATTTTGGTTCCAGGCACGTAACGAAACCGTAGCAATTACGTGCTTGTGACTATTGGCAAAAACTTAATAGTTCCGTTGGTAGTTGCTGGTACGTAGCGATGACTAAAAATGCTTCTTGGGATTGCAAGACTGTTTCTTAGAGCTTTACGTGCTAGCAGAGTACGTATTATCCGTGCAAACACGTAAGGTTCGTGTAACTGGAGATCATTGTACAATGTTTTATGGTATACTGACTTGTAAACATCTGTTTATTGAGATTTGCATCTAGGGGTAAAGATTCTTTTTACCAGCTAGCCCGTTATGAGAATATTACGGGCTCTTTATCATTATTACCATAGCAACATACATATTTATTTAAAACATTGATATATATCTTACGTATTGTGCTGTAAGTAAATGAAGAATTATTAAAGATTTACGAGTCGGTATACCATGAAACGTTGTACAGTTAGGGACCGTGCTAGAATGTAAAGTTCTAAGTAACGGTGTTGCAATGTAAATAACTATTATGTTATTTTGAATTGTACATCTTTAATAAATGATTCTTACATTTACTGTAGCAGTACAGCACAATATATAAGGAAAAATTTGATCTTTTCCCACATTGGGTAGCAAATTAAAAATATATGCAATGAATTTGGCTAATTAAAAATAAAATATTGTTTTTATATTCAATTTCATCAAATACTTTCAAATAACGAATAATTGCTTAGATTGTAGATAATTGATTTATAAATAAATTGATTTTTAAAAAGACTGTGTACTTTGGAAATGCTTTTCAACTTCCTTCTTTTATAAATTCTTATATGATTCAAAAATACTTTTTAATAGTTTTAAATAATGCACTAGTTACATAACAATGTTACGTGAGTTCTTGACTAAATCAAGTTTACGTAATAATAAGTTGGGCGCCAATTAAATAACTTAAAATAACTGAATTAAAATTAATAAGAAAAACATCTCAGGGCGAATGTGGATTCCTGTGGTTTTAAAAATATACAAATTGAAATTGAAATCACTTTTAAAATTGAAATCTTAATTAAGTTTAACTATTATTAAAATTATTCAATTCACTTAATTGCACTTCACAAATTGTCTTTTCTTTCACAAGATACCAAACAGAAAGAAATAACTTCCTACCTTTTATATAGCGATGCTTCTTCCTTTCTACTATATCCCTTCCCAATTCCTATTGGCAGAGCAGGTCACTTTATGTCCCAGTGCTGGTTTCCAATTCCGGTTGACTTCCTTTTGCATGGATTTCCCACATAACACCATCCACACACTTGATTATTTATTACACACTTTTGGTGATACACTTTTGTCTTAATTTATTGCGGGTACTATTTCCCTTGTTCGAAGAATCTTTGTTTATGTGTTTAAATAAATAAAACACCGATTTAGGGTTTTGACGTAGATTTATTGACTAGCAATAACTTTAGCTAGAACTTTTAAATTGAAAATTGCAGGTGGTTCCTTTAAACCTTATAAACACTCTTACACTTTATAACAACTATACACTTTCGCCGTATTCAATTCACCAATCAATTTAACTATCTATTTACATTTGTACTATATTATCATTTACGACTTTACACTGTCGCCTTATTTAGTGAACTCAACTTTACATACTTTCTCGTTCGTCGTATATCAGGAAGTGTTCCGTTACATTAGTATTATTGTCTTTAACACGACTTTACTGCGTCGCTTTATGTCAGGAAGTGTTTTTACATATTTACTATTGTATTAAACACGACTTTACTACGTCGCTTTATTTTACTGACTGCCCTAAAAATATGATTTTCTAAGCTTATATACTATTTACTATTTACATAATTACGAGTATATTACACAATTTGACGTCACCTTACCATCTAATAGGATGACTATACTATTTATAAACATAATAGCAGATTAAAACATAGTTTGTCACAGTGACACATCTATTACACAACATTGGCAATAATAATGATCTATTTACATAAACAAAAAACTTAAAAGAATCACATAACCCGTCGATATACACATTTGAAAATTAATCATAACTGAATTATATAATAACAATAAATTGCTCAACTGGATGCTATGTATACTTAAATATTTGGTGAGTAAACTGTTTGATAATAAATAAAGAAACATGTATTATTTAACCTTATTAAAAAGTATACACATTGAATGTATAATCAATGACACACCATTAAAGAACTTAAAATTATTTTTAACTGGAAAAGTTGATAAAATATTTCCAAAGTGTTAGTTTTTAGCAAAGATTTTAAAATTTTCCAAAAATTTCCAAAATTTCCAAAATTTTGACACTAAAATCCACAGCAATATATATATATATATATATATATATATATATATATATATATATATATATATATATATATATATATATATATATATATATATATATATATATGAATACTTTAAATAAATATGTATGTTGTTATGGTATTGATGATAAAGAGCCCGTAATAATTGCATAACGAGCTAGCTCGTAAAAAGACTCTTTACCCCTAGAAACAGAGCTCATTAAGCAGCTGTTTACGAGTCAGTATACCATAAAAACATTTATCAACGTATGTTTTCTGCATACTGTTCTAGCCAAGCAACACAATAATTTTCACAAGCTAACCAAAAATCAACCTGTAGCAAAATAATATTTTTATCTGTACAAAATTTTTAAAAAAGCAATTTTTAATCAAATAAATATTATAGGAAGAAAATATTGAACATAAATTCATAGATTTAAACCAAAAGTCACCCCAGATATAATACCTTTTAAGGTTATGTACTCAATCATTATTTAACCTACTTCAAACGTAAAACTTTAAAAATAAATTTTATGCTTTACAATTTATTTTGTGAGACTTGTATTTTAGTTAGTTTATAAAATTGTAAATATAAATAAATATAAATAGTATTTGATTTGACTAGTGCATTTTTAGATTAATTCATACTTCAGTTACTGACGCACGTACAATATTAAAGTTTATAGACAATATGTCTATGATTATAAATAGATTATCTGGGAAATCTTTTATACTTTCAGCAACAAAAACATTATTTTTAATTTTATTAATATTAATGCTTGAGGACCGAGAGTCGGCGGCGTGTATATCTAATAATAAAATAACGCTTTTGATGTACGTACCATGCCGACGAAGGCTATCACCGATCAGATCTCGGGCTGCAATGTCTTTGAAACTGTTTTTTCATTAATGTCCTACTTTGAGGGCGGTTATGGCTTCTTTTCTGTTCTTTTGTGTCAAACTTTTTTTTCCTTGGGTCAAATCTTTTCTATGCTGTTATAAGATGTTATATTTTTTAATACATTTTAAAAATTTATTGAATAAATAATTTAAGATCAATAACTTTTTATATTTGTTGTGTCAAATACATATTTGGATAAGTAATACTTCTATAAAACTAAATATACCGTGAGTCGCACTTGGAAATCGAATATAGATATTAACCTGTGCTTTTAAAAAAGCGTTTATAAAGTTTCCCAAAGTAAACAAATCTATTATTTCTTTTTATGATTTTGTTTATTAGTTTAAACAGTAGTCATATTCTGACAAGCGGAAAGATTGCATTTAGTCCCTTTTTTTAAGGAAAATCACTTAAATTAGTACAACGTACTTTTAAAACACGTGTGACGTGCTCGAACACCGACAAGATTCCATAGATTTAGCCGGGGCTGGTTGATAACTCTTACGTCGCTACTGCCCCAGATTCCATTCTTTAAGCAAAAATGTCTTTTTTACTTTGACCACCTGAATAGGTGAATAATTAGAGATAATTATTCTAGTGAAGTTTTGTTTGTTTCACTTCTGATCCAATTACTACGTAACTTGAGCATTTACTTTATCAAATTAAACAGGCCATTAATCTTAAAATGCATTTTAATAAGATTACGCGGAAAATGTACATTTTCAAAGAGAAAAGTTATCATTTTAAATTTTTTATTGTGTAAAAAAATTTAAAAAAGTTATTTGCCATCTGGAATCTAACACAGCAGCGGCAGCGACTTGGGGTTATTATCACTCCGCTCCGACTAACTGAGTTATAGAATCATGTCGGGTTTTTCTGAACCGTACATCTTATAAGTATGAAATAAATAAAGATTATTAAAAGTTTCACAGTTTTATTAAAATACAACCTGACAATATTGTTTCGACAGCTATGCTGTCATTATCAAAGGTAATATAGTTATAAACAAACACGTCGTTAAGGTAGATACAAAATAGGTAACTAGATAAAATAATAATAATAATCATAATTAAATATCTAATACTTCCAGTAACGGAGAATTACTGAGCTCAAGTTGTTCATTCATTAAAGGTACCCTGAGTTTGTGTTTGTATATCTCAAAGGCTTCTAAAATGTCTAATTTGCGTTTGTTATTACAAAAATGTAGGAATTTAATATTATTTTGAGGAGTCATTGTGTGATTTTGTTCTAAAAGGTGTTTGGCGTAATTCGATTTTTCAGGATGTTTATTTTTGTAATGACGTACGTGTTCTTTATATCTTATGTCAAAATTTCGAAGTGTTTGTCCAATATATACAGAACTACAAAAAGAACAATTTAAACGGTAAATGCCCGATTTCATGATATCATGTGTTCTGTCTTTAGCATTAAATAAAAATGAAAAAGTGTTAGTGTTGGTTTTAAATGATATTGTATAATTGTTGGTTTTTCTTAGTATATGTGCAATTTTTTCTGATATTTTGCCAAAATATGGTATAGATATGTAATTTGTGTCTTCTGCAACTTGAGCTCAGTAATTCTCCGTTACTGGAAGTATTAGATATTTAATTATGATTATTATTATTATTTTATCTAGTTACCTATTTTGTATCTACCTTAGCGACGTGTTTGTTTATAACTATATTATCTTTGATAATGACAGCATAGCTGTCGAAACAATATTGTCAGGTTGTATTTTAATAAAACTGTGAAACTTTTAATAATCTTTATTTATTTCATGATTATGGAGTTTCACAAAATAAGGCTGGAAACAATAAACATCTTAGAAGTGGTTACTAATCTAAATTATTTTTTTAAATACCTAAACGCATTTTGTTATCGCTATTTTCAGGACATGAGTACTATTTAAACTAATAAACAAAGCGATAAAAATAAAAGACTTTGTTTATTTAGGCAAACTCAAACGGTTTTGTATAAAGCACAGGTTAATATTTTTAATTAAATAATAATTTTCTATTTTTAATGAAACACGCATATAAACATTGTCAACCATTGTAAATATGCTAACTACAAAATTACAATAGATTAATGCTTTTTACATTCTTGTGTAAACAAATGCCAGAAATATTGTTCGAGACGCCTCACTGACATTTTCTGACTCTTGGTCTCTTTTAAAGTACTACGCTAACGCGTCGTGCTTTAAATCTCGGCTTCTTCTTCTGTTTACGGAAAATATGAAAAGGTTAGGATTGGTTTTTGTTTTCAAGATTTTAATAGAACCGTCAAGTTTATTTTTTATATTTGCGTGTCTTAATGGATTCTAAAAAATTTCATTAGAACACGCAAAATGCGTGTCCTAATGAAATTTTTTAGAATACTGTAAACAGTAACATTTTATTTTTTGAAGTAGATATCACTGTTAGGCAGCTGTTCTTAGAATGTCAAACTTATCTTATTTACGCAGTGAACTTTTATAACTGGAATGCAACGCTTGCAAAACTAGTCTTGCAGGCAACATAAATGCGCCGCATAATAAATAGCCCTGTTAAGGGCGTAACGGTTTTTACTTATTATTAACGAAATTGTAAATTTTGATACTGTCATCATATGGAATGCATTGCGTTGTGTATGTACAATAACTCACGATAAACTTAACGTGATAAAATTCAGTTTTATAAAATTATATATCTTTATCTTATAAGTTATAATATCCAAAAGATCCAATGAATAATTATTTTTGTTAACAAAAATCATTCTTTGCTGAAAATACTATTGCATTTATACCTCATTAATTTCTTTAACAAACAAGGTATTTATTCTATGAAATGAAATATAATTACTCTTATTTCATCCAAGTTTTTAATTCATTAAGTAGCAATTTATGTCACAAATATATTGGCATACATTCTACTTTGAATTTATAATAATTTTCAACAGTACGTATAATACACCTGGCAAATTTGAACGAGGTCCTGCTGCTTAGTAGCGTCCCGCCACTAGCGGGCTTTGTGTGTATGAGATAAGAATGAGAATTTCTACGTCGCGCGGATTAAGCAAGGTTATCTAAAAAACAATTGGATAATTTCTAGTGTTGCCAATTGTTATGCTACTTACCAAAATATCCTTAACAAATTTTATTTAAAACTAAGTAATTTTTTTAATTATTTAATAACGAACTAACGCAAATAGAAAAAATAGTATAAAGTATTCGTTTCATAAAACGTTTTGGCGCACTTGTCCTCCTTAGAAAACTCCCCGCTACGCGGGTCGTTTTCTAAACTCTCACGCGTGCGCTAAAAACGTGTCTTATGAAACTAATACTTTAATATACTATTTTCTATTAGCGTGTTCAAATGAGAAAACAGTAACATTTTATTTTATAAAGTTAATAGCACTGTTGAATAGCTGTTCTTAAAAGGTCAATATGGTTTCCTATAAACTTGATAAACAAATGCGAAATTAGAATTTTCAGTGTTGCCAATAACTCTCAAAAAACAAAGTTTCCCTAACGAATTTTATTTAAAACTTTTTTAATCAATCGCTCCATTTTATTCTGTGTTAATCATTTTACAAAATATTATGTTAAAAACTTTAAACTATACGTTTTTATATTGTATTTAGTTATGTGTAGGATGGGGTCTGGAAATTTTAAACACTATTGAGCCCAGTTCTTGACGGCCGATAGACTTACGATGGTTCGGTTGTCAACAGAATCACCACAAATCATTCTTAAAGAAGTATTTGCACTTGGTAAATACGTCTATTAATACAAACTTGTTTATAGAAACGTCAATCGTAGTTCTATATTGTGATATTAACTACCGAGGTTTCTTTATTGCTTCATTTGACGAATGTAAATTAAACCTTTGCCATATATCATGGTTTAATACAATTTGCTGAATTTTATTTTCATTTCCAAAATACATATAGGATTTCATTCAGAAATATTATTAACAAATCTTTTGATCTATTGTTTAAACGAACATTCTTACTGCTAATTTCCAGTTTAAGATAGCATTAATAAAAAGCTTCCATCAGTGAAAAAGGACATCAGAATATAATCGAATTACGTAATGAGTAATTCAATGATTATTTTTTTATTTTCTAAGTAAATTACTAAACAATGATGTCAATAAGAATAGAATAGTCTTAAGAATAGTAAAATTCAGCCATAAATAAGCTACTACTTTTATTTGGTATACATAGTACGATATATACAATAGGTACCTTAATAAAATTCATATGCTTTTAGTTTCCAAATGTGTTATTTATTGCACCCAGACACCTTGTGTAAATAATTTTAATACTTATAAAAGTTCATCCACTTGCTTTTTGTATATTTGTTAATTTTGATAATTAAGTATGTAAGTTTGCACAACTTTTTTAAACATGTTCTAATCTTTCAAACTTCGGATGTTATTTTGTTTAACGCCTCTTTCTATATTCTTTTAACTTCCTCCTCGCTTGACTTCGTTTTTTACTATATTTATATCATAGTCGCGCTTTGCTATGCCCCATATTATTTTAATTGGATTAATACGGCAGTGTATTTTGTACCGGCTTTTCTTGGTGTTTGCAAAAGTCATTGTACCTTGCCCTTATTCTCACTAAATTTATTATCTTTTTCTCTTAACCACTGTATTATATTAGCTTTTATCGAATTTAGAAGCAGGAGTTTTGTTTAATTTTTTGGAATGGTATGGAGTGTTGTCAAGCATAATTGCGGAGCGTTTTTCTAATCTTTTTGTAAAATAGAGTTCTCGAATCACTTTTCAAATAGCTCGGAGTTCATGTAGTCATGGTAATTCATTGATTTGTTGATACTAGAAAAATTAAACCGGCATGCGGGTAAAATGCTGGAAAGTTTTTAAAAGGTAATCATGATCTTGCCTTGATAACATCCAAAATCGGCTGTCATCGTTCAAGAACGAAATTTATTTCAAGGGTAAATTTATATTCATATCTTAATTACTTCACAAACAACCTCATTAGGCTAATGGCCTCGTTTTCACTGATGGAATCTCAATGGCTGTTTAACAATATTAACTTAAACTGAAAATTAGCAGTAAATATGTTTATTTAATTAATATCTCAAAATATTGATTAATAGTATTTATGAATAAAATCCTATAAAACTACATTTTGAAAACAGAAATTAAAATCCGACGTGGTTACTGTTAATAAAGGTGGCCAGTATAAAAAAGTTTGTGAACCGTTGACCACTAGGCTATCTGAGTTACATACTTCAAACTGTTGTCATCGATTGTAACCTATACCGCGTAATAGAAATAAGGGCTAAAATTGTATTCAATGTTGGTAATCACTTGCTTGCTTCTATCAGTTTTGAACGTTGGACTTAAAAGCTGCATTTAAAGCTGTGCGATAATGATGCAATGACGTTCTGACTTTATTACACATTCTGGAACTGTACTCGGGGACCATTTTCAAGAAGTACATCATTCTAGCCGAGTTATAGTATTAGCAGGCCTGTAACTCCTCACGTCATCTAAATCTGATTGCAGTTTAATTTTACAGAATAATTTACTAATACCATTAAAATTAAAAAAACGTAAATAATAATAAAATGTAGATTAAAAGAAATATTGCTTATTTCTTTATTATGTCGTTCATAACATTGAATGCTTTTTATGGGATTTTTCAATAACGAAGTAAAATCATGAACAAAAGATTTAAATGTTTATTTCAAATGTTTTCAACTGAATTTCAAAATTCCTACATAAGAATTACAAGGTTACACAAATCCGCAGTGGTTATTTGAATTGAATGCGAACTTATCTGAGCACTACTGTGCTGTACAGTATGTAATGATTTTAGCGTAGCCACATAAGCCTTGTCAAGGAAGGACACAAAAAATAAATACACGAGTAAATAATATGTATTTATTGTATTTATTATTCACACAAAACAGCATATTCAGATATCACAACATCAAAAGCTGTTCTAACGCTAGATTATCTAAAAAATAAACAAGAGACATTTTTATTAGTAAGTTAAAAGTAATTTTTTAGTAAGTTTAAGAACTGTAAATTTAAATTAAAGTACGACTGGAAATTCTTAACTGAAATTAAAATCATAATTTGGAACCCCTATATAACAAAATATACATTAGGGAGAAACTTTAATAAAACATTCAAATGAGTTAATAGCTTACTTATTTCACAAATTTTCAAGAAAGAATTTTAGTTTTAATTGCAAATAATTACTACATAATTAATTAAAAGCACTTTATTGTAAGCAGTCTATAATTTTTTATATAGAGAATAATTCACAAAATTGGAAATATTAAACACATGTCTAATACTAAAATAGATCCATATTTTCATAAATACAATATAATGTAAACAACATAACACTAATAACTATGTAGGTAGATCACAATTAGGTTATTTACGAAGCTCTTTGTAAATACATTTACAGATTGTATTAAATTTTCATTATAAGTTTCATGCACTATTTTCGATGCTAATAAAAGCTAGACGTGATAATTTTTAATAGGTTTTAATTTTGAAATTATCTTTCAGCAGAACTCACTTCTAAAATATTTTTACTTTTCTACCTAGTACATAAACATTTGAGAAATTTACCATCCAAATTTGCAGATGGTAGCGGTTTTAAAAAAGTCCTCACGTTTTGGTAGTTTGTTAATCTTTTCTTGAGCTACTTCGAGCAAAATTTTCGTTTTTGTCTGCAACTTAAATATTCTATTTTTTAAGGCAGTTCTACAAAAAAAAAGTAAAAACCGGAAATAAACTTAAAATATCCACACAATCATTCTAACAACGCATGAATAAAAATGATAACGGATGAGGTGCAATTCAATCTCACATATAGAAATGAAATTAAATATACTAATGTTATTGTTTAATAAAATCAACAGAAAGCACATACAATGCAGCCTATATTTTCTTAGATTCTAACTTTTTAAAGTGAAACTGTACTGATGACTCATGCCGAGAGGTGCTGTGTTACATTTGATTTTTTTGCAATAACGTCGTTTAATAAATTAATAAATGGTCTCCAGTATCTTTTGCATAAATACTGTATTTCTGTTAAATTATTGGGTACAAAATAAAAAAGGTTTAATAACTAATATATTCGACTTACCAAGAATTGAAGAAAATAGCAAAATAGTACAAAACATGATATTTTAGTTATTTTTGTTGAATGCCTCAGATTGTGACTGAGTTAGAAATTTATTTAGTAACATTTGACAAAAATAGAATTAATGATCAATCATTGATAATAGATTTTGGTTGGAAATCACAGGCTGACCCTGTGAAACACCAATACAACAGTACGAGTAATTAAGTACGTATGTACTTAATTACTTTGCTATTAATATTTCTGTGGATGGTAGTTTCAAAATTTTGTAAAATTTTGAAAATTTTGTGAAATTCTAAAATCTTTGTTAAAAACTAACACTTTTGAAATATTTTTATCAACTTTTCCAGTTAAAAATATAAATTTAAGTTAGTTACTGCTGTGTCATTGATTACACCACCAATGTGTACTTTTTAATAAGGTTAAATAATACATGTTTCTTTATTTATTATCAAACAGTTGAATCACCAAATTACTCAAGTATACGTAACATCCAGTTGTGCGAGTAACGTACGTATAATCACACTATAGATAAGATCATGTTTCATGAGAATTGTTAGGGATGTGAACACACGATATCAAATTACATTTTTCTGATAAGTCTACGTTATCTCTATGAGAACTTCGTTAGCATTTATTCTCTCATGACCATGAGAACTGTGTAGGCAGATAAGGTATAAATACCTCTGTTTTAATCTTAAGTCTTTAGTCTTTATTAAGTATTTATTCAACTCACAAGTCTCTTCAACAAGTGCTTATCCAGAGTGAGTATTAAAACTAGGTGTGTATTTTAAAATTGTCCTGCTAGAAAACATAATGGACCGTATGCATAAAGTAAAGTAAATGCTTTTACTTGAATTAGTAAAAGAGAAAAGATATGATTTTTAATTAGCAAGAGTGAGATCGACTTATAGTAGAAGCATTTGCTACATTTTGTTCATACCTATAATTGACTCATTCGAGTTTTGATTAATTATTTTGCTTAATGTCATTTAAATGTGAATTCTAAAATTGTTCTGTTAAGTGTGTTAATTCAAATCTAACTATTTAAACTCGTCTTAAACTTGTTAAATAATTACTAACAAAGTAATATTAATACATTTGTATTCTAAATGATAAAAAGAGATTAAGTTTTCTCTCGATTAAAAATAATAAAATATATTATATATTATATTATATATATTAAAATATATTGTAAATTAACAGGATTAATTCCACTGTCATTTAAATACGTATCTGTAAACACATCATTATCATCAAAATCCTCCAGTTGCAGTTGGATAGCCGCAGGCGATTATAATTACACTAACCCTTCAATCAATCAATCATAGCACAGGAATCATTATCAATAATGTACATTATTGAATTTGTCTAATAGATAGAATATTTCTTGTTTTTATTTCGGAAATTTTTTTTTCTGGGAATTATTTTTAAATAAAATGGATTTAAAATAGATGTGTAACCGTTTTTATAAATACTACCTTTAGAACGCTTTAATGGATAAACTCCGTGGTCTCGGGGTTAAGCTATAGACTTGTAAACAGACGTACTTCACGAACCCTAGTTCAAAGCTCGCTGGATCCTTTGATTTTATAAGAAAAGTGTAGCAGGTTGCCTATCTAC
The DNA here is from genome assembly GCA_929113105.1 of Agrypnus murinus. Lineage (NCBI taxonomy): Eukaryota > Metazoa > Arthropoda > Insecta > Coleoptera > Elateridae > Agrypnus > Agrypnus murinus. The sequence goes on along the minus strand of OV816025.1, from coordinate 26,062,555 downwards.
AGGTGTATAGAAATCTACTATACCGATCACATGACGTCACCGATAGATGGCAGTAGCATTACTAAAAATTCAAATCCAAGGGCGGGAAATCCAAGATGACAAATTGAAAATGACAGATACAAAAATGACAAATGCAAATATGACAACTTCAAAAATGACACATTCTAAATTGACAAATTCAAAATGACAAATGCAAAAATGACAGATACAAAATGACAGACGTAAAATGACAGATACAAAATTGACAGATTCAAAATGGCGGTTCAAAATGGTTATCCAAAATGGCTAGTCAAAATGGCTATCGCCCTCTCTCTCGCTCTCCTATCCCCACTCCCCCACTTAGGCCCCCCACTTAAGCCCCCACTTAAGCCCCCCTCTTAAGCCCCCCACTTAAACCCCCGACTTAAGCCCCACCCCTATCTCTACCCCTCCGAGTTGTGGTAGGAGTGGGGGGAAAGTGGGGGGGGGCTGGCCAGGTGTCGCCATACCTACTTGAATGCTATCTTATTATGGAAAATAAAATGTTAAACAACTTTTATATAACAAATTTTTTTATAAAGTCGATATTTACCGAGATATATACTATATTCCATACATAATGGGCACCCTGTATTTATTCTGCCGCGGAAAGTATTTTAATATCGAAAAAAAAAGTGTATAGATAAAGAATTAGTAGTTTCCGAGAAGCAAAAAGATTTAACCATTTCACTAATGGAGGGGAACGGTGAAGAAGCCAAACGGCAGCATCTACACTTTTGCTAGTTTTGGCACAAATACAGGAAACAATGAAAAGTAATTCTGAAACAATGAAAGAAATGAAACAAAATCAAGAAGAAATGAATGCTAAATTCGACAAACAATCAGAAGACGTAAAAAAAGAAATGAATGCTAAATTCGACAAACAATCTAAAGAAATGAAAACTACTTCAGAAACAATGAAGAAATAAATTAAAAATAATATAAAGGAAATAAAACAAGAATTAAAAGATGATATTAAGGCGATTACAAAAGAGATGAATAGTAAAGTAGAAGCATTGAAGATAGACAATGAAAAAAATTTACAGAATTAGAACAAAAACATGAATCCTTTTCACAAGAAATAACAAAAGTAAAAGGAATTCAAGATACTCATCTAGTATATTTTAAAAATAAGATAGGCGAAGTTCAAGGAAATTGTATTCAAAGATCCGAATGTATAGAAGAGGATTTGAAACAAATTATTGTTCAGGTAAATGAATTAAAAAGTATCCATACTGAATCAGGTTTAGGACAACCTTCATTCGCACCTATTTTGTTACCATCTTTGAGTGAACAAAATATTACCAAATTTTATGGGGATAAGAGAATGCATCCCAAGACCTTTATAAAGAATATAAAATCTTATTTGGGTAATGTGAAGATAAGTCTTAAACTATCATATAATTTTGATTATGAATTATCAATTATTCGTGGATTGATGGAAGGAGAAGCAGAGAAGTGGTTTCAATAAATGAAAATAAAATCTTTAATTTTGATGATTTTGAAAGATTATTTTTGACACAATATTGGGGTTTATCAGAACAAGAAAAAGCGGTAGAAAATTTAACATTTGGAAGGTTTAACCCTCTTCAAGGGACTACAAGGGAAAATTATGCTTTGAATAAATTTTTTATGGTTAATCAATTAGACAATTATATAGAAGAGGCTGTTGTAATCAAACAATTAGCGAAACATTTTGAGAGACCTATACTAGAGAAGGTCTATACGGATGATGTAATAGTATATTACGTTATAAGTCCGGTAAACCCAAGTTTACAGTAGCGAGTTGAAAACGTTTCGGGACGAGGCGACGAAGGAGCCGAGTCTCGAATGTTGAAACGAGCTACTGTAATGGTTTACCGGAAGTATGACGTAAGGCGTTTTATTTCATACTGCCTCACATTGTTCATTTTTTAAAAAAATGCATTTAAAATTTTCAGTCCGGTAAAATTTTTTACCGGACTCAAATTAGATTTTCAGTCCGGTAAAATTTTTTACCGGACTCAAATTGGATTTTCAGTCCGGTAAAATTTTTTACCGGCCTTGTAACGTAATATGAGTTGTAACTCAAATGAGTCCGGTAAATACCCTTTTACCGGACAGTATGAAATAAAAGATTTTGAGCGATTTTTGCAAATACTGAAAAATTTTGACGTATTAGATAATCTTAAAAGAGAATCAACGAGGCCTGGTCTGAGAAATGTGAATTTTACACAGTCTAACTCTAGTTTTTCATATAGAAATAGGGATAATTATCGGGGAAATGTTAGAAATCCAGTTAGTGATAATAGATTTGATGAACGGGATGAGTATAGAAAATATGAGAAACATGATAAAATAGAGCAGGAGCACGGAAGGGATGATAGATACGGTAGGAATAGTAAGGAGGGTAACTGTAGTAAATATAATACGGAGCGAGAGGTATCACGTAACATGCCTAGTCATTTATATAGTCCTACAAAGGAAACATTTGTAAGTTTTAAGGAAAAACAATCGCAACACGATGAAAAAAATTTTTAATTGCTTGTACCACTACTCAACACAATCAGGTAGAACCACAAGAATATTTGCATTTTTCTAAGAGTAGTGGTACGGAACCAAAAGACAAAATACTAATAATAAATTCAATAAAATTAGGAATGATGGATGCAGTAAATAATACAGATAAGGAAATTTTAAAGAAGGAAATAGTAATTGACAAATTACAATGTAGTGAAAAAAATAAGAAGGAGGCTGTTGTCGTTAAACATAATGATGATGAAGAAGTGAATAAATCTTCGTTAAAAAACAAAAAGAAAGTGAAGAATTTAAGAGAATTAGGAAAGGTAGTTTATAGTAAAAATGGTAAGAAAAAGGTTGTTATGGGTAAACAAATTAGGAGTAAAAAGGTAAAGTTAAAATACAAAGAAAAGAAAAATAAACGTAATAAAATTATGATCAGTAAATTAAAGATAGAAAAGAAAATTAACAAGTTTGATATAGAAAGAGGGAAAAATATCCGGATTGTAAATAATCTCTGGAGAAGGCAAATATTACCAGTTGATAATATTCATCTAACGAATTATAAAATCAGAAGAAAGAAATAAAGATTTTTTAGGATCATTATCAAGTATGATAAAGGAAACCGATTATGACTTTTTATAACCGATATGACTTTATATAATAAACAGGCTTATGGAATTTTATACTCGATTAGGACTTATGTATATGTTATTAAAAATGAAAAGGAAGGTGTATGAATAATTAGAAAATTAAAGTTTAGATGAAATGTTTATAGGGGAAAATGGGGGTTAGAAAATGATTTTAAAATAAAATTATGAAAGAAAGATGAAAATAATGTTAGGATATAAAAGTATATTGAATAATGATTTTAGAAAAATTAAAGATTATTGAAAGATGATAAGATAAGAGATTATGAAAGTGAATGAAAATGAATTTGATTATGATTAGTTAAAATGTTTACTATGAAAATGAAAGTGGAATTGGACAAAATGTTAATAATGAAACTTATGATTGAAATATGTTATTGATGGGTAAAAGATTAGTAAATTTATTAGGAGTAAATTATTAATAAAAAGGAAACATGAAATTAATGATTATGACGATACAAATCAAAAAGATTATGAACTAACTAGATGAGTAGGATTGAGATGAGGAGTAAAAGATGTAATTATTGTATATACTGTAGATAGCTTATTAGTATAGGTTAGACTAGGGCAAGTTTATTGGGATAAAAGATTAAAATACAAAAAAATTCTTTGGTGTTTAAAAACATAGAATTATTTTATTGTATAACTTCTGTTGTTATTATTGTTGTTTAACTTATATTGTGATTAAAAGTAAAATTGCATTTTTCAATTTTTTTTGAAACAAGAGGGGATAAATGCTGTGGATAGTAGTTTTACAATTTTGTAAAATTTTGAAAATTTTAAAATCTTTGTTAAAAACTAACACTTTTGAAATATTTTTATCAACTTTTTTATCGTCGTGATAATAGCGTCTAAAGCGTTGTGAGTTCGTTCTGAATTTATTTTGGTTTCCTAATTTTCTGGTAGCGGGTCTTTTAATTATGCTAACCTCCATAGGTTCTGGAGTATATGTGTGTTGATGGTTCGGTTTGAAAGAACTAAAATTTCTAGATTGATTTGATCTAATGTGGCTACTTGAAGCATTATTCGACGTGAAATTTGGGAAATTATTTTGTCTATTAGAAAAATTACTTGGTCTTGAATTAGTATTTGAGAAATTAGGGAAATTATTCGAAAAGTTATTATTTGGTCTTGAGAAATTGGGGAAATTATTTGGATTTCCAAATTCTTCAGTTGTAGGTTGAGTAGTACATAGGTTTTGGGATGGTTTAGGATAGTTATTTTTAGATGTTAAATGTATTTGATTATTTTTTGTAAAATTCTGGTTCATTTTAAAATTTTGGTTTTGTGAATAACGAATATCTAGTTCTTCTTTAATAATTTTTAGGGCTGATTCTAAAGAATCTGGATTTCTAGATCTGACGAATGTTCCTAAATTTTCGTTTAGTCCACTGACAAATGTTCGTAAAGCTAATTTTGAATTTTCTTCTAATTTGTGGGTTTTAATTACTACTGGATCTGGTCTTATGAAACTTTTGCATTTAGGGTCGCTAAATGCGTCCTAATTTTATTGTAAAATTCAATAGGGTTATCTTTGCCTTGTCGAATTCTAGTTAAGTCAATTAATAAATTTGTTTCTGATCTTTGATCGCCAAAATTTTCTATTAAAACAGTTTTTATTTCATTCCAGGTATTGTAGTTATATCCTGTTATAATTTCAAGGGCTTGTCCTTTTAATCTATTTCTAATTGAAGAAATAATTAATTTATTTATGAATTCTTCGGGGTTTGCTGTACAAAATTGTGTGGTAATAAGTTCTGTAGCTCTAACAAATTCTGATAAAGTGGCTGTGTTGCCATCATAAATGGGAATTTCATTTAAAAGTGTTGGATTGAAAACTGCCATATTATTGTTGTTATTATTTAAGAATAATAAAGGGGATGTATTTGAATTTGAGCTTGGGTTTACTGTGCGTTCAGCACTTCTACAACGTCTCAGAGATCGAGATCGATTTCTAAGCATTTAAAATTAAACAAAAATTGTATAATCTTTACCTTAAAAATTAATTTGTTAAAATAAAAGAATAATTAGAATAACACAATTATTTTTAAAATAATTTGTATTGTTAGTAAACAGTTTCGGGGTTCCTACCCATACATGGCAAGCATGAAAGGCTTTATAATGTCACTAGCTGACACTACCTATTCGGTCTGGCGTCTACCATGTACGTAATCAATAATTAATTAAAAATGTTAAAACTAAGTTAGTATGGTTTTAAAAATGATTTAATAAATTCGCTGGTTTCTTCTTGAAACACTTTTCACTTTGAAAGAAAAAAAAACACTTACTTTGTTGCGTAGAATTAAAATTGATTGCAATAATCAGCTGGAAACAACGTCCCAAGGTTGCAATAACCATGCGATGTGCTGTCTGTTGTGTACCTTTTCGAACGGGAGACCTCCGCGTGCTAATGTTAGAAGCGTGCGTTGGAAGCCTGGGCGGTCGACGGTGCAGCTGGGATGTCACGCCTTAATTCTCGAAGCCTCTGTGTCAATGTTAGAAGCTGTGAAACTTCAATTATTTTGACTGTGACACCTTGTTGGGAACGATGTTTTCCTTTGGATCAAGTGTTAAAACACAAAATCGATATTTATCGTCGATTTTCCAAAATCCGTTACGAAATCTGCGCCAATTTTGATTATATTCTGTGGCCGAAGCTTTTTTTAAAACTTTATTTATTAAGACGAGTTTAAATAATTAAATTTGAATTAACACACTTAACAGAACAATTTTAAAATTCACATTTAAATGACATTAAGCAAAATAATTAATTAAAAACTCGAATGGTCCTTTATGTTTTACTAGCAGAACCGCCTGCGATTAGTAATTAAATTACTAGCTGAAATGATTGCTAGTCAATAAACCTTCGTTAAAACCTTAAACTGGTGTTTTATTTAATTAAACACATAAAACAAATACCACAAAATATTCTTCGATAAAGGGAAAAAGTACCCGCTATTAATAAAACAAAAGTGAGTTACCAAAATCAAGTGTGTGGATGAAGTCCATGCAAAGGAACATCAACCGGAATTGGAAACCAGCACTGAGACAACATAAGGTGACTCTGCCAATGGTTTGGAACGAGGACTGGTAAAAAGGAAAGAAGCAGTATTATAAAAAGGTAGGAAGTTATTTCCTTTCTGTATTGGTATCTACTGAAGAAAAGACTATTGTTTGTGAGGTGTAATTAAGTGATTTGAACAATTTAGTAGTAGTTAAACTTAATTAAGATTTCAATTTAAAAGTGAATTCAATTTCAATTTGTATATTTTAAAACCACAAGAATCCACATTCACCCTGAGATGAGTCTTTCTTAAAGTTAATTCTGTTATTTAAGTTATTTAACTGGCGCCCAACTCTCTTACATAAACTTGAGTAAGTCAAGAACTAACGTAACATTAATTTTATATAACTATTGTATTATGTAAAACTATTAAAAGGTATTTTTTTTATCATAAAAGAATTTATAAAGAGGGAAGTTGAAAAGCATTTCCAAAGTTCAGTCATTTAAAAAAAATCAATTTATCTATAAAATAATTATCTACGATCAAACGGCAATTATTCACAATTTTAAATATATAATAAAAATTTTTATAATAATTTATAATTTTTAATTAACCAATATTACAGCAGTTATTTATGTCGCTGTCAACGTGGGGTATTTGTTAATGTGGGGCAAAATACTATTTTTTTTTGTAAATGCAATATCACAGTAATGTGTACTAACAGAGGCAAAAAGAGTAGAAAAATTATTTTTAAAGGATGATTGTGTATCTTGTCTTAGTATTTAAAGTGTTTCTATCATTCCTATATTCTAAGATAATTGAGTGCTACCTAGTATAATGACATTCAAAAACTCCAAGAATAGACGACCTTCCTGTGTGTTTAGTTAACGATAATGAAAGAATCGTAAAATAGATAAAAATGATTTAAAGAATGGTCCATTTCCCATTGCAATTTAGATTTTAACTACGTTTTTCGATTAAGCAAATACACAATTTTAATAGTTATTTGTATACCAAGGCCGGGAAATCTTTTTTTAACGTACCGAGAGAATAATTGTCGCCGAGGCAAAACAATCTCAAGGACGCTGAAATATTTCGCAAACTCTTATTTCTTTCTTTTTTATTTGTGCTACCGTAAAATATATGCAATTATAAACTCCATTGCTTAAAAAAAACAACAGTTTAATTCATTGTAAATAGAAGATTTTGTTTGGGACGGAGATTTTGCTTATCCAGCAAGTCCCAAACAAAATCGTTGCATATATTTTACGAATCTGGGGTTTGAAAAACCCTAGTGGAAATATCACGTTCTGTAGCTCAGCTAGATCTTCTAAATGTTATTTACTTGTCAGTTAATGTTGATGAGGGGTGTGTATCAAGTTCTGCAAAATTTGAAATATAAAGAAATTATCAGGCTCGTTCATATTCGCCACTGTAGATTGGGCGTCTTCGGTCTCGATGGGGTTAATTTCGCTGCTGAGGCATTAGCATTAAAATTGAATTTTCTTTTCGTATATATGATCTTGAATTCATATTCTTCTAGCTTTACTAATTTACGAGTTTTGTTCTAGCAATGAAAATTATCATTGTAGCGGCTTATGGTCCATTATGATGTTAGATCTTGTCTTAAATATGTATGGTCGGAAGTACTTAATCATCCAAACTATTGATAGTAGCTCCTTCTCGATCGTGCTGTAATTCATTTCTGCGTGGTTCGATGTTCTACTAGCAAATGCAATCGGGAGATTTTTATCAATAGGTCCTTGCGATAGTACTGCACCTATAGTGAAATTCGATGCATCAGTAGTGACACAATGGTTTGTGAAATTCTGGTTGCTGTAAGATGGAATTATTTATCAGTATGTGCTTGCAGGTCTCAAAGCATTATAGTATAAATTCCAGATGTGATTTAAGTTTCAAATAATTTGTCATCGGTTTTGTTAGCTTGACAAATTTTTTTATAAATCGTCTGTAACACCCGACAACACCTAGAAAGGATTGGGATCGTAAATTTTTTGATAACCTCAATCTTCTTCGAATGCGGTTTAATTCCTTCCAGAGTTACCACATTTCCAAGGAATTCTACTGATTTGCATACAAACTTGGACTCGTCTAGTTGGATCTTTAATACAGCGTTCTGGAGCATCTTGAAGAATTGTCGAAAACTTCGATATATGCTCTTGGAGGCTCGTGGAGAACACTATCATGTTATCTACTTATATAAACTAGACGGGTTTTATTGTGTAGCTGAACAGAATGCCATCCATGATCCTTTGACAAGCGTCTGGTCGTTCTGTAAGTCGAAGGGCATACGAAATACGCATAGGGTCCATTCTCGACATTAAATACTGTTTGTTGAATGGAGTTTGGATGCATTTCAATTTGATAGAAGCCTGCGACTAAATCTAATGTTGTGAAATAGTTAAATCTTCCTAACCTATCGAGCAGAGCAGTGATGTTTGGTAAAGGATACGTGTCAGCTATGTTTTTTCTATTGATTTTTCTGTAGTCTATAACTATTCCCCACCTTTGGTGACCAGTGTCATCCAATTTCTTTGGTACAATCTATATCGGCGAGCTCCGTGGAAACTGACTACCTGATCCATCTTCTAGTATCAGTTTGTGTTTTTAGTGCGATTGTAAATTTTTAAAATGACTGGTTTTTTACCTTAGAGCTGCTTGCAATTTCACCGAGTTTGGTTTATTTACTATGTCTTGAATGATGTCTTCTGTACTTTCAGACAAAGAAGTATGTATTTTGTTTGATTTGTTTCATATATTGCAAATATTGCAATACCATAGGAATAGTAGACTAGAAGAATATCATAGAAATGTAGTCTACTAGAAATGGAAGATTGTTTTTTTGCATTATTGAAAAATTGTCTAGACGCGTGCCCCAATGAGTTAATAAAACTTGATTTAAATAAAAGTCAGAAATTAATATAGTAAATCTTTGTTTATTTGTTTTTAACTGTATATTAGAGACTGTTTCGTATTTCAGCCACGACACAATTTACCAATCGATTTTGTTTATCGTAGGTATGCGCAGTCATCCTTAATGTTCCGAAAGGAAAATTTGCTAGTGTTGGAATCTTTGCAAAATCTATATAGAAGTTGTGTATATGATACTTGCCCTAAAACATATCGTGACATTTATGAATTTATTTTGAATGTATTTTCTTTACCTTAGATATTGGGCAAACTCCTGAAAGTATCCGCATATGATGTCTTTCAAGATCATAAATGAATTCTCCAAAGTATTTATGTAATGCTTCACACGATTTGTTCTCTTTAATATCAGATAAATGTGTAAACGTCCCTCCAGTCAAAATATCCACAGAAACACTTGTCTAAAAGTAACAGGATAAAGGAATATTTATTCACAACACAACAATCGTGTACTACTGCATCATATTTGTTTTTTGTTTGAAATTTGGCAATTAATTAATTAAATGACTGAGCTAGTTACTGAAATTCTAGAAAGAAAATACACTTACACGAATATTATTATCAAAGGGAATCTTAAATTCAACATCGCCGTTAACGTACTGTTTGTTCCCAATTATCGTAAATGCCAGATTTTCTGTATCGTACTTGTTATTTAAAGTACATGGTTCATACTTTTTTGTTATGGCTTTGGCTTCAACGTGGCTTTCAACTATAATATCCTAAGAGAAAAAAAATATATAACTTAGAAGGAGATTTCTGCATTAATGAATAAGTTACCAATACTGTACAAGCGATTACACTAACTAGAATGCATAGATAATCCATTTATGTATATTACTTCTTATAGTTTAAGTAAAACATCAAAAACCATCTAACCAGCACCACTATCGGTACAAAATATAATGAATTTATATATTTTATTGTTTTTTCAAAACAGGAAGAGTATCTCATAAGCTAATAGTTGTGTTTATTATTAACGGAACATTCTGCTAGAAAAGATGGTTTATTTTTGATAATTACGTACACTAATGCTTTCGAATATTACATTCAGGTGATTTATGGAAGTAACGTACTTATAATCACACTATAGATAAGATCATGTTTCATGAGAATTGTTTAGGAATGTGAACACACGATATCAAATTACATTTTTCTGATAAGTCTACGTTATCTCTATGACAACTTCTTTAGCATTTATTCTCTCATGACCATGAGAACTATGTAGGCAGATAAGGTATAAATACCTCTGTTTTAATCTTAAGTCTTTAAGTCTTTATTAAACATTTATTCAACTCACAAGTCTCTTCAACAAGGGTGTATCCTGAGTGAGTATTAAAACTAGGTGTGGATTTTAAAATTGTCCTGCTAGTAACAAACATAAAGGCTCATTCAAGTTTTGATTAATTATTTTGCTTAATATCATTTAAATGTGAATTCTAAAATTGTTCTGTTAAGTGTGTTAATTCAAATCTAATTATTTAAACTCGTCTTAAACTCGTTAAATAATTACTGACAAAGTAATATTAATTTGTATTCTAAATGTTAAAAAGAGATAAAGTTTTCTCTTGATTAAAAATAATAAAATATATTCTACGACTGCAAACGAAATATATAAATATGTTTTATTATAATCAATAAATAAAGTTTAAAAAAAAGCTTCGGCCACGGAATATAACCAAACTGGCGCAGATTTCGTACGGATTTTGGAAAATCGACGATAAATATCGATTTTGTGTTTTAACACTTGATCCAAAGGAAAACATCGTTCCCAACAAGGTGTCGCATCAAAACAATTGAAGTTCCAACGCTTCTAATATTGGCACCGGGCTTCGAGAATCGAGGCGCGACATCCGAGCAGCACCGTCGACCGACGTAGGCTTCCAACCCGGAGGTCTCCCGTTCGAGATACAGCACATCGCATGGTTTTTGCAACCTTGGGACATTTCCTGCTGATTATTGTAATCAATTTTAATTCTATGCAACAAAGTAAGTTTTTTTTTCTTTTAAAGTGAATAGTGTTTCAAGAAGAAACCATCGAATTTATTAAATCATTTTTAAAAGCCATACTAACTTAGTTTTAACATTTTTAATTAATTTAATTATTTATTGCATTACGTACAGTTAGATTGACGCTTTATTGATCGGTTTTTGCTGATTAACAGCAATGTAAAAACAAATCCCTTCATACTGGTCACTGTATGGGTAGGAACCCCGAAACTGTTTACTAACAATAAAAATAATTTTAAAAATAATTGTGTTATTCTAATTATTCTTTTCTTTAAACAAATTAATTTTTAAGGTAAAGATTATACAATTTTTGTTTAATTCTAAATGCTTAGAAATCGATCTCAATCTCCGAGACGTTGTAGAAGTGCTGAACGCACAGTAAATCCAAGCTCAAGTTCAAATACATCCCCTTTATTATTCTTAAATAATAACAACAATAATATGGCAGTTTTCAATCCAACACTTTTAAATGAAATTCCCATTTATGATGGCAACACAGCCACTTTATCAGAATTTGTTAGAGCTAAAGAAATTATTACCACACAATTTTGTACAGCAAACTCCGAAGAATTCATAAATAAATTAATTATTTCTTCAATTAGAAATAGATTAAAAGGACAAGCCCTTAAAATTATAACAGGATATAACTACAATACCTGGAATGACATAAAAACTGTTTTAATAGAAAATTTTGGCGATCAAAGATCAGAAACAAATTTATTAATTGACTTAACTAGAATTCGACAAGGAAAAGATAACCCTATTGAATTTTATAATAAAATTAGGACGCATTTAGCGACCCTAAATGCAAAAGTTTCATTAGGACCGGATCCAGTAGTAATTAAAACCCACAAATTAGAAGAAAATTCAAAATTAGATTTATGAACATTTGTCAGTGGACTAAACAAAAATTTAGGAACATTCGTCAGATCTAGAAATCCAGATTCTTTAGAATCAGCCCTAAAAATTATTAAAGAAGAACTAGATATTCGTTATTCACAAAACCAAAATTTTAGAATGAACCATAATTACCAAAAAATAATCAAATACATTTAACATCTAAAAATAACTATCCTAAACCAACCCAAAACCTAGTATGTACTACTCAACCTAGAACTGAAAAATTTGGAAATCCAAATAATTTTCCTAATTTCTCAAGACCTAATAACTTTTCAAATAATTTCCCTAATTTTTCAAATAATAATTCAAGACCAAGTAATTTTTCTAAAAGACAAAATAATTTCCCAAATTTCAAATCAATCTAGAAATTTTAGTTCTTTCAAACCGAACCATCAACCCACATATACTCCAGAACCTATGGAGGTTAGCATAATTAAAAGACCCGCTACCAGACAATTAGGAAACCAAAATAAATTCAGAACGAACTCACAACGCTTTAGACGCTTTCCAAATGCAATTCCAGAAGAATAAATTATCACGACGATAATTTACCATCAACATCATTCAATAATATTGAATATGACGAACCAGATCTCGTATATTTTGATAATACTTCTAATGAAAATCCTAATTATCCTCAATATGAACATCCCCAAGACGAATATGTCCAAGAAAATCAATATTACAATAAACCAGAAGAAGAATACGAAAACATGGACTCTAATGTAAATTTTCATTAAGAACCTCGGAACCCCTATTACATTTTAACGTAAACCCCAAAGCAAACTTACCCTATTTAATCATCCCAGGATCGAATGAAAAATTATTGATCGATAGAGGGAGTTCAAAAACTATCATTTCTCCCAAATTCGTGCAAGAAAACTTTCCAGAATCTATTTATAAATATAATTTTGAAATTACAACTTCCCATGGAACTACTCAACATAGCTACGTAGCAGACATCCCTATACCTAATCTTTTTGACGAAGAAGGACTTCATACATGTTACTTATTTGACTTTCATCCCGACTATGTAGGACTTATAGGATGAGATCTTTTGATGGACTTATCCGCATCAATCGATTATAAATGGATGCATATCCAAACGAAAAAAAACAACCGTACCTTTTTATTATAACCCTTCCAAATTAAATCCAGAAATGCAACAACGAAATCATTGTAATTTTTCAAAATTAAAACCAAATCAGGAACCTATAAAAAGGATCCATATACCAGCTCGAACCGAAATTTTTACAACACTTTCAGCAGTTGGAATTAATGGAACAAAATTAACTCCCAAACTTAAGTTTAATTCTCACGTTATTATGACTTCAGCTATTGCCAGATTATACAACAATTATTTTCAAATAAGCCTTATCAATACTTCCAATGAACCTCAAGTTATCAGTATTTATGACCCTATAATTTTAGAAGATTATAACACTTCAGATAAAATCCCCTTCCAACGTAAGAAAAGTTTTGAACGAAAATTTAAAAAATAATTTAAAATTAGAACATCTTAATGAGGAAGAAGAAACCCTCTTGACAAACCTTTGCTATGAATACAAAGACGTATTTTACACCCCAGACATACCCCTTTCAGCAAGAAATTTAGCAAAACACCATATTAGGACAAAAACAGATGCCCCAATTTACACTAAGACATATAGATATCCCCAGATTCACCGTGAAGAAGTCAAAAACCAAATTCATAAAATGTTAAAGGACCAAATTATTGAACCATCAGAATCCCCATTTAATTTTCCAATTTGGGTAGTAAACAAAATTAGACGCATCCCAAAACAGAAGTGGAGGATCGTCATAGATTATAGGAAACTGAACGAACAGACTATCGAGGACAAATTCCCATTACCCCGAATAGAAACCGTTTTAGATAATTTAGGCAGATCAAAGTATTTTAGTACCCTTGACCTCGCATCCGGTTTCTGGCAAATAGAAATAGAAAAAAAGGATAGAGAGAAAACAGCTTTCTCGACAGAAGAAGGTCATTTCCAATGTAAAAGAATGCCTTTTGGTTTAAAAAATGCACCAGCTACATTCCAGCGTGCAATCAATACCGCTCTTATTGGTTTAACACCCCAACAATGTCTAGTCTACTTAGACGACATCATAATTTATTCCGCTTCTCTTCAAGATCACATGTTTAGACTTAAAAATATATTCCAAAGATGTAGACAACCTAATATCAAAATTCAATCAGAATTTCTACATAAATCCATTAAATATTTAGGACACATTGTAACTCCAGAAGGAATAAAACCAGATCCAAACAAGATCTCAGCAATCAAAAACTTTCCAGCACCCAAAACAAGAACCGAAATTAAATCATTCTTAGGACTATTTGGATATTATCGAAAATTTATAAAAGATTTCGCGAAAATAACAAAATTCTTAACCATATGTTTAAAGAAAGATAACAAAATTATTCATACAACAGAGTTTTTATCTAAATTCGAACATTGTAAAAACATTTTGACTAACGAACCAATTCTACAATACCCCAATTTTGATGAACCTTTTGAACTAACCACAGACGCTAGCAAATTCGGTTTAGGCGCAGTATTATCTTAAAAAGGAAAACCTGTTTGTTATGCTTCTAGGACTTTAAATAATTCTGAACAAAATTATAGTACTATCGAAAGAGAATTATTAGCAGTTATTTGGGCAACAAAACAATTTAGACCCTATCTTTATGGAAAGAAATTTAACTTATTTACAGATCATAGACCATTAGTATGGCTCAAGAATTTAAAAGAACCAAATTCAAAATTAACTCGAAGAGCAATGAAATTAGAAGAATTTGACTTTACTGTAAATTATATCCCCGGAAAAATAAATAAAGTTGCAGATGCATTATCCAGAATTCAAATTCACCCATTAAATATTAGACCTGCAACGCTATCAACCCCTGAACCAGAACAAACTAATTATGACAGCAGACTAGCTAGCAGAGCAAGTACTCCCGATATTACAGACTTATTCGACATTCCAACTTATAATCCCCCTCAAACTGACGCTACTGAAAACATTGAAAACCCGAACAACGAAGAAAATAATGATCAAAATTCTTATATTGACACGGTACATTCTCAACAATCTTCAACCCCCGTAATTGATATTTCAGAGAAACCTCTACAACATTTTAAAAATCAGATAGAATTTATTAATGCTCAAATTCCAAGATCAATCAGAATCACAAAATACGACGGAATTAGTCATTACGCCGTCTTCGTTAATTAAATTAATAAGACAGAAATATTTAACACCCTTTTAATTGAACATTGTCAACCCAAACATCATTACTATTGTTATTTCCCAGATGATCAACTTTATTTAGACTTTTCAAATTTCATTAATACTATCACAAACGAAAATACTCCCAAATTTCATCGTTGTATAACTCAAGTAACCTATATTTTAAATTCCGAAGAAAGACAAAAACAAATTCAAAAATACCATTTAGGAAAATGAATAAATGAAACTATTGAACATCTCAAAAGAAAATATTATTGGACCTCTATTATTAAAGATGTTACAAATTATATTAATAATTGTCAAATTTGTAAACAACAAAAATACAACAGAAAACCTATTAATCAACCTTTTCAATTAACCCCTACTTCTTCTAGACCATTCCATACAATTCATATCGATATATTCCAAATCAAAAATAAAAGTTACTTAACAATCATTGACGCTTTTTCGAAATTTGCACAAGCTTATCCTTTACAATCCCGAAATTTAATAGAAGTAACTGAACAGTTATTGAAATACATTTCAACATTTACAACCCCTAATGTCATTATAGCCGACGGAGAATTTAATAAAAATATCTTTCAAGATTTTATAGCCTTGCATAAAATCCAAATACATACAACAACACCTCATCACCATCAATCTAATTCACCAATCGAAAGATTACATTCTACAATCATTCAACATTATCGACTATTAACCAATATACCTGAACAGCAAAAAATCCAATATTGCCTTTTAGCATACAATCATACTATACATTCGAATCTTCATTTAACCCCTTTTGAAATCATTTTTGGACACACTGAAAGTAAAAACCCCTTTGACATTGATTATAACAGATCATATTATCATGATTACTTATCTACACATAAAAATAAAATGAAATATTTATATGAATCCCTACAAAAAACGCAGATGGAAACTAAAGAAAATCGAAATTCCAAATTAAACAAATCCAAAACAAATAAACAATTTAATTTAAATAGCAAAGTATTTATAAAAACCAATCTAAGAAATAAAAAGGATCCAAGATTTGACGGACCTTATATTATCTCAAAAATTTTAGAACATGACGTTTATGAACTAACACCCCCTGATGGTAGACCACCACTTCAAAGACATGCTAACGAAATGTTACCTTTTTCAGGACAACAATGTTCCTCATCCTCTTCCGTGTTATCGCATCAACAATCAGCAATGTTACAATAACAAATATAGACGAAATAATTCAAAACTTAAATGAAATTTCTTCATATCTCACAGATCAAGACGTTTCAACCATCCCTTATCCTGCTGACCCAAAATACCTACATTTATATGAAACAATTATCGTTACTAAAGCTTTACCAAATCGACAACAAAATCACATTCATATTTGAGATTCCATTAATCTCTAAATTCGAAAATAATCAACTGATTCAATTAATACTGTTTCCAATCATTACCAGCACCAACCAAGCTCGTATGATTATACCGACTTATAACACCTTACTATATAGTCATCGCTACGTACCAGTAACTACCGGTGGAACTATTAAGTTTTTCCACTAGTCACAAGCACGTAATTGCTACGGTTTTGTTACGTGCCTGGAACCAAAATGGGGAACAATTTTTAGGTAGCAGGTACGTGGCGGCGTAGTAATTGCTACTTTCGTGGAACTTCTTTTCTCTTTGACACATCGTGTCACGTGGTTGCTCTCTCTTGCTCTTGCAACTTAACAAATATTCTATCATTTTCTATACTATATAATGCTGGATCATGTCACAAAATTAATTACCAGTTTATTTGTAATACGTACTTAATACAAAGAACGATGAAATGTTTGATTATTTTGTCATTCCAGTACACCAAAATTATAAACCATTGCAACTTTTCTGTTAAATATGATGATGATAGATCGAAAAATAACAACGCGCCTTCTTTAAATAAATTTTTTAGTAAAAAAATGACTAATAAAATATGATAAATATACACGAAATACTTATAAGTTGATACACATGATAGAAACCATTTTTATATTATTCTTGTTATGTTCTTTTATGTGTTTAAATAAAAGATACTCAATTATTGTCGTTAATTAACTTTATTAATATTGATCGAGCAGGGCAAATTACATACACAATGCATAGACTGTAGAAGACGTGTATCCTCCAAGCCGGCTCAAGTGTTACTGACGCTCGCCCAGGTGACGGGCCAGGATTGGTTAGTTACATAACTACAAATAAATGTTGCCAACTTCAAGCTACATACATAACAATCCCTAAGGCACAATTTGGCACCAATTTGTTACTTTTATTCAAGGTTATATAGTAAAACATCTATTAACAATCATAACAAATTGCAAATTGATTAATGATTATTGATTAATCCAACATTTTACAAGTAAATATGGAGATGGAGTAGTTTACGAAAAATTACTTTAATGTGATTCTCCTGGGTAATAAAAACGTAAGTTTTACATTCAATACTACTGTAAGGTTTTAAAAACTTTAAAGAAGCTTCGGGCAAGTTACTGCTACAATCATAATACCACTTTGAAGTTGCAACGACTTTAAAGTAAGTATACTAAGTGGCAATACCGTTCCACATACTTTAATAGTTACTCAGAAGTAATGAAACTACATAGTTCCAATAAATAGTAGAAACAACTACACAATTACTAAAATATTCCGAATTGAAGAAATTAAACCTATAAAGTCATAAATTTAGTTGCAGTTACGTAACAACTACTCAATCAAAGTTCCGATCTCAGTTACTGCTACTTAAATGCTGCTTGGGATTCCTATTGAGATCGATCATTGTAAATCGACCGCCCCCAATTTATACTTTTGTCAACATAAAAACTACTTTGAAATCCCTAATAATAAACTTTGCGAGACACAACTACTTTCTTTTCATCATAACCAAACTTGTATACCTTACCTACTTGAACTTATTGATATAAAGATTTTAAGTAATAGAATTTAGTAATAGAAAATAGAGTAATAGAATTTAATATCATAGATATTGCAATATTAACAACCCCTCAATTCGAACATGTAAATATAACTAAAATCGATTTAACTACAATCGATACACAGAAATTGAACAAATATCAACTGAAGATCACAAACCAAAATCATCTTCTAAAGATGAGTAGTACTACAACCCTCGATCATCTGAGCTTATTAAGTATCATTATAATTATATTTATCATTGTAACAGTTATAAGTTTATTATTGTATATTTATTGTAAACGTAACTCCTTCAAAATCAAATTTATAGATTTTCTAAATATAGATTTTATAAATAACCAAAATAACGAAGAAATACCAATTTAGATTTCTTTGAAAAATTTTATAATATATAAATATTATTTTAAATTTTATTTTCAAATTATTTTAATAACATTGAAAATACTAAGGATGGAGGAGTAACGTACGTATAATCACACTATAGATAAGATCATGTTGCATGAGAATTGTTTAGGAATGTGAACACACGATATCAAATTACATTTTTCTGATAAGTCTACGTTATCTCTATGAGAACTTCTTTAGCATTTATTCTCTCATGACCATGAGAACTGTGTAGGCAGATAAGGTATAAATACCTCTGTTTTAATCTTAAGTCTTTAGTCTTTATTAAGTATTTATTCAACTCACAAGTCTCTTCAACAAGTGTTTATCCAGAGTGAGTATTAAAACTAGATGTGGATTTTAAAATTGTCCTGCTAGAAAACATAAAGTCTCATTTGAGTTTTTAATTAATTATTTTGCTTAATGTCATTTAAATGTGAATTCTAAAATTGTTCTGTGAAGTGTGTTAATTCAAATCTAATTATTTAAACTCGTCTTAAACTCGTTAAATAGTTACTGACAAAGTAATAGTAATACATTTGTATTCTAAATGTTAAAAAGAGATAAAGTTTTCTCTTGATTAAAAATAATAAAATATATTCTACGACTGCAAACGAAATATATAAATGTATTTTATTATATTCAATAAATAAAGTTTTTAAAAAAAGCTTCGGCCACAGAATATAATCAAACTAGTATGTAGTACATAATATATTTTTAGCAATGAACATTAATAGGCAAATGAATGAATTTACATTGATTTCAATTGAGTTTTGGAAAATTGTGCTAATGTTAGCATTATGTTTGTAATGACTCGCGGTCCCACACACCCATCATGGCCTAAGTTACTCTACCCGCGTAAATTTCAAATATTTAACAAAACAGAAGTGGGCACACCACTGCCAACCTTACAATGACAAATTTTATGATGGTAAATATAACAAAAAAAGAGACTGAATCCAACGTTGTGATAACTTTTTATATGTGACCATTGATAACGATTGATCTACTTCATTTAGACGGAAGAAGAGGGAAACACAAATAAAAGAACAGTTAAATATGATTGAAGTATTTTATTATTTATTTTTAATCTTGAGCAAGGAGGGATGGATTTAAACTGACACAATATAATAGTCAACGCTTTAAGTTCAATAGGTGATCAAATTATTACTTAGTTCGATTACAATGAACAATACAGATCAATAAATCAATTTATCAAGTTGATACAGTTGTATGTTTACACAAGGGAATTATAGATAGTTAAAACGTAAATCTCTCATTGACATAAAACATCAAAAGTAAGTGAAATTGAGTCAATCATACGGAATTACGGATAAACTAGCAAAGGTTAACGTGCTAGTTTAAAAGAAATGCACAGGAACTACTGAACAAAAATTATATCATATTTGACATAGCAACAGGTACTTTGTGACGGTACATACGAGCCCCGTCTCATTGAAGTTCACACACTTCTATTTATGTTAAAAGCCCCCCCCCCCGCAATTTCCACTATGGCTTTTTTTGGTTTTTCGAAGTAGCTATTTCTTGTTACTAAAGTAAAGTTCTGACCTCCTATATTATAAGTGATGTTCTTTTATTGTTAGATTTCGTTGTGTATTTATCTTTCATATTTTAAACAAGGTACATTCCACAACCTTTTTCCCAAAATTTTCTTTGGTCTTCAAGGTGACAGTTCCTAATTGTTAAAATAAAGTACTGATTCTGCACCTGCTTCATGGCACGTTTTATAAAATAGTACTGAGTCGGTGATCCCTCTTACCGCCTCTTTGCGACCGCAGATTGATCAGAGTTGAAGGGGCGGTGTAAGGAAACCATTCTATAGAATTTCATGAAACGTAAAATGGTATAAGTGCAAAGACAGTACTTCACTGTAGCAACAAGAAACAGCTCATGGGTATATCAAAGAGAAAATGCAGAGCATTCTTCAAATAACGAGAATAGAATGTGCGAACTTCAGTAAGACGTATATAATAAGAAATATCAGAAAACTCTTTTGTACAACATTGGCTTCACGTCAGGAATAGGGGAAACTCATATCTAGATTTTTTTAGGACATTAGTTATTACGTCAGATACAGGAGCACATACCTAGATACCTAGACAAGCAAGAAAGTGTAATAAGCTCAGAACAATAAATACCTTGATCACGTATAAAATAACATAAATAAAACATGTGTGCACAAAAGAATGGTTTGAAGGTTCTCCTACACGGCCTATCAATGGGTTTCTTACCACCGTGAAGATTAACACACATTCAAATAGTAAATAAAGGTTTGAGGGTTCTCTTACACGGCCTATATGGGTTTCTTACCACCGTGGAAATTAATACACTCTCAAATAATAAATGAGTTTATCCCCAGGGAAAATAACCTACTGTTCCAGACCAGAAAGCTATCTCGACATTTTAGCCACAAAGTATATCATTTAGGTAGGTTAGAAAATCAACCAAATCCATAAATACTGACTGTGAAACACATAAAACAGTAGTTACATATAAGGCACGAATAACATGTCCAATTAACTGTAATTATACTATAAACGTTAATAAATCATTGTTATCGAGACATTTGGGTTTTAGATTAATTAAGTAATATAGAATTCAAATCACACAACTAGAATCAACATAAATGAAACAAATAAAAATGAACTTACATGAAGGAAATTACTTTACAAGCAAAGACAAAAATGGCTACCTGCTTCTTATTTATATTTCATCATCATTCTCTCTAAAACAAAATAGCAGCGTCCCTAACAACATAAATTAAATTACCAACTTACTGTAATAAACATCTCTAAATATTTTATGTTTAACCAAATAGTTATTTTAAAATCATGTGTATATTTTGCCTGTACCTGTATGAAATAACACAACTAGGTAAATTGATTATTATGCAATTTGCTTTGTGATTAAATGACTTGCTACAGCTACTTTGATGTACTTTGGTTGACTGTAGGTCTGATCACTACATGTTGTACTAGTGAAAAATAGACATTACAAGTTAAGAATTATTTCTTTATATATGTACATGTCTTCTTCAAGTTATTGTTTAATATTTAGTACACATATTTATTTCTTTTTTTTTTTTCTGGCACCTACATCTTAGATACGATCCCATGAGATCGAGATTAGAGCGTCGGGCATGTCCACCAATAGGCCAGCCGCACAAATGCTGGGTGACAATGGAACTAGGGCCAAGAAATCGAACACCGAGATATTAGTTGTACACAATTTAAAATTTATTAACTGATACAGACAAAATGCTGATTCCTAACTTCTGATTTCTTGGTTCATGGCTGGAAATACCAATAAGTTGCGGTTTTTAAAGGAACATTATTTATATTCTACACTTTTTTGCTATCTACCACACAATTTACATTCAACCAGAATGCTAGATTTTCATTGTTTATCAGATTATAATCTGATAAAATAATTATTTTATTTTGAATTTGCTTTGTTAACATGGAATGTCATGATTAGGCAAAATTATTTTTGATTTATTCTGGGAAATCATAGAAACAGTTATTCTCTCATTTACATTATATCAAGTACTTCATAAAAGAATCAAGTTTGCTGACTAGGTTTTTTTGTACAAAAAAACATATTTTTTAAATAGTGTAGCACATATAATGTGCCATCCAAAAATTTAATTACAAATCGAACCTAAAACAAAATACTGCAATGCTTAATTATTAATTATATAATACAAGAAAACTAAAATAAATTTAATAACTAAAACTATAACTAAAATAACGCATCTTGTTATTATTATTAAAGGTATATTTAAACGCCTATTTCATGATAACGGTATAACCATAACCTTTTAATAAATTTACCACAGCATTAGGTTTAATTTGATCTTTATTATAATTTTATGTACATTCTTAGTTATTTTGGAAAAAACGGGATGCATTCAAGGACTATTCCTGAAAAAATAAAAAGTTAGTAAATAAATTAGTGTCTTAGAGGGTATTTTATTATTGAACAATATAACAGTTAAATCATAACCAGCCTTGAGATACGTAGTACAACACGAATTAAAATGACCAATGAACCTATTCTATAATTGTTCAAAAATATATTAATAACGTAATATTAATTACGTCAAACTTATTTACGATGCAAATTTGAAAAACAAATGCATAATTAGAATTTTCAGTGTTGCCAACTTAAACTTAACAAAGATTCCTAACAAATTTTATTTAAAAACTAAATTATTATTTTTTAATGATTTAATGATAGAATAACGCAAATAATACGTTTTAGCGCACTTGTGGCGTGCGCTATTGTAACAACTAAGAATTGAAGCCCCACGATGGACTTTCAATTGTAGCAACACTTTTTTGTTACTCTACTGAAATTACTTTACTGAAAATACTAAACATGTCACTGTAACCTCAAAAAAAATTCACAATCTGAATACTCACTGCAAAGCTCGTAAAAACGATACTTACTGTAATGCTACTACTTTTAAGATTTCATAATATTAAATTATAATTTAGGCGTAGGTCTGATTTTTCATAGCTTACGAATTGTAAAGAAAAATAAGGTAATAGACACAATAAAAAAAAATACATGGGCGCCATCTGCTTGCAAGTCCTTAAACCCAGTATTCGCAAACAGAAAGAAATACTGGCTTTATTGATTAAATTCAATAAATTTGTCATGTTTAATGTTTAATTAAAATACTTTAAAGACTTTCGCAAGTAAACGGTCCAATATTATTACAGCAATAATTATTTTAAGTTCTCATTTATTCGTAGACAAGATGATAAATTGTTTATTTATTGTTTCCAGCCTTATTTTGTGGAACTCCATAATCATGAAATAAATAAAGATTATTAAAAGTTTCACAGTTTTATTAAAATACAACCTGACAATATTGTTTCCTGACTTCTGATTTCTTGGTTCATAGCATAGCTGTCGAAACAATATTGTCAGGTTGTATTTTAATAAAACTGTGAAACTTTTAATAATCTTTATTTATTTCATAAATTGTTTAAAATAAAAAAAATCATCAGAACATCGGTAGTAAATTTCTCATAAAGCTCTTTAATGAGAAGAATGATTGTATAAACAGCTTTCATAATAATAGTTCTGATAAAATCTAACATCGAACTTACTTCTATTAAACAGTATGTTCGTTACTCATGGATAAATCGATACAGTAGTATAGTTCATTAAAATACACCAAAATTCACTTTTACAAAAAGGCCTTATTATGCACTTAACATAAAAAAATGCTACACACTATAAACTTGAAGAACATGGAATACTGGTAAAGATGCTGAAATAATTAACGAAAAGTTCATAATTGATATTACGAAAATTATTATTTCTGTAGCAATTTGGCATTAACCCGCGATATTAAAACTCCTAAACTGCAATAATCCCTATATTACACTTGTTAATTACAAGTTTTAGTTTCTTTAGACTAATTTTAGTTATTAGAAGGCTATATTGTTTCAACGTAATAATCTTATAAGGCTAACACAAATTCTGTACATCCACTATTTTATTATTGAAACAAAAACCTCAAAATTAAAGATTCTTAGCGTTGATTCTTCAAATGCCATAAATTCTCTTCTAAAATTGGCAACCAATAATTATCTCGATTAATCGTAAGTTTGTTAACCGAAAAGACAAACTTTTAAAAGTCAATTTGAGATCGAATTTTCTTCACAAATTTTCGAAGGACGGTACACTGAATTATTTGTGTTAATTTATAACACCGAAAATTAAACGATAAAATGAAGCAAGACACAAAACGGTATTTACACAACTAATTCATAATTTCCAAACTGTAACTTTGTTCCATACATAAAACTATAATTTTAGGAACGCGAACTAACATATAATTTTACCGGGGGCTTCTCCGAGATAAAGCCCCGGGTCGGCGCGGGAAACCGCTCTCCTCCCGGCCCGTTACTTCTACCCTTTGTTGATTCTATTAAACTCTGTACTGGTCTGACCGAAATTGAAGAAGCAAGCCTATGCTGAGCTTGAATTTAAAAGAGGGAAAATGAAACCAACCAATCCAAAGGAAGTTAACATTTTTTCAACCAATCACGAAAATAACCGCGTAAAAATCTTCTAGAATATTCCGTTTAAATTTGTGGGGCATTACGATGGTAAACTCTGCGTCTTGGGGAGTAACTTGATATTTTGCAGGTGGCCACATAATGTTTTTTTTATTTCATCTTATACGAGAACATTTTAGGGTGACCCTTGACATTAAAATCTGCTTTTTCGAAGATCTCGACTACGAGTGTTATACTATAAGAAAGTAAACACCTCTTGTAGGTTACTTTCATAACATTTATGAATATAAGTAAGACGCATATTCACGATGTCGTGACATAAGCGCACTCACCGGAGCTTGACAATCTAGGATAATTACACTTATAAGAGCTTGATCCTAAATGAAATCATTTTAGTTTTTGCTAGTTTTAGAGTAAGTTTGATTTATTTTTTTGCAGGCCGTACAATTAGTACTATTTATTGAATTTTAAGTCCATCTGAGGGACCACAACTTTTAAACCTTCGTAATTTTAAAGCCTTTGATCCGTCCTGCCTCCCTGATTTGCTCTCTCCTTGCGTAGGCAGTTGAAGTTCGCGTCTAAGATTTCGTTGCGTCTACACAATGCACAGTGTTCGCAAACAATCTTCGACAGAAAATTGCACACTTTAAGGAAGACAATGACGCACAAACGTCGTTTGTCAATCTTATGCGTTTTTGATTTTCAGTCTACTGAAAACTACCAGTAAGCCTATTGCCTAACCTCGTACTTAAGAAATATTAGCATTAAATATGCAATTTAGTAAATAATGTTAAAACAACATTGGCTTGTAGGTATATTGTCACGTCGGTTTTCGTGACTAGAGGACGTAGTCAGAGGTAGAAAGGAAAATAAACACAAGTCATAAAAACAACTATATACTAACAACAGAACTATAAAATACAAGCGGTTACACACACAGGTTATACAGTGTGAGGACGTACATGTCCTCCTAAATCTAACATCATCATGAGGGTGGTTGGAACCACCCTGCTCTAGCACTAAATCTACAAACTAAGCGTAGGAAACGAACTCCTGGTGATCTACAAACTAAGCGAGAGAGAGAGCCTGGGCACAACTTCCCCATAACTAAGCGAGAGAGGGCCTTGCACAACCCACTCATAACTAAGTAGAACTAAGCATTAGATAAATGAAAAGGTACTCGCCAGCTTGCTTGGAGATGTAGTGTTCGAGTCATTTTCACTGACTGAATTGTAAACTCAAAGCAAGCTGTTTATATACCATATTCCCATGAATATAAGCCTTACTGTATAACTGAATAAATTACAGATAATGAGATGAATAATAAGATGCAAATATAAATGCATACTGTATATATTATTTCTAATGCGATGCACACTGCATGCATTATTTCCAAGGATATGCAGACCGTATAAATTACTTCTAATAAGATGCAAGCGCGTGCATGTATGTGGGTAATCATTGCAATAACCGTGATAACATTAGTACTAAATGAATACAAGTTGAAAAGTTACAAAAAAGATTCCATTTGAAATAATTCCGTTTGTGACAATATTATAACGCCACCGTTTTTACATGATTGCCACGGTGTTTATAAACTACTTTTTTTGTGGTAGGATTAAAGTATTCTTATTAAATCGCAATATTTCACTAAACTTAAATTATACAGGATGGAATTTAGTAATGTTAAAACTTGCACTAAATTGCAGTATTTTTAGTAGCACTGTGTTTACATGAGATATCTACCTTTATAGCTTTTATTGAATAATACTAATTAATTTAAAACTTAGACTAAGATCTTAGATAAAACAATTAACTATCTCAAAGTTGTTTATATGTGCAGATGAGAAATATTCTATGAAGTGAAATGAATTTTACAGTAAATTATACTAATTATTATTTTTATATTAATTATTACCGATACTTATATATAACATTTTAAAACATTAAATTATTAAATAAATAATTTGAATTACATTAATTGTTGAGTCATTACAAGCTCCATCAGTTTATAGATAGACAACTTCGCAGTAAATGCTGTTTTGTAGAACTAGTCTTAATAACATTAAAATAGCATAAATATCTTAAGAACATAATTTTGGCAAGTTTTGATTATATTCTGTGGCCGAAGCTTTTTTTAAAACTTTATTTATTGAATATAATAAAACACATTTATATATTTCGTTTGCAGTCGTAGAATATATTTTATTATTTTTAATCAAGAGAAAACTTTATCTCTTTTAACATTTAGAATACAAATATTAATATTACATTGTCTGTAATTATTTAACGAGTTTAAGACGAGTTTAAATAATTAAATTTGAATTAACACACTTAAAGGAACAATTTTAGAATTCACATTTAAATGACATTAAGCAAAATAATTAATTAAAACTCGAATGAGTCTTTATGTTTTTACTAGCAAGACAATTTTAAAATCCACATCTAGTTTTAATACTCACTCAGGATAAACACTTGTTGAATACTTAATAAAGACTTGTGTGTTGAATGAATATTTAATAAAGATTTGTGTGTTGAATGAATATTTAATAAAGACTAAAGACTTAAGATTAAAACAGAGGTATTTATACCTTATCTGCCTACACAGTTCTCATGGTCATGAGAGAATAAATGCCAAAGAAGTTCTCATAGAGATAACATAGACTTAGCAGAAAAACTGTAATTTGATATCGTGAGTTTTATTATCTTAAGTAATTCTCATGTAACATGATCTTATCTATAGTGCGATTCTACGTACGTTACTCCTCCACCCTTAGTATTTTCAATGTTATTAAAATAATTTGAAAATAAAATTTGAAATAATATTTATATATTATAAAATTTTTCAAAGAAATCTAAATTGGTATTTCTTCGTTATTTTGGTTATTTATAAAATCTTTATTTAGAAAATCTATAAATTTGATTTTGAAGGAGTTACGTTTACAATAAATATACAATAATAAACTTATAACTATTACAATGATAACTATAATTATAATGATACTTAATAAGCTCAGATGATCGAGGGTTGTAGTACTACTCATCTTTAGAAGATGATTTTGGTTTGTGATCTTCAGTTGATATTTGTTCAATTTCTGTGTATCGATTGTAGTTAAATCGATTTTAGTTATATTTACATGTTCGAATTGAGGGGTTGTTAATTTTGCAATATCTATGATATTAAATTCTATTACTTTATTAGAAATACTTTTGGCTGTAAATAACATATTTTTGTGATTGATCATGACAGTACAGTCAGGACTAAGATGTATAAGTTTTGAACCAACAAGTTCTTTTCGATACGTTTGATCTCTACATTTAATGTCTAAAATGGATCTGGAAGGGAAACTGATTAACCAGGTTACAGAATTAATTTGGGAAATCTTTATATCAATAAGTTCAAGTAGGTAAGGTATACAAGTTTGGTTATGATGAAAAGAAAGTAGTTGTGTCTCACAAAATTTATTATTAGGGATTTCAAAGTAGTTTTTATGTTGACAAAAGTATAAATTGGGGGCGGTCGATTTACAATGATCGATCTCAATAGGAATGCTAGTTTGAGCATTATATAGTAAGGTGTTATAAGTCGGTATAATCATACGAGCTTGGTTGGTGCTGGTAATGATTGGAAACGGTATTAATTGAATCAGTTGATTACTTTCGAATTTAGAGATTAATGGAATCTCAAATATGAATGTGATTTTGTTGTCAATTTGGTAAGCTTTAGTAACGATGATTGTTTCATATAAATGTAGGTATTTTGGGTCAGCAGGATAAGGGAATGTTAAAACGTCTTGATCTGTGAGATATGAAGAAATTTCATTTAAGTTTTGAATTATTTCGTCATTGTCTAATAGTGACATATGCATTTGCTGGTTTTGAGCAAAGGTTAAAGTGTTTTCTAATTCTGATAATTCATTAATAAATAGTTGAAGGGATTGAGCTAATTCGATTAAAGTAAGTTTAGTTGCAAATGTAGCTACGTTTTTACTAAATTGTTCATTATTCAAAATTATTTTGTTTATATTGTCTTGTAATAAATTTTGATTCTTTGCTAAGTCACTAATGGTTGAAATAGTATCATTTAAGATAGCTTGTTCGATCAGGATTGTTTTATGAAGATCATTGTTTTTCTGTAATTTCGAGATTGTTTCTTCGTAACGTCTTCCATCTTCGGCGTCTAAATTGCCTGTCAAAAATTTGAAAATTGACCCAAGGCCGTCAATTTTTGGATTTTATGATTAGTAGGAAAAAGTTGTCTAAATAGCTTGTCTATTTTAATAGCATATTGATTTTTAATCAAAAGTAAACTATGATGGTCATATTCTGGAGCATAAAGTTCATTTTGCAAAA
Source organism: Agrypnus murinus (assembly GCA_929113105.1). NCBI lineage: Eukaryota > Metazoa > Arthropoda > Insecta > Coleoptera > Elateridae > Agrypnus > Agrypnus murinus. The sequence goes on along the minus strand of OV816025.1, from coordinate 26,033,497 downwards.
AGTTGCTTAAATTGGTTAAAGTAATTTTGAGCGTATCATAATTTGATATAATAGGAGTATAATCTATAAGTCCATTCACTTTGTTTAATAATTGCTTTGCCTAAATTTAAAGGATGTAGTCCAGAATTATCGTCTATATTTGTTATTGTAACATCGCTGATTGTTGATGCAATAACACAGAAGAGGATGAACATTGTTGTCCTGAAAAAGGTAACATTTTGTTAGCATGTCTTTGAAGTGGTGGTCTACCATCAGGGGGTGTTAGTTCGTAAACATCATATTCTAAAATTTTTGAGATAATATAAGGTCCGTCAAATCTTGGATCCTTTTTATTTCTTAGATTGGTTTTTATAAATACTTTGCTATTTAAATTAAATTGTTTATTTGTTTTGGATTTGTTTAATTTGGAATTTCGATTTTCTTTAGTTTCCATCTGAGTTTTTTTGTAGGGATTCATATAAATATTTCATTTTAGTTTAATGTGTAGATAAGTAATCATGATAATATGATCTGTTATAGTCAAGGTCAAAGGGGTTTTTACTTTCAGTGTGTCCAAAAACGACTTCAAAAGGGATTAAATGAAGATTTGAATGTATCGTGTCAATAGAAGAAGAATTTAATTTAATTTTTTAAGAATTTTGATCATTATTTTCTTCGTTGTTCGGGTTTTCAATGTTTTCAGTAGCGTCAGTTTGAGGGGGATTATAAGTTGGAATGTCAAATAAGTCTGTAATATCGGGAGTACTTGCTCTGCTAGCTAGTCTGCTGTCATAATTAGTTTGTTTTGGTTCAGGGGTTGATAGCGATGCAGGTCTAATATTTAATGGGTGAATTTGAATTCTGGATAATGCATCTGCAACTTTATTTATTTTTCCGGGGATATAATTTACAGTAAAGTCAAATTCTTCTAATTTCATTGCCCAACGAGTTAATTTTGAATTTGGTTCTTTTAAATTCTTGAGCCATACTAATGGTCTATGATCTGTAAATAAGGTAAATTTCTTTCCATAAAGATAGGGTCTAAATTGTTTTGTTGCCCAAATAACTGCTAATAATTCTCTTTCGATAGTACTATAATTTTGTTCAGAATTATTTAAAGTCCTAGAGGCATAACAAACAGGTTTTCCTTTTTGAGATAATACTGCGCCTAAAGCGAATTTGCTAGCGCCTGTGGTTAGTTCAAAAGGTTCATCAAAATTGGGGTATTGTAGAATTGGTTCGTTAGTCAAAATGTTTTTACAATGTTCAAATTTAGATAAAAACTCTGTTGTATGAATAATTTTGTTATCTTTCTTTAAACATATTGTTAAGAATTTTGTTATTTTCGCGAAATCTTTTAGAAATTTTCGATATTATCCAAATAGTCCTAAGAATGATTTAATTTCGGTTCTTGTTTTGGGTGCTGGAACGTTTTTGATTGCTAAAATCTTGTTTGGATCTGGTTTAATTCCTTCTGGAGTTACAATGTGTCCTAAATATTTAATGGATTTATATAGAAATTAGGATTTGTCTAATTGAATTTTGATATTATGTTGTCTACATCTTTGGAATATATTTTTAAGTCTAAACATGTGATCTTGAAGAGAAGCGGAATAAATTATGATGTCGTCTAAGTAGACTAGACATTGTTGGGGTGTTAAACCTATAAGGGCGTTATTGATTGCACGCTGGAATGTAGCTGGTGCATTTTTTAAACCAAAAGGCATTCTTTTAAATTGGAAATCACCTTCTTCTGTCGAGAAAGCTGTTTTTTCTCTATCCTTTTTTTCAATTTCTATTTGCGAGAAACCGGTTGTGAGGTCAAGAGTACTAAAAGACTTTGATCTGCCTAAATTATCTAAAACGGTTTCTATTCGAGGTAATGGGAATTTGTCCTCGATAGTCTGTTCGTTCAGTTTCCTGTAATCTATGACGATCCTCCACTTCTGTTTTTGGGATGCGTTTAATTTCTTTTTTACTACCCAAATTGGAAAATTAAATGGGGATTCTGATAGTTCAATAATTTGGTCCTTTAACATTTTATGAATTTGGTTTTTGACTTCTTCACGGTGAATATGGGGTATCTATATGTCTTAGTGTAAATTGGGGCATCTGTTTTTGTCCTAATATGGTGTTTTGCTAAATTTGTTGCTGAAAGGGGTATGTCTATGGTGTAAAATACGTCTTTGTATTCATAGCAAAGGTTTGTCAATAGGGTTTCTTCTTCTTCATTAAGATGTTCTAATCTTAAATTATTTTTTAAATTTTCGTTCAAAATTTTTCTTACGTTGGAAGGGGATTTTACATTGAAATTATTAATTTGGATTAAATCATCTGTAGTGTTATAATCTTCTAAAATTAAAGGGTCATAAATACTGATAACTTGAGGTTCATTGGAAGTATTGATAAGGCTTATTTGAAAATAATTATTGTATAATCTGACAATAGCTGAAGGCATAATGACGTGGGAGTTAAACTTAAGTTTCGGGGTTAATTTTGTTCCATTAATTCCAACTGCTGGAAGTGTTGTAAAAATTTCGGTTCGAGCTGGTATATGGATCTTTTTTATTGGTTCCTGATTTGGTTTTAATTTTGAAAAATTACAATTATTTCGTTGTTGCATTTCTTGCTTTAATTTGGAAGGATTATAATAAAAAGGTACGGTTGTTTTTTCCGTTTGGATATGCATCCATTTATAATCGATTGATGCGGATACATCCATCAAAAGATCTGATCCTATAAGTCCTACATAGTCGGGATGAAAGTCAAATAAGTAACATGTATGAAGTCCTTCTTTGTCAAAAAGATTAGGTATAGGGATGTCTGCTACGTAGCTATGTTGAGTAGTTCCATGGGAAGTTGTAATTTCGAAATTATATTTATAAATAGATCCTGGAAAGTTTTCTTGCACGAATTTGGGAGAAATGATAGTTTTTGAACTCCCTGTATCGATCAATAATTTTTCATTCGATCCTGGGATGATTAAATAGGGTAAGTTTGCTTTGGGGTTTATGTTAAAATGTAATAGGGGTTCCGAGGTTCTTAATGAAAATTTACATTAGAGTCCATGTTTTCGTATTCTTCTTCTGGTTGATTGTAATATTGATTTTCTTGGACATATTCGTCTTGGGGATGTTCATCTTGAGGATAATTAGGATTTTCATTAAAAGAATTATCAAAATATACGAGATCTGGTTCGTCATATTCAATATTATTGAAAGATGTTGATGGTAAATTATCGTCGTGATAATTTATTTCTTCTGGAATTGCAGGATTCAATTCGAATTGAAATAGTTTCCTAATTGTCTGGTAGCGGGTCTTTTAATTATGCTAACCTCCATAGGTTCTGGAGTATATGTGAGTTGATGGTTCGGTTTGAAAGAACTAAAATTTCTAGATTGATTTGATCTAATGTTGCTACTTGAAGCATTATTCGACGTGAAATTTGGGAAATTATTTTGTCTATTAGAAAAATTACTTGGTCTTGAATTAGTATTTGAGAAATTAGGGAAATTATTTGAAAAGTTATTATTTGGTCTTGAGAAATTGGGGAAATTATTCGGATTTCCAAATTTTTCAGTTGTAGGTTGAGTAGTACATAGGTTTTGGGATGGTTTAGGATAGTTATTTTTAGATGTTAAATGTATTTGATAATTTTTTGTAAAATTTTGGTTCATTTTAAAATTTTGGTTTTGTGAATAACGAATATCTAGTTCTTCTTTAATAATTTTTAGGGCTGATTCTAAAGAATCTGGATTTCTAGATCTGACGAATGTTCCTAAATTTTCGTTTAGTCCACTTACAAATGTTCGTAAAGCTAATTTTGAATTTTCTTCTAATTTGTGGGTTTTAATTACTACTGGATCCGGTCCTAATGAAACTTTTGCATTTAGGGTCGCTAAATGCTTCCTAATTTTATTGTAAAATTCAATAGGGTTATCTTTTCCTTGTCGAATTCTAGTTAAGTCAATTAATAAATTTGTTTCTGATCTTTGATCGCCAAGATTTTCTATTAAAACAGTTTTTATTTCATTCCAGGTATTGTAGTTATATCCTGTTATAATTTCAAGGGCTTGTCCTTTTAATCTATTTCTAATTGAAGAAATAATTTATTTATTTATGAATTCTTCGGGGTTTGCTGTACAAAATTGTGTAGTAATAATTTCTGTAAGTCTAACAAATTCTGATAAAGTGGCTGGGTTGCCATCATAAATGGGAATTTCATTTAAAAGTGTTAGATTGAAAACTGCCATATTATTGTTGTTATTATTTAAGAATAATAAAGGGGATGTATTTGAATTTGAGCTTGGGTTTACTGTGCGTTCAGCACTTCTACAACGTCTCGGAGATCGAGATCGATTTCTAAGCATTTAAAATTAAACAAAAATTGTATAATCTTTACCTTAAAAATTAATTTGTTAAAAGAAAAGAATAATTAGAATAACACAATTATTTTTAAAATTATTTTTATTGTTTAGTAAACAATTTCGGGGTTCCTACCCATACAGTGACCAGTATGAAGGGATTTGTTTTTACAATGCTGTTAATCAGCAAAAAACGATCAATAAAGGGTCAATCTACCTGTACGTAATGCAATAATTAATTAAATTAATTAAAAATGTTAAAACTAAGTTAGTATGGTTTTTTAAAAATGATTTAATAAATTGCTGGTTTCTTCTTGAAACACTATTCACTTTGAAAGAAAAAAAAAACACTTTGTTGCGTAGAATTAAACTTGATTGTAATAATCACGCTACAGCTGTACCTTGTCGAACGGGAGACCTCCGGGCCAATGTTCGAAGCGTTGGAAGCCTGCGTCGGTCGACGTGCTGCTGGGATGTCGCGCCTTGATTCTCGAAGCCTCCGTGCCAATTTTAATAGCGGTGATAACTCCAATTCTCTTGACGTCGACACGTTGTTGGGAACTATGTTTTTTCTTTTGGATCAAGTGTTAAAACACAAAATTGATATTTATCGTCGATTTTCCAAAATTCTACCGACTGCGCCAGTTTTGATTATATTCTGTGGCCGAAGCTTTTTTTAAAACTTTATTTATTGAATATAATAAAACACATTTATATATTTCGTTTGCAGTCGTAGAATATATTTTATTATTTTTAATCTTAAGAGAAATTAAGAGAAAACTTTATCTCTTTTAACATTTAGAATACAAATATTAATATTACTTTGTCTGTAATTATTTAACGAGTTTAAGACGAGTTTAAATAATTAAATTTGAATTAACACACTTAACAGAACAATTTTAGAATTCACATTTAAATGACATTAAGCAAAATAATTAATTAAAACTCGAATGAGCCTTTATGTTTTTACTAGCAAGACAATTTTAAAATCCACATCTAGTTTTAATACTCACTCAGGATAAACACTTGTTGAATACTTAATAAAGACTTGTGTGTTGAATGAATATTTAATAAAGACTTGTGTGTTGAATGAATATTTAATAAAGACTAAAGACTTAAGATTAAAACAGAGGTATTTATACCTTATCTGCCTACACAGTTCTCATGGTCATGAGAGAATAAATGCCAAAGAAGTTCTCATAGAGATAACATAGACTTAGCAGAAAAACTGTAATTTGATATCGTGAGTTTTATTATTTTAAGCAATTCTCATGTAACATGATCTTATCTATAGTGCGATTCTACGTACGTTACTGGCAGTTAATTGTGAAATTATCCTTATCAATATTGTTCGATTCAAAAATAAATTTTCTTTGAGTTGGTACTCTTGACTTAATAGTTGGCAAATAACTATCGTTATTTTGACAACAAAAAGTTATTAAGCAATTTGACTCTGTTGAATCTTAATTGGTTAAAATAATTTAATTTCTAATACATGATTGGTTGGCCTGGATTTGGCAGATGCATAGTATTTTCATCATACGTTTAAGTGAAAATGCCACGTCATAAATCGTTGTTTCCCTGAAGCTGAACACAAACGTGAACAACGACTACGATGATACTATTTACGGCTAATTAATACGACTGAATAATACTAATTAAAGTTTTTATACCGTCTTATATTAAATAGCTTTTATGTGTAAACTAGGTGTACTTATTATTAAATTTCTTTTCATTCTCCCCTTTACGAAAGTGTAACTTTCTATCTTGATAAGGCAACCGAAAGCGAAAGTAAAACATGCGAGGTGGTTGCTAGGTATGAAAAACTTTCGGTCCCTGGACAACGAAGTAAAACTGTCAATTTTTTTTAAATATAATATTATAAGGTGGCTGTTGTCAACATTACCTTGGTAACAATACTGTTGTATATACAAACATTATTTTATTATAATCACCAAATCATCATTTTATTTATTTATTTACGGTGGTTAATTAATGTTAAGGGGAAAATGAAAAGTTTAATACATTACACGCTGCGAAAGCTCTTTCAGGTGCTCGGTGTTTTAAATGACCTCGGCTACGTTTACGCTTCGCCTCGGCCAATCAAAAACACCTTGCACCTAAAAGTAAACTTTCGCAGCTTGTAATGTAAATAACTATATTACCTAGATGCTTTGAAGTTCCGCTTCTAAATGTAACAACGGAAATGTAATCTTATTCTTATATCGACACATCAAAGATTTACATTTAATAGTGCCTTTTACTTGGATTTACAACAAAACACTACCCGTACTCCCACAGTCGTAGTTGTAGTACTCTTTCAACCTTCAGAGTCTATGTATTTAAGAGATGTTAAACTAATGAAAAAGATTTTTATTGATATTAAAAGTTAATATTTACATATCTTGGGTTAGCCCATGTTTTCATCGTAGTTTTATCATTAAATTTCTTATTAGTAACTATTTTTTTCCTTTGTTTTTATATGAAGCTATCTTCTTTCAAGTAAGGCGATCAGATATGCGAATAAAATAACTCCAAGTTACTTAAGTTATTTACAAAGTTAATTAAGAAATTATACGTTCACCTGTCTAATTGTAAACATGTATTTATTCCAGGTTAATCAATAACTTTAATTAAAAACAAAACAACAACAAAAATCAATTTTTTTGTATAATTGTTACAAATCATCATATGTGAGTGTTATCTGAAAAAGCTTCCTTTGAGAAGCTAAACATAATAAATAATATTTTATACTTTCGACGTCGTTTATTTGACAAAAAGGCTGCTAGCCCTCAAATACAAATTATAAAAGAAATACTAAAAGTTGCATTTTTTTTATCATTTTGCATGTTTATTACAACGTATTTTCAAATTCAATAAGAAGACAATTCACCAACCGGTTTTTCTTGTCATAGACGTAATCCACCATTCTTAAGACTCCAAACGGAAAATTAACCAGAGTAGGCATTTTCTGAAAATCTAAATAAAAGTTGTGTATACGATACATTTCCAGTAGATATGCTAAGAGAGTTCGAGCGCAAAATCCCATGTATTTTCTTATGGAGGTCCGTTTCGCGTTTCAAGGTCATCCGCGAAATTCGAGGTTCATTTGCATATCATTCGCGGGGTCATTAGTGGATCATTTGCATATCATTCGCGGTGTTATGTATGTATCATTAACGGTATTATTTGCATATCTAATTAATTTAATTCGCGGGGTCATTAGCGGATCATTTTTATATCTCGCGGGGTCATCTGCATATCTCATCTCTCTCTCCTCATTTCCAACTTGTCATCATTTCCCGCTGAAAGATTTGAATTCCTAGCGCTGCTAATGCCATCTATCGGTGACGTCATATGATCGGTATAGTAGATTTCTATACGCCTGTAGATAGGCAACCCGCTATACTTTTTTTTACAAAACCAATGGAGCCAACAGGGTTTGAACCGGGGACCGCTCGAATGGTAGCCAGCCAATGCATCCACTACACCAACGAGGTAATCTATTAAAGCACTGTAAACTGGTTATAAAAAAAAAATTGTTGACTAGCGACCACGTACTCATAATATAATACAATTAATTTTAGGTATAAATCTAAACGTGATACATTATTATTACTAAATTAATTTATTAAAATAAAAATAACTCAGAACTAAATTATTAATATCAAGAAATTTATTTAAAAAAAACATTTCAATTCTAAACGTAACTGCTTTCAAATAAATACAAAATAAACAAAACGCGCTAAAATAAATGCGAATCATTATACGTGTTTTAGTTATAAGTTTAAGCGATAACAAAATGATTGGAATTTGTTATTATGTAATTATGCAAGTTAAAAATTCAATTAAAGAATCATTAGATCTTTTACAGCCAAATATGTTTCAATCTTGATCTCAATGCCTAAGACTTTCATTAATTAAACTTTTACTGACGTTTTGTAAAATTGTATATAAAAAAATTGTTGACTAGCGACCACGTACTCATAACATAATACATGTTAGTAATTTCATATTATCAGATATGATATCCATTATCTCAACAAAATCATTAGCAAAGATGTGTTTTAGTTATAAGTTTAAGCGATAACAAAATGATTGTAATTTCTTATTGTCAATACATATATCAGGGTTAGATTTAATAATTCGATATACATTTCACCATTCAAATATAAATTTCATAACAAAAGAATTAGCTTTTCTTGGAAGCGAATTTAAAAAAAAACAAACATGTAAAAGACAATTTTAAAATATCAATATTTGAAACTCTGATTTCTTGTCTAACAGGGTGGACTCAACCATTTTTTTTTGTTTCAAGACTGTTTCTAGCCTAAGGATGTATAGCCCCAGGGTTAATTAATTGAGTTTGACCTGTAGAGCATTATACCTAAAATAAGATACAATATATTTAAAGCAATTTAAAACATTCGATTACACAATAAACAGAATTTGTTTGCTAAAGAATCAATTACAATAAAATTAATTTGTTTAGTTATAAATATTAAAAATTGTTATATTTAGGAATAATAATTTAAAAATTCGATAAAAGAATCATTAGGGTTTTTCTGAACCAGATAATTAAAAAGTTTGTTATTTCTAATAATCAACTAGATTGATTTTATTATTTTTAAACTTTCAACATATAAGCTTATACCTAAAATATTTAGATCTGTTCAGTTCAACTGAAGCTCTCATCATCGATTAATATATGTTTCTTGTTTTATTCTGAAATCCAATTTGGTTCTTTTAAATTACTGCATACGAGTTATTTATAAAAATGCTTTCACGTATATTTGATTAAAACCAATTTATTTAAAAATAATTCCCGGAAAATATTTATAAATATTGTACATTAATAATATTAAATCTTTAGGATTCAAAAATTATGTACTAAATTATCTAAAAGATTACATATGTACAACTAAGTTAAAATCTCATAAAATAAATACACAAATTAAAACTAAAATTACTTCTTTAAATTTTAGAGTTAATTCCATTTTATCTAATAGAGCAGTATCACTTTGTGCAAAACATTCAATTTCATCATCGCTGTCACTGTCGTAATTGACTTGATATTTTACAGTAGACATCTTTCAAACTGTTTTGAAGAACTGATAATATTAAAAAAAAAAATGATTGATTTTATATAGTATTTTTTCAGGAAAACCTTCTTCAGAAAAACCTAATAATTCTTAATTGAAATGTTTTCAAAATATGATTACATTTATTTATTTTAAATATAGTCATATACATAGTAAGGATTTTGGTTTTTCCTCTATTGTTAATGGTAATAACCGTACTGAGGTCAAGCTTTCACTAGATGAATTAAACATTTTTATGAGAATACAAAATACAGTGATCTTTTCATGTATCATTCGTTTCCTCGCATAACTTTTAGATTATCTGTGAGAAATTCTATTTTATTTATTTAGTACATGATATGATTTTGTTATTTTTAAACTTTCAACATATAAAATAGGTATAAATTATCATATCTAGAAAAAACTGATTTTATTATTTTTAAGAAATTTTTCTTGATACATCTTAAATATAACAATTTGAAAACTATATACAGATATTATTACTACATGAGGCCCGTAACATCAGTAGATCCGCGGCTTTTTATATCAGTATAAAATAATTAGATATAGTTATATTTACTATCTATTCTTTTAAACAGCTGTTATACTTCTACGCTTAGATAAATGTTTACTTCAATCATTATTACTAATGTGTGAATTACGTACAAGACAATTATAAGCCAATTATGATTATTATCATGAGTCATTGAGATGAGACAATTAGTCAGTCTTATATGAGCTAATCGTGAAGAAAGTCCAATTTTTCTTAATGCATCTCAAATCACTTTGAAACAATTATTACGTATGACTAGAGTCAGTTTAAATTAATTATAAATCTAAAAAATACATTTTTAAAATTAGGATGTAACCCCGAGCTGTTAATGAAAAGCAATTAACTCGTTTATACTGTTCCCCAAATTAGATTATTAGAAAAACAACCTTTCTAATTGCTCGGAAATTAACTAAAAATGACATATAAACTGAACGGTTTTTAAAAATAAATCATTGTGAAAGAGTTTTAGGAATCATCAAGACGCTATCCTACCTTCTCGTGTAAGTGTTTTAATTTTTAATTAGCTTATATATTAAAATACTATCTCATTTACGATATGTAATATGTAAATGTTTTAGATTGACTTTATTACAAAACTTTAATATTATAGCAGTATAATCAAAATGGATATCGTGAAACTTTTCAACAGTATAGTAGAAGATAAACCAATTGTATCCACAGAGGTGTTAGAAATCAATAAGGCTTATAAGATTTTAAGTCTGAAGGACATGGACACCAGATATGGAAGATCGATTTTAGTCGAGTTAAATAATTGTAAAATATTTCTACCAAAGAGATATAGCGAAAAAGTCGATAAGACTCTTATAGACGAGATCAATAGATTAGGTAATTTTTCAGTAACTATAACATCATTCAAAACATATGGCAGACATCATCAGAAGACGCCGGTGCTTGAGATGAAACAATTAGAAAAAGGTAATTTTTTTTTTAAATAATTTGATAAAAATATCTAAAAAGTATAAGACTCTAATTACATATTTTATTCTTTTACAGACTAAACAAGCAACCACCTGTAGTAGGATGAACTGGAAGTAGATGACTTTTTAATATTTTTCTATATTTATGTATATTTAAAAAATAAATAAATAAATAAACTTTTTATTGAATCGATGTTTAATTTCTTTGTTTGTAGTTGGAGGTTGAAACTTTTTTTCATCCTATATATCATGCATCTGATCTCTTTAAATTGATTTTTCTCATGTTGATTTGATAATTAATATTTAAATAACTTTTAATTTATAAACAAATCCGCAGTCAAAGGTTCAGATGAAAATAAAAAACAAATATTTTATACAAGAACTTCTATTGAAAGAAGAAGAAAATACATTTCATAGAGATATATTTCAACAGTAGATGATGAATGATAGGTAATCGCTATCTACATGGGGTAAAATTATATACAGTAAGAAGGTATATATAGAAATCGTTTACAAGGGTAGTAGATATAATGAAAAAAAGGTTAAAAATCTGTTCAAAATTACATTACTAACGCTGATCAATACCTACATATTACTATTTTTCTGTGTTTCTGTAAGAATTTATTTTCTGTTTTTAATACCGTATGTCTCATTCACCTGTTTCAAAACGTTAATGCCCAGACGCTTGTAAACAATGAAATTAAGCAACATCAACTCAATAAATTAGTTTATTTTTAAATATATATTACAAAACTTTAATATTATAGCAGTATAATCAAAATGGATATCGTGAAACTTTTCAACAGTATAGTAGAAGATAAACCAATTGTATCCACAGAGGTGTTAGAAATCAATAAGGCTTATAAGATTTTAAGTCTGAAGGACATGGACACCAGATATGGAAGATCGATTTTAGTCGAGTTAAATAATTGTAAAATATTTCTACCAAAGAGATATAGCGAAAAAGTCGATAAGACTCTTATAGACGAGATCAATAGATTAGGTAATTTTTCAGTAACTATAACATCATTCAAAACATATGGCAGACATCATCAGAAGACGCCGGTGCTTGAGATGAAACAATTAGAAAAAGGTAATTTTTTTTTTTAAATAATTTGATAAAAATATCTAAAAAGTATAAGACTCTAATTACATATTTTATTCTTTTACAGACTAAACAAGCAACCACCTGTAGTAGGATGAACTGGAAGTAGATGACTTTTTAATATTTTTCTATATTTATGTATATTTAAAAAATAAATAAATAAATAAACTTTTTATTGAATCGATGTTTAATTTCTTTGTTTGTAGTTGGAGGTTGAAACTTTTTTTCATCCTATATATCATGCATCTGATCTCTTTAAATTGATTTTTCTCATGTTGATTTGATAATTAATATTTAAATAACTTTTAATTTATAAACAAATCCGCAGTCAAAGGTTCAGATGAAAATAAAAAACAAATATTTTATACAAGAACTTCTATTGAAAGAAGAAGAAAATACATTTCATAGAGATATATTTCAACAGTAGATGATGAATGATAGGTAATCGCTATCTACATGGGGTAAAATTATATACAGTAAGAAGGTATATATAGAAATCGTTTACAAGGGTAGTAGATATAATGAAAAAAGGTTAAAAATCTGTTCAAAATTACATTACTAACGCTGATCAATACCTACATATTACTATTTTTCTGTGTTTCTGTAAGAATTTATTTTCTGTTTTTAATACCGTATGTCTCATTCACCTGTTTCAAAACGTTAATGCCCAGACGCTTGTAAACAATGAAATTAAGCAACATCAACTCAATAAATTAGTTTATTTTTAAATATAATCATATTATATTTTATTTAAAATTAATCGCCTCCTTTTCTATAAACTTACCTGTACAATCCAGACTTCTCTATGATCCAGACGGACGAATAAGTATACATCCCTATACTTATAACCCTCTATATGTATTAAGTCTTCAGCTACAAGACACGCTGTAGCAGCTGGGTAGGGAGGCAGCTTTCCATCACATTTTAGTACATGTATCAAAAACTGCGGCTGATGACATGATGAATGTGGTTGATAGCGTAATTAATGTGGCTGATAGCGTGATGAATGTGGCTGATAGCATGATGAATGTGGCTGATAGCGTAATTAATGTGGCTGATAGCATGCTGAATGTGGCTGATAGCATAATGAATGTGGCTGATAGAATGATGAATGTGGCTGATAACGTAATTAATGTGGCTGATAGCATGCTGAATGTGGCTGATAGCATAATTAATGTGGTTGATAAGCGTAATTAATATGTCTGTGAAATATAAATAGAAGTTGTGTTATAATGATGCTAATAGTTGTCTACGGCTATTAAAGATGGACAGACTTGCTTGTAATCTCTGCAACAAAAGAATTCGACAATCTGATTTTGCACGTCATATGAGAATTCATCAGGGATATAAAGTGCAATGTCAGAAATGTTCCAGGGGATTCTCACGGACTGACAGTTATAAGAGACATTTGAAAGCAATGCATAATATGGAAGATGGGGAAGACGATATAATAAATGCTCGTAATGCGAAACATAGAAAAGTTCATCGTGATAAAACAGAATGTAGTTGTGATGACAAACTAAAAGAGATTATATCTCTATTAGAATCTATTGCTAAATCCAATAACAACTCATTAAAAGTTAAAAAACTACCTTCTTATACATCAACTACGTCGACATCATCGGAGTATGAAGAAGAAGAATATAATCAAGGGTCAGAGAAATATCATGATATTTCTGAGTATTACGATACGTTGATAGGAAGAAATATAGATAGAACGAGATATGGTCTCCATAAGGATAACGACGAATTGAGATTTGCTTCAGTTTCGGTAGGAATACAAGGAAAAGATATTCTAATTAAAAACAAACTTTTCAAGGGAACACCTGGACTATTTGATTTACTAACACTTAAACATCTAGGTTCTACACCTACGGAGGAAGATGTTGAAAATTACATGCAGATTATCTCACTAACCAATGCATACAGAAAAGATTATAGGCCAGAGGGTAAAATAATAAGCGTAAAACATTGGAAATGTTTATTTTTAAATATAATCATATTATATTTTATTTAAAATTAATCGCCTCCTTTTCTATAAACTTACCTGTACAATCCAGACTTCTCTATGATCCAGACGGACGAATAAGTATACATCCCTATACTTATAACCCTCTATATGTATTAAGTCTTCAGCTACAAGACACGCTGTAGCAGCTGGGTAGGGAGGCAGCTTTCCATCACATTTTAGTACATGTATCAAAAACTGCGGCTGATGACATGATGAATGTGGTTGATAGCGTAATTAATGTGGCTGATAGCGTGATGAATGTGGCTGATAGCATGATGAATGTGGCTGATAGCGTAATTAATGTGGCTGATAGCATGCTGAATGTGGCTGATAGCATAATGAATGTGGCTGATAGAATGATGAGGTTCGGTATATATTGGACAAACACTTCGAAATTTTGACATAAGATATAAAGAACACGTACGTCATTACAAAAATAAACATCCTGAAAAATCGAATTACGCCAAACACCTTTTAGAACAAAATCACACAATGACTCCTCAAAATAATATTAAATTCCTACATTTTTGTAATAACAAACGAAAATTAGACATTTTAGAAGCCTTTGAGATATACAAACACAAACTCAGGGTACCTTTAATGAATGAACAACTTGAGCTCAGTAATTCTCCGTTACTGGAAGTATTAGATGTTTAATTATGATTTTTATTATTAATTTTTATTATTATTATTATTATTTTATCTAGTTACCTATTTTGTATCTACCTTAGCGACGTGTTTGTTTATAATTATATTACCTTTGATAATGACAGCATAGCTGTCGAAACAATATTGTCAGGTATATTTTAATAAAACTGTGAAACTTTTAATAATCTTTATTTATTTCATGATTATGGAGTTCCACAAAATAAGGCTAGAAACAATAAACAATAATAAATATAGGAGGAATATAACTATATCTAATTATTTTATAAAATACTATGTTAACTACGAGGTAATATACTGAATATATACGCCTGTATTCAGCCTCTAGAGGGTTCATACCCTAATATAAGGTTAGTGATATTGCGTAATCTTCTTTTATTCTATAATATTTCTCTGTTTAAGTTCAGAAATAATTGAAATTATTTCGGTTTTGTGACTGCTCATACCCTCTTTCTTTTCGGCGTACAGCAAACGAAGTCGATCCACTAGTTGGTCAGGTGTGCTCTGACGCATCCAATCAGGCTTCATTTTGTTTAACTTTTTAAATTTGGGAAGACTAAAATTTGTTATTCTGTATAAATTAGGTTTAATAATATGCTCATATTTCCAATGTTTTACGCTTATTATTTTACCCTCTGGCCTATAATCTTTTCTGTATGCATTGGTTAGTGAGATAATCTGCATGTAATTTTCAACTGCTCATACCCTCTTTCTTTTCGGCGTACAGCAAACGAAGTCGATCCACTAGTTGGTCAGGTGTGCTCTGACGCATCCAATCAGGCTTCATTTTGTTTAACTTTTTAAATTTGGGAAGACTAAAATTTGTTATTCTGTATAAATTAGGTTTAATAATATGCTCATATTTCCAATGTTTTACGCTTATTATTTTACCCTCTGGCCTATAATCTTTTCTGTATGCATTGGTTAGTGAGATAATCTGCATGTAATTTTCAACATCTTCCTCCGTAGGTGTAGAACCTAGATGTTTAAGTGTTAGTAAATCAAATAGTCCAGGTGTTCCCTTGAAAAGTTTGTTTTTAATTAGAATATCTTTTCCTTGTATTCCTACCGAAACTGAAGCAAATCTCAATTCGTCGTTATCCTTATGGAGACCATATCTCGTTCTATCTATATTTCTTCCTATCAACGTATCGTAATACTCAGAAATATCATGATATTTCTCTGACCCTTGATTATATTCTTCTTCTTCATACTCCGATGATGTCGACGTAGTTGATGTATAAGAAGGTAGTTTTTTAACTTTTAATGAGTTGTTATTGGATTTAGCAATAGATTCTAATAGAGATATAATCTCTTTTAGTTTGTCATCACAACTACATTCTGTTTTATCACGATGAACTTTTCTATGTTTCGCATTACGAGCATTTATTATATCGTCTTCCCCATCTTCCATATTATGCATTGCTTTCAAATGTCTCTTATAACTGTCAGTCCGTGAGAATCCCCTGGAACATTTCTGACATTGCACTTTATATCCCTGATGAATTCTCATATGACGTGCAAAATCAGATTGTCGAATTCTTTTGTTGCAGAGATTACAAGCAAGTCTGTCCATCTTTAATAGCCGTAGACAACTATTAGCATCATTATAACACAACTTCTATTTATATTTCACAGACATATTAATTACGCTATCAACCACATTAATTATGCTATCAGCCACATTCAGCATGCTATCAGCCACATTAATTACGTTATCAGCCACATTCATCATTCTATCAGCCACATTCATTATGCTATCAGCCACATTCAGCATGCTATCAGCCACATTAATTACGCTATCAGCCACATTCATCATGCTATCAGCCACATTCATCACGCTATCAGCCACATTAATTACGCTATCAACCACATTCATCATGTCATCAGCCGCAGTTTTTGATACATGTACTAAAATGTGATGGAAAGCTGCCTCCCTACCCAGCTGCTACAGCGTGTCTTGTAGCTGAAGACTTAATACATATAGAGGGTTATAAGTATAGGGATGTATACTTATTCGTCCGTCTGGATCATAGAGAAGTCTGGATTGTACAGGTAAGTTTATAGAAAAGGAGGCGATTAATTTTAAATAAAATATAATATGATTATATTTAAAAATAAACTAATTTATTGAGTTGATGTTGCTTAATTTCATTGTTTACAAGCGTCTGGGCATTAACGTTTTGAAACAGGTGAATGAGACATACGGTATTAAAAACAGAAAATAAATTCTTACAGAAACACAGAAAAATAGTAATATGTAGGTATTGATCAGCGTTAGTAATGTAATTTTGAACAGATTTTTAACCTTTTTTCATTATATCTACTACCCTTGTAAACGATTTCTATATATACCTTCTTACTGTATATAATTTTACCCCATGTAGATAGCGATTACCTATCATTCATCATCTACTGTTGAAATATATCTCTATGAAATGTATTTTCTTCTTCTTTCAATAGAAGTTCTTGTATAAAATATTTGTTTTTTATTTTCATCTGAACCTTTGACTGCGGATTTGTTTATAAATTAAAAGTTATTTAAATATTAATTATCAAATCAACATGAGAAAAATCAATTTAAAGAGATCAGATGCATGATATATAGGATGAAAAAAAGTTTCAACCTCCAACTACAAACAAAGAAATTAAACATCGATTCAATAAAAAGTTTATTTATTTATTTATTTTTTAAATATACATAAATATAGAAAAATATTAAAAAGTCATCTACTTCCAGTTCATCCTACTACAGGTGGTTGCTTGTTTAGTCTGTAAAAGAATAAAATATGTAATTAGAGTCTTATACTTTTTAGATATTTTTATCAAATTATTTAAAAAAAAAAATTACCTTTTTCTAATTGTTTCATCTCAAGCACCGGCGTCTTCTGATGATGTCTGCCATATGTTTTGAATGATGTTATAGTTACTGAAAAATTACCTAATCTATTGATCTCGTCTATAAGAGTCTTATCGACTTTTTCGCTATATCTCTTTGGTAGAAATATTTTACAATTATTTAACTCGACTAAAATCGATCTTCCATATCTGGTGTCCATGTCCTTCAGACTTAAAATCTTATAAGCCTTATTGATTTCTAACACCTCTGTGGATACAATTGGTTTATCTTCTACTATACTGTTGAAAAGTTTCACGATATCCATTTTGATTATACTGCTATAATATTAAAGTTTTGTAATATATATTTAAAAATAAACTAATTTATTGAGTTGATGTTGCTTAATTTCATTGTTTACAAGCGTCTGGGCATTAACGTTTTGAAACAGGTGAATGAGACATACGGTATTAAAAACAGAAAATAAATTCTTACAGAAACACAGAAAAATAGTAATATGTAGGTATTGATCAGCGTTAGTAATGTAATTTTGAACAGATTTTTAACCTTTTTTTCATTATATCTACTACCCTTGTAAACGATTTCTATATATACCTTCTTACTGTATATAATTTTACCCCATGTAGATAGCGATTACCTATCATTCATCATCTACTGTTGAAATATATCTCTATGAAATGTATTTTCTTCTTCTTTCAATAGAAGTTCTTGTATAAAATATTTGTTTTTTATTTTCATCTGAACCTTTGACTGCGGATTTGTTTATAAATTAAAAGTTATTTAAATATTAATTATCAAATCAACATGAGAAAAATCAATTTAAAGAGATCAGATGCATGATATATAGGATGAAAAAAAGTTTCAACCTCCAACTACAAACAAAGAAATTAAACATCGATTCAATAAAAAGTTTATTTATTTATTTATTTTTTAAATATACATAAATATAGAAAAATATTAAAAAGTCATCTACTTCCAGTTCATCCTACTACAGGTGGTTGCTTGTTTAGTCTGTAAAAGAATAAAATATGTAATTAGAGTCTTATACTTTTTAGATATTTTTATCAAATTATTTAAAAAAAAAATTACCTTTTTCTAATTGTTTCATCTCAAGCACCGGCGTCTTCTGATGATGTCTGCCATATGTTTTGAATGATGTTATAGTTACTGAAAAATTACCTAATCTATTGATCTCGTCTATAAGAGTCTTATCGACTTTTTCGCTATATCTCTTTGGTAGAAATATTTTACAATTATTTAACTCGACTAAAATCGATCTTCCATATCTGGTGTCCATGTCCTTCAGACTTAAAATCTTATAAGCCTTATTGATTTCTAACACCTCTGTGGATACAATTGGTTTATCTTCTACTATACTGTTGAAAAGTTTCACGATATCCATTTTGATTATACTGCTATAATATTAAAGTTTTGTAATAAAGTCAATCTAAAACATTTACATATTACATATCGTAAATGAGATAGTATTTTAATATATAAGCTAATTAAAAATTAAAACACTTACACGAGAAGGTAGGATAGCGTCTTGATGATTCCTAAAACTCTTTCACAATGATTTATTTTTAAAAACCGTTCAGTTTATATGTCATTTTTAGTTAATTTCCGAGCAATTAGAAAGGTTGTTTTTCTAATAATCTAATTTGGGGAACAGTATAAACGAGTTAATTGCTTTTCATTAACAGCTCGGGGTTACATCCTAATTTTAAAAATGTATTTTTTAGATTTATAATTAATTTAAACTGACTCTAGTCATACGTAATAATTGTTTCAAAGTGATTTGAGATGCATTAAGAAAAATTGGACTTTCTTCACGATTAGCTCATATAAGACTGACTAATTGTCTCATCTCAATGACTCATGATAATAATCATAATTGGCTTATAATTGTCTTGTACGTAATTCACACATTAGTAATAATGATTGAAGTAAACATTTATCTAAGCGTAGAAGTATAACAGCTGTTTAAAAGAATAGATAGTAAATATAACTATATCTAATTATTTTATACTGATATAAAAAGCCGCGGATCTACTGATGTTACGGGCCTCATGTAGTAATAATATCTGTATATAGTTTTCAAATTGTTATATTTAAGATGTATCAAGAAAAATTTCTTAAAAATAATAAAATCAGTTTTTTCTAGATATGATAATTTATACCTATTTTATATGTTGAAAGTTTAAAAATAACAAAATCATATCATGTACTAAATAAATAAAATAGAATTTCTCACAGATAATCTAAAAGTTATGCGAGGAAACGAATGATACATGAAAAGATCACTGTATTTTGTATTCTCATAAAAATGTTTAATTCATCTAGTGAAAGCTTGACCTCAGTACGGTTATTACCATTAACAATAGAGGAAAAACCAAAATCCTTACTATGTATATGACTATATTTAAAATAAATAAATGTAATCATATTTTGAAAACATTTCAATTAAGAATTATTAGGTTTTTCTGAAGAAGGTTTTCCTGAAAAATACTATATAAAATCAATCATTTTTTTTTTTAATATTATCAGTTCTTCAAAACAGTTTGAAAGATGTCTACTGTAAAATATCAAGTCAATTACGACAGTGACAGCGATGATGAAATTGAATGTTTTGCACAAAGTGATACTGCTCTATTAGATAAAATGGAATTAACTCTAAAATTTAAAGAAGTAATTTTAGTTTTAATTTGTGTATTTATTTTATGAGATTTTAACTTAGTTGTACATATGTAATCTTTTAGATAATTTAGTACATAATTTTTGAATCCTAAAGATTTAATATTATTAATGTACAATATTTATAAATATTTTCCGGGAATTATTTTTAAATAAATTGGTTTTAATCAAATATACGTGAAAGCATTTTTATAAATAACTCGTATGCAGTAATTTAAAAGAACCAAATTGGATTTCAGAATAAAACAAGAAACATATATTAATCGATGATGAGAGCTTCAGTTGAACTGAACAGATCTAAATATTTTAGGTATAAGCTTATATGTTGAAAGTTTAAAAATAATAAAATCAATCTAGTTGATTATTAGAAATAACAAACTTTTTAATTATCTGGTTCAGAAAAACCCTAATGATTCTTTTATCGAATTTTTAAATTATTATTCCTAAATATAACAATTTTTAATATTTATAACTAAACAAATTAATTTTATTGTAATTGATTCTTTAGCAAACAAATTCTGTTTATTGTGTAATCGAATGTTTTAAATTGCTTTAAATATATTGTATCTTATTTTAGGTATAATGCTCTACAGGTCAAACTCAATTAATTAACCCTGGGGCTATACATCCTTAGGCTAGAAACAGTCTTGAAACAAAAAAAAATGGTTGAGTCCACCCTGTTAGACAAGAAATCAGAGTTTCAAATATTGATATTTTAAAATTGTCTTTTACATGTTTGTTTTTTTTTTTAAATTCGCTTCCAAGAAAAGCTAATTCTTTTGTTATGAAATTTATATTTGAATGGTGAAATGTATATCGAATTATTAAATCTAACCCTGATATATGTATTGACAATAAGAAATTACAATCATTTTGTTATCGCTTAAACTTATAACTAAAACACATCTTTGCTAATGATTTTGTTGAGATAATGGATATCATATCTGATAATATGAAATTACTAACATGTAT
This sequence comes from Agrypnus murinus, assembly GCA_929113105.1. Taxonomy (NCBI): domain Eukaryota; kingdom Metazoa; phylum Arthropoda; class Insecta; order Coleoptera; family Elateridae; genus Agrypnus; species Agrypnus murinus. The sequence goes on along the minus strand of OV816025.1, from coordinate 26,012,277 downwards.
TATGTTATGAGTACGTGGTCGCTAGTCAACAATTTTTTTATATACAATTTTACAAAACGTCAGTAAAAGTTTAATTAATGAAAGTCTTAGGCATTGAGATCAAGATTGAAACATATTTGGCTGTAAAAGATCTAATGATTCTTTAATTGAATTTTTAACTTGCATAATTACATAATAACAAATTCCAATCATTTTGTTATCGCTTAAACTTATAACTAAAACACGTATAATGATTCGCATTTATTTTAGCGCGTTTTGTTTATTTTGTATTTATTTGAAAGCAGTTACGTTTAGAATTGAAATGTTTTTTTTAAATAAATTTCTTGATATTAATAATTTAGTTCTGAGTTATTTTTATTTTAATAAATTAATTTAGTAATAATAATGTATCACGTTTAGATTTATACCTAAAATTAATTGTATTATATTATGAGTACGTGGTCGCTAGTCAACAATTTTTTTTTTATAACCAGTTTACAGTGCTTTAATAGATTACCTCGTTGGTGTAGTGGATGCATTGGCTGGCTACCATTCGAGCGGTCCCCGGTTCAAACCCTGTTGGCTCCATTGGTTTTGTAAAAAAAAAGTATAGCGGGTTGCCTATCTACAGGCGTATAGAAATCTACTATACCGATCATATGACGTCACCGATAGATGGCATTAGCAGCGCTAGGAATTCAAATCTTTCAGCGGGAAATGATGACAAGTTGGAAATGAGGAGAGAGAGATGAGATATGCAGATGACCCCGCGAGATATAAAAATGATCCGCTAATGACCCCGCGAATTAAATTAATTAGATATGCAAATAATACCGTTAATGATACATACATAACACCGCGAATGATATGCAAATGATCCACTAATGACCCCGCGAATGATATGCAAATGAACCTCGAATTTCGCGGATGACCTTGAAACGCGAAACGGACCTCCATAAGAAAATACATGGGATTTTGCGCTCGAACTCTCTTAGCATATCTACTATTTCCTAAAAAGTATTTTAGTATTATTTTTAAAATTGTTATTAATTTAATTATGTTGTACCTTTGGTATAGGACATGCTCCAGGAAGTAGCTGCATATGCCTTGCAAGGTCATATGCGAATTCTCCAAAATATTTATTTAAGGCTTCACACGATTTGTTTTCTTTAATATTTAGTATATATGTAAATGTGTTACCAGTAAGAATTTCAACGGAAACGTTGGACTACAAGTTAGTTTATAAGAGATTAATTGAAAATGTATGCACTAGTTCATTAGATACAGAGAAAAAAAGCAATTTGACATTGCATAAATTGTTTTATTTATTCATTAAGTGACGGCTATAGAATCACGAAACTTACGAATCGGAACTAAGTTATTTACCTGCAACTACATAGGTGGAAGACTATATACAGGGTACGATTAAAGTATGGAATATTAAAAAAAAGCGAACTCAACCGGTTTTTTTTAAACCGCTGAAACACGTCGATTTTGTTTTTTAAAAATACACATTAATATGTGCGATTCACCTTCCGATTTTCATTTGTTTTTAAGTTATGACGTCATTAAAAAAAATTAAATGACAATATAGATTTTTAATAGTGGAATCCGATAGTGATTTCTCTTCCCTTTATGATCATGCAAATAAATCATAGGTTGCATAACAAAAATTCTGAAAAAATCGTTCTGATATTGATATACTGATACCATAATATCAATAACATTAAATCCTCAGATGGATTTTTCTCAGAATTTTTGTTATGCAACCTTATGATTTATTTGCATGGTCATAAAGGGAAGAGAAACCACTATCGGATTCCACTACTAAAAATCTATATCGTCATTTAAATTTTTTGTGATGACGTCATAACTAACAAACATTTACAAAGTTCAGCTCGATTTTTCTCAGAATTTTTGTTATGCAACCTTATGATTTATTTGCATGACCATAAAGGGAAGCAAAATCACTGTCGGTTTCCAGTATTAAACATCTATATTGTCATTTAAATTTTTTTGTAATGACGTCATAACTTAGAAACAAATGAAAGTCGGAAGGTGAATTGCACATATTAATGTGTACTTTTAAAAAACAAAATCGACGTGTTTCAGCGTTTTTAAAAAAACCGGTTGAGTTCGCTTTTTTTTAATCTTCCATACTTTAATCTCACAATGTATAGAAGTTGTATTGCCTAATTACAGAACTACCCTATTTAGGCACGAGGTTTATTCAGAAATATCCAAAACTTTGTCCTTCATGTTTGTTTTTATTAGTTACAGTGTATCTATTTGAAAAATACTTAAGACCTTTAAATGCCCTTAAAATTGTTTTGATATTTTTAATTGCATAGAATTGTCAGTCTTTTGATGTGGATATTAAGTTTGAGAAAAAAAACCTGCTGGACTAAAAAGCGTTTGTAGTGAGGCTGAAATGATTGATAGTAAAAGTTTCACAAATGTTATTATAATCTACCTGACCATTGTTTCGACAGCTAAGCTGTCATTATCAAAGATAATATAAATATAAACTAACACTAATTAAGTACCTAATTATAACTTTTACTAATCAGTTTCATTTCTTTCATAATCATTTCTGTTGTCACGGAGATGAACACAAATATAGCCACAAATCAACAACGAGGAACCACGGAAAGTCTCAGCACTACGGCACAATACTATCGATTTATTGCCTACTTTTGTAGTAGAGAATCATGAAAGACAACAATATGACTCACGTTCGACCTGACCTGTAAAAAGTTTTTTGGCCTTAGTAAGTTTTTCCAGTTCCGCTGTAAAGACTGTTGTAATTCATCTCATAATCTCATCTTTTCCGAGGTTGTACGCAAAAATTACAAAAAATATTAATGTTATTTCGCTGCTAGTGATCAACCATCTCGCTAATTGAAGATAGTTTTTGATATGTAGATCAAAAGTGTCAATGGACAGAAAGTTCAGAAAAGTATAGTTTTCGAACTACAGCCGTTTGAAGTTGACAATTGTTGCAACCCGCAGAATCCTTATGGGAAATTGCTCTAAGCCAGAATTCTTGAAACTTGGGTAAATAATAGTTCCTAATGTGTAAATCGAAAGTGTCAACGAGCACAATCTCCAAGAAATTTCAAACGGCTGTATTTCAAAAACTATAATTTTTTGTACTTTGTTCCCGGAACACTTTTGATATACACGTCGAAAACTATCTTTCAGAAAAGGTTCAGAACAATCGGCCGAACTGCCATTCTCCACAAGAATTCTGCGGGGTTCATTCTGAATAAAGCTCGTACCGGTACCTTCACCAACAAAGGTTATTGTTCAGTTAAAAATGCCAGAAATTATAAAAACGAGCTTACTCGAATACTATTATCTAGGGGAATCTTCAAGTCTGCCCATCCATTTAAGTATTGTTTACTACCAATTGTTGTAATTGTAAAATTTTGTGTAACGTCGTAATTAACATTTAAACTGCAGGTTTGAAGCTTCTTCAAGAGTGGATGAGCTTGGCTTTGGAATATATCTATAACATTCTAATAAAAAATAAGCAAGTGTATTTAAACAGAAAAACGTAAGTATTATTTTAAAAAGAAAACTAAATTACCAAAATTGTATAGTACGTTATGGTTAACTGCAGCCTACGATGATCCATTGATGTTTTTCTTAACTACTTTAACTTATATATACGACTATTCGATACTTATTCCTTTCAAATAATGAAAGTCCGGAACATTACAAAATAACTTAAAAAATGTTAAAAATGAAAATAGTTGTTTTCCTGTTTTTGTATATTATGTACATTCAAGCTCGTAGTTATTTTTATGTATCTATTATTAGAAGTGAAAAACATTTCCCGTTTCAAACAACAAGTATCATGCTCTAGTATCATAAATCGATAAAAGCGAGATATCAAGGCTACCAAAAGTATGAAGAATTGTTAACTTTTTTTTTAATGTTTAAAGTCAGAGTCAATAGCAAGGTAGGAAGATTTTGGTAAATAAGTAAATGACTATATTCAGTGTTGGGTAATAACTGAGTAGAAGTAACTCGTTAGTAGTAACTAATTACTTTTTGAGTAACTTACGAATAACTTAATTACTTTTCAATTTTCAGTAATGATTATTTATTGAATACCAATTTATTTGAGTCATTCAATACATTTTTATTTTTTGTTAGAATTTGTAAATTGCAATAAGTACACATAAAACCCGTAACGGCACTCCTTTTAAATTCATCACTCGACCTGTACGTTTAGTTTTGCTTTGCTTTTCTGTTTAACTCGAATATTATTAATAAAAATGAATTAGAGGAAATGTGGACTACAAAAGTAACTTTAATTGTACAAGTTACTTTCTGATAACTACTCAGTTACTTTTAGTTCTCTGTAACTTGGTAACGTATTCAGTCAGTTTTATGTAAAGCAACGAAATAATTTAGTAACTTACGCAAAACTGACTATATTCTTGAATTCTGCAAATAATAGGAGTATGTCATCATCGATATTCACTTGCTTTAAATAATTGCACTAGCTTAATCAACACTATTCCTCAAATTAAATTCGTATAACACCGTTAAACACAATAAACACAAATCTAAAGTAGAACGTGTATAATAAAGTGTGAAGTCTTTCGTGTGCGCAATTTGAACCATATCAAAAAAGTTAATTGTGTGTCGGGAATTTGATGTAAAGCTAAGGTCACACACGGCTACTTTTGCAGCGCAGTTTTAGAGTTGCGGCTGCAAAAGTTTCGCGTGGTGTTCACACATATCCTAAAAGTAGCGCGCAGCATGCAAGTTTTTCTACTGCAGCTACCCTCTAAAACTGCAAGCCTAATAAAAGGCTGCAATAGTGTTCACACACAACACGCTTTTCCAGCGTGCAACCAACAGCTGCAACATAGGTGCAGTATTCTATTATTATTATATTTTATGATTCGTTGGTGTTTCGTCTTGTGCTTATCGGTTTTTAACAAGTTTGAATTAATAAGAAACATTAATTTGTGTCCAATATGGGTGTAATTATAATAACAAAACAAAGCTAACTGCAACAGTTTATTAGCTGTTCTCTTATTAAGGGGATGCATTAAAATACAGACTTAAATTTGTTACAAAATCAGGGCCATCTTTAAAGTTAAAAACAAATACTGACATTTTTCTGAAAGAAAATGATCTGCTCTGTTGAACGAGGGTATTTGTTTTTGAAATTTTATTTAATTCTTTAAATAAATGAAAGTAAATAAAGTAATAAATTGCATTAAATTATTTCGCTATACCATTTATTATAAAAATGACATTTCAAGATCCACATGCTAAAAGGATAACATCTTTACAACGTAATTACGTTTAGAAAAACACATAACAAAGTAATTTTTGCGTGATTGAGAAAGGTGACACCTTTAATAAAAAACAAAACACACACTCCACATCAGAAGTCGATTGATACTGCAGGCGCAGCCGCTGCAAAAGTTTCAACCAAATGTATATTTTTTGCAGCCATCGCAACTCTTAAAAACTCCATTCACACACGGCTACTTTTTAGACTGCGCGCAGCAAACAAATACTGCATGCAACCGACTTGCATGCGCTACTTTTAAGGTTGCAGGGGAGTTCACAGTAGGCTTCACTTGCAGCAAAAGTAGCCGTGTGTGATCTTAGCTTAAGTATAATAATAACACTAAACTCCAGGGTTTTATTAAGCTAAGATCACACACGGCTACTTTTGCTGCAGTGCAGCATAAAAAACAGCGCAGCACAAGTGAAGCCTAGTGTGAACTCGCTTGCAACCTTAAAAGTAGCGCATGCAAGTCGGTTGCATGCAGTATTTGTTTGCTGCGCGCAGTCCAAAAAGTAGCCGTGTGTGAATGGCGTTTTTAAGAGTTGCGATGGCTGCAAAAAATATATATTTGGTTGAAACTTTTGCAGCGGCTGCATCTGCAGTATCAATCTACTTCTGATGTGGAATGTGTTTTGTTTTTTATTAAAGGTGTCACCTTTCTTAATAATGCAAAAATTACTTTTGTTATGCATTTTTCCAAACGTAATTATGTTGTAAAGATGTTATCCTTTTAACATGTGGATCTTGAAATTTCATTTTTATAATAAATAGTATAGTGAAATATTTTAACGCAAAGTGGAATCATTTTAATCAGATTTACTTTCATTTATTTAAAGAATTAAATAAAATTTCAAAAACGAACACCCTCGTTCAACAAAGCAGATCATTTTCTTTCAGAAAAATGTCAGTATCTGTTTTTAACTTCAAAGATGACCTTGATTTTGTAACAAATTTAAGTCGGTATTTTAATGCATCCCCTTAATAAGAGAACAGCTAATAAACTGTTGCAGTTAGCTTTGTCTTGTTATTATAATTACACCCATATTGGACACAAATTAATGTTTCTTATTAATTCAAACTTGTTAAAAACCGATAAGCACAAGACGAAACACCAAGGAATCATAAAATATAATAATAATAGAATACTGCACCTATGCTGCAGCTGTTGGTTACACGCTGGAAAAGCGTGTTGTGTGTGAACACTATTGCAGCCTTTTATTAGACTTGCAGTTTTAAAGGGTAGCTGCAGTAGAAAAACTTGCATGCTGCGCGCTACTTTTAGGATATGTGTGAACACCACGCGAAACTTTTGCAGCCGCAACTCTAAAACTGCGCTGCAAAAGTAGCCGTGTGTGATCTTAGCTTTACTGTTAGGTATGTAAATAAAAGCTATACTGATTTTTATCTAAATTGAAACCACAGTTGAACGAGTTAAAATTGTCCTTAACATTGATGCATAAAACCACATACTTAATATATGTATTGTTGTGGTATATTTCCTTTTTTTTTTAATTTATTTAATTTTTATTAAAATCATTAATTAATTATCTGAATTTGAATATGGCCAGCTCAAAACATAAGACTTTAATTTTCTCGGATTATTTTGGGGTTTATTAATTCTAGGGCGCCTTTCTTATTCTTGATTAACATGAAAATTCTAACCTTTAAATATATTAGAATAATTAATAATTTGTTAGAAAAGTTTAATACGAGATAAAATCACTATCCTTTCTCTATATAGTCCATTTAGTTTATCAAATTTTTAACAACTTCTGATTATTTTTGTCACTTTACCTTAATGTTCCTTGAACTGTATTGGTGACTGTCATTATACCAAGACTCACTTTCTTCTCCAAGTGTCTTCTTTTCTGCTTTATCTATTTTTCTTTTTCTATTTATTTATTAGACCATCAACCATTAAACTATTTTTCTTTTATTAAGATGAAATAATTATAACTATCATTTTTCATACCAATTTTTATTTATCAATTATATCCAACATATTGACATTCCATTTATTTTATTATTGATATTTTAATGTTCAGTAAAGATATTATTGGTTTCTATTTTAATAACATTTTTTTTTTATTAATTAGCTTTTCATCTGCCATATTATATTTTTTTACATTCTCTTATTTAACAAAAATATAGTAAGTCTACTAGATTATAACAAAATTTCCATCTTCTAATAAATTTGCTATAAGCCTTCTATGATACATAATTGAATAATAACAATAATAAACTCATCAACAATAAGAACATATCCTTCGATATAAACCCAAATAAAAGAAGCCAATTTTTTTTAATAAGAAAAACCATAACAAATCAATTGTAATAACAAACTTATAAACATTAATTAATTAATAACTAAATACCACAGTTACATAACTGTGAACCATAACAGTATGTAGTCAAAACCCGATGCCCCTTTACTAAAACAGGTACTAAATATAAATAATTCATTTGTTATTCCAACGGTACTCAATAAATCAAGCAAATTTAAAATTATATCCACAGCAACAGTATTTATTTTATTCGAGATATCGTTCTTCCCGATGAAGATAAAACTGGAATTTAAACAAGTTTTTTTTCTCTTCGATAATGTAAGTGCAGCTATAATAGCAACATGTTGGAATTGTAAGAACAAATACACGAATACACTACCGTACGGTAATGCAATTTCTAACAATAAACCTCTGCCTCCGCGCTTGCTGGTAATTTTCTCAATTTTTTAGAAATTTTAAACGTAAATTTAAGTTAAAATAAATCAAATTAACTATTAGTAACATTTCTACCTTTAAAAAAGTAATCATGTTAGGCTACTAGCATTAAATATACGCGTGAAGGTCATATGACGTCTATACATTGCTTAAATCAAACGGGAGTTAACGTTCGAACTGCATGCAGTCATATAAGACGATGTATAAACCATATGCTTTGCCTTTTAGATAACGCTTCTCATAATATTATGCTCATTTACATAATTTATTCTAATTTACATAATGTATGCGAACATACTTAGAAATCTTATCTTATTTTAAATAATGTATGCAAGATACTCAGAATCTTTATCTTAATGGCTGAATACTAATGTGGTTAACTTCAATTTAATATGTGCTAAGTAGGCGCATTTTATGACCATAGGATGGTATATAAACACCGAGCCTCGATGAGATCCTTCAGTCCGAGTTACCACGGGCTTGGGGATAGAATCTGATAGCCAGGGCTATTGTTCACCTTCCTTCAAGCCATACTCATCCAGAAAGCTATAGAAATTGGTAGCCAGGGTTACTGTTTACCTCGGTCTTTCTGAACATCATTATTACTAGTTTCAAGTTGAAATTGTATAATAGTATTTAAGTGATTATGCAAGTGCATCTTGTGTAATTTCACGACAAATAAATATCTTATTGCACTTAACAGTAAACTGTGTTCATTTTTGTGACTTGGACCCCGTCTTTTACGTTTTTGAATAATGAAGTATTATTTTAAAAACGCTTTTCGACGTTAAGAAAAGTTAATTCGGGGTCTAATTCTTTCTGCTGTTATGTTTAAAAAATAGTTTTGTCTACTGAATATGTAAAATGTAAAAGAAAAGGCATCATCTTAATCTATATAATTTACATGTAAATCAGAGAAATTATTTGTTGTTTCTTTTTTAAATTAGCCAACTGTATATAATCCTGTAGAAAGATGTTTACATACAAAAGGTTAATGAATTTCTTGATTAAGAAAATTTAGATACTTTAAACAAAAATCCTACTATACAATTCCAAAAAGAAATAAAACAAGCTTTAGAAAACTGCAATATCTGCTTTTCAGAATTAGCAAAGCAACAAATCATACATAAAAACCCACAACCATCAAAACTATACGCGCTCGTTAAAGCACATACAGAACACAAAAGAATATGCCTATACGACTATTGGTATCTTATATTAATGCACCTAATAACACTTTGTCCAATAAGCTCAACCATATTATTAACATTATAGGATACAAATCGAAATACTCAACATTACAACTAATACAATCGAAAAAATCCATTAGAATTAGTAGAAAAACCGCAGAACATACATCTTCCAGCACATTCAAAACTTGTTACTTTTGACGTATCGAGTATGTTTTCAAGAATTCCACCACAAGATTGTATTCGTTTGTTAGATAATTTCCTACTTAATAGTAATATAGGATTAGTATAAAGATTAGAGTTAATTCAATCATTTGATCTTTGTGTCAGTCAAAATTATTTCACTTTTAATAATAAAATTTATTTTAAAAAAAGATGTTTTAGCTGTGGGTAATTCTCTGAGACTTCTGTTAGCTAACATATTTATGGATAATTTTGAAGATCAAATATTTGAATTGGATCTTTCTAAACACTTTTTTTTGGTTGCGTTCTGTTGATGACATTTTAGCTTTTTTTGGCAGTTTTTTGAGGTCATCAATGAATTTTTAATTCTTTTTAACAGTCTTCACACAAACATCACTATTTTACACTGTTTTACACCAAAAACAGAACAAAATAGAGCTATCATTTTTTTGGATTTAACAATGAATTTGAATTTTTCATATACCTACAAACACAGATATCACAATTTCTAATGATGCATGTCATCATAAAATACACAGACTAGCAGCTTATAGGTTTTGAGTACACCGAGCTTTAACTATTCCAATAAAACGATGACATTTTTACAGAAAAACACCTTTAGAAACAAAACCACTTAATGACACCTCAAAATAACATCAAATTCTTAGATTTTTAAGCAACTCTTCACTATAATGTCTTAAATCAAACATAATTAAATGGTTCAAACAAACTAAATAGTTACTAACTATTAATAGTTGAAGCTTCACCGCCAATGAAAAAGCTGAACATTTTTACCTGTACACAGTCCACACATGGACCGATTTGCACGAACAGGTTCAAAAAGGACGGTTAAAATCAAGCCGCAAAAAAGGCTAGAACCACACATCTCGGCTGTATGACCGTCTTACTGTGGAAAAAGAACGACGTCTGTGGCCACCTTAATATTTCTCTTGTTTTTCTTTTGGAAAAACCCTAATTTTTAAAAATCGCTGCTTTAAAGATCTTATTTGATGATGCTATGATTTTACCAGAATTGTGGAGCTACATTTAAAAAATACTACAGAAAAGAAATTGTACCAAGAATTATTTCACCCTTTTTAAATTTCCACGAATTCATTTTTGAGGATAATGAATAAAAGTTTGTAAATAAAAATGTAGATTAAATTCTTTCAATAGAAAAAGAAATTGTTGAAAGAATTATTTCCCTCTTTTTAAATTTCCACGAATTTATTTTATTATTCGAGGACAAATATTGAAGGTCTGTAAATAAAAATGTAATTAGATTCCTGCAATAGAAAAAGAAATTGTTCACAGAATTATTTCGCCTTTGATTCTCTTTTTCAATTTTTCATGAGTTCATTTTAACATTCGATGATAATAAATGAAAATCTGTAAAAATATAAAAATAAAAAGCTCATACTTGCAAGTTTTGTAAAAGGCGGAATAGAAAATCTTTGTTCATGAGCACAAATGAGGGCAAATCAAAAATGTTCAATATCTTATATTATTATTATTATTATTATTATTATTATTATTATTATTATTATTATTATTATTATTACAAATAGTTTAGGACAGAGTTACAATAACTATTATGCGCAATAAAGAAAAGAGAAAGAAAAAGAGTAATTACATCAGGTATCAATACCAAATAAACATTAAATTATGAAATTAAAAAGCTTAACATACGTATTTTCCGTACAAAATAACAAAACTAAAGATACTACACAGCTTCCAAATTTCCATTCAAGTACAAATTCTTTAATCGGTGATATTGCACAACTACCACAAAGCATAGCGCACATTAAGCTTCACTACATTTTCGGAAAAAGGCCATATCGCGCACTTAAACTTACTTATACTTTATACTTGCGTTGTTTGCAGTAGATCAAGCCCGTTCTTAAAAGAGTTGACAGTTGCTGCTGATACCACATCCTCAGCAAGTGAGTTCCAAGGGTGAAAAACTCTGTTTGAAAAAAATGAAAAAATATAGCTTATATTTTTAAGGGTCCAAAATTCACATACAACAGCTGTTTTTTTTAATTTGCTCCAGATATTTGGGGTCTTATAATCGGGGGGTCTTATTTTCAAGTAAATACAATAGTATATATGGCCATTTATAGGTGAAAATTAACCAGATTTGGCTTGAAACAGATCAATGCATTATAGTTTCATTTGATACTTAAAATAATTGTATTATATGGTTTTTGTTTTTTTTACTTAATCAGTATTAATTAAATCCATGTACACTGGTTTTTGTAGTGTCAAGTTCTTTTTGTTTTTTTATACGTTTTTCGTAAAACAGTGGTTTCGTTGCATACACTAAAATTAAGTAAACTGTATTGAGGTAAGTATGTGTTTAATTTAAATGGACAATTTACATGTGAAAAGTGTAATAATTATTACAACTATAAATTATAAAATAAAGAAGTACAGATAATTTATTGATTGTTTATTATTTAAATATATTTTAGAAAATGACTAAGATTGAAACTTGAACCACAAAAACAATTTTAATTTAATAATAAATTAAATTATAAAATAAATAGACGATTAAATTACATTGTATAAAATTATCACCTCTACATCGAAAGGTATAAGGGGTTACGATTATGCATTATGGATGTATGTATCTATGTATAAAATCAATTGCTGCAACAACATTAAATTAATGTTAAATATCTATTTTCAGATCTATAGCGTTTAATAAAGACTTGCTATAAATAACAATTACAGAGAAAGAATAATTACAGAGATGGTAAATCTAAATAAACAAAAATGCCTGAAAATGTTTCCCTTTAATATGAACTTTAGCAATAGTCTTTGATACTTCATAAATCAAAATAATTTAACGCGCACATTTATTTTTTGCAATGAATACACTTACGAATACGAACGAATTTTATGGAGCATCTTTAATAAAATTGTTAAAAAATACTGTCGTCCCGTCATCATGAATATATAAATATTTGACAGATCTTTTATTTACCAATTCTGCGTTTTTTTAGAGGTCTGAAGACGCATTTAAAAAGAATAATTAATAATAATAATAAGAAAAAAAGAATAATGATTCTTTATTTATAAATTTGCAAAGGTGTTGACTTAACAATATTTAATACTTTTGTTTTGACAAGGATTGAAGTAGATTTTTTATTATTTCTTTGTGTTAGTTAGCTATTGTATCGAGTATTAATCGAATCAGTATTCAACGAATTTTAAAACATCACAAGTTTGTAACGGTATATTTTTATCAGTTCTGAATAAATGTAGTTTTGTCTACATATTTACTGAAAAATCTTAATTCCGGTCCTGCAAATTTGCGTTCTTCTTGCGATATAAACTCGTGTTAGTATTCGGTACAAATAAACCTATAAAAATTATTTTAAAAGGTTGTGTTTCAAATCTTCTTAGAATTATAAAAACATTTGGGCAATAAATTATTTCTTTCTGTGTTTTATTTACGTACATGTACGTTGGTTAAAATGGCTTCTTTGTTAAAACCTTGAAAATTATTAATATGGTTCATGATAAATCTAACTTTATTTAGTTCTCATAGATATTGTAGTTTGGTGTTGACCGTGAAAATACTATAAAAAAATCTTTTTTATCTAATAAATGATGTTTACTACGTGTTAAAAATCTCTTTCGGTTATTTACATCTGCGCATGAAAACATGATACGTCTGCAGGACTTGCTTTAAAATAACATCGGTTTACATTTTCTCTTTCGTGAAAACAAAACTGCGTAATTTCTAGCCTTTTAGGGTCAAAATCTAGTATTGGAGTTAAGAAAACTTCCCCTATTGACTACACGTGGACTGTATAGCCCTGATTTGTTTAGGCCAAAACACGCGACCCTGTGATTGGTTGAAGTCGACTTGCATTTAAATAAAAAGCATTTCAACACAGTAAAAAGAACCCAGCGTCTTAAAAAACAGAGGGTTCACTTGACTTCAGTTGCTGTTTCGAGACAGTGCAGTTTAACAATTCAGTCAACAAACACAAATTAGACATTTTAGAAGCTTTTAAAATGTACAAACATAAACGCACAGTACCTTTAATTGTCCTTTATTAGAAGTGTTATATATTTAGTTTTTGCATGCATTGTATCTAGTTACCTATTTTCTGTATTTATCCTTAGCAACGTGTTTGTTTATCAACCTTATCTGCCTTTGATAATGACATTTATTCTTGAAACAATAGATTGCCAGGCTAAGAATTTAATAAAACGTGTAAAACTTTTACTAAGCTTTTACTTTTAAACTTGAAGCGAAATTTATTATATTTTATTCGTAGCTTAAAATACAAAGGGATATGCCACTGTTTCAATAAATTATTTTTATATGAGATCTGTACGTGCTTTTCGACCAAAACGAGGCCCATTATTTTATTATTTAGCAAAATTATTATTAATATCGTCTGCAAGAACTATATTTTACCCATAAGAAACGATATAAGCACTATTGAAATTGAACTGCTTGGAACTCTGAAATTTTATTACAATGCAATTGTCCTTAAGAATTTGATAAGAACGCATATTAAAGGTAGACATTGAATTTCAACTTAACCCAAATGAAATACCTCATTATGCACAGGTTCGTACAAAAATAATTTTTTATAAAATAAATATTCAAACTTTTAGCACATTACAAATCATCGAAAAAGGCTTTAATTAAGCAGCTACCAAAAAAACCATATGTTGAAGATTTGAAAGATCTTAGACCAATTAACCTTTCGCCTATGTGTTCAAAGATCCTAGAGAAAGTTATGCACTTACAAATGCAAACAAAGGATTTTATCCGATATCCAGTCGGAATTTCGTCCTGCATTTGGCTGCACTTTCACACGTATCTGATGATATTCTAACAGCACACGAATCTAATAAGTTGACAGTGTTGGTACTGCACGATTTTAGTAAGACATTCGATACCATAAATTACGATGTGCTTCTTGCAATGCTGAAACACTTCGGTTTCGGTATGTCTGCCCTCGCACTTTTTAGGGATTAGTTGCAAGACAAATTTTAATGTGTGTAACTTGCACAAGGTTGTTGCCGATTACTGGAGTTCCACAGTGCTCTATACTTGGTCCTCAATTATTCACCTTGTACACTCCTGGTTTCCATAAACACGTGAGTACCTGCTCAATTCGTATGCTTGCCAAACAATAACACACAACTGTGCCATTATTTTAGTATTTAAAAAACTTCGAGCAATCCATTTTGGATATTAACAATGATTTAGAAAATATATACAAAATATCTACGGAACACTCTCTTATAATAAATGCTTCTAAAGCAAATATCCTTTTGTTTAGCAGTTCTAAAAATGTATCAGAATTACGATCCGTTTTTGCTTCGTTCAATATTAATCACGACAACATCCCCATCGTTGACGAAACTAGTACCTCGGTCTAGTCATGGGCAATATCTTTAGATATAAAACACAAATAACTAACTACATTAAAAAAAGTTATACCCATTTAATTAACCTATTGCTCATAGGCAGTCTTTGTCAATCCATAAATAAGTAAAGTGACGTACTTTACACTAATGGGAAAATGCGGTCAAGAATATTCGTTTTATATTTTATCAAGATAATAAAATCTTTTTTAGCGAAGATTTATTTTAGTGTCGCAAAAACAGTATAGGCTTGTTTTTATCTATAAATTTTTAAAACAAAACCTATCATCGAAATGGTACGAAATAAGCATACGACGGAAGCATAAATTTTGTTTAAATATTTTTGGTACGTGTACTTTAATCTACATATACAGCAATTTAATCTCTTTATATTGTTGCTACGAACAAATTTCTTATATGCGTGAGAATGCATTATAATCATTTTTGCAGCTGCCTTTAAGTTAACGAAAAACATTATTATAGTTGGAACAATATCTTAAATTTTAAGCAGACAAAATATATTCATATAAACAGGGCCGTGCTAGGATTATTTTTATAAATACATTTTCAAATGTATAAAATTGAATCTTGAGATTTTAAGCACATTACAATCGACAATCGGATGGCTGAATATGCAAAATAGACGTCGTTTGTAGCTAGCTGCATTTTGTCACAGAATCACCGTACTTGTACAATAAGATAAGATTTCGTTGTTTTAGCCACTTGAATAGATTCTTGCTAACCAGCAGTTTTTTAGACTATTTAGTGACGTCGTATTTATATGGAATGATTGTACTGTAGAGGATTATGACCGTTGTGTTCTGTGATTTAACCCACAGGTTATTTAACCCGCAACAAAACAAAACAGATTACTTTAACTTCAGAAATTCTTACGCAAACTGTAGAACACAAAATATTTAATACTTACTGTACAACTCAAGATTGCCTCGGCTTGAGATATCTTTATACAAATTTGGGGTCGCAGGTATTATTTCCATAGCTCGCAAATTATAAAAAAAATGGATAAAGGTTTAAGACACAAGAAAATACATATATTTGGGCGCAATCTGATTAGGAAAGTCCAATAATTTTTTTTAAATATTGACTCGATACCAGTAACCAGAAACTGGATTCAGATCTAATAAATTTAATTTAATTTTGTTCAGTCATGATTGATTGTCACAGTTAATTTGAATAAAATATTTAGAGACTTTCATAAATATATGGTCCTGTAATATTCAGTTTAATTAAATTTAATTATAGTTTTTATTGATAAATGAAAATAAAAAAAAAATAATAAAAATAATAAAGTTTCCAATTAAAACATCGTTACAAATTTAAATATAAAAAATGATACCCAACGTAAGAATTCTTAACGACAGAGAAATAATACACATCAAAAATTCTGGTCAAAAATAATCAGTACACAAAAATAATGATTCAACTTACTATAACATTATCCAAAAATAAAATGCATTCAGTCACAATACCTTATTCAAATAGTTCAATCCAACTTGACAAACAAACACCTATCACCAAACTTGACTGCTTGATGAAACTAAAGGAATCCGGAAATCACCTTACTGACGCCGCTACTGAATTTGAACTAAGGAATTAAACCTCAGAATAACTGTCTCTCATTAAAACTAATGTTTAATAAAGTTCTCCTTTTTTTAAGAAAATAGCCGAAATAGCTATATGAGTTCAATTACTAAACGTTTATTAAAAACACTCTTCTTTGATAGAGATACACTTAAATGTATTATTTAAGTACTATCTAGTTATAAAACTTCCGGTTTTAAGTTATTTTAAAACCAAATCCTGCAAAAACTTGCTTCACGATAAGTCAAATGCGATAAATGTAACTGTTTATTACAATAACTGTATTTCGATCAAACGAAGTCATTCAACAAACTGAAATGTATCCGCCAAATATTAACTGCACTTTGTCTATAATTCGATAACTCATACGGAATTAATTACTAGATTTCAGTAAAAACGTTAGTCACTGAAATTTCTGCACTTTTATCGATAATTGAATATACAACTGAATATTTGAGAAGTGCCAACGGCCATCAACCCCTGTATGACTAATGAGAGTTCCGCACTTTTTTAAGTGTTTCTTTCTTACACCAATTCAACTAAACAACTTTAAACTAAAACTGTAACTCGGAATAATTCTCCACTGAATTAACTTTTTTCGATAATTAAACACACAACTAAAACATAGGAAAATGCGAAAGGCAATCAACCCTCGTACAACTCTCTTTACGGGGAAGGCGCGAGGCCTCCCGCGTGGCAAACGTCACTTCGCTTGGCTGTGTATTCAACCAGCCCCTATCTTAAACTATCTTTGACTGACTGCAAACTAAAAACCATTTTGCAGTGGTATGATTTTTTAAGGAGGGCGAAATTTTAAATAATCCAATAGAAAAATAGCGGGATTTTCATTAGCCAATAAAATATGTTTACGTCATTTATTCCAGAACAATCTTAACTAAAACTTAAGGGGATTCCCTTTTGAATATGTATACAACGGAAACCAAATAACCTTTGCAAGTGCTGTTTAGACAGCCTGTTCCAGAAAATTCCTTTTGTCGGTACTTTATTTACTAGTAGAATTTCAACGCAATATGTTTTAAAACAGATTCAAGGTTTATTATATTTTAACCATAAGGGAGCTTTTATTAAGACTAGTATTATATTTTAGCCTGTGAGGACACAAAATTTAAAAACAAATTTGTTCTAGAGTGATCCATTTTCTCCGAAAAGAAACATTTGGTCGACGTGGGAACGCCTTAAAATAAACACTCGCATCAATAAAAATTCTGCTGAAATACAAGATATTGCTACGAATATGTTTCGAGGTGACTCTTTTTTACTTGGGGAAACATTATTTAAATTAATGTAATACTTGCAGTTTCGACATAATTGAATCTTACGAAACTTCCAGGACCGTACTGAAATTCCTTTAGTATTTATTGGTTTCAGAAAAACGTGACGTTAGATCTGTTACACATCACTTAAGCAGGGGAACACCCAAGAACTAAAATAGCTGAGTTTTGAAGAATTTAGGAGACATTGTTCAAAGTAATATTTACCTTACTTCCTTCTTACTTACTTACTTCTTACCTTACCTGCCTTCTTCAACATCATTTGAGCAAAACTTTAGGATAGTAGTGTTATTACAATTATAATCTGTGGGAATTAAACTTTATGTTAGTAGGTATATTGTTGAGCTTAGTTAGTATTTGTTAATAAGCAATTATTAATACCATTTAACTGTTCTAGAGTTATCTACAGCACAACTAATGTTATCAAAGTAACCGATAACTCCCTTGAAATTGACTTTTTGCCCAAAACAAATTACAAAAAATTTAAAAACGATATAAGGTACTTAATAGGTACATAATTTCCTGGATTCTTCGTCAAACCGTATTTTAGTATAAAATCCTTCTTTGCAATCAAAAACGCAAAAATGTGTTTTGTTAGTAACAGTAAATATAATTTCATCAGTTGTTGGAATCTATTTAATTCAATTGGTTCAATGCAAATTCGCAAAGATTGGTTTCTCTATGATTACTAAATTATGAAGCCTTTCATTAGCTCTTCTACAGGAGTCATAATTTAATAATAATATCTCTTTAATAGCTTTAACAAGTTTAATTTTTAAAAGAATCTTCGTTGGAGCAAGTACATTATTAACCACATTCTCTGGTATTTTAATTTTATATTGCTATGGAAACTGACTCATCTCATTAAACACATCTAAAGTTCTCTTAATAAATCTGTTTATTTCAAGTTTTGTAATGACAATATCTACTATTTTAATTAAATTTCACTCAATACAAGTCCTAAAATTGGGACAGCTTCTACAAGCTCAACAACCACAAAGACAGTTTTCATTTGTTTGCCAAGAACATTATTTCTAATGCAATAATTAGTTATATAATGTAACGATAAAAACAATGACATAAAAGTGCGGCGATTGTGCCAGCCAATTTGCCAACATTAAAAAAAAAGTGTCAGACCCACAAATGGGCATCAATTTGTAACGATAAATCAAAAACTTATACTTACGTTATAAAGCTCAAAACCGTGGATGAGACTACTTACTTCAAACTAAACACAGGAATAAATGAACAACATTATAGAGGGCGCCACTCAAATTGTTTGTCATTATTGTTTATGGTTGATACTAAAAGATTGGCTACACACGGTTTGTTGATTATATATAATTCTCATTTGTTAGACAAAGTTCATTGATCTCAAATTACTTAAGAAAAAACTTACAGTACATTAGTTATCCAATAGTATCCAAAAGAACACCAAACCCTTTGCCTCTTGCTTTTTTTAGCCTATGTTTAGGTTTTTTATGTGAGATTTTGACCTTTTTATATTTTTAAAAATAATATACCCTAAGGGAAAGGTAGTCTTCAGTTAAAACTAAATAATTCGTATTTTACTTAGTTTTGTTAATCAAGCAAAGGAAAATTATAAGATATAAATTAAAACTAGTTATTTTTATTAAAACAGTAATTCTAAAAGTTTACAATATACTTTTAACTTCTTAGTTTTACAATAGGATGAGCATTGTGACAGAACAGTTTTTTTTTCATTTGTCTTTTTCTTTTTTCTATAACAAGGACTTTTTTATAAAACCACTTTGGAAACGGAAGTATAAAAAAATAACAAAGATAAATGATCTGAAACAACACCCATAGCATTATGTAAACGTTGTTTTATAAATATCTACGTCTCATTATTACATGTAATTTCCAAGATGTCTAAGCCGAAATACTAAATAAAGTAATAAAACTGATACCAAGGAAGATGAAGCAATTAAAGTTTTGTTATAGCAGGGCTTATCCTAATATGCAGCAGGGAATAAAGTGTACAGTGGAAACATGAATTGTGCAGCGGAAATAAGCTATTGAAGAAGTTACTTTTCCAACGAAACATGAAAACTGGCCAACATTACATGCCCATGGCGTTTAAATGTTTACATTTCTGAATTTCTAATAAAATATTTTAGAATTAACCAAGAAATAAATTTGAATTTTCAATATATAAAATGTACAGTACACACACCAGTATTCGACACGAATGCTGTCGCCAAGCAGCTTACAGATCTGCAATACATACACCGACCACTAACTCTTTCATTACTATAAACTGTACATTCTAGAAGTTTCGGGAAGCTTTAGCTTAGCGGAGATTAAAAAAATAAGCGAATACCTTTCGAAAGAGACACCTTACTCATAACCTCCAGTCTTTCTGTATTTCATTTCAAATTCTATAATCTTCGAAATACAAATATTAACTCTAACTGGCAAACAAAGCTGTTCGCGCTAATGAAGTGGTTGCATGTGCATGTGTAATATCCTGAAGATTTCATGAGCGTTTGATTTCTTTTCATATTAAATCTTCTAACAATACAACCTCCGCTTCTCTCGTGATTGAATGCGTTTTGTTATTAATATATGTAAACACAAGATATTGATTGCCTAGACACAAACCCTTTAGTTTGGTGTATTATGTCAGAAAGGTCTCTTTTTACACAATATAATTATGTTTGCGTTTTTATTTGTTTAATAATAGAATTAAACTACATGAATGAAAAGTAAAACGTTACTCGTTGAAAGATTTTCACTGTATCGATTGCAATGCTGATTATTATTGGGGGTATGAAAACTTCATCGCTATCATAAAACACGTTGGTGGTGACTACCTGCTCGTCCACACAATAAATTATGTTCATTGTCCCCATGACTCAAACTTGAACTCGTTATCATATTCAATATGAGACTTCATTAGAGAGAACGAATATTTAAGTATATAAAACGATTTATGAGTTGTCTTTTCTCACAATAAATGTAGAATTATTCTAACAATAAACAGAGTTGTTGGTCAACTACAAATTGTTTGTTAAAACAACAAATTCTTTGTCACGGTTGTAACGATAAAAACTATCAGCTGCACAAATGGGCGTTATGGTGTAACATTAAAATCTCCAAACATAAAAAACTTACCTTACGCAATAAAACTCAAACCTCCACCTGAGACTACTTTATCAGATTATTCCCAGGTGCTAATCACAAAGGCTCGCTAATTTTATATTAAGTACATGACTAAATGAACAAAATTATCGAGGGCGCCACCCAAAATGTTTGTTATTATTTGTATTATTTAATTGCGACGGAAATCTACAATTCGGGAAAATAAATTTAAATAAATAAATAAATAAAAACTAATCTATAGATATTTCTGTATCTTTATCATTTAACCGTAATAAATCCAAAAGGAATTACAAATGAAGCTTAACTAGGGACCCCCTCTAAATTACACAGTTTCATTACTACTATAATAAAGAACCTGGATTAAAGATTAGTGGGTTTTGAAAATTAAAGAATACTCATTTAAAAAAAATAATCTATTACAGTACATTCATTATGCACATTTATCCAAAGCAACGCCAAGCACTTATTGGCTTTTGTTTAAACAACACAACAGCTTTCACGCATTAACGTTGCTGCTAGAACACAGGACAGTTACTGTTGAACTAACTTTTTGTTACCATGGCTTGATCGATGGGATTGTTATCAGAACAAATTTGAGTAATCCATGTATTGGAAAAAAGAAAGAGGGCCTTTATTTATGTCCTTATTAAAGCTGGAGATTATCAAGATCGAATGTTTATTATCTCTACGGGGAATTTTCGCAAGATAAACTCAACTTTGGTGAATATTAACAGGAGAAATAACACCACACAAAACGATTTCAAAGATCTTTCACAATTCAAATGACCAAATCTTTTTAAATCGCTTTACTCATCAACATTAAAGTAACCAAAACAATAAATGGAAAGCTTTCAAACTGAAGACAGAAACGCTTAATCCCACTTTAAAACTTAAACAGTAAAACACCGCGATACGATAAGGTTACTAAAAGCCACTGGAACACAACTAAAAATTATCTCCTTTCGGAATTTCATTGAACTAGTCCAGAGACAGTCTGTTCATGCAAAAAAAACTACGTGGCTTTAAGCCGCCTATGAAGATTAACGCTCACATGGAACGTATATGTGTGTATCTACACCAAGATGTTCATATCATTATAACTTATAACAAAATTGAATCAATGTTCCTCTCATATTTTATTAAAAGATACAGACAGATGCACAATACTATAAAAGAAATTAAATTTCTAATAAATAAAACCCAATCTTTAGTGTAATTATGCACCATAAAATACAAAATATAGTTTCGATGGCAATATATTCTTTTGTGGACGTTTAATATCTAATACTTTTGGCTCAAGATAAACTAAATAGTTGTTTGAAAAGTGACTATAAATTGCGGTGTATTTTTGATATCTAATACTTTTGGCTCAAGATAAACTAAATAGTTGTTTGAAAAGTGACTATAAATTGCGGTGTATTTTTGATAAGGCAAATTTATTAGCGTTCTTTAAAGAAATAATTTTTAATATAAATGCAAATTGGTATAGAAAAAAAAATCATCTTGACTGGGGATCGATTCATCAAAACTTGATAAAGAAATTATGTCTAGTTCGCTTTGTATGCTTTAGAACTGTCCAGGTCGTATAGGAAAAATTGTCACCTTCTTGCACGTCGCCTCGGTAGCTCAGTAGGTTAAAGCCCTGCCCGGAGAGCGGAATATCTGGGTTCGATCATCAATCAAGGTGAAATTTTCTATACGATTTAATGTAAAACAGTTAATAAACCGCGCAGAGAGAAAAAGCACACGATTTTGTGGTCGCTTCTAATTGTAATTTAGTAATTTATAAATAAGAATGTTGGTTACATAAGAGGCCCAGATTGCTAAATTTCCAAAATGATAGCTTCAATTCAACAACGAAAAAATGAAAACTTTCATGTAGAAAATAAAAATACAGGAGATAAATGTAGAATAATTAAGGTATATTTAACAAAAAACTCGCCAATAATGTTAAACATGGTTAACACATTTTATTGAGTATTACTTTATTAAAGGATACACAGCAATCTTTATTTCTTTGATAACTAACTTGTTATTTAATTGTACCCTCTACAACTGATTTTCTATGATAGCTATAACACAAGTAAGTAACTTATTGTGAATGTCGTATCGATTTATGGTGAGTCTCAAAGTACCGAAAGGTAAATTAACCAGAGTTGTTATTTTCTGCAAATTTAATAGGTAGTTGTGAAGGTGGTATTTGCCCTAAAAAACATAATTAGTAAAACCTATTGACGTACAGTCTGATAGGCATAGTTTGAACCTTCAGGTTTATAGTTAGAGGCGTTTTTATAAACTTTGTACTAAATGAATACTTTAGTAACGCTGGAAATAAAAAAGTTCTAGAAAGGTATTTAATACTAAACCCTGTGGTTGAAGCTACGTTTATAGACTATTTAGTAAAATCAAACCTTTGGTAATGGACATAATCCTGGCACAAGTCCCAAGTGTCTTTCTAGATCATATGCAAATTCTCCAAAATATTTGTGAAACGATGTACATGTTTTATTCTCATTTATATGAAACAAATGTGTATATATTGTACCTGCTAGTAGATCTATATCAGTGTGCATCTAAAAAGTGAAAATAAAGCGCAGAGTAAAAATACGTAACATTAGCCATTATGTAGAATATAAGAGAAATACAGGGTGATAACGGAAGGCAATCTTGTTTTTAAAAATAGAAATGTGCTATGTTTTGTCTGCTATTTAAGAGACCCGAGTTTGTTATTGTTATGTTGGATGGCACTAAAGCAAATTTATGTGTGTGTACTTTTTGTTCTTTAAGTTCACGGTCACAATTTATAACGGAATATTACATAGAATTTTTGTTAATTAATCACTATTATATTTTGTTATAATGAATTTGAATATTAACAAACGTGTTATTGGAATTGAAACGGAAGTACCTTTGCTGCAAATACTGTTTAAAATACAGTCAGTTATAAAGTAATTAATAATTTACGATAATATTATTAGAATATCGAGATGACCAATAATTACAAAATAAAATACATCATGATGGACCTTCATGTTTCGCCTCATAAATCAGCGTGCATTATTTAAGAATCACTCTGTATAAATATTCAGTAACGAGAATGGTATATTTTTGGAATACGAAAGGAGATAACATTCATACAATAAAAGACAACGTTGCTGTATGATATAAGCCTTGTAAAATAAGAGTTTTACAATTTTGTAGAACACCTATGATAACTTCCAGGAACGTTGGTTGAGCTCCTGTTTATAGTATTTGTTTATATATTTTTTCGGGAAGTGATTGCTACAAATTTTTTGGGAAAATTCCGTTCGGTACTTAATTTTTATTAAGCAATTAGTATTGCAAAATTGCAGATTTTTTTCAGTTTGAACGTACGTCAAAAGCAAGTGATACAACTCGACTTAAATAAACCCGTTTAACTGAAAAATGCACAATTCTCGCAAAAATTCATTGTAACAATCAATTCCCGAATCCAATACTTTTCATGCTATTTTTATTGGGTTAAACACTGTTAAAAGTAAACAAGTCCAAAACAAATATATTCAAAAATTCTATTAAAAATCCCTAATAATAGTAGGACACATCTCTAGCCAACCATCAGAAATAGAGAAGAATGACTTTAACCTACCCTGTACTTCTAGCAACAGTAGTGTGATAAAAATTAATTAACTTACTGTTTTTCGGCAATTGTTTCCACCGACACATTGAATATGTAATCATAACTGACTTTTGGATCGCAATGTTTAAATTGTTTTACTTGGGTGTGAACACATTCATAGAGAACAGTATTCTGAAATAAAATATTAAACTTAACAAGTTTTTAAGAATTCAGTTAAGCAAGTTACCACAACTGTTATAAATATTAGCACAAATATTCGAACGCAATTTTTGGGTCTCATTTATCTAACTTGTCCTCCAGATATTCCACAATCAAGTAAATAAATGTACCTAAAATTGAAAACTGTAACATAACTCATTATAATTTTTGTTTGATAAATCTAACAGATGGTTTTCAGCTAAAATGACACAGTTGAATAATATTGACTAATGATTTTTTTTTATATGATTTTTATGTTCGTAAAACTTTTATGACGGTAAAAGCATATATATGCCGTATTTGTCTTATTGTAACAAATCTCTTATATGCGCGCTTCCTTAAGACACCCAATATACCCTCAACCGTTACATGATTACTACCTCCTGTTAAACAAATGTTCCGATATAGGGCGTTTAGTCAGAAGTAGCCAGCAGTACTCTCTGAAGAGTTGCCAATACTATATAAATATTTAATTGACTTTTGAAATGTACAAAAAAAATTATTAATAAATTGTTTTGATATCTGATTACTCTTTTTTATTTAGTTTATAAATTTAGTTATATTGGTTATTATGATATATATAAACTGAAACCCACAACTAGTGAGGTAGAGACATGAAACTCTTGCAGGGCGTGGTTCATAGGTTCTTTAAGCAGGAAGTATCATATCCAATAGTCATCAGTTTACACAAAACTTACCTTTGGTTTCGCAAGTACAAAAGCTTATTTAAATCACTGATATAAATAAATAGAATTAAGTCTCAGAGAAGTTAAACATTTATATTCAGGTTCAAGAACTACTCACAAATTACTACACAGTTTGTTCATAGTGACATAAAAATCTAAAAGGTACCTCAGCCGGCTGTAACAAGCTAAATTAATAATAACACCCCTTTACTATTGGTTTTTGAAAATTGTTTGTATTGTAGTAATCTCTTAATGCAATAGCAAAGCTGTGTTATAACGTTTAAAGATAATCCTTTTTTTTGACATTTATGAAAATTATATAATTTTAAATGATAATTGATTTTTGTTGTTATAATTTTATAGCTATTTTATCCAAAACAACGACAAAATATAGGACCTTGTGTCCTAACAGGTACTTTATTTAATTAACCCAAGATAAGTCAATGTAATCGTCACTTACTTGAAACGTAAACACCAATAGATTATATGTTATTATAATAACAAACTTTTTCCTTACTGATGGCGATTCGATTAGTTCCCAGCAGCCATTATAATGAATAACTTTTTCTTGAAATCATTACAACCAATAATAAACTTTCTTTGAATCTCCCAAACTTTATAACAATAAAAACTTGTAACCTTCCTTGATGAAAGATCTGCTGATTTTTCTTCTTGGAAAGTTGTGTTAATAACTTTCTGAATTATATGCAAACTCCAAATTATATTTGCATGAATTAAACATTAAAACATTTTTTTATTGATTGATTATTATGATTTATCAACCAATTAATAACTTTTTTGAACTATGTAGAACAATAGCTTTTTTAGTACTATCGGTAATTCATAATATTTTTCATATTATCAAAAAGAATGAAAAATTAATTTGATTAATTATTTTATAACTTTCAATTGAAAAAAACTTTTTAAATTATTCTTCATAGCAACCAACACAAAACAAAAACAATCGAGAGTACCTGGGTTACTTCATTTTAATTTTAGACCTTTTCTTGGAAATAAAAATTCTGAAATACCCAAAATCCTGCCGACCTGTCTTTCTTCTTACTCTTGCATCTTTATCCTTAGGTTTTCCTTTAGGCGGAAATGCATAATTACTGAGGTAACCAATGCGAAAGCGTCCTCTCCTTCTTCACCACCAACCACAGCAACAAAGATTGCCTTCGAATAAGCTTGATAATACCTAGATGAATTAGTCAATCTCGGGAATTCTTCATGGACATGATTGCAACCTCTACGCTGCCTTTGCTTGACCATTGCTGTAAACATGATTATTACCGCATAATTTCTAGGTGTAGGTTTGATATAATCACGAAATGTATTACCATTAAGTTTAAACACCGCTTTTTTCTTGGCTATTACTTTAAACTGTTGTACCCTTTCAGCCATCGAGAGACCCTGTCTTCCTTCTTGACCGTTAACATGATATCCAAGAAATATCGAGCACAACGAAAATAAACAACACGCTAAATTATTCATGATAATCTTTGAACACTCACTGGTATTTATTTAACAAGCACCAGCATAAACAAACACTCAGTCGATGCAACCGGCATTTAGTTATTTTGCAGTTTAACCAACACACATTTTTTCATGGTTACCAATCCATTTTCTCCGCCAGTGACGATAACAACGTCACGTCAGTGGCGTAGGCTGTACTGTCACATTATGCTTCATTAATGGGGTATCGGGCGGTGTCTGCCGCCGTTTTTGGCCTTTTTTCATACTTACGTTTGACTCTTTCCACTGAATTTGGTTTAATGGCCTAAAAATAGTTTAATTAATCTAAGTACTTAAAAGCACAAACCTAGAAACATTCCGAGATTGTATACATTAATTTATTTAGGGTTCCCATTATAAACACAATTTATTATGAATTAACTTTCATGAATGATTTTCCAAATGATTAATTACCAGGTAACTTACTAAAGATATATCTTGCCAGTAATCCAATAATTTTCATACTTTTTTTTATTTATTATTATTATAATTTATTATTATTATTATTATAGAGAGCGATTGTGGCTCGGTTAGTTGCGTGTGGGACTACCGACCAAGGAACCCGGGTTCGAACCCCGGCCAATATATCACCGGACTTAAATATCGTTTCTCCCTCGGAAGGCAATGGCAAACCACTTAGATATACCTTGGCCAGGGAATTTCCCTAAAATTAATTAAAAAATCCAAGTACTATGTACTTGGGGTGGTTCGCAGTCCACCTTAAGCTATAGGTCCTCTATACTTGTGATCACTGAACACGCACAACACAAGTATAGGAGGGAAATGCCAACGCTCTGCCACAGAGCACGGCACCTAAAAGAAGATTATAATTTATATAATTTTTATATTGTCAGGTTAAGATATTAATAAAACTTGTGAAACTTTAATTAATCATTGTATTTATATTATATTTCATGATTATGGAGTTTCACAAGGTAAGGCTGGAGACAGTAAACTCTTTTATACGTTTGTTTAAACCTTAATCCACTTTGACACTAACACATGTAAGCACTAATCATTACCAACACATGTAAGGACTAATCATCACAATAACCCAAAAACACAAACACTGTCCATACTAAAAGTGCTGGAACATAATAAGTTGTGTTTGAGCTCTGAACCTCTTATAAAAACTGAATATTAGGTTGCAATCATTTCACTTTGTTATTTATATTTTAATTATTATGTAGTTACTACTCTACGATGATTGCAACTTATATCAAAACAAAACTGAATCCACATTTATCTATTTTGTGGAAGTCAATAGTAATTTTGTAGAATCAAATGAATAGTTGTCTATAAGTTTTCATAACAAATTGTGTTACTCATTAAAACAGAATGTGTAATGTTGTTGCATACAATTTTATACAAAATTGTCTAATTGTTGTACTAGTTGTGCCACAATTGCTTAATAGTATTTAACTCAATTACTTTTTCACATTTATACAAATTGTGGAATACTCTGGCACAAACATTCTGTACAAGAGTTTCATAAGTATCACAAATAAAATATAACTAATATGTATATAACTACACAACGTGTAATATATACAAATATAACACTAAAATTTTCTTTTGCTGTCGCCTGTTTATATATAAATCTCGAATTTACATTAATAGCGACAAATACAAATCTATAAGATGTCATCCATAAACTTTGCGAAACACAATAATTAGTAGCAAGCAGTTTGAAAACTGGATTATGATTTCATTCAAACAAAATATTGTATTTTTCTAAACATTTTTTACAATTATACTTCAACATAATATGCTAGCTTATCCTCTCCAACATTGTTCCAAAGAAAGCAGAAATAAATCTGGCTGTGTTAAATAATTGTCGTACGTTCCTGTTAGACAATTCATTGACAAAAACCTACACAACGCTGGACAATACGATTCTACAATTATAATATAAATTTCTCCAACACTGTTTTGAACAATATTGTGCAAAGCTCTTATGAAGTATTTCTCTCTGTGTACTTCAAATTATTAAACGGGACGCACAACGGGTGCCGGCAACTCTAGATTATCTCACATAAGTGTTTAAGGAATAAACCCAACTAAACGATACCAAAACCAGAACTTTTTTAACCAAACCGAAGGTTTCAAAGTAATATGTAATAATACCCACTTGCATTCCACAAACTAAACGCGAAACAAATTTAGCGTGTAATTCTTAGACCTGAAACCGCTTATCAAAATACAATTCCACCTAGCTACAATGATGAAACGTAAAACATGAATTCATAGTTCTAAAATCGTTTTGTTTCTTTCTGAACATTTTAATATTAAAGAAGTTTGTATCCAACTAACGTTTGAGATCATAAAAATACTGTATATTTTGTTAAAACTAATCTATTAAAGTACTTTAAATAATTAATTTTTATTTCGTTTCTCCTTTTATGATACAAAAAAATGTTTTACGTAGAAAGGAATACGACCTTGTAAAAAGACAGTTTTGTTTACACAAACGATAATTCTATTTTAAGAGATACAAAGACGGAAATATTGTAATTATAAATGTAACCGAAGCGAAATAAATATTCCGAAAATTGAGCTTGTTACAGAATACATGTAGTCATGAACTTTAATAATGTGTTAAATAAACCATCTTGGTAATTAAACCATCATTTTTTGCTAATAGTTCAGGTGTAAAGATGAGTCGAATTGCGCTTATAATGTAACTTACGCCAACTATGACCGGGCATTAGTGAATTCCACGGCTTTACATGTAAAGACCAATTATACTACATGTTGTTAATATATCTTTACTTTTATAGCAAATATTAAATAATAGTTGAGCATAATAATAATAGTTGAGCATAATAATAATAGTAGGCACTGTGTCATAGAAATTTGAAGTTTCGTATAAACTTTTATAGCTTGACAATAAATTGAAAGTTGCGACAAAAATTAGAAATTAAATAGTAACAAGTGTAAATCAAACTGGTAAATGTTAAAATATAGCCAAACCAAATACCTCCAATAACTACTTGACTACAGAAATGAAAGGAATCGCAATGAATGCTATCATAATAATATTAAATGTTATGAAACAAGAGCATTAAGAAAGATTTTTTAAAATATAGATGCAAATTTTAGAAATTATTTCACGAACTAGATCCGAATCGAATAAGATTTCGCTATAGCTATTTATTTTTATTGATGAGAGATACTTAAGCTCTACATCTGCAGGCGTAGATTTAATCCCAGTAGTTGACTTCCACTTTAGAAGAACTAACCTCTAGTGACGATTTTGGAATACACAGTTACACAAATCTTAAATTATAGCTTTGTCTTAATCTTAAAAAAATAATCTCACACTCAATTGTGACTGACTAAAATTACACAAAACCCAATGATCACATAATTCGCTTATACTTACGTAAACATATCTCCCAGCAGAGATGACTTATTGTCTGAAATTGCTTTCAGGTGGATGGTAATTGCAAAGGTTTACTAATTCTAGACAGGAAACAGGAATAATTAAAATGATAGTGGGCGCCACCTAAATCTTTTGATGTTATTTCTTAGTATTTTAATGAAAATGGGAAAGATTCTCTTTGGTTTACATGAAGTTAATTATTATTGATTGCCAATTTTTGAAATGTGAGACCTATTCCGTGAGTGAAACATTAACAATTTGTGCGTAATCGAAACCAATATCCAAACAACTCTACTATTGAGCTTTTTTAACGACTTGTTACTGAAACTGTAGAAGTTCATTTGCTGCAAACATATGCAGAATTTGCAAACAGAACGCTGTAACTTTTAATAAATTAAAACTTAGTCAAGACAAATTCTTGAGTAGTTTCACTAGATCATTTATTTCATTTCTTTTAAATATAATAACATTGTTAAACCGACAAACACATGGTAATTTATCATAGTATTTATTTTCCCAAATAAATGATTTACACTATAAAATTCGACAAACGGTAAATTTCCAAAGAATAAGTAGCTAGGCGCTACTTAAAACAAAAATCTGTTCCTATACAAATTTAACTGGTAGATAAGCCCACGCTGCGAGATCGTGCCCTCGCAATTGATATGAACTAACTGCTGTATTACGCTAGACCAGACTGAAAAGTCCTCCACGTTTCAACCAATTGTACATTACTGTGACACCATGCACTGCCAATAATAAATTTAGCTAGATCCTTTCTCTTTATTTTATTAAAGGACACACAGAACTATTAAACTAAAAATTCGGAACAATAAAACTGTCTATAACCAAGCAAAAATGACTTGAAAACACACTGTTCTTTTGAAATTCAAAGAAATTTAATGCAGTATATGAGATAATTTATCCAAAGTAATAATCGTAAAATAGATTATATTTCGTGTGTATCCCATTTTATTGCCTGCAAGCCAACATTTTGTTTATTTTCTAAATAATATTAAGCGAGATTTTAAATAATACGTGACTAAAGCAAGATATCAACTCATGGGAAATATATTTTATTCGTGCAAGTATTGACTTGGTTTTAACTCGATTCCACAACATTTACATTACATAGATACGACTGTATGCGTTTTGAAATAGTATGCTAAAGCGTTTTACCAAAAAGTTGCGTACGTGTATAGCACGCGTTCCGCCTAGATTTTTGTCTCCAGCCTTGTGCTCCTGTTCTAGATACGAGAGCCGTTATTCTTTGGGTTACCAACTTGAAAACAGCGGGTCAAACGACAAAAAGAGGAGGTGGTAGAGCAAGTACTGTTAGGAACTCGAAAATGTGGAGGCTGTACTGGTAATGATTGAAAGAAGCCCTCGAAGATCTACCCGGCGCCACAGCGTTACTCTGGGATTTTAGACTCGTAGTAAGGAGAAGTTTGCACAGTGATTTGCATCTACACCCGTACAAAATTCAAATATTCCAATCTTTGGACCCCGGAGATTATGCTAGCCGCATTCGTTTTTGTGAGCACATGTTACAGCTACTTGAAGACGACCCACAGCTCATCCATAATTAATGGATCAGCGACGAAGCTCACTTTCACCTCAGTGTGTATGTCACCAAACAACTTTTCGCTACTGGACCTACATTCGGCCAAACTTACGGTCTGGTGTGTCATCTCTTCGAATAGAATAATTGGTCCGTATTTTTTCTAGGGCAATAATGACAATGCAGGGTGTCAATGAACCTTCTGAAAGAGCTTCTCCCGAACCGCCTCATCAGTAGGGATGGATGGATGGTTATTGTGGTTATTTTTTAAACGGATATCTTGATATATTTTTTGCAATAAATTAAAAAAATAAATTCTGTATTAATTAGCGGTTGGTATACAAGCAGGACCATAAATGAGAGTTACTGGATACTACATGGTACTATGGTTTCTAAAGCAAAACTTGCATATTTCCAGAATATTCTTGACTTATAAGTAATTCTGCATCTCCAAAATAATGCAGCCTAAAGCAGTGTTGTTTTTATCGTATAAATTATCCACAAGCCGTAAGTAACCAAACGGGAAATTAACCAGAATAGTGACTTTCTTGATATCTATATAGAAATGATGAACATGGTATACACCCTAAAAGAGAATAGATTTTTAATATACAAAATAATTAATATAATACAAGTAGTGATGAATACCTTTCTCACTGGACATGCAGCTGGTAGAATTTGGGCATTTCTTTCCAAATCGTAGGCAAATTCTCCGAGATCTTTATGAAAACCATCACAACACTTTTCTTTATATATATATCAAATATATGGTTAAATTTTGAACCTACTAGGATTTCTACTGATGTATGCGACTAAAATCAAAAAAGAGTTTACATATACTCAGATAAATCAAAAAGAATACAATTCATACGATCACTTTGGGATCACTAAATTAAAAATATAAATAATTAAAAGATCGCAATACTAAAACTCCACAGACTACAAAAAAGAACGGTTTTAAAAATATAAAAATGAAAAATAGTGTTGATTGATCTATAGAATCAAAACTTTAATATAAAAAAGCATAGAGCAAATGAGTCTTGTAGAATTCGTAGAGAAAGTGGAACAAAAATAAGCCGTGTTTTAAATAATATAGATTAGTAAAGTTTAGTATGGACGGTGTATTCACTATCGAAGGACATAAGATTTTCGGAATCTAAGGGAACACGATAAGTTTGATCGCCAATAATTAAATCTGTATAATAATCGCCCCAGTTTGCCTAAACAATAAGTGAAACAGCTATAAATAAACTATTGCCATCAGGATATCCCCTAACATTTGTGTGATTTATCTGCTTCCCATGGTTTTCAACTATGCAGGTTTGTTGCAGCAAACTTTTATTATAGTTACAAAAGTTAACAACGCTGGGGACTGAAACGGCTGTGCAAGTGGACGGTCGTTCTCTTGCGTATCCAAATAAATGTTTTAGATTTATTTATTTAAAAATATAAAGCTTAAGGAAATACAGATATGAAATAGTGTTGATCAATATACACAGCGAAAGCTTCAATACAAAAAAAATCACATAAATCGACCCAGTAGAACAAACAAATTTTAAATATATAGATAACCGTGGCAACACTCAGGCTTGTACGTTACCTACCTTTATAGTGCTTATGTCCTAGTAGTATTATGTAAAGTGTTGGATTAAGGAGTCTTGTACCTAAAGCCCCGTTATAATGAGGCCAGATTAAATTAAAATTGGCCATTTTTTACAAGAAAGGACGTTTTCTGCACTTTAATGCAGTAATATAAAAGTATATTGTAAAATTGTTCATGGTTTTAATGTCTCAATTTTGGTTATTCGTTCACTAATAATAAAGAATAAACATAACTGTAAAAGATTACCAGAAGATAATAAAATAATAAAAGAAAGCTGTGGTAATGCGGTCTTTAAAGAAAACAATCAACATTTTGCTTCTCTAACCTACACAATTCTTTACTGTTTGGCGAACTCCTAACAGGACTTTAAGCAGAGTATACTACCTATTCTAAGAGTACAGAAAATTACAAACAGAAAGATGTGTTAATAAAATTAAAAGTAATATAAAATTAGAAGTGGCAAAAGTAAGATTTAAGTGTCGACGAAATTTATAGAGAGTTGTAAATTTTCTTCTATTTCTACAGGGTGCATAACTTCCGGTCACAAATAATTTTTTAACTTTAAATTAGAAGACCTTTTTCTTTAATAGATGGCTTTTGATTTAGATAAGAATATGTATCAAAATTAGCAGTTTGGTATATAGTTAAGTCTACGTAGATTCACATAATTCTTAGCTGTATCTGGATACCTACTCATTAATTATTATAATGCTTTACTATTTATCGCTACAAGTTTAATAGCTCGAGATTTATTCAAAAGAAAATGTTAGTATGATTTATAAGTAAATAAAATATTTACCCTGACAGTATTGTCAAAAGGAACCTTTAATATAATTGCCCCATCCGCGTATTGTTTGTCACCAACTGAATTAATCGTCAGATTGATCTGTATATCATAGTTTAAGTTTGTAAGACGTTGACAAATTTTTTTTATCACAACATGAGCCTCTTTAGAGCTGACGAAAATCTGAAAACATCTAAGTATTGGTAATAGAAAACAGAAAATTTAACAATTTACCAAAAATGTACCCACTAGTTTTACCCATAACTGGTTATAGTATTTTGTGAAATTCATTGCTCTTATTTAAAATAAGTCTAAAAACGTACATAAGTAAATCCATTTATGTACGTATTATACAAAAACAAATACAAAAATAAACATGTTTTTGTTATTTTCGATTTACCAAGATCATGATGTCCGATAACACGCCCCATTGTCCATAGTATTAATGTATAACCAAACATTATAAAAGCAGATACTGATTAGTGATTTGATATGAAATCATTATTTCCTAGTTACATTCAAGTTCTCGTCCTTGTACTGTACATGTGACGTGGAAATATATAAACTCAGATTTTGCAATTTTGATAACACAATACGTATCTATGTAATGTAAGGACTTTTTTTTCCTTGGTTTTGCGGGATCTACAGAAGCCCATTAGCCAACAATTGATTCGTTGATCTATTTGTATCTAGGGTGCTAGGATGAAACTTGGGATACACACTTCACGTTTCAGGGCCTTTTGAAACGACTTTTAGTAAGACACTACTAGAATACGGCCACGGAGTTAAAGGTATTCCCACAGAGGATAGAAGAAAGGAGAGGAACTGTTATATTTTTATTTGACATGTATTTAAAAATTGCATCAAAGATTTATATACTGAGATGTTGTTACTTCTTAAGATTTGTACTAAATTAGTAGGTTGAATTATTTTTAATTTAATTAAATCTCTAAAGAGTTCATTTCTTTGTCTGTGAAATTTAGTACATTCCAAAATTATGTGGTTTGCATCCGCAAAATTAGCTCCGCATTCGCAGGCTGCTGATAAAACTATACCCAATCTGTAAAGATGTGCAGGGGGAAATTTCGGGGGACCGCATCTCTTTTGTACCATGGTCGTTCATTGACTGTTGGATGTATCAAAGCGTAGTGTGTGATCTCATGGTTGTTATAGGCTTTCCAGCACTGATTCCATTCCCTTTCAAAACTTTCTTTTTTCAAGATACTAACGTAATCTCTCCAGTAAATATTCGTGTGAATAAGAGTACCATCACTAATTGCATATTTTGCTAGTTTATCAACTTATATCATTTGACGGAAATGTCGGGACTTGATGATGTTATTTCGAACAATAAATTATTTCTACCTCATATATTTTACTCTAATTTATTATTTTTTTTCTCATTTTACTAACAACCATATTGGGTTTCCCCAATAAAGAAACATATCGATTACTTCTTCGAATAATAATTATTATTCGGGTTAAAGGTTATTTTTCGTGCCTGTCCGTATTTCTTTCCAATTTATTATTTATTTATTTAGCCACCCGGTATCTCATATACACAAAGTCACATAGCTGTCAAACTTTTTACTGAGTTAGAATAAACGATTTTATGTCCGATTGCATTATAAAGTACTATTTATTGTATTGTTTTGCGGCAGTAAACTGGCTTATTATTGTACTCGTAAAAGAAGGTGATATTAGTAAAATAAAGTATGGCAACTGTATATTATATGTCCAATTTTCTTCTGTCAAGAATAGATGTCCAATTTATAAACTGATTTTCTTTTGATAATTACCCAACTTTAGGAATCGAACATAAAGCTTTGTATGTAACTCTTACATAATCGGATCTTATAGACTGGCCACCTTTATAGGCCTTGCTGGCTGCGCTCGCTCGGCCATAAACTGAGCTTGTATATAAAGTCCTACAATGTACTTGTTACATAAATATATATTATTCAGTCTATGCTAATTATATGAAGATCCCTATTATGAGGCTTGAAATATTCCAATTTTTTGCGACCCATATTCTGTATGGTTTTACAATTTTGGTATACATATATTTTTAATTTAGTTATTTTTGGGTGAGGAATAGAGGCGGCGAAACATCCTTTGTACCTCATGAAACCGATTGCTATGATCATTTGGCCGACCCTACTAGAATTTAGCCAAATCTGGAGGAATTTCATCCCTAGTAGAGATTATTATCCTGCCAAACATGTATTGGCACAGGACCTTCGAGCTTACTTGCTTATCCGAGAGGAAGGCATGTTTTAATTTTTCTCTGCTATGAAAACTTACCACCTCGGCCGGGGATCGAACCTGCAACCCTTGCTTTATGAAGTAAACATGCTAACAACTAACGCAAAGCTGGTTAAATACATTTTATATAAATGATTGCATGACTCCATAGTTTTGCGTAAGTAAATGCTACTCAGCCATCACGTAGGTGTCTGTTGCCTAAGACAGCCAATTTCTTTCTTGTCTTTGGAAGGTAGTTACCGCTGGTTTTACTGTACTGAGCAACACCTAAGTATTACCTAATGGGCCTTAATCTAAAGATCCACTGCACACCTTGCGGTGTCTACCATTGAATGTCAGCTAATGACTGCTTTCTAAACCACATTACACCCGATACTAGATATAACGGCAGCTAATGAAATGTGTTTTTTAAAGTGATCATGGGCACCAATTCAGATGGTTCATTATTGAAGAGTTTACTTGCTTGACTTGAGTATTATTTGATTCACTATGGATAACTTTTCCATAAATGCGTTGAATTAAGGTTTAAGGATACTGACCGCTGATTCTAGCTCCTTAAGTTAAGAGATCTGCATTTCCATCGCTCTGATTTTCCCATCCAGTCTTTATTGCTAGATCCTACAGTTTTGGAATATCTTAAGCTGATGCATTATGGAGATTTAGCTTTGTTAAAAGATTCCCCACAATTCTTACATTAAAATATTCTTTTCGATCCACGAAGTGGCTGTTTCCTGTTGCTAGAGTAAAGTATTACCTCTGCACCTATTCCGAGCCAAGTACCATCAAATTATATTTGGTAGTTTCGCTCTACAATCTCTGTTCCAGTACCACATACTTATTCGTAAGTACATCCATACACATTACACATATTGTTGAACATAATCTAGACTGGTAGTTGTTTGATGCTTCCATTGCCAGAGGTTAGAGCATAGAAACATCAACTGCATAAGGAAACATTGCGTATGTACATTAAATTATAGGTAAACAATATAACTCTGAAACGACTAAGCAATGTGGAAACAAAACTGGAATACCTTAAATTACGAGTACTTCTGAATTGCAAAAGTAAACTCTGAAAGGGCTTTATAAACAATAACGCCCGCTTACAATGCGCTGGTTGTTATGGACTTGTCTTTGGAAGGTAGTTGCCGCTCGTAGTTCGCATCGCAGGCATAAATAACAAATAATACATATACAAGTGAAACAAAGGCATTTATTGTACTTTAACGTGCTTAATAAACATGTTCAGCTTCTGTCTCTAAGCAACAAATCTGTTTATTGTGTACGTCATAAAACCATAACGTAAATAATAGGTGCCCAAATGGAAAGTTACTGACAGTAGTAAACTTCCTAAAATCAAGGAATGCGTCGTGCACTTCATATTTGCCCTGTAATAAAATAACATGTTTTATTAATGTATTTTTTTGTACGACCATGCTATTTCGGATTGTTTACCATACTTGGTTTTAGAACAGTAGGTTATATTTACTGGTTGCTAAGCAAAAACGCGTCGGTAAGTAATTACTTACCGTTCAGTTCTGTCAAAAACAGAACGGTAAGTAAATTATATGTAATTTATAAAATAAATGCATGATCTTTAGATGTCTCTTTCGCGAGAAATCATTTATTTTCTAAATGATTGGACTATTTAAAAAAATGTATGTTCTTTATTTAAATTTCCTCAGGCCTCTTCAATATCCCAATTATATTCGTTTTCAGATTCACTCATTCTCACGAGTTTGACAAATATCGTGACATTCAAAAATAATAGTAATTACAAACGTATCCATGGTAACGACAAAACCTACTTAATGTTTGGTGGATATACAGGGCAAAAATAAATTATCTTAAATCTATTTTTTTCGGGGATATTTCCTTAGTTAATACCTTTGTATTCATAATGGTCGTACAAAAAATAGTATAAGCATCTCAAACAGTAAGGAGTTTACCGATCTCCTCCAATATTGGCGACTTCGCTTCGCTCAGTCGCCAAACATTGTCGTCGATCGGTAAACTGTCCTTACTGTTCTTGATACTTAATATACTATTGTTTATTCTGTATTATGTGCTGTGGACAAATAAAGTTGTCCTAACCAAATTAAATTGTGTAAACCTTTTTATAAATGTCTACATATTTTTATAATTTTTTAATACGTTATGTACAGTCTTCTTCCAAAAATTCTATTGTAGTAAATCTGGTGGCACACTTGGTTTAGAAGTAGCCCATCAGCACCTCTCGAAATTTCTAGGCGTTTTAGGTGTTCTAACATGTTTAAAAATTCTGAAGCTAATTCTGATACACTGTATATTGACCAATCAAAAAGCTGGATTCATCTACCCTATATGAAACAGTTTCAGTCATTTTTCGAACAATGCAATATAATGATTTTTAACAAATAAACATTTTTAATTTTTATGTACAATTGCGACCAAATAAATGGAAACACCAGCATTTTGTAACATACATGTATCTAAAAAGGCTGATAAGTTTGTTGTAGTATTTACAACTGTGTTTGGTGCACTTTATTGTAGAAATTTTTATCACATTTAAATATCTTATTACAGTTAATACTTACAGTGGAAAAGATTGCAGAAAAGTGATACCCAGATTGATGTAGGTGTTTCCATATTTTAGCCGTGATTGTACGTATTTTATAATAGCATATAATTGGGTTAGTTTGGGTTTATTTGAGTTCATTATAGCGGCGTTTTTATGGTGTCGGAGGTTAGGTTTGATTAATAGCGCTATTTTTATGGTGGAGTGTAGGTTTTGTTAATTTGACTTTCTTATACTGGTTGAGGTTAGGTTGTATAGTTTCTATGCTGTTGGAGGTTAGGTTATATCAAATATTTTAATATTATTAATACCGGAAACTTATTTTGAAAAGTGGACGACGATTTAGAAGACAAGATTTAATAGCACCCCTTGCGGTGTGCAACTAAATCTGACATTTCTAAAATATTATTTATGGAAAGTAATTAAAAAATAGTCATTGTGAAGATTGAATAGTTTAGATAAGTTGTAAAGGTTGATGTAGGCTAGTATACAAATAATAAACCACTAATTATCAAAAATAGTATTATTTTGTTATTATCTGCAGGTTTCTTCCGAAAAAAACATTTATTAATTGCACACCCATCTGCGAAGATGGCGGTTCAAAAATGTCGTTTATATAGCCCCTTTATTTTTAAATAGTAGCGACAACGAATGATTTCGCCGCTTGAATTGAATGTTACCAGATTTGACATTTCGTCTTACTAAAAATTTAGGTTTAAAAATAATCATGTACAAAAATATTCACTATTTCACATTAATTTGATAATGGACTTTCATGTTCTATAAAAATAACCATATTAATATGACATATACCAACGTAATTGTCATTTTTGAACAACTTTTCATTGAATTCCCGCAACACTATGCATGTAATAATTTTTTGTTTATTAAAGTTTGTGCCAGGTTTGCTCCACGATGTCGATACTATTTGAAATAAAGGGGCTATAGTCGCTTATTTTAATACGGTAATGTATATGGAGTGTCCGGTATTAATAATATTAATGTATTTGGTTCTATTATTAATGCGACATTTTTGTAGTGTTCGAGGTGAGGTTATAAAAATCTGACAGTTTTTAGACTGTTAGGATATACGTCTGATTAACAGCGGATTTTTATGGTGTTGAGCGTTAATTAACGCGTTTTAGCGTAAGTTAACTTTAACCCTAGCATTTATAGGTTAGTTTATGGCATTTTTTGCTTAGGTTAGTTTAAGTCAATATTAAACGTTTTTAGGTTAGATGATATTTTAGTTATTAACGTTTTTGCGTGAATTTATGTAAATATACAAAGTTTTTAGATTAATTTATGGCATTTTACGTTTTTTAAGTTAGGTTGCCTTATTTTAAGTTGGTTAAGTTAGTTCTTGAGAATGCTCCTCGCTTTTAGATTAGTTTATTTCATTTTATTTCATTTTTAGTCAGTTCAATATATTAGTCAATACTCCGCATTTTTAGATTTACGAAATTTACGAAATATAATTTCTTTTTTAGGTAGTTTCTGTCAATCGTTTGCGTTTTGGTTAGGTTGGGTAATTGTTACGTTTTTTTGGGTTAGGCTATGTTAGATTGTTAGATCTTGCATATTATTTGTAATATGGGCATGGGACTTTTTCTATGTTGTTACCGGTGGTCTGTAGATCATTTGTGGGTTAGTTTATGGCATTTTTGCTTAGGTTAGTTTACGTCAATATTAAACGTTTTTAGGTTAGTTGATATTTTAGTTATTAACGTTTTTGCGTGAATTTATGTAAATATACAAAGTTTTTAGATTAATTTATGGCATTTTACGTTTTTTAAGTTAGGTTGCCTTATTTTAAGTTGGTTAAGTTAGTTCTTGAGAATGCTCCTCGCTTTTAGATTAGTTTATTCCATTTTATTTCATTTTTAGTCAGTTCAATATATTAGTCAATACTCCGCATTTTTAGATTTACGAAATTTACGAAATATAATTTCTTTTTTAGGTAGTTTCTGTCAATCGTTTGCGTTTTGGTTAGGTTGGGTAATTGTTACGTTTTTTTGGGTTAGGCTATGTTAGATTGTTAGATCTTGCATATTATTTGTAATATGGGCATGGGACTTTTTCTATGTTGTTACCGGTGGTCTGTAGATCATTTGTAGGTTAGTTTATGGCATTTTTGCTTAGGTTAGTTTACGTCAATATTAAACGTTTTTAGGTTAGTTGATATTTTAGTTATTAACGTTTTTGCTTAAATTTATGTAAATATACAAAGTTTATAGATTAATTTATGGCATTTTACGTTTTTTAAGTTAGGTTGCCTTATTTTAAGTTGGTTAAGTTAGTTCTTGAGAATGCTCCTCGTTTTTAGATTAGTTTATTTCATTTTATTTCATTTTTAGTCAGTTCAATATATTAGTCAATACTCCGCATTTTTAGGTTTACGAAATTTACGAAATATAATTTCTTTTTTAGGTAGTTTCTGTCAATCGTTTGCGTTTTGGTTAGGTTGGGTAATTGTTACATTTTTTTGGGTTAGGCTATGTTAGATTGTTAGATCTTGCATATTATTTGTAATATGGGCATGGGACTTTTTGTATGTTGTTACCGGTGGTCTGTAGATCAGCTCGGGCTTTGCCGTCTGATATTTTAGCTGTCAAATTGACAATCTTTGTTGCTAAGCAACACATTTTTGTAATATGATCGACAATTTCAGATCCGTTATGGGATTATTACAGAAGATTTATTTTTATACAAACCCTATTAAACGTAGAACTTTTGACGTTAGTTGTCAGAGTTATAAATGTCATATTATGCCACCAGTGTCTAAAGCGAAATCTAAAGTAATACTTTAGACACCAATGTAAAAAGTAAATTCATTATTTCAATAAATTACTATAACAATTGTTGTTGTAGTAATAACAGCAATGGTTGGTATGGTAGACGTCCGTTTATAATTATGTCTCCCGACCGGGTTTGTAGAATAAATTATGTTTGATATATACGTGTTAAAAGTGTGTTTACTCGAAGAGATGGCGCGTCGTGGGTCAGATTCTCTTCTCACAAAATAAATACCTATGCACTTTTGGCACTTTATCATAAACTGCTATTATTTTTAGAATTTTAAAATTCAAAATGAAACCCCAAAAGTAACGTCCAATATTTAAAATTTAGATTTTGTTGTTTTCGAAAATTCTGTAATAATAATATAATAATAATAATAACTACTACAACCCATAACCTTTATTTTTAAATTTAAACTTAGAAAAGTTTGGAATATCACAGCCTTCCTTAACTAGAGCTACTGCAATCGCTTTCTCATGACCAAAACAGGAATGGCACTAATATCTGTCTATCCCCGTATCGAGAACCAAAAGCCTATCCTTAAGAGCAGTGTTTCTCAACCAGTGGATTGCGGACCACAGAATCTCTTTATATTTATTACATATTTTTACAACCTTTAAATGGATTATTACCCTGGTCGACATTCGACTATGCCTTTAACGCAAATGCGTTTTTGTATTTTTTAGCTTAAAAAACACTATTTCAAGGGGCAATTTTTGAAATATTTTTTCTCCTCTTTCTGGGTGGACACCGAGTCACGGGCCCTCTCTTGGTCGTGCACGAACTTTACTGAAAATATACTGTTGTTTCATACTACTGTCTGGACTTTTTAGATAACTGATCCGAGAATTACATACTATAGAAAAATCTGCACTTCCTCCCATCTGGTATGCGACTTTTCGTCTGGTCCGTAATATAAACTTAAAATTTTTATTAGTCCGCAGCATCAGTTCAATTCAGTTGAGAAACACTGCTTTAGAGAACTTTTTTCGAATTGCACCAAATTA
Organism: Agrypnus murinus; assembly: GCA_929113105.1. Lineage (NCBI taxonomy): Eukaryota > Metazoa > Arthropoda > Insecta > Coleoptera > Elateridae > Agrypnus > Agrypnus murinus. Next base: position 25,969,483 of record OV816025.1, on the reverse strand, counting down.
GCGAAAATACAAGAGAAAGATTCTGTGCACATTCGGTTTTCTAATAACCCACAGCCATTATTCCACTAATGGTAATGAAACGAGTTGGGAATTTTCATAAATTAATATCATAGAACAAAAATATTGCCAGTCGCAAGATGGGACATCGTTAACCCATAATTAGTTTCCTAAAAATCAATTTTTTTACCATTTCACAATATCGGCGATACTGAGTCACGCCCAACAAAGCCATCCGAATACACCCAAAAATTAAATCCTCTGATATGTAAATGTGTTAAACGATGCGCCCCTAAAACCGGGTCAAGTAAACCAGGTTTTATTCCTGATTTGTTTTAGAGCAATCTTTGGGTAACAAAGCCAACATAAGATTTTATGAACGATTGCTAGAAGGAGTTAAGAGTCAGAATATAGCTAGCTCGCAAACGGTTTCGAACTCAAGAACCGTTTCGCATAAAGCTAATAATCCTTTTCCTTTTAGCCTAAACCGAAATTCGATGTTACGATGTTCCAAACTGCCCCAGGCACGATTGTAAATTTTTAAAAAACAGTTATACCTTTTAGTTTAGGTGAACAATACAAAATGTCGTGTTCCCAAAGGAATTCCTATTCGGTCGACCTAACCGTAATTACGTTTTCGTCTTTTCAATACATAAAACTCAAATTTTATGTCAAAAATCAACACTCCTTCCACTCCTCTATTCGTTAATAAAATTTTTTTTTGCTAACCAAAGCGCTTGAACGTGACAAATCTTAATCTTTGCCCTTTCTCTTACATATGCCTGCCTTAATTTTCTTCTTGTTGCAAATTTTATTAAGGAGTTAACAAATTAGCTAATTTTTTATAAAAATCAATTACCTTTAAGACACAAATATAATAGGCATTTAAAACGTATACTTCATTTATTTCAACAACTTAATTTGGTCCACAGTGCATATTTTATTATATTAGTAGGTTTTGATGGGTAACCTATATAAGGTAAGGATAAGGAAATAGTCGAATCATAGGATTGATCCATCGAAATGGGAAGAAACTAAATATTATAATCTAATCTAGCGATCGAACTTATTCTTTGAAGATCGTAAGTTGTAAGATTATTAGGCTATTACTCAGGTTAACACAAACATTATTTTAATTTTATCTTTGAAAATAATTAAATTTTAACAAAAAATGTTGCAAGCTTTCAAGTGAATGATGTAAGATTGCCTATTTTCATTTTATTAACATTGTAGTCTTTTTGGTTCTTTTTAAATATTAGTTGAAATCATCGGTAATAGGAAATATTTTCTGTGAAAACTTCTTTAGTTTAGGCCACACAAAGTTCATACCGTGATATTTAAAAAAGGGACAGTTTTACACAACTAAGTTATTAGGAACAAATAATAAATGTTATTTTCAATTACAAACGTATGAGACCTTACATGACTATTTTTTGTAATCCGTCAAATACTGTAGTGATTCCACTACACATCAGGAAGGCACCGAACCACGCACCGAACAGACAAGCAGGTTGCTTGTAACAACAACTCTCAATAAATCCAATTTCAAGAAAATGCAAGTTTTATTTTAATCTTCAACCTACTAACAGGCACTTAAATTTCTAACTTACCATGTAGCGTTTTGAAATACCACTCCAATCTTATCATGTCTATAACAACAATAAACATTCGTTACCATACACGACATTAAACATCGAAATATTGGACTATTATTTGAATGCACATTTAGACAACCCGTCTAGCCAATCTCCATGCGAACCAAAACCAACTAATTCATATCATTACAAACCTTCTAGTCAAATTCCAACACTAAATACTTCTGTAGAACAACTTGACACAAAACCAATCACCTCTTTGGAACAGAAATTCGGCATATTGTTAGCGAGATCAGATAATATTCTCAGCAATGTCTCTGCAATTCAAAACTTTCCTGCAAATTTGGAAATATTATCCATGGCCAATGACCTCCAAGCATCTATATAGTCAATCTAAACTCGATCAAACACTTGACAAATTAACAAATGAATTATCCACTCGTTCCAAAGCAAATTCAGATCCGGAATGTTTCGGACTAGCTAAGTTTTTTCAGAAAGAAATATTTTCTAATTCTCCAAACAGCTTGACGGAAACAACCAATAAAGACATTCCAAATCTAAAGTTAGCTTTATTCCATCATAACCTCAAAACAAATAATTAAATAAGCACCCTTTTTGATGCTCCATTAAACGTCAACAATCATAACATCCAAACAGATGACGTTGACATTCAACTTTAAAAATCATTACCTTTAAACAGATAATATCACTAAAACAGTCAATTCTTCCTCATTGACAGACCTTAAAAGTCTTGTTTCTATCGAAGCTGACTCTAATGACAAAACTGTTACCACTGACCCTTTAATTCCTAAGAATAATTTTTCACAGATTAATACTTAATAACAGAACCTAACCAAACTACTCAACCAAGCCTATTGAATACCAATCAGTTTTTTCAAGCAAGATTTGAAGAAATATCCTGCGGTCAAGGTTTTGGAACGATCATACAACGCAGCACCATTGGTTACGAAACATCACTATCCGAACACTGCTTTCACTGTCCCAGACAGCCCCAACCGACATTTATCAAAGAGTGGAATATAATCGTCATCCACGCTCAGCTGAACAGCGCCCGATGCAGTTTATCACTGAACTTTCTCGAAAGTTACCGGCTACGCCAAGGTTCTCCAATATCTTCCAGTTCAAGAAGGCGGCCTTCAGATTGAGAAACGCTCCTAGTCGTTTCTTTTCAGGATTACATTTTTAATTCCTTTCTTTCATATTTATATTTAGTGCAATTTTCCTGTTAAGCAACCATGAAGTTCCGAACTTTCAATAATATATTAAGTGTGTTTTCAAGCACTGTTTTTGAAACAGTTATTGTTAACTACTTATTCTCTGTTCATCAGCAATTCTGTAAAACTTTTGCGACATTTTCACGTGAACTTTAACATTTCAATTTCGCTAAATAAATCATCAAGTATTATGTGGTGCGTGAAAACTTTCATATATACCAATTATGAACTACTGTGTGCATCAGTAAATAACAGTAGTGACGTATCTTTGCTACGTGAGTCCCGTCAACTCGGACAAATTCACAGACAATAACCACGCGGACGTGCGGATCCATTGATAAGAATTCAACTTGTGACAAACTGGATAGCACGCTCATTTTTCATTTCATATATGGCATCAATTCATATACACATTGGGGATTAACCTAACCTCAAAAGCAATGCATATCAATCATAGGATCATAGAAGATTCAATCACACTCACGATCACGTTGGGGTCACCATTTATACCGTTTATTCCATTTATAGTGTTTGTTGGAAGAGATGAACACTATATTTACAGATAAATTTGCTGAAGAATAAAACACTTGCTTTTTCTTGAATTTGGTTTTATTGAGCTGTTGTTGTTATTGTTGTTATAACAACCTGATTGCGTGTTTAATACCTTCCTGATGTGTAGTGGAATCACTACAGTACTTACTTTAATTACGGCTCTTTTTAATTAGGAAAGTAATTATTAAATATTCATATATGGTCTGGGTGTATTTTTGTAAGCTTTACATGATCGCAGTCTTTACTAAATTCATAGTTTTGCATTAACCACTACTTTATTCTATAATTGAAATTATCTAGTTGTGCTTAGCTGATCTATTATTATCTGTTTGTCATTGATCTATTTATTTGATTTTTACATCTTATTTATCTTGTTTTCTTTATAAACTTTCTGTATACGGACATTTCTATTAAAGAATATTTGTGTGAGCGCATTTCTCGGGAAAGTTATGATTTTTTTTCTGTATCGCAACATTTCAAGATCAGGATTTTGTTTGGTTGGTAAACAATCATAAAAGATAAAATAAAAACAATTTTACCTTTGGAATCGGACATTTACCAGTTATTAAACCAGCGTTTCTCTCTACATCATAAGCAAATTCTCCCATGTACTTATGAAGTGCTGTGCAAGATTTCTTTTCATTTATGTCAAGTAGGTGTACAGTATTTTTCCCGGTAATCATCTTCACCGACACTTTGGTCTGTAAAAGTGAATTAAATCATTAAATTTTTATGTTTAACCTTAGATAAAGCTAAAGTTAGGTGAACAACTTACCCGTATTGTATCATCAAAATCTCTTTTGTAAATGTAAGTAGCACTATAGTATTGCTTTTTATCAATGGTTTTAAAAGTTGCATTTATTATAGCAGCGTAGTTAGGATTCAGATCGCACATTTCGAGTCTTTTTACAATAACACCAGCTTCACGAACCTTGATTATGAATTATTTTTAAAATATAATCTTTTTTACTACAAGTGTGTTTAGAGAAACTTACCAATACTCTATTTAAAAATAATAAGAGTAAGTTTACAAGAATATTATATTTTAGCATGGTTTCAATAGAAATCTTTTAAAATTCTAAACTAAACCGAATACTACATAAGTATAGATAAATCAGTATATTCTAGAATTTTGATATAAATCTTAATGGTCAATTTTAATGATGTGAAATAACATGAAGAGTAATCCAAATACAATTAAATAAAGCTTTGAAATAGTAACTATTCTATAAAACAATAAACAGGATAACTTCTGATTATGTCTTTTTTTTAATAATATTTTTCGTCCATTTCCAAGGTTAACACTAATTAATTAGCAGTGCTTTGAAAAGTTAATCAACAATAAATATAGCATAAAATTTAGTGATGGGAACTTGGGTGTCGAGTGTCGTGATACTGTTCGTGGTCGTGACACTTGAAGTGTCGCGGCACTTTGTGTCGAACAGTATCGCTCTTATTAGAGTGTAACTCGAAGTTGCTTGATCATTCTTACAAAGAAATTAAAGGCAGATTTGTTGAACTGTCCAACAATCATTGAATAAGAGGTACATATAAAACTATTTTGTTGTAGATTTTTTTAGTTAAAATTATAAATTCATGAAATATTTGCAAAACATTAATTTAAAAGCCGAAACCTGAAAAGTTGACGTTAAGCCTCCGTGGTTCAATGCCAACGGTGGCTTGTTAAACTGCACAGGCTGGTGGAATGCAAGATCGAACACCGTTACAAGCATAACTTTTTTTAAATTTTATTTGTCATTAATCTTTAATTTAATAACAATTTAAATAATTTGTTATTATTCTTTTATTCGAAAAACGTACAAGAAATAATAAATTAGAAATGAAAACTGACGATGCTTTTTTATACTGCATACTACAAAAACCAATTTTTACAATATTAGTTAATTAACACTCAAAATCCTGAAGACTTAAATACATTTAAAGTTTCAGTATTGACAAGTACTTATTTTACATTTTATTTATTTTAATTTGAAATAAATACTTAATGAGAATTCTTGAATTCATGTCTTATTAATTGGGTATCATTATTTTTTATTTGTAATGTATTATTTCTTGTACGTTTTTCGAATAAAAGAATAATAACAAATTATTTAAATTGTTATTAAATTAGAGATTAATGACAAATAAAATTTAAAAAAAAGTTATTCTTGTAACGGGGTTCGATCTTGCATTCCACCAGCCCGTGCAGTTTAGCAAGCCACGGTTGCCATTGAACCACGGATGCGTCACGTCAACTTTTCAGGTTTCGGCTTTTAAATTAATGTTTTGCAAATAATTCATGAATTTATTATTTTTGAAGAATTGGGATTGTTATTAAGGGTAATATTTTTGGACAGTACGTTAGAATATCTTATCTATCGATTGCAACTATGAATTTCACCGACTTTTATTCGAGAACGACCTATTTGGCATATTTCAGATTTCCCATACTAATTTCCTATAGCAAATGTTAGAACGAACACGGTGTATAAATAATTTAATGTCTTTTAATGTACTTAATGCATAAATATATAACCATAACAGAATTTACTCATATAATTGTTTTTTAATACATAGTTTGCTTATGATTTATGTAGCTATGAATCTTGACTGGTTCTCGTTTCAATTGGATTAAATTTACACTAGCGCATGCATGATGTAAAGGCGAAGTGTCGTGAAAGTATCATGAAAGTCGACACTTCTGACGTCATATTGTTTCGACTCTCAAGTGTCGCGACACGCGGGTAGTGTCGAGAACCCATCACTAATAAAAATCCAATGCTAATTCCAGATAACATTCGTTACTTTTATTATCATTAATAAACATTTTTCGATGCCTGTTTTGTGATTATCTGAAAATATACAAAATTCAATTGCTTTAAGATATATTTCATAAAAAGTCTCATATGAAAGCGATTGAGAAGAAGCTTTTCATACATTTTCTCTTACCATTTATATATGTATATAAAATAATGTTATGTATATTTTATAACTAAAATAATTAATATTTATTAAAATAATTATATGTCTGACGCGTTCTGAATTTAGTGACGCTTGTTTCAATCCACCAGATCAATAATCTCTGTTTTAGTTTTAATTTTTTTGGGTCAATATTAATTGGTATCACTGTCACTATCAATTGTTTTTATAATATTGATTACCTTATATTTGATTATATAAAATTTAATTAGTAAGTAAAGAATAATTAACAACTAAAATGTAAATAACACATACTATATTTGTTCATCCAATAAAGTCATCTAGCTTTTTAATCTTTTCTGCACACAAATTGAAAATTGTTCTATAAAATATGTTTTACTAAAAGATAAAAACAGTTTCTGCATCATACCTATCTCCATATACAATTTTTTAAACGGTATAATAATGATCATATTATGTTTTTTAATTATATTTATTATACACTGAGAAATAGTTCGAAAATAAATAAAAAAATAATAATAATACAATGTAATTAAAAATACAACAACAATCATTATTATACACTGGTGTGCAACCGATATCCAGCCTATATTGTGTCAGTATGACAGCAGAGTTATACCAACATATTAACATTATTGAGCCAATATTGGCTAATTACACACAGAAAATAATACCTTGACTCATTAAAAACTATATTGTTGTACGATGTTGTCGATTTCAGAAAATTATTGTGTTTAATTAACAAAGTTCTTGTAACAATTAATAATGTAATAGTACATTGTAATAGGTACTGTAGTGATAATTTATTCAATAATTCAGATTATATAAATAAATATAAGTCCTTAATTAAAATATGAAAGGAATATATCAATTTGATTTAAAAAAGGCATTGATGTGATACCATCTAATTAAAGGATTATCAAATTATGTAAATATTTAATTAAAAATAACGTTGTAAAGTTAAAAGATTCCTTTATGAATATTCTTGTACCGCATTCTTATTTAAATGCTTGTAGCAATCTAAAAAAATAAAATTTATAAAATAATAAATATTTACAATTTATAAAAATGAATGACAAAATGTCAAAGATAACAAAATCAGATTACGAATATTGTTAGTTATTAAAAATTTTCTCCCAAGACAACACAATATCTTCAGGAAATAATTACATAAGAATCGTCTCCTAGACGAAAAAACAAAATAAAAAATAATAAGATTTATTTTGTATAAGGAAAGACACATAGTAAATTTTGTAACAAGAAATTTTATCCAAAACCGATATATTATGAAGACATAATTCTACTATTTTGAGACGTCTTATGACATTCATAAAACACTAGTTTACTAGTAGTAGCAAAACACTACTGACATTCTAAAACACTCATAAAACACCATGACCTCTTAACATTGACTACTCATGTGGTGGGATAGTCTGAGCCAAAAGTTATGGAGCTGTGGTTTTTTGACAAATATAAATAATTACATAGTTTTGTTTCAAATAATGGCTCTAACGATACTTGTTTTATTAGAATGCATGTGAAAGCAGTTTAGTTATTATTTATATATTTTTTTAATTGATTATTAGTCTTTTTAAAGTCGCATATTAACTTTTGAATGTCTAGTCCAAACTTAAGAACGTGAAAAAATGACGAAAAAGCAATTCTTCTAATCAGAGATTTCATTCAAGTTTTTTTTTTTATTAGTAAAAATAAAATTATATTACTATGTAAAGAAACACTAAAAAAACAAAGAAATCTCTTTATAAGAATATAAATAAATTATTCGCTTCTAGAATAGTGAAAAAGTAACAACGTTGCCTTAAATTGGTACCAGTATTTCATTATTTCGTCTAATAAGACACTCATACAATAAATAACTATAAAAATAAATAAAGTCTTTTAATAATTAAAAATTAATCTTTTATTAATTAAAAATAATGTAAAGATAGTGTACAATAAATACAAAAATTACAAATCTACCTTCCTAATTAATAGTGTTTCAGTTCTTGTTTATTGTTGAGATAATAATAAATATTGAGTTAAAAATTCAGTTTACAAGTAGTGCTAAAGATTCCATAGATAGATTAACAAATACCATTTGAACCTTAGAGAAGAAGAGATTGTAGAATTTGATATACAATCATCCATGACAAATAGCCCTGAAGAAGAAGAGAAATTGGCAAATTAACAATGTTACAAGAAAAAGAATTAGAGTTGCATCTGGGGCTGATTGAATCCATTAACATAGAGGAACTCGGTACGGATTTGAGGAACAGGCTGATCTTCGGGATGACTCATAAAGGCAGTTGATCTAAAAAATTGGAAGAAATAAAATCATGAGATATATCATATTAATCAGAGAGATTAAGCGTAGTGAAATTGTTTTGAAAAAAACACAGCAGAAGTCTTGGTACCTTCATTAATCAAACAAGAAAAAACTACTTACATAAATCCTCTAGAGTTGAGTGATATAGTTAACAAGTGAAAGCTTGTTAAGTAACGTACAAGCCTGTTTTTATAATTACTAATTTTCCTAAAATAGAATAACAACACACTTAATTCATAAAGAAATCATAGTTATTATTAACTTCATAATATTCAGTTGCCAAAAAGAAAATTTAGGTTATTAAAATTATTCGCAAATTGATCATTGGCTTAAATTCTTAATGGTATAGGTCATTTCAGATGTGCTTGAATTAAGATTGAATTTATTTTAAAAGGAATAGAACCTTAAATAGAACCCACTCTTCTTAAAGAAATTTCGCATCTTAATTGATCATTTATCTAAATTTATCATTGATAGCATAAAGGAAGCAAGAATTTTGTTTATTTAGCCACACTATTAAAGATTCAAGTAACAAGAGTGTAACGAAGCTTTTTACTATAACTCAAAATATTAAACGTTACTTACTGAAAACCAAGAAAGATACTTACTGTACTTATGCAACGGCGGAGATTTTTTTGACGAATTATCATTCAGGGTATCTTAAGCTCATAGATTGTAAAGAAGAAATAATGTTTATTGAAATAATGAGAAATATGGGCTCCATTCACTTGAAGGCATTTACAATATATGATCGGAATCCACAAATGAAAAAGGATTCTGAATAAATTGATTGAATTGAACAAACTAGTCGTAATTAGTCTGGTTGACTAATTACGACTTTTTTACAGCTGATTCTATGTTAACAGAAAACATTATTAGGTTTGGATTAAATTCTGGAATTTATCTAACAAAAATATCTTCATGTATACTGGGCCGTACTAAGATTATTTCTAATATATACATTTTCAAATGTATTAAAATAAATCTTGAGTATTAACTTTATTGTAAATTTATAAAAATCCTTTTTAATAAAGATTGTGGGTTAATATATCACAGTACATAGGATTTCTCTAAAATAAATTGAAATTTGAGTCTCTATGTACGAAAGCTTATTCAAACAAAAATACCAAATTCTATTCTTAACACTTTACTACCTATACTGATTACATATTGCTGAAGATCTCTTTTGTTTTGATCTTTCGGGATACGAAATGTTTTTTTTGTTTTTTACTGACTGTCATAATTAGACTTACCTCTAGGCACAACATATCGGCGAGACATCTAAAAAATGTAAGTAGATATTGCTGTGATTTTCAATACTGGTAATTGGGTGTGTCATTTGGGTTGCCTATAAATTTAGGGGTTTAGATTGAACTTGCCCAAATATTATAAAAAATAAATTAATTGTTGCTTAATAGGTAAAGGATACACTTTACATCACTTGATAATAATAAGAAGTAGATCTTAAAAGGATTTTTCACTTAAAATTAAAAAATTATGTTGACAAGTTACGATTTGCATATCGTTAGATTGGTTGAATTGGTTTTTCATATTTGAAGCCATCGTAAGGTGTATTTTCACCTGGAAATTATAAAAGGCATAATTGGAAAGGTGTATGCAAATAATCACCACAATACTTACAGTTTTTATTCTTAAATTTCAAGTAAACCCCATATTGGTTTAACGATGCATCAAATTTCAGCATAATTACATAATTTTCATTAATCTTTGAACTTGCAGCCAAAATGTTTTGCTGCAATATTCTTAATTAGATTCTAAAGCACCTTTAGCAATAGAATTTTCAAGTGGGAAGCTCTATATAGAGAAGGTTTAGCCTGTTGAAGTTTATAATTTGTATCGTTTCAACCTTACCTGGTAATATGATAAAATTCTGTTAATATTTAAAATGTTGGTGCCAAAATTGTTGTAAATATTGTGTGATAAAATATGTGGATTCAGTTAATTATTAAAAAAAAAGAGGGAATAAGATGTGAAAATGTAATTCCCTATAATTTTATAAAACGATGTATTGTCAGGAAATTCAAGATGGTTGCCATTGAATCCTGGAGTAAAATTTGCTTTGTGTTAGACATGCACTATACCAAAATGTAGGGAAAATTATCCTCTTTCCGATTATGTAATTTGTTTAAACATTTAATTTAATTGTTTAACAACATTTTGGTTATGTAGTTCTTATTAGGTTAGGTGTTCAATTGTTTCTAGTTAGTTACCAAATTTTTGTTGGTGGAGAAATGACGATCATCATTTGTTTTACAAGAAAACATAAAAGGAGATCGAAAATCTGGTTACTTGCTTGTTGATTTTCATATAAAGCAGAAGCCATGTTGGATTGTTAAAATTTTGAGGTTATGTGTGGCAGATTTTACGTCAATGAGATGTCAAAAAAGTGAGGTTATGACAAATGTCATATAAATTGAATTAATTTGTTTTTTTGAAAAGTGTTTAATGATGAAAATAACATTGACCAATTAAAGTGATTTAAATAAAAAGGTAAAGTGAAGTGGTAATTTGGTGTTTGGACTATTTATTTATCAGAAGAAATTTTTTTTTGAAAACGTTTTATAACTTTATTTCTGGATGAAAGCAAATTTTATAACTGGATGTTATAAGAATTTTTGAAAAATAGACAATTGGTGTATGTACTCACGTATTGGAGGTAAATTGTTCAATATTTAATAGTTGTAATAAATTACAAAAGAAGACCTACAAGAACAAGTATGGAAATGCGTGTTCACCAATGGTACAAATAACCAGGTAAATTTACAGAGAACTGCCAAATAATAATAGTGTGTGCAATAATCCAAGAATGGCGCAAAATTTTTGAATTTAACAATTTATTTTCAAAATTTAACTTGAATTGATCAAATAAAAATCAAGCAAGACAAAGAACATTAACACTGTCTTTTGATTCTTATTTTGTTAAATCAAATTGGCACCATTAATTAAATGAATCCATTTTAGATAATAAGGATTTTTTTGTTTTCGTTTATCTTTGCATTTTTTTTTCATGTGTTCATTAATAAAATATTTAAATGTTTAAAAGCAGATTTATTTGTGTATTTTTCTTGTTTTGTGTCCATTAATAGAATTTCGCAGGTAAAAGTTGAACAATATTTTATTTTTTTGTCAAAGAGCGACCCGCCTGGAATTTTCTCATGTAATTTTCTTGAGCTTGTCTTTGGATTTTAAAATCATAGCCGGAGCAAATTTTCTTTTCATCACAAAGGTAAGTGGTGTTTGTTTCTCTACAACTTTTCAGTTTGCCTTGCTTCACTAAACATAAGTGAAGTAAATTGTTGGTCAAGTGTTGTAAGGTGTATACTAGTACAGCGCATATCACCATAAAATTTAATGTGATGTTTATTTAAACATTAAAATATAATATACCATAGCAATATGTATTATGTAATAATAATAAACGCCTTTATTAATTTTTTATATACAAACACTGCATTATTTTGCAAATGAATAAAATTAATATTGGTATAGTTTCCTGGCGAAATCTAGCAAAGAGCTACTCTATTTGACCAGAAAACCAAAAGAACAAATACTTAAATATAAAATAATGTTAATTATAATTACATTCAAATGCAAATAAATTTATTTGAATTTATAAATTATTCATTAATTAAATTAAGCCAATAATAGTTATTTACATTATTAGTAGGATAGAAGCATTATTACACTACGAGTGTGAATATTGCAAATGACGAGGGCGTTAGCCCGAGATCATTTGTTATCACACGAGTCACTGTAATATGCTCTAGCCCACGTATGATGTACAAAATTTTATCTACATCTGTAATTCAAAAAACTTTAAAAAATTTAAAACTATAATTTCCATTCAAAATAAAAATCAAGGAATCTTTTGGATTGTAAAAATCAAGGACACTGTTGGATTGTTTGGATTGTTATGGCAACCGCTCGAATTTGTTGTAAACAATTTTATAATGTCAACAATTTTTGGTGCAAATTGTGCATAGATATTAAGTATAATCTCATAATAATGAGTGATTCAGAGACGGAAAATCTGCCTTTAGAAATTGAAGAAGCTGCTGCAAATGTTGTCTCTTCACTTTTACCAGATAAGTCGCAAGCTAAGTACGAAAAGTTTTATAAACGGTTCACTGAATGGTGTACATCCAAGAAAATTAAGAATGAAGCACAAGAAAAAGTAATATTGGCATTTTTTGAAGAATTATCGAAGAAATATAAGTGCTCCAGTCTTTGGGCTTTTTATTCAATGTTGCGAGCTACAATCTTAATGAAGCAAAATGTTAATATTAGTAAATACAATCATTTAATTGCTTTTTTGAAAAAGCAATCAGTGGGACACAGACCAAAGAAATCCAGAACATTGACAAAAGAGGATGTTTCCAAATTTTTAAAAGAAGCTGGAGATAAAGAATTTTTGTTAATAAAGGTAACAATGTTTTGAATGTTTAATATAATGAAACTAATAGCCTCATATTTAAGGTTGTCTTGATAATTGGAATTGGAGGTGCTTGCAGAGTAGAAGAACTCACTAACCTGCAATTAGAAAATGTGAAAAAAGAGGGACAACTTTTTCATATTTTCATACCAAATACCAAGACCAAAGTATCCCGAGAATTCTTTATTACTGTCGGAGGCATCGAAGGAGTAAACATGGTTGAAGTAATTCAAAAATACATTGCTCTGCGTCCTAATCATGCTGTTCATGGAAGGTTTTTCGTCGGCTACAGAGGTGGCAATTGCATAAAGCTTCCCGTTGGTATAAATACATTCAGTGCAATGCCAAAAAAAATTGCAAACTTTCTGAATTTACCACAAGCTCAAGAATACACAGGACATTGTTTTCGAAGATCGTCTACTTCACTCTTAGCAAATACCGGAGCAGATCTATTGACAATAAAACGCCATGGTGGTTGGCGGTCTAACGCTGTATGTGAGGGTTACATTGATACTTCAGTTGAAAACAAGAAAAAAACAGCCTCAAAAATTCTTGGAGGACAAATTACTGACAATAATGAAGCTGCAACACGAACGTTAGCTGCAACACGAACGTTAGCTGCAACACGAACGTTAGCTGCAACAAGTACTTCCAACACTTCGTACCAAGTTATAGCAGGCATTTCCCAACAGAATTCAGATCAGTTGACTTCATCTGCCATTAATTTTAATAATTGTAAAAAATGTGTATTTAATATTTATCAGAAATAGTAATTTAGTTGAATTAAATACCTAACTGTGCACTTTCCTTTTTAATAAAATTTGATAAATTTGATTGGAGATTTTTCATTACACCACTAGTGGTGTAATGGGGTTCATTACTCAACTCAAATGAGTGCTATAGTAACGCTCTTATAACACGGATGTAGATAAATATTTGTAAAAGACTCGTTGAGTCACGTACGAGATAACATAAAATGCAGTTGTGAGATAATGTATCATCTCTAACTTGTACTTTTCAAGATGGCCACATTGCTGACTAATCTAATATGCACTTTTAAATGCCTTCATTTTAATCTTTTAAAAAGTTAGTCTTCTACAACTCGTGTAGGCGTGGACTTTCAAATTGTCCTATTAGAAACGTTAAGATTCATTCGAGTATTAATTAATTGAGTTTGGTTTAATATTAGTAGAGTAAATCTGAAAGCGGATTTTGTTGTCCGTGGTACATTGAAAGGTAAAAAGGTATCGAGTACGTTATCGGATGCTATTTAGGTTGTATATCAATCCCCTAAATTCGTCTGGCGATATCGGTGTCCAACACCCCCCCGGGGGGGAAAAACTGGAAAAACAGCAAATCTATAATACTTTATTTGCTATCGGCTATATTAAAATAAATACGATCTCTAAAGTATTAAGCGAGTTAGAGCTAATTTTCACTCAAGAATTATCATTAGATAAACGGAAGGATACTCACTAGATTAGCTTCTAACTCCCTTATTATGCGTATTTCAATTTCTGCAAACATAGAAAGATGTTTATATCGTGATAACTTTTGGACGACACAAGATATCAAAAAAGTTAAAAAAATGATAGTTGTTAGTTTGAGATTTTACAATCCAACGCTTTTTGAAACTTTAAAATTGGCTAGACAGTAACGAAGATATGACCAATTTATCCCGACAATGTATAAATTACTGATAAGCAGCGATCGTTCTATCTCTATTTTCACCCGTCTTCCGTCTCATTCTAACGCACTGCTCTTACCAGGTTCGTCAGTACATACAACTATTACCACAATATTGAAGTTACAAATGCAGGTGATTTAACATTTTGTTGAAAAAAATTATAAAATTCTTACTGTTTTTGTAAATACGACATTAACCTTAACACTGAGAGTTATAAAAAATGTGTTGTGTAAAACGGGCGGGAAACTTCAGGAATCCACTGCAAGAACTGCGGAAACTATTCAAAGGTCAGTGAAAATGAGATTAGATATGCAATAAAGTCATAATAGAGAATTAAGAGAGTTTCTTGATATAACACACAATTCAAGTTTACCGCATATATAAAATATTTCCACTATGAACTTAAATGTACATAGTAGTCAAAATATATAATAACAAAACTGAATATAATTGTTACTCTGAAAGCCACTATGTTATAGTAATACAATACTTGGACAAACGTTTGTCTGAATTGTCAGTTATTTTGTTGAAACCAGTCCATTGAGGTACAATCTGAGAACTACAATAATTTTGAACTCTACTTAAAATCCACACCAAATCATTTGTATCAGTAGGTATTGACTATTCTTGATTTTTCGGCAAATAACTAATTTTGCGTTTCGTTCGCAATGTGGCAAAGGTATTCTAGTCTTTGTATACTGAGAGTTTGACAAGGAATGGAAGTTTTGAGGCACAAGTAGTCGCCTTGTCGCTTTTTATTGAAATTCCTACAGATAATTCGTTTTCTGGATATTGCTGAAAAGCTACCATCTGAGCTGCGTGAAAGGTATTGCAACCGTTGATAGTTTCCTTTAGCACGTCTACATTGTTTGCTGCAAATTGTAAAAAATAATGTCCTGAGCAATGCTTAAACTTCTGATTTCTTTAATCACACAAAAGCAAACTTAGCAAATTCAATATCGACGATGGAATTTTTTGTTTCATGTTATCTTCATTGGAAACAGCTAAAATATCAGCATCTTCCACATCTCGAAGGTTTTTTTTAATTTGCGAGGCTACTAAATAAAGTACACTTTGCACCATAGGTCGATATTCAAAATTCAAATCTTTAAGCATTTTCACCTCGTTATAAATATTGTTTTGTAGTTGTGGGTATATTAAAGTAGCTTCATTATTTTTATAAGATCTGAAAAATACAACGTATTTTTAGTATCCGTAGAAAATACTACCAGTTCAAGTTACCACCCAGTAGGACATATCGGTCGTAAATTGTAACTAAATTATACACTTTTCTTTGGCTCTGTCATGTTTTATTTCCCCCTATCTTTTCCCAAACCTCGCCACAATTTATCCCTTTGGTTTTCAGAATAACCTGTGTGTTCAGTTTTGTTATTATATATTTTGACTACTATGTACATTTAATTTCATAGTGGAAGTATTTTATATATGCGCGTAAACGAGGAATAACAGTTTTTCCACATTAATTTACTTGAATTGTGTGTTATATCAGAGGCTCTATTAATTCTCTATTATGACTTTGCATATCTAATCTCATTTTCACTGACCTTTGAATAGTTTCCGCAGTTCTTGCAGTGGATTCCTGAAGTTTCCCGCCCGTTTTACACAACACATTTTTTATAACTCTCAGTGTTAAGGTTAATGTCGTATTTACAAAAACAGTAAGAATTTTATAATTTTTTCAACAAAATGTTAAATCACCTGCATTTGTAACTTCAATATTGTGGTAATAGTTGTATGTACTGACGAACCTGGTAAGAGCAGTGCGTTAGAATGAGACGGAAGACGGGTGAAAATAGAGATAGAACGATCGCTGCTTATCAGTAATTTATACATTGTCGGGATAAATTGGTCATATCTTCGTTACTGTCTAGCCAATTTCAAAGTTTCAAAAAGCGTTGGATTGTAAAATCTCAAACTAACAACAATCATTTTTTTAACTTTTTTGATATCTTGTGTCGTCCAAAAGTTATCACGATATAAACATCTTTCTATGTTTGCAGAAATTGAAATACGCATAATAAGGGAGTTAGAAGCTAATCTAGTGAGTATCCTTCCGTTTATCTAATGATAATTCTTGAGTGAAAATTAGCTCTAACTCGCTTAATACTTTAGAGATCGTATTTATTTTAATATAGCCGATAGCAAATAAAGTATTATAGATTTGCTGTTTTTCCAGTTTTTCCCCCCCGGGGGGGTGTTGGACACCGATATCGCCAGACGAATTTAGGGGATTGATATACACCCTAAATAGCATCAGATAACGTACTCGATAGCTTTTTACCTTTCAATGTACCACGGACTTGATTTCTAGATGCGTTTTTTAAGTTTGCGAACTCTACTATATCATTTAAATGTAAATTCTCAAATTGTTGAAAATGAATTTTAAGGTAATATATAATCTATGTTGCGAAACACACGACAAAATAATATGTTCAGGCAATATCGGACCAACGTAGATTGCCGTAAAACGGCCACCAATAATGACCAGTTTCTTCAACATTGGAAAATTCTATATGGGTCCATATATTCTGTTTTATATGTACCGTCTTTAGCAAATGTCTTGTCCCGATCAGGCAACACATTTAACAATTCTGGTAAAAGAAACGACGTACGTTTCGGAGCATAGTTTCTTTTGTTTACTAACAACACACCAAATATAACCAGTTTTAAAGGTTGCTACCCTACCTAGAGTGGTTTTGTATAACAACAATAGAGTAATAAAAACTGCTATTTTCAAGTGAGTTTCTTATTTTACTGGAATACAAAACAGCCGTTTCACTTCTACTATTGTTTCTACTATTTTAAGAAATAAATATCGTATGCTTTTTTCTACTTTATTATAAACTCTATTAATTTATTTACGAGTTCGATTTGTTTATTTACAAAGTTTAATTATTTTGTAAACACTAAAAAAACTAAATTTTTAGTACTAACTGTAATCGGTTTTTATTGTAAAAATTAGCAAAAATAATAAATAATCAATCATTCCCCGAGTTTCCAAAGTAGAACCAGCTTGGGCATACAAACGAGGCATATTTAAATATTAAGGGCCGGTTTATTCACCTTCAGGAAAATTCCCAGTAGTTGCCGGTCAAATAAATTAAGTTTAATAATAAATACAGTTTGAGTATATTCACAGTATTATATCTTGAAAGTAGTTACTGGAATGTTTATGAGAAAGGATCCAACTTTGCACTCAGGTAATACATGCAAGAGAGAGATGGGTAATTGACAGAATAATGTGTTAGAGAGAAAAATTAAACCCATTGACTAATCTACTTAAAAGGAGGCGGGATTTAAAAAATCTGTAGTCTTTCACAAATATTTTCTAAAAATTTTAGGTAAACAGATATTAATGATATATATGATCTAAGGTTCTATGCTGTGCCAAGGGTGTTCTTAATTTTTGTTTTGTGACTGTTTTGTTTTTAGTAATTACTATATCTATGTTTCTAGTTTTTTTCTTATTTTGTATTATTTTTATTAAAACAACTGAATATTTAATATTTTAAAACTACTTTTTAAAATTTTAACGTATTTACATAAATAAATGCCTATAGTATTACTTTATTTTTATTTATCGCTTACATTAGTTTCTGCGATTATTTAATTATCTAAAATACTCTTAAACCTCTATTTTTTGATGATTGTTTTCATTATTATTTTCGTTTAGTTATTTTTTATTAAAGGTAAAGAATGAAACATAAACACGCTATTTAACTTTGTTTAACTACTAGATGCTTCCATTTTAAAGGACTATTTTATAAAGTGTGTCAAGAAATTTCGAATAGAATGAGTAACAAGAGTTTTTACAAGCGTGTTTTCAAAACAAGCTTTAAAGAATTTAAATAACTTGCCCAGGTAGTTGTCCATCTTTGTTTAGTTCGGTCTCTTTCGTACACAGTATAAGGGGTATTTCGATTCTTAAAGCAGCAACGCCCTTACTCGGGACAAGACATTTGCTAAAGACTCTACAATCTAAACTATGCTTTCTTAACAATTGAAAAATTAATTATAAAGTAAAATAAGCATATGTTAGAGGGACTTGAGAGAATGAACGAAAACGAAAATAACAAAAATGATTTTTTCAATAATTTATTTTATAAATTAATATAACAATTACAGCATACAGTGACGATGCGTAACTCACTGTTGTTTGAGTAGTATTGTCTGTCTATGTCAAGTAGGCATCAAGGTATGTGCATTAACTCAAATCGTCGTGGTCGTGTAAGGTCGAGTTTAAGTTATTTAAAAGAGCTGTATGTAATTCGGTAATTGTAAACAGCAATAATAAAATACAAAAGAAATTCTGTATCACATATTTATTAACAATCACCATAAACTTTATAAATATAAAGAAATCTTAAAAATCACTTTAAAAATTGTAATAATAGTTAAGTTATGTAATATACTATTACATAACTTACTGTTTACAAAACACAAACGAATCTAAGATATTTGAATCCCACACAAGGTATTTTATTGACATTAAACGTGCTTAAGACCCATGTTCGACTTCGGCAACCAAACAACTCAGAAGTTTATAGCTTGTATCATAGCTTCGTATTGTAAACAGCAAATGTCCAAATGGAAAATTGTCAGCAGTAGCAAACTTACTAAAGTCTAGATACGCGTCATGTACTTCATATTTGCCCTGTAACAATAATAAACGTGTTGTTTATAATAAAAGTTTCATCTGTAGTTACTTAAAAACGTGCCAAGAAAACAATTGAATATCGGAAAACTTCGAATCATCTATATATTTAAAACACAAGGCTTATTTTTGTTCCAGTTCGTTTGAGAGTTCCACCGGGCCGATCTAAGCGATTTTTTTAAATTGAAGCTTTCGCTGTGTAGATCAGTCAACACTACTTAATTTTTGTATTTTTCTCACGTTTATATTTTTTATTTAAACAAATATAAAATGTTTAATTTGAGACGGGCGAATCGGACATTCACTAGGGGCGCCCCCTCACTTTTTACGGTGGTGAGTTTCGTAAGTACTCCCGCTTATAGATATAAAAGGATGATGCAGCAGTCCACTTCAATCATTAATAAGCGGTTAATATGTGGTTAATGTTTAAAGAATTCTTAGGTTACGTAGACAAAATCCGCATAGTTGAAAATTATGTACAACAGACGAATTATTATACAAATAATAGCTGATGGCAATTGCTTATTCAGAGCAGTTTCATATTGTTTGTATAAAACGCAGGAAATTTGCCAACACTATGTTTATGTCATGTTTTTGAAATACAGTCAAACTTCCTTATTACGAACTTCTATATAGCGAATTTCTCTATATAACGAATTTTTGTGTTGTACGCTGCCCTTTTAGAAAAAATACATCAAAAAGTGTCTAAATAACGAAGGAAAATTTCTATATAACGAAATTTTTAGACCAAACTAAAATACATTTTTCCAGGTAAATGTATGTATTATGCATCAATCTTTCTTAGCAGCAGTAAAATATTATAAATTTACCTATCTTCCAAGAAGCATGCACACATTTTTAAAAACCTGTAAATCTTTCAAAAGGATTTTGTAAATTTGTTGAAATGGAAGTTCTAAGAAGGGTTAAAATTGTCATTGAAAGGCCTCTTACAACTGGTTTTTCAGGGGATTTCTGTAAATTTACCTGAATGAGAGTTCTAGGAAATATTAAACTTCGATGCTTTATACAGTATACACATTGTTACTTGTCTAAATGGAGATTCCACCCCTATAGGAAAGATTAAAATTCAATTAGCATTTACGTAAAATTAAAAACTTGCATTGCAAATTTTTATTTTAACTTTAGTTTTGTGAGTGAACAGCCCTACTTGATCTTGATAACTCACTTTTGTTTTGAGTCGTTGCGGGTAATATTTCCCTTATTCGTTCAATATTTATTTTAACTGTTTATTTAAAATAAAACACAAATTTATGGTTTTTAACGAAGATTTATTCACAGTATTTACTTCAGTAAGTAATTTAAATTAACTATTGTAAGCGGTTCATTAGGACCACATAAACACTTTAACAATTTTATAATGACTATAAACTTTCACCATATTTACAGAACTGATTACATATTTACATTTGTATTATATTATTTTTCACGACTTTACTCTGTCGCTTTATTTCATGAAGTGCCTAAAATTATTGTTTCCTAAGCTTAAATACTAACTATTTACATCATCACATTACTCAATTTTACGTCACCTTACGATCTAATACAATGACTATTACTTATAACAGCAGATTAACATTGTGTGTACAAGTGACACATATCTATTATAGTTTATTACACAACACTTTAAGCAATATTAATGATTTATTCATATAAACAAAAACCTTTAGAGATTCTCATCACCCGTCGATATTACTCATTTGAAATTAATCATAAATGAATTACATAATAACAATAACTTCTGCACAACTGGATGTTACGTATTCGTAAGAACTTGGTAAGTAAACTGTTTGATCATAAATAAAGAAATATGGATTATTTAACCTTGTTAAAAAAGTACACATTGGTTGTATAATCAATGACACACAATTAAATAACTTATTTTCAATTTTAATTGGAAAAGTTGATAAATTACTTCAAAAGCGTTGATTTCAAAACAAAATTCTTAACATTTTTTAAATTTTTCAAATTTTGGATACTAAAATCCACAGCAATATGTTACTGTGAAAGACCGAAATTAGTGAATGTCAAGATTCTCCGGTGAATGTCGACATATACCAAATACGTCGGTGAAAGACCGAATATATGATATTATTATTCCATTCGGATCTTCTCCGGTGTTTATCGATATACATCGATGAGCTCTGGTGGATGTCCTAAGTTAAGTGACAGGTCTAAACGAGCTGTAAGCAAGGTAATACTTTTGCGCAACTCAAAGTACCATAATAGTTTTAACTGCTGCAACTAATAAATGATTTTTTAAATGTTTTTAACTGTTATTTAACCAGTTCGGCCTAGGTTACTAGATGTAGTGACTCTATTGTCTCCTTTTGTCTCTCACTTTTGAAAATAGGTTTCTGGTATTAATAATACTAAACTATTTGACACCACTCATCCACCGCCGACCCATGTTTTAGTTTTATTTTATAGTTTAGGAAGTAATTTTTGTTTTTTTTTTTACTAAAATGGAATAGTTGTTTTATTTGTGTGGTCACTACCTGTAAACTCCCATATTTTGCTATCCAGCATATGGTTATTCAATATTTTATATTTTTTTGATAATAAAAAAGTTTCGTTTGTTTTAATTTCATAAAATACGATGTAATGAACTTATTGTGTTAGAAGTTAGAAATAATGATATTCTAAAAATATTTCGGACATACATTTCTTTGTGAATGTCGACATTCACCGGAGAATGTTGACATTCACCAAATTTCGGTTTTTAAATGAAATGATTTCAAATGGTTTCAAATTTAATGATCGGATTTTGAGGGTAAGCTTCTCTAGTCATTAGAAACATAAAACCTTAGTAACATTTTTTTATTTAATGAACTTGAAAATTTCGAAAATTTTGCCCGGCCTTTTCAGAAAAGTACCTATAGTCGATGCAGATCAGTGTTAAGTCGAATAGGATTAAATGCAAGCTCTTTAGAAATTGACACTATCAGTAAAAACGTGACATTTGTTGAATGGGCATAACAAAGATGCACACGGAGCACATTTCATTGTGGATGTTGTTGAAACAACTTAAGGTTGGAAATTAAGAAACTCCTGAAAAATTGCCATTGGCGTCGCTACTGGTACAAAACATTAATTCATTTAGTTCAGTTTTAGACCTTTAAGATTATACTACAAAACGATAGGTGGCCCTCGTGTCGGAAAGTACAATGATTTGTAATAATAATAGTAATTTTGTATAAATATTACAGAATTCATATTAAAACGTCGGTATCGCCTCAATTTTAGAATAAATTACAAGGTCGACGGCTATAATTTTTACATATTTAGTTAGAATTTATGAAAAAAATACTAGAGATATTATTATGTTTTGCATTACATAATTGATTTGCAGATATTTCAAGTTATCTTTATAAGCTAGTTATGATAATGTATATATTTAAATGTTAATCAATTTAAAAATTTTAATGTGTATTCGAAAATTAATAACCACTTCTGTGAATTAAAATTAAAAATACTAAAATGCAGTAAAAACATGCTACAGCGCCATCCTTTTCAGAGTAACTGAACTATTATCCGACAAAGCTGCTTAAAAATGATAATAATGGTAACCGAAACTGTAACATGACTATTGTTGTTATAAATAAGCTTTTATCAATTAAATTTGTTGATCTGTGAACTACTCGAGTACTTTCAAATTATTATAAAGAGATACACAAAAATGTAAAATATACAAATTTTAAAACACATAGTGTTTTATTAATGTGAGTATTCACATATATAAAATAATAAAAGTTTGAAAAATATTTTCAAACGTTGGACGACTATGCTCACAAAATTTCAAAATGATGTGTATGTAAATCACAGACAGCACCCTAAGACAGACTGTTTCGAGCTATTGGCTCTCATCAGTTAGGGGTAGCTGTCCGTGATTCCCATACACATCATTCGAGCTTATATACCAGCTCGGAAATAACATTAACATTAACATTAATAATTGCGGTCTGATTCCTATAGGAGGCACCACTATTATTTGTCGGTGTTAATGTTATTTCCGAGTTGGTATATAAGCTCGAATGATGTGTATGGGAATCACGGACAGCTACCCCTAACTGATGAGAGCCAATAGCTCGAAACAGTCTGTCTTAGGGTGCTGTCTGTGATTTACATACACATCATTTTGAAATTTTGTGAGCATAGTCGTCCAACGTTTGAAAATATTTTTCAAACTTTTATTATTATAAAGAGATATTTTAGTTTTAAAAAGAAAAATATTTATACTTATTGTTACAGTTTTTATGTTTATTTAGTTAATTTCGAACAAATTGTAATAATTCTTTTGTGAAAATTTAGTTCATACTTTGACCGAGACTATTTAATAAATAACTTGACTAAGAAGTTGGACGGGTAAAGCCGCCCGCGGACCCGTCAAACACCCTTTCGAGTTTATCGGTGACTTCTCTACTTGACTGCTTCCCTGAGCCCTATTGAGGAGCTGTTTGTTCCATACATACCATACAATATTCTTGACGTCAATAACTACCAATGATAAATTTAGACAAAATTATCTCATATATTTAATAGGCGTAAAATGCCATTAAACTCAAAGAATGATCTGATGAAATCACAGATCTTAAACTGCTACATATTTTAGACAAAACTAAATTTATTTAGAATGCTAAAAGAATTAGCTTTTTTAAATATAAAAAACAGAATATTTTTTAAGTTCGTGACTAAAAAGGAAATTTATTTTATTTCATTTCGTATTTCAAACAATTGTTTATATACTACAATTAGTAAAATAAGCTATATGTTTATCTCCGTTGTCAATGACACCGGAGTTCAAGACGTTCTTGATCTCCGTTATTGTTGGCAACGTAAAAATCATTTGATGTTGCATAACAGCCACACGTGACATACTGGTTTTCATCTCCTTGGTTACGCGTATGATGATACAGACAAGGCAACTTGCTTCTTTATTCGCTATGTGCGTCGACTTGGAGGGGATGTGATAATCGCCCGAACCGCGCTAGGTGGAGCAATAGAGCAATAACGACGGACGATTTCAGTAAACTTTGCAAATATAATGGGTGGAAATATTTGTTGTGTAGTGAATTGTAAAAATAATGGTTCAAATAGCAAGTGCAAGTTTATATTATTTTTACCATTTATTGAATTTTCAAATGTGCATATATGGATATAACCTTAAAAAGTAAAATAATAACTTGAAAATATGTATATTAAATACAATTTACTTACATGCTTATTCTTCTCAATCGCATAAAAATAAATACTGTACCCGCTCATGTAGAAAGTAAACAAAAAATAGTCTTTATATTTGATTTATTTCACATTTTCGATATCCGTTCATAAACGCCAATGTTTATGAGGCGCCATGCACATAGCGAATAAAATAAATTTGGATGAGTTTTAAAAGGGAGAAATTAGGATTGAAATACGAAATAAAATAAAAAAACTTATGCAATACGGAGATCAAGCTTCTTTAAATCCTCGAAGATGTTATAACGCCTCGGCTGGCGCCTCGACGTTATAATACATCTTCTCGGATTTAAAGTATCGCTTGATCTCCTAATTACATAATATATATTATAGAAAAGTGTAAGTACTATTGATTTCATAATGATCTAGGACAGCAAGGCTAATACGATGCTATTTTATTCTATTTTTTCACGGTAAATGGATAGGATGAAATAATAAAAAATATCTTCATATTAGCCTTGCTGTCCTAGATCGTTAGGAAACCAATAGTACATAATGTTGATAAAACTGATAATTTTATTTTAACGTTTACGAAGTCGGAAATAATTTCTTATTTCCGAAGATTAACAAGAAGCAGAACAAATATTTTCAGTATTTTTCGATTTGTCCCTTTTGTGAAGCAGAGTGTTCAAAATCCGAAAAATCAAAGTCTCTAAAACAAAAGACACTTGAACCTTTCATTTTTCTAGAACACGTAGTACCAACATAAACATATACAGCAGAAAATCTAAACCTGAGTTCCTCTTCTTTCTTAGTTATTCTTTAAGCTAAAGTCTGCACATATTCAAAAATGCTGCTGCACAACAAAATAATGGCATTTTTAACATTACAAATAAAGGAATATTTAGGCAAAAGCAGAAGAAATCGAAAATGATCTAGCAACAAGCAACAATCTTTGGTTAATTTCGCATGTATTGTTACTTTATTAAAATGCACGTCTCTACGGTATTATACACTATCGACTATTTATAAAAATAAAATAAATAATTGTTACCTTTCGAATTGGACACGCACCCGGTATCACGCTAGCACTCCTTTCTAGATCGTACACAAATTCTCCCATATACTTATGAAACGCTGTGCAAGATTTTCTTTCATTTATGTCAAGTAAGTGAACAGTTTCTTTTCCTATAATCATCTTCACTGAGGCTTTACTCTGTGAAAATAATTCGATGTGTGGACATGTAAACATATTATATATGTAGTTAATAGTTAAGTAACCAGCAGTTACTTTGTTAGTGTCGGATAAAGTTAATTATATTAAATAAAAATAGTTAAAAAGTTAACTTACGTGCATAGTATCATCAAGATCTCTATTGAGTATGAAAAGTGCGTTAATATACTGCTTCTTATGAATGGTTTTAATAGTTGCATTTATTCTCAAGGCATAGTTAGGATTCACATCGCACATTTCAAATCTTTTTACAAAAACGCTAGCTTCACATACCTACACGAATCATAAAATATTAGCCGTTTGATTTCTTTTCGATAAGCACTTACTAGAACTCCACTGATGAGCAAGAAAACAAAAATATTAGGTACTATTAATAGCATCCTTTTAGTAAAATATTCCTGATTTCAGCTTACACTAGACATTGTTTGAATGTCAAATGATATTTTTTCAAGGGGCTACGTTTGGTATTATGTATAATCACAAACATGTTTGCTTTTATACAGAAAATTATTTATTATAGGAATTTCCTGCGCTTGCCTATTGTCCTATAGCAAATATTTCCTGTTGTAATGGTTTTGACTTGAAAACAACATTTAAACCAGTTATTAAATTAGACTTGATATATCAGACGCGATAAAATATGTCGTTCTAAACATTAATTAATAAAATTTACTAAATATAGAGAAGGTGAGAATTTGGTGTAGGGTTGTTTCATAGAATCTTATATATCTATCAATTGAAAACGCTAAAAATGTTTTAAAATGTCGCTAGATAAGCTGAAACTAAATATTGCCTACATAACATGTTTTCCATTGAGGGATTAACCTTCTAGATTATATCTTTGAAAACACAATAAAACGAAAGGTCAGCGAATAAATGATGTACAATTATTTCAAACAACTATAGAACATTCCAGAGTGTAAATGTTGCTCTTTTTCTATTGAGTTTAATAAATTGTATGTAGTTACTATGAAAATAAAATTTAAAGTCTGGCTCACACGAATGAGCTATTTTTAAATTTCAAGAACAGAACAGCCTCACACTAATATTACAAGTTTAAAATGACGATGGGGAAAATAAGAAATACATTTCCTTATGTAGTTCAAGACTATTTAAGGTGTTAAGACGATACTTGCAAAAAATTTGGCGCCCATACTATGATTCAATACACCTCGTCAGGTCCAGATAGAAATTAAAATAACGTAAATGACATTCAATTATGTCGAGTAGTTATTGAAATATTAATTATTGAAGACACGCTTTATGTCAAAACTTCCTAAAAAACGGGCTTTTTGTAACATAATTTGCGAAAATTCAAAAACCAAAAATCAGATAATACAGTCAAACTTCTTTAAGTCGAACTTCCTTAACTCGAATTTCTCTCTAACTCGAAGCTTTTTGTTTCCCCTTGCATTGCCAATCTTACTTTACATGTGTTTAGCTTTCTTTAACTCGAACTTCTCTAACTCGAAATTATTGTCGGAAATGTTCGTCGTAATTCGGCGCAGTGTTGTGCATTTCCGGGCATACCCACAATTCTAAGATTCTAACCTCCATTGCGTGTCAGTACTTGTATTGTTGTTGTTTCGAGTGGTACATTTTGTGGAAAAATGGCATCTAAACGTAAACTTAAGAGTCTAACTATTGAAAAAAAGTTGGAGATTCTGAAAGAAGTGGACAGTGGTGTGAAAAAGAAGACGATAGCTGAAAATATGAAATACCGTCGAGTACATTATCAACAATTATTAAAAACAGAGCGTCTACGGTACAGTTTGCTCAAGAAATTTGCAATTCTGTCAATATGAAGCGAAACAGACCACGAAAAAACGTAAATTCGGCCGTTTTGAAATGGTTTTCTTCTGTGAGGAACCAGAACCTACCCATATCTGGTCCAATTTTGAAGAAAAAAGCCTTGCAGTTTGCTGAAAGTTTGGGAGAAGAAACTTTTAAAGCCAGTACTGGATGGCTGGACAAATTTAAGAAACGGTAAGTTAAAGTTTTATATTGTTAAAGTATCTAATGTAATTCACCTTTAGGAACGATATAAGACATAAAAAGGCATGCGGTGAAAGCGCTGCTGTTGATGAAGAACAATGTAACACTTGGGTTAAAAATATTTTACCTGGAATTTTGGCACCTTACAATGAAGATGACATCTTTAACGCTGATGAAACTGGTTTATTTTTTAAATGTTTGCCAGACAAAACTCTCAGTTTCAAAAAAGAAAAGTGCCACGGTAATAAACTCAGTAAGGAAAGAGTGACATGCTTATTATGCGTTAACATGAGTGGTACCGAAAAATTGAGAGTACTTTTAATAGGCAAAAGTGCTAAACCACGCTGTTTCAAAGGTATCAAATGGTTTCCAGTAGATTACAGGAGCAATAAAAAGGCATGGATGACAAGTGATATTTTTGAAAACTGGTTGCTGTCATTGGATAAAGATTTTTCAAAGCAAAGTCGAAAAGTTTTGTTTCTCATTGACAATTGTGCTGCGCATCCTCAAATTCAGCACAAACTGAAAGCGATTAAATTATGTTTTTTTCCGCCGAATGCAACGTCAAAGTTACAACCTCTAGATCAAGGAATAATCCATAGCTTCAAGTGCCATTACAAACGTAGAATCTTAACTAAAGTTGTAGAAAGCTATGAACTTTCCAATACGATACCTAAAATGGATCTCTTTGATTGTGTAAAAACTGTATCTGCCGTATGGAATAACGATGTCACCCAAAAAACAATTCAAAACTGTTTTAAGAAGGCCGGATTTGGCAAACACAGCTGCTACGACGAGGAGGACGAGATACCATTGTCTGAACTAAGAGAAAGACTGATGGAAACAGATGAAGAACATTTAAACAATGTTACAGACATATTCGGGAAATATGTGGAAATAGTACATGGTCTTGAGGATGTGTCACTTGACGTCTTTTTGACCATGGATAATGATCTAGCCACCAGCGAACGTCCTACAGATCAGGAAATCATAGAAAGTATCAATACCCCATCTACATCACAAGAGAACATCCTAAATGATAGTGATGAAGAATCAGTTGAAGAATCATTGCTGGTGAAGCCTTCTCATTCTGAAGTTAGAAATTCTTTTGACACTTTAAACCGTTTTTTTACGATGGAGGAAAACACAACTGATACTATTTACAATTCACTAAATAAAATCGAGAGATTTTATGAAACCAATTGTATCAAAAAAGCTGTGCGTCAAAATCTGATTACAAATTATTTGCATTGATATATATAAAATATATACATATGTACATAGAAATCTGTAATAATGCTCATTTTCAATAACAAATTATTTTTAGTTTCTGTAACTCGAAATTTCTCTAACTCGAACAAATATGCGTTCCCCTTGAAGATTCGAGTTAGAGGAGTTCGACTGTATTACAAATTTACTATCTTATAAAAAAATAAATTGTCTAAGTGTTTTTGCCTAAATTAATTTGAGAGGTTAGTTGATTTGCTATACGCATTCAAATTCAGGGCTGTGAACTTTTGAATTCGATATAGTAACTACGTTTATTTACAATGGTGAAGTGAACGGTTGTACATCTGCTAATAACGCAATAAACTTTGATAAGAAAGCAAAATCAGTTCCTTATCATAGGCGTAGAAAATGAATTTCCATTTGAAAGTTTCGGTGCATGTGTTTATAGTATACGACTCCGTCCCCGACGCTTTGTATATACAGTGTATATAAGTATGGAATATTAAAAAAAATAGCGAACTCAACCGGTTTTTTTAAAACGCTGAAACACGTTGATTTTATTTTTTTTTAATATACATTGCTATGTGCGATTCATCTTCCAACTTTATTTTGCTTGTTAGTTATGACGTCATCACAAAAAAATTTCAATGGCAATATAGATTTTTAGTAGTGGAATCCGATAGTAATTTTTCTCCCCTTTACGATCATACAAATAAATCATAAGGTTACATCACAAAAATTCTGAGAAAAATCGAGCTGAACATTTAATGTTGATACAGTAATGTATGAATAATCCGAACACGTCTAATAATCCGAACAGTCCTAGTTGTGTAAATTGATTTCCATAGTCCAAAATTTGTTATTTGTAATCCGAACTTTACGTAGGTACTGTACAGGGTGGCCCACGCAAGATGATCCTGTACCTTATCTTGGAAACTGTAAGAGTTACGAAAAAAAGTTATATATCAAAGTTGGTTGATGTAAAGCAAATTTTAATTTTATTATAGTTTTGTATATACAGGATCAGTTCTATTGCTGTGACTACCATTAATTTTTTTATTTTCAATGGAACACCCTGTATATTTTCACTGTTTTTGATTCTACACTTTATTCTAAGTATGTTTGCCTAATGGATTTATCGAAATTATGCACAATTTCTGAGAAAATCTAGTTTTTCTGTTACCTTAGAATAATTTGCTATTAAATACATTATTGACATTAAATGTTCAGCTCGATTTTTCTCAGAATTTTTGTTATGCAGCCTGAAGATTTATTTGCATGATCATAAAGGGAAGCAAAATCACTAACGAATTCCACTACTAAAAATCTTATTGTCATTTAAATTTTTTTGTGATGACGTCATAAGTAGCAAACAAATGAAAGTCGAAAGGTAAATTGCACATAGTATATATTAATAATGTGTATTTTTAAAAAATAAAATCGACATGTTTCAGCGTTTTAAAAAAACCGGTTGAGATCGGTTTTTTTTAATATTCCATACTTTAATCCCACACTGTAGATGAGTTAGACCTTTTGGGTCTTCTATTCGCATGAGGAATCTACCATTTCCGTTTGACTCACTAATTATGAATCAACCTTGTATATTCCTTCTTGACTCCGATCACTACAATACTAAACTAATATCAGCAACGTCTAGTAACGGCTGATTTTCACTATACGGCAGGCTACCAACAGTTACCGGACCGACAAAACATTGTACTGTACATTTTATATAGTCGCGACGGTAGTCCGTATCTGTGATGGTTGATGTGAATACCTTCATATAAAATGTACAGTGCAATGCTTTGTTGGTCCGGTGACTGTTGGTAGCCTGCCGTCTAGTGAGAATCTGCCTTAACCTGGATATTTGGTGCCTGGATCCGTATTCTCGAACTCATACGAACAAATCTCGCATACGAGATGACGTAATTTTTTACGTCATAAGATGCAACTTAGCTAATCAAATGTTAGAAGGTAATAGAGAAATTTTTCGAATGGATTCCAGAATATGGGCCCTGATGAGCTGAGGTAATTTCTGTTTTCCAGGGAAGAATATTCTTGTCGACGAACAAAAAGTTCGTCTCTGAATTCGTGAAGTCTGTCTGTCTGTCTGTCGCCATTTTCCCTGTTGACTTTTCTGAATTTTTCTTTTTGGAATCTTATAGTACATCGAATTCTAAGAAAGTTTTGATTGAAACATTTTTTTGTATCTCTTCTAATCCATAGTTCTATTAAAACGCCATAGATGTCACCACTTGCAATATTTATAATATTATTAATTATTTGAAATATAAAATGTTATTAATTTTAGATAAAGATTAATTTATTTTGTTTAATTAATATTTTACATTAAATTATATTTCGAATGGAAATCCATCCAGAAAAAAAATAAGGTCAGACCCGGGGAATTGAACCCGGATCGCTCGGTTAGTAGCTACAGCGTAACCATTGAGCTACCGAGACGCCTTTCAATGATGTTTTTTTCTCATTATACAAAGTGATTGTTATTCAATTAAAACGTAAAATTAATTAATGTTTTACATTATTATATAATTTTTAATGTAATTTTATTTATTATTATTGCTAAATTACAATAAAAACATTGCAAACATTTATAATTTGCTACATAATGCGAGAATATTTGACATTTTGTGCAGAGGTTAATAACCTTGACAATTGAATTGTGATTTTTGTACATATAAATTATTTTTTGAAAACGAGTACATAATTATTTAGCTGTAAGTACTAAATAGTAGATTGACTGAAATTATACAAATTGTAAACGTATTATTACTATTGCCTTTACAAAGTTAATGTTTACTTTTGTCGTTTTTAAAATTCTAGATGTATCATGAGTGAATCCGATGAAGGAAAATTGGGGTATACACTCGTACTACCTCCAAACATCATGGAAGCGGCTCACATTACATCTCTTAATTTATTGCCAAATATTTCACGTAAAAAATATGAATGCGAGTATAAATTCTAGGTTAAAAAACTTTCTTAGCTGTTGGTGGTTTATTACTTTTTTTGTTGTCGTAGATAAAGTATAGTGTGTAACGCGTGCAAAAACACCAATTTCTCACTTGTGTGATTGCGGCATTCGACTACGTCTCATGCCGCAAAATCTTCACGTTCGTGAGAAATTGGCACTTTTCTGCACTTGTAACACAATATACTATTATTAAGTATACCGTTGTTTTTGTTCGTCATGGCAATGCTAGCTCTGCGCATTCTCAACTGGTTTTTTTCTGACAGCAATGTTTTGGTAACCGAGAGGAATTAAATTATAAAAGTTGACGTAGTTTCTTTAATAGTTCTTATAAGTACTCCGATCTAATTTTATAATTAATCTAAGCCAGCAGCACAAATGACGTTGGCAGCCCAAGGAAGAGATACTATTTCACGCAGAAAATTAGAATTGCTTGCCTTGTTCATTCTATGTGGAAAACCCTCGCAGCCTTGTCAAAATATTGGTTTAGATCTATCATGCAAGAATGTACCTATGGTACATTTCATTTTCTTAGTACATGTTTAACATTGACATATGTGTCCTACGAAGCTTTTCAAAAACTATATTATTATAAGCAAAGAAAAACAAGTCATTATTTAAAACAGCTTCAAAAGCAGTATTTTAAGAAACTGTTGAAGTAAACAATAGTTGAAAACATGCAAAATTGAGATTTAAAAAAATGATAATTTTCATAAAATAAAGACTTGCAATACTGTGGATAACTCTTTACATTAAATTTTAGGTAAAATGCAAAAAAAATATTTTATGATTCCAAGTAATGTTGGCAGATGCTGCTACCAATCTATTTTTCCTATTCACTGCTACTAGCTACTACAGATTATTTTTTTGTCTTTACAATAGCAATGGAGATACAGTCATGGGCAAAATATTGCCCATGTATACAAATATTGTTTCTAATGTTTTTTTTTTAATTTTCTTAGATCATTTATGTAGTTTTACTAACAAAACAAACTACTAATAAAAGACACTCTACTTACTTTTTATGTTAAGGTTGTCCTGCACTGTAGTTAAAGGTACCCAGAAAATGTAATAGTTTTTGGGACTTGTTTTTATAAATTAAATTCTAGAAAATAAAGTAAAGGACTCTTATACAAATATACAGTAGGCAGTTTCTATATTTTATAAAAATTTGATTCACGTAGTTAAAATATGTTGATTTAGAAAAAAAATTTTATAATAGTTTTTCTCAACGGGTAATACAGCCAGCATTGTGGTTTAAGTTTATTTTACCAACATGTTATTTTTTATACTAGGCTATTTTTATGAATTTGTTTAAAAGTTAATAGTTATTAAAATAAAAAATGAAAAATAGGCAATCCAATTAACAGAGGAGCTTCGAAATTATCTAATATTAGGAGCTAACAACTTAAGTAATTCTCCGTTCTTTTAATCAGACAGCCAGGCGACATGCCGTCGGGACAGTATCACTTACAAAATGCATGAAGGGAAATGCAATAAATACATTTTAAAAACTATAAAGAAATTGACTAGTAGCACTAGTAGTAAGAAATCATTTATAAATTTGTTTAATACGTATTACTTTATATTAAATCTACCTCATGATATAAGTATTTATAAGTGTATGGTTTATTATAATTAATTTATAAACCTTGAGAACTAATTACTGTTCTTCTGCTATTCTATATTTCGTAAGTGATAAATACTCGACAATATAACACTTACAAAGGGATATTATTAGTGCTTTTTTATTCGCATCGAGCGAATACAAATTAATAAATTTAGAAAGAAAAAATAATTTAAATTACCGTAGTCGAATAAGAATTACAAAACTTATTTATGAAAATTAAACATGTGTCCATTACAATATAAAGTATAAATTAATAAAATATAGGCAGTATTACAGTCTGTTTGGTTTAAAGCACCCCGCTTTGTAGCAACTTTATTTTTGTTCAGAAATGGTATAAACCATATACAGTGTAGAAATAAAGTAGCGGATAAATTCGATAACTTCCTTAAAATTGTTTTTTTGGAAAAAGTCATCGATATTTTTTTTTAAATGACAACCTATATTTTGTATTGTCGATTTCGGTAGTACTTTTTATTCTCTTTTCAACTGTATACAATTTTCAATATGTTACATTTGAAAAAATTGAGAAAAACTGCCCTAAAGTTCGAATATTAAAAATTCTTTAAATTTGCAAAATGAATCTAGTCACTTCTTTCTATTACTTAAAAAGTAAAGTGTATAAAAATCGACCATGTTAGATAATAAGTATTATAATTTTTTTTTCTTGTTTAAAATATAAACACATTCAAGTTGTTCTTTTATTTTGGGTGTTGAGTAATAAACATTGTATAACAACCTGTTTTGTTATTCTTATCACCTAGTTTCCCGTAATTTTTAGTGTAAACCATTGAGTCAATAATTTTACCTCGACGAGTGAAGTTGATTGTGTTATCCAAAGTGTTAAAATGACTTAAGTGGCAATTAGTGTTAATGAGACAACCACTACTTAATTGGTGAGTTCGCTCACGAGTATTTTGTTCATCTTTTGAGGGGTGACTGTGGGGGTGAGTTGATTTAATGAGAACGTGAGTTATATTGTCGATTTTATTGAGTAGCCACACCCATAGGGTTAGACAGTATTATAAACCTTCTTACTTTACTTGCAATTATTCTGGAATGCTTTTAAATTACTCTAATTGATATCTTTCCTTTTGACTTTATAGAGACCCAGATTTTATCTGATCGAAAAGGCAGTGTTCTGTGCTGTTCTGGGTCTAACTAATCTTTCCTGGTGTTTGTGTTGTCCCAGCATATTTATCTGATCGAAAAGGCAGCGTTCAGTGCATTGCTGGGGAGCATGTGTGGCCCAGACCTTATCTGTTCGAAAAGGCAACGTTCAGTGCTTTCCTGGGCCTGTTTGTCAGGAGTCGGTGCTTATCTGTTCGAAAAGGCAGCGTTCAGTGCTTATCCGACTCAACCTAAAATGTGATGTTATATGTATTTACTTAATTTAAACTGATATAAGACAGTCTTTTGCTGATTGTATTATTCTCTGTGATTTTCTTATTTTATTAGCGATATTAGACAATCCCCATAAGTTGTTACTTTTTAGTTTTTATAGAATAAAACATAGAGCATTCATTGAGTAGTGAGTGAGTGAGTGAGTGATCTTATATCAATCTTCTCCTTCTTGCGGGAGCTCCTTTTGAGGTGCGGCAACGTACTCAGGATTGTGTTTTGTTTTACAGTGGTTATCTAAAATCAAGACCGAAGAGAGGAATAATCGGACAAGGAAGTGTTTGCTTACGCAACAAGTCGGTTAGTTAATTATTTATTTTTATTTACCTGTGTCTCTCAAAACGTATCCTTACAACCAATTAATTTAAAAGACCTCAAGCAAAGAATTCGACATGAGATTAGATTAATATTATCTGAAACTCTTCAGAATGTGAGAAATGTATTGTCAGATGGTACAGGGTCGTCACTTTGAACATCTAGTGTAATAAAAACTGTTATTTATGTGCTTATCTTTGTAATTGATGTTATTGTTATTACAGTTTTTTTGTTAATCAATTTAATTTCTTTTTAGTCTAATTAAAATTTTAGAGTGTTTTTCTCAACTTTTTTAAACGTAACGTTTTTTATACGGTGACTTTTTTTCATTTCTCACATTCTGAAGAGTTTCAGTTAATATTAATCTAATCTCATGTCGAATTCTTTGCTTGAGGTC
The DNA here is from genome assembly GCA_929113105.1 of Agrypnus murinus. Classification (NCBI taxonomy): domain Eukaryota; kingdom Metazoa; phylum Arthropoda; class Insecta; order Coleoptera; family Elateridae; genus Agrypnus; species Agrypnus murinus. Next base: position 25,933,636 of record OV816025.1, on the reverse strand, counting down.
TTTTAAATTAATTGGTCGATTTTTATACACTTTACTTTTTAAGTAATAGAAAGAAGTAACTAGATTCATTTTGTAAATTTAAAGGATTTTTAATATTCGAACTTTAGGGCAGTTTTTCTCAATTTTTTCAAATGTAACATATTGAAAATTGTATACAGTTGAAAAGAGAATAAAAAGTACTACCGAAACGACAATAAAAAATATAGGTTGTCATAAAAAAATATCGATGACGTTATTTCTTTAAAAACAAATGACATAACAAGTTGAAAATGGTACAGTATAGCCAACACCACCTATCTAACTAAGGCCTCACAACATATTGTAAACGTCATAGTGACGTCACATGCTAAAGGCAAAAACAAACGACAAACAAAAGAAATAAACTATAATAGTATTATGTCAAATGTGTAATTGTGTTGGATGGTGCATTGTAATTTTTATATGTGTAGCATATTATTAGCTTATATAATTAATATAATGTAGTACTAATAAAGTAAACAAGTCTTGTGATATTGTGTACCCTGTGCAACGGTAATTACAATGAAAAACACAAAATGCACGTGTTTAAGTTTCCGAAAGACGACAAATCACAAGAAAGTGGATTCATAAAATTCATCGAGAAAATTGTATGCTAAATTATTCTGTAGTGAGTTATTAGCTTTTATATGGTTTGCTTTTTACCTGTTTCGTAAGATGCTAACAAGTGTTATTAAAGAGTATAATCATTGTTTGATATAACTGTTGGTGCTCTGGCGTCTTAACAGTAGAAATTATACCACAGAAGTTTAGTAAATTTAAAACACCCAAGATGCTCGAGACCAATGGGTTTTCTTTACAAAAGCTTCGCAAAAACACATAAGAATTATAAAATCTTTCTGTCAAGTATATCTGTAACCTAACAATCTAACATCAAAATAGCAACTTTAACGTTGATTTTCTGATTATTGTTTACGCGTTATCACCGCCATTTGATTTAAGATTCCTATCCTCCGAGTTATTTTGCACATCCTATTACCATCGATTTAGCCTAACTAGTACAAACATTTTATTTTAAAGATATTTAATTGCAAATACATAATAAACACAAGTTAATATTTTATATTTACGGTAAAATTTTCATACGAAAATAGGTCCCTGTCAAATAAAAACAAATTCTTAATTAATATTATGGGAGATCTTTTATTTTTGGTGGAATAATAAGACAGTCTATTAGTTAAAATTTGAATGCAAAATGAGAAATAAAAGATTCGGGGATTGCCTCTTTGTCGTGACGTCACTATGTGGTTGGTAGACCTTGTTAAGTAGGGGGTTTATAACGTCAAGTAATTAAAATCGCTATACCACTTCGAGATTTTTTTCAAAAAACTAATTTTAACGAAGTTATCAAACGATCCCGCACCAACCTAATGGAAATTTGGATTTCGGTGGAATTGGCTGAATTTTTGATGTGTTGTAGCTGGTGGCTTTGTGATCAAAAGTCTCCCTGGGCACAACCCTCAAAAATTAACCGTTAAATTGGGAAAAGTCTACAGAAATAGTTACACGACCAAACCTTGGCACGCATGTAAACAGTATTTGACTCAATTAAAAATCACGAAACAGTGGGTTGTGTATATAAAACATATTTAGCAGTAAAATTACATTATAATTAAGATGTCAAAATCAAAATATTATATCAAAAATATTGTGATATAAAATGGCGGACACCTTGGCAACGCATTGGTCAGACTCTAAGTGAAGGGTCTCTAGCTAAAAATATAGCCCTTTTATTTTCAAATAGTAGCGACAACGATTAATCCGATGAGCTGGCCTAGGTAGGTAGATGCAGTGATTCTACTAAAAAGTAGAGTCACTGAATCTAGTCACCTAGGCCAGCTGGTCGATCAGAGTACCGCAAACCGCCGCCATATTGGGGCAAACGAACCACGAAATTGTTCATTATGTGTTCTGTATTGAAATTAATCAAATCCACGTTTACTTTAAAAGGTTTTTCTTATTCTGAAAGATCAAACCTCTAATATGTCAAACTCGTAAAACGTGGTTTTAATTTGCCCATTATTAAAAATCACCCTTATCTGCCCCAATATGGCGGCGGTTTGCGTTACTCTGATCGACCAGCTGGCCTAGGTGACTATATGCAGTGACTCTACTAAAAAGTTAGCAAGCACGCCATCTATAAATAATTTACGTACCCCTGAAAGAAGAAATTACTACATCCATGGTGTTGTGGAAACTCAATAAAAAGTTGTTGAAAAATTACAGTAGTATATATCATATTAATATGGTCGTTTTCACAGAACATATATGTCCATTATCAAATTAATGTTAAGTTGTGATTATTTTTGTGCATGATTGATATTAAACCTAAGATTTATTGTAAGACGAAATGTCAAGTCTAGTAATATTCATTGTGGCCAACATTGTTTTGGTGCTTTTGCTCCACCGACGAGATTAATCGTTGTCGCTACTATTTGAACATAAAGGGACTACAGCTAAAAGTTGGCAAGCATGCTATCTTTAAACAATTTTAGGTACTCATGTTGTGTTAAATGAACGATCTAATTATTCAATTTCAAAAGCCGTTTTCGAAGTTAAAAAGAATAACTTCTATGTAATTTTAGCATATGTTGTAGGACGTTTAATGGAACTATTCCTAATAACTTTTGACACTAAAAAAGTTTCTTATTTACTAAAAATAATTGAAATGGTTTATTTGTTAGCTACTTTTGTGTTTCTAAGTTTGTGTCCTGACGCGAAGGGGAGGTAGACGATCACACAGAGTACTAAGATCTGTAATATTCCCCGCGTATAAAAAACTTTTTTTTTTAATCTAATAACCACTATAAAATATTGAAAAGAACTTGATAGTCATGCAACATGAGAAAAGCAAAATGAATTTTATACTAGTGGTCTAAACTACATATTTTACTTTTCCCTCGTAGATCCGGGCGACAAGTACTTTAGCATCAACGAGAAAAATGTATCTTTTTAACAACTGACATTTCATATAGGTTATAGAAAAAAATATTGTATTTCACGCTGTATTTAGTAATTGCTCAATAAATAAGAATGGGAAAAGTGTCATTTATGATAGAGATGACATAGGAAAACTTTATTTGCGTATAAACCTGAATCGATTGTAGCAAATACGCTAATATAAGATAAAAAAGTTTTTTAAAGTTTAGTTATAAAAAGTAAATTTTATTGTTACTAATTAGTTAATTGCAATAAGGTTTAGCATAAGTTTTAATTTACGTTTGATTTGTCTTACAATTAGCGGCAATTCTTTAACCCCATTGCGATAAGAAGTTTTTTTTTGCAAATAATAATCAATATGACTAACTAAAATATTGAAAACGTAGTGCGCGAATGCAGTATTGTATATTTGATTAAAATCAAAATTTAGTACCTAACACAAATTAAACACTACGTATACAAATATTTCTATATTTCTATAAAGATGACCAGTTATCAATTCATCACTGTTTGCCTAAAATAAAAATTTGCAGCTTAAAAAAGAAATAAACATTTAATAAAAATGTGTAGTAGGTAGTCAATATAATCACACAAAAAATATTTGTCTAATAAGCAAGAATTAAACCACGTGTTTATGTATTCATCTTTTATATCCAAGCATGTTTTGGTAACTTAATGAGATAACCGCTATCCGGTACAAAAACATCCATCCCATAATACGTTTTCGACTGCGTTACGTCAGGAGAAATTAAAATTAAAAAATAAATGCAATGTTACATTAGATAATAATAAAAATATAACAAAAATGTTTTTATCCTTCTTAGAACTTTATTAACTCTCTCGTAAAGAAATTTCGGGAGGCCTGCAGGACACCCTTAAGCCCAGCACGGTTCACTAGCTGAATTATTATAAAATTAACATAACAGCGGCTAGGCAACCAAGAAAGCAGGAGTAAAACGTTGTTGTTTTTAGAAGTTTTTAAAATAATGAAAGGATTATTTTATCCGATAATAAAAAATAGTTTTGGTAAAAAGGTTTTAAAGTGGCACAATGAAAATCAATTAATCTAAACTTATTAAGTTATTACACTTGACATTAGTGGCGTAATTTTAAGAATAAAAGAAACACGATATTGTCATCTATCAAGGAAGTATAGAACAAAGCTTATTTAATACCAATGCAATGCATTCTATATTATTCTATATTATATATTTACTTATTTTTTATATGGCAAAACTCTACTCTTGAGAATGCACATACTGTATTTACTAAGAAATTTTAGTATCTGTCTTTTGCTTCCTTTGTGTAATTATAAATGATGGTTTGGTTAGCTAATTTGAAGTTAGTAAACTGGAGAAATCCGGGATTAATACTTTAAATGACCTTTGAAGCTTTTATATACTAGCCACAGAAGTGGAAACAATCCATTTAATAATCAATAAAAGAACAATTTTGTTTAGATTATACAATAAGTATATCATTCAATTTATTCTACAGACTTACTAGTTGCAAAATACAAATGGTATTAAGATATTTGAATGCTGCATAAGAATTTTTTTGACATTAAACCTTCTTAAGACCGATGTTCTGCTTCAACTACTAAACAACATAGAAGTTTATTGTTTAGATCATGGGCCCATACAGTAAATAGTAAATGTCCAAATGGAAAATTGTCGACAGTAGCATACTTACTAAAGTCTAGAAACGCATCATGTACTTCATATTTGCCCTGTAACATATAAACATGCTAGAAATAAGTACATAAATATAGGTGTATAGTTAAATATGTATTTAATAATAATAAAGTTGAATATACAGCGCTATTAAATTTAATTGCAACATGTGTAATTTCTATATGTTGCATTTGAGAATAATCAAGTCAAAGCATTATGCACACATAGGCAACCAATTATACAGCACGCTCTTTTATACGGTTTACATATATTGCATGGTAAATAAATAGCAGGGTATATACATTAGATGCTTTAGATGAAAAATATTTGAAATATACGAAATTTATTTGAAATTAAAATATATTTTAAAAATGATTTTATTACCAATCCCAGCGAAATTCAGGAATTAAATAAGTAGGTTTAAGTTTTTTTTTTTCTATTTAACTACTCAGCAAATTTACAATCTACAACATTATAATGCAAGAGTATTAAGTAAATATGTTGTATGTTGTGGCGTGGAAGGGTTGCATCATCCAGCGATGATGCCCTTAATATTTACTGGGATATCTTGAGGTGTATTCTTCGTCATCTCAGATCAAGGGGCCATTGCTTATTCAGTCTTCTAGTTGGTAGAGGGTCCATGAGTTGTAGGATGAAGGTGTTTTCGTGGTCGGGTAGCCTTGCGAAGTAGGTTGATGCTGATTTATCAATTTCGTCCGTCACGAACAGAATGTTGAGGTCCTCATGAATGGTTCGCTTACTTATAAACCAAAGTGCGTTTACAAGGGCTCGAAGGATTTTACTTTGTGCTCGTTGAAGAATTTCTATGTTGGTTTTCTTGGCGCACCCCCAGAGTTGGATTCCATATTTCCAAATGGGCATAAAAATTGTTTTGTATAACAGAACTTTATTATCGATTGTGAGCTTGGTTTTAGGTCCAAGTAGCCAGTACATTCGCTTAAATTTTATGTCGATCTGTTTTCTTTTGGCTCTGAGATGAGGGGACCAGGTTAGCTGCCTGTCTAGGTGAAGTCCAACGTATGTTATCTCAGTTTTAACCGGCAGTAGGGAGCCCTTAAATGTTACTGGAGGACACGTGGTTTTTCTTGTCGTGAATGTTACATGATGAGATTTAGTGTCATTTATCTTAATTTTCCATAGGTCGGTCCAATCGCTGAGTTTGTTCAAGTGTATTTGTAGGTGAGTTGAAGCTTGAACCGCATCGTTGTGTGTGGAAAGTATCGCGGTATCGTCGGCATATATAGCGATTAAGGTATTTTCGGTTTCAGGAATATCTGTGTATAGGATGTACAGGAAGGGACCAAGGACGCTGCCCTATGGAACCCCTGCTTTTATTAGGTGATATGAAGAGAGCTGGTTATTATGTTTCACCGTGTAGTAGCGGTCGGTGAGATACGATTTTATTAGAAGATAAAATGTGCTCGGCAGTCGTTGCTTTAACTTATACAGTAACCCAACGTGCCACACCTTGTCAAAAGCATGTGTGACATCTAGAAAAGCTGCAGTGCAAAACTGTTTTTCTTCGAGACTTCTAGCTATCGAGTTTACAATTCGGTGGGCTTGGTGGACTGTCAAGTGGGATTTTCTAAATCCAAATTGATGATTTGGTATCAGGGTGTTTATATCTATTTCGTATTCTAGTCTACTTAGGAGGAGTTTTTCAAGCAGTTTTTCTGGAAGGGGCAACAGGCTGATCGGCCTATATGAGGTACATAAGTGTGTTGGTTTACCCGGCTTCGGTATCATTTGGAACTGGGTGTATTTCCACTGGATGGGGAAGTATGTCAGGCTAAGTATTCGGTTGAAGATTTCGCTTTTTTGGGGAGATGTTTTAGGATTTGTGCTGTTATAAAATCATATCCGGGCGCTTTGTGGTTATACTCTTATTAAGAAAAAGTTTAGAAAGTTTATACTCTTACTGACTTCAGTTGGAGTAAACGGCTTAATCGGTGGAGACAGCTGGCATGGGGTATCTAGAAAGCTTTCGATTTCCTCAGTGTTGACAGTGGGCACTGTGTCAAATGGTGAGAAAACTTCTGACAGGTGACAGGAAAATTCCTCTGTTTAGTCGATATCAGATCTCGCCCAGGTGCCATCGTGCTTTTGTATTGGTGGGAGATTTATTTGAGGGCGTTTGAATTTCTTTGTAGCCCTCCATATAGATTGATCGTCTTTATTTAGCTTCGTGATGTAGGTTTCAAAGCTGGAATTTCGATATTCTTTCAGTAATTTACTGAGTCTTCTGGTCAGTCTGTTGTAGATTCGTTTATCTTCAGAATTGCGTGATCTGTTCCATCTTCCTCTAGCCTGTCTTTTCTCAGCGATTAGTTCGCGAATTTGGAGGGGCATAATATTATTTTTAGTTCGTGTAACGTTTGATTTCGGTGTGGACGACCAAGCTGCTTGTTATATAAGTTCACAGAAGTATTGGACCGTATTGTCTAAATCGTTAGGTTCTTTTATTCTCTGTTGCAAGCTAATATTGTCTTGAATGTAGTTTTGAAATTGCTCCCAATGTGTTAAGTGTGTGGACAGGATAGGATTAATTGGTTTGAGTATAGCTTCGGTGCTATACTCAATAAGGTTGCGATGACTGGAGAGTGGTCCGATGAGAGATCGTAATTATCTCGACCAGGAAGTAGTTTTCAGAGATACCCGATGTAATGAAAAAGTCTAATAGGTCAGGGATTCTTTGAGTATCTGAGGCCCAGTAAGTAGGTCTACCAGTTGTCAGATGTGAGTAATTATTGGCGTTCGTTGCTCGAAACAGATTGCGACCTTTGGTAGTGATTAAATGGGATCCCCAGTACGTGTGTTTCGCATTCCAGTCACCTCCAACAATAAATCTTTGGTCCAGGGTTTGGAAGAATGATTTAAATTGATCAGACGATATTGAATGTCTAGGAGGACAGTAGATGGCTGTTGCAGTGTAGGAGCAGTGTGAGACATTTATTTTAACACTGGTAGCTTGTATATGTGCTGTTTGATACTTGGGAAGCTCATGATGGGAGATGATGTAGCGAATAATTACCAGTTGCTCTGTTAGTTACTTGCGCATAGGATACGTTCTGCGTGTTTGCGGTCTCAGAGATATTAGGGTTGGGAAAGTGATGGATATCAAGGGAGGGGTTGAGGCGAGAACTTATGGGATTGGAATTTTGTTAGGGTGTGTTATTCGCTTTATTTCTTAAGGCCAGAAGATCTTGATAGGCCTTGCAGCCTTTATAATTTGCTGGATGATTGCCGCCACACAGAACGCATTTTGCTGGCGTATTTCTTGACTTGATACATGTGGTGGTGTTATGCGGTCCATCACATTTCACGCAATTGAAAGGCTTGGTACAATATGTCTTGGAATGTCCATAAGTTTGACACCTGTACACTGTATTATTTCAGATTTCTTTCTAGGGGGTTCAACTGTTATTATTGTTCCACAAATGGATTTTAGTTCAAAGATTTGGTGATTTGTTTCTTTCGGTTCTAAGTCAACATAGAACATCGAAAGGGGTTCTTTACTTACTCTGTGTCTTATATTTAGTATGTTCCGACTTGCGTGACCAGCCTTCTCAAGTTCTGTTTTTATGTCTTCATTTGGGATTGAATGGTGTAGGTTTCTTATAACAATTCTGTAGGACCGCTCCTGCTTTAGCTGATATGTGTGGTGGACTATTTTTTCGCCCCTTAGATGTGTGATTAACTTTCTGTACGTGTCCACAGTATGTGGATGAATTTTAACTGAATTATTTGATAGAGCCTTGCTGTGGTATGTTTCGTCATCAGTGACCTTTGCGAGACTGTCTATCATGCCTTTGAAATTAGTTACGCCGTAAATAAAGATTGGGGGTGATTTTAGTTCATTTGTTTGCACATTTGTTACCGTTTCTGATTCGTCTTCGTGCATGTTATCGTCTTTGTCGCTGAGTGCTGCATATTTATTATATGTATTTGGATCGGGCTGATTTGTGGTCGTCTGTATGTTTTTGAAGGATAGGGTTTTCCTTTTTTGACTATTTGCCAGGGGTGTGTGTTTTCCTGTCTTTTCTTCTTAATTTTCGTGTTCATCTTCGTTAGAAAACTGCTGGTTTGATTGCTTTAAGAACGACAGAACCACAGGTGCAGCAGTTAGATTTATCGCAGCAGTGAAACCTGATGTATTTGGGAAAGGAATTGTTGAATGTAGATTATTAGGGTTAAAGGTGAAAGAAGTTTGCTGCGGCGGATAAGGAGGCTAATAGTAAGTATAACTGCTGTTGGGAATTAATGTCTGATTTGGAGGATATCCGAACGCTACATTTGTTGCGGACTGCGTGAAATTAATTTTACGCGATAGAAAGTGGATAACCAATTACCAGCGTATTCAGTTAAGCCGGGTCAGTCCACGTGTCCTGCTCACCTTTCACTAACACGAGTCGTAAGCTGCACTTTAACTTTATCTGAGTGACGACTAACACGTCTTTACTCTTCCGCAGTCAAATGCGAACTGAATTTCACAAGTGAAGAGAAAGCACAACGATACTTCTTCCAAGAGAACTCACAGCTGAACACGTAAAGAGAGAATTATCTTTTACAAGACTTTCCAAAAGAGGTGATAAGCAGAATTTACCAATGAAGAATCCTAACCTAACCAACTATGCAATAGCCAATAAAAATGTCTTGTCAAAAGGATAATCGAATTAGGAGTGAAAGTAGATAATACACAATAGGGAAAAGCTTTTTAAAAAGAAAACACTGAGCCAAAGCCAAAGAAAATTGTAATAAGTTATGCAATTTTATGTACGCAAATGTCCCTATAAAAATCTTTCACAAAATTTCATAAATATTTTTTATACCGTTAGGCCAATTGATTGGAACAAGCTATCTTGTTATCGGTGTATTTTTAACGTACTTGTACACACATAAACCTACTATATAGTTAACTCCAGAATTTCGCTTGCATTGGTTTAAATGTGTGTTTTTGTCTTTAAGCTCTGGACTAACATACATACATAGGCAGTCTTGTATCTAAGATTACAGTTTTCATATATATGTATATAGACTTTCAAAACAGCTCATAGCAATCAATGAATATGTGTTTTAATTTTAAAACTAAACACCTCCAATAACACTGTACGAGATCTGGCTATTAAATAACGAGACTGCGCCCACAGAAGACGTCCTAGAGGGGTAGGGGAGAAAACGAATGCAGCGTTGGATAGCTGAAAGTGTCTACTATGCCAGTACGAAAACACGTTTTTGTCGCTGTAGTAGTATTTTTTCTATAGAGGTTAGAAACGAACGTGTCTTTTTTCTCATGTCGATAAAAATATGTGACGAAAAACACGAGCAACGGATCAATGTGGAATTTCTCGTTAAATTAAAAAAAACTCCGACTGAGTGCTAGAAGTTGTTGAAAGAGGCCTATGGTGAGAATTCTCTATCTCGTGAGCGTGTTTTCGAATGGTATAAACGCTTTTCTGAAGACCAAGAGAGCACCGAAGATGACAAACTTCCAGGTCGACATGTCTTTGTTTCAACGCCGCAAACAGTGACCAAAATCAATGAAATTGTGCGCGGAGATCGTCGTATGAGCATTCGGATGAGACTGTAAACGCCGATAAAGAAACTGTCAGAAAATTTTTACATGTCGAGTTGAACATGAAGAAAGTTTGTGCAAAGCTGGTCCCAAAAAGTTCGACTCCTGAACAAAAGCTCGTCCGTCAACAGATCAGCTCAGATTTTCTTGAGAGGTTAGATGAAGAGCCTGCATTGATGAAAAATATCATCACTTGCGATGAAACATGGATATTCCAATACGATGTTGAAACTAAGCGGCAATCCATGCACTGCAAAACTCCTGCATCGCCAAGAATGAAAAAAAAGGATATCGAAATCAAAATATAAAGCCACGCTAATCGTTTTTTTGGGTTCCACAGGGTCAAACTGTAAACCAAACTTACTATTTGAAAGTTTTGGCAACACTGCAAGAGCGAGTTCGTAAGAAACGGCCGGAGTTATGGAAAAGCAAGTCGTGGATCTTGCACCAGGACAACGCACCTGTCCATAGCGCGCTGTCTGTGAAGCGTTATTTAGCCGCTAGAGGAGCCGCTCCAGTGCTCGAACACGCGCCGTACTCGCCTGATTTAGCACCCTATGATTTTTTCCTGTTTCCGAAAATCAAGTCTGCCTTAAGAGGAACCCGGTTCGAGTCGATCGAAGTGGTGAAGCGAAAATCGGCGGAGCTCCTAAATGCTCTTACAAAAGAAGACTTCCAGCATTGCTTTTACCAATGGAAAAAACGAATGGAACGGTGTGTGGCGAGGGGAGGGGAGTACATTGAAGGGGAGCATTCGATTGTAGAATAATTTTTAAAATAAAACTCTTATTCATAAGCAGTCTCGTTATTTAATATCCCGACCTCGTATTTAAAGAAGACGGTTTTAAACAAAAAAACATCCATCGCAACAAAAAAAACAGCACTAAAAATAAGCACTAATTCGATTATCTTAATGTTTTATACAAATTCTGCAATTCATTATATATTTAATACAAAACGGAACTGCACCATTCTTTACCTGAATTTATTAGATGTCGTTATGACATATAAGGAACTCTTCAGTTTAACATAGCACATAGTATTAATCACCATTAGTTTCATTAAGAACCCCGAATTTAAGTAATGACTTTTAGAATATAAATGGAACTATAGGCTGCATTGTACGTGCCTACTTTTGATTTTGTAAAACAATAACATCAGTATATACCGAATTGCATTTCTATGTGTGAGAATGAAGTGCACTCCATCTGATATCATTTTTATTGCTGCGTTGTTGTTAGAAAGGTTGCGTGGATTTTATTTTTTTAGTTAATTTTTCAGTTTCTACTTTTTTGAAATGCCTAAGAAATAAAGATATTTAAGTGACAAGTATTAGTTAATAAAGAAAATTTCGCTAAAAGACTGAAAAAAATTAACAAACTACCAAAACCTTCAAATTCGAATGGTGAAGAGTTCGAAAACATGCTGTATTATTGTCTAGCCAATAATGGAACACATTTTGAACAGTTAATATAGCGAATTTTCATAATTTTAATTAACGGATCGACGGGATTCACTTTTTAAACGTGGTTAGGTCAGGATTCTTACGGTATTTAAAATGATTTATAACAAGATAGGCAGTGCCATTTGATATGTGTATGGTATGGTAACTTGGGGTTAAGGTAGCGGGTTGGAGGTAAAACCCAAGATTCAATCGATTGGTCTTAAACTTCCCTCTCGATATCTAAATTGACGTGTTTTTTGTTTAAACCGAATTTACTTCAAATCAAGTATTATTGACGGTGGTTAGTTTTGAAATGAAAGCACTATATATGTATGTAAATTAACTGTTTATCAAAATAATATACCTATATACGAGATAATTTACCTTTTGAATCGGGCATACACCCGGGATAAGGCCAATATTTCTCTCTAGGCCGTAAACAAACTCTCCCATATACTTATGAAGCGCTGTACAAGATTTTCTTTCGTTTATGTCAAGTACGTGAACAGCTTCCTTTCCGATAATCATCTTCACCGACACTTTGGACTGTGAAAATTGGTTTAATGTACTTTTATGACAAATTATTGAATTTAAATGTTTCTAAAAGTTTTAGTAGAATTCTCTAGTTGAACACTCTTAATTATTAGAAACCTAACAAGTAAGTTTCCTGCTTTTTGCTTGCTCTTAGGAGAGGCCTAACAAGTCGAGACACATGTAGAGAGTTTTACAACAAAAACTTGGAAACGCTTAAATTTAACAACTTTTATTAAAACTATTTAATACATTGTCTCACAAAAAGACTACCATGATTTCCATTTTAGTTATTGCATTATTATATGTAATATAGTGCGATGTTATGCAGCTATGCAAATAGAATGCCTTTATGTTTTAGTATGAACTGCACTCGCTATATTGTTATCTCTCAGGGTCGCCTTTACTAATTTTTATTTTCCTTTAATATATTTTCTCTACACAATGAGACTAAAATAATTTATAATTGAATTTTCAAGTATGGGTTCATTTCCTTGAAAATCTTTAAAACTTTAACTAAAAATATTATATAACAATGGAATTTTAAGTAATCTTTAACTATTGAGAATTTTATTTAATGGGAAACTTTGCTTAACCTTGAAAAATTAATATTTTGACGTTTTGTCATAACCACACATATGAATTGCAACTTTATGAAATGAGGTAGGTTTGATCAATATTTTAGTTAAATAATATAATTAAATTCTTTATTACTTTATAGGTTATGTGAATCCTCTGCTTGAAGCCTTTTCCACAATAATAATGGTACGTTGATTTAACCTCCGAATTAAATTATAAAATCGCACTTTAACCTTCTTGTCACTAATGCTCTGCTTTATAATCACACTTTCACAAACCTTTTTTGTTATGTAGTTAATAATGCTTCTCCCTTCTTGTAGCCCTTTCTCAGGAACCGACACGCCGCTCGCTCTCTCGAACTGCCCTGGATTCAGGAACTAGCGTAACTCAGGATACGTAGAGATTTCCAGACTGCTAAAAATGTTGTAGGTCAAGAGTACCTGTTTGTCGTTACCTTTATAATTGAAATAACTATTCTCTTCTTCTAGGATCAAAGTAAAACTTTGAAGGTCTTGCGCCTGTATTCAGTTCGGACATCTTTTGGTAGTAAGTATTTTTCCATGTTTTAAAACTTCTTTTTCTGTAAACTGCTTCTGGTATTTGTTGGTTAAATAAATAACACCTTTACTATATTTTAAACTGGTTTTAATCTTTATTTTTCAATAACAAAAATTATTACATCTTCCCTTTACAAGAATTATTATATCTTTTTTTAACCAAAATGTTTTTTCTAACAACCTCCCTAGAAACCACCATTCTTATTACCTTCATATTTTTTCCTTCTTTGTTTCATAATTTAAAATACAAAATTAACTTTTCTTAGATGATTATTTAGTATCTCATTATTTATATATTTCCATTGCAACCATGCATTATTATTGAAGAATGGTTGTTATGGATAAATTTTGATTGATATTTAAAATGGAATGCTATGTTTTGACTATTTTTAAATGTACTAAAAGCTATTTTACAATTTTTCCTTATTTCTAATAACAATTTTCTTTTCAGGTTTGAGCTTCAGATGTGATAACCTATCAACCCAAATACTTCTTTTATGTAACAACAATAAACTAAATAGATAAATTTAAACTTGAACTCTGTTTCATTAATGATTTTATATGAAAGTCAATGTTATGAATGTTCAACATCACAACTACCTCATCTCTGTTCATCAAGCAATTTTAAAACAATAATGAACTTTTATTAACTTGAACTTGGTCAAAATATCATTACAATAGTTAGTTATCTTAGCATGCTGATGGTTAAGTTGATACAGTGATAGATGTATTTAGTTATTTATTTATTTATTAATATTCGGGACTCCAACAGGCGAATGCCCAATGACAGGGGTCCACAGCGTTACACAATAATTACATGTAAAGATTTTTTACAATAGCATGCCCTGTGCTTTTATAATAATAGTAGAATGTAATTTATTATAATGATGTAAGTAACATTACAGTATTGATAATGATAACACAGGCCCACAAATTAAAAAAAGTCTTGTAGTTGAAAGGTGAGATATCATACCGAATGCTTTTCGGTATGCTGAAAACGAATCCGAGGTCAGATTGACCCATCATCCAAGGATTCCAACATAACCTCAAAAAACACCTCAAAAAATGTATAAAAAAAATCCTTGGGTGATCGGATTCGTTTTCAGCACACTAAAAAGTATACAGTATGGTACCCCACCTTTCAATTACAAGACTTTTTTATTTTTGTGGGCTTGTGCAATAGTAGAGACTAATAATTACAGTAATATGAGCGTGTATAAGTATTGATAATGATAATAGTAGAAACTAATTATTAATAAAAGTGTTATATACGTTTTTAAAAGATAATTGACGATTGATAATGAGATAAATAACGAAATTGATACGGTTATAAAAACATTGATCATGATAATAGTATAATCTAACTATTAAACAGTTATAATTAAAGCGTTATATTGATAACAATAGGATTTTCGACGAACAAAAAGTTCGTCTCTGAATTCGTGAAGTCTGTCTGTCGGTCTGTCGCCATTTTCCATGTTGACTTTTTTGAATCTTTCTTTTTGGAATCTTATAGTACATCAAATTCTAAGAAACTTTTGGTTGTTTTTTTTTGTATCTCTTCGGGAAAATGACCACCGAAAATTTCGGTAAATTTTTGAAAAATGAAAAATTTTGTATTTTTGAAAAATTTACGAAAAAATTTTAGGACTTAGAATTTTAGTTGTTATGACAACTAATGTGTTACGTGAACATTAGTTTTCAAAAATAAATTAGTTTTTTCACTACTAGCTTTAAAACATACTATTATCTAGTCTGTTGTCACCTTGTGAAGTTAGCCTTCTTGCCTAGTGGTAAATAATTTTTTATTATTGACTACTAGTCAATAATCCAGATTTTAGTGTAACACGGGGCAAAAATTCATCCCATTATACACTGGCATCCAGGAAAAAATCCGTGATCGCGATAGTACGTTTTTTATGTGAGAAGAATAAAAGGAATAAAAGTACTAGTAGTGAAAAAAATAATATATACACCACGGTTGTGAAGTGTTTTCTAGAGCCTCTCATCTTATATCCCTCGATGCTGCGCATCTCGGGATCTAATAATGCTCGGCTCTAGAAAAAACTCTTCACAACCTTGGTATATAATATACTATTATTAAGTATACAGTTGTTTTTGTTCGTCATGGCTATGCTAGCTCTGCGCATTCTCACTAGTTTGTATTTGGGAAGTGAATGCTACAGAGTCCGTCTTAGATGATTTTTAAAGCTTGTTAATGATTCATTAAAAATATCAACATCAGCATTGGCTAACAGATCATTTAGTTCCACTGAACAACATGAAATTGGGGAATTAGAAGCATCGTTTGTTCTATTAAATCGTATTGACAATAATTGGGTGTTTCTGGTAGGTTTCAAGGGAACTCGAAAATTGAACATCGATAATAAGACGGTCGAATCAATTTGATTGCTAATTATTTTGAAAGTCATAAGCAGATCAAGTGTAATACGCCTTTTGACAAGGGTAACTAAATAAAAGTTTTGGTTTGGAAATTTGAAACGTAAGTGATTTAGGAATTTATTTTGAACTTTTTGTATTCGATTGATGTATATGTCGTATTGGGGAGACCAAATGCGAGATTAGATGGAGATAGATAAAGAACAATAACTCACCCTTATAGTATCATCAAGATCTACTTTCAATTTGTAGATCGCGCTTAAATACTGCTTTTTAGCAATGGTTTTGATAGTTGTGTTTATTGTGGCGGCATAGTTGGGATTCATATCGCACATTTCAAATTTCTTCAGAATAACACTAGCTTCACTCATCTACATGAATAACAAAAAAATAGTTATTTGATTTTTTTTAGATAAGTACTTACTAGAGCTCCACTGAACAGCAAGAGAAAATTAAGAAAAATGTTATGTGCTAACATAATTCTAGTAAAATGTTGCTGATTTCAACACGCACTAAATACGACATTGAATAAATTTGAATCTATATACCTTTGTTAATGGCTCTGTTGAGTATTAAAGTAATAAAATATTTATTTTTCATAGAAAAATCCATTATATTTTTCGATAGCGATCGTTCATGAGTTTGTTTACTGGGGCAAAAATTTTTTTGTTTTAATGGTCTGATATTGTAAGCAGATTTGAAGCTATTAAGTTGACCTTGTTGTATCAAGTTCGATTGAATAGGTCTGACAACACAAAATTTGTTAAATATGGAAAAAAATTATAATATAATAGAGGGAGAGCCAGCAACGTATTTCGAGTTGTCATTTCAACAGTCGTGAAAATTTGGGTACTAAATCTTATATACCTGCTAAACACAAAAAGTCGATTCTGGTAGCCCCCTGCGGCCGAGTTATACTACCCCAAAATTACTAAGAGGGTGAGAAATAAGATTCAATTTATTTAAAGTAACAGTCATGAAATTTTCGGAGGTTACTTTCGATAGTATTCTTCATTTATAAAAAATATTGCCAGAACATTTTCCCCTCTCCTAAATGTTGCCAGAACGCTGTAAATGTTGATTTAAAATAGAGTCATTTTTGTTATTTTAAAAGTCTTGAGATTTTCACAGAATAAATAAAATATATGTAGGATACATAATATAAGAAGCCAGAACAAAATTCCATCACCAACTGTCTGCCAGAACGAAAAACATTCCCATGTTAGTAGGAGCGAGACAGTTATATAGCGGCCTGCGGGTTAGAGAGAGAACGTATATGGAGAGTAAAACGGGCTAGATATATAAAATTTATTGTAAAAATTAAAAAAACATGTATTTAATGCATCAAAAATGATTAATTTTTTATTCATCTTTATCAACTTGATCATCACCCTGATTGTCGTCATTCTCAATAAATATGGAATCATTTGAATTCTCGATTTGAGGTACTTGTACCTTGTAATTGTAAAACTGAACTGCATCAGCACGTATTAAGAACCAAATATATTGGAAGTATTTAGAGGAATGCACATCTGGAGACAGTGGCGTATTTAGCAATTTTTGTCGGGGGGGGGGGCTATTCTATAAAAATCCTGAATCAAAATATTAATATTGTCACATAACATAGATTTTAACACTATAAAAAAATTTTGGGTTCAGCCCGCTAGCCCCCCCCCCATCTAGATATGCCAACTTTGAGTCCAGGAGACAATGATTGGGTATTAAATGATGGCCGGTATGATTTTAAATGGTTCGAGGGATAGGGGGTGGATTAACTGCCACCCACAGTATGTGAATATTTTGTTAAATTTTACCGTTTTACTCTCCATATACGTTCTCTCTCTAATCCGCAGGCCGCTGTATAACGACAGTTATACAGCGAACAGAACGATCTTCGTTCTGGCAGACAGTTAGTGATGGAATTTTGTTCTGGCTTCTTATACAGTGTGTAAATAAAGTAAGGAATAAAATTCATATTTTTTGTATTATCACTGTTTGGAAAAAAAGCTCGGACACGTCAATTTTATTGTTTTCCTGCGGATTTTATGGACGTCAATAACACGTATGGTTTTTTTGAAAAAAACGTTTTTTTTTTTTTTGAAAAAAAACTGTTTTTTGATAAAAAAACTGTTTTTTTGAAAAAACCTTTTGGTTTTTTTTCATTTACATCACTACGCATACCTCTTTTCAATTCACTAGAACTTTTTTCAGTTATCAAGTTGCCTCACTAAATTTTCTTTTAATTTAAGTTTTAATTTCTTCAATATTGTTTAGCTAATTTTTTGAGTTTCTAATTTCTTAAAGTTTTCTAGTTAATGGAAATGAGAAAATGTTAAAATCTTATGTAGAGATTCAACATAAACGGCACTAATAACATAAGCTTTTTGATAAAAAGAACTCACTCGGCCATGCAGCCTCGTATTCTAACTTTTTTCTCGAGACTTATTTGTAATGTAATAACTATTATTAAGTAATACTCAATAAAATTCATAGAAATCTTGCTAATCATCACTCACAGTGATACTTTTTAGAAGAAACATATTGTCGTAGCCATAAATTTTTTTTGCTCTTCTCCTGGCCTTAATTAGCTCGCGTTGTGATACAGACGAGGCGGTTAACATTGTTTGGTCGTTATTTTATGTGCGCTTTGTGCCCAAAGGTTTATTTATTATCATTTGGTTATTTCTTCGATTTAAAGTTGGATTTTTTTTAAGACAAATAATTCTATTTAGTTTGCTCTGTAAGCAAATTTAAAATTGCATTATCGTGCAAATTCAGCTGCATCGGTTGAAGGTTCGAGTACTTCCGATACATCCGAATCTTGACGATTTGTTTGTTCAGTTTGTAAATTATTAATAAAGAATTTTCTGCATACAGTTTTCGAGAGAAATTACAAATTAATGAAAAAGGCAGATAAAAAACAGAACTTTCAAATTTCACAACACAGATTAAAACCGGAAAATCAAGTCATATATTATAAATACATAGTAGTAGTTTTTTAAAATAAAGAAAATAGTCAACAAATTCCATAAGTATAAAGTGTAAAAATTCTTCTTTGATAAACTTTTAAGCTTAATAATTATAACATGGTTTTTTTATTGTACCTGGCAGGGGCAAATCCAGAGAATTATTTTGAGGGGGAAATTTTTGGAAAAATAATTTTTTTTAATAAATAATAATAATTAAACAAACATTATTTGTTTCTATTCTATGTATACTTATTTCTAAATTGGGAGGGGAGGGGAAATTTCCCCCATCCCCCCGTGAATCCGCGCCTGTACCTAGGTATATTAAAATTAAAATTGTGGTTACTTCTCTAGTCTAAATTCTCACCTCACGCCACTGCAACAAACACATCTAATGATTTTTTTTTGTTCTAGGTGAGTAGCAGAAATGCAAAAGCAGAAAACAAAGAACAGATAATGTTTGGATATGTATATCACAAGGATCATCACTAAAGACTAAAGTTAAGAAAATCAGTTTTTATTAGAATTATGATCAAGCAATAGCTTACTCTTTTACACGTCGCATAAGAAGCGCGTAAATAGTTTTTATAATCCTCCAAACCCAGCAATACCTGTTTATGCATTAAGTGTTGTTTTGCTCGATGACAGCTAATACAGCAGACGTAAATGTATCACTCAGTTGTGTATACCTCCGAGATTTAGTAAGCACACCTTTTGAGACGGGTATAGTCTTCCAGCTTTGGAATATGTTGTTGCGCATAGTCTAATAACTAGCTGCAGTGTGTAAATCGGGACTCTAATAAGGGTCTATCAAATAAAGTGCGAGTCTATAAGCGGAATTCACAGAATTTGCACAAACACCGTAACAAAATAATATGTGTACCTACTTCTACATGAAAAGGGCCCAGATCTTCGATTCTATTTTTTAAGATACAAACGATTTTATGTAGGAAGGTCGAAATTTTTACAAATTGAGTTAGTTGTACAGACTTATAGAATGATTCCTTAGGAACACATGGAAACTAGTTTTATGTTCTTGAGTTTAATTACTGACTGTTAAAAGCTTCTCTTACATTAGTTAAGATGAAAAGGGTCCAGATTTTCGCGGTGTTGCTGATTACCAACTGTTAAAAGTTTAAATATTATTATCTGGAGAATGGATATTTCTTAACTTAATAATACAAAATTTAATAATGCGTGTTTTTTTGTTTTGAAGCATGTTTTTGGTTTATTGAGCATGTGTATAACTTCATATCGAAGATCTGAGCCCTTTTCATATAGAGGTACACATCTAAAAAATAATACAAAATTTACTTACAGCAAAAAACTGTTCCAGAAATTCAATATACTTTTTAAAGTAATAGCTGTTCACCAACCCATACTCCATATATCCACACAAATGACAAAATCATGTTACAATTTAAACTCACGTCAGTATTCTGAACTCTATTAGGACGCAATTGTAACATTTTTATTGTATTACCATTGTTGTATAGTTGTGTACAACTGTGATGTTGATTTTTGTGTATCAACACTATGGATGCTTACTTGTGGGGGTATAACGATTCAAGTCAAAGTTGTTTCATATTGCCAAGAAATCTCCCAAACAAAATAAAGATATAATTATTTTTATTTAAGTTTATTTTGAGGCAACCTATACTGCCCAGAATAATCAACACATTACATGCAATTGTCTTCAGCCCATTCAATAGTACAAGAAATTCTGCTGCATTATTATTACGATTATGCCGGAAGATCTCCCGATTTATCCATCATTATATTACACCTCTCACAATTGCATTGTGCAAACGAACTTTTTCAATTATAGTGGCATAGTTTAGATGATCTCTACAGGGAGTATGAAATATTATGCAGATTTACGCTTTTAAATGTAAAAGATGACCCAAGGACGTGGGAATTCTCTACAGAGGATGGATTTCCGTAATGAACAAGATTTACAATTTTATACAAGAGAAAAATGGTTGAATAGATAAATGACTGAATTATGTGACGAAAGTACCCACTTTATATTGCAGTAGTTCTACATACATGTACAGGGTGATTCAAATATATATTAACTCCTTATTAGTTTTTTATTTTCAAATTAATGGATTTGCTAAAAAAATAATTTTAAACATATTAAACATTTTTGAAAATTTGTATAATATACAGGGTGTATACAAAAAGTGCGTCTCTTTTAAATGAAAGATCCTGTAGATTTTTCAATAATTAAAGTCTTCAATATTTTCTGATTTCAGATATTATTCTTATTGCATATTTGACCCAGTAGTTTTTGAGTTATCGTTAAGGAATGATAGTAAATTGAACTAGTAAAACTAAACTAATTTATAAAAACAAAAGAAATATAGATATTCAACATAACCAACATTATTTTTAAAGCATTTGCAGCATTTTATAAATTCAGTTTCTATTTTCTGAATTTCGTTTAGATTCAACTTAAGTAAGCTTTTTCTTCCCTTATACGGTTTTTAAGTTGCTCTGTATCTCCATTTCACTCTTGTTCATATATTTTGCGATTCAGACAAAAATCTAAAATATTCAATTGATTATCATTTCTTAACGATAACTCAAAAAATGCTTAATTTTTCTATTACCTTGTATGATATATGAATTTTCAAAAACGTTTAGTATGTTTAAGAACTGCACATAATATTGTTTAAAATTATCTTTTGAACAAATCCATTATCTTATCGTTAATTTTGTGTGCTTTTCAAGGAAATAATAAGAATGAATTTAAGGAATATTTGTTAATAACCTAACCAGTTTTAAATGCTAATTAACTAAATTAAGCTTGAAACAAGTCCACGTAAGCTTTCATTGGGCATATAAAACAATTTTATTCCATGATTTTTATTTTTTAGCCGTCTTTTAATTAATTAAATTATGTTTAATATTTAATTTTTGGTTTTGATGCGTCAGTATCTTTTCTTTTTGATGTTAAAAATCAAATGAGGAATTCATACCTGCTCCCCTATAGATCAGTTTTGTGGTTATTCCTCGTAAAATAGGGATTTGCAAACACTAGAATTAAGCCAATTGTATTTATGTGCTTAATTTTAATTATAAAATCCTTTGATATTAAATGTATTTGATGAAAATATCTAAAAATTAAATATAATATAATTTGTCCTGTTTTCACTAAATTGCTCGAGTTTTACGACTTTTCAGGAGTCAATTTGAAATTTTGGGAATTTACAAGTAATTCAATTATTTTCAAATTTAATTCAAATATTATTTAAATAGTTGTAGTTGTTTTGGCAATAGTATGAACTACGCCCAAGACTATAGTTGTGAATTTTAAGTTTTTGATGTAAAGTTAATTTTAATTAATTTAATATACTCCACTTTGTGAAAAGTTGTAGGTTTTGGAATATAATTATTATTATTGAACCTTTACGCAAAAAGTGATTTTTACTATTTTATACAATGCTGCAGATAATTGTAATGATAATAATAATAATAATAAGCTGGTATAGCCAGCCTCGGTCGATTAGTGGTTTGCATGTTTGCTTCATAATCCAAGGGTCGCAGGTTCGATCCCCGATCGAACTGGTAATTTTTCATAGCGGAGAAAAATTAAAAAACAGATTTGGCTAAATTCTAGTAGAGTCGGCCAAATGATCATAGCAATTGGTGACATGAGGTACGAAGGATGCTCCGCCATACTGATTCCTCGCCCGAGAATAAATAAAATAAATAAGCTGGTATAAATGATTTTTAATTTAGAAATATTGAGTTTGAAGTTATATATTGTTATTGTTTTATGGATAATTTTACATAAATCTTTTTTAAATATAATTTACTTTAAAATTGTATCACTAATTATTATTATTATTTAAATATTAATTAAAAACTTATTTTAATTAAATAATAAATATACGGGACCATTACATATTGTAATGATATTTAATTATTGGGATAGACAAAGTAATGAGTTAATAGTCAAAACGAGAAAAGTATTAACTTTAAAAATAGTTCAACCCATTTAATATATGAGAAGGATACACAAACAATTTTCAATAAATTTACTACAAAAATAAGTTCAGTTTAATTATTATTGTAAAGACTATACATTCTTATGCATTTTGAAAAGAACAGGATGAACTCACATTCATGAAAAAAAGAAAACATAGTAAATAAATTAATTATTTTAAAGAATATTTCATTATATCCAAATCACAACCAGCCTTGGAAGTTGCAACACGACAAGGACTAAATATTACTAAAAAACCTATGCAAGTTATAATTGTTTAAACTATATTAATAATTCTGAGACATTTTTGTCGCGGTTTCATATTCGCAAGACTGGGTGTTGATGAGGAGAAGGAAGAATAGAACAAATTGAATTTTTTTCCAAGGCTAAAGTTGCTAAGGGGGGTAAAACAGATGTTTTGTTGAGAATTCTGAAATTTATAAAAGCAAAAAGAGTTACAATTTTATAAAATTGTTAATAAAAGTTTATAGAGTTAAAATAACATATAATAACTTTGTATAAAACTAAAACTTGTAACATGGGCGGATCCAGAGAATTATTGGGGGAGGGATTTTTGGAAAAATAATTGTTTTAATACATAATAATTAACCAAACATTATTTGTTTCTATCCTACGTACATTATTTATACATTTTGGGGGGGAATTTTACCCATCCCCCCGTGAATCCGCGCCTGCTTGTAATAATGTTTAATAAGAGAATATCAAGAAAATAAGAATATACTTCCTTATGGTGTTCACTTAATACGCACAAACAGTAAGGTTGATGATTAAAAACGTACATAAAGGTAGATAAGTTGACGTATCTATATGAATGTTATGGTCTTCATAGGAAGGTCCGAATAATAATCGATAACGTAGTATTCACAGAAGGTGTATTAAAAATAAAAGTAAAACATCTTAAATTGTTAAAAGGTTGTATTTATAAAAAGAGGACAAGTATTATAAGTAAGAGGTCAAATGGTTTAGCAATAATCAAACAATACTTGTTTATAAATATAAATTGTAAAGTTGCTGGTGGGTAATTCATCCTGAAATCTATAAAAGAAAATTATCATTCATTGTTCATATAATCCAGTGTGTTAACCTCAGTCAAGGTTGATGTTTGAAATTTGACACTTCACAAATAAAACTTTCATTGTGTCAAGCTGTTAGTGAATACAATAGGCATTGTGAAATATCCAATTCTCGAACGGCTTTCCCTGTACTTTCTCCTGAATAATTTTAGAAATTAAAAGATTTTGTGAGTAGTAAGGACTGCATCGAAAAGAAAGTTGACACCTTCAGACTCATATACCTTTTATAATTATGCAATACTTTTAATAATTTTGTAATAAAACAACACTTTAATATCTACAAAATTTAATAATTTACAGAAATATAAAAAATTATTATTATTTTGCCAGTTATCTTACTTTATTTTTTAGGTTACGTATTAACTTTGGACGACTTCCTTTGTGACTGGGTTGGTGGCCTTTTTTTTCTCAATAGTGTAAAATTGGGGCATTGGCAATGTTTTATAATCTTTGCAGTAAGTCTTATCGTCCATTATAACACACTGGTTTTTCCTTGTTGTTGATTTCCCTGACGACGTTGTCGTATAGGTTTCTTGTCTGTTTTCTTACATCTACAGATTCTTGTTCGTTCCTTTCAGATTTTTTGTTTTTTATAAGATTTTAAATTGTATTTTTTCTTTATTCGCTGAATCATTCCTATGGATGTTTTTGGTTTTTTCTTGCAGTGTCGCGTACTGACAACATTGATTTACGTTTAAAAATCTTCAACACTTAACTATCTCATCCTAGATTAGAGGATCCATTTTTAGGACCAGATTTCGACAGCTTTTCAAACTACAAGCCTCGCCAAACTTTTTAATATATTTATGATACTTTCATGGCCAACATTGCGATTTTTAGCCAACTGTCTTTTAAAAATTCCTTTTATTCTGCACTATTCGTCCAAAATTGTTTTCTTTCATTTATATTAATTCGCGTCATTGCTGTATATTGCACGCAAACTTGAGTTTTTTTTCATATGAAGCGGTTGTCGATATACAAGTAAACAAATTATTATCGAAATTATTTTAAAAATATTTCACAGCTTGCTTTTGCGATTGTTTAAAAATCTCAACTTTCTTTTCGAGACAGTCCTTACACTTTTGCCTCGTCATCTTTAGTGATAACGCCTGTTTTGCCTGCCTTGAGTACAGCTGACTGAATGGAATGAGCAGTTTCTCCATGAACGGTTTAATTTTACCTTAAACAACTTACTTAGATTAATGGAAAGTAATACAAAGTTTTTCTTAAATAATATTTTAATTTTCATTTATTTAATGAATTTTTTTGTATGGCCCCATTTAAAATCCTAGCGGCACTTATCTTCATAAATCAATCAGTTACTTAGTACTCTGGGAAGATTATCATGTAATTATCTATTCATTTTATGAAACTTAACACTCTTTAGTGAATACCCAGACTTACAAGCTTTGAACATTTATTTACCTCTAATATACTTTAGATTAATCCATAGAACAACCTTTGTAATTAAACAACATTTTGCAGACTTGTTGAGTAGACAATACACATTTATTAAAAAAGGTTTAAATGTTTTTCAGCAGTGCATTTTACTTTATACTTCAGTTATATTTATATAAAATTAATTATTATCAATAAAAATAAAAATTATTTAATTTAGAGTTAATTACCTTCAAGTTTTGCCATTTAATAACTCGCTCGCTGATATCACACACATTGGAATAGTCCCATTAGTTGCACGTGCTATTACTATTACTTCCTATTAGTCTAATCCTTATTTGACAACTTAGCTAACTTTTTACTAATTGTTAGTATAATAAGTTGCATAAATTGCCATTAGCTTATGACAGATAGTAATTTAAATATTATTTAAGAATTTGAAAGAACAGAAAAGTATGGAATGACAATAAACATAAATGAAAGGATGGTAACCAACGTAGAGATGTACATAACAGAAAATGAAGAAAACATATTTTCATTTTGAGGTATCTGTTATTTATGTTTTCGATCAAAAAGAAAATGAATTTTTCTCTGGATGTTTTAGTGCCTGTCAGACTATTTACTCTTAGACAAACAACATAAATCT
Source organism: Agrypnus murinus (assembly GCA_929113105.1). NCBI lineage: Eukaryota > Metazoa > Arthropoda > Insecta > Coleoptera > Elateridae > Agrypnus > Agrypnus murinus. Next base: position 25,907,785 of record OV816025.1, on the reverse strand, counting down.
TATATAAAAAAATATCTACAAGCTACTACCTAAAAATATAAATAAATTCATAACTAATTGTTAAAAATGTATTATTTTTTATCCTTATCAACAATGAAGACTTTTCTTTTAGATTTTATTGTAGAGTAGCTGTTACGAGGGCTAAACAGATACGGATTTATGACCCACACTCACGATGAATTGAAGGGATTTCCAAGATTAACGGTGTTTTTAGGGATTTTATAGGGTTTTAACGCGGTTTACACGATTTGTCAGAATTTAAAAGGATATAAGGTGGAATACCTAGTTAATATATTCTATATCCCTTTAATTTCTGCTTTGCGCATGCTCATCTAATGTTTAATTGCTAGAATGATACCAGATCATATTTTTTTCTTTTTAAACTGTAGTGGTAACAATAGGGATTGTAAAACTGTGGATTTTATTTATTTAATAATATATCTCCCTAATAATACGTATTCTGTGGATATTAACATAAAAATTCATATTTAGTTTCATATTTTGTAAAATCTCGGCCACTAAAAATATATACCGGGTGTATAACAGAAGCGGGATTCAGATATATTTTCAAGACAACGAGTTTTTAAAAAGTAATGTTTTAGACAGAATTTATAATCTATTTAATGGTTATATGACTTTTAGTATGGGCGGCGTCGCCAAAGACGCCAGGTGGAACGTAAGTTTGTATTTAAGAACTCCATTTTTATATTTTTAATAATATTTTTGTAGCTGACGACAGGACTTAAAGTCCAATAAGTTACATGTATATGTATTTAAAACACAAGGCTTATTTTTGTTTCAGTTCGTTTCCGAGTTCTACTGGGACGATTTACGTGATTCTTTTTTATATTGAATCTTTGGCTGTGCAGATTAGTCAACACTACTTCATTTATATATTTTTGAAATTTTTATATTAAATAAATCTAAAATGTTTAATTCGAGACGCACCAAGCCAGACATCCACTTGGGGCGTCATCTTAAATTCCAGCGTGTTAACTTTTGAAACTACGCGTATAGAGAGACTACTTCCATCACTATTAGCGTCGAGAATCGAAGTCGTCGTTCCGTGCTGCGGCTATTTCTAGGAGTAGTTTTTATTTCAGTTATTATAATACTCACAAGACAAAAATCTTAAAACAACGGACAAAAACCAATTCAAAATAGGAAATATATGTAGTTATTTCTGTATTAAGGCACTAAAGTTTGAGTGTTTCTGAGTGATTTTTATGTCATGTTTTTAAAATATGTACTAATAGACGTGTTCAAGAATTTTTTTAAACAAAATTTGTTGTTACCCACAAAATGGGAATTTCCAATTGGGAAACGGTAACAACTTTTAACCTCAGTTAAATCTGTCGGCTGCCAGCTAACTAGTGTGAGGTCGTGGGTCTCACAGGAGGTCTTCTGTAATGGGCGCCAAGAATCGTGTTAAATAGCTCCAATACTACCTAGCTAGAAGACTACCAAATTTTCAAAACGACACTCTGCAGCATTAGAATAACGTTAAGAAAGAGTATAAATCAGTCGTTCTTAAAAATAAGAGAGCGTTTCAAAACAGTTTAAAGGCTAACTTAAATAGTGTTGCTAATCTTTCAGATTTTTGGAAAGCTTTCAATAAACTTCATAAAAATAAAATCTTATACACAAATAATATTTCAATTGATGACTGGATTAATTATTATCATCATTTTTACACGATTAGTAATTATGCTGAGTTTGAAAATTTGTTCTTTGATGTAAAGCACCCATTTTTAGAAAAAGCTTTTTTTTTTCCAAGAAGTATATAGTAACATATTTTAATAAAAACTAAAGATAATAAAGCGGTAGGTTTAGACGGCATCTCAGGAGAATTTTATAAGCATTTATCAATTGATGGCATGTCTTATCTTGTTAATTTATTCAACTTAATATTAGACAAAGAAGAGTTTCCCTCGCAATGGGCCGAAATTAAGATGGCACACATTTACACTGAAGGTCAAGCAGGTTTTCGCAAAAACCGCGATTGCTCAGACAATCTTTTTACCTTAAACGCTATCATACAAAACAGCCTACGCTTAAGAGGCAGGAAGATATATGCGCTTTTTGTAGACTTTAAAAAAGCGTTCGACTCCGTTGTTCACCCTATTATGTGGCAAAGATTATTGACTGTGGAATTAGCAGGAAATTAATAAATATTTTAATAAGCATGTATAACCAAGCTTATTTTGTAGTAGAAAACAAGGGACAACTCTCATCCAAAATAAAGATAACCAAGGGTGTGTTACAAGGAGACCCCCTTAGCCCTCTTCTTTTTCCTCTTTTTATAAGTCATATTAACAGTTTTTTCAGGAAATGGGTATCAAGGGAGTTCCTCTAAATGATATTGTTAACATTAGAATGCTTATGTATGCGGATGACTTAGTTTTGCTGACTGACTCTACAGTTGAACTACAAAAAGCACTGAGAGTACTTGAACAATTTTGTGAGAGTTTAAAACTGGCAGTTGATGTCAATAAAACTAAAATTGTAGTTTTCAGAAGGGGGGCAACATTGCCTGCTCTGCCTAGTTTTTTGTTTAACTCTTCGGAGGTGGAAATTGTTAACAATTATATATACTTGGGTATTAATTTTAATTTTAATGGCCTCTTTGCTGAAGCAACTAAAAGTCAAATTAAAAAGACTAATTTAGCTATAAATGGATTAATGCATACAATTTGGGCTTCTAAAATTACAAACTGGAATGTCATTGTCCACTTGTACAATACAGTAGTAACATCTAATTTAAGCTATGGAGTAGGGATTTGGGGATTACAATATCTTAGTAAATTAGAAATCATACAGAATAATTTTTTCAAACGCATTTTGGGCCTACAAAGAACTACTCCCGGCTATATTATTAGATGTGAAACCAAACTACCTAATTTAGGCTACTATGTTATTAAAACTGCACTTTTTTATATAATTAAAATGCTTAAAGTTAGTGACAATAGATACACAAAAATTGCCCTCAAAAGGCTATACTCCCTTCATCAATATGCCAGCAATGATAATTATAATTGGTTTTCCCAAATATCAAAAGTTATCACACAAACTGTAGATGTTACAATTGATTTAAACTGTTTGGAGGTTGAAACTGTGAATACAATTTTAGAAAAACATAAACACATCAGTCCCACTGATCACAACTTCCTTATATATATATATATATATATATATATATATATATATATATATATATATATATATATATATATATATATATATATATATATATATATATATATATATATATATATATATATATATATATATATATATATATATATATATATATATATATATATATATATATATATATATATATATATATATATATATATATATATATATATATATATATATATATATATATATATATATCTATAGGGCACCACTATGCGTCCCCCCATGTAAAATCTTAGGTTCAAGCAGCGTCCGAAGTCACTCGGCGTCCGGATATACGGACGCTGGGTGACTTGTGCCTCAAAATTGCACCATATGAAGCTTAAAGTGTCTAGATGGCGAAAATGTAAAAATTAGCTGTGCGCAGTTTGACACCCATTCCTGATTCGTGTATAAAATCGTAGTTCGAGCGTTTGCCACACGCAGCGCTAATAGCGCGGGATTTGTATACATTTGTATACAAATTTATGGCATAGGTTTACCCTGCGTCCGCATATTTAACAAGAATTGTGTTGGTAACACTGATTCCTTTGTGGCTAGACAGTGACGTCATTTCAACGGGACTTCACTTTATGCATTGTATTTCTTAGTAAAGATTGCGTCATTTAAGGTGACAAAAATTCGTACATATTATATTTTGTTAAAGCTATTTAAGAAACACTTTTAATACGTTTCATTTATGCGTCATGTAAATTTCGTTTAAACCGGTTTTAATTGCTCCTACAAATGGGCGATAATTTTAATAAAATCGTAAGATTTAATTCAAAGCTCTATTGATTTAAGTGAAACAAACGTAACCATTATTATATTATCATTCAGTATTTAATCAATCACTGATGCTGTTAGCTAGTAATAAATCTGGCTGTTTAATCTTATCCCATATTATATTTTAAAATTTTTAAAACACATATGTTTGTGAGGCAGACAGTGACATCATTTCAAACGGGACTTCTTATGCATTAAAATATTGAAATTAAATAACTTTTACAACTTCTAATTTGTTAGATGACATACAAACTTGAGATTTGGCACAATTATAGGAATTGGGATTCTTGTAAGTAGGAAAATAAAAAAATATATTTATGTCAACCCTCGCACCCCCTGTTAGGAGTTGTAAAACTTCTAGATGACTTAGAAACTTGAAATTTGGTGTAATTATAGGATTTAAGATTATTATAAAGAAAAATATAAAAAAAATGTTATCATGTCAACCCCTGCACCCCGTTCTGGGGTTGCAAAACTTCTAGATGACATACAAACTTGAAATTTGGTATAGCGATGGAATTTAGGACTCTTCTAAAGAAAAATTTTAAAAAAATTATTAAATCAACCCCCATCTTCCATTTGGGGGTTGTAAAAGTTCTAGATGACATACAAACTTGAAATTTAGTATAGCGATGGAATTTAGGACTCTCCTAAAGAAAAATTTAAAAAAATTATTAAATCAACCCCCATATTCCATTTGGGGGTTGCAAAACTTCTAGATGACATACAAACTTGAAATTTGGTATAGTGATAGGGTTTAAGACTCTCGTAAAGAAAAATTTTAAAAAAATTATTAAATCAACCCCCATATTCCATTTGGGGGTTGTAAAAGTTCTAGATGACATACAAACTTGAAATTTAGTATAGCGATGGAATTTAGGACTCTCCTAAAGAAAAATTTAAAAAAATTATTAAATCAACCCCCATATTCCATTTGGGGGTTGCAAAGCTTCTAGATCACATACAAACTTGAAATTTGGTATAGCGATGGAATTTAGGACTCTCCTAAAGAAAAATTTAAAAAAATTATTAAATCAACCCCCATATTCCATTTGGGGGTTGTAAAACTTCTAGATGACATACAAACTTGAAATTTGGTATAGCGATGGAATTTAGGACTCTCCTAAATAAAAATTAAAAAAAAATTATTAAATCAACCCCCATATTCCATTTGGGGGTTGTAAAACTTCTAGATCACATACAAACTTGAAATTTGGTATAGCGATGGAATTTAGGACTCTCCTAAAGAAAAATTTAAAAAAATTATTAAATCAACCCCCATATTCCATTTGGGGGTTGTAAAACTTCTAGATGACATACAAACTTGAAATTTGGTATAGCGATGGAATTTAGGACTCTCCTAAATAAAAATTTTAAAAAAATTATTAAATCAACCCCCATATTCCATTTGGGGGTTGTAAAAGTTCTAGATGACATAGAAACTTGAAATTTAGTATAGCGATGGAATTTAGGACTCTCCTAAAGAAAAATTTAAAAAAATTATTAAATCAACCCCCATATTCCATTTGGGGGTTGCAAAACTTCTAGATGACATACAAACTTGAAATTTGGTATAGTGATAGGGTTTAAGACTCTCGTAAAGAAAAATTTTAAAAAAATTATTAAATCAACCCCCATATTCCATTTGGGGGTTGTAAAAGTTCTAGATGACATACAAACTTGAAATTTAGTATAGCGATGGAATTTAGGACTCTCCTAAAGAAAAATTTAAAAAAATTATTAAATCAACCCCCATATTCCATTTGGGGGTTGCAAAGCTTCTAGATCACATACAAACTTGAAATTTGGTATAGCGATGGAATTTAGGACTCTCCTAAAGAAAAATTTAAAAAAATTATTAAATCAACCCCCATATTCCATTTGGGGGTTGTAAAACTTCTAGATGACATACAAACTTGAAATTTGGTATAGCGATGGAATTTAGGACTCTCCTAAATAAAAATTAAAAAAAATTATTAAATCAACTCCCATATTCCATTTGGGGGTTGTAAAACTTCTAGATCACATACAAACTTGAAATTTGGTATAGCGATGGAATTTAGGACTCTCCTAAAGAAAAATTTAAAAAAATTATTAAATCAACCCCCATATTCCATTTGGGGGTTGTAAAACTTCTAGATGACATACAAACTTGAAATTTGGTATAGCGATGGAATTTAGGACTCTCCTAAATAAAAATTTTAAAAAAATTATTAAATCAACCCCCATATTCCATTTGGGGGTTGTAAAAGTTCTAGATGACATAGAAACTTGAAATTTAGTATAGCGATGGAATTTAGGACTCTCCTAAAGAAAAATTTAAAAAAATTATTAAATCAACCCCCATATTCCATTTGGGGGTTGCAAAACTTCTAGATGACATACAAACTTGAAATTTGGTATAGTGATAGGGTTTAGGACTCTCCTAAAGAAAAATTTAAAAAAATTATTAAATCAACCCCCATATTCCATTTGGGGGTTGTAAAACTTCTAGATGACATACAAACTTGAAATTTGGTATAGCGATGGAATTTAGGACTCTCCTAAATAAAAATTAAAAAAAAATTATTAAATCAACTCCCATATTCCATTTGGGGGTTGTAAAACTTCTAGATCACATACAAACTTGAAATTTGGTATAGCGATGGAATTTAGGACTCTCCTAAAGAAAAATTTAAAAAAATTATTAAATCAACCCCCATATTCCATTTGGGGGTTGTAAAACTTCTAGATGACATACAAACTTGAAATTTGGTATAGCGATGGAATTTAGGACTCTCCTAAATAAAAATTTTAAAAAAATTATTAAATCAACCCCCATATTCCATTTGGGGGTTGTAAAAGTTCTAGATGACATAGAAACTTGAAATTTAGTATAGCGATGGAATTTAGGACTCTCCTAAAGAAAAATTTAAAAAAATTATTAAATCAACCCCCATATTCCATTTGGGGGTTGCAAAACTTCTAGATGACATACAAACTTGAAATTTGGTATAGTGATAGGGTTTAGGACTCTCCTAAAGAAAAATTTAAAAAAATTATTAAATCAACCCCCATATTCCATTTGGGGGTTGTAAAACTTCTAGATGACATACAAACTTGAAATTTGGTATAGCGATGGAATTTAGGACTCTCCTAAATAAAAATTAAAAAAAAATTATTAAATCAACCCCCATATTCCATTTGGGGGTTGTAAAACTTCTAGATCACATACAAACTTGAAATTTGGTATAGCGATGGAATTTAGGACTCTCCTAAAGAAAAATTTAAAAAAATTATTAAATCAACCCCCATATTCCATTTGGGGGTTGTAAAACTTCTAGATGACATACAAACTTGAAATTTGGTATAGCGATGGAATTTAGGACTCTCCTAAATAAAAATTTTAAAAAAATTATTAAATCAACCCCCATATTCCATTTGGGGGTTGTAAAAGTTCTAGATGACATAGAAACTTGAAATTTAGTATAGCGATGGAATTTAGGACTCTCCTAAAGAAAAATTTAAAAAAATTATTAAATCAACCCCCATATTCCATTTGGGGGTTGCAAAACTTCTAGATGACATACAAACTTGAAATTTGGTATAGTGATAGGGTTTAAGACTCTCGTAAAGAAAAACAAAAAATTTTATTAAGTCAACCCCCGCACTTTATTTGGGGGTTGTAATACTTCTAGATCACACACAAACTTGAAATTTGGTATATTTATAGGGTTTAGGATTCTAGTAAATAAAAATTAAAAAAAATGTTATTATGTCAACCCCGCATCCCCTTTTAGGGTTGTAAAACTTCTAGATGACATACAAATTTGAGATTTGGTATAGCGATGGAATTTAGGACTCTCCTAAAGAAAAATTTAAAAAAAATATTAAATCAACCCCCATATTCCATTTGGGGGTTGTAAAACTTCTAGATCACATACAAACTTGAAATTTGGTATAGCGATGGAATTTAGGACTCTCCTAAAAAAAAATTTAAAAAAAATTATTAAATCAACCCCCATATTCCATTTGGGGGTTGTAAAACTTCTAGATGACATACAAACTTGAAATTTGGTATAGCGATGGAATTTAGGACTCTCCTAAATAAAAATTTTAAAAAAATTATTAAATCAACCCCCATATTCCATTTGGGGGTTGTAAAACTTCTAGATCACATACAAACTTGAAATTTGGTATAGCGATGGAATTTAGGATTCTCCTAAAGAAAAATTTAAAAAAATTATTAAATCAATCCCCATATTCCATTTGGGGGTTGTAAAACTTCTAGATGACATACAAACTTGAAATTTGGTATAGTGATAGGGTTTAAGACTCTCGTAAAGAAAAACATAAAAAATCTTATTAAGTCAACCCCTGCAATTTATTTGGGGGTTGTAATACTTCTAGATCACACACAAACTTGAAATTTGGTATATTTATAGGGTTTAGGATTCTAGTAAATAAAAATTAAAAAAAATGTTATTATGTCAACCCCGCATCCCCTTTTAGGGTTGTAAAACTTCTAGATGACATACAAACTTGAAACTTGGTATAGCGATAGAATTTAGGACTCTCCTAAAGAAAAATTTAAAAAAATTATTAAATCAACCCCCGTATTCCATTTGGGGGTTGTAAAACTTCTAGATGACATAAAAACTTAGAATTTGGTTTAGTTATAGGGTTTAGAGTTCTCGTAAAGAAAAATATAAAAAATCGTTATTATGTTAACCCTCCGCTACCCCTTTAGGGGTTGTAAAACGGGACTTCACTTTATGTATTTAAGTAATGAAATTAAATAGTCTTTATAACTTCCGAATTTCTAGAGTACATACAAACTTGAAATTTGGTATATTTACAGAGTTTCGGATTCTCGTCTAGCGAAAAATTAAAAAAACGTTAAAAAAACCCATATTTATATTTTCAAAATTTTGTTCTGTTTTGGGTAGCAGCCACCTCTTAGAATTTCTACACACGGGAAGAATAGTAAACAATCTTTGCGTTTGATTTTCGAACGGGTGCCGTGAAAGAACATAAAAAGTCACCTATTTTATAGATTTTGCGAAGTTGAGGGTCTAAGGGGGTAGCAACCAACCCTTAGAATTTTGAAATACGGGAAAAATAGTAAATAATCTTTGTTGCGGTTCATATTTGAATGGGTGACGTGAAAGAACATAAAAAGTTACATACTTTACGGATTTTGCGACATGAAGGGTCTAAGGGGTAGCCAGCCATCCCTTAGAATTTGCAAATGTGGAGAAAATAGTAAAGCAGTTTATTTGCGTTTCATTGTTGAATGGGTTGCGTGAAAGAACATAAAAACGCACATGCTTCACCGATTTTGCGAAATTCAGGATATAAGGGGGTAGCAGCCAACCCTTAGAATTTCTAAATGTGAAAAAATAGCAACGATTTTTGTTGCGTTTCATTTTCATGGTTATCATGAAAAAACATAAGAAGTCGCATATTTTATGGTTAATAATATACAAGATACTTTTTAGATTTTGCAAAATTCAGATTTCAAAGTCGTACTTCAAATGTTTAAATGTGAAAAAAATAGTAAACACTTAGCCACTTAACGGGTTCTGGCCTATTTAACAGTCTACACTCAATCATCCGGACAAGCTTTTGGTTATAGTAATGGAATTAAAAGAACTTCGTAGATTTCGGCTTCTTGTTTACGAAAACAGTATTAGAATCCATTCACTTTATTATTTCATTATCATTCACTTTAAACCTGTAGTACCTTATTACTTTTTTATTCAGAATCCCACTTGCTATCGATTTCCATACTTCAAATCTAATCGTTCCATTTAAAAAAATCCTGATGATGATATCCAGCACCAGCACAAGTTCTAAGATGTGTTCTGATTTCGTAAACTGGAGGTCAAAGGATACAAAGTTCTTTTAATTCCACTGCTATAGTCACAAGCTTGTTGGAATGATTCAGTGTAGACTGTTAAACAGGACACCCTGTATAGTCTTCAATATCTTCCTCTGAATCGCAGAAAAATTAATTTAGTGACAAGCGGTTTGGACAAAAAATTGGTTTTTATGTTATTGCACTGTTATTGTTAAAATTAGGAACATTTCTTTGAGAAAAATAATGCCTACATGAAAAGTGTTCATTTAACCAAAACGAAATCAAAAAATTAATAAACAAGAAAACATAATTCCCTATTTTTTATATAAATCTTAAATGAATTGCTTTTTGGTCTGAAAATTAGAACCCAAGGTTTCTTTCTATAACCCCTACAAAAATTTCATAGATATATGGCATGTACTTTCTGAGATAAAAACTAATTTGTTTTTAATAAAATTGTCCCTAAAAATGGGTAACTTTTATTACCTATTGTCTGATAAAAAACAAAAGTAGCTATAGCATTTAGAAATATAATATTTTACTAAAGTTAGGCTTTATTAAAGTCAGAGGACTCGAGAAAAAAATGGATATTAGATAATCAGGAATATAACTCAATATTATAGTTTGAAAGACGTCCTTATAAAAAGTTAATGTTGTTAGCAAGAGAATATTTCCTTGTAAGCATGGATTAAATTTCATTGCAGGTGTGCAAGTCTATAAAGTGACGTAATTTTGTGTATGCTATAACGCACACGTAAAAAACAAAAGCTAATTATTGTGTAAAATGACACTTAATTCGAATTCTAGTTAGCGAATAGATTCTGATATTGGGCTATTGCCAGAAATTCCATTTTTTTCAAATTATGCACGATGGTACATTTTATATACTAGAATGATTGCTTGAAGCTGGAAAAAGAACTTAAAATTGTCTGCTAATAGACCCAACCTGTGTATTCTTGTATATAACTTTTTTCGGTCAGTTGTGTTTACAAATTTTTAATCGTGTTCCTTTTAACACTCGTTTTTCGGGGATTTTCCAAGGAGTAGAGGTTCTCTTTTGCAATTATGAATTTGATAACGGTTACAGCTGTACATATAAGTAAATGTAAAAAACAATTCATTTATGCAGCATTCATTCGGAGCATTTAAGAATTAAAGTAAACATTTTAGGTTCTCAGAATTGTATGATGAACAATTTGACGTCGCGTCATCAAACATCGTATCAAATATCATGTTACTGAAGATTTTAGTTGCCCATTGCAAAATCTTAATTATTTATGCTGCCAGATTTTAAATTTTTCTTTATATTCTTGAATCTGAAATTTTTTGAAAATATTTTAAATGTTTACACTTGAAACCACCTAAACAAATTTTGGTTAAAAAGTCTTGAATAATTATTGTTTTAAATGCGTTAATAGGATTGAATTAAGATTATTATTTTTTGTTTAAAAGACTGACATGGAATTATAAATTATAGGACCTTCGTCCAGCTTCAAGCAATCATTGTAGTATAAAATGTACCATCGTGCATAATTTTTTCTATCAAAGAAGAAGGAAAGTGGCAAACACTCTCTTATACTGCATGCACGCAGGCCCCAGTTTTTTTCTGCCTGTCATTTTCTACGAGTTTCTCAAAATATTTTTTATGTCACTATGTGTAGTTTATAGCAATTTAAATTTGTCCAACAAGCGTTGATCTTCGTACACTGGTATAACACCGTAAGCGTTTCAAAATGGAAAACAGCATTCCAATTATACTGTCTCAACAAGGATTTTCGAAGCTCCACTGTCTTTGAGGTATAGCCCAATGCATGAGAGTACTACTTTTAGGAGATGAATCCCTCCAAGACCAAGCAATAGGTTGGGATTTTTGTTAGACACACTGAATTTATTTGAGCATGTGATGTACTTCTTCATTGCATCACAATGAACCCTTTAGTTCAGTTACATTTGATTTTCTAAGAAATAGAGAAACCATACAAGATCCTTGGGAAGGTTTTTACTTCATTTTCTTCGTTAACGTCACTATTTCCTTTTGTTTTGATAGTACAGTAGCTTTTGAGCAGTACAGTAGTTTTTTCTTTTCCTTTGTGTCATAATTTTTTGCAGTTTTCAATTTTCCAACACCATAGTGTGTTATTGTCGAATAATTTATATGAAGAAAAGAAGTTGTCAAGGAAAATATTATGATTAGGGTTATTCTCTACAATAGATAGTAGATAAAAAACAAAGTCACCTCCCAACCCAAGTCTGGATTTTTTATTATTTGGAGGATAACTTGTATCAGTACCCTTCATCTGAACAGATATACCATAATTTGAAACCGAATCTTACCGGTTTCACTTTTAGAAGCATTTTGTTGCGAGTGCCGTTCAAAATATGGAACTATCTGTTCATCTAGTAATATAAGTTGCACGAGAATACTCCATACTGCATGAGTTTTTCATTCATGATGTAAAAATTACCTACTAAGATTTACCAAAAAGAATGAAGTGAATATAATCATGGGTGACTTCAACGGAAAGATAGGTAAAGGAAGAGTGCAATATATTGTTGAAGACCATGGTATTTGCAAACGAAACGATAGGGGGGATATCTGGTACAGTTCTGTAATGAAGAAAACTTAATGGTAGCAAACACCTGGTTCCAACTTCCAGAAAGGCGATTGTACACTTAGAAGTGTACTTAGGACCAGGAGACAATGAAGGAAATATCATAAAAAATCAAATAGATTATATACTGATTGATAACCGATATAGAAACGGAATTAAAGTTGTAAGAACTTATCCTGGATCAGACATATGATCTGATCAGAACCCCGTAGCTGAAAAACGTGAGATTAAATTGAAGAAAATCCGGAAGAGAAATAAAACAAGACCTAACTTTGAGAAACTGGGGGAACCACAAATAAAAGAGGAAATAACACGAGTTTTGAATAGTAAGTTTAGGGAAACGGTATAATTGGAAACAGAAACAATGGAAAACTTTTGGCAGTCTGTTAAAAATGTAAACATGAAGTACAAGAAAATGAATTGGAAAACCAAGAGCAGAGAGCAAAACAGAGATGGATGACGGAAGAAATCCTTTTATTGATGAACGAAAGAAGGAAGTACAAACATAAAGACTATAATAAATATAAAGAAATCCATAAAAAGATTACAAGGCTTATAAGAGAGGCAAAGGAGACCTGGATGGAGAAACGTTGTCAAGTACTCGAAGAGCTGCCAAGAAAGCATGATTTCTTTAACACACAAAAAAGAAGATAAAAGAAATAACTGGAAATAAAACCCATCAACACGATATCTTAGTCACAGATAGTAACAAAAAAACAATAGACCCAAACGAGATAGAAGAGATTTTGACAAGCTATATACAAGAGCTTTTTGATGATATCAGAATGTAACCAGAACCAAGAGAAATAGATCAAGAAGATTAGCCATTGAGAATTATTATAGCAGAAGTGAAACACGCAATAAAACTATCAAACCACGTAGAGTCTCAGGTGAAGATAACATCTATACTGAGATGCGTAAAGTATTAGACGATGAAAGCCTCAACATCTTAACATCTTTCTTAAATAGAATATACTATACAGGAATCGTACCACACGACTGGACCCAACTTACTTTTATTCCGATACCTAAAAAGAGCGGAGTAAAACAGTGCTCACAGTACCGATTGATTAGCCTGATGAGCCATGTACAGTAGATAATGCTAAGAACATGCATCAACGAGTACACACAAAATGCGGACAATATGTAGGAGAAGAACAATTTGGTTTTCGCTTAGGCATTGGAACTAGAGAAGCAGTTCAAGGTCCTAGGACTAGCAGAAATACATAAAACAAAATTAAATAGCTTATCGGTATCTCCAGTGTAAGTGACTCCTGCGTACAATGTTGCTTCCTCACGGCTTGCTCCAAAATTATAAGTCTGGATTTCTTCAGCTAGTTTGCAAGCATAATTTTCAGAGAAGTCTATATGTAGTAACCCTTCATTCTTACTAAGACTGTTTTTCAGTGTGTTCTAAGCAGCATTTTCATTTTTAATGTTAAATTTATATTTATTTTTAAAGTTTTCATTTCTTCTTGAACCTCTCCCTCCAACTCTCGGACAGGTTTAGTAACATTGATTTTAGCTGCAATCTTAACATTAAATTGAACCTTTTCTTCATTTTATTTTGACATTTCAGAGGCCTGCCATACATATGCAATGCGGAAGCCTTACTACATGTTACAGGAGTACATATGAATTTTCATTATCTACAAGTTTTAGTGGCTTTAGTTTTTGTGGTTTGAAGCTTATGTTTGCACGTTGTTTGTACAAGCAGGTAGCTCTGTTCATTTCATTAGGTTTGCATACATAATATAGACGGTAATAACATAGGGATGGCATCGAGAGAATGTACTGTAGGATATTTTTGTTTTGTGTGCAAGGCCAATTGTTTTATTTGCTAAACTATAAAGACGGTAGTGTCCTATATCAATGTACATCAACAAAGCATTTAAAAATATTTTCCGTTGGTTTTTTTGACCTCCAGCAACTCTCCAAGGTTTCACCAGCGAGTCATGCAAAACTAGAGTACGGATTGCTTATTCCTCATTGCTTTTTCCTTTTCCAGGTCCAAGTCCAACAAAACGTTTCCCTGCAGTTTTTTTTTATTCAGAGATGGGCATTAGTTTTTCTTCAGGTGTTTTCATAACTGTATTGTTTTCAGTTTTTTTCTACTTAAATGCTTTCTTCTTCTTTTCACATTCTTAAGTTTGCTCAAAACAAATAGCCAGAAACCCAAGTGCAGAGAGGTTTCTTTTTGTATCTGAACTTGCCGGACGAAGAGAACACAAAAAAATTGAACAGCTAAAAAATCATTTGGCAGGTCAATCACCGCTGGATATTTTTCTAAAACTTTTTGATGATGAAGTTCAAGATATAGTATTGCGATTTTTTGTAAAGTAGGCTCATGATAAATGAACTCGCTAAATGCAAAACTTTGTAATTATTTACAAAAATAATTATAACAATTTAGATATCGATATTATTGGTTGTCTTGTTTTATGGACTTGCAGTGCTGATAAATGTATGAGATGCAAACTTTGGTGTTTTATAAATGTAAAACTTCACGCTTATAAAATATAATCATGTAAAAGTCATCATCAGATGCAAAACTCACGGGAAATGTGAGATTGTTAGGTGCAAGACTCAAGTTCACTAACAATGTAAACGCAGAGTTTTGTATTTAGTGGGCTCAAATAATACACACGATTTTATATTTACAAGGGAAAAACTTTTCAGTTTTATTGGCATCCTGTTTTTATTAGGCTATCATACGTTGCCCCAAGCTAATTTGTGTTGGTATGTTGAAGAAGGCAAAGGAGTCGATATTGCATAGAACTGCATGACGAGAAACAAATTCAGAAATATTCAGTAAGCTCGATAAAACTGTTACATTTTCTAACTTTGCGGCCTTTTTTACATCTTCTTTTTCTTAAGGTGCTATCTTCTTATAGAAGGTTAACAACAACTTCGGCAAATCGTTCACTATCTTTTGCTATTCTTAGTAATAACTGTGAGTTTAGGCCAGTGCAGTCTCTCACATTTCTCAACCATGAGCCTTGTCTCCTGCCAGTTCTCTTCTACCCTCAATCTTGCCCTCCATTATCAGTCTTAGGTATGGCTCAGCAGAAGTTCAAGAGTTTAAGAGTTTATTTAACATTAGAAATAAAAATGCTGCTTACAACACACTGAAAAAGAGTCTTAGTAAGAGTGAAGGGTTACTCCATATAGTCTTCTCTGAAAATTATCCTTGCAAACTAGCTGAAGAAATCCAGACTCATCATTTTGGAGCAAGCCGTGAAGAAGCAGTCATTTACGTTGGACATACCGATAAGCTATTTAATTTTGTTCTATGTATTTCTGCAAGTCCAGATCATGTCCTGCAGCTATTTGGGCACACTTAATCCTGTCTTTACCTTTCTGTCGCAACAATTGCCAAGAATCCAAACAGTTTATTTGTTTTCAGATAGACTCTCCATTCTTTAATAAGGTAGTTAGTTATCTTTAAACTTTGATGCATTGAGTATTCCTTAACTATCTTTGTAACATAAACGGTTTTTGTATTTAGTCAAAGTAAAACTTCTAACCGAGAAACAAGAACAACGACGAGTGACATGGACTAAATATGTAGTTGTCCTAGACAATGTTCCAGAGAATGACTGGTATAAGGTCATATTCAGCGACTAGTCAAAGTCTGGTGTTTTCGTTGGTTACTCTCGCAAAAGACTGATCGGAGCTAAACATGAAGCATTCCATAAGTACTGCTTAAAACGTACGGTTAGGTTTCCTCAAGGTGCAATAGTTTAGAGCTATATGTCAGCTGGAGGGTTAGAATGATTTCAGTCCATAGACGGCACAGTTAATGTTGAAAAGTATCAGCAAATTCTTAACGCAAACTTGTTACCAATCGTTAAAAATCGATCTTGACCGCGATTTAATCTTTCAACAAGATGGTGCTTCTTACCACACATCAAAAACGACCAAAAAATGGTTTGAAAATCATAATTTCAAAGTTGTTGAATGATCCTCAAGCAGTTCGGATCTTTAGTGTTATTGAATTTGAAATTATCAGCAAGTGGGGCATTATCCAATTTAGATAATTGTAATCCCCAAGTTAGAAGTATGTCAGCCAAAATTTAAGAGGCGAATAAAGCAAAGCGAGATGTTAAATCTTATTGAATTGTATTTATAAACTGCTATCTGAATATTTAGTTGTCAGCGAGTTTTATTGAATTTTTGAAAATTGTTTTCTGCAGATCTTTTTTTACAGAAGTTAATGGTTATTGTTTGAAAATGGTGTAATTTGGAACACTAGTAGGAAAAATAAACACAGAATTCATGAAACTGTCCAAATACATATTTAGTTGTTAGGGCTCGTACATGTTTTGTAAATTTCACAGAGGAACATCGATAACTTAATACCAGAATGTATATTTAAAAGGTAAATAAAATAAATAAAGGTTGCTCATGAAACTAAAATTTGCAAGTAATAAAAATTTCTTTCTCAAAATATTATTCCAAACACAAATGAAAATGATCCGAAATAAACAATTATATATAACAAGGTTACAAGAAATGTGTTTAATACCAAAAATAGGTGAATAGATTAGCATGATCTTACATTTTAGATATGATATTATTTACTACGTATTATGAATGCACAGCTGTTTTCTTCTGAAACTAATAATGGTTTCAATTTATAAAAAATCAGTAATTGATTAAAATAAAGTAAGCACTAATAACGAAAACAAAAACGTCATTTTAAGAGATTGCTAGTCAATAATATTTTTGTTGCATCTTTATTTAAATATTTTTAAATTACATAAAAATACATCTGCACTGACCGCTGGACCTTGAAATTCCCATCTAAACTATCTTTATCACTACCCAAACTTTTTTTGCCAAATTTCTCTTTAGGCAATATTTGATAATATTGTTGCATGCGCTCATTTTTAAGGTTTAATTTAAAAAAATAATCAGCTTTCTAGCTCAAATATGTTTGGAGATATAACGATTTAAACCACTGGAAGAACTTAAAAAACTGAAAGCTCTAATTAACACATTAAATCGCTCGGCTCTATAAAATATAGAACGAGAAAATGTACTACAGAATGTCAATAAGAAATAAAACAACGAATCTGATATTTTTAATTAGGTATTGAAATTAAAATGCGTTCCCAATAAAAATTAACAAGTCAATCAAAAATCAATATATTTCATTATTTCATAAAATCAATTATTAGTCGTTATAAATAACCAATAAGTTTTACCTTGTGCGATCGAATAGTAACTGTTTTGTAAAACAGTGACAGAAAGAAGATAATTTAAGAAGAACTACAAATTCCTTTTTATAGTTTGCTTTAATAGACATGTAAAACGTAGTTTCTAGTACATAAACAAACATAAATACAAAACAATACATCTTCACTGACCGCTGGACCTTGAAATTCCCATCTAAACTATCTTTATCACTACCCAAACTTTTTTTGCCAAATTTCTCTTTAGGCAATATTTGATAATATTGTTGCATGCGCTCATTTTTAAGGTTTAATTTAAAAAAAGAATCAGCTTTCTAGCTCAAATATGTTTGGAGATATAACGATTTAAACCACTGGAAGAACTTAAAAAACTGAAAGCTCTAATTAACACATTAAATCGCTCGGCTCTATAAAATATAGAACGAGAAAATGTACTACAGAATGTCAATAAGAAATAAAACAACGAATCTGATATTTTTAATTAGGTATTGAAATTAAAATGCGTTCCCAATAAAAATTAACAAGTCAATCAAAAATCAATATATTTCATTATTTCATAAAATCAATTATTAGTCGTTATAAATAACCAATAAGTTTTACCTTGTGCGATCGAATAGTAACTGTTTTGTAAAACAGTGACAGAAAGAAGATAATTTAAGAAGAACTACAAATTCCTTTTTATAGTTTGCTTTAATAGACATGTAAAACGTAGTTTCTAGTACATAAACAAACATAAATACAAAACAATACATCTGCACTGACCGCTGGACCTTGAAATTCCCATCTAAACTATCTTTATCACTACCCAAACTTTTTTTGCCAAATTTCTCTTTAGGCAATATTTGATAATATTGTTGCATGCGCTCATTTTTAAGGTTTAATTTAAAAAAATAATCAGCTTTCTAGCTCAAATATGTTTGGAGATATAACGATTTAAACCACTGGAAGAACTTAAAAAACTGAAAGCTCTAATTAACACATTAAATCGCTCGGCTCTATAAAATATAGAACGAGAAAATGTACTACAGAATGTCAATAAGAAATAAAACAACGAATCTGATATTTTTAATTAGGTATTGAAATTAAAATGCGTTCCCAATAAAAATTAACAAGTCAATCAAAAATCAATATATTTCATTATTTCATAAAATCAATTATTAGTCGTTATAAATAACCAATAAGTTTTACCTTGTGCGATCGAATAGTAACTGTTTTGTAAAACAGTGACAGAAAGAAGATAATTTAAGAAGAACTACAAATTCCTTTTTATAGTTTGCTTTAATAGACATGTAAAACGTAGTTTCTAGTACATAAACAAACATAAATACAAAACAATACATCTTCACTGACCGCTGGACCTTGAAATTCCCATCTAAACTATCTTTATCACTACCCAAACTTTTTTTGCCAAATTTCTCTTTAGGCAATATTTGATAATATTGTTGCATGCGCTCATTTTTAAGGTTTAATTTAAAAAAAGAATCAGCTTTCTAGCTCAAATATGTTTGGAGATATAACGATTTAAACCACTGGAAGAACTTAAAAAACTGAAAGCTCTAATTAACACATTAAATCGCTCGGCTCTATAAAATATAGAACGAGAAAATGTACTACAGAATGTCAATAAGAAATAAAACAACGAATCTGATATTTTTAATTAGGTATTGAAATTAAAATGCGTTCCCAATAAAAATTAACAAGTCAATCAAAAATCAATATATTTCATTATTTCATAAAATCAATTATTAGTCGTTATAAATAACCAATAAGTTTTACCTTGTGCGATCGAATAGTAACTGTTTTGTAAAACAGTGACAGAAAGAAGATAATTTAAGAAGAACTACAAATTCCTTTTTATAGTTTGCTTTAATAGACATGTAAAACGTAGTTTCTAGTACATAAACAAACATAAATACAAAACAATACATCTGCACTGACCGCTGGACCTTGAAATTCCCATCTAAACTATCTTTATCACTACCCAAACTTTTTTTGCCAAATTTCTCTTTAGGCAATATTTGATAATATTGTTGCATGCGCTCATTTTTAAGGTTTAATTTAAAAAAATAATCAGCTTTCTAGCTCAAATATGTTTGGAGATATAACGATTTAAACCACTGGAAGAACTTAAAAAACTGAAAGCTCTAATTAACACATTAAATCGCTCGGCTCTATAAAATATAGAACGAGAAAATGTACTACAGAATGTCAATAAGAAATAAAACAACGAATCTGATATTTTTAATTAGGTATTGAAATTAAAATGCGTTCCCAATAAAAATTAACAAGTCAATCAAAAATCAATATATTTCATTATTTCATAAAATCAATTATTAGTCGTTATAAATAACCAATAAGTTTTACCTTGTGCGATCGAATAGTAACTGTTTTGTAAAACAGTGACAGAAAGAAGATAATTTAAGAAGAACTACAAATTCCTTTTTATAGTTTGCTTTAATAGACATGTAAAACGTAGTTTCTAGTACATAAACAAACATAAATACAAAACAATACATCTTCACTGACCGCTGGACCTTGAAATTCCCATCTAAACTATCTTTATCACTACCCAAACTTTTTTTGCCAAATTTCTCTTTAGGCAATATTTGATAATATTGTTGCATGCGCTCATTTTTAAGGTTTAATTTAAAAAAAGAATCAGCTTTCTAGCTCAAATATGTTTGGAGCTCTAATTAACACATTAAATCGCTTGGCTCTTTAAAATATAGAACTAGGTATTAGTAGCAATAAGTATCATCACAATTTTTTATATGCATTTAACCTATAATAATAAATTAACCTACACAATTTAAATAGTTTTCATCTAGAAAATACATATTAAAATCAACTAAATTCAACTGAATTAAATAAAATTCAGACACAATTGAATGGAAGTGAAAGATTTATTAAGTAGCTTTAATAAAATTATTTTTGTCACTTTAAATGACGCAATCCTTACTGAGAAACACACATAGTATTTTGGCAACGCAGAGAGTTTCGAATATACTCCCAGATGTTAAGTTTTATGCAAATAAATCAAATTTTAATTATTATGGCCGCCATATTTCATCCGCGCTTTAAAATTTGCAAACGTTGACATCAAATTTGAAATCAGCGACCTGAAAAACCCCTTTGTAGAAAATTTCATACAAATCCAATAATATTTCGAGTTTTATGATGTTTTTATGCATATAATATTTTAAATCTGAAAGCCTTTTAAATAAAATTCATACACATACAGAAACGAAACTAAAAGTATTTATTACATAGCGTTAATAAAATAGAATTATTTTTGCCAGTTGAGATGACGCAATCTTTACTCAGAAATGCAGAGAGTAACTCGACACCGCAGACAGGCAAAGGAATTCAAGCAGGCTGGCCAATACTGAAAAAATAAATGGACGCTGTATAAACCTATAGGTTGCATAAAATAAACAGACGCTGAATAAACCTATAGCTTGCAAAAGACGCTGACTGATACCATCATTTATATACACTTATATACGCCGGACGCTGGGCGCTACGCTTTTGGTCCGGACGCATGGTAGGCCTCTATAGATATATATATATATATATATATATATATATATATATATATATATATATATATGAAATTGATATATAAATCTAGTGTACACGCACACTAAGGAAAAACCATTTAACACATAAAATTATAATATACAAATATACAGTAAAGGATTGCCAAACGTTATTGCTGTTATAAATAGTTGCTGCAATAAAAGTAATTTACGATACAGCTGTGTGTTCTTTAATCTAAAGAAGAACGTCACCAACCAGGTTGAATGTAGCGTGATCCAAGAGACAACCAGTAACCAAGTAACGGTACATAAGCGAGAAGCTCAGCGTAATGGTCTTTTAACAACCCAAATATACAACGTAGTGTATAAAGTTATGGTAAAATAAAGAGAATGATATAAAAAAAGTCTGTAACAAACAAAAGTAAATTACCAGAATGCACCAAGCAAACACTTAATAACTACCTTAGATGGAAGTCGATCTTCTGAAATAGTTATACAGCTTCCAAATGCGGCTGACGTCGAATAAATATTGAATCCTGTCAAAAGAATTACAGTAAAGAGATTGAACGTAAAGAAAAGCTAAACTACGAATCTCGAAAACGTGCTTGTAACCTCCGAAACAACTAGCGGTAAATCCCTTACGGTACCAATAAAATTGGAAATCATCACCAAAAATTAATTATAAACCTGCACAAATGTAGTTCCCATTTCACAACATAAAGGGAAAATCAATGTAACGTCAATGCCACTAAAACAGTCTTTTAAAGAATTTGCCTCATACGAACGAAGAAACGAAGTGTAAGTTCTCTTATCAACAGGAAGTTAGTTGCAAACAAAATGAAAAGAATACGAAAATCCCTAACGCTATACAATATAACAATAAAACATTGCTATACAGAGTGCTACAAAATCAGCACGTAAGCATAGTACGTAGCATAGACACTGATGTATATAAACAAACCCTTGCATGCCGCCATAATTTTCCTTTCCTTCCTGGTTTTTTAAGACCGATTTCCTAATTCTTTTTTATAAACTTTTTTATAAAATCATACACAAAAAATTCTTTACTATAAATACTTTTGTTTCGTTACGTTTCGTTTCAGAGTTTTACAGGGCCGATCTGCGCAATTCCAAGATAAATATTTTACGCTGTAGATTTGCCAGCTCTCCTTAGTTTTGTGATTTCTTAATTATGTATTTATACTTTTAAAAGCTTTTTTGTAATCGATAGTATATTTTGTAATACATAGTTTGGGTAGACTATTTAAATACTAGAATTATTTAAAGTGAACCATCAACGTTACCGAAACTGTAGTGTGTGGAAAAGTTTGTAACGTTAAATATTTCAAATAATAAACTTAGTCCCACTCATGGACGCCATTTTGTAACAAGAAAAAACAGATAAGTCCGACAAACGGACATCAATTTGTAACTATATTAATCTCAATCAAACAATTAAAACAGTTAAACAATTTATACTTATGTAAAATAGCTCATGACAAATATAAGGTACACATTTTCCTACCGCTTGATACCTAAAAATTAAAAAAATGACTTAGGGACCTCTTTATAAAATACAAATTTGTTATTACGTAAATAAAGAACATAAATCAAAACGTTAATGTTTTCTAAAACTCAAGAATAATCATTTAACAAAATGGCTTACGGTAAACCCGATTCCACATTAATAAAAAACGCTATGACACTTACGTATTATTGGCCTTTATTTAAACAGTACAAAAATTTCCACACATTGAAGTTGCTGCTAAATGAAAAACAGAACCGTAATTGCTGAATTCTGAACTTTATGTATTAAATAAATTTTCCAATTTTACAACAATATCCATTTTTTAACTTATGATCGTTTTTATTGTTTATTCTGTCACTACTACCTGGCAAATTGAACTGTTATCCAAACAAATTCGAAGCACTTAATTGTTGGGTGCTTTTCAAATAATAACAGTTTGCTTACGGCGTTATTAGAGCTGAACAAAACCAAAATTTCATGTTTAACGAAACATTTTCTCACAATACAGTCAAACTGTACACTCTTTAGTGACTATTAATAGGAAGAATAATCCCATGCAAAACTGGTTCTTTCAAAAATGATCTTTCACATGTCAAAAGACCAATTACGTAACTAATTTCTGTGAACTGTTTTATCACCTCGGTATTAAATCGGAAACCGGGAAACTTCTAAACTGAAGACCGAAACACTTAATTTTCCATAAAAGTTTAAACAATATACCCAACAATACGATAATATACTTAAAAACTCTCTAAAACAAAACCAAAACCAAATAAGAAATATGAAATTTTTGTTTGCGCTTTTCTCAAATTTACGTAAAAACATGGTTCTATAGTTATATTTTTATAGATAAAATTAATAATAACAACTAAATTCATATAAATGGGCATTTATTATATAATAATCACGCAGCTCCCTTTGCAAGCTAATTAGAGAAGAGGCTATACACGCTTCAATACCTAAATAGAATTGTTGTACTATTTATTTGCTAAAATACAACAAAGTAATATTCCTTAGAACGTGCTTGTTTAGAGTTTTTAACAGAAGAACTGTAGAAAATATATACATTTGAAACTAACACAAGGATTCGCATAAATACGATATTTTTGGGAGAAATTTTTAACAAAATCGCTATAACGACTGACAAAAGATTAAAATTTTAACCATATCGACGAATTTAAAGACAAAATATTTTTAGGATAACTGTATCTATCTGGGACAATAGAGGTCGTTACGCCTTCAGTAATACACAAAATATAATCAATACATATCTCTATAACTTTACATACAGTAAAAAAAAGGAAACTCTCAAAATCTGGACTCTACACACCCGAGAATTATTTTGTATTAGAATCACTGCGTGTGACACGTCCTGTGTTGTGACATGTTACCTTTTACTAACCAATATTTACCCACTTTCCCTATATAATTGAAGTCAAGTCCTCTTTAACCTTTGCAGGATTCAAATAGCTGTTCGAATATAATTAATCAAAACAAAGCGAAACAAAATCAACATTTCCCATATACAATTGTACATCACTTGTGATTGAAAATGCACTATTCAATAGATGATGAATTTACGTTTGGATAGGATAACAAATTCTAAAGCGAAATAACCTCTTCATTAAGATAAGCATCTAGTGATGCGAGAGTGTGACAAAATTAGTTTTTTTTAATTCTCTAAAGCGAACAAGTCTCAGAGCTGTTCAAAACGCTTTAATAAGCCAATCAGCAACATCAATTTAATTAAAAATAATTTTTATATTACAATTACGAACCTATTTTCTAAATAGGCAACAAAAATAAATTCCACGCAGTGTGAGTTATCTGTGTTTCATATTATTTTGTTACGGGGCTCAGGACGGATATTTAGTTATATTAACTTAGCTCTGCCTCCTCCAAAACGTTGAAAATTAACCTTGCTCTTCGCCCTGCCGACGTAACTATAGGCAATTCAAATAAAATTTACTTTAGCCTCAAATAGAAACCGTAAATTTACTTGAATAATCTGACCTACCACTGCATTAATTTTCTCTTGGTTTGTTCCGTCTCCACTGATTACACGCAGAACATCCTTTCTAAAAGATAGGGTATTAATAACAAAAAATTATTTAATATAAAGGGAAAAACCCTGTTGCCGTTGCCCAAAAATTAGAAAATGAAACAGTAATTGAAAAATTCTAAAACGAACTATATTTTTGTTGGACTATTAACAGTTTATACAACCTCTTAAACGGAACTAATAACAGTTGCTGTTTAGTTAATACTGTCAGTTTTGCTTTTGGAATTTCCACTGAAGCGCTGCTGCTGTGCCGCACACTTTAAATGCTTTCATTTATACTTACATAGAATTAAGAAAACTAATTAATTTTACTACTTACTTTGATTGTCTAATTGGATACATTTTCCGTTCTTGTTTTTCAAAGACGGGCGCTTTTAATCTTCTTGTAGTTGTAACCTTTACTTTAATTTATCTTTCGCGTTTTATTTTCCTGCAATATTGTAATTCCTACAAATTCCTATAGAATAGGTAACAGAAATTATTGCTGACGACGCTCAAAGTTATTATTAAGCACGTGAAACTAACGTAGCGGCTATCAGCAGTAATCTAAACTCGAAAAGCTTAACTTACATTCGTTAACTTCTACTTATGGTAAACCTAGGTGAGAAAAGCCTATAATTGAAGTAATGTAAAAATATAATTAAATTGAAGGGCTTGGTGCAATAGTGGACTAACCTACATTTGCATAAATTTAAGATATTTCAAGGTTTAATATTTTTTCTGAAAATTCTATACATAACCACAGGAATATACGTAGATGACTGTAAATTGTATAATCAACGAAATACTAAAATTTTACAACCATTAAGTTAGTGCACTATTGCACCCAGAACCCTTAAATATTATATTGCCTACAGAAGCGTTGTAAACCTCATAAATAGTTGTTTTTGTACCTCTCTACCACAAGTAGATCATAAAAACCATTTTATTAATAGTTTCTTTGGACGTGCGCTTACCAGAGTTCACAACATTTGTTTCATAGTTCCCGGTCAGTTAACATTAATTGAGTTATTTTATGTTGCGGCCATGCCAAAGAAGTTTTTAGGTTTTCCTTTATGTATTAAATTGTTCATGATATAATTTCATTCAGGAAAATGGCTCATTGCTAAATGGTGTGATGCATCATATGCCCACACTATATGTTTTAGTGGCTTGGAGTTGAAGAGAATGAAGCAGTAATTAACATTTTTGTAATCCATTTCACAACTATCGTTGACGTTGATTTACAAGTTTATTAGCCAATTAAAGATACAAGTAGTTTATATCATTTTGTTCAAAATTCCATAGGCTACATTTGTAATTAAGAATTAAGAAATTTGATAATTTTTATCGTTGTTAAAATCTGTTGACGTCACGCGCATTCAATTTTGTTAAAATTTTATTTTGTTTTTGAAAAGAGTATAAATGAGCCTGCAACGAAAAACAATTTAGTTGGCATGATTTTAAAGCGGTGGGAGCACTTCTTGTGCTAGCTCGATTTTCATAAAAAAAAAGTAGGATTATAAACCTATTGTAAACAAATAAAATTTGAATACTACAAAGAAGATTATACTTACCATTTATAATATTATTATTAAACCAAGAAGATTTTATTAGCAATTTCCTAGGCAATTTATTGGATTGCAACGCATAATAATCAAGAAGGAGATTTTATAAATTAAATGCATCAGCTCATAAGTCGATATTGGTTGATAGTTTTGGAAATCCGTCAAAGAGGAGAACTGCATTTTCTGTTCTAGTTTATTTACTAACAGAGAAACCAGAAGCCAGTGAATATATTTGCGGATAGTTTTCTTTTAAACATGCGTTTTTAATTATTTCTGATATCAGTACCTACCAGATCTCCTTGATAACTTTCAGCACCATTGGCTTAACTTGGTGCGTTTGTGCTACTAGGATGTCACAAGATATTATTATTATTATTACCATTTATCACATTATTTTAGAGATATAATACTGCGATATATAATAATTGTAAGCATAAATGAATAAAATTGTTGTAAACTATAAAATCCCACAAAATCCAAAATTGTTGTTTTTTGTCTCTTTTATTATAGTTACAATAATCCTTGATGTGATTTTGATTTTCTGCTGGATTCAAGGGTCTTAATTAGGAAATGACGCTAATTATGTCAATGGTAGATGGAAAAGTGTGCAATGCGATCTCGCATACTTCTACAATGCAGTGTAACATTTGTCAACTCAAAATTTCTCGATTCAACGATTTAGATGAAATTAAGAACAGTCGTGTAAATAATCAAGGCAATGTCGATGTTATTTCAATTTTACATTCAAATATAAAATTCTTTGAATGCATCTTGCACATTGCTTATCGCTCGGACATTAAAAAGTGGAAGATCAAGCTGAACGGTAACGACAAAATTGTCATGACGATTCGAAAACCAAAAATTCAATACGACTTCAAGGCTAAACTAGGACTACTAGTTGACGTCGTCAAGCCAGGGTATGGAACAACAAATGACTGAAACACAGCTCGAAGAGCTTTACAGGATGTCGATACATTTGCTGAAATTACCGGTGTTGACACGGAATTGATTTTTCGATTCGGTGTGATATTGAGAACGATATCAAGCAGTTGGTCTATTCATATAGATAATTTCACGAAATACTGCTTTGATACTGCGGAATTATACGTCAATTTGTATCAGTGGTATTACATGCCTCCAACTGTACACAGGGCCGTAGCTTGAGCAGGGCAAGCAGGGCTTGTGCCCACGGCGCAAATTTCACAAGGCGCAAATTTTAGATGGCGCAAAGTAAAACACATTGACGCACACCTGGGGTTGCTAGGTTGCACGCAGTTACACGTATTCGCCTATAGGCAAATTCGTTCGCGCGACGCAGTGGCGGCAGCCAATCGCGGTGCTAGGTCTGATGGTGTAGAGTGTACACTAGGGTGGTCCAACAAAAAAGCCAAGTCTAAAATCTTATGCTCTCACCTCCTAGGATTATTGTATATCGAAAAAAAAGTACCCCTATTTTTTATTTTGAAATCGGTCGATGTTTAGGGGTGCCTCAAAGCCCTTAAAATTTCCCATGTATTTTCTATGGGAAAAAACACGTTTTCGTAGATTTGGTATAGAATCCTAGAAAATCAATGTTTTTCAACCGTACTACTGTGTTTCTCTTCAGAAATTTTCAAAGAATGACATCCAATAATTTATTTATTAAATTTCTCATATTAACTATTTTTTACAGACCCGCAAAAACCAATAAATGAAAGAAACACATAAAAATCGTTAAAGAATATTTATTACTATTTTTTAATAAAAAATATTTTGATAAATAAATTATTGGAGGTCATTCTCTGAACATTTCTGAAAAGAAACAGAGTAGTCCCTTTGAAAAATATTGATTTTCTAAAATTCTATACCAAATCTATGAAAAAGTGTTTTTCCCCATATAAAATACATGGGAAACTTTAAGGGCTTTGAGGCACCCCTAAACATTGTCCGATTTCAAAATAAAAAAATAGGGGTACTTTTTTTCGATATACAATAATGCTAGGGGGTGAGAGCATAAGATTTCCAACTTTGCGTTTTTGTTGGACCACCCTAGTGTACACATTCTTCCAGATATACATATACGTACCGCCAACGCGGCATGTGTCGAATGTGTCGCCTAGTGTACGCGAGATGCAACACACAGAAAATGTTGACGTTGGTGATTGTTGGCCAGTGTTAGCTAGTAAACGCAGCTTGACTCTCAGAGTTCGGGACTCGCATAGACATCGGACAATGTCGGGCGTCATCGGCCGACTGAAGTAGAGCTGGAAGCTGAAAGTATTGAGACCGCTCGACTCTTGACCGCTGAGGGCCGAGAATAAAGTTGCGTTTTTCTTAATTTTGTAAACTACTACTTATTTTTTGTTTGAAATACAATTTCCTTTTAAACAATTGAATAATTTGATTTTACCAATACAAATAATATAATTTACATTTTAAATAAACTTATTCGAAAATTGAGGGGAGGGCGCAAAAAATATCCCTTGCCCACGGCGCAAAATTTGCTAGCTACGGCCCTGACTGTACATAAAGTGCTAATGCACGCACCAAAAGTTGCAAGCGAAGCTTTACTTCCTATTGGAAGATTGTCCGAAGAAGCGTTAGAATCATAGCACAAAATTATCAGACGATACCGAGAGAATCACACAAGAAAATTGTCTAAATTGAAAACTACGGAGGACCTCTATTCCAGACTAATTTTACAATCGGATCCTTTTTTTTCGATGTCTAGTTATATGCGAAGAAATCTACTGACAAATGCTGACGATGAAAAACTTTCAAACACGGATGAAGAAGTGAAACATCTTCCGCAGACCACTGCAACTGATATGAAATTAAGAAAAAAGCGAATTTAGAGGATGGAAAAGGCGTACAGTTAATTAGGTACTTGAAACAAAATCTTTCGTGCTCAGGTTCTCCATATTGACTTAGTAATATTGAATTTCTTGTTATCATATTATTTAAATCGAGTAACCCAAAACACCTCTGAACAAAAATAAAAAAATTATATTTAACCACAAGAAACGTATAACCAGAGAATTCTTTGTTTATATCCTCCATTTTGAATCAGCCATATTGATTTTCAATTGTTATTATTATATTCAAATTTAGTAACCTTGAAAATCTATTAAGAAACATCACAATATTATTTGAAAAACAAATAATGTATAAAAATATAGTTTTTATGTTTAGGTCCGCCATATTAGATCCACCATTTTGAACTCTAAGTTTTTATTATCATATTCGAATTCAGTATCCCCAAGAATATATTAAAAAGCATAAAAATCATATTTTAGCCACAAAAAACTTTAAAATATAAAGATATTTATACTTCGATCCGCCATTTTAAATTTGCAATTTTTGACATAATATTAGAATTCGGCGACCCCAAAAACCTATAAATACGCATAAATATCTCGTTTTAATAGCAATCTCTGAAAGTTATTGAATTTTTTCCGCATTTTGCCAGTTACAAACCACAGTGCGACGTCAGAAGTATAATGTACAAGGTGGCTCACGCAAGATGATCCTGTACCTTACCTTGGAAACTGTAAGACTTACAAAAAAAGTTAAATAGGTATCAAAGTTGGTTGGTGTAAAACAAATTTCACCCTTAACCTTATTTTCGGTCAGGTATAAACCGTATATATTATTAAATGGCATAAAGTTCTTTATGTTCTGGTACAGGAAATTTTGTATTTACTAAATAGGCGTAAGAGTGATGACGTCATCGTCATAACCTGCCAAGATCCACCGCGACCGACCATTGTTTCTCTAACATAGTTACTATTAGTTTAAAATATAGATGACTTAATCCTACATAATTAATTCATCTCGTAACCCGATGACGTAGTTCTTTTTGCAGCCGGCTTCCGGTCTATAAGGAGTGAGTCAGACTGATTTCAGACATATGTTTTTTTCAGTTCAACTTGTTACATTAATGACTCAACCTAACCTTCTCTAAAGGCCAGTAAGTGCCTCACACTTCTAACCAGGTGTTGTATACTTGACAATTTCTTCCGTTACAAATATGTGAAATTTTCTTGTTTTTAAATTCACTTGCATCAGTTTCCGTGTTTATGTCTCTGTTCCTATTGCATCGAAATATTTTTTAAGATTTTTTGTGCATGATGTTTCTAAGTGTCTGAGGTTATTTCTTAAGATATGATTTTATGAAGATTCTATACAAACGTACAGCTCAAGTGATTCGATTCATGAAGATAGAGGATATTAGAAGTTCTACGCCTATTTACTTTCGATGTACTTTACTTAACGTATTCCAAATTCGAATAAATCTATTTCTATCAATTACTTAGCCGCCAGTAAAGTTGAGAAAAATAGTTTTTACTTAGACAAATAACTCCGTTGATGACCACAAGTTATAAAAGACCATTGAGTTGACTTCAATAAACCTAGGCCAGTGTGGTGTCTTTAGACTCCTTATTTAATAAGAAGAATAGGGAAAATATCATCTCCTGGAAACATTGACACTGTTCCACTGACATCCAGTAGCCATAAATGGTTATCACACTCAGTTCAACTTACCTAGGCAAGTGGGAATTTCTTCGACTATGGGTGACTTAGGGTTGCAGATAATGATAGAGGGGTAAAAATGTTCAATGAATAAAAAAAGCTGAAAGTGCATTGCTGAGTGCATGCTGTGCTTAAATTGTTTTGTATCAGCATGTGCTTCCAACAAATGTAAAGTTGCACACATGCAGTATGAAATGCAAATCCACGCTAAAAAGCGTCTAGCACTTCTGCTCTGAACACCTGCATCCTGCTTGCTAGAGTGCACTAGATCGCCTACATTACAATTTCCTCCTCGCCTTTGCTACTTGTAAACTGCTGATTTAGCAGTTAGAAACTAAATGGGGCTGAGCTCACCATTTTTGGCCCTGCCTCGGTAAGTGACTATAATTCTACTTTGCTGGTCTTGGATAAGTCTTGAATGGCTGAATTCCATGGCTAACATGGTGATTACCTGACTTTTCTACTGCTTTTGTATTGGTTTGTAGTTATTATATTTTCAGTATATTGTTAAATTGAACTTTGCGTTTCATTCTGTCTCTACCCTTAACTACACCCCTAAAAGTCACGACAAACCCCAATCCTGACAATATTCCACATAAAGTTTACTACTTGTCTATTCCAATATTTTCCAAAAGAATTCTTTAAGGAAATTGCCGAAATCTTCTTTTGAGTTTCAGCAGTTTTATAACTCTGTTATTAAGAGAGTGGAGATTTACGTCTACATTTTGGAATAGTTTAGTTCTTTTCGATTAAATTGAACGTAAACGCTTGATGTTCCTTGACGGTGTTGTACTCTTAATTAAATACTTACCATTGTTTCTATCTGTTAATACAGCATTTTATCCTTCCAAAACTGGCCATAGCATTTGGCACATATGATCAGGAGCACATTTTTATGCGTTCTTTACTAATATAGAGAGCCTATTGTGAAGGCTTTCTGTCACGCTGATTAAATTCACAAAGTGTAACAGAGCCCGGAGAGTTCAAAATCGTTTTTTCTTTCTTTCTACAGGTAAATGGTACTATATACGTTTTTGAGTAATTCACCTATAAACCATCCTTGTTAGCCTATGTTTGTATTATATTCAGAGCCTCTTGCGTTCGTCCTTTGATTACATTATTGAACTTATCATGAGTTAGGGTGACTGGATCATTTGCATACCCAAGCACTCTATGTCCTTTCTCGCTGAATATTGTGATTAGTTTGTCCATAACCAGGTTCCACAGAAAGGGGGACAGTACTCCCCCTTGAGCACCTGCAACCCAAGCTGCCACAGCTTCACCCTGATGTGTTGTTTATACCATTCGGCCTCTAAACAGTCTATCCACCTGCAGCTTGTTTCATCTACTTCTCTGATTCGGGTGCCCTAGTAGTTGAATTGAAAGAAGTATAGCCAAAAGCTCCCGCAATATCGAAATATGCTCTCAGCAGTAATTCTTTATTTTCCAGATCATCTTCTATCTCTCCACATGACTGTGTACAGCCGTTTCTGTAGAAGTGTCTACATTGCAGCATGCTGATCTTGATGTATCGATCTGGTTACCAAAACTTCTACCAGATTTTTTAATATCCTAAGTATGAAAGACATGATACTATCCTGTTCTTTTTTTCTCGGGTTTCGGTATAAAGACTACCCTGATTAGTATAGAGTCGGAAGTATTTTCTACATCTTCACAGTACTTCGTCCATGTTTCTCTCTTTGCTCTTCTCAGTGCTTTGTTCGGTCAACGCGATTCTGTATGTTTTCCACTCACCCGTATTTTCAAATTCGTTCGTTCTTGCCAACTTTGACCTTTGTTGTAAATTTCGACTTTCCGAAACAGGTCCTTGATCAAAACTAAGCTTATTTTAACTTTGTTTTAATATTTTAATTATTAACCCTTAGTTCTTTGACTTATTTGTGCCTTAAGATTCAAGACAGAAACAACGAATTCATGATTTCACATACAAACGTCAAGGCTTTTACATATAGTTATAGAGAAGCTTTTAAATATTAACACGAGAGTTCATAGGGGCATCGCCTGTACCCTTATGTCCAACAAAAAACAAATAAATGCATTTTGTGTTTTTAACTTTCTTGTGTCCCTGGGTTTTTCTTTTTTGTATTTTTCTTTGTTTATATACCGTTACACACGAAAAGGGGTCGTTTATTGAGAATCGTTTTACAACTATTAACCGCAGTTTATTCTGGCGGCTGTGGTCATGGTTCTACAAATACACATAAACAATAAGTCATGAATATGATACAAAATGCTTTATTTCCAATAAAAGAAAAGAAAATCGATCAATTGTGTAGAGCAAGATTTTTAGATAAGTTAACTTCATCTAACAGTGGCAATAGTTTGCTCACTTTGGCTAAATAATCATATCTCAATTTACAACCTAAATAATGAAATTATTTATTATATTTATAATTTTTCAATAAAACTCTAGGAGATTCGCGGATAACTAACACGGCTACTGGTAGTAATATACCAGACATCGTATCGAGAGGTACACTACACACAGAAACGCCAGTTACTGTGTGGGAATTAGGTTAAAGGTTACGTAATAAGTTTTATTGAATTATTTAAAAGCGTAAGAAGAGCCCAACTGTAAACATGGATGCATTTTTGCTAAAAGAATAAACTAGAAAAGATTTTAAAAAAGTAATGCAGTTAGTAGGAAGCAAATGCAGGGAATTGTAAAGCTACTCTACCACGCAGCCACCGTTTTATTTCAAGTAAATAAGTTGCGTTTTATTTGAGTTAATTTGTTATTTTTTAAATATTTCCTTATTTTGCATTTACTTTTATTTAAAAGAAAATTTGAAATCGGCGTCACGGCAGCTATAAATAAAGTGCCCTTGTTAGACAATCTATCCATCCAAATGTATCAATTAAAGGCCTGGTGTACCTAATGACAGCGCCCCGTCCTCTTCTACTTAAAGTAGAGACCCAGAGTTCTCTTGAATATGAGAGACATGTAAAATAACGTTCGAGATAGAATTACTCGGCTCTGACGTTGCTTCGAGAAGACACCGAGTCGCCGAAAATCTGGCTCGAACTCTGCGGTCTGGTAAGGGGCTCGGAATAACCGATCCACCGTTTCGCCTATTCCGAGCAACTACCTGGTAACATGGCCTTCCATGGGTCAGTGTCGAGGGGGCCACTGACCAGGATAGACCTGGTAAGTCTATCCGTACTAGATACAGACTTAATCCATGACTACTTGCTTACATATTAAACCATACCCGAAACCAGTCCATTAATAGAAGGGTATCATAAAACGGCTCCATAAGCATGGCGTTCTCTCTAATCACACTTTTGTTTCTCGTTTGAACAATACCTTTTCTCGACGTTGGCACATAACATTCAAATTTTACAATCTTAGACTGTATTTACAGTGGGTACGTGTTTGTAAGAATGATTGTTTTAAATAAAAAACGTATTAATAAATTGATTGCAATAAATTGTCACATTAGCTGCAAGTGAGTTCAAAGGAGTCAGGAATGCTCAGGAAACTAGAAGTGTATGAGATTAAATTGCTTGGATCATTCATGAATTGCTAGAAAAGCTTATTGTCGATTTTATTGCTTACCCTAGCAAGCCAAGCGTTCGGTATGACGCAACTCGGTTAGTTTTTACTGGCAGCGAATGCTGACTTTTAAAATTTAGCAAACTGGAAACACAAGAATGGCCTGTCAGCAGCAATAAAAAACTCAATGCTAATTTTTCTAGCTTGATTCGCTACCAGTGTTGCATTTAATGGTTACTCTTAAAACATCAAGAATAATCGGTCAACTGTTGCAAAATCTAACCTAGCAATTAAAGCTTGCTATAACTTCACGTTGGTTATACAGTGTGTGCTCAGATTCTACTCACAAGAGGAAGAACTATTTTATTACTGGCCAAAAAACAATATTTATTTTTTCCTTGTTTGTTGAAAAACTTCTAATAATTTAAGTGTTTTAATATTTTATACATTTAAATATTACAGGAAAGATGACTGTGTCCTTTATAGGCTTTCAATTTTTAGGTTATAGAAATTTTAAGTGTTTTGACTGATTTAATATCGTATTTAAATATGACTAATCATGCAGCGACTAATAGTAATGTAACTTATATTTCTTTATTCAATTTATTTTTTATTCAGTTTTAATTAAAAAGTTGCCTAATAAATATGAACGTTATTGATAAGAAAATATTAAAAAATTAATAATTCAAGTCTTTTACAAACTTAAATTAGCGTCCGTTCCAATTTTAGAAAGTTGAAAACTTAAATAAACTTGAGAGCTGATTTTAATTTAATCCTTTAAAAGTCAAAAATATACACTTTAAGGAAACGGCCGTAACTTTACATTTACCATGTATTGATCGGAGTTTACTTCAGTTGCAATTAGTTTGAAGATGTAAAACATGACAGTCGACACGTTAATGACTAGGTAGAAACGGTAAGGTTATTAACAGACTGTTGGCGTAAAGGAAGCACTTCGCGTGGTAGAAATAATCTTTGGAAAGCCGTTTTGGCAGGTTGTCGGTCCGTAACAATACGATGCAGAGAGCAGCTCGTACAATCCGCTTAAATTGCACTGAAACTCTCAGTTATCTCCGTCTGCTGGCACGCGATATACTAACCCACTAACTAATTCACCATTATATACCAGCTTGAATTCGAAAATTCAAAGGCACAAAAGTGTTTTGTTTCACGATATAATGGCCAGAATTGGGAGCTCGCTTTTACAACGGTTTACAGCGCAAAACATACAACAATAAGTTATTCCCAGAATGTCATAGACATTTTGTCTCATATATACGTATTAATAATAATAATAGGATTGAGTTTAATTTTATAACAATTTTATAGCAATTACAACTATGACAAACATCGTACACTGATTATATTGAAAATAATAGGTGTTTATTAAAAGCGATGTTTTTTTAATATAAACGTTCTCATCCTAAAACCTAAATCACGAAAAAGGAAGAGTGATATTTTCAGATTTCTCGAGTATTGTTACGGATACTTAAGCCACCCATTGTCTACCGTATGAGTTGTTGAAATGAAAAGTAGTTCCTACAGTTTTTTAATTGGAATTTGGTATTTGTAAAACACATCACCAATTAATTCTAGTTAGTTTTTTCCCTCTTGCATGATAGATTTACACTGACTCAAATAAGTTTCCATACACAAACAATAATTTTTAATGTTCCTTCGTATTTTATATTATACAGGGTGATGCATTAAGACATAGTCAGACTTTGCCAGTGGTTAGATAACCATTAAAGAAAGAAAATTCCTATATGCCATTTTTCTCGCACCTCTATACTTTTGGAGAAAAACGGCATCGAAGTTCAACCTAATGTTTTCAAATTTAATAGTATGAATGCACATGACACAAATTTTAAAGTGATGACAAACCATACTTGTTTTCTAGAATGTGCAAGGGTAGCGTACACTGAGAAAAAGATTTATTAGATGTAACTAAAATTTATTTGAGGTAAACAAATACTAAAGCTGAATACGGCGAAACAAAGATACAGTTATATGAACCAAAGGCTTAAGTTCGATATTACAATTAAGCAATAATTTAGTGGAGTCAAGAATTATGTAACTGAAATAAAAGTGTTTCTAAAGAAACAAAGCGGAAAGTTAAGTCATATATATTGTTTGTTTCACAGAACTAAATATAATTCCTACAACCTATGGCTTATTTGCCATAACATAAGTAAAATAGTTGTAACATAGAACTAATTATTTAGATCAACTAAATCTTAGGTTGTAGGAAATGTAGGCCGTCTTCCCGTAAGTATGCTTTAGAATTGTTTCATTCTTCGGATTACTTCATAATTCGGGATTATTTGTAACAACAAAATTTTTTGTTCTTTTACATTAATGAATATTTTATTGCAAGGTTGGCTAGTTTAAAAGAAATTAAATTATTATTTGCCTCAAGGAAAGCAAAATATTCATAATTAAAGCATGCATGTCACAACTAAATCAAATTGTTAATAGAATTTATTGTTACTTCTTTTAATTATTTATAAAAATTGAATGAAATCATGTTTTGTTCACAAAACATCACCATTCTTTTTAGACAATAAAACATCTGATTTACCTTTAATGTGTTTTATTTCAAATTTACAGATACAAAACATTTTTCTACATTAGTAATAGGCTAATTTCATGCCAAATCACCTAATTTTAAAACATGACCGTGCTTCGATATTTCAGATTTTGTTCAGATTTTCTCCTTGCATATTTACATTCGAGGGCATCAGATTAGAGGGGCGTATCACCAAATTTGTGATCTTTTATCTCTCAGAACAGGTGAATGTTTTGTATGGCCAGATTAATGTCTTACAAAACAAAAAATCACAATTCGCCCCTCTGATCAAATTTCGCAATTTGAGAAAAATGAGAAGATAAGACAATGTGTCCAAAACAATTTATTTTTTTAAATTTAATGTAATTGCCATACATAACTACACGTTGGAGAGTTTTAAATATAAATAAGATTTATACTAATTTTGCTTCATATAATGTTAGGCACAAATAAAAATATTTTCTTACTAGTAGTTAGTATTTTCATCGTAATAAGTTGGCAATTTTAAGGTTACCCCCCCCTCCAAAAAAACTCTTTAGGGTCGTCCCTGCCCACACTTTGCATCATCTGGCTAAAATTGTCATAACTCCCTTATTTTTTATGTTATCTAGCTAATTCAGGTATCAGATTAAAACTAGTTTTTGGATCTTTCAGAGTATATCAGAAACGTGCACCAGACATTGAACAGTAGAAAAAGAGGAGGCTCTGAGAACAAATTTTTTTCAAAAATAATTTTTTTAAAACTACAAAGAACACCCTTTTTATTTTTTAACCAAGCCACGTATATGCTAAGGTAATTATATAAAACAACATTCAAAGGTGTGATATTCACAGGAGCAATGTCAAAATTTGTAAAGCACTAAAATTTGCTTTTCTACTGTGCAATGTCTTTGAACGTTTCTTGATATAATCTGAAAGATCTAAAAACTAGCTTTTAATCTGACACCTGGATGAGCCAGATAACTCGGAAAAAACAAAGTAATGACAATAAGTCAGATAATGCGAAGTGTAGGATAGCAGTATTTGCAAAGATATCGAAATTTTCAAAAATCTTCGGCCGTTTTCATCCAAGAAATCTGAAAAAATTAATTTAATATCATTTCATAATTTATGTGTCTATATACAAGAAAAAATTTGAAAAATCTAAGACTTGAAGCAAATGGCTCTATGTGATTTGGCGTGAAATTAGCCAATAATTAATGAAAATCATTGAATAAATGAAACATCAACATAATATTTATATAATGAACTGCTACAAACATATAATGAATTGTTGAGTCAATCCAAACTTGACATTTGATTTAATGCAATAATTTGTACCTTCACGTGTAAACCAATCCCCGCTTTTGCTTCACGAGTGGTAGGATTCCAAAATTTCTGTTACCTTGCTTGGCTTGAACTGCATTTTCTCCTGGTGCCGGTGGAACCAACAATGATACTCGTATAAGTGATAATTTCATCACTATTCCCGAATCTGTAAACTCTTAATATTTAAACAAACATGATAAATGTATACACTGCGAGAAATGAAAATGTTGATTCAAAAATTTCTTGTTCAAGAATTATTTATTGTTGACATACTTATTACTTTATGATTTAATGCAATATACCTTCACATGTAAAATAATGCCTTCTTTTGCCTCATGAGTGGTAGGTTTCCAAAATTGCTGTTACCTTGCTTGGCTTGAACTGTATATGCCCCCGGTGCACAGTGCTGGTGGAACCAACGATGATACTCGTATAAATGATAATTTCATCACTATTCCCGAATCTACAAACTCCGAATATTTAAACAAACATGATAAATGTATACACTGAGAGAAATGAAAATGTTGATTCACAAATTTCTTATTCAAAAATTATTTATTGTTGACACAACAAAAAGACTGTTATTATTAAGCTGATTACCAATGTTGCTTTGAATGAAGTTTTAATGGTAATTAAATATAATTGTTTTGTTTGATATTTATATTTTCTTAAACTTATAGCGAATAGGTAAAACCATTTCTCACAACATTAGAAATTGTTTAATATAAGATCAACAATGTTAATTTTGTGTAAAACGAATGTTAAAACAGTTTAAACCTTTAACCGAAAGATGCAGATGATTGAACTAACAAACCAATATGCTGGTTTATTCTTTGATTTAACAATTTCCTTCTTTCAGTGTAATATAAAACTATTTAAAAATTAATTGAATATATAGTTAGTAATTTTAATAGTTACTGGTACTTCTAAGAATTGCACAATGACTTACTTAAATATTACACTAATCAATCAAGTTTTTCTTACCTTTAAAATAATCAATCAGCTGTTCTTTCCAGTTCCACTTAAGATTAAAAGAATTTTAACTTTTTTGGTCACTCATTGAAGTAGGAAACACTTAATCAGTAATCACAATTAACTATAACTGCAACCCGTGTAATAGAACTTCCAAACTTGGTGAAGATTGAAATGTTGTGATGCAATCTTTTTGCACGCGTCATCTTAACGAACATTTTATGAACAAAGAGATCGTAAAACTAAATTAACTGCAATTCATTTAAATAAATATTTTATATTCTGCACGTAACGCAAGCTTGCCGTAAATAAAGATAGAATATCAGCAATTTATAATTTAGTTCTGAGAACTTTATTAAACATTTGTTGCAATTTTCACATTACATCAGTCCCATTATAATAATAAATTTTATTTAAATAAAGAGCTGGTCAACTAAACTGATAGCGTTAAGTCAAAAAATATTTACAACACTGAAATAAATTACACTCAAATAAAGTACCAACTTGAAGCAAAATAACTTGTTTCGTAACACTCGGTCAAGGTCAGAGCCTAAGAATTTGCAAATCCCTTACACTGCAGCTTTTAGTTAAAGTACTTAAAAGTAGCAGTACTTATTTTTTACGAATTGTTTTTATACTATGCAGTTATTTTCTATGTAAACAAATTACCATCTATTAAGGTCCATCTATCAAAACATAAAAAAGAATAAATTACAATAATCATGATATAAAATAATGACCAAATGTAAACTAATTTGGAATGAAATATGAACAACAGTATAATGTAGGAGAAATAATTGCAATCTAAAATAAAGGGGGTTTCTAAGAGTTAGGTAAATACATAATATTACTATATATCAACCCGGGTTTGGAGAGCGAATCCACCCCGGTTATGATGATGATTGATATTGATAATTGGTTAAAATTAATTTAAATTAAGAGTACAAACAAAACATAAAGCAGATTTCAGTAAAAGCGCAGTGAAAATATATATATATATATATATATATATATATATATATATATATATATATATATATATATATATATATATATATATATATATATATATATATATATATATATATATATATATATATATATATATATATACAAAATATACCACCTACATTACAATAGGTAATTGTTGCGAAGATGGAATCTTACCACAACGGAGACTTAACAGGCGGATCGCTTTAATAAATAAATATGAATTTATGATAGATAATTAAACTACACACAAAACAAACAAAATAAGCCATAAGTTTCTTTAAAATTGAAATGACAAAATCTATTTAACACAACAAATGAACAAACAAAAAAATTGAAATAAATAATAAAAAAATGAAATTTGGATACCTTGAAGCAAAGAAAGATCAATCCTAAGATGGTGAAATGCTTTTTATCTTCAGGACTAATATTTCTATAATTTAATTATCTTAAACACACAAATTAAACTAATTAAATACCTTAAAATGTTTAAATAATATCAATGTATTGGTGCATTTTCAATTACCAACTGATCTACTAACAAAACCGAAATCTTCTTTCTTTCATATGGTTTATAACCAAAATGGTTGAAATACAGACATTCACCTCTCTTCATATAAATGTCCAAATTAAATGGCATTAATAAAAATTATTCAAGGCCAGCTGCTATCTTGAGATAAGGTAAGTCCATTCAATAATTAAATTGATAAATTCCCTTCCATAATCTAATTTACAACGAAAGTTGATATTCTTAAAACCCATTTTACGAAAATGAAAAATTATTCCACTAATAAAAATTCACAGCAATCAATATTATTTCAATTTAAAAGTAAATATTATTAAAACAAATTAGTTGAATTCAAAGAACTTCAACAAATTATTAATCACTTTGACGTTTCACCAAAATACAATCTAACATTTTGACGTTTGGAATTGTTTACATTTTTTCACAATACCTTTAAATTTTAAAATATTGCTCTGGGCATATGTGCACTGCTTGAAAGATCTAAATTTATAGAAAGTCACCAAATGTATTTATATCCTTTTGAAAACAAACGAATGTTTTAGTGAGATTTTTGGTGGAAAACAAAAGACAATTTGGAACTAAATACTACATAACCACATAATTGTTTATAATTATTAATAATTGTTTAAACAAATTCACTAGATAGATTGAGAAAAAAATTCTCTTTTTAATAGTATAAAACACTTGCACTAAGACAAAATAATTAGATGGCTAGAACTTGTCAACCATCTCATTTTTAAAATGCATTCAATTAATAATTAAAAATTAAATTAATTATTCAAAACCGCCTAGTTACATCCTTCTATTTCTACAAAATCCATCCTTACATCCTATTTAACATTATTCACATATCTTTAGATATTCAAACCTTAAGATAACAACTAAATTACATAATTTCAGATTACCATGGTAAAATGCAAAAATTTGTGTTTTCAAACCAAAATATCATCTGTAAAAAACAATCTCAACATTTACTTTTATTACTGCTTGACAACAACTCAATGAAATATTTCAGCCCATAAGCTTTATAATCTTAGTAAACAATAAACTTATGATGAAATCATCAAATCGTTAACTTGTAAGATTTTTTTTATAAAATAAACCTGCAGGTAAGGTTATAAATACTTACATACATCTTCACAAGCGTGTACCTTGTCTGTTTTAGGTCAAAACAAGCCTTTTTTTGTAATATTTGTAAATTTGCAATCTACTCTACAAGGAGCATTAAGCAAATACGATAACATGAGTAGACAGTGTTAGGATAAACCACTCATTAGAGATACTCCCTTAGGAATCATTCCACATTATGGTGTTTGGAGGTCGTGTGGCCAGGTTCTATTTAATCTTCTTACGGGTGGATGGGCAGTGGACAGCCGATGAATTAAATCGTTGTTGTGGTCGTGAAGTCTGTTGTAGTAGCTTTGGGAGAATCTACTAACTTCTTCCACGATGAATGGTATGTCGAGGTCCGCATGTAAAGTTTGATTAGACAATACCACGGTGCGTCAGTTATAGCACGGAGTATCTCGGATTGGCATTGTTGGATACTTTTTATTCGGGATGGTTTAGCGCATCCCCAAGGTTGAACTGCGTACGTCCAGATCGGCTTTAGCATCGTTTTATATAAGAGTACTTTGTTGGATAGGGACAGTTTTGATCTTCTTCCAAGTAACCAGTACATTTGACGAAACTTCAGGTTTAGTTGCAATCGCTTAGTCTGTATATGTTTCTTCCAAGTCAACCGTTGATCCAGGTGAAATCCAAGGTATTTGGTTTGCGTTTTAACAGGTACTGGAATATTATTTAGACTTGCTGGCGGACATGTGTTAAATCGAGTTGTTAAGATGACTTGAACTGATTTGGATGGGTTGATTTTAATAGGCCATTTTGTAAGCCATTCGTTGATTAGGTTTAGATGTCGTTGAAGGTTCTCAGATGCTAACACAGGGTCTTTATGTTGGATAACACGGCAGTGTCATCGGCAAAAGTAGCGGTAACAGTGTTTCGGTTTTCTGGTATGTCAGCAGTATAAATAAGATATAGGAGTAGACCAAGGATACTTCCTTGTCGGACACCGGATTTTATAGGATAACAGCTGGATAATTCGTTGGCGTGCTTGACTGTGAAATATTTGTCTGTAAGGTAGGATTTGAGGAGGAGGTAATAATAATTTGGGAGCAGCCTTTTTAGTTT
Source organism: Agrypnus murinus (assembly GCA_929113105.1). Taxonomy (NCBI): domain Eukaryota; kingdom Metazoa; phylum Arthropoda; class Insecta; order Coleoptera; family Elateridae; genus Agrypnus; species Agrypnus murinus. The sequence continues at coordinate 25,864,904 of OV816025.1, read as the reverse complement.
ATAGAATAACCCAGTGTGCCAGACCCTATCAAATGCCTAGGCAACGTCTAGGAACAATGCTGTGCAGTATTTCTTTTCTTCGAGGCTACCCGCTATTTCATTCACTATTCTATGTACTTGCTGTGTCGTGGAATGTCTTTTTCGGAACCCAAACTGGTGTGCAGGAAGATGTGCTGCTATGTCTTTATTATTCATTAGTCTTCCAAGAAACAGTTTTTCAGATAGCTAATAGAGGTAGGAGACTGATCGGCCTGTAAGAGGTTATATTTTCTGATACTTTTCCAGAAAACAAGCCTTGAAATGACTTTAAATTCATATTTGTGTACAAAATTAAGTAACGATAGCACATCGTTAGCTAGACAATGAAATTTTATCAATATAGTCAGAAAATTTTACTTTTTAACTAATTTTTTTCTACCTAATGTGTTCTAGTGTTTTTTTATTAAATTAAAACATTTTCTTTGGATTTATTAAAAAAAATTAATTAAATGTTATTCCCTTAGAGATTATGAAACTTATTTAACATGTTTGTAAATAGGGGTGCATCCTTTCCAATAGCATGTCATATATCATGACAATAAATACATTGAGCCGGCGGTGGACGAGTGGTGTCAGTGCATCACTCGTGTGCCAAGGGTCGTGAGTTCGAATCCCTCTTGGGGCGACGGGATTTTTCTAATTTGGAAAATTCCGCCACCTCAACTATAGGTGTGTGTATGCGTGTTGCATGTTAGATGGGGGACAGATGACCTTAGCAGTTGGTTCCCCCGTAGTGTAGGTGTGAAATAAAAAAAATTAATAAATAAATACATTCTCTTTTTTGTATTGACACAAGTTGTAAAATTAACATTTCCTGGAAAGTATTGAATTAAAATCAAGATAAATAAAAATTCAGCAGTTTAACAAGTGTCTAAAAGGTGTACATTTATTTCAACAATTTAAAGAGAAAAATAAGAGAATGGTGGAGTAGAGTCCTGTTCAAAGAGAACTGCCAGACTCAGAGACACATTTAGCTGGTTCGATAAAAAGAAAAAGAGACAAAATTTACTCTCGAACGCCATTCAAGGGTTAACATTAAAAGGTAAAATTAATTAGGTTAGATTTACCTCAGTTTTAGTTTCGGTTGTGCATCCTATCCAGATAGGCAGACTCCTGCGTGGTGGTTTTCCCTGTACAAAGGAACATCAATAAATCAAGAGATGAGGTTTGTGATTAATTAAAGAGTGATAAATAAAAAGCAGAGCTAGTGTTTTATTTTAAAAGAAAGGAAAAAGTGAATTCATCTCTTCAAGATCAGTTTAGTTAAGGTTAAAATAATTCACCACATTTTCTTATAAGATCTTTTGTAAAGCTGTAGGTGATAAGCCACATAACTTAAAAATAATAAAAGTCAATCATAATACTCAAATACAATAAAAAATCAAAACTTACTTAAGCGAGCCAGCACAATTGTGTTATCAAAATTGTGGGGTTATGTTATAAACTAAGTGTCAAAGTTGACCTTTCAAGGTAATTAGAGATTTCCTATTTAAGCAAACTATCATAAAAGCAAAGATAGGTAAATCTCTTTTCACAAAAACCGTAAATTTTCAAAGGAACCCAAAATTGTAGGTTTGCACATTAGTAAATCAAATAAAAATTTCTCTTTTAAACAATTAAAAGGCTGCAACAGTGCTGTATAGATTGGATAGCAATGTCACCAGAACTGCGTCTTGAGGTAGTCCACTGTTCAGCAATTTTGGCTTGCTTTTATCGTAATCGAAGATCACTTACAGAGTTCTGTTGGAGAGCATGTTATTGATGGATGTGGTATTAGATGATGTGATGAGTGATGTGATTTGACGAGCTTTGGATACTAAGGAACCCTAAGGAATTTATATACATCTCCATCTCTCCAAACTGTGTTATATGCAGTATACGTCACTCTAGTCTTCAGGCGCTTTTAAGACCAGTTACTATATTTATTATCAAGGCGAAATTCTAGTCTTCACAGTCTCATTGTAACGTTAAGCAAAAACTAGACTGCTTATCTGGCACTTGGTCGAAGATAATTGGACTGTCAACATGCTGTTCATAAATTCACACCTCAACTACTTATACTTCATCCATTTTTAAAATAGCTTTTCACTATCTACTACACACAAACGTAGTGTGCCTACTAGGGTTTTGTTCGGTATCGGAAACTCTACGACCTACGTTAAGCAACCAGTTTGGCTTTCCAGTCACTCGCAGAATAGCATGAAAACAGATAAGTATCGATAGGTAAAGGTAGTAGTCATTGACAAAAACAAATCAGAAGTTTTCAAACAATTAGTAACAATTAACGTAAACATTAACAAATGTACGGGATTTTTATATTTTCGTTGTTTTACTGGTAACTACTAAACTGTTAACTTACTAAACAAACTGGTTATTGACGTATTAAATAAAGTTTTTGCTCTTAAGATAATTTTATATTAATGACGTATTTATTAATGCGTAGGGGTATATTTAGATAAACGAGCATTTATATCAGGTATTAAATCGCTTTGCAAATTCTTTTTATATTGATTTTATTTTCAACCAATTCAGTAAATTTTGTTAATTTCAGATTTTAAAGAAATAATAAAATTTTTAAAATATTTAAACAATTATAAAATAACAATCACAATTTTAATTTTTTCGTAATTAATTCTTTGCAGATTACTAATCCCGTATACATTAAAATTATTTTTATTTAAATTATTTATTTACATTAATTTAAAATATGAGATTTTTAATTATTACACTAAAAGTTCGTTTACAGCACACTAATTTATTTACTTGGCAGCATATCGCTAAAAAAAAGAGAGTTATTCTTCATTTTTACTAAAACTTTCTCCTGCTAGCGTTACAAAATAAAATAGGGTAATACACAAATCATTAAATACTCAATCAGTGCGCAATCACTACGTCCGCACGAATCAATCGCAAATATGTGACTGTGTAATACCAATAATAACTAATCTAATTGTTTTTCAATTGTTTGTTCCTTAGTTTACCTATCATTAATGGTAATTGCTTTTAAATGGCTGTGATGTTTACAAATCGGCATTCAGCTTTTACTTTGTTCACTACTGAAAATTGTTTAATAGAATTGTTGTATTTAAAAATCGGTAACCTGATGGTAACATAAAAATAAGTGTCATTATCGTTTTAATTTAATTTTATTGTACTCGAAAAAACATTAATTTGTCGAAGTTGTAATCTAGTTAATAATCCTTTTGCTTACATACATATTGTTATGATATAAAAAAGGTGGTGTGTGTGTGTGTGTGTGTGTGTTCGTTTAATCATTTTAGATTATATCAAAAATTAATTAATAAGCATCGCATTTTTGCGACAATAAAATCTTATCGTGATAAGCGCTGAACTAGTATACACTTTACAACACTTGATCATAGATTTATTTAAATTAAAGACCACTATCACTTATGTTTAATGGTAGCAAGGCAAACTGAAAAGTTATACAAAAACAAACACCATTTACCTTTGTGATGAAAAGAAAATTTGCAGCGGCTATGATTTTAAAATCCAAAGACAAGCTCAGGAAAATTGCATGAGAAAATTTCAGGCGGGTTGCACTTTGACAAAATAATAAAATATTGTTCATCCTATACCTGTAAAATTCTGTTAATGGACAAAAAACAAAAAAATACACAAATAAGTTTCTTTTTGAACATTTAAAAATATTATTTTATTATTAAACACATTAAAAGAATGAAAACTGAAAGTTCAAGAAAGAGAAACGAAAACAAAAAGAATTTCTTACTATCTAAATTGGATTCAATTAACAAACATGGAATAATTTAAATTAATTATTGGTGTCAATTGGATTTATCAAAATAAGAATTAAGGGTCAGTCTAATTTTCTTTGTCCTGATTAATTTTTATTTTATCTATCCCACGATCTTAAATTATAATTAAAAGGAAGAAACGAAACAAAAATAAAGTTAAAGTTTGAAAATAAATTTTTAAATTCCAAATTTTCGCCACTCGAAAATTTTTAAACACACTATATTATTTGGCAGTTTTCGGTAATAGTCGGTAAATTTACCTGCTTATTTGTTGTGATGGTGAACACACATTTCTAAAGTGATCTTTCCAGTGAAAACTGTATTGTAAATAATTACCATTATTAAATATTGGACATGTTTTCTCCAAGACGTGAGTGCATCAAATTAGTTAGTGATTTCCAACAAGTTTCCATTATATCATTTGTTTTAAATTCCTTCCATCCAGAAATAAAGTTCCACTGCGTTTTACAGAAATTTTCTTCTTATAAATAAATAGTCCAAAAACCAAATTAACACTTCACTTTCCTTTTTTTATAATTCACATTAATTGTTCTTTATTACTATAATTATTTAACACTTTTTCAAAAAAATTAAATTTGGATGACATTTGTCGTAACCTCACTGAAAATTTTATTAAATTGTTGCGTGATTTGACATGGCTTCTGCTTTGTATGAAAATCAAGAAGAAGGTAACCAGATTTTTGACCTGCTTTTATATTTTTTTCAAAAACAAAGGCCAAACGTCATTTTTCCACTAACAAAATCTGGTAAGTTACTAAAAAAATTGAACATCTAACCTAACAAGATTTACATAACCAAATTATTGTTAAGAAATTAAATTAAATGTTTAAACAAGTTACATAATCGGAAAGAGGGTAATTTTTTTTATATTTTGGTATATTACGTGTCTAACAAAAAGCAAATTTAACTCCAGGATTCAATGGCAACCATCTTGGATTTCCTGACAAACGTGGTGTTACAAAATTACAGATAATAACATTTTCACACCTTATTACCTCATTTTCTTATTATTAAATTAATCCTAACATCCTATTACACAATATTTACATCAATCTTGGCACCAAAACTTTAAAATATTAACTAGATTTTACTATTTTAACAGATGAGGTAACAGATACAAATTTTAAGCTTCAAAAGGCTAAACCTTCTCTATTTAGAGCTGCCCACTTGAAAATTCTATTGCTAAAGGTGCACTAGAACCTAGTTAAAAATATTGCAGCAAAACATTTCGGCTGCAAATGCATAGATTATCATAAATTTGATGAATCGTTAAACCATCAAGGGATTTACTTGAAATTCAACAACAAAAACTGTGAGTATTGTGGTGATTGCTTGCATACACCTTTCCATCTATGACTTTTATAATTTCCAGGTGAAACTACACCTTAAAATGGCTTGAATTATGAAAAACCAAGTCTAACGACCTAACGATATGCAAATCGTAACTTGTCAAAATAATTTTCCAGTTTTAAGTGGATAATCCGTTTAAGATCTACTTCTTGTTATTATCAAGTGTATCCTTTACTTATTAAGTAACAAATTAATTTATTTAGTTAAGATTTGTTCAAGTCGAGTCCAAACTCCTAAATATATAGGCAACCCAAATGACTTATAGTCAACTATAAGTGCTGGAATCACAGCAATATACATAATCAATTCCCCCTATACCGCATTTGCAATGTCGGGGTTCCATTCAAACTCTTATTATGGGAGTGCAACGTAGGTAATGGAGCTATTGTAACAAGTATATTACACGCCCCTATATTCTATCACTCATACAACTTGCATACTTTATTCTAATGAGTTCAAGTTGTACTAAATTTTTAAAATTTAATCGCAATCAAGATTTGAACTCGTGTTCCTCTGATTGAGAGGAGGCTCTCCGTGTTCGAAAGGTGGAAATCATGCTTCTCGGTAATCTTAAAATAGTAGTTTAAATTAAATTAAATTTTAATTTAAATTTGTTTATACTCGGTGCAATAAATTTCTGTAAAAATTCTTAGGAAAATTCGTTTTGGAACCGCTCGTGATCTTGCTATCTTAACCCATACGCTTTTTAGGCGAAGCAAGTTAATCCTATAACAAGGATTTTAAAGAAGTTATAGAAGGAAGATAGACAGCACCTTTTAAAAAATTAAGATTTCACTTACCTTATCTTTTTGTCTTTCTTACAAAAGGGATAGAGGTAATCCAATATAATATAATAATAATAATAATAATGACTACTACAACCCATATCCTAAATCAAGGCCCCAGAAGGTATAAGCTTGTGCGGGAGGGAGGGGGCGGTTATTATTATTATGTAGGCCCAATAGAAAATAAACAATGTTTAAAATTTATAATTAACGGTGAAATTGATTTATTTTTATCAGTTAAAATATTAAATTGACAAATTGTTCACAAACAAAAATTAGAATGAATTTTGTACTATGTTCACAAAAAATGAAATGTAATTAAATAATTGAAATAAAACTAATTATACAATAAAGTAACTAATTTGAAAATGGAAGCTTGTAATTCTTTCCAAGACCCGACAAAAACTGACTTAATGATAGATTCTGACTCAAAAGGAAATCTTGATGGAAATAGTTTTGATGAGTAGCGGGTATGGACTAATAAAATTGTTTAGTAAAAAAGAATATAAAAAATGAAATTGAAATCAAAACTTTCTTTCACAATAAATTTGGAAAATCAGAATTCTTTATTCCCACAGCATGGTCAATTTTGCAGACTTGCATTATGACCTGTATTTACAAAATGAGATTTTACAGTGTTCAATTACTAATATACAAGAGATGAATTTTGATGCTTTTACAGGAAATAAAGTGATTACTTGCTAGATGTGCTATAGTCAATGCCCCTTACTCTGTGAGAACTTTAACTTTCCCAGGCTAAGAATTTTTAAAAGAAAATTTGAAATTAAATTAGTAAATAAATTCTTGAAAAGGATTGATAAATTTTAAAAAATTGAATTAAATTAATAAGTCTTGGTGATTGGTTACAACATTGTCGCACAATTTAATTTAATGCTAATACTTTTTCTAAAAAAAATATTCGTAAGTAGGTGATATATTGAATATTTACGTTTGTTTGAAGAGTAAGATACATCTCTATTTTGGTAATTTTTGAACTGATTGATTATTATTGTATGTTAATAAGAATAGTTTATTGGTATTCTACTTGATTTCAGGTTGTATGAACTGATATATTATTGGCTTGATTTAATGATCGATTTGATTTACCATATTTTCATTGCTACTGTGTATAGGTATATAACCTTTTAACTCTAACCTTCTGTTTTTTTTGTGAATCATTCTGTTTTATTTCTATTTCGCTTGTGCTAAGTTGAACGGCGGCTGTTGATTTTGTAGCAGACGTTTACCTGACCTTAAATAATAATTGTTATCTTTGTGTCATAAATCTAAACGGTACGTCCTCTATTAACGTCGTGAGCTAGCCGCTCACAAAGTTTCCGTTACAATGGAACGTTCATGATTTCCTTCTCTTCCTGCGTATTTAAAGGAACATTACTAACAATGCTTCTACGTCAGAATCCATATTATCAATGACCGAATCTACTTTGTCGGGCGTTTCCTCTCTGCCAACTGATGTCGAGACTGAATCTGAGATTAAACCACAAAATGTGGCGGGGTCGAACCAACAAAGACCACTCACCTAAATAACAGCTCAGGGATAACCATTGACTATCTAAGACTGTTAAAGGCAAGGTAGGTATACAAGCAAGACTGATACAAACATGGTAGGTATATGTGTAGTGTGTAACGGTACATTTTCCACCGGCATTCAGTACGTAAAATTTTACATTTATATTTATTAAAAATCTAAAGTCCGGTCCTGTAAGACTGCGCTTTATTCGAAATAGAATTTCGTCATGCAAATATTTCCTATGAAAACATCTTAAGAAAGGATTGTTTTATATTTGATATAATTAAAGAACGTAGCGTCATAAAAATGATGTTTTTTTTAGTATTTTGTTTACTTATATTCTGGTGAAATATCAATTACATCGTGAGAGATCTTGATACAGAAAATTATGGGAAGTACTTGATCATCAATTTCATAAAAACATTCCTGTTAATATTTCGAGAATGCAGGACTCAAAAACAAATTTTTCTTTGTTTGTCATATGCGTTTTAAATTTTAAGTCAGGTTGTCGCGTAGCGATCTCGGCTAGACACCAGATGGGTGTTATTTTGTACCAGTTTGCGCGCATATTCTTTCAGTACTACTTTTCATTCCTTTAGGTCGAAATCTCTGCAGACGGTTAGTTAAAAAACTTCCTTACTGCCAAATAAGACGCATGTTTTTGCGGGTGATCAGGGTCACAGAGGCTGGCTTCCTTCGCGCCTCGACAGGTTAGCGTGAGGACTTGCTTCCCGTTTGCGCTTCAAGCTAGACCACCTCGGTCAGATCGCGCTATGAGGGTCAATATTAAGAAACTTGCGGTCCATCTTTGAGATTAGTTAGTCGACTTTGGGGTCGGGTTTATTGTGTTATAATTCAGTGTTAATTATACAAAATTAATGCAATCTTTTGGTACAGTTCTCGTACAGTTTAGTTGTGATTTGTGGTACAAGTGAACTTTTGAAGTTAACTGATTTTTGAGAATTTTCGTTTGAGAAGATTGATTAATATCGTCTCGTCAATAAACATTTATAGTTGGTTTATGTGTAATAAACCATTAAAAACAATTACGCTGTTTGCCTGCGTTAACAGAAGAAAGTGAAGTGAAAAATTACGTAAATTGAGTATTAATTTAAATTGTGGATTGTCATTTTATCTGCCGATAATGACAGACAGTTATTTGGCTTAATCCGTCGAGTTTAAATAAAGGAGATTACAATTACTCCTCTAGAATAAATTTTAACAATAAACATTAACTAAACAAGATTGTTTAAACTGTGTTTAACGAACATTGGTGCTGAAAATTGTATGGATGATTGACTATTGTTATAAAGTATTTCTTTGGACCTGCTACCATCAAACTGCAATTTAATACCATCAAATCATCGAGAATTAACTACGGTTCTTTACAAGAGAGGCCTTTTCCAATTTTTGATTGACCAGTATGATTTGCTTAGTACAGCAAATAAACCAAGGTTTAAGGTATTGTATTTTAAGAATTGTTTATCTTTATTATTTTGAGGTTGGATTATTTTAAATAAGTGAATTTTGTTGTTCTTTATTAAAAGAGAGCTCTCAGTAATACGTAATTTTAGTACATTATTAACAGTGAAAATAAAATTTATAAATCTTCGAAATATTTAATTAGATTTATTTTAGTTTAAAGTGATGGATATTTGTTCGTCAAACTTTTCAAAAGATTTCTGGTTTAAATAAATTCTTGAGTCTAATATTATGTTGAAATACTTTTTAGCTAATAAATCCGGATATCCTTCAGATCTTGTTGAACTTTTGGGATAATTAATACTTATTAAAATTCTAATAATATTTATTCTAGACTAATATTCAAATTATCTTTGAAACTGCCTTAAGTCTATCAATTATAACGTAGTAGACTATTATTTACTAAATGCTTAGTCTTAAGTTTAATAAATTCATACTGTTTATGTGTTTTTTTATGTGTTTGACTATTATTATTATACCTGTGTTTGAACTATTTTCTGCTTTTATTATTTAATAAATATGTGTTTAGTTTATACTAATGATCTAAACGGAACCATATAATTATGAAAGTTTTGTTCAAATTTTACTTTAAAATTTTCTAAACATTTCTAAATTTTTATTCAAAAACCTATTATAAATATTTAATTCATTTTCTGATTAATGAATTTAATATCAAATCAGGCTTAATTAAACATCAATATTAAGCTTCATAATCAGATGGCGCCCTTTTAGTGTTTTTATTTGTGTTCTAAACCCTTATCTACTCCTTTTCACAAAATAAGACAACTGCAGAACCAATACTTACGACCTGAACATTTAAAATTTGTAAGAGAGAGTTTAAATCTCAAGCTGTGGCAATGATTTTGAGCATATATGATAATGTAAGTATGATAATTTCATAGTTGTGTTCTCGTGTAGAAAAACCTTTGTTTCACTGCCTGTCCAACGTGAGACAGATTTTGTGTTGTTGCACTGGCGCCCCTCCGCGGGGCCTGGCTTTTTTTTGGAAGTTGCAAGTGTTGATATTATTTCTAGTAAATACTGCAACATAACAGACAGAAATTGTGGTTTACTTTTAATAGAATTTTCTCACTTTACTAAACATAGTACTACGTTGTAACGTAGAATGAGAAATTAAATCATAAAGTTGTTTATGTTTACACGGATGCCACGCTGTTAAAGTTAACCGCTTTAAACTTTATAAACGTAAACTATAACCTTTCAGTTCACTAGGAAGTGCATTTATTATCATAAAAAGAGCGTTCGCCGTATATAATAAAGCTGATGTTATTTTTTATTATTATAGCTGTTCATTTTAAAATTTTATTTTTATGCTTTTTTGATATCGAAATATCTTGTAATATTTTTAGTGTAAAAATACTTGGCCTGATTTATTTATTGTGAATTTAGTTATTATTATATTAGCAATTTTCACATTTTCAGCGTTTTATAATGCTTGTATGTCTGTAGAATTTCGAGCTTATGGACGCAATCAAAGCCGTGATTGTGACGACCCACAGTAACATAAACGGTCGTAACTGGACCGAACATATCACGATCACATATCATTGCCATACTAGGACGAGCACCGCAGTAGTAAATTTTATTACACATATACCAAAGTTACGGTTGAAATTTACGATATACGTTCATTGAAAAAATACAATCTCCTGAAACAGTATTTCCGGGCAACAAATTTAAGCAAATATGAAATACGATTTATGTTTTCATATGCATACCTGAATAATATAATATACAGATTTAAAAAAAATTAAAATATGCAAAAACTCAATTTTTAGCAAAACAGTGCGTTGTTTTTTAACAAAATGTTAAATTCTTACTTCTATTATTTTTGTTTATAAACAAATGAAAAGTCAATAAAACAAGATTTAAACAATGGATTACAGGTTACCAAAAGTAACCAGTTAAAGATGCTAAGCTTAACATTGGCAAACGAACTCAAGATCGCGTTATTTAACAAAGACTTCCGTCTTACCCCTTCTCCTTTTTAGTCAACCCCTCCCACTTTTTATTCAACCCCTCCTACCTTTACCTAACCAACCTCACCCCACTTGAAGCCACAGATGTGATGAAGCCTTGATGCTCCAAAGTCCGCGACAAGCTATTAAAAGTTAGGTTTGGCGTTAACCTACTTGAAACTTGCCTGAAACACTTTCGAAAATGTCTTTGTAGTTGATTTTATTTTAGTTCTGTACTAACATTAGTTTTTAACTGAAAACACACACCGTTTTGATAGTGGATGTTTAAAGATATCATTATTTATAGTAGGACACTAACGCTAAAACAACATCGTCTTTACCAGAATATAGTTGGCCAACTCTTGCTATGCCCCACTTTAGACTGCCTTATCAGGAACTGATGTTAGCGGGCATAATGGGGCGCGAATTTAGAGACCCCTCGATCTGCGTAAGCACAGTGCTCAAATCTTCGTACACAGTACTCAAACATTAAAAGTATTCGCTTCAAGTGGAGCATAGCACTTTTATCTCCTGCCTCTCAAAATTTTTTTCCAAAGTTAGGAGACATCGCGTGTATAAAATTCCAGGTTGTGTTATCTGCTGTTAGGGTGTTATAGATGTTTCACTTGCTCATGCTTAAAGACATGCACCATATGCATTTTCGCCCGCATAGGTGCAACTCAATCACGACTCTAGGAATTTTAGGCAGCGTATCTAGGAATTTTTACATTCTCGAGAATTTGCAATTGATTTAGAAATTTTAACCAAAAATTTTGTAATCAGATTACAGGCTCGTCCTAGGTTACTTTAGTCTCTCATAAACGTTGTATAAGCAACTTGGCTCGTAACTACCAGACCTAACAACCCCAGATGACTTGAGCGCTTTGTTACTAGTTTAAAGTAAATATTAACTGTTTACTATCGTTTTACATTATATCATATTATAATTGCAAATTCGTATAGAAAGAAATATTATTCTGACTAGGGATTGACATAGGTCTTCTGGCTCTACGAATTATCATCGTTCTGTAGGTGGCCTCTGATAGCTCATTTAGTTAGAGCATTGGTGCATAAAGCCAGAAGACCTGGAATTGATCCCTAACTATAATTTATCTATGCAAATTTGCATTTATAATATGCTTGGTTACTAAGTTTTGAGTTTTATTATTAGCTATCGAATACTGAATAATATCGTCATTGGAATTGCAATGAATTTCTAGTGCCTTATTTGATTCGTTTTGGCATATTTACTCGCCTAATGTGCTATTTACTTTAAATCGTTGCCACAAATCTTCTTTATTACAAAGTCTATTTACATCCTTTGATGGATCATCACGCAAAAATATTTTTTGAAAATGTTTCTTATCGGGATTTATTAAAATATGCCATAAATTTTTGATATGCGTGTATCTTTACATATTCATCCATTCTAAAACGTATTTTAATCGAAAGCAACTCACTTTACCAAATAATTTTTACGTTACTGCACTTCGTTCAGCGACAAGCCAGTATCAGTTTTCATAGATCCGTCGTATAGCTAGATTTCCTCACCACGGCATGCATGATGAGGAAGATGGTAACAGCTTTTCAGAATTATAATTATCTTTAATTTTGGTCGTATGACCTAACTGCTCACTCATATACTAACATACATTTTTTGTATTCGGAATACGTATAAACCGAGACCTTTCAATGTAATGTGTGAGCAACGGAATTTTGATCAGAGAAGGCCTTGGAAATTACAGGTAACATCTGATATTAATTTTAAGTAGGCAAGCAGGACTACTACAGATCATTGAGAACTACTCTCAGTCACTAACTGACAGACCTACTTTAAATGGCGCGCACGCGTAGCAATTTAGTTCGGACCCTCAGAGAATAAACCCAAGCTCCATTAATTTTTCTACCATTTCTCAGATAAGTTTCTACTATATTTCTCTTTTATACTTCATAAAATATGAATATCATTATTAAAAACTGATTTTTTCTGATTTTCTTTTCAGAAACAGTTAATCTGGCAGCTGTCTTCAAAAAGTGGCAGTTTAAATAAACTAATTCATAAGATTCAAAATTTCACATGACCGATATGTCTATCTCTTTCTTTCAAGGCCAACTCTGAATCAAAATTCCGTTGCTCACTCATTAGTATACTACAATACGAGATCAGTAAGTGCTATATAACAGATAATCCAAAAGTTTGAGTTTTCCAATTTTCGTGATCGGTTATTATAAGCACTTAAGGATGAGTATTGCATGATATTTTTATTGACATGGGCTGCAAAATGTTCATTGTGAACATTCCGCAAAATATACTAACCATACAAAAGTAAGATTAGATATGTTTTGCGATATGTTCACAGTGAACGTTTCACACCCAACTTCGATTTCAAATTAAAAAAAAAGCATTCATTATAACTATGGGTTTCTATAGTAACCAAACAAGAAAAAAAATAACAAATAAAATTAATTTGAAAATTAATTGCAATTTTCAATTGACATAATATTGGTGCAACATTGGTTTTTTATAGTAAAACGCCATATTGCATTTAAATATTCCGCCAATATTATTACAATATTGATAAAACATATTCTCAAAAACTAACGTTGGTTAAATCTTGCTACTACTGCCCCAATTATGCAATATAGGTTCAATATTGCCCCAATCATTTATGTGCCAATATTTTGTGCTACTTGGGTTACTTTTTGAATTTTAACTATGACTTGAACTCCTGTCTTACAAAGTTTTGAGTGCAACACTGAAGATACCACATAGCACTTTTTATTTTGGACATTAAAGAACAACGTTCTAGCTGGAAAACTTCGCATGCTTGTTCATCAGCTTCTAAATCTGCAGCTTGACTTTTTAATTCTAAGTGTATCTCATTGAATTGATCAAAACACAAAATGCGCCTTGACTGGTAGGACAATAAAACTTCTGTTATAGTGGAATGGACTCGCACGCCTTGAAATCCTTGTTAATTGATCCGGATCGAAGGACCGTATGGCGAAGCCTTGGTGCTCCGATAGTTTTTCGCTTCGATCTGTATTTCTCTCGGCTTCGTTCGTCTTGCACAATAGGTATACTGCTTGCTTTTTGTATTTATTTGTCAAACTTGCATAAATTATATATATTTTACATCAAAACCATTGAAATTAGTTTTGATGTCGAGTATTGTGACAACTATCAATTAATATTGCAGCAAAGTATTTTTATAAATCTGGTAACGGCCTTTCGCAGATCTACCTCCTGTGATCTAAGTCCGCGACAAGCATTTAAAAGCTAGATTTGGTGTTAACAAGACTGTACCTACAGAATAATTAATTTAAGTTATACTTACAAATTTACCAGAGTTTAAAAACTGTTGCAAAGTATTGAAGATCAACCAATATAATTGAAATCTCTCATTTACTTTTCACATTGAAACGGTGCTATGAAATGATATGTCCAGCTTTGGTCGAGTCTTCCTTCGTGCTCTCTCCCTTCTGGTTTTTATCATATACAGTCTGTTTGATTTAAAGCACCCCACTTTGTAGCAGTTTAATTTTCGGTCGGGAATGGTATAAACTAACTATATGGTATATTATTAAATGGTATAAAATTCTCTGTGCTCTGTAAAATTTTGTATTTACTAAATCAGCATGAAAATTATAACGCCATTGTCTTTCCTTTTAAATTACATGATATGTATTCTTTACTGAAATCGATAGAATATTGCGTTCTCTTTTCAACCATAATAAATATTCATACTATTACAATCTGTCAAGGAAAACAAAAAATAATTTGCGGCTAGTAGGCTTTGTATTCTGGTTACTCCAATTAATAAAGCAGGATTATCTAGCAAACTTAAATAAAATAACAAAATTTTAGTTATTCTGGCGCTCTTAAATCTTTAAATAGGAAAGATTTATAACAAAAAATGTCTACCCTAGTTCTACTAATAGTAGTAATAGTGCTGTTCGAAGATGCGATTTATGTATTTGTTACTCGCAATCACCGAATTTGCCCATTACTCAAATTCTTAACCACATCACGATGTGGGTAAGCTTAAATGTCCACAACACGTTCTGGGTATTTATTTTGGCCTCCAGAGGTCGGAAAACAACCACAACGTTTTTCACCTTCAGTTTTCTTAATACACGAAAAATATAACTGCTTGCTTTGTGGCCACTATGATATACCCACAATGTGTTGTGAGTATTTCGGTTTTACTCACTACGCGTACGCCTACTCAAAACGGGTTGTGTGCATTTATGCTTACACACATCGCGTTGTGTTACAAAATTCGGGCAATGGGCAAATTCGGCGATTGCGAGTAACATATTGAAAGAAATGGACAGCATACTGAACTTTATTTACTATTTATAATACTTCAATTATTTAATTGTGAGTTTATGTGTATTTAATTTCTAAATTAATTAATGAATGAATGTTAGTTGAAATGAGCAAATTACCTTTTATTTTAAATCTTAAGAATAATACCTTTTTTATTTTCCAGTTAGTGGAATTCTAAAATAAGTACATATTTCAATTTATCCTATTGATTATTTATTCTTGTACTGTTTTATTCTACATTTTCCCTAATTGAAGATTAAAGGCCATCAGAATAACTACAGTTTTGTTATTTACCTAAGCTTGCTAGATAATTCTGTTTTATTAATTTGAAGAACCAAGAAATCATAGTCGTAAATTATTTTCCACGTTTTTCTTGAAAATTGTCTGATGTAAGAGTATAAATATTTATTATGGTTGAAAAGAGAACACAATATTATATCGATTTCAGTAAAAACCAATTGAGAATGCGCAGAGCTGGCATTGCCATGACGAACAAAAACAACTGTATACTTAATTTTTTTTTTATTTATTTAAAGTTTGTAACAGGTTATTTTAATTTTGATTAATTCTTGTATTTTAAAATACTATTCCTCAACCCGGTCCTGTATTTTCTAAAATTTCCTAATACATTATTTTAACATTTTTAGGCGAGAAAATGTTTTCAATTGAAATCCGGTTATCTTTTTTATTTCGGCAGATGTGTAGGAACAACGAACGCATATGGGATTCGAGCATTGAGTCTTGAACGCAGATTATCGTTATTTAGGTGAACACTTGCGAATTGTGTTGATTTTATTAAGTAAATTGTAATTACACCTCGCAGTTTTGTGCAATTAAATTAATAATAATTTAAATTGTTATTTAAATAATTCTGTCGTGGTGGATTCCTAAGATATGGGGTTTTTCATATCAACACATTTTTTAATTTAGTTGGAGCTAAATTCGACGTTGTCGGTTCTTATTCGCATTTTTATGTTCCCAAAGATTTCGCTTGTTTTCAACCACTAAGCCTTCTCCAGCAAGGTAAAACTTTTCTTTAATTTACTATAAATTAATTACTTTTATTACCATCAATCATTTATTTTAGGCTTTTAGTTTATGGCAAGTTTTTCCGATAAGTTGCAATAATTATAGGCGTTAACAAATTTTGCGCAGAGGACCGTACTCGCCCAACTCGTTGAGGCTATAAATTCATGCACGCTATCCAAGACTGGTGCATGAGGCGTTTTGATCCATTTAGTTTGGTTTTTGGTGGCATTGTATGACACTATGGATAATTAATTAAAACCTTTTTTTATGGTATGGTAGCTGCAGTGGAAGCACGAGATTGACAAGGTCAGAGATTTATGTTAGTTTTGTACCATTGTCTACAAGGACTACAATCAATATTTAAATATATATATTTTTTTTAATACCAGTAACTTGTTTACATAGATAAAACCTGAGTAATTATTGGTGTATTGTAATGCTATTTACTTTTGTACACTTGCTATCTTATATTTTGTATTTCTTTTGTGTGAACTTGAAGGTAGACGTCTAAACTCCAAGGATATCTATACTATTTCACTATTGAATATTTGTTTACATTATATAGCATCAAGATAATAATATACGAATTTTTTCTTGGTTTCATATATAGCTTACATATGTTTTTATATACGATTTGTTTTGAAGTCAATCAAGTGATAGCCACTAAGGATTTTCATATGTATTATTTTGGGGTAATAAATGAAATTTAAAAAGAATCTGTTCCAATTGCTCAATTGTTTTCTTGAGTTAGAAGTACTGTTCAAGATTTGTTTATCTTTTCTTTACAGGTTAAGTAATTTAAATGTTGCAGTAGCTGCTGGTTCACGTTTAACCGTTTGAGGCCAGCGGTTTACCAATTCCTTTTTTTTTGTAAACGTGTGGCGCATAGTTTGTTTTATTTTAAATCCACCCCATCTTCACTGAGTGTGTTGGGCAATCATGGTAAACCTTATCTGGCAACTATCGTGAATAGTACTTGTTTATAAAAAGGAAACGTTACAAGTTAACCATTATAGGTCCTTTAATGTTATTACAATCTGATCTTTTTGTGTAGATCAATGAGCAATTTTTTTCTAACTTAGATTATTACGTTTGAAAATTCTTAAACTAAGGCCTTTACTCACTAGTTTGCCATGTGTTCTAGTAACTTAACTACACTAAACTTAACATGTAGCACAACCCTCACAATGCTCTGCTTTGCCTATCACTCTTTCACTAACTCAAAAGGCTTCGTTCTCTTGAGTCTTCTTAATATATTTGTGTTGTCCAGGAGCTGGATGGCCTCGACGTTCACGTAGTTGAGTAGCCTTTGTGCGTGGCTACTGGCAAATTTGGCTATGGTTTGGTCAACAGTATCCATTTGAAGGTCCTGATGTATGTCTCTGTTTCGGCAGTACCAGGGTACATCAACGATGTTCCTTAGTGCTTTGTTCTGGAAGCGCTGGTTCACTTGAATGTTGCTTTTGCTGGCTCAACTCCAGAGTTGAATGCCATAGGTCCAAACTGGTTTTAATACTTGCTTATACAGAAGCAGTTTCCAGATTCGCCTCTTTTGTGTTTTATGAGTACCCTTTTTAAGCAAAATACAAGTGGATGTTTATTCTACATTGACAGATTTAAAATGTTTGAGAATTATTAAACGAACCTGATAATTTTTTAAATTCACTTTCTGTTGTTCTGCTAAAATACACTTAATACGACCCTGTATTATAATATCTTCTATTTATTTTTATGATTTACAATAAACTTACTTCAAATCTTTTATTACAATAGTTCGCATTTAATTCTTGTAGTTTATAATAAATTTGAAGTTAGGCTGATTTTTAGATTTATTTATGACTCCGTTTGACAAATAAAGAATGTATTTCGTCTTAGTTACCCTTGTAGTCTGGAAAAATAAAAGTTTTTATTGAAAATAAACATTATTGTAAGAATTCGTTTAAGTCGAGGAAAAATATTAAATGCAAGAGGCAAATATTGTTTATCCATAATTGATGAACCTTGACATAAACAAAACAAAATGTTTAAAAAATTTTGATGGATCTTTGTTTTTCGCCCAAGTTATGCTAAAGGGTATTTATTTTTCTTTTTTTAAATTCAGAACGTAAGCATATAAAGTAGTTGGTACGAAGAACGCAACCAACAATCTGCTAGAGACAGCGACACGGTGCACTCTTGCATCTTGTTTAATCCTTTTTTTGAGAATGGTTAAATGTTGAAGTTTAGATATTTACTGTAAGTTTAAAACCAGTTCGAATTATGTAAGTGAGGATTCCGCTCAGACTTACCGTACAGTTTGGATATATAATATGCACTGTGGTGCTCTTTGAGATTTTTAGGTTTACTCTTCGGCCATTGCTTGAAATCTGTTTGAGGCTTAAAATAAGTGCTAAAGTGAAACGAATTCTTGCGTATTATCTGGGGATAATTAATCTAATTCTTCCAACTTCTTCGTAAGACTTCGAGACGGCTATCCACTATGGCATTAAAAAGTACAATGTTGATCTTTCTCCATTTAAGTTCTGAGACGCTGTTGCTTTTAGATATAAAAGACCTGATTTTTATTTGCCTTTGAAATGTGTGGCATGCACTGGATTAATTATAAAGTGCCATAACGAAGTAAGGGTTGGACTGACCGGCATAATGGAAACTACTTGGAGAAATTGCGTAAAAGAACCGTTGGCCGGCAAAAAGGTAGGATCTTTACGGTTGTTGGAATCATTGTCAGGCTCGCAATTTTTTATCATCAAATGTGTACCGCAATCTAGCAAGAATTCTGAACTAAAATGCACATTTTAACATCTGTAATACAAATAGATTATTTACGTATCTATTGTTAATAACATTTTTCCTATTACACGTTTACAAAGTCAATTTTTTGACACTAAAAATGTTATGACCAAAAACAAATATATCGTATAGATGTCGCCGTCTGTGGTCGTGCCTATAAAGTTACGACGAGTAATAAATATCTCTTTGTAATTAATTTTACGTGCGACCGACTACACAATTAGCAAGGTCACGCCTGGTTCTGGTGTAATATTATGCTATTAAAAACAAATCTAAATGAAAGGCTCATGGCCTGAATTGGCTAAATAGTCTGAAAATTCTTTTAGGACCGGTATTATAAAACCTTTTACTTCCTAGATAAAATTTACTTTGAGAGTAAATTCATTTGTTCTGTCAATTTCATATGCCAATTGACAGAACAAATTAATTTAGTCTCAAAGTAAATTTTATCTAGGAAGTAAAAAGTTTTATAATACCGGCCCTTAGTCAATAATAGTTCATTTATAATTGTTCCGTTTACTTCAAATCTGATTTAGTTGGATTTATTTGGATCTACCTTGTATTATTGCGGTCAATTTTAACTGCAGGGTTAGCAACTGTGACTGATTGATCTGATTGTTTAGTAGGTTCAAATAACTTAAAGATTATCACTTACTTTTCTTATTATAATAATTACTTAAGAATTTGATGAACAAAATGGTAAATAATTATCACAAAAACGACTGTTTGGGTTAATAAGAAAGGTAGGAAAGTGTTTTTCCTTCAATAATTTTAGGATTTTTTGATAAAGAAGATTGGACATGAAAGTTAATTAATTTGCAATTTTGTCAATTTATGTATTAATAGTCAAGCAGTCTTAGAATTGTCTTTATTACCTCACAACCTCGATAATCTAAGATCGCCTTGAGATAATCTTTTCATGGATATTTTTACTATTTATGTTATTTCTTTAGAAGCTATATATAGTATATGGCCCAACTTAATTGCGTAATCCTAAAGTTAGGTAGGATTTACGTAACTTATTTGTATAAGTCATATTTTATTAAACCGCTATAAAAGGATATCACTAAATCATTTAAGAAAAAAATATAAAAGAGGGAAATTGGAATTTATTTCTAAAGATAGTAATTAAAATCAATAATTGAGAAATCTAACTTCTTATGTTAAATTGTATAGTACCTAATTAACTTATTAAAATTCTACGATCTAGTGGTATTTATTCGCACTAAAATATTTTAGAAATATTTAGAATAATTTTAATTTTTTTAATTATCGCATATTCAGCTTGTTCTAACTAGGTATTTGATTTATGTATTTGATATAATATTCGATTAATATTCCTTGGTTTATTGTCTATAAACCTATAATGAGATTTTAACATTAGTGGAACATAATTTTATCTGCTATAACAAATTCTGAGCATAAAATTATATCAATAAAATTACATAAACCACAATAGAAATTTAGAAATCACCACCAAATACACTATTTTATTTTATTTCACGTCACCCGAAAATTATTACCAGTTTGTTCGCTGGTAATAAGTAAACAAACAGTCACATGCTATCTTTTTAATTTGACTTAACACGACTGGTGCAAAGTCAACGCGCCAACGTCGATTGCCGAAATCAGTCGAATCTACTTACGGAAATTACCAATTTGAAAGCCTCAAGTTTAAGAATATTATATTTTCACAATAAAATGCTTAAGAACATTTAAAAAATAAAAATTAAAGTTTTAAGAAGATTACACACTTCAACACACATTTTGCATTACATTTTAAGTTAGACATTGATGAGCTATGTAAGATGTACATAATGTATATATAATGGCTCTATAAATATAATTGTTGATTATGTAAAATTCTAACAATAAATACGGTGTCTTTGTGGGTTCAGGAATATTTTATACTATAAAAATATTTTATTCCCTGCTTATTATTTTATGTTTAAACTTATAATGTTACTGAAGCCATCTACTGGTTTATTACTCAAAGTCCATTTTTTTAACGCTAAATTGCAACAGATGACATTATTTTGGCATATGAATAAAAAATTTTTACTGTCAGATTCTACCGTCTGAAGATTCTTTCTTATTTTATGTTGTAAGTAAATAAAAATGATTAATTGCATTAGATAATATTTAATGACGGATAAGACTTAAGACAATCTACATCTACCAAATTACATGTGCTTTACAATGACTAATTGGTATTTAAATTTATCATATATTTTGCGGTGAGAAAGAAACACACAATCACAATTAACAATTCACATCTCTTCTTTATATGTTTCAGACAAACCAAACACTTAGCATGACATATCAGATCTCTCGCGTTAGGCAATCCAAATCATGTCTTCATGACATAATTCCACCTGGACACGATAATTCCACTCCTAGCTAATTAAATTGACTTCCTTTATTATTTTTCTTCTTTTTATCTATCAATTGAAACACTGAGACTAGTTGCTTACATGAGATTTTTATACTTCATATTATAACCATTTAATTTTATATTTTCACAAAGATAAAGTTTTATAACGTAATTTCTAAAACTTTTTATCATTTTTAACATATTTTACATTTTAAGAAATTTGTATCAGTTCAAATTTTCTGGTTATTATTTTTTAATTATTTTTCATCATTCTGTTCTATACTCATCTCTTCCTCTTATCGATAGATAATCAATTATTATTTTCATTGTCTATGGTTAGAAACCTTTATATTTAATGTTCCTTATAGTAAACACTCTATTAAGATGTTTTCTTTTATTGCAGATGATGGTATGTAATGATGCTTATACCTAACAAAGATTCTCTCTGTTATAACACATGTAATTTGGATGTCTTTGAATGGTCATTTGAACAATTAAATCAAATGAATAAAAATATAACAGTATATTAAATATAGAATATGAAGATTTAAATGTAAACTTTTTGTCCAAAATGAAACATTTTGTAAATATTTCTAATCAAGCTAAAATGTATATTAAGTAAATGTTTATCAAATATTCATTTTGTAATATAAGCATTTAATGTATTGTTAAGTTTTCTATATTTATCCAAATATGTAATAAATATGTCTAAAATATAAAGATTAAAACATAAATTGTTATGTAAAATAAAGATTTGATAAATATGTTTTATATTAAAAAACATTTAATATGTAAAATACATTTAACAAATATTTATTAAACAAAGTATGCTGTTGGGGTATATTTAGTTATAATTACAAGTAAATTGTAAGACCGATAAAAGACTTCGCAAACATCGTGGCACTTATTGACAAATATATTAAGCAACCACGTTATCAAATTTAGAATTTCATTTTTCTAGTTAAACTTATATATAACTAGGGAAAGCGCGTAATACATGACGGTCAAAAGGATAGAAGTGATTGAAGGATTTCCTTATGTACAACATTCGTTGTGTGATTATAGTCCTTCGAATTTTCATGAGTGATTATTTAAATAAACGCAACCAAACACAACCAGTTAAAAATTCTAAGCCTAACATTCCCCTCTCCAAACTTACCCTTCTCTCTTCCGACATATCGCCCGCTCTGGCTTATCCCTCCCCACCGGTTTATTCCATATACATACATACGGAAATTCTACTTGAATCCATATATCATTTGCTTAATATACCAACTTTCTAGTTGGTTCTTCAGATATTCCTACTCTACTTTTTCATCAAATATTCGAATCTGATGAAAATTAAAAAACTTCGAAAAAAACTGATAGACAGAGACAGACACTCGTATCGAATTTCACGAAAATGCTCCACATTAAATACTTTAACACTCGGCTAAGAATTGTTCGTGATATGATTTGTAAGCAAGCGATCGGTGACGTAGTAAGCAAGTAGAGGGAGGATGTTTAGTTCCGACACGTGACAAAGCGAGTGATGTAAGTAAACATTCGGTGTCGAGCGTATAGAAATGCATCGGTTACAAATAACGCTTTTAAAGATAAATATATTTAAAAATAATTAAGAAATTACAAAACTAAGGAGAGCTGGCAAATCTCTAGCGTAAAACCTTTAACTTGGAATTGGGTAGATCGGCCCAGTAGAACTCTGAAATGAAGCGTAACAAAAATAAGTCTTGTGTTTTAAATAGATATAAAGTACTTTAAATTTATGGTTTTAAAAATTACAACTAAACTAAAGAAAATATAATGTCAAAGGTTATAAAAAAGAATCATCAGATTGGTCTTGTAGCACTCATAAAGGAGAACTATGGCGGCATGGAAGGGTTTGTCTATACATCAGAACAATTCGAATACCTATTAAACACTCAATGATGGATGATGGAAGGCTAGACTGTAAGGCCAAAGCCACATGCGTTATTTTTAGCATTTAGAATTAATTTATTGTAGTAAGAATAAAATCTATTAGTGCATATTTCAAAAACATGAGATAAAAATAGTGTTGACAAATTTCCGAAAATTTATTTTTTGAAAACTTTCCATGGAAATATCTCCAGAAACTTTCTCGGTAACTTATTGAAATGGCAAATCTAAAAAAAAGTTAACGAAATTCAAACGCAGTTTTAGAGTTATCTCGGTCAGTGATTCCCGAAGTGTGTTCCGTGGAACCCTGGGGTTTCGTGAAAATATTTTGAGGTTCCGCGGAACCAGTTGAAAGTCCTGTAATATAACAAAAGGATACCACTTGCAAAGCTTTAAACTTTCCTACAATAACGGCCTAATGACTATTTTATTTGTTGGTCCCTTTTGCTACCACATATTTATGTGAAATACAAAAGCGAAATATCCCAATAAACTGGGTACTGAACCATATATACGAATTCGCTATAGAATATTAAACCAAGTTTTCATATACGTGCATGTTTGAATAAATTATTTGTAAGTAATTTTTATTTTTAATGCCCAGTTAAGATTAGGATGTTTGTAGATATAACTAGTTAGAGTTCCGCGATATGTAAAATATAGTATAAGGGTTTCGCGGAAAAATAAGTTTGGGAACCACTGGTGTAGGTGAATCAATAAATGACTGAAAATTGCAAATTTTTTTATTTAAAAAACAAAAACGAAAAATCATTCCAAGGAAGCATGAGAAAAAACAAATTAATAGTTATAAAATTTAATATGGCACACTAACAATCCTCATAAAATTTACGTTTATCGCTGATGATGAATGCATGATTATTTATTTATTTATTTTATTAATTTTTTATTTTAATAATTTTGGTGTTTTGAACTAAAAATGAAAAAACGATTTTTTTAAAGTTTAAAAATGAAGTTGTTAACTTAAAAAATTGAAACGCGTACATCTATACATTCATTCAAGGTTAAGGCGAAAATTTATCAATGTGTCCTTTTTGAAATATTTCCAAAGTGAAAATATTTCCTCATGGAAATATTTGCAAACACTACATAAAAACGATAAAAATTCAAACTTTGGTGTCTTAATACAGAAATAACTCATATATTTCCTATTTTAAATTGATTTTTGTCTCCTGTTTTAAGATTTTTATATTTTTTTGAATATTATAAAATATAACCACTAAATATGACTAAAATATCAAGATGAGAGATTAAAATAATAAGATAATAGCTGCAGCACATATCGAATATAGTGATGGAAGTGGTCTGTTTATAAAAGTAGTTCCAGAAGTTGACGCGATGGATTTTGAGATGGCGCCCGAAGTGCATGTTGAATTTCATGCGACTTGAATTAGTCATTTCACATTTATTTAATTTAAAAATATAAAAATTTAAAAAATATTAAAATGAAGTAGTGTTGACTAATCTACACGGCAAAAGCATCAATTTAGAAAACAATCACGTAAATCGGCCCAGTGGAACTCTCAAACGAACTGGAACAAAAATAAGCCTTGTGTTTGAAATGTATAGATATAAAATTATCTGCCTGATAACAGTATTCAAGTTTGAATAGAACGTTTATTTTATTATAACAGTTAGAACATAGGCTAGTTTACTTATATTCTTTAATCGAGGAAACTACCCGCAGGCTATACCAGTAACCTCAATTATTCAGTTTTAACAGTGGTTTTTGCAAGTTTTTCAATTTTGCACAAACTCTCCTAGTATGTAACAGTTTTCACGCTATGTTAACTATTCTCTACTTTAATTTTAACTGGTACGAGCTCTAGAATAGAATTTCTTTTTAATTAAACAGCTTTCTACTACTTCCGTTTAATATTCACATGACAGATTTTGAAAAGCGAAATATTATGAAAGCATAATAACCTATACTAGAACTGCAATTTAACAGCAACGTTTTCTACTTTATGTTTGAATATTTAAATATTAAAAGTTACTAAAGTTTCTTAATCACCAGACGTTGCCTAAAATAATTCTTAATTCAAACAAAGCAGAGTTGTATGTTTCAAGTGTAAATAAAGTTTCACTAATAGGATTAGTTAAGATGATCATTTAACCAAAGTACTTTGTATAAAACAAGAACGACAAAAGGTTAAATCCGTTTATGTATTTCAAGGCAGATTTACTGAGTTGATGGATTGAGTAGTTGCACTTTACAAATAGCGAGTTTTCAAGCATTATGTGTAACATAATATCTCATGTAGCACGTCTCTTGATTAGTTTTTTTTTGTTTCTCATATTTCAATATAAGTTTGTCAGCGTAAATTCAAAATCAATAACGAAGGATCTTTTATAAGTATTAACCTCTAGTGTAATCTATATATTTAAAACACAAGGCTGATTTTTGTTTCAGTTCGTTTGAGAGTTCTACTGGGTCGATTTACGTGTTTTTTTTATATTAAAACTTTCGTGTATATTAGTCAACACTACTTAATTTCAGTATTTTTTTAAGTTTTATATTTTTATATAAATAAATAAAAAAATGTTTAATGCGAGAAGCACGAAAGCGGACATCCTCTAGCAGCGCCCTCTCAATTTCCAGCATGTCAACTTTTGGAACTATTTACGATTATAAAAGTTTGTACGTTTGATTTGTTATTAGGTTGCGTAGAAAAACCCGCATTAGGTGATAACCGCATTTTTTCTTATAAACCGCATAAATATTAATAACAAAATTCAATAATAATAATAATAGTCTATAAGTCTATATTAGTATATATTTATAATTCATGAAAATTCTATTACTTAAATGTGTCCTTCACTTAGCCTTTGTTAGTTACATATGCTGTGTGGGATTTATTCCTGTAAATACTTTATATTAAATAAATAAATAAATAAAACCATGGAAAAAACAAATTGTACAAATATGAGGTGATGGCGAAACTTATCGTGTTCCCATTAACACTGCTTTAAATTACGAAAATCTTATGTCCTTCGAAAGTAAATACACCATTCATATTGAACTTGATTGTATAGGTCAGTTATTATTTACTAATCTATATATATTTTAAACACGACTCATTTTTGTCCCACTTCGCCTACTAGTTCTACAAGACCGATTTGCTTTATTCTTTTTTACATTAATAAAGTTTTGACTGCGTAGATTAGTCAACACTACTAACTTTTTATTTATTTAATTTTTATACTTTTAAAACCTTTCTTTCTTTAGTCTGTGGAGTTTTAGTTTTGTGATTTTTTAATTATTTATATTTTTAATTTAAATGCCTTATTTATAATCGATGCATTTTAATATGCCCAAGGTCAAACGTCTACTTACAGCGCTTGCTTCGTCACGTTTTGGAACTAAACCTCCTCCATATACCTGGTTACTATGCCAACAACAAATTCATAGTATTTGCTGTGGAGCATTTTCACGAAATCCGATATCTCTGACTGACTCTGTGAGTGTGCATTTTAGCAGATTGGGATGTAAAACGCAGAATAGTAATGTCTACGAACTAATGTTTTATTTCTCAAGGAACATAGTACACAAAATGACCGACAAAGTTTAAAAAGCTGGTACTTTAAGAATATTATATTTTATGGTAAGAATGGGTGGGTAAATCCGGGGAGGAGTCCGATGAGGAGTTAGCCGGAGGGGGTAAGTCATAGAGGGTGGTAAGTCGGGAGAAACAGTATACCAAGAGAGAGGAGGTAAATCTGAAAAAGTGATAAGTTGGAGGGGTAAGTCAGAAAAAGGAGTAAGTCGGGATAACTAAGGGAGAAAGGGGGGATAAGTCGGGGGTGTTTGTTAAATAACGCGTTCAAAGGTTCGTCTGAGAATGGTAAGCTTAGGTATTTGTAGAATAATAAATAGTAATATTAAATAATCACTCTTGGAAACCCAAAGGATTGAAATCACACAACGAACGTTGTTAACCCTTCAATAAATTAACCTTTTGGCCGTCATGTCTTGACGAGGTTTCCCTAGTAATTATTAAAGTAATATTCGAATACGTCTGTAACGTTACGTTTTTTGTTGGCTTTCAAATAATGTAATTTAGTATGCATATTTAATATAAGATTTTAAATGCGGTCCTGTGTATTCATATATTTTCTTTCAATTTAAAATCACAGTTGGCATACTGCATAAAATAAACCCCATAAAATACTAAATGTCATCTTAAAGAAGCATTCCAGACTAATAAAATTGTTTTTTCACTACTAGCTTTAAAACATACTATTATCTAGTCTGTTGTCACCTTGTGAAGTTAGTTTTCTTGCCTAGTGGTAAATAATTTTTTATTATTGACTACTAGTCAATAATCCAGATTTTAGTGTAACACGGGGCAAAAATACATCCCATTATACACTGGCATCCAGGAAAAAATCCGTGATCGCGATAGTACGTTTTTTATGTGAGAAGAATAAAAGGAATAAAAGTACTAGTAGTGAAAAAAATAATATATACACCACGGTTGTGAAGTGTTTTCTAGAGCCTCTCATCTTATATCCCTCGATGCTGCGCATCTCGGGATCTAATAATGCTCGGCTCTAGAAAAAACTCTTCACAACCTTGGTATATAATATACTATTATCCAACACCTCTAAATAAAGAGGGCTAAAACTTGATGTTTGCAAGCAATTAAAGTTGATGTTTACTCACTTGTGGGTAGAAAAACATTGTTATACTTACATTAGAATGGTGATTGGCTGCTGTTATAGGTAGCAACCAATCACCAGCTTACAGTACATAATATTATTAAAATCCAGTCATCGCGCTAGAGAATTATAGTTATTTATGGTACAAGTGAGTTAAGTAAGATATTATTATCCACGAACGAAAAGTTTACGGTAATAAATTTAATACTCTAGGACGATGACTGGATTTTAATAATATTAAGTAACGTAAGCTGGTGATTGGTTGTTATCTTTGAAGGAGTAAGTTTTTTAAAAATAACCCACGTTGCTAAGGGCAACGTAGGTTATAATGTAACATACGAGTAAACAATCACTTTCCTTATTTAAAATGGCCATAGTAAACATGGTATTTATATAGAGGTGTTGGATAAAATTTATTACTGTCAAAAACTACAGACTAACATTAAATTGCAAATTCGATATTTAAACTTAAATAAAGAGGTGTTGAATAAAATTTTGTATGGCATACGTGAGTTAAGGATATTAACCACTCAGAAAAATTAACCCTAATTTTTCATTCGTGGATAATATCTTACTTAACTCACTTGTACCATAAATAACTATTTTATAAGAATTTAGAGACTTCGTTTTAAATAAGGGTATTGTCTTCACACGTGTAGCATCTACCATTTCATATTGTTCTGGGAAAAAGAATATTTTCGAATAGACTAGTCTTTTAAAATTTAAATTGTCAGCTATTTTCGTCGATGTGAAAGAGCATTTGCAAATATTCCCATCCAAACAAGTTGAGTTTCTACGAAAAACATACTAATAAACCCTATTTGGTTCAAATTTATGATTTCCTTGTACGTACTTGTCAACCAATTCTAGACAGGCAAATTTTCGTTTACAGAGTGTCGGGGTTTTTTTGCATGTGGTGCAGGTTTTAGCTACGAGTCAAGTCCCGAGTTTTCGAGCGTTCTTTGTGTAAAATAATCAATTTTTATTGGCTTATTCAAGCCGCGCTGTTTTCTCGCTGGTCTATTTGCAAGCTTACTCCTCTTAAAATTCCGTCTATCGTCGAAATATTTTTAGTTTTTACAGTCAATTTACAGTCGGGGTTTAATAAAGCAAGTAAGAGAATACACACAGGGCGAGACGCCTTCACGTGTTAGTCCGGGGTCTCAGTCACCGTGCCATGAATTAGTACTTTCAAAGTCAATTTCCGAGGGTATTTTCAGAATATTTTTGCGTTTTAGCTAATGTTAACGTACAGTAAATACAGTAATTGTGTAGAAACAATTTTTACCGAAATCTAAAGTTTAATACCGTACAGTTTCCCGATAAAATAATAGAGTGTAATTAGTGTTTTGGTGGTCGCAATTTAGTTTTGTAAAAGATCTCGCTAATGGATACAGTTATAATATGAATGACTATCGTCGCCTACTTAGTTGAATTCTTAACGAATTAAGTTTTTATAAAATCTTGTCCGGATATAATTTTTAATCGGATAATGTTAAAACTAAATAAAATTTAAATCGTACGTTTCAGCGGACGTGACTAAAGGCAGTCTTTTCTTCCTACAAATTGTTTTAAACAAGTAATTTTATTCAAGTTATTTGGCTGTATCGGTTATTTGAAAGAGGGAATTTTACTAATGAGTATTTGCCTAGAAGTACAGTATTGGGAATTTTGATTTTCGTAGTTCCAGTTTATGAGTGATTGCAGAATTTAATGAAGTTTTTGAGTCTCTATAGTTCAGTGACAGCTGTTTATATCTGTGTTTGTAAAGGGCAATATTGTGTAAGTTTGTTTTGATCCAGTTTTGTGAACTAAATGATTTGAATAAGGTATTGTGATTTATCGACTTTTTGAGTGTTGTGAATGTTATGTAAGTTGCTTATTGTTTATGCACCGATTATTTTTGTTATTTTGTTGTATGAAAAAGTTCCCATTTGCTAAGAGCTCTCATGCAGTGTATTGTGACTTTACTTGATGATTTTTTTTGACTAGTTGTTATCTTTTCTAACTTTTTGGGTTCATGTATAAACATAATTTTTAAACCTAATTAGACTGAATAATATTGACCGATATAATTATGAAAGTCTTTATTTATATTTTATCCAACCTAACTTTGACATCACCGAATATGACTAACAAGTTGAATTAAATTTATCAGATCTGACTCCAGTTTCTGGTTAATGGTATCAGGTCATTATTCTAATTACTATCATTATCGAACTTTCATAATCAGATGGCGCCCAAATATATGTATTTTCTTGTGTCTTAAACCTTTATCTATTCTTTTACAATTTGAAGCTATTAGAAACAATACCTACGACCTGAAATTTAAATTTGTAAAGATAAGATCTCAAGCTGTGGCAATTTTAAGCATTACATATCGTAAGTATAAATATTTTGAAGATTTTAAATGTAATTTAGTCTGGGAAAATAACCAATGTTTCACTGTCGCCCAATCGCGGGGAATTGTTAGATGAAGTAAAATTCTAATGTTTCACGTCATAAATTGTTTCTAAAAAGCACCGACATGTCGGACAATTTTCTTGTTGTATTTAGTATATTTTAACATATTTTTAATCGAAAACTTCTTTTATCACGAGACAAACGTAGAATTAATCACGTTCAACTGCTACTTATTTCGTTAAATAACTTAAATATTTTACTTAAGGTTTCGGTATATACCAGAGTTTCTTCTATTTTCGCAAAAGATGTCCCTAAAATCTTTGATAATTTTAATTTTAAATAAATATAATATTACAAACCATTCAGTCTACTTAATGTGGTATGGTATAGACCCTTCCCAGTAGGGAGTAAGTCGACGCTATTGTAACCATATGCGGCCAGTAGATTTTTACAACCTAATTTCTGTAGTACGGTCGTTTGCCTTTCTAACTGTTCAGAAATAAGAACACATCAGTAAAAGATATTTACAATAACAGAATTTTATAAGATAAATAATTTATTGAAACGATAATATTTATATTGTTTTATGGAGTACGATCCACGTTTTACATATCATAATATCATGAAAGAAACCTGAAAATACCTATTTTTGAGAAGTTGACAAAACATAAAGATTTGTTCAATGCAGCAATACAAATTTCATTGTAACATCAATTGAAATTAGTAAAATTTATTAAAACACATATACAGTAAAGTAGAAAAAATATACTTTTCATTTCTAGCAAAAAAATAAGTTCCATTTAAAAATAAGTCGATAACGTCATAGGTCCTAAACTAAAGGTGGTAAACTAAAAAATTAAAATTGACGTCCATAAAATCCGCAGGAAAAAATAAAATTGACGTGTCCGAACTGTTCTTCCAAACAGTGATAAAACAAAAAATATGAATTTTATTCCTTACTTTATTTACAGACTGTATACAGTACATTATGTTGTATTGTAAAAGTATGTAACTGAAGAACTCATAAAAGCATACGAAAACAAAGAAATATATTGTAAAACAGTATAATAAGATGTAGCATAGTTGCTTTTTCGAATAATCAATAAATAAATAATTATACGTGGAATATGAGATATACATAAACGTAATGTGCTACTTTGAAAATTTTGAATAAATTTGAATATGAATATTGAAATATGAGATCTAACCTATTTTACATACAATATTTACATACTTAATAACAATTAATAATACTTATTCGAATTCGACAAGTTCTTTGACTTTCAAACCCCTAGGTATTCTCGGATCTGCAAGTTCTGGTAGGACACTTCCATACCAAAAACTTTCAAGCTTTGGAAGCATTTCTTCTTGCCACAGTTCTCTATCCCTTTTTATTACAATACACTCTAAATCAATGTCTGTATATAAAATAAAATAACATATGTCTTTTTTACAAATATTTAGTTGTCCCTGCACTTGATAAAAATAGCTATGTTTTTTTTTTCATTTCTAATTCATCAGTGCTTGATTTTATAAAACACAAAGTCTTCTTCGAATTCACAGCGTCTTTTATTTTTGCATCCCTTATTGAATATAAACACTTCACTTTCACTAAAGATTTTCCGTCTTCTGTAATACCGTCTGGACTTGCGCCTAAGAATTTATAGTCACTGTCTATATATAAACCGCAGTCATTCACTTTGACATTAAACTTGTCTTCAAATTTCTTCAATGCTTTTTTTTCATTGGCAATGCCATATTGAATTGCCTTGGTTCTTAAATGTGGGTTTCTATAAAAAATTTATTTTAATATATTATGTGGGTGAGTCGCGAGTCTTTTACAAATTATTGTTCCAAATACTGAAGCAGTCAGTCGGTTCCTTCTTGCTTGATACCATCTAATGTTTTCCCTTTGACCGACAGTATTCCTTTCAGTTTCTTTTGGATCATCTGAAATAAGCTGGCTCATAATGATGTTTTACGATTGTTTAAGTTGTTCTGGACTCATGTCTGGTTGAGCAGCTAAGGTACCGTAATCCATATCCTCTTGTGAATCCTGGGATCTTCGTTTCTTTTGTTTTGAAACTTTCTTTTTTGTTTTATTTTTTCTATTGCAAAATCTCGCCAAGAAATGCATGTGATTGTTAGAAAACAGTCGATGGAAAGTAGGTCCATTGTTAAAAGACAGGCCAGCTCCCAAGCCTCTTGTATGATACGTATACTTTTCAATCAGGTTGCTTCTCTTCCCTCCTGTGAATTTTGCTACCAGACTCATATACCTTTCAGCATAATTTGTGGTTACGTTTTTACATAATCTTTCAGATTTTCTGACAACATAATCACAGTGTTTCAAAACTTCCTCGAAGACTCTTGACGACTCTAATAAGGGTATTTGATTTTGAACATCTGTATCGTTTTCCTTATTGCAGACAGCTTCTCTACAAAATCTGTGATCCCCAAATATATGCCGCGGAGAGTTCCTTAAATCTGTTTTTAGACTTTCGGTATTGGCAGCTCTCGATATGATGGTCCTAATCAGAGAAGAAAATGCTACTATTTTATTTTTTAAAATACTTCTTCCCACAATATCTAATTTAATATTTTAACTATTTTGTGAAGATGTGATGTAAACTCCCGAGTTGTGTGATTTGCGCACTCAAGTTTCTGTAGCATAATCCTGTGAATTCTGTATTTCTTGTAGTAGTTTTTGCCTTTTCAAATATTTCTGTCTTGCAACAGAGGCTTTACTTTGTTTTCTTGTTTTACAAGTACTGCGTGGCATGTTTCCTGGATTTACTCCTTACGCTTGAATCAAAGCTATTGATATTGCCAGCTACAAGGTTTGGTATATTCCAATAATATTACAACACAACATAAACTGTCACTGACAAGATAAAACACACTTCACTCACAACTCGCTGAAGAAATAGTAAGAAATAAAAAACAGATAAGGTTTTTATATTTCAAACTTTTTACCGATATTTACTGATGTTATTAGGGGTAAATTCAATAGCACTGGTCGGTAAGAAAGTCCTCCCAACTACGAAATTTATGGGTATGCTGTGTAACTTTGACCTCGTCATTTTTGAGAGAAGGTTAGTTTTTTATGGTAAAATAGCTTTTCTAAATAGCTGAAAGAAAAAGATGTGCCATTCTAAAAAAATTTTACGAGGAGGCCGGTTACAAGAAAATTTCCGTCAGGTCACTTCTCCCTTTCTGCTAAAGTAGCAATAATCATGGTGATATCCACATTCCATATCCAATATCTTAGAATTATTGCGAGCGAGTTTCATACTCTCCGGCCAATACGCTCGCCTAAATTTTATCTAACAGATGAAAATGCAACGCATTGGGCAATTGTCATTGAGCGTAATTATAATGGTCTTTCAAAATATATCTGAACCAATTTATTTGTTAATTAAAGGTAGAAAATGTTTCAGTGTTCTTTGTTTCGCGTGTAACTCCATACATTTCAATATAGATTTGCATGTGCCTCTCAATTTCGAAATTGTACCCTATTACTTCATTATTTATTTTAATATCTTGTATTGTAAATGTTATAATTATATCTATTCAATGTGTTTATTTCAGTAGCATAACATGCAATATTGTATTTAAAAAACAAAAATATTTTGATAATTTAATACTGTTAATTTTGCTTCCCTAGGGCCTCCAAAGAATCAGATAAAAGGATTATCTAATTGTGTAAATGTATTAAAATCAGATAATTTATTTTATAAACATGTCATTTAGATTGTCAATTATTCCGAAGATACTATTTTTACATTGTATCATTAATATTGTAATGGTCATTCGGAATACTTTGTGAAATATGGGTAAATACCTAAACAAGAACATTATTTATGACGGTCGTCTTCGATTTGAGTAGCCACCATTGACCCGGCCTTATGCCTTCCGGGTAGAAAAAAATAGGTATAAATTCATATTTATTTGGTATACTGTGTGTTGCCTGTTTATACTTAAAAAAATTGCCATAAACTTTCCAAGATTTTTTAATTTCCAGTTAGAGTAATTTAATGTGTGATACTCCAAATGATGGATAATTTCCTCACGCAGGAGATAACCAAAATCTATGAAAAGATTTTCACTCATTATTGTTTAGGTGTTGAAAAAGTGCAAGATTGATCTTCTCTTGATCATATTTTTGCGAATAAAATTGTTAGTTTTAGGCCTGTTTCAACGAAACTCCGTAATTACCTTAATAAAGGTCTTAATAATTTATGTTCAAAATTTCAGCTTAAAATATACATTTTCATAGGTGAAAACCTGGAAAAACCCATTTTCTTCCCTGTTGATATATGTAATTATTTTTTTAAAAAATTCTAAGAAAATAGACAAAAGGTAACATCCACCATAAAAAATACTTTAATAATAATTTTAACGGATAAATTAGCATTTTTTGTGGGCCTCTGAGCGGTATACCGTGACCTTAAGTAGGCAACCGCCTCTAAAATACCACCACCCTAATAAACGCAGCATCTTGCACTCTTATTATACCGATTCTGCACTTACAAAATACATTTTTAAACAGTTTTTATTCGAGGATTCTAATAATTTACTGGACAAAAACAATATTTTTACCTCTATCCCTGGAAAATTAAAACTTAATGAATATTTACTATTCAAACAAGTCCGTTATCTTGATTTTATATCAATGCAGCACCCGCAATTATTTTCCCAACGACCCCCATGATTTGTGGTAGCACTGATATGACGTTCTTGATGGCTGTACCGGGTTGTGACACAGATTTATCTTTTATATTGGACCTGCCCGCCTACAAATTCCACCAAAATTCCTTCTCTAGATTACAAATAGTACGTTTAGTTTACGTGGTCACATACGACGACACGATTTTCCGTTTAAAAATAAATGGAATGTATACCGCTTTTTTCGAAAGCGCACACGTTTGCTCGAAAATGGAACCCCCACAGAATTGTTCGTGACGCTGCACTACAAGTTTTGATTGATTACAACAGTTTAGCTTTGTTTTACCAATGATATATGATAAATGACCGTTGTAAATAACCCAGAATTTACGTATGGGTTATAACGATAATTATTTATTGATCACGTTCAACGTCCCCAGCATACGTGGGTTCAAAGCTTAACCCTCTTAAGCCTACTAATTTAATTTTGATATTTTTTTAAACGATCCCTCCATTTGTTATCACCGAAAAAAGCTTACGTACAGGTTACCCACGCAATTTTTTCCCTCTTTGGGATCCACAATTTCTTGTTTACTCAATTTGTCGAATCTAATAAGGAATATTATACGAAACAGAAATGTGAAACCAGATGTGTGATATCTCCACATCTTCGCAGTCTCTGAAATGCTATGTGAAATGTTATTCGTGTTGTGCGTAGGCGCCAGCCAAATAAATTGGCACAATTTTGAAGGTATAACAGAGGGAGAAATGCAGAGTTATCATAAAGTCACTTCACCGCTTACAGGGGTGACCTAGAATCCTGAAGTGTAGGAGAAAATAAATGGATGTCAATAACAATTTTTTTCCGTTTAGTTATTTTCACCTTAGAATTTACTAGACTTTATACTTTTTCCTTTTTTTTCTTAGTAAAACGTACGAGAAGATACTTTAAATAAAAAGAAAATGTATCGTATAAATCTTTTTCTGTCGCTTACGACCGTGTGAGATTTTAGGAAAGTGCACGTCCATATATAAAGATCCTTTAGGAAAATATCCTATCGTAAATTTCTAAAATAGACTTAATATGAAGAGTTCTTTCTAAAAAAAGAACCCTGATATGAATTTGCAAACATTTGAGAAAGTTTTTTGTTTTACAATTTTTTATACAAATGAATTAATGCTGTTTTTCGCTAATATTTTTTGTTTCTACTTGGAACCTTTAGCAATTTTACAAAATTTTAAACATAAATTGTTGTGGATTTAAATTAAAACACTGTTTTATATATTACCGCGTACCCTTTTTACGGTTGCTACAAACTGCTTCATTTTTCCATCAGATAAAGTCTACTTACATCATTTTAGAAGTTTAATTAACGATTCCTCCAGATATTGAATTTTCAATTACGTAGATTTTTTTGCTAAGCATTTATTTCTACGTAAAGTAAGTAAGTAATTTCTACGCAGTGAAGTAATAATAATTAAAAAATTTTCAACTAATAAATTTTACGGAGCCAACGAATCAATGATTATTAATCTATTATTTCCAGTTACTGATTGGTGTATAATGTTCGTCGAGTTAAATACGAACAAATAAAAGCAAACAAATATTTTTTATCTAATATAATTAAATTGGTCCATTTCGCTTAGTTTTGGTTACTTGGTAATATGAATAATTAAAACTTCAGCACAAAGTCCATCCAGAACAAGTTTTATTTATTTAATTATATTGCTACAATTATTGTAGCAATATAATTAAATAAATAAATAAAACTTGCTTTGCTGGTATTTTTTGGGTTTTTATATAAATGTACATATTGTCATGATATTTATATTGTAACATTCTTTATAAAATACTAACAAAAATGCTGTTTAATCGTCTATTAGCAAGAGAAATATTATTTACATAAACAATTTAATCTTAACTAATTATTTAACACTATAATTATAAACTGTTTAACGAACTTAAATAATAGATATTTACAAACAATAATTATTAAATATTTATTTATTCACTAATATATTTGATTACTAATTACACAGAGCACATTTCAAATCACCGGTCGAACACTAATTGAATTCCCTTCTCTCCGCGAAGACGCTTTACAACTTCTATGTAAACGTTCTAGCAAACGCTCGAACATACCCGTGTATTGTACCTCGTGTAGCCGCCTGATGCGTCATATACGCGGCCCGTGTCGAATCTTCTAGTATGTTCTCGCGGGTGTATGGCGCTTCGCTCTGGAATGTTCTACGCCCGCATATAGAGATTTCCTTATTTCTTACAATATACTCTATGAAAGATATGCGTTTAATTAGGTTTACTATAGTACAACCAAAAAATGAATAACATAAACCGGAGTGAATCTAGTAGCCGCAGACTAGCAGTCGCAGTTGATTGGGAACGACCCTTGCTCCCAAATTGTGAAATTTAGACAGTTTGACATAAAAAAATAAAATTTGAAATCTGCTAAAGTTTATTATTAATTATTTATTGTTAATTATTAAACTACTATTAATAAATAACATTCTGATAGTAAAACTCCAATTAATATTTATTAATTGTAGTTTAATAATTTTATTAATAAATGGAGTGGCGAAAAACTTTTTAAATTTGACAATTTGGGAGCAAGGTTCGTTCACAATCAACTCCGACTGCTAGTCTGCGGCTGTTAGATTCACTCCGGTTTATTTTATTCATTTTTTGGTTGTACTATATGTAGATAGAGCAAGATGTTGCTTAATTGAACAATAATAAACAATTAAGCTTGACATGCACTAAATACACTTAATTTAAACAAAGGATGCTGTAGTATTCGAATATTCTTTAATACAGATAATTTCTGCTTCGTTAGTAGTACTAGATGTACTTCGAACAAGTATTTCTTAAAATTGCGATGTATTGGTTTGAAGTCTAGCATAATTTCATGTAAAATTTGA
Organism: Agrypnus murinus; assembly: GCA_929113105.1. NCBI lineage: Eukaryota > Metazoa > Arthropoda > Insecta > Coleoptera > Elateridae > Agrypnus > Agrypnus murinus. The sequence goes on along the minus strand of OV816025.1, from coordinate 25,826,810 downwards.
TAAAGCAAGTTATGACAGGTAACTAGGTTTTTAACCTGTTTGTTTCTTGAAAGAAAATAGCATGGTAATGTTATTCATATGAGCTGGAAAGGTGTATGTTCTTTCAATTTATAACTTTGTGGTATGATGTTATTGTTGAATATTTGTGTGCAATCATCTTGGTCACATGAGTTAAAGAGGTTCTATTGAAAAGGTCGGATTGTTTTGTGAAATTACTGAAAACATATTTACACACCTACGTTTCTTCATCGTCAAGTGGATTTCTTTAAATTTTGTTGCATCATCAGTTGTTATGTATCTAGAAGTATTCAAAGTTAATTAAACATGTAATGTAGATCTTTAATGATATAAAGCAGTTTGCAATTGTAATAATAAGAATAATAATGATCTTTATTTAGCATAGAATTTGCTATAACTTTACATATAGGTACTACAGTGGTCCCTTTCATTACATTTTCTTACAATAATTACCAACAGCACAAGTTACAATAACAACGGATAAATATAAAAAATATATAAAATAAATAATATAAATGACTATATGTATATGTTCTATGACTAGATATAAAGAATTCTTTCACTTTTCTTTTAAACATTTTTAAATTTAATTCTTCTATATGTTCAGGCAATTGATTGTAAAGAATAGTTCCATTATAAAAAAGTGAATTATTTGCTTTTGATGAATTTCTTCGGTTTAATTAAAAATTATTGTTAAACCTTGTATTGTGATTGTGAATTTCATTTACTAATATTAAATTATCTGTCAAATATTGTAGTAATAACCCTAATTTCATTTTATGCACAAAAACAACAACCTGAATTTTAATAAAAGTTTCAACGTTAACCTACCCTAATGTAATTATCATATATTCCACTCTCGTATATCTATTACAATTAAGTATTACTCTCATTGCTTTATTTTGTAGAAGTTGTAATTTATTCAAATTCCCTTTATTCCCCATAAATAAAATAGTAGCAGCAAAGCAAAAATGAGGTAGTATTATTGTATAAAAAACCAATCTTTTTGACCAAGTTGACAAATTGTGTTTAAAGTAACACAGAGTAATAAGTAATAAGTGTTTTTAAATTTCTTATCGACATTTAAAAGACAGGGTAAAAGTGGCTTAAAGTGTATTATATCTTTGTGGTCAGGGAAATAAGGGCTATCTTTCTGTTTTTTTAGTTTTTTAAATTTATTATCATTTTTATAATCATAATTTGTTTGTGTGTGTGTATTTGTGATGCATTTGTATTTACATGTTAGATGGAGGACATATGACCTTCGCTGTTGGTTCACTCGTGTCTCGCAAAATTTGCATTCCACGCTCAACCATAACAGTTTCACCACTTGATAGAGGATTAGAACAAATAAAACACATTCCTTCCATTTGAGCAATACTTCTCAAAATTGTACAGAAATATTTTAAAATAACTTCGATGCGATGGGACTACTATGAGAATGACTCGAAAACTGTCATACGATTTAAAACTTTACTTAGAGCGACACAGCACACTCACTGTGTGTCTGACACACACATACACGCAGTTAGGAACGCCCTTTTCTTTGTGTGTCGGCCATCTGCTCGTTAAGCTCTCGTGAGGGTTTAAACATAATAAATACTATAATATTTATTTCTTGCTTTTTCTGTAGATAATTAGATACTTGCAAATTCTTTTTCGACAGCAAAATAATACAAATATGCATTTATGCACCTTATAATTCACTCAATATCTTCCAAACGGTTGATTTCACAAAAAAAGGTATAAAAAAACCGTTTTTGTAGAGAATCTTATCATCTATAATTTTTATGATAACTATTTTTCGCAAATAATACCAAAAAACTACAATTTATCCCCTTTCGCCTTAAGAAACCATTGTTCAAATTACAGGTACTTTTTAGGATTCTATCAGAACACCTCACAATAAAGGTCAGCTTGGTCGGACCTTTTTTTGTACACTTTTTTCCCTTTTTGAGTCTAATTTTTTTGGACTATCATCAGGCAATCATTTATTATCGGCAAGGACAAGCTCAGACAATGGAATCTCTTTACAATTACCAATTTTAAACTACACTCAATATCTACAGTTAATTTTCCAAAGAACGAGCAAATGTGGCGGGACTTGGTTTGTTAATGGTTTTGCCACCCCGATCTACCAATTTTAGACTTGGTGGGCCCTCGACAGAGCTTCGTTTAAGTCTACACCTTATAGACTCCCGGTGTGTACCCGTATTTGGTGAAGTTGTCTTGATTGTGAGAGGCTATGTATTCGCTTCAACTCTCCTTAAGTGTAATGGCTTTCAGAGCTTCTCCCAATCACTGTACCCGGCTGCAGTCCGGATCATAGGGTGGTCGGGATAGCTCCTAAGCACATTTACCTGGCGGCCTGCAGTTTCCCATTAGCCCAAAAGCAGGGTAAACTTCACTTCGATTCTCCGCAGTTGAGATTCAGTCAAACAGCGGGTTCCTTTGGTGACCATAAATGACCTCAGTTAAGCAGCGGGTTCCGTTGGTGACCATAAGTGACCTTGTCCCAAGCGAGATTCGAATCCGCCCAAACCGGTCTCATATACCAGGGCTCCCCCTGATCGGTATGAGTTACCGTCGAGAATTCTCACGAATTTCTCTACCACACACTTAATCTGACAGCTTCATCCGTTGCCCGTCAGCGAGATAGGGTAGAAAACAGCCAGTTTTAAGGGTGAACGTCGTGTGGTCTCCTGAACACCCGTTCTCTGATATATTGGCGAAAAACCGTTTAATAGATTGTTACGTGTGTAAGGGCACTAAGCGAAACGCACTTTAGTTCGCGATTGCGCGCAAATTACCAGCTCCAAAGACCTATAGTCTCTTTTCTTTTCCTACTCATTTAGATATAGCATCCGCCGGAACGTTTTGGTTCGATATCTTCTTGTAGAAGCTTTGTGTTAAACGCATTTTTAAGAACCTCGTTTAAGGTTCTATCCTCACGACGCTAAACGACATCAACACGCACATATGCAAGTGACATGTTGAGTCGATGTTGCCACTACATATTTTAATAAGAGAATGCATACGCGCAACACGACACGGAGGCAGCACGATATCCAAGCTGCATGTTGCCCGTCAACATTTCCAATCCGTCGCCACAAGACAATTTAAGTGTGGTTTAATAAACTATTCCCAGATTTGTGCAAAAATAATAACGCTAGAACGCGACATCAACTTAAAAATTGCACTGGAGATTGAAAAATACCAATATATATTTATTTTTAAAATAGTAGAATATACCCAGAAAGAATTAACATAAAGGTGTGGAACGAAGTTGCAAAAAAACTAATTTGGCAGGTATGGACAGCGTCGGATTGGCGACTTTGTAGCCCACCGGACAAACAGCGAAGGGGGCTTGTTTTTTTGTAGTAACTTGAACATATGTCAAATCGCTTTAATAACTTAATAAATATTACGGTTATTTTTGCAAAATTATCAAGATTTAGCGAAAAGAGTGATACGTAGTGCATTCTGGAAAGTGCCATTCCAGGCAAGGTTCCTGTAGATGAAGAATTTTGACAAATAATAGCATATGTTAAATAATTTTTATTGTGGTTTGGTATTGTCTATTATTTAAGAATTTTGTTTTGTCGGTTTTCTACGATCTTTATTTATTAGTTTATAGTTTCCAGAAATCAAAAAGACCCCTAGTCCAGTCAAACTAAAACATTTGAAATGGAAAATGGAAGTACATGGGATTCTTTCGAGCATGCAGGGGGGGTCTATAAAAGCTTAACTTGAAGTTTTCTAGCTCAAGTTCATATGAGCTTTGTCCGCCATTTTGAAAAGAAGTGATGAAGTGTTGTTTTGAAATTATCTCTATAACAGTAGGTCCGACAAAAAATTTGTAAAAAGAATTTTGTCGACAATTCGATTGTCTACAACTTTTATTTGCAACTTTTTCGGGTAGTATAGAAAATAAAAAAGTTGTGAGGGAAAAACATTGAAAATTGTTGCTTAATTTTGTAGATGGTATAACTATTTCATTATTAGTGGAGCAGAAAAAATCAGTCGTTTTTGTAGAGCATTTCATGACGAACATTTTTTCCTAAATACTTTTTTATTCCGTTTATTGGTATAGGTCAACTCAACGCTCGAAGGGAGGTTAGTGTACGTGAACAGCTTGGAGCGCGTCGCCTACTATCAGATATTGTGCATTAAATTCCATTTGTATATGTCGCAGGCAGATAGTCAAATCCAGCAAATTACTATCTGCCTAGTCATTTACTAAGTGACGGGGCAGATAGTAAAACGAAAATAAATCTCCTCCATTTTGCTGTATACCTAGGTATTTACTAAATGCCGTTGTTTAGAGCAGGCAGTTAGTAAATGACTTCATGTACTGTCGCAAATAAGGTAATAACATGCACATTTCTTTGCAGAACATTCTTTTTTACGCGAGCGCTTGTAGAAGCTTTGCCTATTGTAAAGAGAGTACTTAGAAGTTGATGCTCCTCGCAAAGAAACCTGCTTATTTGTAGGGACATCTTGCCTACTTATTTATTAACTGCCTGTTCTAAATAACGTCATTTAGGCAAGGGCAAATATTTTCTTAAAGTGCTCATGTAAAATAGAATGATCTACAAAGAAATGTGCATGTTATTACCTTATTTGCAGACAGCACATTAAACCATTTACTAACTCCCTGTTCTAAACAACGGCATTTAGTAAATGCCTAGGCATATAGCAAAATCGTGGAAATTTATTTTCGTTTTACTATCTGCCCCGTCACTTAGTAAATGACTAGGCAGATAGTTATTTACCGGATTTGACTAGCTGCCTACGACATATACAAAATACAAATTAAATTTAATGCACAATATGTGATAGTAGGCGACGCGTTCCAAGCAGTTCACGTCCACTAACCTCCCTTCGAGGAGGTTAGTCAAGCGTTGACTTGACCAATACCAATGAACGGAAAAAAAGTCATTAGGAAAAAATGTTCGTCATGAAATGCTCTATAAAAAAAAACAAATGAATAATATTTTTGCACCACTAATAATGAAATAGTTATACCGTCTACAAAATTAAGCAACAATTTCCACCCCCTCAATTCGCAATGTTCGCAACTTTCTTATTTTTTATATTACGCGAAAAAGTTGTAGACAATCGCATTGTCGACAAAAATGCTTTATACAAATTTTTTGTCGGACCTACGGTTACAGAGATAATTTCAAAACAACACTTCATCCCTTCTTTTCAAAATGGCGGAAAAAGCTCATATGAATTTGAGGTCGAAAACTTCAAGTTAAACTTTTCTAGACCCCCCCATGCATGCTCGAAAAAAAATCCCATGTACTTCCATTTTCCAAGTTAAGCCCGTTTTTCGTACAGTTTGACTGGACTACCCGGGCTCTATTCAATCATCAACTCATTAACACCGCTAACAACATTTCCGTCTTACTTTTGCCCAATAAAATATGCAAAAACAAATTACAAACAATTAAACCATTTGTAAATTAACTAATAGTTTTAAAAACATAAAAAGATACAAAGCGACAAAAGAAGGAAAATAGTAAAAGAACGGTAAGGAGTTATAAATTGAAAAACAAAGAATTAGAAAGAAATGTCAGGAAACAGAAGATAAGAAATTGAAAGAACAATTTGAATAAAAAAGGAATAGAAGAGAAATGGGAAGAATTGTAAGAAAATGGACTAGAGTCGGCCAAAGAGTGCTGTGGAATATCAAAAATAGTAAAGATAAATGTAAAAAGAACGGAATCGTGGAATAAAGAAATGAAAAGAATTATAAAATACCTAAGTACAAAACAGACCGGACATTATGAAAAATACAAAGAGTCAAAAGTCGCAAGTTCAAAATAAGAAATACAGTAAGAACAAACAATGAAGAATCAAACAATTTTACAACAGAAAAAGAAGTGAAGCAGGAATGTGTCCTCGGCCCCTTATTGTTCACATTAGTGATGGATGAGTTAATTAAAGAGATAAGAAACAAGATGAAAAAACTAAAAATAGGATACTGAAAGATGGAGAAAGTGAAATTGACAGAATTAATGTTCGCAGATGACATTGCCATTTTAGCTGATTCAGAACAAAACCTACAATTTAACTTAAACGTATTAAACCAGAAATTACAAAAGTATAGTATGGAAATAAACGTGGGCAAAACAAAGAATAACATACGAGAATATCAAGTATAAAGAAAACACATAAGGTACAAATACAGGAAAAAAGAACTGAATAAGTCGAAAGCTATAAGTATTTAGGATTAGTAATAGAAGAAAATGGTAAGATGGACAAAGGAATAAGTGAAACACTGGGAAAAGCAGAAGTTATCAAGAAAATAGAAATATCGACAACATTATATAGCAACGAAACATGAACAATAACAAATAGGAATCAAGAATTGGCAAGAATGGCATAAGATGGACATTCGAATTTTAAGGAAAATAGGAAATAAAACAGGAAGAGACAAAATTAGGCATGAAACCATCGGAAAACAATTCAAAATCAAACAAATATATGAAGTTAATAGAAGGGCAATTGAGATGGTTTGGTAACCAGAAGAATATATGGAGTAAATATGGATGGTGAGAACTGAAAGGGAAGACTGGAATGAGGGAATCAAAGAAGAGACAGACAGAGAAGGAATCGATCTGATCGAAGAAATCAGACAAATGACATAGATCTAAAAGGATGGAGAGAAAAGTGCACGAAAAAACATTAAAGTACATATGGTCTAACACTTAACGATATAAAGGCATAGAATTAAGAAGAAGAAGAACTAATGGTCTAATTCTTTGTAATTTGTATATCCTAGGTCTTGATAAAGAAAACAAATCGTTATCGAAGTTTCATTCAATTTCAACAACTATTACTAATTATTTAACTTTTAATTTAATTTTAATCTTTAACAGACAGTTATATTCTTGTATTCACGATGTCTGGCTATTCGTCAAAAAGTAATAAAATTTGGATTTTGCAAATTGCTCTTGGGGTCTTGGGGGCCCAATTCTCGGTTTCGAGGGGGGCCCACCGGGCATTTGCCCGGCGGCCCAATCCGACACTGGGTGTGGACCTTCTTATACCTTCTTCTTTTCCGTCAATTTCGTAAATACATGTACATTACAAAATCTTCTTCTTCACTGGAAAAGGGATCTTCTTTAGTAGACATCTCAACGATGATTGACCATTATTATCCTACGCGTGTCGCGTAGTGTGAACCTATAGATCTTGGGTACATTATTTGTTTTTGTCGTACAGTTTGCATATCTTGTTGATGTGGAGTAGCGTCGTGAGGATAGGGCCTAATTCCTACCAATTATCACTCCTTTGTGCGGATCTACAACGGAATTATTTTATTAAAGGTTTCGTCTTCAATCTCAGATGAGATTATTTTGTGATTAAATGATTGGGGTAGTTTGAGTTATTAAGACTCACTAGTCTATTTCAGCCTTTTTTTCTTTAGACTTATTCTTTGTTTAGAGTTCCTGCTTTTCCGAGTTATAAAACATCTTTATAAACCATCGCAAATATTTCATCCAAATTCGATTTTGGGCTGACTTCCACATCCGCGGTACAACAGCACGTACCTCCAGGTCAAGGCTACCGGTTACCGTTGTAACGTGTTAAAATTCTCGACCTAATTTTAATGTAAGTTTAAATGTGCTTATGGTAAAGAAACTTAGTACGGCCCTGTATATTTCAATATATTTTCATCGGTTTAAAAATTGCAGACGTTATTTTAAGTCACATGGCATTTTCCTTTATGTGAAAGGTCATATCAAAGCGTTCTCATGCCTAAGCCTCATGCCGTTTTCTTAAGAGAAATACAGAAATAAAAATATCTTTTTACAGATTAATATGTCTAAAAAATGCATTAAGTTCAGATTTATGCATTTTATGCGCCCTTATTTTCAATTTGGATGAATAGTGCCTTCAAATCCAGTCAAATCTGGAACCACATTTAAAATATCTGGTATATGATATGATCTGGTATAAAATATTAAGTAGTGAATTCCATCAAAATAATCAGAATTCTTTTTTGGTTGCGGATTTTGAGGAGTATTCTAATGACTTGCAGTCAAATGGCGCCCATACTACTCTGCTAAGCGAAAAAGTCCTATCTGCAAAACATCAACTCAGAAATATACCATATCTTTTCTTAGCTTACATTAATATTCTATATAGTAGATTTCTACATTGTAATTTTGCAGATAGGATTTTTCCGATTAGCAGGGCAGCATAATCCTTATTATTTTTGCAAAACCTTATTTTCTTTACAATATATAAGCCATGGAAATCAGATCTACACCTGTGAGACAATTTGTCATTAGAAATCTTGAGCCGGAGCATTAAAGTACAGTAATTATTCAGTATTTTTAATTTATTGGTGTTACAGTTGACGTTCATCGTGCGACGTATGTTTTGTATTATGAGTATAGTCTTTTCAGTAGAGTAACGAAAAGGTGAACGCTACACCGTATACCGTTTACTGGGTATCAACTTAGAAACCGTCTTACGAGAGAGTAAGATGTTTTTTTGTTTAACTGCTAAATAAATAGTTTACTCAATTAATTAGAGATCTTAGTTAAAGTATGCTGAGTACATGCGTTTAGTTGGTTTTGTCTAGAAAAATACCGCTAACGGTGAAGTATTTATATTTGAATGTATACATTTTTAAATATTACTATCTAGTTAATTATCTGCAAAGTATTTCTTCCTACATAAATTCCTTAATTACAGAACTTATTTAGTTTATTTTTTGTTGTGTAAAGTATAAAATTGAATTATCAAATCATTATTTTATGTGCATTATTATAAATAAATATAAGCCTTATCATTCTTTTTTATCATTGTGGGGTCAATAATTCAATACTTAATTAAATGTCAATTTGGTTGTGATTTAATTATTACTTTACCTGTTTAATTTGTTAGAAGTACTGCAAAAGTCTTGTAGTCAGGCAATGGAATTATTTTGTTATTTATCTTTTCTTTTTTTTGTGCAATTATCACCTTGGGGAATTAAGAATTGCATGTAATTAGATTGATTTAATATAATTTATTGAGTAATTTGTATGAGTATGTATAACTTTTTTATATTTATGTATCTAACAATTTATTTATTATTTCAATAGAGAAAACAGTGTTAAGCGTAAATTGAATTTATGTTACCCACCCTTTGTTCCTTTTGTGTGTCTTGCTTCTCAGCTGAGCTAACAGTAATTAGTAAGTTTATATTTATTGTTACAAGCTTGAGGCCGCGAGTGTTGTTGCATTGAGGATGCAAATCAATCGACATTTGTGGTGAACATGATTAGTACAGACATCCCACAAATCGTTTTAGAAGATAATCAGGTTGACCCGTCTATCAAACCGCATCATAAATTGGCTCTACTAGACCTTCTTCATAAATATGTCGACTGTTTTCCAACAACACCTTAGCTAGAAAACACAGGCTGAAATGAATAAATATACTTAGTTCTAGAAGACAAGAAGCCTGTTCTGTATCATTTGTGTAGTTACCTTATAAACTGTCTATTGCCGAACGAGCTGATAGCGAAATTTCGAAGTGTTTGTCCAATATAAGCCAAGTTACAAATAGAAGAGAAAATTTTATATCATTGTATGTATGTATGTATGTGTCTAGGTATGATATGTAGTAAGGCTGGAGACAGTAAACGTTAATAACTTATTTTCCAACTTTTTGAAAGTTATTGAATTAAGTGTCACAAAGCATTATTGAATGGACATTCTTATGCCACATGTCAATTACACGTTTTGACCTTAAAATAATGATTTCAACAAGCTCTTCTCTATATAATTGTGGTTACTTCTTTTTAAATAACTTTTAATAAGTGTGAGTTTCAATTATCAGAAGTTTGTCTTGAAGCTCTTAACCTATTTATCATTAGTCAGCAATTAATCTTTTATGTCTGTCTGCGATGAGATTGTAAGATTATAAATGAAACGATGTAGTATATATAATCTTCGTAATAAATCTCTTAATAAATTCTCAAGATTAGGTACATAATTCATTAAAATACTGGTTTCGTGGCGGTACAACAATAAAACATTAAATACGATGTAAAGCGATCGGTTAGGAAAGCACATTTTAAATTCTTCAATTCGAGGTGGAAAAACATTAGCATTCAACAACCCAATGGCGCCTGTAAGGCTATCACGAAGTCGTTTCAAGACTTTAAATGAGAAAGACTTGTAAATCATAACACGTACAAGCGCCGGAAAATATTTTGAAAAGCAGAAAGGAAGAGGAAGATTGTATCAGAATGCCGATAATTATGCGGAACTGCAGATGTTACCGTTTTATACTATTTTAATTAACCTCTTTTGTGCTTTATAGAATTCCTTAAACCCAACAATGGTAGTTATTTAAGATATTTTTATACGGACATTTATTAAATGATATTTTATTACTTACTAGATCTATCTTCTTAGCAATACGCTGATGTACTGCAAAGTGTAATAGTGCATAGATTGAAAATTTATTACTAGTTATTTAGCAACTCGCAATAACTACTCAAGAACAATTTGCAATTAACTGTTAGCCTACCCCTAGAAACGGAATAGCATTACCAGTAAATATGGTGACACAGGGGGTAGGGCTAAGCTTGTCTTTTTTATTTATAAATGGATTTTCATGAAATTTAGACGTAGATTTCGATTTGACATACATATGCAAGATGGCCGATTTTCGGTTTTGCTGGAAACACCCTGTATATTTCTACATATTGCGATTTTATGAGTCAAGATTATTTTTTCGATTTTTTAAAGTTTTTCTGACCTTAAAAAGCCTGGAAGAGTCTGAGATATTAAGAAATAATTCCAGGGTCATCTAAAAGATATTATTTCACCAATATCATAAACTACGGCTAATTTATTAAACTAACCTAACCTAAAACTAAAATATGTTTCACCTATAACTTTTTCTTAAGTAGAAACAATACAAATCACTTATACCATTAACAATTACGAACTTATCCCTTATCAATAAACTAAATAAAAGAAATCAAGAGAAGAACTACTGATCAAATTATCTTTAAATTTATATCTGGCAATGGGGTTATACTAAATCTGACCCATAAAGTCCAAAGATACAAAACTATACATAATGTTCCATTCAAAGATCAGAATTTGTGGGATTTTTGGCTAAACCAGAAGTCGGCTATCTTCGATCTGTATACCAAGAAATTGGAATTTACGTCTAATATATTCATATCAAATTTTGTCAAAATCCATTATTTATAAATTTTAAAATATCAGATTGGCCCTACCCCCATATATCACTCGATATAGCCAGATCCTTGTGATTATTAACAGATGCCGTAACTTAAAAAAGCTCAAAAGTTTGTCACGTGGGGTATTCGTTACTAGTTGTCGTAGTCAGAGGTAGAAGCGAAAGAAAGCACAAGGCATAAAAACAACTATGTACTAATAACAAAGTAATAAAATACATATTACACATGATGGTTATATAGTTTGAGGACGTACTGGTCCTCCTAATTCTAACAATAAACTTCAGGGCGATTGGAACCACTCTATCTAGGCACTGGATCTACAAACTAAGCGTATACACATAGGGAGCTTTGACACAACTCCTTAAGAACTAAACAGAACTAAGCGAGCGAGAGCCTTAGCACAACCCTCTCATAACTAAGCAGAGGGGAAGACAGGTAATCACTACCGCATGGTAGTAGATTCTAGTCAACCCATTAATAAATAAGTACTAATAAATAAGGTACTCACCAGCTTGCTTGGAGATGTTGCCTGAATTGTAAGCTCAAAGCAAGCTGGTTATATATTGCTCAACGCGGAAGAGATTAGCATAATAGTGGGAAGTCGTAGGATGGTGTTCCAAGCATGGAATCAAGGAAGCTCACGCTTCCTGGTTGCAGGCTCGTGGGTTGGTCACCAGTGGACCGAGTAAGAATTCTTGGAATAAATAGTCGGCTCGCGTGTGCAAGTGGGCTGAGCGGAAGTGTGCTGATTTCTTTGCAGGTATGCCCAGCTGGTTGTGAATCGTAGGTGACTTGACTGCACATGAAAACAGAGCAACCTTGCAGTTGAAAATAACATATAAATGGCCAATCGTGGGTTGCGTGGCCGCAGATAGTCGAATAACATGGATCGTTGTTGCAGACTGTTGAATAACGTGGGCCGCTCTAGTAGATATGCGCATAACCTTGGCGTAATATTGCACGAACGGAATATAACTTGATTGTTGTATGAATTATTTAATTCGTAAGGATTCCGTTTGTGATACGTTTAATTAAACACTGCGTGAGAATTCAGCATAACCGTCGTTAAATTCCGACAAGGCGTAGAAATTCCAGAGTGACGAAGATAAAAACTAGCTTTAATAAAAAGTTTTTTTGCGCCACTGGATTTTCAGTAGTTATAGGGGAGGATTTTTATTTATAAATATTTGACTAATAGAAAATTTTAATAAAATAAAATTGTTAATTACCCACGGCTAACGGACAATAAAATAGTAGTTGCTCGTTTGTGAATGCTCAGATAGTTTGTCATTGACGATCATTTGATCGTTTATTTAAGGTTTGAAGCCACTAGTCCGTGCCTAATTAATTCATCTTTACCATAACCTTGTTTCAACAAATTGCTTTAAGTAGTGCCTTTAAACATTGATGTAACCTGTCTATGACATAACTCATTATTTTACAAAAATGTTTACTGCACATACTAAAAGTACTTTCCAGGAAAGCTTCAAACTTTGAAAACTTATCGTATTATTAAGTAGGCCAGTCGGAAAGTTTCGGGAATAGCTATGAACGTATCATTTTATAGGCAAATAAATTGCTTTATTTTTTCTAAATATTCACCATTACAGCCAGTCTTGGTGGATTAGTGGTTTGCATGTTTACTTCATAATCCAAGGGTCGCAGGTTCGATCCCCGGCCGAGCTGGTAATTTTTCATAGCGTAGAAAAATTAAAAACATGCCTTCTTCTCGGATAGGAAGTGGAACTGTAGGTCCCGTGTCAATGCGATGTTGGCACGATAGAAATCCCTACTGGGGGTGGAATTCCTCCAAATTCGGCTAAATTCTAGTAGGGTCGGCGAAATGATCATAGTAATCGGTGCCATGAGGTACGAAGGATGCTCCGCCATCCTGATTCCTCGCCCAAAAATAAATAAATAAATTCACCATTACATTCTATGCACTATTTTATACATTCAAACCAATCACTGAAACATTTATTCCATTCTGAAGTCGGCATACTCAAAACGTGCGACTTGAATGCCTTAATGGCGTCTTCAGGCCAGAATAAAAATGGTGGCCACGCATTTTATTTTTGATTATGGGAAATCAGAACTATTGGTTGGATGACTCATTAATTCGATGCCTTTACTTCACAAATAATCGACTGTTGCGTAAGCGGTATGAGGTGTAGCATTATTATATGGGTTGTTTGGTATGGCAGTTATTAGAAGCTGATAATGGAAACATTTCCTGTTAACTAGGTTTAAAAAAAATTTAAATGTGATTTACTTAATGCGAAATAACCGACAATTTTGTATTCTAATTCTTTTTTTTATTTTTTTCAGGTGAGTGTTGAGTCAGACATTGAGATATACCTCCAAATATAAGTGAGAAGACAAATCATAGTATTCTCAAGGTAATTATAAGAAATACTAAAATAATTTATACACTAGCAACGCAACTACCGTACACATGATAGATATTAAATAAAGAAGTACATGAAATTTCACTTGCAATTAGTCACAATAATTCATGTTTCTGCCACCAAATAGTTAGATATACTGTTATGATATTTAGGTGTTCCTTAAGAGATCTGATGCATTTAATTAGATTTAACAGGCAAATATCAAGCATATAATTACAGGTCTTAGGTTTATACTATAAGGTTATATAACCTCAATGTATAAAGTAAATTTTGAAAAAAGGGTTTTTTAAGTTGAATTAATTAAACAATTAAAAGTAACATGCACACAAATATGTTTAATACGGACAAAGGATATTGTAGCATTCAAATTTTCTTAACAAAAGATAATTTCTCATCGTTGGTGTAACAATTTGCACTTCGTGCTTATATTTTTCTAAGTAGGAGTGTATTGACTTGTATTCTGGTGTAATTTTATCTGGCATAGATGAAGCAAGTTGTAATAGGAAAACCGACTTACCTAGAAGAATTATTGTTAACTGTTGAATTTTATTCTAACGTTAACAGTGTCGGATGTTTTTATTGATTTACTTATTTTCAGGTTTATAACTTTGTGATAGGATGTATTGCTGGAGTTTCCTGTAATACTATCTTAACCACAGGATTTAAAGAGATTTTAGTGAAAAGGTTGAGTCTCTGTTAAAATTACTGGAAAATGTATTTGTAGAGCTGCAGTTTGTCAACAAATTAAGATCTACATCTCTGTCTTTTTAATTTTGCATATTATGATAATTTTAAAATATGAATTTGGTTATGTTTTGTTAAAAGTTAGTTTTAACTTGTTTTTAATGGGAGATTTTTTGTTTTTTATAAATTTATATAAGCCAGAGCTCCTAAGAAACAATTAAGTATCTATAAAACACAGAAAGGGAAAGATGTATTCTTCTTGCTATTGAAATTAAAAATTGGGAGGTTATATGTAAACGTAAAAAGTAAAATAAAGTGAGGTTATGATAAATGTCAACGATATAGTTTAAAGTGATGATTTAATAATAAAAGTGCATAGACCTAATTATTTAAAAATATATACGTTCATAGCTCAACAGTAGAAGAAATTTTATAACTTCGTTAATGATAAGAATTTGTTTGAAAAAGAAATTCGTAAAAATTTATTGGAAATTAAACACACCTGTCTATTATAAAAAAGATCTTATATTTTAAACAATAACACACTATTATGTATTGTATGGAACTATTATTTTTGTGGATCAATTTTAATTTGTTGGGTCGTGAGTTTTTAAATAACCATTTAGTTAGTTAATTAATTCTGGATACAAAACAAATTAAAAGATTATGAATATAACTATTTAATTAATTTTTTATTTTTCTTTTTCTTTAAATGATTTGCTTTAATTTTTTTGAGTAAAATTTATATTTTTTTAATAATAATAAAAAATGTATGTACTTGCAAGATTATTGCTACTGTACTCGAAACGTTTCGTATGTTATTTGCTAGTGGACTTTAGCATTGGTTGAGCTTTGGTCCGTTTTATTAGTGATCTTCAGCGCGTGGTACTGGTTTTTTTTGTTCTGACATTGACCAACGTTAAGGTGTATGCAATTTATTCCGTAAGCAGTCTCAAAGTAACTTTGGAATAATCATCGTCAATAAGAAATGGTGAAAGTTTTTGTCGAAACATGGAATTGTAACATCGAGAATGGGAACAGACGTTTCAATGTTGTAACAGAAAATGCTAAAGAGGGAAGATTATAAAAATAATGATTACAATGATAATGAATGTATCTAGTTATATGTCCTAAAGTATTGATTAAATAACTCGTACTTAATATAGTCAATGCAATTGTAGTTCTCATAGTAGTAATCAAAATAAAGGTTTTGAATATAACATATTGTGTCTTGTCTGCAATTAATATCGGCACTTTCCAACTGTTTAAAATTCTGAAAAACCTTTTCTTTTATATGTTACAAAAGTTGAAGCAATTTGTTGTTTCCCTCAGCTCTTCTGTTTGATTCAATTATTTTATCTCAGTATCTACTTTCGGACACTTAAAACTGAAACGGGTCAAAACTTGTACATTTTTTATGAAAACTGAATTTGGTAACACATGTTAGGTGTATGGATTAAACAAACTCGCAAGGGAAATTAAGAATACATTTTTCATAATAAAACTTTTCTAATTTTCTTGTAAATAATTACAGAACTGGTGATGATACCCTTAAAATGTATTCAAAAAAGGTTCAAACTTCGCTTATAACAATGTTACTTGATATTCTATTTATTCGCTAACGAACTTTGACGAGTTTTATTTGAAAGCTTTCTAACTAAAAAAATGTAAACCTACTTATCTCACTTTTAATGTATTTTTCGCTTTAATTACGAGCTCGATAACAAGGGTCTATCCAGGAAAAGGTTAATACCCCAAAAAATAATTAACTAAAACCCTTGCCGCGATCATCCGGTATCCCATACTTGGTTTAACCAAGTAAATGGTACAAATACTTTGGTTACTGTAATTAAATAGGATTAAGTATCATTATTATTATTATTTTGTCCCAAAATGTACATATAAGACGGTATATTAATATTAAACAGTGCAAAGAGGCCATATTAGCTATAAATACATCACTATTCTCAACAAACGGTAAATAAAATCTAAAAATAAAAATAATGCAAAACTCGTTGAACCTTCAATAAGATTTTATAACTTAATGTCTTTTTACGATAGCTTTTATTTAGTTAATGTAGCCTTCGAAGCTGCGGTGAGACCTGCAATAAAAGAAAAATAATTACTGAAAACTGCCTCATCTCAGAACTGAACATTCTATTTCATATTAGTCTTTATCTATCAAGTTACTCGTTCACTCCAAAAACAAAACAAAAACAGTGCATAAATATCTCTTATTAAGTTTGTATTTTTATCGATACCTGTCCAATCGAAAACGCCATCATCGACATACCCTCTTCTTTCAAAAAGATCTTTGAACAATTTTCTGAGATAATCATAATCAGGTGTTTCAAAGAAGTCCAACCTCCTAACATATCGTAGGTAAGTAGCCATTTCTTCGGGGTGACCCTCGCATAAAACTTCAATAGGAGTAGAACGCTTAGTGTCTCCGATTTTCTGATACCTTTCCTTTAATGTATCCGCTTTAAGTCCCTGCCACGGTAAAGATCCTCTTAGGAAATACATGAACATGTGGCCTAAGGCCTCCAAATCATCCCTTCTAGACTGTTCTCTACCTAAATGCGTATTAATGCTCATGTAACGTGCCGTTCCTGTAAGGGATTTGTGTTCTCTATATGGTATATGTTTGTTTGTTTCGGAATCGATGTATTCTTTGGCTAAACCGAAATCTATTATGTGAATGATTTTATCTTTTTTAGTCCGTTGTCGTCCAATTAGGAAATTCTCAGGTTTTATGTCACGGAAAATTAGACGTCTGCTATGTACGTATTCGATACGTTGGATGAGTTGATCGGCCATCATTAAAACGGTTTTCAAACGAAAACGTCGATTGCATAACGTGAATAAATCTTCTAAACTTGGACCCAACAACTCTAAGACCATCGCATTATATCGACCGCCGCATGTACCTAAATGATACACTTTGGGAATTCCTGAAAAGAAAATGATAAATGAGTTTTACAAGCTTATATTTTAAAAATTTTATTTTCATTTATCCTTACTCAGTTTAATGTATAAAATATATGCACAATCATCATTTTAGGGTAAATTAACTGTAAATATTTAGCATATCACATATATATATTTACAGAAATTGCGTTGATTAGACCTAAATATATGCAATGCACTAATTAGTTAATTTAAATATTAATAATTACTAAATGCCTGAAAGCAAGAATATTTCAAAATAAAGGTTCACTAATGCGAAAATGAAAGAATCATCGCGAAGTTTGGGTGTTTTTAAAATTTCTAAAATTCCTAGAAAAGACTCTTTCAATGATCTCGAAGTTCTGTAGAAAGATCTTGATTAAATAATCATATCAACTGGACTTATATTTACTACAAATGATTTTGAAAGTCCTCAAGGGGTCGGACTTAGCAGCATTAGAGCACACTGGATAAATGGCTCATTTTTTATAATTAAATGTGATAGCGGTGATAAATTGTGTAACGGCCAGTTATTGGCAAGTGCCTTTTTTTTCTCTCACAAATTATAAAACGCTGGTTGTTTTTATCATTATTGGTTCAACATGTAGTGCGTTTTGTATTACTTTGTGTGGACGTGTCAGCGGATAAAAGTGGTGAGGAGAATTAATTGGTTTTACTGGATTGAGATAGGGATACTTTTACAGTTTGGATTTTCACATCTATACAGAATAAGATGTCGAACCAAGACTTAAGATAAAAATTTAAACTAAACCGATATTGAAACTGGATTATTAAAAAGATTATTTAAGGGTACTTTAAGTAAAAAGATAGTGACCAAGCAGTCCAAACTCGCCGTTAATGTTCCTTTTAGTTCTTGGAAAGGCGTCACCGAAACGGAAGAACTGACAGTGGCATCGACCGTGGTTTCAGGTAACAATACTACTGGGAAAGCTTCGAACTTAATATATATTGCCGAAATGAGACGTTGAACTTATAGAGTTTACTGCGAAAAGACGCAAGCAATTTAGGCTTAACTCACTTAGACAAGTTGCGAGTCAAATTAACATATGATAAACCTATTTATTACAGACCGTACAGACTTTCGCATGCAAAGCGAAAGATGGTTTGAGAGAAGGTACACACACTTTTGGGCAGTGATTTATTCAAGAATCAGAATCTGAATGTGCAAGTCCCATAATTTTGGTTCCCAAGAAAAAATGCGATGTGCGTATGTGTGTCGATTACAGGGCATTAAATCAGATGACTATTAGTATATTGTTTAAGTTTGAAAATCAATTTTTTAAAGGAGAAGTGCGCTAGAATGTCTTATGAAACGAATACTTTATACTATTTTTTTATTTGCGTTATCATTTAAAAAAATAACTTAGTTTTAAATAAAATTTGTTAGGGATACCTTATTAAGTAGTTTGACAGTTGGCGACACTGAAAATTCTAATTCTGTATTTTTTTTCAAATTTACATCGTAAATAGGTTTGACATTTTTAGGAACAGCTGTTTAACAATGATAACTTTAAGTTTAACATAACTTTATTATGTTACTGTTTCCAGTATTCAAATCAATTTCTTGTAGTATAAAATAAATGGCTTTATTTGAACACGCAAATAGAAAAAAAACTTTAAAAGAGATATTACTCTCTCATTGGTCAGTAATCAACTAGGCAAACTGTCCGAAAGATCATATTATACGACCCTTGACTTGAATCAAAATATCCTCAATTTCCTATAAACAAGGCATTTGTGCACGAAACAAGATTGATCACACCTGATGGAGCTATGAGTACCTTAAAGTTTCATTTGATCTGGCAAATACACCGGCTGTTGTCCAACAAGTTATCAATAAAGTGCTAGGGCGTTTACAAAATTATGACATCTTGGCGTGTATGGACTAATTATTGCTTCATTCAAAGAAAAATACCGAATACTTATTTTGAAAAGTGGGTGACAAAATTTAATAGCGCCTCTTGCGGTACGGTCTGCATTTACATTTTACAAATTAAAATATTAGAAGTGTAATTAAAAAATAATCATTGTGCTGAAACATTGAATAGTTTAGATAAATTGTAAAAGTTTGTATAAATATGTTAACATAACAGCAATAAACCACCGTTTAACAGAAATAGTGCTATTTCTTTTATTATATGCAGGTTACTAGTCGACAAAAACAGGATATAATAGAACACCTATCTGCGAAGATGGTGCTTTAAAAATTGGAGTGTAGTGGACATTAAATCAGCGTCGAATTTATTAGACCTCGAGTTCGAATAATTTAAGCAGTTATGGATTATCCGATAGTTACAAACTTACATAAGTTATAGCAATTTCTGGAGTTGGCGAGCTACCTTGGAATGTTTATCAAGGGTTTCACACTCACATTGAAACCCTTAATGAAATTGACATAGAAAAATATCCCATAGCTTTGGAAGGCAGCCCAATCAAAGGTGTTCGCGCAAATTAAACAATTTCTACGTCAGTGACCCAGTGACCCGTCAGTTAGTTACTGTTAGTTTACTCACCGAGGTGCATACAAACGCATGCAAATTGGGGTTAGGTGAAATTTTGATGCAACGGCAAGTTGGGCGAATGCCGACCTGTGTTTTATTTTAGCAGAACAACTACTTTGTCAGAACAGGCATACCCCAGTTATTAATTAGAGACTTTAGCGTTGGTAAGTAACAGGCGGTTTCGAGGGTACTTAATAGGAAAGTCCTCTCAAATTCGTCTCAGGGAAATTTTTGGGAAGTTTGTTGGCAATACTTACTTTCAGTAAAATTCCCAGATTTTCTATCCCGTGTATCAAATGATTAAGATTTGACAAGTCTAGAACTTTGTACAAATACTCTTAGGTAGGTTCCATTTAAGCAGTAGGAATCTACTTGTTCTTCCTTCTTGTTTGTTTTTTTGTAGCAGATCACGGTTAATGAAAACGACATATTAATGAGTGTTAAGAGTGTTATTGAGTGATTTTTAATGAAAATAACACATAGTGGACATCACCATTTTTAGCGTAAGGTGTGGGTTGTCTCCCGATGCACAGCGAAGGAAGACGATCACACAAAGCGCTAAAATCTGAAATTTTTGCTATGTATATTTGGTAACTTTTTTTTACAACCTAATAACCGCTATAAAATATTAAAAAGGACTTGATAAAATCGTGCAAAATGAGAAAAACAAAATCAATCCTAGAATAGTAGGTTAAAATATTTTGGCCCCAAGGGGGAAAATGACAGTTTTAGCAACTGACAAGAGATACCTATAGAATGTCGACATTTCATATAGGTTATAGAAAAACAACTATCAACCCGTCAGACAGACTAGTTTGGAATAAAAGTCAACTGAATATAACTTCCCTTAATTAATAATATTATTTGGCCTTTATTGACTACGAAAAAGTCTTTGCTACTACAGAACTATGGACGATTACAGAAAATGACTTGCAAGACAAGGTAGAATAGATCATAGGTATATACAGCTTATAAATTCAATGCATACACATGCAACTGTGAAAAGGAAGTATGTAGGGTAAGTAAGGGTATGTAGGATTGAGTTATTTATTTATTGATATGGTACAAATGAATAAAGACAGCTTTGATCCATAAGAGAAAAAGTTTAGCTGCCCTGGAATCTGAATAAGGAGGAATATGGAGGGAGTTTCTTCCCAAACTTTTAGAATCAATATTATATTGCGAATATGTTCCTTAAGTATTCCATTGTTCTATACAAGAAAAAGGTAACACATCCTCAGTACTAAAATGCAAATATAACAGAAAAATGTCTGTTACTGCCATTTTGCCCAAATTTCTCTTAGTATAGGGGTATAATGGGCATTAGCGTATACAACGTTTATTTTAAGCAGTTGCCATTACTTTCTATTCTTTACAAACCGTTGATGACGTCACATAGCGACATCTCAAGATATGTGTTCTGAGATAACCTTATTGGTTATACATTATTTCCTACGATCGAGGTCACATTTATTATATACAAAGTATATGGAATAAGTATAGCGAAAATCTGGCATGCATGAAAGCCAATATTCACTCTTTAACTGATTTAATGATTGTAGTAACAACAAAACCAAAAACAGAACGACAGAGCTCAGCAAAGTTTGCCACAGGAACCATTACATCATTTTCGCTCGAAGAACACAAGCTTATGAGAATTTAAAGTAACTTGAAAAAATCATTGTCTTATCTTTTGAAATACAAATATAAGAAACACCCTTTCTTTCTGTGTAGTGGGTTGTACCTTTTTGAAAATGGAATTTATTTAGAAATTAAAAATGTGTTACATAAGGTATATAATCAAATATATATTTATTATTATTTTATGGTATTTCTTCGCCAAGTCTTGCCAATAACGAAAATTTTCAATACTAACTGTGTAAGGAGCTTTATATGATTAATACAGAGTGGTTATGCATCTCTTCTTGGAGACTATAGGAGTTACGAAAAAAAGTTAAGTACTAAAGTCAGTTGGTATAACACTAATTTATATTTTATTTTTGTATATATAGAGTAAATCTTTTTGATATGGCTATTTTTATTTTAAATGGAGCACCCTGTATATTTTTTACGATTTTCGAGTATAGGTCTACAGAGTCGTAGAAGACACAATTAACCAGGTCTTCGAAGAAAAACAATACTGTACAGCTGCTTTCTCAGATGACAGTCAAGCCTTCGACAGAGTTTGGCACACATGCCTACTGTATATATACTCAAAGTATTCTTACTAAATCCTATCTAGAAGAACGACACATTCAGGTAAAATTCAGACAAAATTCAAACAGAGATGCACTCAATCAAATCAGGCGTGCCACAGGGCAGTGTACTTGACCCCATCTTGTACCTCATTTTCACAGCAGATTTGCCAACCAATCCACACTCACTCTCTACTACATTTGCTGATGACAAGGTAATCATGGTGAAACATAGAGTTCCGGTCGTTGCCGTAAATCTTCTACAATGGAGCCTAGAGAAGTAATACAAAAGACTAAAAAATGACGCATTAAATTAAACGAAGCAAAATCCATTCAGATAACATTTACAAAATGCAAAGGAAATTCTCCAGCAGTTCTTGTAAACACTTTTCCACTAACTCAACTGACACAAGTTAAATACCTAGGCCTGCACCTCGACAAGGGTTTGACGTGGAAGTCCCACATCTGAAAAAAGCGCAAGCAGATTGGTATGAAATTTCGTCAACACTACTGTCTTCTTGGTAGAAAACCCAAATTATCTCTCAACAAGCTCCTAGTATATAACACAGTCTTTAAACCCATCTGGACCTACTGCATCCAGCTGTGGGGTACAGCAACCAACTCCAACATCCAAACGTTAAAAGAGCTACGTGGTAAGTGTGATGCGCCATACTTTGTACGAAACGCAGACATTTTACGTGATTTAACAGTTGATATGGTAAAAGAAGTGATAATGAAGTTCAGTGAAAATACCTAAGCAACCTAGAACGTCATTCTAACGCTTTAGCTCTGAACCTACTAGACAATAGTACAAACATTCAAAGTTTGAATAGAAACAAACCGCTAGACCTACCTCATAGATTTGACTAATTAAGTTATTATTATACAAACCTTATTTCTAAGTAACTTCTGTATTGTAAATTGCTGGGTTTCAATTCTATACGTCATTGATTCATGTCATTTTAATTGTTACTAACCTATATTTTGCTTATTGTACAAACATATTGCAAAAACAAATATATTTTCTAAAAAAAAAGAGTTTTTGAGTAAATTCAGTTTTGTTTAACTACTTTTTGTTAAGAAAATGCTTTCTTAATTTTTCTTAAAAATTGTACATACTTGTTAATTGTACGTGCTTTTAAAAGATCGTTTGTAAAATCTCCCCAAGTAAATGTGTAGTACGTACGTAAAATGTTACTGCTAAAGGATATTTTATATATACTAGAACAACCCTTATAATATATAACTCGTGCGCTAACGGTTTCCTTAACTCGGTTAAAACGGACTAACAATAAATTCCCTAAAGTCCCTACTGCCCCAGATTCGATTCCAGCTGGCAGGCAATTTTTTAAATTTCTTCTAAAATTTAAAATTCAAGTTGATAATTTTTTTCTTCCACAATGTTTATTTTTCGCATAATTTTAATAAATTTCATTTTGATCCGCAGTATTGCACATGACTAAAACACAGAATACTTTTTGAAATGTGTTCAACGATTAAGTAAAAATGATATTAACTCTTTGCATTGACAACCTGAATAGATACCTACTTAATTAACGATGAGGTTTTCTTGTATTTTAAGAAGAACGTTAAACCTATTCTCTTCACTTGTCTTGAGCTATACAATTTTTTTAGATAATTGAAGTTCTAATAAAAAAGTGATTTAGAAAATGCAATCGAGGAAGTTAGACATGCGCTTTATTAACTTTTTTTCTATAAATAATTATAAATAAATAAATATTTATAAAACTACTAGCAAGCAATGAAGACTTTCAAAAACAAGACTATTGTCATTTTAAAATATTTATTTAATTGTAATAAATTATTTTAAATTAAAATTTTTTAAAGTAGCGACTTTATTATCACCCCGCTTTAGCTAACTGAGCTGCGAATAAACATTAGCGCGCACGCCTACAGTTATTTTAAAAGTAGGCTGTACTTATTTCTTTAAAAACTGGTCTAAATATAGTTTTTTCGCCATTTTTTAGATATGAGAAGTCTAGCTAGAGTTTAGCTATTAAACAGAATGATTAAAAGAAACAGTAACTTTATTGAAGAAATTTTTACAAACAATCTTTAAAACTTCGGGTTAATCAGCCATACGGTAAATATTAACTGAAAACACTTAAAATAAAGTGTAGAATCGAAGATTGTAAATATATATTTAAAATGCAAAATATGAAAGTAACAATAGTAAAACAATTCACTTTACAAACATACATAAATAACTACCAATATAAATAATTATATATATTCTATACAGAATCTAAATTTGTGGTATATCAACCAACTTTGGTATTACATTTTTTCATAACTCATAACATTACATAACTTTCCAAGGTAAGGTAACGGGGACATTTTACGTGAGCCCCCTGCATACGTATGACATAAATTATGTCGAAACATAAAGTTTGACAAAATGTCAATAAGAAAAACCTCATAATCCGTGGGTGTAACAATTGTTTATCAATCAAACAATTTATTGCTTATAGTCCAGTCAAATTAGAAAAAATAGCGGAAAGTTGAGGGAAGTCCGTGGATTTTTGCA
Organism: Agrypnus murinus; assembly: GCA_929113105.1. Classification (NCBI taxonomy): domain Eukaryota; kingdom Metazoa; phylum Arthropoda; class Insecta; order Coleoptera; family Elateridae; genus Agrypnus; species Agrypnus murinus. The sequence goes on along the minus strand of OV816025.1, from coordinate 25,802,255 downwards.
TAGGCCTATCTGGAGGACTGTTAAATAACCCCCTAAAAGGCACCGCCTGTAGGTGGCGGTAGCTCGAAGAGATAATGAGGATAAACCACGCCCCCTAACGGTTTTTGTCGTTTTTCTCGGAAACTATTAGGTTTATCGAGATGAAGGAGGTTAGGTAAATTAAAGTTTATTTAAATCCCTACCAGAAATGTCCGAATGTTTTTTCGTACCTCCCCTTCTTTTTGTGTCATCAAAGAAAGAAGATATGTCATACATAAATGAGCAATTTGCTTCAGTAAGTTTGCTCAAGGAACTTTCGGACGTAACTTTTTGTGGTCTCGTATTTGTCATGAAATAGATAAGAAAAATTCGTTGAGAGATGAACGCGGTCGTGGCCCAGTCGAAAACGACAAAAACAGTTAGGGGGCGTGGTTTACCCTCTTTATCTCCTCTAGCTCGCTACCTCCAGGAAGGTCTATGCAAAAATCCACGAACTTCCCTCAACTTTCCGCTATTCATGAAAATTTGTTCTAAATTGACTGAACTATTAAGGTATTTCCCTAATAACTCGAAATAAACTGCAGTCGATTGATAAAATTCTGCAATTGATAATGATAAATAGATATGAATACTGGACTATCGTCTATTTGGATTGGTTGTCCTTTTAGGACGCATTACATTTTAGTCGGATTCTGTTTGATAAGTATTTTAAATTCTGTTTCGTAGTCCGCCTTCTTAGTTTCACTGTATCTTCGATATTATATAAATATGTTAAACTACATTTAAAGCAAACGTTATTGGTTTTTGTGTTCCACAATCTTTTAAAATTAAAAGTGCTCCGCGACAGCGTGACCTTCGAAAGGTTAAAACTTACTGATCTATTTTGTTGTTTTCTTCTGCGTGTCTAATACTAATCTTACGCTGTTGTCTCTAGAATATCCTTGTTATTAGAATTTCGTAACTTGTAGATAGTGAACAGCTAAAGACGCTTCAAATAGTATTTCAAGATAAAATACTTTCAAAACTTTCATAATCCGAACTGAGAAATCCTAAAGATGTATGCCCTGCCTTTACCATAATAATTTATCCACGAATAAGGTTTTGTTCGCTGATCTTTATTTTGAATTTCTCTGTACCGCCAGATTCTTAATTTATTAATAATTCTGTAATTCCAGTAATTAGTTGTCTACTAGGGTACGTTGCAAGTTAAACTTCTCTTTATTTCCATTGTTATATGTCCACATTAAACGTTTGGATGGTCAACTCCAAAACAATAATTTCTTGTGATTTGCTTTAAATGCTACAAAACTGTACATGAAATGATTGTTTGTTTTTCTCGTAAAAAAAATATAACTAAAATTTTTTTGAAACGTCGAAAATGATTGCACATTAGTTGAGTACTATTATTTAAAAAAAGGGTATCATTAAATTAATGACAATTTTAAGAACGAAAGTTTCAGCAAGAAAACTTAAACCGCAAATAGGTTTCTAGATTTTCCTCTTCCAAAATATATACATCCTCATAAAGTGGAACTACTGGTGGTATTTAATTTCATTAGAGTCTCAAATTTATTTCAGTTTTGGGAGTAGATTTACGTTTAATCCGCTTTTGCCAAATGAGCTGGATTGTTCAAACTTTTGAACATTACAATCGTGTTAAATTTGCTGAGTAGTGCTCTCGGGCGGATTTGTAATTAACACATTAGGGAAAGAGAAGTTTCTGGTAAACAATATATTTCAATATTTGTGGTGGTAAACATTCCCGCTCTAAGATGTAAAGTGTCGGGGCCTACAACTATACACACATTCCTAGTTTCTTACTATTTGAATAAGGGTAGAACATCTCTCGGAATTAGAGCTTGTTCTGTTTAAAATATCATATGTTTGGTTTATATTCGGGTTGTTGTACATACATACTTGTATTGTAACTTTCCGTTCCCAATTATTTAAAAAATATTACGTTCTTGTTTGTAAATTAGTTAAAGGCTATGTGGATTTCTTAATATCTTTATAGAAATGGTTTTTTCAACCAATTTAAAAGACGTTTGTTTTAACACTACTATTTGTCTTTGCAGTTGATCTTTTAAAATAAAGGTTTTCTTGTTAATAATATAAAAATGTAGCTGTTGCGAGGCTGCAATGTGTTTGGATTGAAAGTAGTTTTGTGTGTTTTGACTAGCAATTCTTGCAGTTGCCCGACTGCGCTGCGCTGCGCTACGCCTCGCAGATGCAAGCACATTTGCTCATCAAAAAGCTACTAACGCAATATAACGTATTTTATTCAAGACACCGTTTTTAAAGAATCAGTTCGTAAGTAATTAAGAATTGTTAAGTATTCCCTAGAGCAGTTACCAATCAGTTGTGCGCAACTGTTTCTCGAGACAAGCTGACAGGTCTAGCATCCGCCAATCCATCTGCTGGAAAATACTTCATTCAATCTGAAAACAACTGCACAATGCGATGGCGCACCATCTTGTTGATACCAAATATTGGGAACTTTGTTTTCTAATTGATTTTATTCGAAAACCATCGCAAATTAAATATCTGCGTATAGTTACATATACATGGAGTAATTGCTGAAAAAAGCACAAGTGAAGCAAATTACTTATAATTTAAAAAATAAAGTCGATAACATCATGGATCACGAGCTAGTGGGAACTTTTTTTTATATGAAACAGATCACCAACATAAAACAAAAGGAAACAACAAATTTTATTCAAAATTTTTGGGGCTAACATATACAGTCTATATTCTCCTAGTCATTATTTCAGTAAACAGTAGACACTGTAAAATATTGCGGTGTATTTAACTAATAAAAATTGCGTCACGTTCGGGACAAGCCATAAAATATATGCGATGATCTATAAAAGTAAAATAAAATATGTCCACCGTTCCAAATATAAACATAAATTATATACGGTGGATTAAAATGAGAATACACCACAGATATTTTTCTTTATTCCACTCAGCTAGCTCAGGTTTACTCAGTAAAGCATGAATTATTTGAATTACGAGACTCTTATTTACTTTTATGCCTGGAAAGGAAGAAAAACTTATGTTGTAAAGGCCAAAGCTCCTGCAAGCTGGACAACCACTGCTAAACTCTGAATTCAAAAGAAAAGAAAACTGGATGCATGTATTTGCATAAATTAAACACATATGTAAATTTGAAAATACATAAACTTTATTTAAAGAACGAAATATAAATTCGAATGGAAAGTCAATGTAAAAAAATGTTATTCAAATTAATACAATTAATAATTGAGAAATAAATTCTCGGGCTTGCTCAAATGTTATTAATAGTTGTAATGGCCTGGCATAGGGTCAATACGGTCATTCATTTGAACAGACCAACACAAATCAAAAGTTATTTATAAATAAAACTGTTTGTCAAATAAAAATAAATTTAAATAAAAGAAATTAAATTGTTTTATTTACTTGAAAGCAAATAAATTCTCAAAAGAACCTTGTAAACTAAACCAAATAAGTTTATATTATTGAGGATGAACTTTATAAGTTAATTATTATTCATAAGATTAACGAAAACCATTTATTATGACCAACCTGGTATGTTACGAAATAATTTCCCTTTTAAATATTAATCCTTTAGTAGTAACACTGCTGTCACATACATCAGATAACTTCCTGTCTTCAAAACATCAATACGTAGATCGATGTGAAAAAATAAATTCAACCAGAATTTATTTAAACAATCACGTTCACTTTATATAATAATTGTGGCACAATAATTAAATCTTCTTTCAACTTTCAAAAATGTTCAGGTAACACTTTAATTTTATTCAAACTTTATTTACATGACATTTACGTCAAACACATATGGTTGAAATATCTAACCTCAAATTTATTACAGATATTTTATCCGGAGTCGGACATATGTTTTGCCTTGAACGTTTTGTCGACTGATTTTGTTAAAATTTGCTCCAGTTTATATAGTTTATGCCAGAACAAAAACCGGCGATGACATATTTTCAAAACAAAAAACACATCATGTAAGCTTGGTGACGTCACTAATCCCGCACAGCTGTTATTAATCATCACTAATCTTAATTCTATGAATACAGGATTGTAGCCCTTAAAACAAGGATCAAGAAAGTATAACACATCCCATGTCCAAAAATGTATCGTAACGAGGGTATACGAGAAAAACGATTAACAATATACAAATCTCGTTACGATCTAAATACATATAAAATTCAACAAATCAAGGGTCATCCTTTACAAACTAGTTACATAAATACACAATATAAGTAATGCAAATAAGTTCTCCATAGGAGCATCTTTACAATTTACTACAAACATAAATTTTTACAGTACAAACTACAATGAATAAACCAATTAATGCATATGCAAGTTCCAGCTTAAATATTGATTCAAAATTAATCAATTTATAATCAAAATGTCCAGCATACAGTACTCCAAGCACTTGCATAAAAACAATGGCGAGGAAAATAGGATAAGAGTCAATAAGAGTCACAATGATACAAAACGACAGGATTAAAAACCTTCAGTACTTAAGATGGTCAGAAATTTTATAACCAAATTCAAAAATTAATTGTATTATATAAGTCATAACAAGATTGACCTAATTAATCTATTTTCAGTTAATTAACAACGTGAAACTGAGCTGGTCTCCTGGAATATAGAAAAATTTACCTAACGTTGAACATCGTAATCTCTAAATTTGAATAAGGAAATTACTTTTTCCTGACAAGTGGGAAACCGTCCCAAAGTGTAACTTGGGTTGCATAAACATATTTATGATCAAACAATCTAATTGAATGATATCCTTTTTCTAAAAATGAAACCTATTTATTATGCATTAGAAATCTAGGTTATTTTTTTTGTTTATTGTTTCCAGCCTTATTTTGTGGAACTCCATAATCATGAAATAAATAAAGATTATTAAAAGTTTCACAGTTTTAAACACATTATCTTCTGGTTTCGTTATGTTGATGACATTTTAGCTTGTTTTGACAGTTCTTTTGAGGTTATCAATGAATTTTTAATTCTTATAAACAGTATCCACCCTAATATAAAATTTACACTAGAAACAGAACAAAACAGGGCTATAAACTTTCTAGACTTAAATATCAAGATTAACGCAGACAATCTATTTGAATTTTCCATATACAGAAAACCAACACAAACAGACATAACAATACCAAATGAATCTTGTCACCATAATACACATAAAATAGCAGCCTACAGATCATTAGTACACAGAGCTTTAACTATTCCACTAACAAAATCAGATTTTAGTAAAGAGATATCAACCATTAAACAACTAGCACATGCAAATCATTATAATCCGAACATGATTGACACTTTAATTAAACAAAAAGATTATAGGTTAGCTATCAACAGAATATATACCATTGACAATCAAACAGAAGACACAAATTACATATCTATACCATATTTTGGCAAAATATCAGAAAAAATTGCACATATACTAAGAAAAACCAACAATTATAAAATAACATTTAAAACCAACACTAACACTTTTTCATTTTTATTTAATGCTAAAGACAGAACACATGATATCATGAAATCGGGCATTTACCGTTTAAATTGTTCTTTTTGTAGTTCGGTATATTTTGGGCAAACACTTCGAAATTTTGACATAAGATATAAAGAACACGTACGTCATTACAAAAATAAACATCCTGAACAATCGAATTACGCCAAACACCTTTTAGAACAAAATCACACAATGACTCCTCAAAATAATATTAAATTCCTACATTTTTGTAATAACAAACGCAAATTAGACATTTTAGAAGCCTTTGAGATATACAAACACAAACTCAGGGTACCTTTAATGAATGAACAACTTGAGCTCAGTAATTCTCCGTTACTGGAAGTATTAGATATTTAATTCTGATTATTATTATTTTATCTAGTTACCTATTTTGTATCTACCTTAGCGACGTGTTTGTTTATAATTATATTACCTTTGATAATGACAGCATAGCTGTCGAAACAATATTGTCAGGTTGTATTTTAATAAAACTGTGAAACTTTTAATAATCTTTATTTATTTCAATCTAGGTTATGTTTGCATGAAATTTTTATTCTTAATTTTTAATTTAAATATTAATGAACCTAACTGTGGTCCTATATATAGCCTTTATATTAATTATGCCTATGACATAGCATGTCTCTATTTTAATTTAAATCTGATATATGAAAGGTCTGTTTTAACGTTTCCGTTCTGTCGTTAATAAAATTTTTAATAAGGTGATTTGATATCACCGCAATATATTAGACTTAAGCTCAGTTTTAAAACTCATTACTCAGTACGTGTCTAATAGTGATTACTAGAGACGTGCGTTTTAGCTGTTTTCGACTGAAAAACCCTTGATTAACTCATCCATATATTATATAAAAAGAGCTTGTTCGTGGTTTATATCCTATAGAGTGGTCCTGATAGCTGGCGCCATTACGTGGTGCAAGTTGTTAGTTTAAGCGAAGAAAAAACCTGACATAAAAGCAGCTTTATTTATGAAAACAATTTCAAGGATCGTACCCACATTATTATTATATTAATTAAGTGAGTTTAATGTTTAAAGATTGTGGCGGTGTTCGCTAGTCTTTCATAAGTGCCGTTGCTACAAGTAATAAGACATATAGTTTACAAATACGAAAGGTGTTATATAACTTGCCACGCCACTGAAAATTTCTTTAATTCACTTTGTTTATTTTAAGTAGATCCCTTTTTACTTTGTATTTTTGCGGGATGGTTAGTCCAAAGCCACTATTTTCAAGCGCCACTTGTGTTACATTGTTTCGCTTCGTTGACGTAATTGTTTTATGCTTACCTAAAATGCACGTTTCTAGTGACTACATCGCCGAAGTTCCAGGAACTAAAGTAACTCAAAAAAAAAGCTAAAACAAGCTTAGTTTACGTTCAATCAATCAATGCCACGTCCAGAATTGAATTAGAGCAATTCTTCTTAATCAAAAGCACAGTGCTGCGAAGGAGTTATAGGATGCAAATTAGAAATATGTGTTTATGATGTTTATTAAACGCCACTAAATTTACAATATATATGGTTGATGAGTGACGTTGACAATTGGTTGATTTAGACTGATCTTCAGAAATATTAAATTTCTAATTCAAACATCACGAAACCCAAAAGGTAAAGCTAAACATCAAATAAAACATAAAAATAACCTTAATTAACCTTGAACCTAGCCTGTCAGGTGTATAAACCTTAATAAATAGTGTGAAACTTTTACGAAATACTTTATCGTAATTATTTTATTTCGTGATGTGACAGTAAGGTTTGAGTCAGTAAGTTACGCGGCAACTTAATTTTAATATAACCGCTACAAAATGAATATGATATTTCAATAGCACATAATTTTAATTGTAATCTTTCACAAAATTGCAGTTCCATCCCACAGATAAACCACACAATCAACAAAAGGCATTTATAAAAATTTACTGACTACTATTCTGTTCTGCCATTGTTGTTAACATTAAAAGGAAAAAGGCAGAAACAGTTTTTTAATTTACGCGGTGTTACGGTTGTGGACGCCCAAAGTTATTGGGATAATACAATGGATATGAGGGGCGTGAACTAAATGGACACGCATTTGTACATGTAGCAATACAGTTACATTGCTGAGTAGAAAATATCATAGACGATTAAATATATTTTATTCAATAAAATATTCATATTATCGGATCAAATAGTTATTAGAGAACAACGATAGCAGACAAAGCAATGGAGAAACAAGGTTAAAATCCCATGTGTTTTCTTATGAAATTACATTTTAAAATTTAAGGTCACCACGCGTGTTGTTGCTAGAGGGGTTCTAAGATTTTGCATGGGAAGGTAATCATTGATTACTAGTAATCAGCCCTGAGTTTTCAGAGGGTAGTGATTTGGTGCTGTGCTCCGTAGAGCCCTTCGCCCTGTGTTCGCAGAAGTTAGTGACGCTTCTGCAACACTCTAGGTCCCATGAACGACGACACATGAACGGTTGAGTTGAGAATTGGCAGATATGGCGGTTAGCAATCGGTCGGTAATGTGGATATCTGTTGTGAATATGATTGAATGGTACAATGTAATCGTGGTGAAGGAAGTGTTAGGTATGCAACCAACCGTAAATAATTTATAAGGGCTTCATCTATTGATCGGTCGGTGAAATCGATACAGATTTAACTTCATCAGACGTGGGAAACCATTCGTTCTAATCATTCGATGATCAATAACCCGCAGCAACAATAATTAAGTTGTACTTCCATTGATAAGAAGCAAAGGATTTAGACAGTCAATATAGTATCAGTTCACCGTCGTTCACGTGCTGGTAGCATCTTGCTTCCTCTACGTAGTTTTAGTGATCTTGTTCGAATTATATAAACAAGGATGTTTTTTGCAAGCGGTCCTAATGAAGAGTTAAGAAAATGTGTTTTACGACTCTCAATTAGAGCAACTATCGCTAGTGTCCTAAAACCATATACTACATCTATAAGAAAAATAAGTAAGGCGTTGGAAGAAGCGACGTCTCTAGATTGAAAAATACTTTGCGTTTGCCTAATTCAAGCAAGATTATATAAAGAATTAGTCAGCACCCTAAAGATCGTTGGTGAGGGTTATAATCCGCAAGCAGTAACAGCCAGTAGCCGGCTCAAGTGGGTAGATATGTAGTCAGCATTTAATTCTTAACGTGTTTACCCGTCGGGGTCCGTCTCCTGCGGGACTCCTTTTCTAAATCTAGAATTTGTCCCCCCCTCCACTCTCCAAATAAGGGATTACGGCAGCGCCCGTACGACTCCTAAAGTAGAAATCCGTCATTCACCACGTGGAAGTAGGGTTCTCTAGGAATATAAAAGGCTCTCTAAAGGTTGACCTTGGTCAGCCTTGCTAGGTTTAGAGACAGACCGACTCTAATGCAACTCCAAGATGCGGTGTCTATATACCTATAATCAGGGATTCAGTAATGGGACAGACCTAGAACTTGTTCTGGCACCATCTCCAAATGAAAAGACATAATATAACATACACTTAACAGACTTACATATAACAAGACATATCGGCATTATGTAATCTAGAAGAATTCCAAAAAGGTGAGAGCGGTTGGTCGCTATAAAAACCTTTAAAACTAGTATTAATAAATATTCATTACTCCTAGGTTTTCATAAAGAAGATGAAGAAGCGACGTTAACATGCTGAAACAAGCTTTGCGTAAGCGATAATAAACGGCTTATACCCAACTCAAGAACGTCCACATCGCATCTCCAAATTTCCTAATTATTCCATCATTTAAAACTTAAAGCTTAACCTATTAGGAGCCCGAGCTTCTAACGTTATAATTTCGACCTTTAAATAGATATCTGCTGTTTTCTACTGCACTTGCTTGACTTGTAGCACTTTCTGGCATCCCTGCTCGAAAGAGATGCGATGAGAGACCAACTACCGACAACATTACCTATCCTACAGTAACCACCAGCTCTTGCTTGGGCGTTTTTTCTTAAAAGGCTTTTTCCCATTGTTTATTACTGCTAAGATTGCCAGACTCCGCTAACGCGTCGTCCGCAATTTTCTTATTTGTTCCAAAAACATGTATTTGTTGTACTAATTAAACAAATAACTATACAACTATGCACCAAGCTGCCCCTTTCCATTTTTACAGAATCTTTCAACTTGGAGAACTAATTAATTGATGACATGAACACAATTTTTCGTAGCGTTTCTGAAAAAAAAGATTGGATAAAATTCCGCTTATCGTTCCTACATATTTGATGTCGATCAATCTCGATCTCCAAGCTACCTTCAATAGAACAAAAACGGTCTTGACATTACAAAGCAGATGTAAATCTGTGGTCTCGATCATCTTAACTGAGCCCTTTCAAACGGGTTAGAAAAATAGATTTAATACACCTTAGCATATCGTTGACTTTCTTGATAGGAAGGAAAAGATTGATAAAGTTAGCCCTGATAAATCAGCTCATTATATTCAGAAAAATGCCAACATGAAAATCATACGTGTTTTGATAAGCACATTGTTCTATTCATTTAAGTTACTGATAACATTTTGTTCCACGTAGGTTTGAGAGCACACAGCATCAATTGTAGAAGCCTTTATTTGTAAATATGGGCAGCAGGAGTGAGTCATTCCTTTACAGCCGTTTGCGATTATTTTGTTATTTTGAAACTTGAAAAAGAATTTATATAAAATGTATATGTGAAAGACAAAATCTCATACTACTATAATCTCCACGGTGTGCCGCTATTAAAGATGGCAAGCAAAAGTGATCTAAGACACCAAATACTGATTCTTGTTAATAGTGCTTAGCTTGACTAATAAAGCTGGTATAAGCAGCCTTTATTGAAGCCGTCACCAGCAGAACATTCATTCTAATACTTTCTTGGTAAGTTTTTAGTGTCAATACCCTCCCCATTGCAAAACCAATCACGTTTCTATTTTGCGCTACTATATGACGTTCGTATCAGAATGAAGAATTTTAACTCTCGAAGTTTTTCACAGTATAGTGTATTATTTATAAACAGACTTATCGATAAAAAGTTCAAAAACTAAATTTTATAAAAAAAATCTGTTTAAATACTACCAACCTTCATGTTGCCCCAATATCTTATAGAATCTGTATTCCAAATGTAACTGTGGGGCTTTGGTTTTAATAGGTTCCATTTTAATCGCAACATGCTCGTTATTGTATAAATTTTTCCCCAAACGTAATTCCCCAAAATTGCCACTGCCAATCTTTTTCCCGACCCTATAGTTGGGCCCTACCATAAGAACTCCAGAACTGGATGACTGCCTTGAATGCATTCTTGGCGAGCTTTTTGTATTATCTACTTCTACCGTCTCGTAAGTACTCTCACTGCTTTCCTTAAAGCCAATTGAAACATACAATTTCTTTTATGTTTATTTCTTACACTGTACCTCCGACACTTTGGTGTTTTGTGTTATCTTCGTGGGCGATTCACTGCGATTTCCGTTTATGAATCGCCACTTCCAAATGGTCATTTTATTGCATCACGTGAATAAGGACCAGTCCTAAAATTATAGTTATTTTTGGTAAGATAGATATTTTTAAAAGAAATGTTACTGCAAGGTTACCTTGGTTGTTAGCCTGTCTCGTTCGTGCTTCCTTTAAATTAAAACAAAGGTGTAAATAAAGATATATAAAAAAAATTAAATTTGCTGATGCTTAGTAGAGTAGATGTTTAATTTGTAACTTACCGCATTGTTTCCTACAAATAAACTACTGAAAATTTTGACAGGACGTTACATTTTGACATATGTAACTGGACATGCACTCACTGTGATAGAAGCGGGTCAACTAACTGGGATAAAAGGTATTCGTTCTATGTTAAAAAAATTAAAGATAAAACTTTTTCTTAGAAAAAGATGGAAGTTTGGCAAACTGCTCAGATGCAATTTGACTTGAAGACACAAAAGATGAAAATATTTAGAGTATTACGTTTAAAAGATCAAAGTTATTGCTGTTTCTGTCGAAAACAGAAGTCGACCGTATTGATTCTACATGTCACTAAATTTTGCATAAATCGGTTCATAAATAATTATACCAAACAGATACCAATGTATACCAAACAGATAGCCTCTCGCATCCAGAAAATTCCACTTCTACTTTAAGTAGAGTGGAACTGGACGCTGTCAAAGGCTTACCAAACCTTTAATTGGTAGGTCGGGGTGGGCAAGTGCTAAGTATGCCCTAAGCCAAGCTCAGCCCAGACTCATCTGGGCAGTGGTTAATTCTTATGCTGGACTTGAGGTGAAGGGACTCGTGGACCCAGAAGGGTGAGCATTTAATTGCTCTGGAGTTAGCCTTAAGAGTTACTAGAGGGTGGATAGCAATCCCACTCGTACCAATGACAAATAACATCACTCATTTAAAAGAGTGAATGCTGAAGGCCTACCGCAATTAATTCGCAATACATAAAATGGACCATGTCAGGTTATGGGCCCTATTTAAAGGGCAATTCAAAGACAAATGTTGTCATGACCAACCTAACCGTGTGTCCTGAAAGTAGGTCACGAACGTGGACATATCACTACATTAAGAGACGATTCGATTGATATATGCCAACATGGCCTTTTCATTTCTCAAGGTTCTGTCTGTATATCAGACAGCCACGTTTACTAGTGAAACCAGTAGATATTTCTCTTTGCTCTTAAATAGTTTAACGGTTGATTGGCAATTTCACTAATCTAGGAAAACCACAGTGTTACACCTGTAATATAGGTATTCCAATAAACCATGGTGTTAAATAAATAAACAATTGCATTATCAAACATCACTCATGTCTACAGAATTGATTACCAGGACGGTACCATTACAGAAAAAGAAAGAAAGTGTATTAACAAGATCCGTTTTCACTATTTTCCTGTAACTGTAACCTTTTTTCTTTGTTAATGCTTCATCTCCATTTAAATAGGAAATTTTGTTTTTAGCTGGTATATCTTAACAGTTCGTTCAGTCAGAAATTTTATTTAAAAAAGAGAAGGCGGCATGAATTGATATCATCCTTTCAAAATACTCCATTCTATTTTAGCATTGATATTGAAATTCTGACCTGGTAAGCTGGGAAGATATTCATTATTCCCTAAATCGATTTGATAAAAGGACTTTTAAAGCTTCAAAATTGTTTTTATATAGTTAATTGCGTAAAGTTCCTGAATTCTGATAAAGTCAATTTCGAAGGATTGCCAGTGAATGAGGGTCTTAATCTAGGGGAAAATGTAAAAATGTAAACAAATTAAAGAAATTCGCTTACCCACGCAGGTTTTTCAAATAAAACCGACCTGGAGTTTACTTTGAATATTAAACAGGATGAACTTCTTACAAGAAGAAATTCTGGATTATTTAAAATTCCCATGTCGACCACTCGAATCTTGGCTTTAAAGAATAAAACAATTACGTTTATATTTATGCATATTTTCTTCTTAGTCTTGAGTTATAGTACTAAGATTTAAAAAGTTTATTTTATATTTGCGCGAGGGTAAGTAGATGGAAATTTTAATTTATTAGACTTCTTGTACATAGGAGTCCGCTTTTATAGTGCTTATTCTCCAGTTGAGGCTTTTATTCAGCCACGAAATTCTAATGGGAACTACACAGCCCTGCTTAAAATTGAGGTAAGTTTTGAAACCAACCACCTGTGATATACGATACCGCTTTGTGCTTGTCACCACTCGACAGACATATTTAAAGAGAATTTGCTCTGTGGATTTATATCACATATTTCCACGATAATGTTCTGTTCGAGTTGTATTCGCAGTTGTCAGTTTTATAAAAGATACAACCTCGCAGATCTAACGTTAATGGTGCAGTGGCACACTTTTTTATTTTATTTTCCTAGACATTTATTTACGGTTCTGTAAAACAAGGGAGATCATTGGATCTATTGTTTCAGTTCGTGATAGATTTATGTTTCTCTTATACTCAATTTTAGTATTCATGGAACTCAATTAATGAATTATTATTTATAAACCCGCGTTCTTGAGGCAGAGGCAGGGTTCGACTTCATAAACCCGTCAAGACATGACCGGTCAAAAGGCTAACTTATTGAAAGGTTTCCTTATGTACAACGTTCGTTGTGTGATTACAAACCTTCGGGTTTCCATGAGTGGTGATTTAAAATAAACGTAACCAAACAAATCTAATTGAAAATTGTAAGCTTAACATTATCAGATGAACTCCGGGATGTGTTATTTAACAAACGCCACTTACCCCCTACGCCTTTCATTCGGTTTAACCTCCTTCCGACTCATCTCCCTCTATAAGTTACTTTCCCTTCGGCTTACATCGCCCGCGAACTCCACACTCCCCCGCCCCAGACTTTGAAACAAACTAAAAACAAAGACAAAGAAACCCCGCGGCGGCCGCCAGTGAAACTAAACGTTTTCTTATCCCAAAAAAAACCCTGCGATTGGGCGGCAGTGAAACACTCGTTATTTTTCCGGAACAAAACAAAACTGATTACTTTAACTTCAAAAAATCTTGCGCAAACTGTACAACACAAAATATTTAATACTTACTGTACCACTCAAAATTGCCTCGGCTTGAGATATCTACACTACAAATTTAAATTCAGGTCGCAGGTATTGTTTCCACAGCTCACAAATTATAAAAGAACTTATTATAGACAATTATAAAAGAAGGGTTATAGGTTTAAAGACACAAAAAAATGCATATTGTTAAGCGTCATCTGTTTAGGAAAGTCCAGGAATTTTATAAAGATAATGACCTAATGTTCGCAAACAGAAATAGACATTATATCTATTAAATTTAATTCAAATATTAGTCATAATCAGTTATGTCAAAGTTAGGTTGAATAAAAATATTTAAAGACTTTCATAAATATATGGTTCTGTAATATTCAGTTTAGTTAATTTTAATTATGGGTTTATTGATAAGTGAAAATAAGAAAATAAGAAATTTCCAAATAAAACATCGTTGCAAATTTAAATAGAAAAAAAAATGATGCCCAACGTAAGAATTCTTAACGACAGAGAAATAATGCATATACAAATAGCGGCCAAAAATATTCGGTGCAAAAATAATGGTTCAACTTACATTAACATTACCCAAAAATAAAGCCCATTAAGTCACAATACCTTAATCAAATAGTTCAATCCAACTTCATCTTACAAAGCAATTGAAATAATATTGCATTTTCTATCAGAACAAACCCTTATCACCAAACACGACCGTTTGATGAAACTGAAGAAATCTGGAAATCACATTACTGACTCCGCTACTGAATTTGACCGAGGAATTAAAATTCACAATAATTGTCTCTCATTAGAACTAATGTTTAATAAAGTTCTCCTTTTCTTATAAAAAAATTTCCGGAATAACCATATGAGTTCAATTATTAAAATTATTTGTTAAAAATATTCTTCTTTAATAGAGGTAACGTCACACTTAAATGTATCATTTAGGTACCATTTACTTTCGATTTTAAATTCCATTAAAACGGAATCCTGTAAAGTCTTGCTTCACGATAAGTCAAATTCGATAAATATAACTGTTCATTACAATAACTGTATTACGATCAAATAAAATTATTCAACAAACTGAAATGTAGCCGCCAAATATTAACTGCACTTTGACTATAATTCGATAACTCATACGGAATTAATTACTGAATTTCGGTAAGAGCGATTCTAAATTAATCACTGAAATTTCTGCACTTTTATCGATAATTAAATACACAACTGAAAATTGGGAAGTGCCAAAGGAGATTAATCAACCCTCGTACAACTCTCTTCACAAAGAAGGTGCGAGGCCTCCCGCGTGGCAAACGCCACTTTGCTCGGTTATGAATTCAACCAGCCCCTATCTTAAACTATCTTCGACTGACTAAAATCTTAAGATTATTTCGCGGTAGAATGATTTTTTGAGGAGGGCGAAACTTTAAATAATCCAATAGAAATATAGCTGGATTTCTATTAGCCAATAAAATATGTTTACGTCATTTTGTTCTAGAATAAGTTTCCAACGAGAACTTATGGGGATTCCCTTTTGAATCTGTACATTATACTTGCAGGTGGCTGTCTAGACAATTTTATTTTAGAAGGTCCCGTTTGTCGGCATTTATTTTACTAGAAGAGATTTCAACCCAGTATGTTTTAAAGCTGTAAATTAGAACTTTCATACGTTTTAACCATAAGGAAATTTTTGTTAAAGCCAATATTAGATTTTAGCCCTTATAAGCTCGGAATTTAAAACAATTTTTATTCTGGAACATTCTATTTCTCGGAAAATAAGCATTTGGTTAATGTGGGAACGCCTTAAAATAAACACTAGCATTAATAAAAATTCTACTAAAATATAAGATATTGCTTACGAATATGTTTCGAGGTGACTCTTTTGTACTTGGAGGAAACATTATTCAGCTTAATGTAATATTTGCAGTTCCGGCATAATTGAATTTTACTAAACTGCCAGGACCGTACTGGGATTCCTTTAGTATTTATTAGTTTCAAAAAACGTAACGTTACAACTTATCCACCTATTCTTGCCATAAGATTTTATTCTATCATATGCTTAATATATACTAACTTTCTAAAGTTTAATATATTGTGCACGTTCCTTAATAGATAGGACATTAATCCTTCAGACATGCATTCCAATTCCACTTTTTCATCAAATATCCGAATCTGAAATCAAATCTAAAAGTTAAAAAAACACGAGCAGTTATAAAATTTTGTGAAAAAATGCTCACGGTAAATACTATGAGAGTTATGCACCTGAGAATTGTTGTGATATGATTTGTGAGCAAGCGATGCGATTAGTGGCGTAGATAACTGATAGAGGGAGGATGTTTAGTTAGCAGTAGTAAGCAGGCTTATTAAATGCATCGATTACAAATAATGCTTTAAAAAAAATAATTAAAAAATCGCGAAACTAAGGAGAGCTGGCAAAATTAATTGGCATAAATTGGCCTGGTAGAGAACTTCAAACAAATAAACGCAACAAAAGTAAACCGTGTGTTTTCAATAGGTATAAAATATTTTAAATTGATGATTTTAAAAGTCTAAAGACTAAAAAATACAAATCTTCAATATAACAAAGAATTATGCAAATCGGTCTTCTAGAACTCGTGAACTCGTGACTATGCAGCATACAGGCTTTTTTTAACACATCCGAACGTTAAACACTTCACATGATAGATAATGGAACAGAAACACTAGCGTCTAGTAGTGATATTTCTAGCACTTTTAAATATTGCGGGCGTATAAATTAAGAAAAAATGACAATAAAATCTAGAATCGGTCTGATTTGGAAAAACTCTTGAACGCGTCTATCAGTACTTAAAAATCATATAACTTATAAAAAATTCTTTTTCTGAAATAGGTGGTAAACTAATCCATTATTGTACGTTTTGTGCGAATTGAAACTATTATTCCAAACCAGGATTGTTTAATTACAATAAATATTAATAAATAGTATGTTTATAATAAAATTAATAGTCGCGTATCTATTACGTTTAGTTTAATTTTTATAGTTATTTACCTGTAGTTCACTAACCTAAAGATTAAATACCTACTATGGTTTCAAATTTTCTATAACTTCACAATTTCAGAAAAACTTTAATCTTCTCTTATCATTTATTTGGTAATCTTGTGTTTGTTTTAAATTATATTCACATTCATGAAAAAAGTCGAACCTTTAGTGTCTTAATCCGGAATTACAGTTAAGCATGCCCGCCTAACTCTTCTGTATAGTACTCTAGTATCAACACTAATTGATGTAACGATGGAAATGGTATATAAGCGTGAGTAGTTTCAAACTTTAACATGCTATGAACTAAGGAGGCGCTCCAAGTGGATACGCTTTCTCGATAATATTTCAAATTTATAGTTTTAAAAATATAAAAATTAAATAAAAGTAAGAAGCAAGTTGTGTTAACTAATCTGCAGATTTGAAGCTTCAATATAAAAAAAAGAATAAGGTAAATCGCTTTGGTAGAAATTCGTAAACGAAGTGGAACAGAAATGAGCCTTGTATTTTAAATATATTGATAAGTTAATAGGTGGCAATGAGGAGATACAACTTGAAAGTTAGCCTTTTAAGATGTATTTGAGATCAGAAACTACCCCAGTTGTAGAATTTGGTTGACAAAATAAACTATTATGATATGTGCGAGTCATATTTATGTTATTCTGTGTTTTGCGAAATAGACTTTGTTCAAGCTTATAGTCGATTTGCTCTAATCCTCATCACATTTCTAATACTTCGCTAATTTATCTTTCATATTTGTATGGTGTTTGCAAACATTTTTTATTTTTATATCTTAGTGATCTTAGCTGCTTACAATCTTCTGGAATGTGTCTGACACACACACACACACAAGAACAGTTGTGAAGCCTTGCGATCTGCGGATCTCGGGTAGCGCACACGTACTTGGCACTTACTCCAGTGGTTCTTGGTAGTTATTTATTACAGTACTGCATTTTGCCTGGCATGCTGTTGTACAACTAACCAAAGATCATCTAGACTTCAACAATTAAAATAATTTTGGATCATTTTTTAACTTAGCTTTTATATATCTTACACTGACCTCCCCATATTTTTTGGGCATTCTGTTCCACTTTATATAATTTGTATATTTGCTTGAATTTATAGAATCTGAATATTTTCAGTATATTCTTTGGTGATTTTGGATTTTTTTTCTTATTTATTGGCTATTCTGCATAGCCGCACGTGTATGGTAAACATTGTGTTTGTCAGAATAAGTTTGCATATGAAACTGCTACGAACTGATGTTTCAGTGCGAACTTTAGTCAGATTGAAACAAATCTTATTTTTAACACAAAAACTAAAGCTCCGCGGTTGGGCGGCAGTGAAACAAACGTTATTTTTCCGGAAACGAAACAAATTACTTTAACTTTCAAAAGCTCTTACGCAAACTGTACAACGCAAAATATTCAATGCTTACTGTACAACTCAAGATTGCCACGGCTTGAGATCTTAACTTTACAAATTTAAATTCAGGTCGCAGGTATTGTTTCCACAGCTCCAAATTATAAAAGAATAGATAAAAGTTTAAGACACAAGAAAATAGATATTATTAGGGTGCTATCTGATCAGGAAACTCAAGTAATTTTTATAAGAATATTGACTGATACCAGTAACCAGAAACTGGAATCAGATCTAATAAATTTAATTTAATTTTATTTAGTCAAAATCGGTTATGTTAAAGTTAGGTTGAATAAAATATTTAAAGACTTTCATAAATATATGGTTCTGTAATATTCAGATTAATTAAATTTAATTATAGCTTTATTGCTAAATGAAAAATAAAAAAATGAAGTTTCCAAATAAAACATCGTTACAATATTTAATTATATGTAAAAAACTGATACCCAACGTAAGAATTCTTCACGACAGAAATAATGCACATAAAAAATGTAGTCAAGAATATTCGATACAGAAATAATGGTTCAAATTACATCAATAATAACAAAATAAAATTCATTAAGTCCCAATACCTTATTCAGATAGTTTAATCTGATTTCAGCTTACAAAGCAATTGTTTCCATCAAAACAAACACATATCACCAAACTCGATCGCAGGATGAAATTGAAGAATCTGGAAAACATCTTACTGATGCCACTACTGGAATTTGCTCAAAGGAAGTAAATTTCATAATAACGATCTCTCTTTTCTTCTATAAAAATAGCCGACATAACCATCAGAGTTTGATTATTAAATGTTTATTAAAAACATTAATCATTAATAAAGGTAACACCACACTAAAACATATTATTTAGTTTAACACTTCCGAGTTTAAATTATGTTAAAAACGGAATCCAATAAGGAACTTATTTCACGATAAATTAAATTTAATAACTATAATTGTTCATTCCAATTCCAAATTAATCACTTAAAATTCTGTATAATTCACAACTTCTGAAGAACGGGAAACTTTATAATTTGGTTAACTTATTAACCCCAAAAAGTCAACGATAAATTGAAGCAAGTGAGCTTCCGATACACTAGCGAAAGTGACACACAAAACGGTAATAATATAACTTAATTATATTCTTAAAGACGGTAACTTTGTTCATATTAAAACTGTAGTGTTCAAAATAAAGATTAACATAAACTTTATCTGGGGCATCTCTCCGAGAGAGAGAGAGCCCCAGGAAAACGGGAAAAATTATATTCCACTCGGCCCGTCTATCTGTTTACAATTCGAGATTCTCAAGTCAACTCTTCTATACTAAAAACTATTTCGCGGTGGTAAGATTTTCTGAAGAAGGCGAAATTTTCAAACAGTCCAATAGAAAAATAGCGAGATTTTTGTCAGCCAACGAAATACGTTCATGTCATTTGTTCGAGAACCTTTCTAACTAAACTGAAGGGGATTCCCTTTTGAATTTATACGTACAAAACTGAAGCCAATAACCCACAGATGGTATCTAGACGGCCTGTTCCAGAAAATTCCTTTTGGCGGTAAGTTGTTTACTAGTGGAATTATAGCTCTGTATATTTTAAAACTGCAGATTCAAGATTTATTGCATTTTAACCATAAGGAAACTTTTATTAAAACTAGTACTATATTCTAGCTCTTATAAACGCAAATTTACAAACTATCTTATTCTGAAATAATCCATTTTCTTAGGAAAGAAATATTCGATACATTATGGGAACGGTTTAACTTACGTTTTCGCACTGAAATTCATAATACTGTTTACGAATTTATTTCTAAGTGACTCTTTTATACTTGAAATAATATTTGCAGTTCCAACATAAATAAATTTTACCAAACTACCAGAACCGTACTGGGATTTCTTAAATATTTGTTAGTTAAAAAAAACGTAACGTTACAAGATTGCTGTTTTCATTTTAGAATATGTTACTTTGATATGATTCTTAGAACGCTCGGTTGCAGTCTTCGCAGGTTTTCATCCAATGTCAATACTGGTTTGTCTGGTCATTTTTAATTTCTTTTTATTTTTTGGTCGAATATGAAATGTAATGACTGTTTACTTTTCTGTAGTCTGACCGCCATTAGCAGTTAGTTAACTATGTGTTTATCTCCCAACAGATAACCATTTTTGAATTGTTCAGCTATCGTATTAACGTCCATTGCTTGACCTTAGCTTAAGTAGGTATGTGATTTTTATTCAATTTCAAATCATGGTTGAATATGGCATAATTGGTATCCAAAAAGATTATAGCAAACAACTCGTCGATACATTGTTAGATTCCAACAGATAATGCATATTGGTCATATAATAAATTCTTTAGTTTTTGATTTTCTCCTTTGTTTGATTGCGATTTTAGATGGACGTTTATATCCTATTGGTTAGATCATCATTATTTTTCTAGAATTTTCTTTACCTTACTTTGTACAATCTTTTTTTCGTAAATTAAAATAAAATTATCAAACCAGGAGATGTTAAAATAATTGTTCTTTCCTTTTTAATCTTATCAATGCTGTAATAAAGAAACTTCTTGCAAATCACTGAAAATATTTAACACTAACCTATTGACAGGTACCAATGCTTAATTCTTACTAACCAAGCAAAGCCGGATTAGTTATGTTAAAATATTTCTTTTAGCTTTTACTATTAAAAGGTAGAGAACAAGAGAACTTTCATGTTTTAATTAGATTTGATTGTTCTAAATAAGCAAACAGTTAAACATAGTAATAATGGTACATACCGACTTTAATTCTTTCATAGAAAGTCGTAATCGTAACGGTAATACTTCGGTATTTGATTGGTAAGCGAAAAAGCTTTTATTGGTATCATTTGTTAGATAATAAGTATTATAATTTTTTTTCTTGTTTAAAACATAAACACATTCAAGTTGTTCTTTTATTTTGGGTGTTGGGTAATAAACATTGTATAACAACCTGTTTTGTTATTCTTATCACCTAGTTTCCCGTAATTTTTAGTGTAAACCATTCAGTCATTAATTTTACCTCGACGAGTAAAGTTGATTGTGTTATCCAGAGTGTTAAAGTGACTTAATTGGCAATTAGTGTTAATGAGACAACCACTACTTAATTGGTGAGTTCGCTCACGAGTATTTTGTTCATCTTTTAAGGGGTGACTGTGGAGTGAGTTGATTTAATGAAAACGTGAGTTTTATTGAGTAGCCACACCCATACGGTTAGACAGTATTATAAACCTTCTTGCTCTTCTTGCAATTATTCTGGAATGCTTTTAAATTACTCTAGTTGATATCTTTCCTTTTGACTTTATAGAGACTCAGATTTTATCTGATCGAAAAGGCAGCGTTCAGTGCTGTTCTGGGTCTAACTAATATTTCCTGGTGTTTGTGTTGTCCCAGCATATTTATCTGATCGAAAAGGCAGCGTTCAGTGCTTTGCTGGAAAGCATGCGTGGCCCAGACCTTATCTGTTCGAAAAGGAAACGTTCAGTGCTTTCCTGGGCCTGTTTGTCAGGAGTCGGTGCTTATCTGTTCGAAAAGGTAGCGTTCAGTGCTTATCCGACTCACTAAAATGTGATGTTATATGTATTTACTTAATTTAAGCTGATGAGACAGTCTTTTGCTAATTGTATTATTCTCTGTGATTTTCTTATTTTATGAGCGATATTAGACAATCCCCATAAGTTATTACTTTTTAGTTTCTATAGAATAAAACATAGAGCATTCATTGGGTAGTGAGTGAGTGAGTGAGTGATCTTATATCAATCTTCTCCTTCTTGGAGGAGCTCCTTTTGAGGTGCGGCAACGTACTCAGGATTGTGTTTTGTTTTACAGTGGTTATATAAAATCGAGACCGAAAAGAGGAATAATCGGACAAGGAAGCATTTGCTTACGCAACAAGTCGGTTAGTTAATTAATTATTTTTATTTACCTGTGTCTCTCAAAACGTATCCTTACATATTTATATTGTATCCAGTGGCGCCCAGAAACACGACTTACTTAATTTAAATAAAACCTTTAATAAGTATTGTTTAAGGACACTTAAACATATTTCTCAAATACTTTTACAAGATATTAACAATTTTGGAAACTTTAATTAACACTCGATTTTTAAATTGATGTGTACCCTACATGAATACAAAAGCCACAAGTTGGGTGCCAAAAAATATGTACCGTATATAAATGCACAATGCCACAAAAACTCCACAATTGGGTTAGCCAAAAATATGAATAAACTAAAAAAAGTCATACTTTAAATGCAATGTTAAATCACCCAAAGCTACTTCTCCTTTTTATAAACAGAGACTCTATCGACGACTCTTCAGGTCGTAGGTATTAATATTTCATTAAAAATTAAAGCGGGCGTCACCAGATTGTACGTAAATTATCATAATTACATCATTGACGTTACATTCATATCTACCCCCAATTTGAAAGGGCGAAATTCCATCAGTTGTTTAAATTAAATTAATTCAATACAAAATCAAAGTGTCGCAAAGATTGCGCGACAAACAGTTTGATGTTTCCAAAACGTCGCAATGTTATCTTTTTTTAAAACATTTTATTTGAGATTAAGAGATTCGTAGACAATACTAATCTTTGCTGTAAAACAGTTTTAAATAATTTCTATTAAGAAATAAAAAAGTGAGAATTTCAATGTATTACATTTAGTAACAATAACAACTACAAAATTATAGTACTATAAATTTAAAAATTGTTTCAACCAAAGTAATAATAATAATGGATATTATCTCTGACCTAATTTGCTTTTACAGAAATGTTAAACTTTCTATATTTCACCAACAACTTACCTAATTAAATTTTATGAACTTACATTGAAAATTTAATGATAAAGTTACATTGTCGTGAAAATAAACAGAATAGAAAATTCACTGTAATTGAACACTGAACTGTATTAACATTAAGTTCCAAAACACAACTGATGTGTAAATCTTTTGTTTATGTTGAAAATGTTTAGACAAAAACTTCATTTTGCTCACTTAAATGCTTTTTTAAGTTGTAGTGCACACGTAAAGTTCTTCTGGATAATTGGCTCTGCTTCGTACTATCAGTACTTGAAATAATTTTAGAAAGAAAAAGAAACAAAACAAAATTTACTTTAAACTCACTTCGGGATGTTCGTTAAGTGGATTTATCAGATTTGGCACTTGACTTGAATTGTTTAAATTTAGCAAAATTTAATCTTTGACGGCCACATTTAAATTAGCTTACGAGCTTAATCACATAACAGTTTGTGCAGTTCTATTTTTGTTAAAGGCACCCTGGAATTGTCATTGTGAAAATGTTTTTCTTGGTCAACGATATGGCTGGTTTTTGTTGCTAGAGTGAAATACTGCACATCGGTTCCCTCGTACCATCCCTAAGTTTTTTGGTACTCTGATAATCTTAAAATTTAAATTACTAAAAATTCGACAGTACAAGATTTTTACGATTATTTTAAGTTTCAAGGGATTTTAAAGAATCGCCGATTTAGAAATATCTCAAAATACACCAGCACATATATAGTTTAATCGTACCTAAATCTTAACGAAATCCTCACTTAGTTTTAATTGTTTAAACAAATCTCTAAAACTTCAAAGTTTAAACAAATCTCTAAAACTTCAAAGTTTAAACATTCCCACACAATTGATTTAAACCAAGTGCCCAATGCACCTACACGCCGTCTCTCCGGATCTTCTGGAGCGTTCTCTTAACTCTAGTGCTTTCTGATTACCATCACTTGATCTTTGTACATTCTGAATTTTACAAGAAAATAAATATCCTCTAACATGGGTTGAACGAAGAAAAAGATTTATTTTAAATTCTGAAGATTTGGTTTATGTCATGATTAACTCATGACAAAAAAGCAAATATTACCTCTATATTTGATATTTCTATTATTTAACTTAAATGAATTCTTCGAATAAAACATGTTTGCTCTCAATAAAAATATTTTAATCAAGTATTTATGGCTATGATAAGCGAGATAAAATGTAAAAATTAGCTTAATTATTTTAACAAGCAGATGATAAATCTGAAATATAGCAATACAAAATTTTAATTTAAGAGCGGAAAAGGCATTCGACATATTATTTATAGTACGCGGTTCATCTAATAAAAATGTTCAAACAGTAAAATTCGTAATCCAAAGAACACTCAACTTCTCTTCAATTAAGCCTAAACAAGAAGAGAAGGTAAAGCTGCTTTCTCCCAACAAACGCCACCAAAAATTGCTAATTGATGCCACATGGAAATTTATAGATACATTTTACGATATTTTATTTTATTTTTGTAACTAGACACATGAATTAACGACAATTTTCTGTTTATAAACTTGCTGCAGTTGTATACTAGCTTTAATGTATTTTAGTGTGTTTGAATGGATTTTATTTACAAAATGGTTCATGGTAAAATAGTTCCCTAAAATTCTAGTAGACCAGTTAATGAATGCTCAAAACGGGAGTGTAGACAAAAATATCGGAAGGACATTTGTTTGGACTAGTTAGGAGGTAATAGTTATTTATGTACCAAGGGCGTTAAATTGATGATAATGCCAAAAGGGTGACGATGTTCCAGCCCGAAGACATGACGGACCTGAGTGATGGAAACTCGCCCGATGGGGATTATAATCTAGTAACGCTCATGGTGCATACAAGATTTTATTTTTCACGAGAATATGTACAAGTAGAAAATTAGTTTTAATTTATAATTTTTGGCGTTCCCGAAAACGTTGTTTATATTTATAAAACTAGGAATTTTTATGTTCGTCGGATGGTAACAATTTTTACTAAATAGATATGAAATTCTATGTTCGAATCTTTTTGTTGTTGGTTATTACCAACATGAAAACAAAAAAGTCCTAATAGCATATGTCATTTAAAGAATAAATTATTAATTTTTCTAAGAAATTTCTGCAGAAGTTGGCACAAAAGAATTCATGGTTCACGCGCCCAGAAACTACGTTGCAAATACTCGTTATTTCTTGTGTTGCAACACACTTGTACGCAAACATATAGTTTCTGGCCTAATGATCCAAATTACCATTGAACATAACGCCGGTTGTGATTGCAAAAGAAACGATGAGCAGGCATTATAGATTATAATGCCCGCGTATAATGCTCTGATTGTTATGGAGTTGTCTATACAGTTCCTATTACAGGTATAGACAACAAATAATATGTAGGTAAAACTAAACCCACTAAAAATCCTAGGATCTGGGAGCAGGGAGGGAAGAGAAAAATGTCCCGTTTTTCGGTTTTTTGCTTATATCTTGAAAGTGGTTAGCCGTAGCTTGAAATGCACTATTTACAAGATTGTAGAGCATTAAATTTCCTACAAGAATGTTCCTATTCATTTTTTTCGTATCTGTTATAGTGTAAAAGATATACGGTCGTCAAAGTCGCTAATTTCCAAAAAAACTTTGCCTCACGTTTTTTGCTACGGCTACGAAGTGCACGATTCAAAGTCTCCACACAATCAGTACAATAAGATATATCTAGCAACAAACTCGGAAAATTGTACTACCTTTGTAGGTTGCTGGTTGTGATATTTGGGAACATTTTATCATATTCTTCAAATCTTGGGTAGCTCTTGTACAAGATGCTTTAAAACATGAAAGGAAAAGTTAATTTGTATTTACCTGTAGCATTAAAATTATAACTCAAAGAGCTTAATTAAGTTCGCAAAACAAGCTTTAATATGTGCTTAATCAAACAATACCACGCCTAGCATTGAAATTACGCAGATTCACTTATCCAAAAAAATTAATAGTAAAATTATAAATGGTTAGTACCCTTATAGTCTACAACATATTTCTACATGGGTTTGCAGGTTCGAATGGGATTTCGGATGATATTGATAAAGTAAAGTAATTTATGTCCGATTGCATTATAAAGTATTGTTTATTGTATTGTTTTGCGGCAGTGAACTGGCTTATTATTGTACTCGTAAAATAAAGTGGTAGTAGTAAAATAAAGTATATAGTAGTAAAATAAAGTATGACAACTGTCTATTACATCTCAAATTTTCGTCTGTCAAGAATAGATGTCAAAGAACCCCGCACAAATCTTATGGGAATTGGCTCCCGGTCAAATTGGCTGAAATTTGGATATGTTGTTCGTTTCGACATCCTGAGCAAAAGTCTCAATGGGCACAAAGCTCAATTTTGCGTATTTCGGCTCCTTCGGAGCTCCAAAGCTCCACGGATTTAACATTATTTACTACTTAAAAAGGTAATCTTTTCAAAAGTTTAGTATTTGCTGCGTTAAAAAAAGTACCCTCTTATGTTTTCGAGGTCGCTGCATTCAAATCTAATGCCAATATAATAATATTGACAGTTGACAGCTGTCAAGTAGCTGTCAAACAACAAGCAATAATCAAAATTGATAAAATCCACATGTATGTTTTTGAGGTTGCTGAATTCAAAACTGATGTTAAAAAATCTATATTGACAGTTGACAGCTGTCAAACTAACTGTCAAACAGCATGTAACAATCAAAGTTGATAAAATTAATATGTAAACATATGTTTTTAAGGTTGCTCAATTCAAATCTGTTGTCAAAAAGACGATATTGACAGTTGACAGTTGTCAACTAGCTGTCAAACAACAAGCAATAATCAAAATTAATAAAATACACATGTTTCTGAGATCGCTAAATTCAAAACTGAAGGTAAAAAGAACGATATTTTAAAAACAACTGAAGCATGCTTGCTGCCACTTAATTATTACTCTATCTTGACACATTATCATGCATAGTCAAATATTTAATTAACGATAGAACTCAACTGTCAATATCGTCTTTTTGGCATCAGATTTGAATTAAGCAACCTTAAAGACATATGCTTACATGTCACTTTTATCAATTTCGATTGTTACATGCTGTTTGACAGCTGTCAACTGTCAATATCGATTTTTTAACATCAGTTTTGAACTCAGCAACCTCAAAAACATATATTTACATGTGGATTTTATCAATTTTGATTATTGCTTGTTGTTTGACAGCTGTCAACTGTCAATATTATTATATTGGCATTAGATTTGAATGCAGCGACCTCGAAAACATAAGAGGGTACTTTTTCTTAACGCAGCAAATACTAAACTTTTGAAAAGATTACCTTTTTAAGTAGTAAATAATGTTAAATCCGTGGAGCTTTGGAGCTCCGTAAGAGCCGAAATACGCAAAATTGAGCTTTGTGCCCATTGAGACTTTTGCTCAGGATGCCGAAACGAACAACATATCCAAATTTCAGCCAATTTGACCGGGAGCCAGTTCCCATAAGATTTGTGCGGGGTTCTTTATAAACTGATTTTTTTTAATAATTACCCAATTTTAGGAATCGAACATAAAGCTTTGTATGCAACTCTTACATAATCGGACCTTATAGACTCGCCTTTTTTATACGCCTTGCTCGCTTCGCTTCGCTCGCTCGGCCATAAACTGGGCTTGTCTATAAAGTCCTACATTATGTACTTGTTATATAAATAGCTATTATCTTAAATTTTTAGTTTTACGAAGAAAATAACTAATTGTAAGTAAGCATTTAGTAATGATAATAAAAATAAAATATTTTAATAAAAGTTGCTTAAAATCTGTTTTATGACATCAACGTTAAACAAAGCTATTGCTAATTATTTGTAATTAATAATTGACTAAGCCTCGACATTGAATTAGGTATACAGTCTGTTTGATTTAAAGCCCCGCTTTGTAGCAACTTTATGTTCAGTCAGAAATGGTATAAACCTATATATTATTAAATGCCACAAAGATTCTTTATGTTCTGGTTCAGAAGATTTTGCATTTACTAAATCGGCGTGAGCGTGATGACGTTATCGAACTTTTTTAAATTGCATGATAGGGATTTTCTTACTGAAATCGATCGAGTATTGTGTTCTCTTTTCAACCATAATAAATATTCATACTCTTACATCAGAAAATTTTCAAGAAAAACGTGGTTTTTCAAGAAAAACAAATGGTTTACAACTAGTAGGCTTTGATTTATTGTTCTCCAATTAATAAAACAGAATTATCTAGCAAGCTTAGGTAAATAACGAAA
The DNA here is from genome assembly GCA_929113105.1 of Agrypnus murinus. Lineage (NCBI taxonomy): Eukaryota > Metazoa > Arthropoda > Insecta > Coleoptera > Elateridae > Agrypnus > Agrypnus murinus. The sequence goes on along the minus strand of OV816025.1, from coordinate 25,773,786 downwards.
CTTTAGTTGTACCAGTGGCGTATTTACAAAAAAAAGTCGGAGGGGAGGGTACTCTACAAAGATTCCGAATCAAAATACTTAGATTTATACCATATGTACGATACATATTATTGAATAATGAAGAGCGCACTCAACTATAATATCGGAAAGGTCACGCTGGGCCCTGGATGATATGAATTGGCAGACACATAGCATACGCGGCATAAGTAAGTGTACAAATACTATAATAGTAATTATGATAAGAAGGATGTTGTTCACCCAAAATAATTTAAAAAACAATGACTCTGAATGTAGCAGTTCTCAAACGGTTTTTTAAATAATTAATTACTAACCATTGCTTTCTGTACGGATGTTAGCTAAAACGTCGATTATGCAATCTCCCGGTCAACCTTGTCAAATGAACCATATCGGTAGTCGTAATTAACAGAGAATTAATTAAGAAGTACATACATAAGATTAAAAAAAGATTAATGGCCCGCTAACATGCAATCTGTTCGAGCCAATAGAATAGCTCAGCTGGCCCTTATAGGCACACAGTCAATGTGTTCGGAAAATTTAATTGTAAGGAGAACTATTTTAGTCAAGTGAATTTATATAAAATATTTCCACGATAATATTTATTCTATTCTTGTTGTATTCGTAGTTGTCACTGTTATAAATAAACACAAATTCGAGTTCCAACACTGTTGATGCAGTGGCAAACTTTTTCCTATTTTATTTTCCTAGACATTTTTATATACCATTTCATAAAAATAAGAGAAAAAATTGGAAATATTATTTCAGTTCGTGATAAATTACTTTTTTTTTATTTCTACAAAAAGAACTTTTCTGCAGACTGTTTTATACACCTGGTGCACTAGTTTCTCATTAAAAAATCGATTACATTCGCCTGCTGCGAATATACCTGGAATGGAAATTTCTTGTAAACTGTATTTAGCATTTCGGTTGTGGATTAAGTTAACAAGGGTATTGATTAATTTAAATAGATTAGCAACGTGCTAAAAAGATAAGTATCAATTTGCACAGAAATTAGATTCTTTATAGGAAAAAAACCTTTTTGTCTAGAAAATACCCACTTTAAATGTATTAAAGCAAATTTTAAAAAGTAGAATATTTATGACGTAGATGTTACCAAATTAGTACCGTAAATTAGGTCAAAATTAAGCGAATAAAGGAAAAAGATTGTTAACACATTAAGTGGCATAGATATTCGTGTATATATTTAATTTATATTAAAAACAGACAATTCCTGAGTTGAGAAAGGTGAACTCGAATAGCCATCTTGGAAACGATGGTGGCTAAAATAAAAATTCTTAAATAAAAAATATACATGAAATATAATATAAATACAAAGATTAGTTAAAGTTTCACAAGTTTTATTAATATCTTAACCTGACAATATTGTTTCGACACTTTGTGTCATTATCAAAGGTAGATAAGATTGATAAACAAACACGTTGCTAAGGATAAATACATACAGAAAATAGGTAACTAGATACAATGCATAACAAAAACTAAATATCTAACACTTCTAATAAAGGAGAATTACTAAGCTCAGTTTGTTCATTCATTAAAGGTACTGTGCGTTTATGTCTGTATATTTCAAAAGCTTCTAAAATGTCTAATTTGTGTTTGTTGTTGCAAAAATGTAAGAATTTAATGTTGTTTTGAGGTGTGATTGGGTGGTTCTGTTCCAAAATGTGTTTGGCATAATTCGATTTTTCTGGATGTTTAAGTCTATAAGAGCGTACGTGTTCTTTGTATCTTATGTCGAAATTTCTAAGTGTTTGGCCAATATAAACCGAGTTACAAAAAGAACAATTCAAACGGTAAATGCCGGATTTCATGATATCTTGTGTTTTGTCTTTAGCATTGAATAAAAATGAAAAGGTGTTGGTGTTAGTTTTATAGGTTATTTTGTAACTGGTGGTTTTTCTTAGTATAGTTGCAATTTGTTCTGATATCTTGCCAAAGTATGGTATTGATATGTAGTTTGTGTCTTGTATTTGAGTGTCAATTGGAAATATTCTTTTGATAGCTAACCTATAATCTTTTTGTTGAATTAAAGTGTCAATCATGTTATGGTTCTAATGGTTTGCATATGCTAATTGTTTGATGATTGAAATTTCTTTATCAAAATGTGATCGTTTCATTAGAGTAGTTAAAGCTCGGTGTACTAAAGATCTATAAGCCGCTAGTTTATGCATTTTATGATGACATGAATCGTTAGGTATAGTGACGTCTGTGCTTGTGGGTTTTCTGTATATGGCAAAATCAAATTCATTGTTTGTATTAATTGTAATAGCTAAATCCAAAAAATTAATAGCTCTATTTTGTTCTGTTTCTAGTGTAAACGTGATGTTTGAGTGAAGACTGTTAATAAGAATTAAAAACTCATTGATAACCTCAAAAGAACTGTCAAAACAAGCTAAAATGTCATCAACGTAACGAAACCAAAAACTAATGTGTTTAGAAAGATCTAATTCAAATATTCGATCTTCCAAATTATCCATAAATATGTTAGCTAATAGAGGACTTAGAGAATTACCCATAGGTAAACCATCTTTCTGTAAATAAATTATATTATTAAAAGTGAAATAATTTTGACTGATACAAAGATCAAATAATTGAATTAACTCTAATCTTTTTACTAATTCTACTAGCGGCTTATAGATCTTTAGTACACCGAGCTTTAACTACTCTAATGAAACGATCACATTTTGATAAAGAAATTTCAATCATCAAACAATTAGCATATGCAAACCATTATAACCATAACATGATTGACACTTTAATTCAACAAAAAGATTATAGGTTAGCTATCAAAAGAATATTTCCAATTGACACTCAAATACAAGACACAAACTACATATCAATACCATACTTTGGCAAGATATCAGAACAAATTGCAACTATACTAAGAAAAACCACCAGTTACAAAATAACCTATAAAACTAACACCAACACCTTTTCATTTTTATTCAATGCTAAAGACAAAACACAAGATATCATGAAATCCGGCATTTACCGTTTGAATTGTTTTTTTTGTAACTCGGTTTATATTGGGCAAACACTTAGAAATTTCGACATAAGATACAAAGAACACGTACGCTCTTATAGACTTAAACATCCAGAAAATTCGAATTATGCCAAACACATTTTGGAACAGAACCACCCAATGACACCTCAAAACAACATTAAATTCTTACATTTTTGCAACAACAAACACAAATTAGACATTTTAGAAGCTTTTGAAATATACAGACATAAACGCACAGTACCTTTAATGAATGAACAAACTGAGCTTAGTAATTCTCCTTTATTAGAAGTGTTAGATATTTAGTTTTAGTTATGCATTGTATCTAGTTACCTATTTTCTGTATGTATTTATCCTTAGCAACGTGTTTGTTTATCAATCTTATCTACCTTTGATAATGACACAAAGTGTCGAAACAATATTGTCAGGTTAAGATATTAATAAAACTTGTGAAACTTTAACTAATCTTTGTATTTATATTATATTTCATGATTATGGAGTTCCACAAAGTAAGGCTAGAGACAGTAAACGCTAAAAAATATACATACTCTTGCATAAAAAAATTTTCAAGAAAAACGTTTTTCACGTTTTTCTTGAAATTTCCTAATTGAAGAGTATAAATATTTATTTCGGTTGAAAAGAGAACACAATAATTTTCAGTACAATACGATTTCAGTAAAAAAATATCATGTAATTTAAAAAAGTTAGATGACGTCATTATGCTCACGCTGATTTAGTAAATACACAATTTTCTGAATCAGAACATAGAGAATTTTATGCCATTTAATCGCATTTAATAATATATAGGTTTATACCATTTCTTACTGAAAATAAAGTTGCTACAAAGCTTTAAATCAAACAGACTGTATATCCAAAACTCTAAGCCGTAGTTAAATAAAACAACAACTAGCGTGTGAAGAATTTAACAAGCAACAGAAGCTCTGTTGCCTTTTTACAAAGAAACCTGACAATATCGAGTTATTTTAAAATCTTCATTTTAGAAACCAGATTTTTCAAGATGTTTACTCGAGCACACTTTTTTCAACTTACGTGTACCGTTTCTATATACAGTGTGTCCCAAATCGATTGGGAAAGCATGGGTAACTTTCTTATCATTGAAGATGGAGAGTTAGTTAATTGGGCAATATTTTGCAGTTTTATATGCTGATTTAAAATCTGATTGAAACAGTTCAAAATCTCAAATGCGTCAGAAGTTATTTAAAAGAAACTAAAAATTGTCATTTTCTTGTATGTCAAATATCTTCGTAAGTATAAGAGATACGAAAAAAATATGAAAGTCACTGTATTTGATGATACCAATTTAAAATTGGTCTTGAACAGAAATTCAAAATGGCGACTTCTGAGGTACTCGAAGCCACTTCCCTAAGTGAAATGGACGTCATATTGGATTTTTAGGTTACTGAATAGAATTTTTTATTCTCTTTTCAACGATGTAAGATAAACGTATGATTGAATAAAAAATACCAGTAAAATTAGTTGTTTTTACATTTTAATCAAGTAGGCTTACTGGATCCAAATAAAAATAAACAAAATTTATTTAAAAAACAAAACTTAATTGGTGGTCCTTATTATTAAGGACCACCACAGTTAGAGGTTTATGTGGTTGTCGAGACCGACTGCTTAACGTGTCCATCTGACAGTATGGCGTGTTTCAAAAAATGCTCATCTTTGTTGCTAACAAAAGTAATAATGTTATTGTTAAATAATACAGTCGAGTTACTAATCTAAACTATAAGTAATAATATTTTTACTATTTAAAAATATTTAAAAGCAATAGGGTGTCAACGAGATCACTTTCCGGCTGCCATTTCTGTAGTTTTTAATCAAACAAGGTGAAACTTGGCAGGAGTTATAGGCTATTACAAAGACACTTATTGAGGTATCTGTCAAACTTCGACGACTTCCGGTTCAGCCGGAACTGACCCCAACTTTGGATTTTTAAATAGAACACCCTGTATATTTTTTGATTTTTGGAATCTAGCATTCATTTTACATACAACTGTAGAATTTTTATTACTTTTTGTGTCAATTTAACATTTTTAGAGTAAATTTTATTTTTTAATCTAGAGTGCCATGACCTACCTTAAATCGTTCTAATAGACGTTTACATCTGCACAAAAGTATTTACATAATTTTATCACGTTTCGTTTGTCTTACCAGAGCGTTCACAGTTGACTAAATCTCTTTTTTGACAATAACTTAAAAAAATTAAATACAACTATACCGCTTTCATAATTTAATTAGATGTAGTTTTCTAAGACGAATCCAACGGTGTATCACAACATTAAAGTTCTCTTGGATGTTCTAAACAAAACTTAATTTTTGAAACATGCAACTGCACGACGATCAAAATATGTTATATCTAGTTAGCCATTAGAAACATGTAAATAATAGCTGTCTAAAAAGTAAGGAGATATAGTATTTTACATTACAAGCCAGGTAAAACAGTTTTTACTGGCGAAAGGATGAGGATGACTGGCCAGCCTTCAGGCGAGCCTGTCACATCCTTGAGCCAGTAAAAACTGTTACCTGGCGTGTGATGTATAATAATTTATTTGTTTCTCACTTGTAAATAAATCAAAAATAATAATGAGATATTTTTTCGCCTTCTTTCATGACAATTAATATATTTTGAAAAATGTCTCGTTACCTTTGAAATCATTACTTTGACAACGGCGCAAGTTTCTAAGCGGTACTCATAAACAAGGTACGGTCGTTTCTAACTTGTAAAAAATCAACAGTTCCTGTGGTCTCTAACTTGTAAAATTTTTACTAGTAGCTAACTAGTAAAGATTGACTTTCAACGTCAATAAGCTGACTTGATAAATTGATGTTTACAAGTGAGTAACAAATAAAAGCCTTAAAGCAGTGATGGCGAACCTTTTTGAGAAGTTGGCCAAATTTTGTTCATTACTTTTTTTAATACTAGCCCGTGGGTCACTGGCGTCACTTGGAGGGGGGGGGGTAAAAAGGGTACCAATAATTTGAAAACACCGAAAATTTGTTAACAGAAAAACTTGACAGTTGACCCTTTTCTTGGTTCTCATTTTCAAAATCCTTGAAGGTTTACGTTTCCTTTTTGTTTTACTTTTGCAAGTGAAGAGCAAAATTCAACATTAGATATTTATACTGACATGTTATATTCTGAAATGAATAATATTTAAGAAAGCCCCACGTTCTGGGCAAACAATTAAACTATGAGATGAAATTTCTAAATAAATAAAATAAATGTTTTATTTGATTTTGGCTAGCATTAATAAAAATGAAAATATAACAACCCCAAAGCTTTTCTTTTACCCAATAGATTGACTCAGTTTTGTTTAGATTGAGCATGAGATAAACAAATTATTGATCATATTAATACCCTGTATCTGGATAGAGAGACTTACTACCACTGGAAACCACTTGGAATTCCGCACCTGGACAAGCAGTAGCCTTAAACTCTGTATAAATAATTTTATACTTACATCCACATCAAAATAAAATTAACACATATATACAAATTAAAAACCGCAGATCTTTATTTTATTAAACACATAAATTAATATTTCATCAAAATGAAACTAAATTCCTTCAGCAAAAATCATTAAAGAAAATCTTCTTTTAGTTTGTTTAAACGAAATTTTGGTGGATGCTAACCTGACAATGGGAGTTACAGTCGCATTCATTTAAACAGACTAGCATCAAATAATTGTAATTCAATAAACAACCAAGAACAATATTTACAAATCAATAATTGATTTTAAATTTTTGTTAAAGCAACAAACTTTATCACAAATAACTTCTTAAAAGTTTTTAGCAATTCTTATTTCGACCAACCTTGTATATGTAAACTGACACACCAAATGTCAATGAATCCACTTAAAAATGTTTAAACTGTTGTGCGATCGGTAAATCAGCTGTTCTTAAAGATATATATATCAATCTATAACCAAATCCATACACATCGATGTAAAAACTTTACCAATATTCACATCTTTCTCGTTTTTAAAATAATATATTATATTCGAACACAATTCCAAATATTTGTTTTGAAAAATAAAAATAATCTTTGATTTATATAACAGGTAGATATCCAAATCTAATATAATCAAAGTTTGTTTACAAAACATATGATTCTTCATAACCTAACTTTATTTTTAGGATTTCGATACGAGCCGAGCGTGGTTTCAACCAAAGCTTTTGATCGACTGAATTTGTTCTTTTTCCGAGGTCCATTTATATCTTTTCGCCAAACATTTGACGGCACAACAAAATTTTCAAAAACACTTGATTGACATCAACATTTATCATGACGTCACTAATCCGAGCATATGTTTATAATTAACACTAATCTTAATCTTAAGACAGAAAGGTAGCTGGCAAAGAAACGATTAAAATGACATAAAACACTTATGGTCTAAATTGAATAATACTAAAGAAAATCAATAAAAACGATCAGCTGTCACCGATCTCATAAAAACTAAATTACATTGAAAACCCATCACTCTCCAGCTATCCCGGTATATCAACTATTTACATAGTTACACAAGGTACCTCAAACATATGAAGTTGACACAAATTAAATTACATACTAAAAAAGACTTAACTTAAAAATCTGTTCACAACGTTTCATATAACAAGCTTTTGCAAGTATAGAATAAATAAGAACATAAATAAATTCAAATATGAATAAAACTTGTCCAGAATACAGTACTCCAGGTGCCTGCATCTAAACAATAGTACAAAATATCAAAATAAACTCGAAATTTGGAAAAACCAAAGAATATCAGCACAGCTGATATCTCGAAATATTTGACCTCAATTCTTCCACATACAAGAATTAGTAAGTTAATTGTAACATTATAAACATCAAAGTACTGGTGTGATTTTACTATTTCCAGTGAAATATGTACCCGAAACTGACTTAGCCTTATTTGAGAAAGAAAACTTGTTTTGCGTTACTCAACGACAAACCTCAAATCTAATAAGAAGATAAAACCTTCTAGAAACGCGAATAAACTATTCAAAACATGTAACCTAGAACCTGTAGAACAAAACCCAACCAGTTCTACAAGGGAAGTAGGCCAAGAATTAGATATTAGCCACGAATCCGTTCGGAAAATATTAAAGAAGCATGGTTATCGTTCTTACAAATACCAATTGCATCAGCATTTATATGAAAACGATTTTGATAGAAGAATGGCAAATTCAATAATGCAGTCTGATGAACCCAGGTTTACCAATAATGGTATGTTCAACAGCCAAAATACAAGGTACTGGTCGTTGGAAAACCAACATCGGATGATTCAAGGAAATTTTCAAGAGCAGTTTGGAATCAATGTTTGGTCTGCAATAATTGGCACTAGAATAATAGGACCACCTTTTTTTGAAGGGCGTTTAACCGCTGAGAGATATTTGCGATTCTTAGAAAACGAAATTGAAGAGTATTTGGACGATCTGCCCCTGGCGGTTACACAACGAATGTATTTCCAACAGGATGGGGCTCCACCCCATAATGCCCATGTGGTAAATTATTTGGAGGAGAGATCTGGGATCGGGTTATTGCCACCCATGGGCCAATACAGTGGCCATCTCGTTCCCCGGACCTGACCTCACTTGATTTTTTTTATGGGGCCATATTAAGAACCAAGTTTACATTACACCTCACAACGCTGGAGACTTTAAAGAACAGGATACGGGAAGCTTTTGGAAGTATCACCCCGGATATGCTAAGAAATGTAGTAGAAGAAACCGTTCATCGGCTTAGACTGTGTAGAGATGCCCAAGGTGGATATTTTAGACCAAATTGGTCATTAAGTTTAAAAAATTTTTTCTTTCTTTTCATCATTCTTTCGTTTATCATGGCTAACTGGATATAACATTTTTTGATCGTCGTGCTATGGAATAAAATTAAGTTTTCTTTAGAACATCCAAGAGAACTTTAATGTTGTGATACACCTTTGGATTCGTCTTAAATAACTACAAATTAAACTATGAAAGTGGTATAGTTGTATTTAAATTTTTTACGTTATTGTCAAAAAAGTGATTTAGTCAACTTTGAACGCTCTGGTAAGACAAACGAAACGTGATAAAATTATGTAAATATTTTTGTGCAGATGTAAAAGTCTATTAGAACGATTTAAGGTTGGTCATGGCACTCTAGATTAAAAAATAAAATTTACTCTAAAAATGTTAAATTGACACAAAAACTAATAAAAATTCTACAGTTGTATATAAAATGAATGCTAGATTCCAAAAATCAAAAAATATACAGGGTGTTCTATTTAAAAATCCAAAGTTGGGGTCACTTCCGGCTGAACCGGAAGTCGTCGAAGTTTGACAGATACCTCAATAAGTGTCTTTGTAATAGCCTATAACTCCTGCCAAGTTTCATCTTGTTTGATTAAAAACTACAGAAATGGCAGCCGAAAAGTGATATCGTTGACACCCGGTGTATACTTACTTTACTGTAGTGCTAAATACTTCAAGCGCAGATTTTATACTCGTTGAACAAATTATTCTTCAGGTCGTAGATGTCAATTGATTAGGATACTAATTGAGGATCAAACACGATGTAATTAGAACGATGTTAAATTACATTTTCGAAGACATCTGCGATTCAAGATATATGTCATGATTTAATTCCAAATTAAATCAACATAAAACATAAATTCAGAAAATGGTTATATAAAATTATACGGCAAGCAATTTGATGGCCCATATACTTCTGTTTAGCTGTTATTATAAAAAACTTTGTTTGATCTCCATCCTCGCGTGACATTGCTTATCAAGTTATCCAAATTTACTATTAACATTATTTTTCAAAAACACTCAGCTTACATGAAACCTTCTTTTGTGACAGTTTGTATATTACGAGAATACCGCATAACAATTCTTTTTCACAAAACATTCACTAACATTCGAATAATTATACGATGTCTTCACAACAAATAGTTTAGTAGTTTGCTGAGAAGGGTCTAGGACAATTGGCCGTCGCCGGTTAGCCGTCGCCGATTCGCCGTTGGTACTATTCGCCGCCGGCACATTCGCCGTCGGCAAATTCGCCGTCGACAAATTCACCTACAGAACTTTCACCGTCGGTTCTAAATGATTCAGAAGCTACCAAGTAATTGATGTTGTTAATAATTATTAAATAAAATTCACTAGCTATAGTTTTAAACCCGTTTATTGTGCTAATGTCTGAAAACTATTAACTAAAAGTATATACAAAGATTTACAAAAGATGCAAAAAGAAGGATCATTATGACAAACATATGTTTTAAAAAGAGACTGTTGAAACTAATGCTAAAATGGCCTAGCCTGATACGTATATACAATAGAAAGGACAAGTTTTGCTTGAAAAGTTGAAATTATTATAACTTCCTAATTGATTTAAAAGAAAAGAAAGTAAAAAAATATTAAAGGTTGATATGTACATACATATTAAAATTTGTATTGCATTAAATTATAAATAGATAACTAACTATATTAACTACTATATATATATTAAAACTAACATTACACATATTTTTAAACATAATTATTATTTAGAAATAGCAAGTACAAGGGAATCCATAATAAATTAGTTTTTACCTTTGGTTCTTATTCGTCAAAAATTTCTAGAATTATTAAAAACAGTTTCCTCTTTTAATAGGTTTTTACCTTACTCGTTTTAGAAAGGATTATTATGGGCAGTAGTCAGTAATAAGAGTATTATGGTTTAATAGTTTAACTGTAATTATTTTATTTTCAAATACGTATTACTAACGTCTTTATTATGCACAAAGGTTATACTGTAATTATGTACATAAGCATAAGAGTTTCAGGAGTTTTTGAACATCTTTTCAATATTTCTGCTTAATACAGCAGATGGCTATATCGCTCCCAAAAGAGAAATTGCTTAATAAAACAGTGATTGGCGACGGCGAATTGGTACGACGGCGAATTGGTCCGACGGTGAACTGGCGACGGCTAATCGGCGACGGCCAATCGGCGACGGCGAATGGTCCCATCCCCTGCTGAGAACGCTTTGTTCAAACGCTTGCACTCAAAAAACAACCTCAACGTGCATCCCTTTATTATACTTAAATTATTTCAGAACTAAACCAAAAGTAGCTCAATATCAAATTTATTGTAAGAAACAAGAAACAAATCATAAACATACTGAATGATGCGGGGTTCATTACAAGACAATTTAATTTTGTCAAAAAAAAACAAAAAACAAATCGTTACAAAATATTATGAAAAAGGTTCGTATTTACTGTTATTAAGAATCAAACGTATTGTAACAAGAGAGAAAAGGAACGAACCTCTTTTCGAGCGACAGGTGGTGTGTTCTGCCGCCTTCGAGAGAATGACGCATCGCACAAGCATGTAAATCAGACGCGGTTTATTCTAGCATTTTCTAGAATACATAGAAGGTTCCAGCGATTTCTGGTGCGTTTATATGAGGATATAAAAGCGGATTGCGGATAAAAGAGAAGCAGTCAACAGCAAGTCATTAACTGTGTATTACAAAATAAATAGTGAATATAAATGTTGTATTAGAAATTCATAGTCTGTAAATAATAGTTTTTAATGTTTTATAATCATAGCGTTAATTTATAGTGTATTCATTAGTGTATAGAAATAAATATTTGTTTGTGAATAGACGATTTAAACAGCACTTGTGTTATTATTTGAAAAAGAATGTTACAGTGTTGTCAGGTGTGGTGTTCTAAAATAAATAAAATCGCGTAATAATTAAATAAAGTGCTGTGAGAATAAATTTTTAGTGTTAAAATTAATTTCAACAAACGATTAAAAATGGTGATGAAACTATTGAAAGATCTCTTAGTAATAGATTTAAAACGGGAATTGGATGAGAGGGACTTGGATAGTAATGGAAAGAAAGAAGTTTTGATAAATCGGCTAAGAGAATGGCTTTTAGAACAGAAGGAAGATCCTGAAAATTACCGCTTCGAAATACCTGGACCCGCAATTGATACTAGTTTGTTGTTAAGTAAAATGAAAGAAGAGTTACTGGAAAGTTCTAGAAAGTCCGAAGATAATGTTAGAATGCTAAAAGAAGAACTATTGGAAAAGCACGAAGAGAGTTCTAGAAAGTCGGAAGAGAATTCTAGAATGTTAAAAGAGGAATTACTGGAAAAGTCCGAAGAAAATTCTAGAAAGTCGGAAGAGAATTCTAGAATTTTAAAAAAAGAATTACTGCAAAAGTCCGAAGAGAATTCTAGAATTTTAAAAGAAGAATTACTGCAAAAGTTCGAAGAGAATTCTAGAATGTTTAAACAAGAATTACTTGAAAATACTAAAGCACTGGAAGAAAATGTTAAAATGCTTAAAGAAGATTTACTGGAAAACTCTAGAACGCTTAAAGAAGAATTACTAGAAAAGTCTGAAGAAAGTTCTAGAAGGCTTAAAGGAGAATTGTTGGAAAATGTCAAAGCGTTGGAAGATAAAGTTTTCGAAGAATTTTTGGAGAATGCCAGTGCATTAGGACTATTGGAAGGTAGATTGGCGGAACAAGATAGGGTAATAAAGATGGTAGAAGAGAAAATAGCCCAAATGCAATTACCACCAACAACTAAGAAAGACGATATGGCCGAAATGCTGGAAGATAGAATGAGGCAACTACGGTTTCCCTCAACTTCTGAGAGGCCGTTTAATGAAGTAAAGAAACAGTTTAAAGAAGAAAAGGGTCCTGTCGTAGGGATAAAAGTAAAACCACCCACGTTCGATGGAAAAATACCTTGGTCCACTTACCACAAACAGTTTGAGGCGGCTTCTGGGGCCAACGGATGGACAGGCAAGGAAAAGGCCGTTTCTTTAACTGTGGCTTTGCGTGGAGACGCGTTGAACGTCCTGCAAACAATTCCAGCAGGACAGGAAAATGATTACCAATTGTTAGTGTCTAGATTGGAAATGAGATATGGAGACGCGCATCTTCAACAAGTGTATCACGCGCAAGTGAAGAATCGTATCCAGAAGAATGGAGAAAGCCTGCAGGAGTTTGAAGCCGATGTTGCGCGGCTTGTCCGATTGGCGTACCCTACGGCACCCGATTCATTTCTGGGACAACTGGCTGTGCAGACCTTCATTGATGGGTTAAGAGACGGAGAAACACAACAATCATTGAGGCTGGCACGACCAAGAACAACTGATGATGCGCTTGCTCACGCCTTAGAATTTGAAGCTGCAAAACAAGCGTCCCGAGGTCACGGGCGTGTTCGGACCGTTGTGGAAGAAGATGAAGGTTCTAAAGATCGCCTAGAAGAATTATTAATGAGAGTTCTTCAGAAGGAAGAGAACCGTAAGAAGAATCATCAAGAAGTTCAAGGGCCTCGTTGTTGGAACTGCGGCGAACAAGGACATGTAGAACGCCGTTGTCCCAAAATAAGAAAAGTACAACCGTCGGAAAAGTTAAAAGGGGTTGGCAAGAGGGGGCGAACGTTGACTGCGAGTGAAGATGCCCCGGAGATCACGATCCATGCCGTAACATCAAAGAATAGTAACGGCAGTTTGTTTGTAGATGGAAAGATTGCTAATCGAACTGTTCCACTACTTATTGATACGGGGGCGACAAAATCCATCGTACGCCCTGATGTTCTACAATCAAGTATTAAATTGTTACCGACAACTATTCAACTCCGTACAGCAACAGGTGAAGTGATACCAACACGCGGAGTGGTGAAGATGAAGATTGGCATTGGAAGTGAAGAACGTGATCATGAGGTGCTGGTAGCCGATATCACTGATGACTTCATCTTGGGAATGGACCTCCTGAGAAAATTTGGTTTTACGTTGGATTTGAAAGAGGGTGTTTTGAAGGTCGGTAACGAAGAACTTCCTTTGCACCCACGAGAAGATCCGATTGTAAGGGTTTTGCTGACTGAAGATGTGATATTGCCGGGTCAAAGCGAGATGGTTGTCGAGGCGGGTTTGGATGGAGATCTTCGGGTAGGATGTGTGCGAATGATGGAGCCTGTTTGTGATAAGAAGATCCATAGTGGCATACTGGTGGGAAAAGCGCTGATCAAGGTTGGAAAGAGAGTACCGGTGAGAATTATGAATGTTAATGTGGATCCGGTGACATTGAAGAAGAGTACCCTTGTGGGACAGTGTGTGCCAGTATTCCGAGTAGCCAGGTGTATGGCTGATGTTCCAAAACCAGCGCCCAAAGACCATGGTGGAAAATTAGTGGGCATGGTTACTAGTTCGTGCGAAGACCTTAACAGAACAGAAGTGAAAGAGGTACAGGGTTTGGTTCACCGATACCAAGATATCTTCGCTCTTGACGATAGCCAGAAGGGACGAACAAATATAGTAAAACATAAAATCAATACAGGCAACTCTATGCCTGTCCGTCAGCAGCCGAGGCGTCTACCTCTAGCAAGGCGAGCAGAAGCCGAAAAGATTATTACTGATATGGAAGAACAAGGGGTCATCGAGCCATCCAGCAGTCCATGGGCATCACCGGTGGTCCTGGTCAGTAAGAAGGACGGGTCAACGAGATTTTGTGTGGACTATCGGCAGCTTAATGACGCGACCAAGAAAGACAGCTATCCCTTACCACGCATCGACGACACGTTAGATACCCTGTCTGGTTCACGATGGTTTTCGACTTTGGACTTGAAGAGTGGTTATTGGCAAGTTGAAATGGAACCTGAAGACCGGGAGAAGACCGCGTTCACTATTGGTTCCGGACTATGGCAGTTTACGGTTATGCCTTTTGGTCTATGTAACGCTCCGGCCACCTTTGAGCGTCTAATGGAGACCATCCTGAGAGGGCGGTCGTGGAAGACCTGCCTGGTATATCTAGATGATGTGATTGTAGTCGGAAAATCATTCAACGAACATTTGAAAAACCTAGAGGAAGTGTTCCGAAGACTACGTGGAGCCAATCTGAAACTGAGTCCGAAAAAGTGCCACATATTCAGAAGGGAAGTGAAATATCTCGGGCACGTCGTATCACAAAATGGAGTGGCAGCCGACCCCGATAAGATTCGTGCAGTTCAAGAGTGGCCAACACCGAAAGATAAACACCAAGTTCGTAGTTTTCTTGGGTTATGTACCTACTATAGGCGTTTCGTTCCTGGGTTTGCCAATATAGCGAAGCCTCTGACAAGGCTAACTGAAGATGGACGCGAGTATGTTTGGAGCGGAGAGTGTGAAACAGCTTTTCAACAGCTGAAGCGTGCCCTGACAACCGCACCAATATTGAGCTATCCACGGACAGAAGGGAAATTCATACTTGACACAGATGCAAGTAATCTGGCCATTGGGGGTGTACTTTCTCAGATACAGGATGGACAAGAAAAGGTCATCGGCTATTTTAGTAAGGTTTTGTCTAAAGCCGAAAGGAATTATTGTGTGACCAGAAAAGAACTATTGGCCGTCGTGAAGTCCGTCGAGCACTTTTACAAATACTTGTACGGACGGAAGTTTTTATTGAGGACGGACCATGCAGCGTTGAAATGGCTTCTACAATTCCGTAATCCTGAAGGCCAGGTCGCAAGGTGGATCGAACGATTACAAGGATACGACTTTGACACCGAACATCGAGCGGGCACTAGTCATCGAAATGCCGATGCTCTTTCAAGAAGACCCTGTCCAACAGTATGCCGTCATTGCTCTCGTTTGGAAGAGAGGGTTTGCCAAGTATTAAGGACTACCATCGTCAACGACAATTGGTTGCCGGAAGAATTGCAACGACAGCAGGAGGCTGATCCCGAACTAAAAATAGTACTGGAATGGAAGCGCGTGGGAGAAAGGCCTGCCTGGGAGGCCGTCAGCCCTTTCAACAGAACGCTCAAAGCATATTGGGCCCAATGGGAGTCCTTGAAGGTGGAAGACGATCTCCTGAAGCGAGTACTGGAGAGTGAAGATGGCACCACCATTAGGTCTCAGTTCGTGGTTCCAAGAAGCCGAGTGGCTACAGTATTGCGACATCTCCATGACGGTGCCTCAGGAGGACACTTCGGTGTGAAAAAGACTTTGGAGAAAGTTAGGGAGCGTTTTTATTGGGTCAACTGTAAAGAAGACGTGAAGGAGTGGTGCTGGAAATGTGAACTATGTGCCACTGGTAACGGACCCTTGGGGAAACGAAGAGCACCTATGAGGCAGTACAATGTGGGTAGTCCTCTGGAAAGAATAGCCATAGATATTGCCGGACCATTTCCCGAAACCGACGATGGGAATAAATACATATTAGTGGCAATGGACTATTTTACCAAATGGCCAGAAGCATATGCCCTACCAAACCAGGAAGCTGCGACTGTTGCTGACGTACTAGTCAAAGAGTTTTTCAGTCGCTTCGGAGTGCCCATGGAGCTGCATTCGGATCAAGGCCGCAATTTCGAGTCTGTACTCTTTGGAGAAGTCTGTCGATTGTTGGGCATTCGCAAGACTCGGACCACACCGTTACATCCGCAGTCCGATGGAATGGTAGAACGCATGAATCGGACAATGGGCAAATATTTGGCCAAGGTCGTCTCCGATCATCAACGAGACTGGGACCAATACCTGCATCTGTTCCTGATGGCTTATCGTGCATCGGTCCACGAAACAACCGGTCAGTCACCAGCGTCTGTAATGTTTGGACGCGAGTTACGGTTACCGTGTGATCTGGAATTTGGGTCTCCACCTATAGAGCAGGAGGTAGCCGGGAATGATTATGTCATCAACTTAAAGAAGAAGTTGGAGGATATTCACGACCGAACCCGAAATAATAGTCGAATCGCGAGTGACCGGATGAAGGCTACGTACGATGTCAGAGCCCAAGAAGGAGGGTTTCAACCTGGAGAGCTTGTCTGGTTATACAACTCGCAAAGGCGTCGTGGCTATTCTCCAAAGTTACAGCGAAATTGGGAGGGTCCATACCAGGTGAAGAAACGAATAAATGACTTGATTGATCGCATCCAGAAATTGCCAAGGGGGAAACCAAAGGTGGTACACTCCAATCGTCTGGCGCACTATGAGGGAAATAATGACGCAGTCCCGGATCGGAAAGATGAGGCTGAGGTGGCTATCAATACCGTAAGGCCTGAAGATGATCAGCCAACCTTTAGAGAATTTATGGCTGCGTTCTCTGGAACTAGAAAAGCGCGATTCGGAGTCACGACTGAGATGCAACAAGATCTCTTCCGGGTCCCTGGTGATTATTCCATTGCCCACTGTGTCTCCGCGGATCTCCGTATGTCCAGGGGGATCGCAGTAGTGTTTAGAAATAAATTTGGACGGCTGAATGAACTTCGAGAACAAAATCCCTCTGTTGGTAAATCCTTACGCTTGCCTGATCATGACCGATCCATTTACTACTTGGTAACCAAGCAGTTTTACTACCAGAAACCGAGTTACGCCGACTTGTGGAGGGCACTATGGAATTTGAGGATCGAGTTGCTTACCAGGGGAATTAACAAATTGGCAGTTCCCAAACTCGGCTGTGGGCGGGACCAGCTGGATTGGAGAATCGTTAGAAACATGCTGGAAGTTGTCTTTAGAGGTACGGACGTCAAGATCTTCGTCTGCAATTTTGACCCACAACCCGCATTAAGGCCAACGAAGAGTGTAGACTGTTATTTCTACCGTAATGGAACGTGTAGTCGAGGTGAAGACTGTCGATATCGTCATGACCCGTTCTACAGGAACCAGAGCATAAAACCTGTTCTGGGACAGAACAGACTTGAAGAGGGGGGCAGTGTAACAAGAGAGAAAAGGAACGAACCTCTTTTCGAGCGACAGGTGGTGTGTTCTGCCGCCTTCGAGAGAATGACGCATCGCACAAGCATGTAAATCAGACGCGGTTTATTCTAGCATTTTCTAGAATACATAGAAGGTTCCAGCGACTTCTGGTGCGTTTATATGAGAATATAAAAGCGGATTGCGGATAAAAGAAAGGCAGTCAACAGCAAGTCATTAACTGTGTATTACAAAATAAATAGTGAATATAAATGTTGTATTAGAAATTTATAGTCTGTAAATAATAGTTTTTAATGGTTTATAATCTTAGCGTTAATTTATAGTGTATTCATTAGTGTATAGAAATAAATATTTGTTTGTGAATAGACGATTTAAACAGCACTTGTGTTATTATTTGAAAAAGAATGTTACAGTATTATTGCGGTGTTACACTAAGGATATCACGAGATTATCCTAGTTATCACGAAGTTATATGACCTATACAGCCTTGAAAGCTACAAGAAGTTGAAAACTTCAGATATACAATTGATACGTAACGAAAAAGTTAAGAGTTCTTAAAATCATTAAATCGGAAATTACCCGAATTTCTCCTTAAATATTTTTCTAGTGTTGCTTAACTTGGCATTTATTTGATGCAAAACTAGAAAAGTATTTTAAAATATTTGCCTGTTGTTATTTCACGTGGTTCAGTAAATCACGGATCTCTTTCGTAGATTTTGCAGACTGCTTACAATTCGTGCACGAAACACCGTTACACATGCTGTAATCACACGAAGAGCATGCAAACTAAATCTGGGACAGAGAATTGCAAAATTTGCACAACTGAAAAGAGAATTTAACAGACGCTTCACACTTTTCAACACTTTTTTGTTAAATTGCTTGTTATAATACAAAGCTGAATTCTAAACACTTAACAAGAAATCTTATGTTCCTATTTTTTCAGACTGATAATAATAAATAAAGTTATGCACTGTAGCTACTTTAAACTTGGATAAATTGGTATAATATTACAATTAATTAATTGAATAAATATCGTTTCAATGCTTCCACTTATTGGATAATACACCTATTAAGTATCCATATACCGGGTGTCCAAAAAGTGTGGAAACGCTCGAGAAGGACTCATCCGATTGCAAAAAGAAAAAACACCTGTTCCTTTATTTTTTGAAACCTATTTAGTCATTATATGCAAACATCACCCACACCCTCCCTGGGGTGTGGAGCGGGAGTAAGTTGTGAAAACTTAAATGGGAATACCTATTTTTTATTGCACTTGTGCATTCTCCATAAAAAACTGTTCTGAATTCTCAAACTTCGCCCCCCCACCCCCGACCCCTCTTGGGGGTGGAAAGAGGGAAAATTGCACATGTCCGCAGAAAAACGATCTATTTTTACTTTTTTTCCTCTTAAAATCCGAGCAGGTAGTGTAATGTAGCTATCGACCACACGATGATCATGTGGGTAAAGTATAGCCGGACGCGGTCAGTAGTTGGATGGGTGGCTCGTTCCAACTTAGATCTACCTGCTCGGCTGGGTTAGGATGGAAGATCAGCAAAGCTAAATCCTATCCCATTCTACAATTGAAATATGTATTTTCAAATATGTAAATTAGAACGTAGAATAAATAAAGATTTATTTATTTATTTTAAAAAATTTCCAGGGGGTGGGGGGGGGACAATTTGTAAATCACAAAAAAAATTTGGAGGAAAAAAAAGTAAAAAAAGATCGTTTTTCTGTGGACATGTGCAACTTTTCCTCTTTCCACCCCCCAGAGGGGTCGGGGGCGGGGGAGCAAAATTTGCAATTTGAGAACAGTTTTTTATGGAGAATGCAAAAGTGCAATAAAAAATAGGTGTTCCCATTTAAGATTTCACAACTTACTCCCGCTCCACCCTCCAGGGTGGGGGTGATGTTTGCATATCATGACTGAATAGGTTTCAAAAAATAAAGGAACACGTGTTTTTTCTTTTTGTAATCGGATGTATCGTTCTCGAGAAATTCAAGCGTTTCCACACTTTTAGTACACCCTGTATAATATAACAAGCTTATTCGAGGTTTATATCCTACATAGTGGTCCTAGCGCCACTACGCGGTGCAAATTGTTAGTTTGAGCAAAGAAAAAACCTGACATAAAAGCAGATTTCTTTTGCTTTGAAAACAATTTTAAGGTTCGTAGCCACATTATTATTATATTAATTATGTGAATTTAATTTTTAACGGTTCTAAGAACCGGCGGTGTTCGCTTGTTGTACATATTGCTATAAATGTACCTTCCTCGGGTGAAATAAAAGGGGACCACCTTACTTGATTATAATAATGATTGAAAATTAATAAATTGTTTTAATTGTTTAGAGTAGACATATAAAACAGACTTCGGTAAAAGCACAGTGAAGACATAATACAAAATATAAACCACCTACCTTTACCATAACAAAATGCTCCGGCTATAATAAATTGTTATGAATCTAGACTCTAGTCACAACTGAGACTCTACCAGGCAGATCGCTTCAATAGGGCAATAAATAAATATGGATCTATAAAATATAATTAAACACACATACAATACAAAATAATAAACAAGGAGTTGCTTTAAAAATTTATTTAACCAAACACAACAAACAAATAAACAAAAGGGAAATTCAAAACTAAAAATTAAAAAAAAACTAAAATTTGGATATCTTGAATGAAAAAATAATTCTAACGCAGTCTAATTCTTTGTATCTTCAGAAGTAATATCACTGTCATTCCAATAATCTTACAAACTAAATTAAAATAATTACCTTAAAATATTTACAAATAATCAAACTTTTGGCGCTTTTTAAATTACCAACTGAAATTAGTAACAACCTGCAAATACCCTTGCATCCATAAGGTTTAATTACAAAATGGTAGAAATTAACCTATCTTTATTATAAAAATCCAAATTATTAATATTGCAGAAATTATTAAAGACCATCGGTCTTCTTGAAATAAGGTAAGTTAAATGCCACGTCGACAAATTCTATTTGATTATCCAAATTAAATGAGGGTTAATAAACCAACAACCCAAAAAAATTCTTTGCAAAAAAGCAAATTAAACACCAATAAAATTCGCAGCATGTGTTTATTAAGTTAATTAAAATTGTTTATTATTAAAACAACTAACTAAACTCAATGAATTTTAACAAGTATTAAACAGTTTGACGTTTCATCAAAAGATAACCTAAAAATTTTACGTTTTGACTCTGTTCACATTTTGAGGTCACAACATAACCTTTAAACTTAACATTTTGCTCTGGACATAAGTACACTGCTTGACACCACTAAATTTACAGAGAGAGAGAGAGAGAGAGAGAGAGAGACAGAGAGTCACCACAATTGCGTGCTGAATTTATATCTTTTCAAAAACGAAACATTAATCTAGTAATTTATTTAGTTACAAACAAATGGCGATTTGGAACTAAATTTACATACTCACATAATTGTTTATAATTATTAATAATTGTTTAAACAAATTTTATAGTTAGAAAAAAATTCCTCTTTCCAAAAACACCAAAAACTTGCACTAAAACCCAATAATAAGATGGCTATTAAATGTCGACTGAATCAATTTTCAAATGCATTCAATTATACATTAAAATATAAATAAATAAATTAATTAATATTCTTGTTTTACCTCTTTTCATGATTACAGAATCCTTTCTAACATCTTATAGAACAACATTTAGATAAATTTAGACATCCAAACTACAAAATAATAACTAAATCACATAATTTCAGATTATCAAGGTAAAGCACAGAAATATGTGTTTTTAAACTCATAGCTCTTCTTTAAGAAATCATCCCCACATTTACCATTATGTCTCAGTTGTGTCCAAAGAACTACTTGACTACAACATAATAAAATATTTATGCCCACGGACGTTTTATTCTTGAAAAACAACAAAACTATAAAGAAACCAACAATTCATTAATTCACAAGAAATGTTTTATTAATTAAACCTGTAGGTAAAGTAATAAATATTTGCATACATGTTCACTAACATGCACCTTGTCTGTTTCAGGTCAGAATATGCTTTAAAATGGCTTCAAAACTTATTTATTTACAAAAATCATGTAACGATATTCCATCGTTAGCTAATTAACGGACTTTTATCAAAATAGACAGAAAACCAACTTTGAAATTTATCCTTTTTCTATTTAGTGTGTTATAGAGTGTTTCTTTAAGAAACTGAAACAAATTTAATTATTTTAATTAATTATTAGCTGGAAATTATAATTTCCCCTGGAAGTTATGCAACCCATCTAAGAAATTTGTACAAAGTGATGCCTACATTTTCTAATGCATGTGAAATAACATGACAATATGTTGAGTTAGATACATACATAATATTTTCAATTTTCTACGGTGTTATTTTTGCTTATTTGTGCTTTTTTTTAATTATCACTTTTAAGTGTTGATTTAAAAATTAACTAATTATGACAAACACTGCTCTACCTGTAAATTAGAAAATGTTCTAGAACTACATATATACTACTAAAAATTTTAATGATTATTTTATTAGCAGCATTGAACAAATTCATTCGAGTATTAGCAGCAATAGCTTAATCAATTTCTATAATATAGGAAGAAACTGTGAGGCAATTTTTAACTTTTCTCCAATTTCAGTTCAAGATCTTCAAAAAGTCATTAGCGGTATAAAAAATAAAAGTTCGACGGACGGGATCACAATAAATATAATTAAAGATTCGATGCCTATTATAGGAGACGTGTTGGTAAACATAATCAATAGATCATTTGAAACTTCAAAATTTCCGCAGAATTGGAAAACGGCTACAGTTATTCCGGTGCCGAAAATTGCAGGGACTAATAAATGCGATGATGAGTATAGACCCATAAATATGTTACCCACATTAGAAAAAATTATGGAGCAAATTGTTAAAATTCAATTAGTAGATTATCTTGAAAATAATAAATTGCTTTTGGAATACCAATCAGGTGTCAGAAAATATCACTCTTGTGAAACATCATTAAATATGATCATAGCAAAATGGAAGGAACAAATGGATAAAAATAAGAAAATAGTTGCGGTCTTTTCGGACTTAAAAAGAGCATTTGATACAATTGATAGGGATATCTTATTAAGAAAAATGGAAAGATACGGGATTAAAGGTTCAGCCAATAGATGGTTTAGAAGTTATTTAACTAATAGACATCAAATTACCAGGTTTAATGAAGTCAATTCATCCAAAAGACAATGCAATCTGGGGGTACCGCAAGGGTCAATCTTAGGTCCATTACTATTTATACTTTATATCAATGATATAGACACGCAACTTAATGCCTGTGACATAAATCTGCAGATGATACCTTAATAACAGCATCGGACATAGATGTTAAACTAGCGATACAAAAGGTAAATTCAAACATGACAAATATAACAAGTTGGTTAAAACGCAATAAATTAAAACTTAATACATCAAAAACTAAAGCTATGATAATATCAAACAAGGTATGCTCTAATTTAACGGATGGGGTAAACATTGATGGAGAAAATATAGAAATTGTTGATGAAATGAAATATTTAGGAATTATAATAGATAATAGACTAAAATTTAGAAAACATGTAGATTATGTTGTAAAGAAGACAGCTAAAAAGATAGGTTTCTTAGGTAGATTAAGCAATACATTAAACATATGGTCTAGAATATTAGTATATAAGAGTATTATTGCTCAACATTTTGAGTATTGTGCCTCGATTCTATTCCTAATAAAGGAAACTGATATGCAAAGACTTCAAAAATTACGAAACAAAGCTATGAGGATTATTCTGAGTTGTAACAGAAGAACTGGAATATCCCTTATGCTGGATATGCTAAATTTTTTCACCATAAGACAAAGGATTTATTATAAAACTCTATTTTTAATTTTTAGAATAATGAAGGGCCAGTAACCACATTACATGTCAAAATTCATGACGTATAACAGGGAATACCATGAGTATAACACTTGAAATATTAATGAATTTAGATTACCTTTGCTTACAAAATCATCCTCACAAAATAATATTCTATAAGGGGTTAAATTATATAATGAACTACCACAGGATGTTAAAAATCCAAAAAATAATAGAGAATTTAAGCGAAACTGTTGTAATTTTATTAGAAGTAATGTAATCTAAATTGATTTATACCTGTACTTACAGATTAAATATAGCGGTAGGTAGTAATTAGTATTTTTAGCATGTAAGCAACCAAATGTATCTAAATAACATCATATGATGGAAATAAAGAATCTAACTAACTAACATATACAATCCAAATTTTATATAGCGTGGCCCACCTGCGTTAGCTTAAAACCACCGTCCCCTTAAGCTACGGTTTCTTAGAACAGTATGGGACGCACAAGTCACAAAACGCTCTGCGCTGCGTACATGCGTTTAAATCCAAATAATGTTTTAACATAATTGTGTTTTCTTAAGTTCTGTTTAGTTGAATGCACTGGTGCAAGTTTAGAGGTATGCGCTGTGAATTGTGCGTTCGTTGCTTGCTGTTCTAAGAAACAGTAACTTTACATGACTGAGAATATAGTTACGCTCAATTAGCCCGTCAGTTACATTTGTAAGAGCTACCAGCCTACCTAAAAGTAAAGACCCGGCCAATACCAACTAAGAGGTGGGGTTGTCTTAGGTTTTAGAACTACAGAGGGAATTACTTTTTTTTTTATTTTTCCCGCTAAATAGTCATTCCCGGGCAGGATCAGCAAAACCCTAACGCAGACTTTTAAAAATGCCTCTAGGTATGGAGATAACAGACGTTAACTTGAGAAGTCATATACAATATTGTTCTGTGAGCTGTGAAGAATTTGTTCAAAATTTGAAAAATTGAAAAATCAAAAATATGCATGTTAGAAAACACCCCCTATTTTGAGGGTGTTCCGATAATCAATTCTACCAAACCTTTGCAGCAGATCACCTCTGAGCCTCTAGATATATTATTTGAATAAACCCAGTTGTCGGGACATCGAATTCTAAAATTTCAATGTCCTGCGTCCGGTGGTGGTATAGAGCCGGGTGCCAGCGCATTTCCTGTTTTCTTTTTTCTGGCGATCTATTTTGACTATCAACTTTTTGGTGATAACATTGTTACCTTTCTTAATCTTTATTTTTATAACTTTTTTATGTAACATCAAATGTTTTCTACAATGATAGATAAATTCCTCCATTTACCTTCATCCTGAGTTTTTAGATTTTACAGTAAAAAGACAAGTAAAAAATTAATATTTTTGCTCACCATTCAAGTGATTTTTAAAGCTCACAGTTGAACAGTGAGATCAACAGGATATCTGGTCTTATTTATGTTTCGAGTTTCAGATCCACATCCCTACAAATAGCTTTTTACACAATAACCTATTTTTTTTCTGACTAGGTTTCTGCTAGGAGAGGAGACACTTAATATGAATGAAAGAATCTTTTGTAGAAATTTCAATGCACAATAACGAGTTTCCAGTTAGACGCAATCCGATAAACTATATTTTCCAATATTTTAAATCCAGGAAGCTGAATCAAATCCTTTTATAGAGAACGCTTAAATTATCCATAAATTTCCAGAACATTTAACTACTATGTAAAATACTTGGAAATATCAATAACCAATAAATCTTAAAAAGCTCTTATATTTAGTAGAAATTGATTTAATTCCGATTTATTTTGGTAATAAAAGTACACTAATCCGACTACCACTTAACTACTTACTCCTTTGGAAATACCGTTTCTGAAGATCAATAACGTGCACGAAAGCGTCGCTTGCATTTAATGCTACATTCTATCTAAAGTTAATGATATTTAAACGCAAGTTCGTTTTAATCTGATTAAGGTAATGCACCTGACGGTGCATGCAATATCTATAAGGAGAATATTCATAAAGTTAGGATTTTATAGAGATTACAAGTTTTGAAATGTTTTTTTTGTATGCCGCTGTCATCCGTTGTTTTAATGTCTTAGGACATAATACTTTTCAATTATAAAGAAATAAATCAAAATAAAATTTCAGCATAAATTTAAATTAGAGTAAAATTGATTGCAACTTTTCAGGTTGACTCTAGAGATTTTAGCAAGGAAAAGTAATGAAGATAGATCAACGTTTTTTTCTGACAGTTCTGATACGTCTGCCCTACATACATTTTTTATATGTAACATGCTGTTGAAATTTAAATTTTAGAAATTTATTCGATTTATTTTCTTTGGGTTTGACATTTAAATATTTTTCTTGTGCTGCCAATCATAAACTTCAACATAAATGGATACCGTACAAATAACAAAACTTTTAGATTAGTTTTAATTTAAACCTTAAGATATTTTGTTGCTGTTTAATGTAAGAATAAAAATTTTATTAAGGCAATTACATTTTATTAATGAATGAAGTGCATTATAAATTTCACGACCCTATAAACTCAATATAATCTACACTAAATGCTGCATCTAGGTATTTATTGCTACGCTATTGTTGTTTAGGGCTGAAATTATTTCAATAATCCAGTGTGAATTGCTATTAAAACCAAATGGTTTTACAAATGAAATTATTAAAGAAGTGTCAAAAGAAAAAATATTGAATTATTTATCGAAAGAAAATTTAAAACCTTGTACTATTCGATTATGAAAAAAATTGATTATTTTAGCAAACATCCTAGAAATTCTAAACCTATGAATCTTTCACTTATTAAATTTCCTGAATTCTACATCTTTCTAACTCAAAACGGAATTTCTGATGACTTTCATGAAACTAAATTGATATTTCTGAATGTCACTCTGGAGCTCTAAATTTCTGAAATTCTACAGTTCTCTTCAAAATCTAAAACATAGAATTATAACCTGTTTATAGGTTTGAAAGCATCGAGCTCTATAAATCTGTGGAAATCCAGTCCAGTCAGATATCTGAAAAATGTCAGATGCAGATAACTGCGAGCTTTTAAAACTATGATAATTATCGTTATGTTATAGGTAGTACGATATGGAAGCAGTAAAACAGAAGCAAATAAAGTAATGTCATAAAAACAACATTACAATTTAACGAAACAAAATCAAGCAGAAAGCAAACATGAATGTCAAAAAACATACTGAATTTTGAGAAATATTATTTAGAAGAATTATTTTAGCCTTTAACGATGCCGTAAATGCTAAACATTTGTAAATACGCACTCTACTATTATGTTTTTTTCGTAAAAATTTTATTTTTTATCCGTTTTAACACTTTCAGCTGTGCATTCCAAGTTTCATTACTAGCAATTCAAAGGCAGATAGATATTCATCTATTCCTTTATTTTTAGGTTTTCATTCTAACACTCTGTTCGTATGAATGTCTTCATTTTAAACTATGCTTTGATAATTATGCATATAGCCCAGCTATTTTAGAAATTTTCATAAATAGCTGAAAGTTGAAGTAAGTCCTTAGATTTTTGCATAAGAGCTTTCCTGGAGGGCTTTTAAATAACCCTCTAAAAGTTACTGCTTGTAGGTGGTGAGCTCGAAGAGAAAATGAGGGTAAACCACGTCCCCTAAAGGTTTTTATCGTTTTTCTCGAAAACTATCAGGTATATCAAGATGAAGGAGGTTAGGTAAAATAAAGTTTATTTAATTCCTACCAAAAATGTCAACAAGAAAATATGCCATACATGGATCAGCTATTTGGATGAACTTTTGAACGTAACTTTCGGAGTAATTTTTGGACGTTTTGTGGCCTCACATTCGTCATGAAGTAGCTAAGAAAAATTCATAAACAGCCATTCTCGATTGTGGTCCAGACATCTATCCATCAGGCATTTTGTATTGGCAAACTAATTCGTAGGAGAGTACACTGCACTAGTCAGTTTTTTATCCAATTCAATACTTACAGGGTGTTCCGCCTTTTGCCAAATTTCTCCAAATCCAAATTTCTTTTATTTATAAGATTGTAATGACCCGTGGTCCCACCCACTACATGTAAATTTCAAATATTTAACAAAACGAAAGTCGGCACAGCACTACCAACTTTACAAATGACTTATGATGGTAAATATAACAAAAAGAACAAACTGGATCCTACTTTGTAATTACTTTTTATAACATGTGACCATAGTTAATAACAATTGATCTACACCATATGGATGGAAGAAAAGAAATAAACACAAATAAAAGAACCATTAGACATTATTGTAGTATTTTATTAATTTATTCTTAACCTTGAGCGAGAAGGGACGGATTTAAACTGACACAAAATAAAAACCTAGTTCTGTTAAAGCCTCCTTGAAAATATGTTAACCCAGATTAAAAACATCAACGCTTCAAGTTCAATAGATCAAATTATTATTTAGTAGTATTACAATCAGTTTTTGCTTACAATGAACAATACAGATCAATAAATCAATTTATTAAGTTGATACAGTTGTGTATTTATACAAGGTATTTATAAATAGATAAAACGTAAATCTCTCATTGATATAAAACATCAAAGGTAAGTGAAATTGGGTCAATCATATGGAGTTACGGATAAACTAGAAAAGGTAAACGTGCCAGTTTAAAATGAATAAACAAGAACTATTAAACAAAAGTTATCTCATATTTGACATAGCAACAGATACTTTGTTACGATACATTTAGAATTACATAAAAGACACATATGAAATAAGAAATATCAGTAAACAAAATAATGGCGTGAGGGTTCTTTTACACGCCCTATCATGTGTTTCCTACCACCGTGGAGAATAATACACTCTCAAATAATAAACAGTTGTTTGTACCTAGGGAAATAACCTCTTAGTCACAAAGTATATCATTTAAATAGGTTATAAAATCTACCAAAATCATTATGTACTGACAGTGAAATACATAAAAGACATAAAACAGTAGTCGTATTTAAGGCACGTATAACATGTCCAGGTAACAGTAATTATATTAAACGTTAATACATTGTTTTCTAGTAGTATTTACACTTCAAAAAGGACAAGTTTACAATTTATTATGACATATCAAAACAAATCTTTTAAAATTTAATTACCATTTAGATTTTGACTTATCTATAGTTACTAGAATCACTACAGAATACAACTAGAATCAACCTAAATAAACAAATAAAAATGAACTTACATGAAGAAAATTCTGCCAAGCAAAGACAAAAAATGGCTACCTACTTCTTATTTACATTTGATCATCATTTTTTTAAACAAAATAGCACGTCCCTAACCACATAAATCAAATTACCAACTTTAACGAAACTGTAAAACAGCCCTAAACATTTTATATTTAACCAAATAATTGTTATCTTTAAAATCAATTATATCTTTAGCGTGATCCTGTACGTAATAACACAACTAGGTAAATTGATTATTATGCAATTTGTTTTGTGATTAAATAAATGACTTGCTACAGCTACTTTGATAATTTTGGTTGACTATAAGTCCGATCACTACAAGATCTTGGTATCGAGGTGTTTTCTTCTTGAATGAATTTTGTTGTTCAATTGTAATACACGATTTAAAACGAAACTGTTGCGTTGTGGAAACTCCTACAATTTAGAGCAAGTAAGGAATTAAATCGTGTATTTCAATTTTACAGCAAAGATTACTCAAGAAAGAAATTACTCATTATAAATAAAATCGCATTATGTCATTATGAATGAAATTAGAGTTTCAAAAAAGGCGAAACACCTTGTACGTATTGAGGTAGATAAAAAGATTGTCTAGTACAGTGTATTGTCTTAAGAACTAACTCGCCGATACGAAATTTACATCCGACTGGCACCAAGAATAACGATAATATCGCCTGATAGATTTTGCTGAAGAGATGCTAAGGTAAAAGATGACTGGATCACGATTGAGTCCGGCTCTCAAAGAATTTTTCTTAGCTACTTCATGACGAATATGAGACCACAAAAAGTTACGTCCGAAAGTTCCTTGAGTTTTACTGCTGCAAATAGCAAATATCCATGTATGACATATTTTCTTTCTTCGATAACACAAAAAGAAGGCGAGGTACGAAAAAGCATTTGGACATTTTTGGTAGGAAATAAATAAACTTTATTTTATCTAACCTCTTTCATTTTAATAAACCTAATAGTTTTCGATAAAAACGACAAAAACTTTTCGGGGGTGTGATTTACTCTCATTTTCTCTTCGGGCTCACCACCTACAAGCAGTAACTTTTAGAGTGTTATTTAAAAGCCTCCTGGGAAGGCACTTGAGCAAAAAATCCAAGGACTTACCTCAACTTTCGGGTATTTTTTCGAATTTGACTGGACTAATAGTACTTTGACCAATCCTCTTGTAACACTTTCAAAAATTCCAACAATATAGAATTTTGAACTATTTGATCTCGAGAACTTTGTGAAATATGTAACACATAAATTCAGTCAAACGCAGTTGCAATTACAACTAAAGCAAAAGCTTACTAGGTACGTTAGACGCAAATTTGATTTCCAGGGCTGAGCTCATCAAAGTCGGCAATAGACATTAGTCGGCAAGGTTTTATGCCGAGGAATAGGTAACATCATTACCGAAAAGCGTATTGGAAGTTAGTCAAATCCAATATGTGGTTAAGGAGACACCGTTAAATATAGTGATGGTATAGAATGGTACGCTCAAAAGGGATAAACAGAAAATAAACGAAACAAGAAAAACAGGTTACTATTATAAGGTAACTGACACTTAGTTGCTTCTATTAAATGTAAAAGAGTTATTAGAACCCAAGCAATTAGGGCAGGCAAATAGTATTGTGTGCGTTAATCTGTTTCTAATGTAAAAATTATGTTTTGGTGAAAACTATTAATTATAACAAAAAATACATTGATAATTGTAAAAGACCTGTCAAAACAAGCTAAAATGGCATCAACATAATGAAACCAAAATATAATGTGTTTAGAAAGGTTTATGGCCAGTAAAATATGGTCCGTTGGTGGAAATAATTGTTGGAAAGCCGGAGATTGTTGATTGATCGCTTCATTTGACGTCAACTAGAAGTATCCTAGGTATGCACGGTCTCTCGACGCGAGCTTACGTGAGGCCATCAAAAGAACCGCGAGATTTTCGGACTTTTTTCAGTTTTTCGCTTATAACTCCAAAGTGGTGCTTTCCAACGAAAATTTCACTATTCGCGTCGAATGGAGTAGCCAACACTTTAGATTCGGTTCAGTGGTATGGTAGAAATCGATGGTCCAAAAACGACAAACTTACAAATTTTTGATTTTGGTCTAGGACGGAAAATAAAAAATTTGTTGTAAATTAATTAAAGTTAAATTTCTCTTTAAGTAAATTTACTTAAGGTTTACTTTGCAGTTAAATACGTTGACCTTGAATGTTATTTCCCTTTCTTATAAATTTGAATTCTTTAATGGTTGCAAACTAATCATTTTAGATTTCGTTGCACAATCTAGGGTGAAACATTTTAAGACTGCCAGGATTTTATTTTTCAGCAAATAACAATACTGGCTTAAATATTTGCTGAAAACAGGTTTCTGTTATCGTAGCACCAGCTTACTTAGTGATTTTTAAAGTTCGACATCTAAAGTCCTTCAGATCTCCAATTCATCCCATTCCAATGAAAACCTAGTTAATACAACTTGCAAACTACAATTTATTCGTAGGGATATCCCGAAAAAATGTGTTCGGGATGAAGCAAAAATTCAGGAAACTTTTAATAACAGGAATTTAGTTTAACGTATTAAATAAACAAAAATTCACTAAAAACTTAAAGTAACTTTAATATAAAAAATAGATAAATAACTAGAAAAATAGTTTACCTTCACAAATTATGGAAAATTTGGGAAAATTATGGGAAAAAATGGGAAATTATGGAAGGAACAATCGTTTACTAACACAATAGATTAAATCCAACTAAATCGTTACATTTAACGATGAAACAGCTACTAAAAAAAACAACTTTTTTCTACAATTCACAAAATGAAAACACACCACCCTTTAACCAAAAAGACTCATTGAGAATATCGTTTTTCTGACGGGATGCTTCAAATGATGATGTGACATCTAACAATGATCAACGGGATTGGAGGGTGGTTTTAATTTTGACTCCATACACGACGGGTCGATTTTATCACTCTGTTAACCTACATTAAAGCAAAAAGGAACAAGAAAAGTACAAAAATACGAACAAGGTTCTTAAACTTTAAAATTGAATAAATAAAAATGCGATGAAACTCAGAACAATCAGTAGAAAATGAGAAATTTAAAAAATATTTCTATTTTCTGGAATATCTGTAGACATTATATAAAACATATATTAAAATGTATTTGCCTGCGTGGGAATTTAATTTGTGGTTGAATATATTGTTTGTTCCTTTTAAAATTTTGTGGGAACTAATTTCTGTGTAATGAGTTAGAACATGTTTTCGATGTTGTACAAACAGCCTGTTGCTGACCACAATTTCTCCTGCAGTTTATATCAAACTATATTAAATCACACTCACTGATTCATTCAGTTTTTAGTGCAAGCAAATGCAAGTAGTTACATCTTTAAACACAAATCCAACTGCGCCTATCAAAAAGTATTTACAAAAATGTGCGAAATATTAACTTCCAGTTTTAAACTCAACTGAAATTACTAAAATATCTGTATATATCTTAAAAATAGGAATTCACTTAGAGTGTATTAAAATTTGACAGTTTTAAGATGAATGCTTTAGTTGACAGTTTAAGTCGTCGTGTATCAAAATAATCGAATTTGCAGTAAAAGACGTACTACTGACTGACATTTTATTATATTGATAGTAAATGTAGAATATAGAAATTATATTATGAAGAATTATTATTTTTTAAAAGAAGTCTGTATTGGGTTCGTTCATATTGCAAACTCTTAAAAGCATTTTCATAGCTATATTCTACACAGTTCATGATTCTGTAGAATACTTAAAACTCCAATCATAGCCACTTTGCTATTATTTATTTGCAAAGTATTCCCCTTTAAAATATTTTAATCGTGACTACTGAATTCAGAAATATTCTATTTCAAAATATACTTCTTATTATTATTGTCTGTTTGAAATTATTGCAGTTTCCAATTTTTTCTCCAGTAGTTATTGTATTCATTAAGTTATTATCTTTGGCGATGCTTTGGTAATGCAGCATAGGTCATTCTTTTTTTGATGCAAGTTTTATAAATTAATAACAAAAAATATTAACAAAATATGATGACTATATTATACTAGACCGATCTTTTGTTGTTCTAACCTGATTTTAGCAGCGTTAACTAAAAACCAAGGTCAGAATAAGCAAGCGATTTTTAAAGTGAACTATCTATTTATAGTTAACCGGTCTTTGGTAGATTTTACCCGAGTTCTAGTAAAATCAACTACTAGTATGGGTAATGTCGGCTTAACGAGGATTTTACCTTACTTGGGTTAAATCTACATGTAAGTTGACTATTTTAACTTACAAGTCAAACTAAAATAGCTTAACTTATTGAAAGCTACTATATAAATAGGTAAAGTGAACCAAATGTTATGGTTAGAACTTACCCTTCGAAAGGGTACTATTTACTTGGCGATAACTTTCATTTACCAGATGTAAGGCTGGAACAACCTAATGGGCGCCACTCATGGTCTTCCGCGATCATGTCGCCGAAGTCGTCGTCGACGACGTCGGGGACGTGGTCGGGATAATGATGCAGTGTTTAATTTATTGCTTAAACAAGTTGGAGTTCCAGATAGTATTGTATTTCGTTAAAACCTTTTTATCACAATGAAAGACATTATTGGCTGCATAATACTAAATACTTCTAATTAAAGAAAGAGATTTTAGTCGACCTTTTGTTATGAACTCAATAATTATTTCTATCCTTTTAATACAAACGCAAATTCTCTTCATAAGTGTAATAAAAACGGTCACGATTAAATTTATAATTTAAATGAGCAATAAATTTCTTTTGGACTCTTTCTAATCTATCAACATGTCTGTCATAGTATGGATTCCAGATAACTGACAAATACTCCAAGCTGCTTCTTACCAAGGCATTATACAAAATTATACATGAGTTTACATTAACAAAGGATTTTGTATTTCTTATTAAAAATCCCAATTTTTTCAGCGCTTTCTGAACTATCATATCAAATGGTTTGTAAATGACATTTTTTCATCAAGTATTATACCTAAATCTCTTACCTGCACTACCCTTTGTAAAGGTGTGTCGTTCAGGTGATAGCTAGAGGCAAAAGATAAGAGTTTTCTTGAAAATGTAATGGAATAACACTTACCAAAGTTTAAGTGAAGATTATTTCTTACACAGAAAGCATAGATAGTGTTTAAGTCCTCCTGCAACAATTTTCGATCAGTAATGTTATTTATTATCTTATATATTTTTAAGTCATCTGCGTAAAGAAGAATGTCTGAGTGTTTAAAACAACTACTGATATTATTTACGAAAATGGAAAATAGCAGAGGTCCTAAGTGAGAGCCTTGCGGCACACCTGAGGTTACACTGATCCTTCTTGATATGCATTTATTAATTCTAACCACTTGTGTTCTGTTTTCTATGTAAGATTTAATCCATCTTAGTAAGCTGCCATGAACTCCAAAATTCTCTAAATTTATCATCAAAGTACCGTAATGGACCTTATCGAATACTTTGGAGAAGTCAGTGTAAACTGCATCGACTTGATTCTTCTCCTCCATTGCCCCAACTACCACCTGAACAAAAGGCATGAGATTGGTAAGAGTAGAACGATTCTGAAAAAAACCATGTTGATTAGGACTTAATTTATGCTTTACTAGAAAAAATAATTCTTTTGTTATTATAGCCTCAAAGATTTTACCGAAAATGCACAACATGGATAGACCTCTGTAGTTTTCAATATCATCATTTTTACCATTCTTAAATACCGGAACAACATTGGCTTTCTTCCACTTATCTGGGAAAATTCCCTCCGATAATGACTTACGTATTATAAATAAGAAAGAGCGGTTCAATCAGAGCACTGTGACAGGATTTTACAAAAATAGGAGGAATATTATCTGGCCCGCTGCCTTTGTTGACATTCAGGTTTTGTAACTGAGATGAGATCTGCTCTCTAGTAACGTTGTTTATTTGAAAATTGTCAAAGGATTCTTCTAGTTTAACATTAGTTGGCATATGACTAGGTGTATAAACTGATGCAAAAAAGTTTGCAAAAGCGTTGCCAATATTTTCATCACCTGAAAACACTTTATCATGATAAGTCATTGTAGAGGGAATTCTCTGAGATTTTTGTTTATTAGAGATATAAGACCAAAATTGTTTCGGATCAGTTTTAAAATTAGACTCTATTTTAGAAGTGTAAGATAAATGATCTAAATGAATTCTAGATTTAACTTGTTTACGTAATAATGAAGAATTTAAGTAATCTGACTGGTTTTTGTATTTTTTCCATTTTTTGTGATACGTTATTTTACTATTTATTAGTCTTTTAGTAGTCTCAGAAAACCAACAGTGGAATTTATTATTTACATTATTAGTTGCAACATTTTCATCTATAATTCTGTACAATAATAGGTAGAATCTATCCACCATCTCAGTTACGCTAAGATGTTGAAATTCTCTATTCCACTTAATGTTGTTTAAGTTTTCATTAATTGTATTGTAATTAGTCTTCCAAAACTGAAGTTTTTTAAAATTTGTCTTTTTATTAAATTGAACGGATGATGTATCAATATAAATCGCTAAAGCTGGATGATTACCATCTAATGCAACAAACGGTGTATCACTTGAATACACTGTAATGCTATTTATATTAGAATAACAGAGGTCGAGAATTTTATTATTTACATTCTTTATACCATTAAATTGCTTAAAGTTTAGAAAGCTGAATTTATCAACGACTATATCAGCATTATATCCTAAAGGCTGCGATAAGAAGCAACTGTAATAATTATCAAAATCCCATTGAATATTTGGTACATTATAATCACCTATAATAATAAAGTAATCATTATGATAATTAGATACTATTTCTTCGATTCTATTTAAATGAACATATGAAAGAATGACAAGCTAACTCAAAACTCAAACATATAATCTATAATTCTAGTATTTTGATATTGTTATGTGATAATATAATTAATCGTTGTTTACAAGTGATAAATAAAACTATAGTTTGTTTGTGGGATTTCCCCTTATAATATAATTGGGCAACGCCGGTTATATTTTGGGTTATTGAAATAAATAAATAAATAACACAATAATAATTTGTTTTTTGCATATTTATTATGAAAGTTGACTTTTTTTGACGTAAAATCGTAATGAAAGTAGCACTTTTTTAATTATTTTTTCGCATGTTGATTATGAACGTTGACTTTTTTAACGAAAAATCGAATAAAATCGTAATGAATGTAGCCCTGTTTTAAATTATTTTTTTCGCATATTTATTATGAACGTTGATTTTTTTAACAAAAAATCGTAATGAAAGTAGCACTTTTTAAATTATCTTTTTGCATATTGATTATGAACGTTGACTTTTGTTTAACAAAAAATCGTAATGAACGTAGCCTCGTTTTAAATTATTTTTTCGCATATTGATTATGAACGTTGACTTTTTTTAAAGAAAAATCATAATGAAAGTAACACTTTTTTAAAATATTTGACTCTTTTTAACGAAAAATGAAACGAGGAATGAAAGTAGCAATTTTTAATTATGTTGGTAAACAAACAAAAAAAAATCTTTAATCTCCTCGAAGATTATTGTCACAGAATACTGTTTTTCTGATTTTTAAAATTTTGCATAAATCCTTTTAATACAAATTTTTCAACTTACAATATACAAAAAAATGTCGTATACAACACGTTATGAAAGTCTCTTTTCTCACTTATTTGCTCGATAAACTCGAGCTTCGCCCTCGTTAATCAAAACTGCAAATTCATGAAAAAAAATATGACTTTTATAACTAGTTGTACAACATAATATTTTTATTTTGCTTATAAAACTACGACAATAAATAAAATGACAAAATAAAAATATAACATGCAACTTCTTGCATACTTTACAAACATGTTATTTATTAGCAGCCTCAAGATTTTTAACAATAACTCTCTAATGTACAATTAATGCACGTATGCGTTCAGATTAATATACAAACATTTATTCTGTAACATATACATTCAAATTGTGAGTTACGTATACTTGCTAAGATTACAACTTCCAAACTGATCTTTGTAGAGAAGTTTACTGTTTAATATTTCAATAGAGGAAGCGATACAAGCTTTCACGGGTGGCACCTGCTAGTATGAACTAAAGAGGAAAAAGGACTCAAAACCAAAAGTTGGAATGAACTAAATTGTCTGTATATTAAATATTTTATGACTTTTTTTATACATTTTTGTTATAACTTGCACATTGCTAATAAATCTGTTCTGGAAATAAAGAGTTTAATACTATCGTATTTCAACGTATTTTGGATTCTTTATCTGTTTCAGCAGTTTCTTAAAAACATTTTATCTTTCTCTTTTTAAACATATCAATTAAGCCTTTGGCTATAGGAATTATTGAGTTTTAAAAAAGAAATCAGTTTTAGAAACACATCTGTCAATATAGTTCTGAAACTATGAATTTAATGTTTTTATAATGAAATAGGTGCACATGTACTACTATGTAAGCAGTTCCAATTTTTAAACATTTTAGAAATTTCAATATTTTAAAAAAATACGTTTGTTATGAAAAATTGTACATTAATTAATTTGATTGAAATCATGTCTTCATAATATCCAAATCCTTTTAGTCGTGTTAAATAAGGAATGAATTATGATCATAATTTTTTTATAAATCTATTTTTTAGATTAGCATAAAGCGCAGTACATGAAATTATTGTTTTTGAAGATATACCTAGAGGACTCTACGTAGACAATTTTCATTAGGTATATTGGAAGATTTATTCTATATCTTATTTCATACCATCAAGTTCAGCATGCTGCTTTATAGACTGCAACAAAATGGTTTTGTGAAATACTGAAAGTATTAAATCATTGTTTGGAAGTTTTGGAATATAATGAAATTTAATATTTCTTTGTGAGTAGTTCTTGAATTCCCCTTTTGATATTTTTAAAAGGGGTAAATTTATATTTATAAAGGTAATATTTTTAAGTTAATTAAATTTCTTTTTGTTTTGTTGATGTGATCATCAAGCTTTCTTCTACAGGATAATTGTTGTTTATAGAGAAATCGACCTAGACTTTATTCCAAGTGGGTGTTTAAGCCCAGTATCCATTTTGGACGATAATTTAGTTAGATGCTTGACCTTCATAATTAGTTGAAATTGCGAGCTTTACCCTTGTTCGTTTAGCGTTAATAACGGATGCACCTTCCTGTTATTTATTAAGAAGATTTGTTAATACTCTTAATTTGGAAGTTCTAAAGCTGCAATTGGATATAAGGCATTAATAATGGTCTTGTCCGCAATATTTATATAATAGGACTTACTCGTGGCTACTGGAAGCCTTTTCCAAAGGGTTCCTCTCAACCTGGTGATCATCTAGACGAGTAAACGGAAATAACATTTGTAGACCACAGTTAGTTTCTAGAAACAACCAGTTGGGTTCTTTATATTTTACTTTTATGCGGAAGCATTACTTATTTAGTTTGTTGTATCAGAATTTAAGAGTAAATTACTAAAATTATATGTTAGAAAGTTCATAAAGTTAAAATTCAAGGAAAATTCATGATACGATAATATTCTGAATTTAATTTCTCAAGTAACTAATAAAGTTAATAACGAGCAAAGTATGAATTTCTAAGTATTTTTTAATTTAGTTGTAACATCACTATTATTAACTATAATAAGACATTATTTAAATAACAACTGAAGACCTTCTAGTTTACTGTTAATCCAATGATTGGATAAAAGTTTTTTATGTGTAAATAAGTAAATGCTATTATTGAAGTTATTTATTTCCTTTTTTATTTTTGTTGTTTGATATCCTGGTTATAACGGAGTGAAAGAATTCGGTCGTTACATGATTGAGACTTATTCACGTTAAGATC
Organism: Agrypnus murinus; assembly: GCA_929113105.1. NCBI lineage: Eukaryota > Metazoa > Arthropoda > Insecta > Coleoptera > Elateridae > Agrypnus > Agrypnus murinus. The sequence continues at coordinate 25,735,085 of OV816025.1, read as the reverse complement.
TAGAAATCCGTTATTCTGGAGCAGTATTGCTAATATTTTATTTGTTTAAATCTTCATGCTAGCACCCTTCTCTATAGCTCTATGGATCAGCTGGCATTCCGATTTACCTACAACTTGCTTTTAATTGCTTTAATTTAAAAAAAGACGAGACGTGCTTATTGTTCAGGTTAAGCCGTGGCCTAATTAAGTATAACGTAAGTACTATAGTTTATGAATTTTGTTGGTTACACCACCTATTACCTAGGGTCAGTAAGCCAGTAATTGACCATCACCTAGTAGTTGACCAAATTTCATTTTAAAAGAAAAAAATAAGATACCTGTACATCTTTATGAATATTTTATGTTTCTCAAGCGATTATTGCACCTCTAATTACTATATGGTGCCACATTGCTGCATTATCTTGGTCAAACGGTTGTCTAAATACATGTGGAATTTGTATTCGTTTATTTGACAGCTAAATTTGTGCTTTTACAGTAAGCATGGCAAATAAAAAACTCTATTGAGATCTGCAATCATCCGGGCTTTTAATGAAAATCGTTATATTATACATATTGTGCAAGTAATAGAAAGGTCGAACTAATAAATTTTTTTTATATTTTTTTTAATTGAAACTTTTTTGCAAAAAATGTGGTGGTCAACTACAGAATACGAAATCTTATCAGTTTTCCAGTAGTTGACCAACCACTAGTTTTATGCAAAATAAAGAATTTTGTTTTTTTGTCACCCCTACAAGATGCTGTTCCCAGTATTTGTTCGCACAAAACTACTGCTCAACCACTGGCTTCGTAAAGTGGTCAACTACTGGTAATTTTTCTTTCCATTTTTTTTTTTAGCAAAATGTCATCAAAAATAATATACATATATATTGATATTTTTTAAGAATGTTCGTTTTTCTTTATGCAATACATACTATGTGGCTCTATAACAATGTATAATAAAATAATAAAAAACTGATGTTTTATTCCTTATATTATAACACTGGTCAATTACTGGGAAAAATTTGGTCAAACACTAGGTAGTTTGTAGTTAACTACTGGAGAATTCTAACTCTTTTACTCTTATATTTTTTTTCTATGAAACAAAATGTTTTTTAATTTGTGTATTATTGATATTTAGAGTCTTAGACTATAACTGCACTTTATACCATTTTTTATTTTGTTTAAAAAAAATATATTACAAAGTTATAAATTTATATTTCTGAAAAATCTCTTAAGTGGTCAATTACTGGCATATTGACCCTACCTATAACCTAAACTATAAACTAGCCCTTGACCTAACGTATAACCTAACCTATAATTTAACTTATAACCAACACATATACTAACCCATGGCCTAACCCATATTCTGATGCATAACCTGACGTCAATCAAATCTACTACTATAATCTATAATAATAACCTAAACTTTGCCCTAACCTGTTCAAACATTTTCTATTAACTTTTACTGTGAGTCCATTCATTCATGTAAAAGACAATTTGTGTTATGCATATGTATACGGCATTCGTAAATTCTAGGCGAGGTGTAAATTTAAATTCCCGCTTAAGAAATTCGCCTACTGATTGTCTAGACTTGTGAGACAAGTTTGCACTGGATAAATGCGCAGACATAAGCACCTTTAATACGAAACTTTGTAAACATCTAAAAACTCAAACATAACCATAAATTGTTAATTACTATTTGTAAAAAATAGCTTGTGCTAAATACATAAAGATTATTATTATTATTAAAAAATTGCCGTATTCGTTACCAAATTTCCGGTGTTATTGTCTTTCAGTGTGTGAATGCTAACATCTGTCGAATTTAAAGTGTTTAAAAAGTTGCTTATTGTGTATAAACAGAAAATACAACTGGGAATTTTTTGTAAAATTCACAAATCTTTTGTAAAATTGACATTTGCCGCCACCGCTAGCTGGCTCGCGGTTTGTTCTAATGTAATTTTGTTTTATGTTTCTACTCCTTCTAATTTACGAACGCAGTATAGTTTGTTAGTCCAATTGTTGAAGAAGATAATTTATTATAAATATACATATACAGGGTGTTTCAGGTGACACAGCCCACAGCCCATATTTCGGAAATTAAAAAAAAATAAATATATTTTAATTCTGTAAACGGAATTTGATTTCTATTGTAAACAGCATCAGTAGAGAGTATAAATGATTTAACATTATTATCAGAGATGGCAGCACTGTGGTCTAAAAATGTTTTTGACTTTTTAGGTATTGGTCTCTGATTATTGGTTCTGTAAAAATTGATTTCTTTTTTATTATTATTATTTTTATTATTATTATTATTTATTTTTTTATTATTTTTAATTCCACCAATGGATGTCAATGTTATTATGTTTATGAACGATCTTGTTAATTCCTATTTCGAAATACTTCTAATTAAAGAAAGAGATTTCAGTAGACCTTTCATTATGAACTCAATAATGATTTCTTTCGTTTTGTTAAACACGTGTTTTAAATAAATACAATACTCGAAGCGCAAGTTGTTATATGTAATAGATTACAGCAAATTTAAACATTACGTCATTCCTGGTTAAGAAAGCGGGACAGAACCCGGACCAGAACGCGGTTCACGTCGGGGAGCCTGAACCCGGAGACCAGTGTGTGGTGCGTTTAAGAAAGATGAAGCAGTGCTATTATTGCTATACATGATTTACTTTTTTAATAGTTTTAATATCTTTAATAATTATACAATGTGCTGGACAAAGAAGCTAAAATAAGCTTGTGCTTGCCTTGTAACACGATTTCCTATAAATAAGTCCAATAAATATCATTAAATACTATCGTGTAACAGAGTTTAAATAATAATATAATTATTAGTTATAGTCTTAAGTTATTATTTGTAAAAATGACAACAAGAATTTCTATATGAAATTCAAAATGAAGAACACTTCAACTTCTTAGTATTACAGATAACACAAGAAGTAATAATAATAATTTTAAGAAATTTCAAGCATATAAAATCAGTCAATTTATAAATTCCTTGATGATTGTGGTATCCTACTAATAGAATGATTTATTTAAGTACTAAGGTAGGCTATATAAATATTTAAATATTATAACTAACTTTTATGTACCTTGTTTTTAGGCTGAAACAATTATGACTAAAACTGAAATAAGATGTTACATTGGGATATTGGTAATATTTCTACTTCCGTTTGTGCACATGGAACAGAAATGTTATTGGAGAAAAGGGCACTGCGATACCTTAAAATGTATTGAAATGACCGATGCAGTTTTATTATCAAAGCTATCTTCAATTAACCATGACCATGGGCAAAAGAGTCAAGATGACATTTGCATCACGTTGGATATTAGTCATTCAAGTTTTAGTACCATAAGAACATCAAGTTTATCCGTTCAACATATCCATGAATACTGTGAGATCAAAATTCATCAGAACAATATAATAAATATTGAAGAGGATACATTTACCCAATTTACATCTTTAAAAAGATTGTTTCTATCGTACAATCAACTAGAAAAAGTGAAACTAAGTAGCGGATTGGAAGGTTTGGAAGAATTAGACTTAAGTAATAATAAGATTAGTAAGTTACAAGCTAGTAGTTTGCCAAAAATTGCTAATTTAACTATTTTGGATTTAAGTGACAATAAAGTAACAGACATAGAAAAGCTTCTATGCAATTTTAAACAACTTGAGCAATTAACAATCAAGAACAACAATTTAACAGATATTCAATATTATTTTCAATGCAATAGAAAATTAAATGTTTTGGATTTACAAAATAATCAGATAACAGAAATACATTTAGACACTTTTAATAATTTAGAGCAATTGCAAATTTTAATATTAAGTAGAAACCATCTTATGGCGTTTCACGGTAGCGTTTTTGAAAAGCTACATAACCTAGTGGAACTGAATTTAAAATTTAATAGCTTACTCAGTATAAATATTACAAACTTCAAAGGCTTGACTAATCTTGGGAATTTAGATATTTCTGTAAATAATATAACTTATATAGAACCAAATTCGTTTAATGATTTGAATAAGCTGACGCAATTAAAAATATTTAGTAATTTTTTGCATACCTTAGAACCTAACACATTTTATGGTTTGAAAAACCTTTATGTCTTGGATATGAGAGTTCAACCGCTAAAAACTATTAAATCAAATGCTTTTAATGGTACCGATAAATTAGAATTTTTGATGTTTATAGATAATAATATCCAAGAAATTGAGGAAGACGCTTTTGCACATCTAAATAGTTTAGTATATTTATATATCCAGAATAATCATTTCCCATTAAGACCATTTATGTTTTCAGAACTGAAACAACTTATTAGTTTAGATTTAGGTGGTAATAACATTTACTATATTGCCGCAGATACTTTTGTTAGCTTAGATAACTTGAAAAGTTTGTATTTAGAAAGTTGTTCAGTTAGTTAGATATCGGCAGGTTCGTTCAATGGACTGAGGAACTTAAACAAGCTGGTTTTGAACAACAATACCATATTTGGTTTAAATTCTGATTCATTTATTGGTTTGCCAAACTTAAAATCTTTAAACTTAAATCAAAATTGGCAAATATCTTTCATCAGCCCTAACGCTTTTTATGGCCTTAACAAACTTACTAAACTGAATTTAGCTGATATTATAACGTTAGCAGCAGATACATTTCAGGGATTAAAAGGCATCTCCCAATTAGACCTAACTAACTCGAGCATTAAAACTATACAAACTGGTGCATTCAATGGTGTCGATAATTTAACAGCACTCTATTTAAATAACAACAAAATTAAAATAATTGGGAAAAACAGTTTTTCTGGTTTATCTAATTTAGAAAATTTGAGATTGGATAATAATGTAATCACATTTTTGGAAAGTAATGCCTTCTCTGGATTAAATCGACTTGAGAATCTCAACATAACCAACAACACCATAAAAATAATAAAAGAAAATTGCTTTAAAGGATTGACTAATGTGAAGTACCTGAATCTAACCAATTTAACCATTTCTAAAATAGAGTCAAGTTCTTTTAATGGTTTGGATAATCTAATCTATTTAAACCTAAGTTACAATAAAATTGAAACATTAAGATCCAATACATTTCAAGGTTTATCGAGATTAGAAACTTTATCTCTAAGGAACAGTAACGTTAAAGTGATTGAGCAATTTACATTTAATGGTCTCAATAGACTTCAGCATCTTGAGATAATTGAAAACATGATAGGTGCATTAAAGAATAATACATTTTACGGATTAAATTCTCTTGAAAACTTAAATTTATCTAACTTAAATATTCAATCCATAGAGGCAGGCTCATTTAGAGGGTTGGATAAAGTAAAAATCTTAGACTTACATGGAAATTTGCTTACCACCCTAGAAAGCTACGCTTTTGTAGGTCTTTCAAATCTAGATACATTAAATTTAAATAGCGGTATAAATATCATTAAGGGCCATGCTTTTGATAATCTCCCTAACGTCCTTACACTTTCAATAACAAATTCAAGAATTTCCATCTTAGATAGCCAAGCTTTTACTGGAATGTCTCGTTTAAGAACTATATTCCTAGAAAACCTTCAGATTTCTATTATCAATTCTAATGCATTTAGTGGATTATCTGATTTAGGGACAGTTTTTATGAAGAACTCTACTATCAAAACTATAGAACCGCATGCATTTTCTGAGTTGGTTAACTTAGCTCTTAATGATCGTATATTTACAGGTACCTATGACTTCTCGAAGTTGTCAATTCAAAACTTAAAAGCAAAAGCATTTGTTGGTTTTAAACTAAAAAAAGTTGTTAGTTATAGAAAGATGCGTTTTGATTTCTCATTTAATGAATTAACCATTTTGTATGCTCACAATTTTGATGGTTTAGATGCTGTGCAGGAATTAACTCTCAAAGGTAATAGAATAGAAACCATTGAATTATTAGCCTTCACATCGCTAAAGAACTTAACTTATTTAAATTTATCAAACAATAGCTTATCAGAAATTTTACCAGACAGCTTTGAAGAGCTAAATGCTTTGGCTATCTTGGATATTAGTTCCAATAGTCTGACTAACTTGAATTTTGCTTCATTTTCTGGTCTAGAAAAGTTAGTTCATTTAAATGTAAGCAATAATAAAATCATGAAAATTGATCCTAAGGTTTTTCAAACCATACTCACCTTGAAGGGATGACCTTGAAGGGATATACAAGGGAGTAATGGTGGCCTTATAGAGTGAAATTTTCAATTCTTCAAAGTGATTTAATATTTTAGTTGATTATATCCAAATTAAAACTGGAAATGTTGTGCAGCATTTAGTACTTCACTCAGTGAGTAGCTAAAATTATAAATTTGATGTCTCACTATTATTTGTAATACAAAAACCAACTAAAAAATATTAAATTTTAAACCAAAACAACGTTATCGTACCGTTATCATTAACTGTCGTCGAGTTATAAATAAAGCATTTTACACACGTTGAACTTAACTATATATTTCAATTTGAGTAATGCCATCAACTTTAGTTTGTTGTTGTTGTAACAGAGCTTATGAGGCCGTTTTAATGTTAAAATGCTCCGTTTGCAAAAAGCTTTTCAAAAACTCCTGCGTAGATATTTCGGCAAGTGAACTACGTACTCTAAATGGAAATAAAGGCTACGATTGGTCTTGTAAACAATGTAGAGAATTTCGTAATGACCTAAAAGATCTCAAAGGTATAATTTTAAAACTGCAGGAAGATATCCAATCTCTAAAAGCGGAAAACAGTGAATTAAAGCAATCGAAGACATCGATTGATTTCGAAGAAATAGTAGCTGAAATAGAAGAACGTGAAAAACGCAAACGTAATATAATTATCTACGGCATTGATGAACCTAATCCAGAACGACCAGTATCTGATAGGATAGAAAATGATCGCGTACATGTAACATCCGTACTTAATATAGTTTTGCCTGATTTCTCTGGTAGTAATATTAAGCCATACAGATTGGGTCGATTCCTTGGAGGAAAAGTGCGTCCTATAAGAATTACACTAGACGCTGAACAATCCGTATATAAGGCGATAAGAAACGTGCATCTCTTGAAAAATAACAGGCCACTTAAAGACATAAAACTATCCTTTGATCGTACACCACGTCAAGTTGAGCACTTTAAAAAAGTTAAGGAAGAATTAACTGAAATGCAAAACGCCGGTAATCAACAATGTAAAATAAAGTATATCCGAGGTATTCCAAAAATAATTTCTTTAAACCAGTAGAGCTCAACAGTAACGTAGATCTTAGTTGTTATTATCAAAATGTTCGTGGATTAAATTCTAAAGTGGACACTGTCTTTATGTCAGTAAGTGAGAATGAATTTGATCTAATACTTTTAACAGAGACGTGGCTGGCGAGTGGTATGCTTAGTAGTGAATTATTTCCGAACACTTATGATGTTTTTCGTAAAGATCGAAAATTCCAGTTAATTAATCAAACTCGTGGAAGTGGTGTATTATTGGGTGTAAAAAATCACATTCAATGTGAAATCTTAGACTCTAGCTATTATGATCAAGCTTTTCCTGGTATCGATATGTTATTTTGTAAATGTTCTCTAGTATGTAAGACACTCTATATTATTTTACTGTATATACCTCCTTCCATAGACCTAAATGATTATGAAGCGTTTTTTGAAGCATTAGAGCAGGATAATATCCTCCAAACCAATAGTGTAATAATATTTGGCGACTTTAATGCTCCAAACTTTATAAATGATGATGTACGCGACAGGAAATCTAGTGCTGTGAAAAATCTGCAGAATGTTCTAAATTTGGAACAATTTAATAATATACGCAATCATACGAATACACTTTTGGATTTAGTCTTAAGTAATATTCGCTGCACTGTGGAACAAGATAATTTACCTTTAGTTACAGAAGATCTCTATCATCCTGCTTTAATTGTCAACTTCTTAGAAATCAATAAAAAGAAACGACAAATTATTTCTAATGTCAATCAAAAATCTTATAACTTTAAAAAAGCCAATTTTCTTGCATTGTATGCTGCAATTATGAATGTTGACTGGACATTGCTGTATACTTTCACCGATGTTAATCAGGCGGTCGACTACTTTTATGATAAACTGTATCAAATTATGGATATTCATGTTCCTTTATATAAAAATCATAAATGTAAATTCCCTGCATGGTATACGACTGAAATAATCAAGAATGTAAAACGTAAAGCTAAGATGTTAGAGAAATATAAAAGAACGGGTAATCAGATTTATCACAATGAATTTAAGAAACTTAGAGCTATTATAAAAAGCCAAATTAAGGTAAGCTATTTTAACTATATACAAAGTGTTCAGTTAGCAGTCAATGCAGATGTCAAGAAATTTTGGTCTTATGTACATGAAAAAAAACAAAACTTCACGTATTCCCTGTAATATAAACTATGAAGGTAAATCTATTACCAATCCTCAAGATATTGTTAATGCCTTCGGGCAATTTTTTGAAAGTGTGTATTTAGTATCCAATTCAGATATTGAAGCTGATGTAGAAAATGACAACGTTTCAAATACTTTGAAGTTAGATCACGTCTCAGAAACTGAAATTCTAGATGCAGCAAAGAAACTAAAAAATAAAATGACTTCAGGTCCAGACAACATACCATCTTTTTTCGTTCGAGATTGTATAGGCGCTCTGTGTACACCTCTTCAAATTATATTTAACTTGGCTCTGAGTACTTCAGCATTTCCCCTTCGTTGGAAAACAGCGAGAGTGTGTCCCGTTTTTAAGAGTGGCGAGAGTAACCAGGTAACTAACTATAGACCAATATCTATTTTATGCAATTTCTCCAAACTCCTTGAAATTGTTTTGTGTAATCGCATACAATGTTCTATTAACAATAACATTTCTCCTCTGCAACATGGCTTTGTTTGTAATCGATCTACCGTCACAAATTTAACAATATTTACACAATTTGTTTCAAAGGTATTGGATAATCAAGGACAAGTGGATGTGGTTTATACTGACTTTGCCAAGGCGTTCGACAGAATTGACCATTTAGTTCTGCTCAGTAAACTTAAACAATTTGGCTTTACTTCTAAAGTTACATCGTTTTTTAAATCATATCTAATTGGAAGACAACAATTTGTGTCTTACAACGGATTTAACTCACAAAACTATTCTATTTCTTCGGGCGTATCTCAGGGATCCAATCTTGGTCTTTTGTTGTTTCTTATGTTCATTAATGACCTAAGTACTATTTTTAAATGCAATAGATTATTTTTTGCTGACGACTTGAAAATCTATGCTGCAGTATCTACCTTGGAAGATTGTCTGTCTCTACAACAGGAAATTAATAATTTACAGGCCTGGTGTGTCATTAATAAATTGGATTTAAATGTCAATAAATGTAAAGTGTTAACATATTCTAGAAAACGATGCACGCTTGAATATCCATACTCTATTGACGGTATAGTCCTCTCTCGCGTTGCGACAACGAAAGATCTAGGTGTGACATTCGACAGTAAACTTACTTTTTCTAATCACTTCGGAATCATTGTTTCCGATGCAAGCCGAATGTTCGGCTTCATTGTACGCAATTGCAAAAGTTTTAATAATCTTCCTGCATTATATCAGCTGTACTATAGCTATGTACGTTCTAAACTCGAATATGCCTCTATTGTCTGGAGCCCTTTTTACCAATGCCACAAATTAGAATTAGAAAAAATACAAAGAAAGTTTTTAAAATACTTAGTTTATAAAGTTGATGTTTTTATCCTGAAAGAGGTACAGACAATAATCAACTCTTACAAAGATTTAACTTTACATCGCTAGAAACACGACGACAATGTTTCTCTATTGTATTCTTATACAAGCTTTTGCATGGTGAAATAGACTGTATGGAGTTGCTTGCTCAGATAAATTTTTTTGTTCCTAGAATTAATTCGCGACAAAACTACTTCTTCTATTGCGAGAGAGCAAGAACCAATATGTTGTCGAATGCTCCGATTAATGTTATGTGCAATTTATTTAACAGTATTTGTGATGATTGTGATATTTTTCATTGTAGTTTAAACAAACTTGGAGATCTAGCATTAAGAAGATTTTTATAACTATGTATTTGATTTTTTCTAATTTGTATCTATTTATTATATATGTAGCTAGATCAAGATATCTATGTTTACTATTTATTTTTATATTTTATTATTCTATTTTTTTTTATTGTTAAATATATATAATATACATTTTGCATGTACTTTATATTAGTTTGTAAGTTTATATTTAATATTGTCCTGTAAATGGTTATCTGTTGGGCAATAAAGCTATTATTATTATTATTATTATTATTATTATTATTATTATTATGGAAGACTTTACTGGCAATAAAACATTTTTAATATTACTTCGGGTTTTACAAAAAAAAATAAATTGGGAAGTTTAAGTGGGACAACCTATATATTATTATAACAGCCTTGGTAGTGTAATGTCTAGAGTGCTGGACTTTCACCCAGGCGGCCCGGGTCGACTCCCGGCGCCGGCAGTTCTGGTTAAGGTTTTCTGCAGTTTTCCTTAGCTGTGACACAAATGTGGGATTTGCGCTGTTCCATCTGTAAGTCGGCTGCAGCCGCACTTAGGGCCCACGTAATAATAATAATAATCGCCCCCTCCCTCGTGCACAAGCTTATAGCTTCTGGGGCCTGGTTTCCAGGTTATGGGTTGTAGCAATTATTATTATTATTTGTTATTAGCTTCACGTGATTTTGATTCTCACGGTCGCTCTATTTTAACGGGTGTTAACCAAGGTTAAAAAGAGGGTGTATTGATTACGTATGGATATTAAGGAATTTTCTTACAATATTAATTAATAATAATCATAATTATTAATTTATTATTATTTTGTTTTTGTTTTTGTTTTCTCAGCATTTAATGCTGGTATTTAAAAGAGATACGGGTTATACCTAGTATTCTCTTTTTTTAGTGTTCACCTAAGAATTTACGAACAATATGGCATGTATTTAAGATTACTGATTTTTGCATGTTGATGTATATGTTGTTTGGTAAATGGAGAGTTTCTATGTATTTGTGTAGTTCTTTCGGGATCACGCCGGTTGTTGATAGTACTATTGGTACTATATGCACTTTCTTTTGTTTCCACATGTGAGTAAGTTCAAATTTAAGATCTGTATATTTTCGAATTTTCTCTGTGCTTGCTTGTTTAAGATTATGTGTGTTTGGAACTGTGACGTCTATCAGGTAAGTTTCTTTTAGTTCATTATCTTGCAACATTATACCTGGACGGTTATTCGGCACGAGTCGATCTGTTAGAATGGAACGATCGTAATATAATTTGTACCTTTTATTTTCCATCACCGATGTTGGGTTGTATTTGTAATAAGCTACTTGCCCATTTACATTAAATCCGCATTGGACAGCTAGTTTCTGATGGATTATGTTAACTACTTGGTTGTGTCTCGTTGTGTATTCGTGCTGCGCAAGTGTCGTACATCCACCAGTTATATGCTGTATGGTTTCAGGTTTTTCATGGCATCTTCTGCATTCATTGTTAGTGACGTTAGGATCTTTGGTTATATATTTTTGGTAATTTTTGGTTTTGATTACTTGGTCTTGGATGGCGGTGATAAAACCTGTTGTTTCAGGGAATAAGTAGCCTAGCTGTAACCAGGTGTTTGAGGCGGTCATATCAATTTCGGTTTTTCAAGATCATATGCGTGTCGGCCATGTAACGGTTTACTCTTCCAAGTGTGTATCTTATGCTGTTCAGTTTGTTTGGTTTCGTTTTGTTGTTGTGTTTCGTCTTGTAAATTGAGTGGAGTGTATTTGTTGTCCGCGTTACATAGTATTTTGTATAGTTGCGATTCATCTTTTTTGTTAACATAATTTCTAAAATTAATAAAACAATGAAAATTAAAAAAAATATAGAAGTCATTTAATTTAATTAAAAAATATGTGTTCAACAATTATTCCAGTCACAGGTAGCTATGGATAATATCTTAACCTGACAATATTGTTTCGACAATTTATGTCATTAGCAAAGGTAGATAAAATTGATAAACAAACACGTTGCTAAGGATAAATACATACAGAAAATAGGTAACTAGATACAATACATACAGAAACTAAATATCTAACACTTCTAATAAAGGAGAATTACTAAGCTCAGTTTGTTCATTCATTAAAATAGTTACCTATTTTCTGTATGTATTTATCCTTAGCAACGTGTTTGTTTATCAATCTTATCTACCTTTGATAATGACATAAAGTGTCGAAACAATATTGTCAGGTTATATATAAGATATATATAAGATATTAATAAAACTTGTGAAACTTTAACTAATATTTGTATTTATATTATATTTCATTAAATGTTTTTGCTTATTTTCAAGTGCTTGTTTAAAATACATAATTTAGTTATCAGCTTATTAGAGTACTTAATTACTTATAAACAACTTTATTATAAAAAATATAACTGAAGTAAATTTTCTACTACAACGGAAGCCAAAAATGTAACATAACATAATTAATGTAACAACACCAACATAAACAACATAAAGGTAAACATTTACAGTTTTAGAATAAATACATTAATCTTTTATCTCTGATCCATTGTTGCCTATTACCATTTGCAAGCATTTTCTCATAGATAGAATAACTTTCTTGATGGAATTAGCATCTATTACTTCATCCCACAATTGTCCAATGATTTCTCGAAGTTCTTCTCTATTAGCAGGTTGTAAATTATTTGTATATAGAAGTTTTGGGATTTTTCCCCCAAACATTTTCGATTGGATTAATATCCAGACATTTTGATGGCCATGGAAGAGTATTAATATGATTTACATTAAACCGTTCACGCACAATATGAGAGGTTTGTACTGGAGACAGCATAATGTCTTTGTAATAGGCACCAGTCAACTTTTCTTGGATTATCATTCAAATACTAGGATCTAGACAGTTGATTCAAGCCCAAAGTTTTGCTGAAAACCTACCACTTCGGTAAATTGATTTTATATACCTTCTATTGTATAGCTTAGCATATTGTAGAGTCTATCTACTCGTACAGATCCGTCATGTCAGGACTGAAAAACCTTTTTGTCCGAAAAGATTACGTTCTCCCAGAAGATTTCACCTTCATTAACACCCGTATTTGCAAACTGAAGTCTGGCTTCTTTATGGTGCTGTTGTAGTGCAATTTCTTTAGCAGCAGAATAGATTTTTAATCCAGATTGTTAAATTCGACGTTTTGCCGTTGACTGCGATCCTGGGAACAACATTTGGTAAGCTGTTTATACGGCAGTCGCAAACAGATTCTCCTCCAACCAGTTTATTAACGCAGCATTATTCCATATCACTTCCATGAACATCAGTTAGATTGCGGTGTTGGTTAATTTTTTGTTTTAATTTAAATATGCAACTTACTTACGTCCAGTGGCGTGCGGTGAGAATTTAGGCTAGGGAAGCAACCACGATTTTAATTATAATACACCTAGGTACAGGCGCGGATTAACGCGGAGGGAATAATCCCCCTCCCCCATTTAGAAATAAGTTTACATAGAATAGAAACAAATAATGTTTGTTTAATTATTATTTATTAAAACAATTATTTTTCCAAAGATTTCCCCCTCGAAATACTTCTCTGGATCCGCCCCTACTAGGTACAATAAAAAACAGTGTTATAATTATTAAGCTTAGAAGTTTTTCAAAGAAGCACTTTTACACTTTATACTTATGGAATTTGTTGACTATCATTCTTTATTTAAAAAAAACTACTACTACGTATCAATTTTCCGGTCTTTCTTAGCAAAATACCGATTAAGGTTTTAATCTTTGTTGTTAAATTTGAAAGATCTGGTTTTGATCTGCCTTTCTTAATAATTTGTAATTTCTCTCCAAAACTGTATGCGAAAAATTCCTTATTAATAATTTACAAATTGAACAAAAAATCGTCCCGATTCGGCTATATCGAAGGTACTCGAACCTTTCACCGAAGCAGTTGAATTTGCAGTCGTGACGATAATGCAATTTTAAATTTGCATACAGGCAAACTAAATAGAACTATTTGTCTTTAAAAAATACAACTTATAAATTAAAATAATAAAATGCGACAAAATACAGTCGTTCGCAGATTTACATTACTTAAGTAACACTAAATCGAACAAATAACCAAATTATAATAAATAAACATTTGGGAACGAAGCACAATAAAAATTAGGACCAAACAATGTTAACCAGCCAAACAGCATCCGTCTATTATAACACCCCGCGCTCGCTGATTCACGCCAAGGTTAAGAGAAGAGCATTTGTAAGCAGTGCTTATATGAAGTGTATGTATCACATTTGAATCGGTATTACCTTTCCGTTGCAAGTTTAATGAGCCTAATTTAAAATAGTACTCTAAATAATTATACTTTTTGCTGTACAGAGTTGATATTGAGCTTTAATTTGATAAATATTTCAATTTAAATAAACGATAACCATAATTTTACAAAAGTATTTTTGTTAGCATTGTTTTGATTTTTAATAAATTCTCAAGGCAAGCATTGCTTCCATTGCTTCCATGGACCGCACGCCACTTCTTACGCCTAAGTCATTTGCAATCGCATTTAATGGCAACCGTTTTCTAACATCGTGTTTCATCATTTTGTTTGTCCCTCAACCCAGGCATTATCGAAATATTTCAGTAAGCAAGACTATGGCTTTATTAATTGAATGTACAACTGTCAGCAAAATGACAGCAAAACGAAAGCTATAACTGATACTTGTTTTTTATGATCAAAGATAACTAAAGGTCATGATTACACCAGGTAATTAAAAAATGAGTCTTTCGTGCACTTTCAAATAAGCGGCAGTTACATTATCACATTTTAAAATATTTGATAATTACACCGTAAAATCTTCATGTTTCATTTTTACATTAACCTGGAGTTTAAAACTACGCAACTTTAAACTTCAAATATATTAAACTATTATGTCAAAAACAACTGCCAATCTTGCAAATAAATAATAATACCGGGTACCCGTTATATTTTCTTCCTTTTTAACCATTTCAGCTTTTGAAGTAATTGAGATAATGAATTATGTATTTCCGGGGATAAGGCAACTTTGTGATTTCAAATGGAACACCCTGTGTATTTTGATACAGTTGTGTTTTGATACAGCCCATTATTTCCCCTTTCCGAAACTGCCATGCCTGTCTTGATAATTTATTATACAGGGTGATAGTTTTATAAGCTCTTAAAATGAATACTGCATGTTATTGAAATTCTACAAAAAAAGAATGATTCACAAAGTATACTACGGAAATAAAGAAAACATCACTAACTTGTAAACGTCAAATTAGTTTATTGACAGTTACATGTTACTTCAATTGCTAATATTCAAGAAGTACAGTTGCGGCCGAAAAATCTTCAACGGTAATTTATCAAGTTAGCACATTTTTCTGATGTTCACATCGTATGAATCTTGTTTGTATGCCATTTATGGCACTTCAAATTAATAAAAGTGACGTATCTTATGAGAATTGAAAAGTCGAAATTACGCGGTCGCAATAGCACATATGAAACTTGATCTAACAAAGGGTAACAGGATACTTATTAAACATTAAACAGTTAAGAAATAAACAAATCACTAAACATTAGTTAGTTATAAAAGATGTTCAAAATACCGTCCATCAACTTGGATACATTTACTTATTCCCTTTACAAAGTTGTCAAAGCTTCGACTTAACGCCTCGGGGGTAATGTTGTTAAGACATTTTTTAAAGGCATCTTTTACTGAAAGTTATATAAACAAACATACTTTATCTAAGCAGACAAAACATGTTTGTAGAAAATATTATTTCTGGTTGACATGATTAGATAAACTGTTTTGTAAAATTCTCAACGTTTACTCGCTTTTCATCTTACAGAACATACGTTTTTAAAAATAACGGACACTAAGAATATATTGAAAGAGATTTGTTGAAATAATGTATTTTCTTCCAAATATTCCCCCCTCTGTTGGCGTTAATTAAAACGAAATGAGACTCTTCAAGACTTATGATAAGAAAAACGCTTTCATTCTTTCCACACTCCTAGAAAAATAAAGCATTTGCTTAGATTTATCTACATTTAGTTGAGTCTAAAGTATAAATGGTAGAGTTGTCAATAAAGAAAATATATAGTTCTCAATAATAAAAAAACCTTTTTAAATCGATTTAACTTTAAATTTCTCCCCAAGAAAAAAATATAGCTTTGCACACCAACTTGTGCTTAATGATATGTTCTAAGCTCCATTAGCCAAGAGCAAATTGAATTGTTAGAATTAATGTCAAATTAGAGCATTATTATTATGAAATATCCCGCTTTAACCTTAATTCATTTGACATTCGAGTCACAAAAAGCCGTCATTTGGTTTGATATACGAGATGGAAGCTACAAGCGGGGCGGCGACTTGAAGAACCGCTTGGCCGCCGTCCAAACCCGCAAAGTGCAGTCTGAAAACTTGTACAAAACTTTATCTCGCACTTTATGCCACCAAAATTTATGTTCTCGGCAACGGCTGCGCTAAGACCCTGTTCAGTGTAGTTCATTTGTACAGGTGTTGTGTGACATATTACGTATGGACGTACATGTTTCAACTGATAGATTTATATTCCTATTCGTGTACTAGTCACACTAACGAATCGGGGTGATTTATGTGGTTTAATGAAATGTTGTAGTACTAGTCTAGAATTAACGAAACAGTAAACTTAATTCGATCGATTTCAATTCCACTCTGCATGGTTTTTATACTTTCATTGGTGGAGTGTTCGTATCAAACAATAGTAAATTGAATGTTCATTAAACGTCGCCATGTACCTGGTGACATTAATTTAATTATAAGAATGTGCCTAGAGAATTCTGAACTGTATCTCGAAATTTATCTGTGTAATGAAAACTCTCTGACAGGCTAGCTCGCGGTCTTAATAGGGAATACAATTACCTGAATAATATTAATTAGGATCGGTCCAACATCTGCCACAAATTAACAACTGACGTTCGACGTTCGATTCCACATAAATGAAATAAACATAAAAAAGGTTTATTGATAAGGTACCTATAGTACATATACCGAAACAATGTAAGGAAAGATAAATCAATCAGAATCCATAATTTATTAATTCGTCAACAACCAGAAATCAAATGTTGTATCTATTATCTATTTCTAATAATAAATTATAAACAATATTCTATTAGTTCAAAAATTATCCATGAGGTGTATCTTACTTTTAATTCAAATGAAAACATTCCGTAGTACTTAGTACTGTTTCTGCAGAAAAGGTAACATTAATTTCAATCGTGCAACAATGTAAATGTTAAATTTAACGATGTCCAAGAAAAAAGTAAGAAAAGCCTAAAGAAAATTCTACAGTTATTCAAAAGGTTTTCATAATAAACCAAGACCTACTGAACAATTGGTCTATGGCTTTAGTATAGTCAAATAAGGTCATCTATGAAATGGTAACGATTTAGTCTCCTGCATTTGGTAAGCAATAGAATTTCTAACAAAACATGTAATGAATTGAAATACCTAAACAAGTGATGAAAAATCCCAATTAAATGAATCTATGATGTAAGACAATGTTTTCTAAAGTGTGTTCCTCGGAACCCCAGGGTTCCTTGAGTAAAGAAGTCATTTAATAATGAATAAGGTTAATTACTTGAAATTTAAAATAAAGTTAAAAATTTTAAAATTAAGAGTATGAGAAATACTTACTTCATGTTGTGACAGAATACCGGTGGCAAAACCCATCACTTTATAAAAATATACAATAGATTTTGGGTTATATTTTCAATTATACATTTTCTAATTAAATGTTTAGTTGTTTAAAATAAATTTCTTCAAAAATTATAATAAAAATATTTGAGTTTTGTTCTTATACAGGGACTGGCAATTTATGGACTGCTCACAATTTTTTTTATATGTAACTCAATTGAAAAAGTTTATATCAAAAGTGTTTATATTTATTTATTGCCATAATTTGGCGATCTTGATCTTTTAGCCGTTATGATCTAGTGGCTATGATAACAAACTTTATTTTTGTAAGTAGCACCAATACATCTTGATTTATTTTTTAAATTGTTTTTCTGCATAGGACTGGTGGAATTATTAATAAAAAAAAATCGATTTTCTCATTATTAAGGTAATAGGTTTTTTATATAAAAAAATAGTAACATATTAGCCTTGCTGTCCTAGTTCATTATAAAAACAATAGTACATACATTTTGCTTCGTTAGTAATATATACCGCATAGTTTCAGGTACACGCACGGTATATAAATTTAGTCTTAAGCAATTGAAGAATTTCAAAAGGATACTTTGATATCGTGAATATTCTTCAAGACATTGGACATGTTTAGAAATTAAAGGTACATCATAATATACGCTACGCACATTTCTACGATATTCATATCCATTTCTAAAACATAACATGTTCACTTTTAATCAAAACTTTTATCAACGACTCTATGTCTAGTTGTAAGTTCAATGGTACCAGTTTTATAAAGTTCTGACAATTTATTTAGTGATTGGCTAGCATTTGACCGAATCAAGTCGTCGAGAATTTTCTTTTCAAACTTCATACGACCATACATGCATGAATTGAGTGATTTAATTGTTGCTAATCGGATTTGTAGGATTTTAAAAAGCAAAAGAAACCCAAAATTGTATATAACTTTGTCAGGCGATATTAGACCACTGACCCAATCGCTACATTAGAATGCTTATAAAACGACTCCACGCCTCTAGGATCAGACAAAGTTACGTAAATCCCAATAGTTTTCCGCATCCAAAGAGAAATTAATGAATGAATAATGGCGCCAAACTCTATTTCACTGCAAACTAGAATAGAATATAATGCAGCAGAATTGAATACAGTTTACAAAAAGATGCAAATAGACGGCGTTTTTATCTATAATAGTTAAAGTCACTCAACTCAATTAAACAAAAGTATGAATTAATTAATTAAAGGCCATAATTAAACTCGGCATTCATCAATTAATATGCAATTGTTTTTTGAAAGTTCACCTAATATTCAACGTTTTTCTCCAACCGGATTAAATAAAACGTTTGCTTTAATACTATTATTTATTATTATTAAAGCTGGCGTTTTTATTATTGATATAAAAATGTACGCGTTTTTAGGCTAAACTTTTAAATTGTAAAATTAAAAATTACTGTACTTGTGAAGGCCCTCATAGAAATATCTAACGCCACCAATGGCTATTACATTGCCAGAAGTTAAAAATTGGCAACGGAATTGTGAAACGTTTTTGAAAAAATTTAAAAAATCCAAGCATGGCTTAGCTCTGCGTTTCATCTAGACTGGCAGTATGGGTTATCTAGAACAGTATTTGTATTTTAGTTGAACCTACGTTATTTTGTGAGTAGTATGATTTTTCAAGCAAGAAGTTTTATGAATTTCTCGTTTTTAAAGTTTTTACCTAATTCCTGGTAATTAGATAGTTTCACGAAGGTGATACAGTAAAACCTCTCAACAACGGGCAGCTGTGGGGAATTCGAAACGGTCCGTTATGGGGAGGTGCCCGTTAATAGGAGGTCAATATTTAATAATCGTTTTTTAAATATCGTAATAAAACACAATAAGTATGTAATAAAAAAATGAATTTATTTATTGAGCGAAAGGGGTTTAAATAAAAATCACTGTAAAAATAGAATTTATGTATGTGTTTACAACTTATATAGTAAACATGTACATATGTAATTATTACATATTATAAACAATACTACTAATAATAAAATAATGTGTAGGTATTATTACAGTGGCTTGAAAAATTTATCAATTGTTGTTTGTTTTTTGGTAGAAACCATTTTCTCTACAATTACTTTTTCTACGTGAGATACAACATCCATCAATTTTTCTGTTCCTATTATATCTTCGGAAATATAAAAAAATTTTGCAAGTCTTGTAATTTTTTATAAGCGTCTTTAATGTCAATCACTTCCGTACGTATTATTTCTTCGTTATCACTATCGTCATTTTTAGATTCTTCGAGGAACTCTTCTGTGCATTTTTCTATGGATATTTCCGAACTTCCTGTGCAAAAATCCTTTTTAATGTCTACATAATCCGAAAAAGAGTTGTTCGAATTTTCCAAAATTAGTTCCGACAATGGCACTTCGTCTTCACTATCGTATTCCTCAGATAAACGTTCGCTTTCATTTTGTCCGAATCCTGCTTTCGAAAAACAGTTGTTTATTGTTTTTGTCTTGACATTTTTTCACGCTGTTGATATCCAAATCAAAGCAATCACTATATTGAGAGATTTTTCCAGCTCGGCGGTATTCTGGGAATTTTCTATCGAAGACAAAAGCCTTTTGACAATATATTTTCTGTAGTAGGATTTGAACGCTTTTATTATCACCTGGTCAAGTGGTTTGGCAATGAGAGGTCATTTTTGGAGGGAAAAACACTAATTTCACATTTTTTAAAGAAATTTGTGGGTGCGACGTGGCATTGTCTAAAAATAGAAGCACATTACGCTTTTGTCGTTGCATTTTTCTTTCAAACTTCATCAACCATTCGGACATAATATCTCATGTCATCCATGCTTTTTTATTGAATTCCCATTCTACGGGCAATTTATCTACGTTTGCTCCTTTAAAACCCCGTGGGTCTTGGATTTTCCAATCACCGGAGGGCTTTCCTTTTCCCCAGTCATACTTGCACAAAATAGAATTGTGAGACGATCTTTTGAAGCTTTGCCACCAGTGCACTTTTCTTTTTTTAAAGCAAAAGTTTTTGTCGGTAAAGCGCGAAAAAATAAGGCGGTTTAATCGGCGTTTTCAGGTGCGTATTCTTTGATGATCCCACATAACTTCTTTTTCCAATCCGCAACATCTTCGTTTACCTGACCTGTTTCCCCACAAATGAATTTAAAACTGACAAGTTCTAATTCTTTTGCAACTTCTAAAGCTTTTTCTTTTAAAAGTACTCCAGATAGTGATATATTTTTATTTCTTACTTTGCAAAACCAGTCGAATACAATCTGATCCAATACACCCCTTATAATTTTTGGAAAATTCTTTTTTCGTTTTCTGCCCCATTTTCACAAGATTTTTTGAGAATTTCTTCTTTTTTCTTTATAATCTCAGCGGTTTGAGACATTCCAATTAAAGATTTGCCTGCGAGTACTAAGTTTAAACTTTTCACCATACTTAATAATTTTCACTTTTTCTTCGATGGAACTTTCTCTTAATAGTTATCTTAGTTATCAACTAGGTGACTTGTGTTAAACTGATTAAATTTTAAAGTTTGTCCCTTTCTTAAATTTTGTACTGGGGGTAGTAGAAGATAACAATTCTACGAACTATTTTATAACCGCCCGCTACGGCTTTGGGAAGTTCCCTCATTAGCATATTTCAGAGAAATGCCATTCAGGGATTAAGGATAATTAGGATATGTACGTAGTAAAATTGCACAACTACATTTCGTGTGTATTGTGTATCTACTTTGAGTTTACCGAGTGTTTTGAAAAGTATAAAAAGGGTATAAAATCCGATTAACATTTGAATACAATTTGTGGTTTAACAAAGTACTGTTATTTCAACGTGCTACCTTGTCGCCGCCCGAATTGTCCCTTTGAAATCTCGTCTTAAAATTCTATTTTGAAATTTGTTCATAACCTTGTTTACCGACCATTTATTCTTGCTCATTGTGCCCGTTATAAAGAGGTACATTTCTTAAGAATTATGGTAATTGGGGATATTTTTGCTGCCCGTGTCCGTTATTGAGAGTGCCCGTTGTTAGGAGGTCGTTTTACGTTAATTCGCCTATATGTTAGAAAAGTTCCTAAAAAAGTGTCCGGTATTGAGAGGTGCCCATTAATAAGAGGTGCCCGTTAAGGGAGGTTTAACTGTAGTTATAGTCGCAGGAACCCAACTTGTTGGTCTTTAATGGCTACTAAGAAATATGTTCCAACTATACTATATCCACCATCTTTGGAGCCGCAATTAAAAATTCAAGTGTATTATCAAATCCAAGATACCTACATACAATAAGAAGACTGCAATAATACACAACAGTCTTCTAACACACAGAATTCCAAGCCATCTATACAATATAAACATTCATTCTCTTGTTTTTTTTTAGGTTGTGTAATAAAGATAAACTTTCCCTTTGCTTTATTTTGATAATTTTGTGACACAGTTGCCAGTTGTAATCTAAGTTACCTTTTCTGCAGAGAAGTAATATACACTTCTGTCAAACTTATTAATTAATTTGATTTTTAGATTTTGTTTAATTATAGAATTTTAAGAACTGTATAAAAATCGTTGATACCTATCGATTAATTATTTATATTGTTATTTGAGCATCAATTTAACTAATTTTTTTTTGTGATCTATGGACTTTTTATTAACACCTTGAGCTAGCCGGATAGGAAGTTCCCATTATATAACTTCCAACAATTTTTAACTGAATGCATACTTTCTCGGTTTCTCATAAATGGTAACTCTATTTGGAAGTTATACTAACAGAAAGCTGTAATATATTTGAAATTAAATAACTTTTTATATAATTTTAATTAATTTCACTATTCCTGATTAATATAAGGTATTATCTACGGAACGTAAACTGTATTTATCAACTTTCATCAAACTGCTGGAAGTTTGAAAATATAAAAAGAACATAAAACTAGAAGTCTAATCTAGTGGCAATCACTGAAAGAAATAAATCAAATTCAGTGCTCAGTTGTTCAAGATCTATTTCCATTCTTAAATTAAATAATGAAAAGTTTCTAGGATATCCTTAACCAATGAGTATAAATCTATTCTTTGCAAATAGCTCGTTTTATTTCATTGCATTTAGTTTCCAGCAAATATTGAAGTTGAATAAAATGCGACCCTGCTTCCATACGTTTTCAGTCCGCTTCGCAATTTAAAAATTAAATTTTTTAAACTTTTTTGTTACACATTTTATTTGCGATTGTAAAGCTCAAGTACTGCTCTCTTTCCTTTAACTAAATAAAGAGCACTTCAGAGATCGCTGTAACTGTAAAATGCAACTGCCAACTGAGTTTCAAATCCAATAATAGTAATGCTAGTGCAATTTTCGATGTGAACTAAAAGGGGTGAACAACCCCTAAGGTACGTGCAAGGTATGCAGCATGTTGTGTTATTGCCGTACACGACTATGCACGGTATGTTCTACCCCTTGGAATTCATACCTTTTTCGCACCCAACCCTTAATAATCGAAATGTATTTTCAACAAAAAAACACAAATGTGATATCCGTATAACCTCACATAATTTATCACGCATGACACGAATACGGACGAATAAACTGTAAAATTGAATGAAAGATGAAAATAAAAAAAGGGAATGAAATTCCTTAAATGGAAACATCACGATAACAGCTGAATTGAACTATTTTGGAATACTAACGGTTACATTAGCATTAGAAGATCGCTTAAATGAAAATTTACGCTCGACCGTATTTTACGCTTCAGAAACCAATTGTTCTATTAGATAGGAGTCTGTTAAATTCATTCTTTTGATCAGAAGGTTAGAAAAGGATGAAACTTCTTTTATAGTATTACTTTAATATGACTGGTACTTATTTTCTATTGTGATTACGGAATCTTTTGTTCTCGATAAATCGTGCAACCATACACTCGGTTGGAGTCTGAAAAAGTTGGATCTGACATTTACGTCGGGACTTTTAAAAACAAAAGATATTAAAACTGAACTAAGTAAAATCTGGAACGCTATAAGATAAAATGTAAAATAAGAAGTAAATCTATAACGGAATTACATAGCAGAACTGCAAACTATTGTTGGTTTAAAACTTAAAAGGTCTAATGATGAGAAAAGTTGCTGATCCGCAATCTAGAGATAAGAACTTAAAACTTTCAATAATATTTAGTTGCAATATTAGAAAAGGGTAATAATCAGCAATTTTATACCAAATTTCTTGATACTTAAGAACAAACATTTTTTTCGGGCTGTCTACACTACAATTATAACGAACGCATCTATCGTCAGACAAGAAAATTAATTTTCTGTCGAAGATTTTAGTTATCAGAATTGTCCGAATGTTGAGTGTGTATTTATAATAAAGATGTCTCCACGTAATTAAGCATTTGATTTCTTTTTGACACAGTATAAAATCAAGTACCGGTAAGTTTATTTTTGCTTAGAGTAGATTTTCTAGAGTTATGTTTGTAACGTACATAAACACAAAAGTCCTACGATAGGAATAGCCAAGATTGTAACATCAAAAATCTAATAACTAAAACTTGCACATGGGCTTGTTTAGATTTTAACTGATTTTGAAATATTGATTTTACAGTCACCCATAAACTGGATTAACAAATTAGAAGGCAGCAAGAACTTTGCCCTTAACTTAAAATCACTAAAATTCAACCAATCAAACGTTTCAAACCCAAACGCCAATTCCAAGCCCTCTCATTTAACTTGTTCATATTTCACCGACATTAATTAATACTCGACGTGTTTTAAATATCAGAGCTGCACAAATTAACATAACTGAAACAATACGGAAATTATTTGTGAAACTCAACAAAACACCATAAGCTGAAACCAATTCTAATCACAGAATAGACTCGAACCCCTCAGCACAATATACATATATTCTGACGCTACCGGTAAGTTTCAATGGGATCCCCCTTAATTCAATTTACGTACCACAAATTCAATCCCAAACAAATTCTCAAGCGAGTACAGAAGAATTCACAAAAACACATTGCAAATCATGTAAAGAACATACGACCGCACTCGGTGGAAAGTTCTGTGAGCTTGTCACGTTAATTTTGGGCCGAAGTTCTTGGCGAATTGACGTCTTGCACCGCATGTTCGATCAAAACTGAATCCTCCACCTGAGTTATGTCTTACTGTGACTGGAACGTCCCTTGATTTGAAGATGGTCCCAGAACAAGGCTGTAGTTCAGTACACAAGAGTGACTAGTAATTAAGGTTTATCCCGGCAGTTTTTATCCCTGCCTTTGGAAAAACCGAACCGTTCCGCTTCTTAACACAAATCAAAAGTAAACCTCGTCAAAGATATCACTCAAAAAAGCTCGTGCGAATGCGCAAGCGTGTGAGTATAGCTATGACGTGAACCTTTGAATTATCAATTGTGTTTTACTGAATAATGCTGTAGGAAAAACTAACGACTCGATAAAAACATCGAGAATTAACCGCTGATTTGTATGTCATGTCTAACTCCATATGTTTATGTTACAAATTAAAGTTTATATTCTTATCAATTAAAAGTATCCCCGTCTACCGTCTCTAATGAGATCTCATTCATTTTAAAGATATTGTATAGCTTTATTACGGCTAAAGTATAGGACGGGCACGTTATTTAACAAACAGCCCAAACTTACCTAACCACTCCCGAAGTTGGGTGAAAACTGGCACAGGTTCGAATTCAATCAATGAAGGAGGAGTATACACATAGACAAACAGACATAAGATAAGTAACTTATATAGATAACTAATATTATACTCTTGTATATAATTCAAACATAAAATTTATTATTTATTAATGATTAACAATCATTCCTTTTAAAATTTATTTATTACTTTATTTACTTTGTTTACTTTCAAAGGTTATCTTATGAATTGCTTCTAGAAATTTGCCTAATATTCTTCTTCGAGTGCCATACTCTGTTGCAAATCGTCGTCGTTTCCCTCCTATACTTGTATTGGGCGTGTTTAGTGATTACAAGTATAGGGAACCTACAGCTTAAGGTGGACTACGAACCACCTCAAGTACATAGTACTTAGACTTTTTTAATTAATTTTAGGAAAATCGCTGAGCAAAGTTTACCTCGGTAGTTTGCCATTAACTTCCGAGGGAGAGACGATTGTTAAAAATACAGTGATACATTGACCAGAGTTTGAACTCGGGTTCCTTGGTTAGGATGCACAATCGTTCCTATACCTAATATAAATAATTTTATTTGGATTATCTAAAAAATAATTTCAATTAAGTTTGCATTTTTTAGCTAAATGACCTTTAGTTTTAGATAAATTACAAAAAAATGTACATAAGAACACTCATCTTTATTACGATTCCGTTTTCCACGGACTAAACAGCTGACATTTGATTTTGTCATTAATCCATTCGACAGCTGTTGCAACGCATGCTCCCTCCCCCTGGTTGCTTTCGCCGTTAGTTTTCCCTTCAAGTTCCTATTTGTGAATTGAAATTCGACTTGGTTGGACGTCGCCGTTGTAATTTATCTTATTTTGACGGTCACCTGTTGGTAAATTATTAAATAACCCCCTCTTTAACTGGAATCTTTTTTAACTTTAACTATCATTATTATTAAATAATCGTCTGAATTTTTACGAGCACTATAAGATCAAACAACTTAAAAACTATCACTTATTTTTCGTATGGTTCAACCAATAATGGTAGTAATTACTTGAATAAATCTCTTCAACCTAATTCGTTGTGCAAGCTAAGTACAAGAAAATTTAGTTTAAATGTTCCAATTAATTTTTGAATCTATGTAGTTTTCTAACATATCCACAAAACACCAGGTTAATCCAGTTTTTAAACTATACAATTTAATGCACCCAAGGAACCGGTCTCCGAATCACATGTTCAATGTCGGGCAAAACCCCAAGTCAAAACTCTTTAATAACCGAGTTTACACTAGATTGATATAAAAAAACTTGACTAATTACTTCTTAAAATAAAGAAGAAAAAATTAAGCAAAGAAATTTCTATTTCCATTAAGATTTTTTTAAGAAAATACGATAAGCCAACTCAAAATAGTTAGAAATTACTACTCTAACAAAAACACTTGTGTTGCAATTTCACAAAATGGACGCCTGTTTCATGTTCGCCACTTGAAGAAGGGTTTGACCCGGTAGGCGTGCTCAGATGCCAAATCCTAAATGTCTCTGCCCTGGGCACCAAGCCGATTATGAAGGCCGCTGACGTTCTCGGTGATCGGCCGTAAATCTCGGGCGCCAGTTATTTCAACGTGGTATGCTCCACGGATTCGGGTAGCTGCTAGTGGAGAAATGGTATTCCAGGGAACGGTTGAAGTTGTGTAGGTTAACACTACTTGTTGAGCAGTTGTTAAACCTAACCCTTACTAATATGCTACGCTACTCTATCGTAGCCACAGCAAACGGGCGCAAGAACAGCGAAATCATACGTTACTCTACGGTAAACCACAGCAAGCGGGTGCAAAGCGTAAGCAACTAAATCAACGTGTGGGTGCGGTATGATCGGTTAACAGGAAGGCAGGAAATGTATAAGGTTTAAGGTAAAGGTGGTTAGGATGATCCCCCCCCCCCAGGCATACACGCAGCGAGGTCTCGGGTAAGGTACAGAAAAGAGGGTGGATTTAGGATGAAACTCCCAGGCATACATACAGCGAGGTCTTGGGTAAGATACGGAGATCCTGGCTCCTGGGTCCTGGCTGGTTGCTCTGGTGGAGTTGAGTCTTGGATTGAATAAAACGATTTGTGCACCTTCTTATATAGGTGCTCTTGGAGCGTGGGGAAAATGGTAGGAGTAAGACGGAGCGGTGCACACCAAATAAACGTTTATGGAAGTTATATGTGCTCTTGCTTGAATCGGCGGATTATCCGAGCGGTCACAGATCGCGCTGATGATAGGTTTATGCCCAAAAATTAAACAAAAATATAGTAACTTTATTACACTTTAGTAATGTAGTTATTAATACTTAATTTAAATTATTCTACGTGAATATACCGGATAACACATGCCACGATACGCTTTTCATTTATTTATGGGCCGATTCCGATGAAATTATGAGTGAATTAATGTGTTAACTTGGGTACAATAGCAGTCTTCAATGGTCAGCTAGCAGATTGTGCAACTTTCAGCGTTTACAGAAACGACGATCACTTTAAAACTGTAAATGGAAAAGCGTGCTATTTTGTAGTCTGATGTAGAATTTCACCTCCGGCATAGTTAACACGTTGAGGTATTGTGCGCAGCTTCTCTTTCTGTTTTTTAGCAAAATAATGCGATTCACCGTTTTTCATCAACGCATTCTAGCTTATTTAATAGCTTATTGTAGCGACAGTACGAACCTTATTTTCTTGTATGTACTTGTATGTACTTTGTATGAACCTTAGTTTTCATTCTTGTTACATTGGCATTGACTGAATACGACTGTTACTTGAATACGAGCTCTTGCTCTGAGTTTCGCTTCAGTATTTGCCATTCATTCATCATTCGTTGCTGCTGTTTTCGGAAAATACTGGCGTTCCACTCATGGTTATCAGTAGCATCTTGTATTCAAAATAGCAAAACTCAGATTACTTGTATTATATTTAATATAAAAACTTGTGGGATTATTAATTCGTTATCTTGTTTATTCTTGTATTTTCTTTGTCACTTTTTTAGCATTATTAACTTTATTCATTTTTTTAAGTTTTTCTTTCGTTTTTCTCTAAGGAGCTTTCTTTCTTTTTCTGAGGAAGCTTTCCTTTGTTTTTATTACACAAGATTCTAGCGTGGAATTGATCTGTGACTATTATAGGGTTTGTTTTCTGATTAATTTATGAGAAGTATACACTATGTATCATTGGTGAAATTAACTTAATAAACATTTTTACGTTTTTTTCAAAAATTTTCTGATATAAGGGTACTAAGATTTTAGGTCATCGAAAAGAGAAAAGAAATCTCTATCAAATGAGCCTAATGAAAGGGTAGATTGCTATTTAAAAAAATTAAAGTGTTATTCATTACTCATTTGTTTTCTGAAATAAAAACAATTGAATGCTATCTTATTATGGAAAATAAAATGTTAAACAACTTTTATATAACAATTTTTTTTATAAAGTTGATATTTACCGAGATATAAACTACATTCCATACATAATGGGCACCCTGTTTAATAATAGCCAGTTCCGATGTCTGATGTCCGATGTCCACCAAAAAATATCTCGAAAACTAGAAGACTTAGGAAGCTGAAATTTTACAGGCAGGTGGGCCTTACCCCAAAGGGGTGCATGAGTATATTTTTAATCCTAAAAAACCCGAAGGGGTGCAGGGGGAGGTATTTCTCAAAAATCGTTATGGCTATATACCTCTTGATTGGCGTAAGCTACAAACTTCAAATTTTCACAGATTATACTTGCAACAATTCTGAAGGTACCAAGATACAGAGATTATCGGCATTTCATCCAGGGCCGGAGTAAGGCAACATTCCAGGAGGAAAAGAGTTTTCCGCAAAAATAACTATTACAAAAATCTTGATTGTGACTAATCTGTTTCAAGAGGTACGTACATGCCATCACGGACTTTTTTGTAGATCTTTTTGAGATATACAATTAGTTCGTTTACAGTTGCCTTTATCTCTTATCATTTTTGCAGCGTAATCCGTTTTGTCCCTGTTTGAGCCAATTTTCTTACTTACTTATTTCACACTTTCCTTATTACACAACATTCGAAAGATTCTCTGAGTAAGTAATTTCTCAATCTGTATACATAAAAACCTTCTCTAAGAAATAAGCTATCAAATAGTGAAAACGGCATCAAAATCTATTCAGTGGTTCTCTAAATTCAACAGTTTTTACAACAACTGAACTTACAAAAACTACAAACTTAATGGGGGCACGGTGATTATCAGCGATCGATGGCGTTTTAAGCTGTGGTTCCTACCTACACACGCCATTGATCTTCAAACGAATATTATGCTAATATATAAGGTAGATAATATAATAAAAAAACTACATATATAATACACGGCTGCCATTTGTTTAAAGTTATTTTGAAAAATGGCAAACTTATGTGTTTTATAGCATTTATTTGAGCAAAAAGTTTGGGACTTATTAGTAATTACGAAGAAAGGCATTTCAATTATGAATCAAACGTAATTTTTTAAATTATTTATAGTTACAATGTTACATGTTATGATCCTATTGATATTATTATTAAGGAAAATATAAATTCCATTGGAGTAGCACATCCTGAGATACGAGGCGACATTTCTTTCGCTTGGAACGTTGTTCTGTTCATATATAAGGAGCGACGTTACATCGGACTAGTTTATTTCGACTGTTTTAACTTGAACTTTTTTTACTTCGGATTTGCATTTAGCAAACTTTGTTACGGAGTTGTTAATTTTTGATTTTTACAATGGAGAAACTGATAATGGAAGACGGTAAAGTCTCCCATCGCATTGTGTCAATGAGTGGCGATAAGAGCTGTCTATTTAGAGCTATCGCACACTGTGTACTTAACAGTTAGACAGTGCAGGAGGTGGTAAGGG
The DNA here is from genome assembly GCA_929113105.1 of Agrypnus murinus. Classification (NCBI taxonomy): domain Eukaryota; kingdom Metazoa; phylum Arthropoda; class Insecta; order Coleoptera; family Elateridae; genus Agrypnus; species Agrypnus murinus. The sequence goes on along the minus strand of OV816025.1, from coordinate 25,704,852 downwards.
ACCTCATTTTCGGCCACGTGTGCAACAACTGGGAAGAGTTTGAGGTCCTTAGTTCGACTCCCGGCGATGATAATTACCTAACTCCTACCGAATACCAGGCAGAGACGGGCCTCGGTAGGACTTATGGCTCGCTGTGTGAAGTTATTGCAGATACCCAAATCTTTCCATTTGTATTTGAAGTGTGGAGGGATGGCGGCCTCTTCTATCCGACTACATCTCAGGTTCAAGTTGACCTTCATACAAAAAGGCTACTTTTCTCAGGGACACCCTCAGAGGGTCAGTTTGATGTGTTGGAGAAAATTGAAACACCGCGTCAAGAAGGTTTAGAAGACGAAGGATCTGTTCGAATGAAGCACAAAAAAAGGAAATCAACAACAATTAGGGGCAAACAGATTCAAGTCAGAAAGCGAGATGGAGAGACAACGAAGAGTCTGGCCCAAGAGAAGATCGATTTACTGCAATCGAAAGAAAGAGACAATTTAGGAATAAAGAGAGTGGGGAATCAAAAAAGAAAAGGTTGGAGGATAACAGAGATAGACATACAAAGGTCGAACATAAAGAGGCTGACAAGGGAAAGAAGAAAAATGCTACAAAGAAAGAAGATAAGGAATCGAAAAAGAAAAGATTGGAAGATAACACAAATAGACGTGCAAAGGTCGGAAATAAAGAGGCTGATAGAGAGAGGAAGAAAAATGCTAGAAAAAAGATGAGAAATCGAAAAAGAAAGGTTGGAAGATCAGAGAGATCAATCATCGTTGAGAGAATGGAAATAAAGCGGCTGATAGGAAGAGAAAGAAAAATGATAGAGAGAAAGAAGAAGAGAAATCAAAAAGGAAAAGATTCCGACAAACCTTGTGTACGACGAAATATTCAATTAAAGAATCATGTCCGTTCGTTGGTTCGTATGTTCGTTCGTCCGCCAAGATTACTCAACAATATGCTCAAGTATGCATGCATATAAACTGGTAATTGTTTACGGTAGGGGTTAAGGACTACTAAAATAGGTAGGAGAGTGTTGGTGGTGGATCCCAAAAATTAACTTTTATAAGTACAACTTTTTCTTACTTCGTGGATAGACCAGACGAGTGACATGGCCAGAAGGGGACCGTTGATTTTTCAACGGGTACTATGCTAGTTATGTATACATACCAGACATTTTGAAAAGAAGGTTCTAAATAGTATTGAAATAAATTGTAAAACGTTAAATTAGATATAAAATACACAAAAAACACAAACGTATGTGTATAATTCACAGACGGCACCCTAGGACAGCTGTTTAGAGCTTTTGGCTCTCCTCAACTAGGAGCGACTGGTCTGCGAATTATGCACATGTTTGATTTCTGTAGTGGATATTCAAATTATGCCACCTAGTGCGGCTTGATACCGACAGGAGGCACCGCAGTTATTTGATGGTGTAAATGTTATTTCCGAGCTGGTATATAAGCTCGGGTGGTGTGTTATAATTTACAGACGTACTGCTCCTAGCCGAGGAGAGTCAAAAGCTCGAAACAACTGTCCTATGGTGTCGTCTGTCAATTATACACATATTATTATAAAGTGAGTATAATAGTCGTCAGTTTAAGCAATTTTTAACTTTTACGTTAAATTAGATGTTTTGTAAAACAAGTCCTTCTTCCTTTTTAACTAAAAGTAACTTTTTTCTCTAACTGTACGAATATCACACTATAATATCATTAAATTAGTTTGTATATCAAGGAGACCGTTTAGGAATTGTTACTGGTGTTATAAAAAGTCAGCATTTTTCACTAGTACAAAAAATAATTTGGCGGTATGTAACATATATTTTTAAATAGCAGATATTTTTTTATGTCAATAATTCGAAATAAATAGAATAAACATTTATCTTTTCTGTAATAATATTAAGATATTATATTAAAATCAGTTTCTTAAAGGCTTCTTCGAATGCTCGCGAAGCGGTTCTTTCTACGTATGCACGAGTTCAAGTGATAGTTATTATAGAAACCAAAGTTTTTTCGAATTATTGTTAATTATTTATAGAATCGCGCTATATCGACTTTTGTTAGTTATTGTAAATATATCAAAATAATTTAAAAGCTGATGCCCGGAATAACAAATTTTATCTTACAGATGCAGTTTTTGACATATATTATACTTTTGTTTTAAGTGACAGAAATCAAAATTTATTCACAAGTGAAATAATATATCAAAATTACTCACTAGTGAGTAGAACTGTCAGTAGATACAAAATATTCAAAATTTGCTTTTAATTGTTTATTCGAAATAACTACAATGTAATTTATGTTCTATGTGCATAAACGTTAACATTAATTGTGCAATTGTTATTGTTGAAAGAAACCGGAGTATCGTGTAAATTCAACTCCTTCTTCTGACATCCAACTTTAAACTCTTGGTTAACTGTATTGCTGCTGCTTTTCAGCCCAAGAACTTGTTGTGCAATATTTACTTTGTTTTGTAAGGAATCTTCAATATAACCATCAACAACTGCATCACTCTTCCAGCCCCCAAAACGTTTCAGCGTTCTTACATCAGCCCCACAATCCGCTAACAAAGTTGTACCTGATCTTCGGAACGCATGGCCTGTATACATGTTTGAATTCTCTAATTTGAGAAATGTAGCTATCATTGCAGGCATCTTTCCAAAACTGTTAATACCTATTGGTTGCACTGTGCATTTCCCACCACGGTAGCAAAGAAACAATCGCGTGGATTTTCCGTTTTTAGGGCGTAAATTAATATATTTCCTGTACAAATCTAATGGATTAATTCCAAATCCTTTGTTCAGAATAGTAAACGACCTTTTTTTATGGGTTTTTGTGTACGGCAAGTGAATTAAGAGTAAACCTTCTTTAACTTCTACATCCTTGAGCTCCATCTTCACCAATTCGTCACACCTGCATCCACCCGCGATTGCGACAACAGCAACAAGCTGTAAATACGTAGAAAAATTGATTATACCGTTGACACATGTCAAATCTACTCGTACCTTTATTGCTAGAGACTTGTCATCAGGGGCAGTTTGAAGGAATTTGTCGATTTGATCTCTTGAAAACGTCAACGATTTTTTCGCCTCGTATCCAACATGCTGTCTCTTCAAAAATGCAGTCAATTTGTAATATTTGCCTATGTCTACATCTTCATAAACCTTCATTGTGGTTTTGATCATTGAGTACTGCGCCCAAAGCGACGATGACTTGTACTTCTGTGCCTACAAAACACAATGCATGTAGATACTAATGCATGATGTAATTCAATTCAACTCACTTTTTTAGCAAAATATGCCAGCATCACTTCCTCCGAACTGTCACCTAACGAATTTTCCGCCTTCCAATTTTTGAACAAACTATACTCCTTGTCGTAATGATCCTTCGATTTTGCCGGAATTAAATTCGAGATAGCAGATTCTGCGTCTAACTTAATATTTTCTGGCAGACAATCCATTTTACGGATGTAGTTCAAATTGTGAAAAAAGCAATGCAAGCAAATGCAATGTTTATTTCTCAAAACAATCAATTGTTTCGTTGCTACGAACGTTCATATCTACAGTAATACGATTTTTTGTGATTTCATTTTTATTTACAGTCTTTAATTCTTTTTCTATTGGAGTCGCATCTGTAAGATAAAACGTCGTATTTCAAACGTGAGGCAAATACATCATTCGTTCGTGAGAAATTGCCCCACTCGCGTGCAAGCACGCTCGTGGGTCAAAATTCTCACTTACGTATAATGATGTATTTGCCTCACTTATAAAATAATATACTATTCGAAAATTTCAATAAGCAGATTTTTCAGATAACTTACTCCGAAGCGTAAATATAGAAGTATTGTAAATATACTTAGTAGGGAGTGTGCAAAATCTGAATATAATCCTACACGTCGTTTTTTCTTTTGTTAGAAGTATAATCGTAAAAAGTAATTAATCAAAATTTCAAAACATTTGCTTAAATGCGTAAATAAATTAACATTATTTGCTGCTTAATTAACATTAAGCAATTAATAAGTGAATGTACAGTAAATAGTAATTGTAAAAAATCAAAAAGTTATAATACATGAATCAATAAAAAAGAAACAGACAAAAAAGGATGATAATGACATTGATTAAATAAGCAGACAACGTCAAGAGAGCATAGCGCCGTGAATTAATGGCTTGATCTCAGACTAGATAACCACGGTAGAAATCCCATGCAGTTTGTATATATTTTTTTATAATTATATATATTTTTTTAAATTAGATTAGCGGCATCAATTGCTAAGATTATTAGCCGAATTATAATATTTATAAAACAGAATAAGTTAGAATTAAATACTAATATGGTAATAACCAATTAGTTTTATTTTTAATTAACATAAATATTATACATATTGTAACGTTCTTTTTAAATTAATAACAACAATGCTGGTTAATTGTCTATTAATAAGAAAAATATTATTTACATTTACCAATTTATTCTTAACTAATTATTTAACACAATAATTATAAACTGTTTAACGAACTTAAATGCTAGATATTTACAAACTTAAAGTAGATTATTTAAGGATTATTTATTTATTATTACAATTATTAAACATTTATTTATTCACTGATATATTTGATTACTAATTACACAAAGCACATTTCAATAACCGGCCGAACACTAAATTGAATTCTCTTCTATCCGCTACGACACTTTATAACCATATAAACATACTAGCAAACGTTCGAACATACCCGTGTATTCTACCTCGTCTAGCCGCCTGATGCATCATATACGCGGCCCGTGTCGAATCTTCTAGTATGTTCTCGCGGGTGTATGACGCTCTGGAATGTTCTGCCGCCCACATATTGTGATTTCTCTATTTGTTACAATATATTATGTAATTTAAACAATGACTATAAAATTAAGGGATAATCATATGTAATTATTCTTTTTTATGTTTATTTATAAAATAAACAATTCCTTAAAAACGCGAACAAAAAAGGATAATAAATGACCTTCATTAAAGAAGCAAGCAATGTCAACAGACAGTCCAGTATAGCCCTGTGAACGGTCTCTGTATTTTCGTCTAGAAAACCACGGTTCAAATCCCATGCAGTTCCTTTATTTTTTAATAATATTTAATATATTTCATAAACAATTCTCTTTAAATTATAATATTTATAAAAAAGAATAATTACATAAGATTATCTCTTAATTTTATAGTCATTGTTTAAACTACATAGTATATGTATAATATTTATGTTAATTAAAAATAAAATAATTGATTATACATTACCATATTAGTATTTAATTGTAAATTATTCTGTTTTATAAATTTTATTATTATTAAATTAAAAGTTTATTTATGAAATATATTAAATATTTTATTAAAAAAATTATACGAACTGCATGGGATTTGAACCGCGGCTAGCTAGTCGGAAATCCAGCCATTCATCGTCGTCGACGTTGTCTGCTTATTTAATGACTGTCATTTATCATTCTTTTTTTGTTTGTTTTTTTTATTAATTTATTTATTATTACTTTTTGATGATTTTTTACAATTACTAATTATTGTACATTCACTTATAAATTGGTTAATATTAATTAATCAACAATTAATATTAATTCATTTACGCACGCTGTTTGTAGTATCAAAAATCTCTAAAGTTTCTCTAAATATATCGATCTCCAATTATAATGTGTGGTGGGGGTCTAGTTCGAAAGGTTCCCCTTGCCGCTGCCCGCAAAAGATGGTTCGGTAATGTTTAAATATAATCTTAAGATAAATTTGATGTTTCTATTAAAATATTAGATGCTGCTCACAATGATGTCGCGAAAACAAAAACCAATCCTAATCTCCCGTAAAGCCTATTCTTGTCGCGTCATCTGTTGATTCGTTTCAATGAAACGGTGGTAAAAATTGCGCGTTTGTAAGAATTTCTTAATAATATTAATACTAAAATTATCCTTCTTTATCTGGAAACAGAAATTCGATAATTAAATGCAGCAAAATTATTTTGTTCTAAATAGTCCTCTTTCGGAGTTGCTAGTTAAAAGCAGTTGTAAAAAAATAAGATGTTTAATTCATGCAAGAAATGCGTTTTCGGGACTTACAACATTAATTTTTATACTAATTAAGCAAATAATTATTTACCTTAAGTAATTATATGTTCAAAGGATAATTAACTCTTTACGTATGTCTTAACTTAACTAACTAACATAACGTCTTCTAAAATTTACTTTAATGGCTATGTATATAAAATAATCTAGCTAACTGTGAGATATAAATAATGTTACATTTTCAGTGTTTTCAGTGCCAGTATAATTTTACACTATAATCAAATCTAGCATACGCTTTAAAGTTCTAGTAAAAAGATTTCCCTGAAATAAAATACATGTTTCTCTGTTACAGCCCCTTTAAGAGAAGTAAATGCCGAGGAAATATCGGACGCCGAGGAGGTGGTCGAAGACGACGATTCCACCACACATACCCTGGACAGGCTTAGCTCAGCCGCTACGTGCCTGGTTGCTGGGGTCGAGTACACTCATGGACAACAGGTAGGTGCTTTGTCCGTCTTTTTTGTTGACAAAAAATGACTCGAAATTATTGAATGACACATTTTGTCTGGATGTGTATACGCAAGAGAATTCTCTATTAAAGGAGAAGAATTTATTACAAAATTTATGAGGAAGTTTTCTCCTTTTCATTTCCAACCTAATGAATAAAAATTAGAAATATTTTGCTCCCAAACGATTTTATTATTCTGAAAAGTTTTAGCAAAAATTGGAAATAAATTTTGATTAACGTCAAAAAATAAAATAAACTTTTATTTTGTCTTTTCAGCAAAGCTAAAATGAGGTTACAAATGTTTATTTTACAATGCTTTTTAGTCTGACAGGGATGCAACTACAAATTTAAAAAAGAGGGTATATATGTTTGTGCATACTCATAAAAATGCAATCTTATGCTGGGTAAACACACATCACTGCTTTTGAAACAGCTGAACACACAGTTCATTGCAGTTTACATTTTATACTAAAACTTTTCTGATAACAACCTTTGAAATGGAAATTTAAAATTTTACATATGCTCTTAAAACTAAAAACTAGAACATCCTTGTATTGACTCTTTTACATTGTGGTGTAGTCAAAATCAACACTATAAAAATCTAACTTTTCTTTCGTAAAAGAGAACATTGTCGTTAGAAGTTTTCATTGTATACTGTTTTGCATCACACCCATCAAAAAGTATAAAATTGCAATACTGCATATATGAAGAATTTTACAGTCTACGTTAACAGTTTACGAACAGTCGGCCGACTGGAGGAGCTTCAAAAAAATAGAACGGCAAACATATTCAAATATATGGCGATCATCTTGGAAGTTCCTTTATAATCTGCCTCATAAGTTTTCAGGCACATTCTAATATGTCATTTAATCTCAAACGTAATAATAGTGTCAGTTCAGTTTCGGCAGGTAATTGAAAAAAGTGGCTTGGAAGTTTTTGCCAAAGGCCGACTTACACCTCCAATAAATCATGTTTTATATTGATTCAATAATTCTGATCAGTTAATTTTTGAAAACTTCAAACTCTTTAAAACCATAACGAAAGCTTATTATAGGTATAATTTTTTTTAAATTTTAAGAACGACTGTATTTTATAATATATTAAAGGTTTTTATTGTTAATAATTAAAAATATCAATTTGTTTTCAATATGATCATTTCGGATACTTTTTATTTAACAAATCCTTCTTCAGTTGAAATTACAGTATAATACTTACAATACTTATAAACAAAAAACTTGTAAGCATAATTAAAAAATTTCTCTCACATACCTACAATATTAAAAAATGTTATATTTTGCAGTTTTAACTATTATAATGTAATTTCAACTAAAGAAGGACTTATGAAATAAAAAGTATCCGAAATAATTATATTGAAAACAAATTGATATTTTTAATAATCAACAATAAAAACGACTCATTATGAATTTTCCTTAAGAATCACCTTTAACATAACGAAATATATGACTAAGACTAAAACAACAAGAAAATAATTATAGAACGTCTAACAGATGGCGCTCGCACGTTTGTCAGTGTAGAGTCACTACATCTAGTTACCTAAGCCAGCTGGTCGACCAGAGTACCGCAAACCGCCGCCATATTGGGGCAAACGAAGCACGAAATTGTTCATTATTTGTTCTGTATTGAATTTAATCAAATCCACGTTTAATTTAAATAGTTTTTCTTATTCTGAAAGATCAAACCTCTAATATGCCAAACACGTAAAACGTGGTTTTAATTTGTCCATTATCAAAAATCACCATGCTCTGCCCCAATATGGCGGCGGTTTGCGTTACTCTGATCGACCAGCTGGCCTAAGTGACTAGATGCAGTGACTCTATGTCAGTGTAGAGTCACTACATCTTATCACATAGGTCGCGCTGTGAAGGTTAAATGTTATTGATAAAATAGTTAAATTGATTTGAATTGATTTTTTAAAGCAAATTTTCCCATAAGAAATAATTGAAACTCGAATGATTCATTCCACAACTATTTACTATTCATATAAAAATGATACAAAAATACATACTGCAATGGTCACTTTTGAGCTAAAGAGCAAATAATATGAGAAAGTGCATTCGATTATAAACTTTGGAGATTCATTGTTCATTTGAACAATGATTCCAACCAAGTCTGTGGTTCTTGGATATCATTAAATAAAACATAAATAATGTCTTAACGTTATACTAAGATTAGAAAACTCAATATAAAATTGAAATACGAGAAATCAAGTTGGAATAGCATATCTTTATTAAAGTATAACAGTTTACAATATTAAATACAAATTAGGATGGTAAGAGGAAGGAGATCTTAGTTAAAGGTCAACCTGAAAAAGAAAATTATGTATATTAGTTAAGGATATTAAAGGATCATATGAAAATCAAAACAGCACCTTCAATAATAATGCAAAATTGAAATTTTAAATAAAGAATTTAGTTTTTCATAACTATAGAAATATGCATTGTTATTGAAAGGGTAGTAAGAATGATCATAGAAAGGTGATATTTCTGGGGAAAATAAATATAACAAATAAAATAAATGAAATAGAGGTTTCTCAGAGAGATTAAATAATAAGTTTTTGTTTTGGGGAAAAAGATGGTTGTAATTGTAAAAAGCACTTATAAAAAAGGATTATAAGTTAATAAATATTAAATGAAAGTCTAGTGTTTTATTGAAAAAGGACAGTTCAGTGTAAGAATTGAAGGAAGAATATATATATTTATTAATTATTAATAACACCCTACCAACAATTTGGTTTGCTATAAACAAGGGATACTTAAACATAAATAACATTATAAACATGACAATACTTACTTAAATAATACGAACTTAATATGTAAATTACAAAAGAACATATCTTAAAATTAACTTGAAACATATACAAAATATAATATAACGACAGAATACATTTATAAAAGTATTACAATGAACGGTTACTTTTAATTTAGATTTTTACAATATAGATGATGCCGTAATATTTGAACAGAAAATTTTAGTGTTTGCATCGCTACGGTCTTGACAGTCTCCTTTGAAATACAAAATCGTTTGGCGAAGTTTACAAAGAATTTAGATATGGTCCCTCTCGAGCCCACAAACAAACCAATAACTTCGATGTTTAAATTATTAAAATACTACTGAAAAGGAGAAAATAGAAGAAAATTTAGAATAAAACATAAAAGGAGGAAAAAGTTAACACAAATAAGAAGTAATAAAAAAATATATACAGAAGAATGGAAGAACAGTATTTTTAAATGGTTCAGGAATAAGTAAAGAACCATAAGGGTGAGACAATTTAAGAAAAGATATATATAATATAATATATAATAATAACTACTACAACCCATAGCCTAAACCAAGGCCCCAGAAGCTATAAGCTTGTGCGGGAGGGAGGGGGCGATTATTATTATTATGTAGGCCCAATGTGCGGCTGCAGCCGACTTGCAGATGAAACAGCGCAAATCCCACATTTGTGTCACAGCTAAGGAAAACGCAGAAAACCTTAACCAGATCTGCCGGCGCCGGGAGTCGATCGCGGGCCGCTTGGGTGAAAGTCCGGCACTCCAGGCATTACGCTACCAAGGCTGTTCAACTACCAAATCATCATCAATACTTACTGAGGTGTGGAAGAATAGTAGTCAGCAGCAGTTCCTGTATCGGAGGAGTACCAATAGGGTGAGAGGCCATTTCCAAGATTTACATAAGTTACTTACCGGAGGTGCTGAAGAAGTGTGGCCGTAATAATAGTCATGTCAAAGAAGATAGTAACGGGTGGCTTATATGAAAGAAGTATAGAGTTGCCTATCCAGCAGGGAAAAATTGAAGAGTTGGAAGGTTTGGTGGTCCATCATCATAGAGTGCAGAAGAGGAAGATTGAAAAGTGTAAGAAGCGTATGTGCTGTGAAAGTGCAGTTATAGAAGGTTTAAAAGGGAGTGGTTTATCAGTTAACCTAATTGGAAAATCATACATTGCAGATTTAACTAAAGGAAGGAATAACTGTAAGTTGACAGGGTAAGATTTCTTTCTTTTAACATCCTAAACAAAAGAGTGGTAAATAAAGAGATTAAACAAATATTTATTTTATGTTATGCTTACTTGATCTTATATACTTTAATTTGGGAACTGTCATGTATGATATTGCGGGTATATGTGTTAATGGTTGTCACTAACCCCACTTTATTTAATAAAATTCAATAACCACAAATAGGTAGAGTGTTTGGATCATTTAATAAAAGAACCCAAAGTTAGATGATCGAAGTAACAGTCATAGTAAGAACAATAAATAAAATTAAACATTGATATTATTATATAAATATATATATATATATATATATATATATATATATATATATATATATATATATATATATATATATAAAGGCCTACCATATGCGTCCGGTCCAAAAGCGTAGCGCCCAGCGTCCGGCGTATATAAGTGTATATAAATGATGGTATCAGTCAGCGTCTTTTGCAAGCTATAGATTTATTCAGCGTCTGTTTATTTTATGCAAGCTATACGTTTATACAGCGTCCATTTATTTTTTCAGTATTGGCCAGCCTGCTTGAATTCCTTTACTTGTCTGCGGTGTCGAGTTACTCTCTGTATTTCTCAGTAAGGATTGCGTCATTTAAAGTGACAAAAATAATTATGTTTTATTAAAGCTACTTAATAAATCTTTTACTTCCATTCATTTGTGTCTGAATTTTATTTAATTCAGATGAATTTAGTTGATTTTAATATGTATTTTCTATATGAAAACTATTTAAATTGTGTAGGTTAATTTATTATTATAGGTTAAATGCATATCCCTATTTAAATGTTAAATATTAAAAACGGTACATCAACAAACATTAATAAAACGGGTTTTACCCATTCTTGTTATTATTTTGTTTATTAAACAAAGTCGAGCCGATATACATATGTAATAAAATAATGATCTAGACGTAACCAAACCAAACACTTGCAAATTCTATTTTTTGTTAAAGTTGTTTAATCTCTTATTAAAGAACGTGTATTTATCATAAAAAATTGTGATGATACTTATTGCTACTAATACCAACCTACTAATACCTAGTTCTATATTTTAAAGAGCCGAGCGATTTAATGTGTTAATTAGAGCTTCCCGTTTTGTGGTTTAAATCGTTATATCTCCAAACATATTTGACCTAGAAGCCTGATTCTTTTTTTAAATTAAACCTTAAAAATGAGCGCATGCAACAATATTATCAAATATTGCCTAAAGACAAATTTGACAAAAAGAGTTTGGGTAGTCATAGGTATTTAAAGTAACAAAAATAATTACACGGAATTCAAAGCTTTAATCATTCAGTATATTTAATGAATTACTGATGCTGATTTAGGCAAAGCTTACATTATTATTATTATTTACATTTATGTAAATGGTTTTTATAAATTTTAACCATTATTAGTTTCAGAAAAAACAGCTGTGCATTCATAATACGTAGTAAATAATATCATATCTAAAATGTAAGATCATCCTAATATAACAGGGGATTCACCTATTTTTGGTATTAAACACGTTTCTTGTAACCTTGTTATATTTAATTGTTTATTTCGGATCATTTTCATTTGTGTTTGGAATAATATTTTGAGAAAGAAATTTTTATTTGCAAATTTTAGTTTCATCGGAAACCTTTATTTATTTTATTTATCTTTTAAATATACATTCTGGTATTAAGTTATCGATGTTCCTCTGTCAAATTTACAAAACATGTACGAGCCCTAACAACTAAATATGTATTTGGACAGTTTCATGAATTCTATGTTTATTTTTCCTACTAGTGTTCCAAATTACACCATTTTCAAACAATAACCATTAACTTCTGTAAAAAAAGATCTGCAGAAAACAATTTTCAAAAATTCAACAAAACTCGCTGACAACTAAATATTCAGATAGCAGTTTATAAATACAATTCAATAAGATTTAACATCTCGCTTTGGTTTATTCGCCTCTTAAATTTTGGCTGACATACTTCTAACTTGGGGATTACAATTATCTAAATTGGATAATGCCCCATTTGCTGATAATTTTAAATTCAATAACACTAAAGATCCGAACTGCTTGAGGATCATTCAACAACTTTGAAATTATGATTTTCAAACCATTTTTTGGTCGTTTTTGATGTGTGGTAAGACGCACCATCTTGTTGAAAGATTAAATCGCGGTCAAGATCGATTTTTAACGATTGGTAACAAGTTAGCGTTAAGAATTTGCTGATACTTTTCAACATTAACTGTGCCGTCTATGGACTGAAATCATTCTAACCCTCCAGCTGACATATAGCTCTAAACTATTGCACCTTGAGGAAACCTAACCGTACGTTTTAAGCAGTACTTATGGAATGCTTCATGTTTAGCTCCGATCACTCTTTTGCGAAAGTAACCAACGAAAACACCAGACTTTGACTAGTCGCTGAATATGACGTTATACCAGTGATTCTCTGGAACATTGTCTAGGACAACTACATATTTAGTCCATGTCACTCGTCGTTGTTCTTGTTTCTCGGTTAGAAGTTTTACTTTGACTAAATACAAAAACCGTTTATGTTACAAAGGTAGTTAAGGAATACTCAATGCATCAAAGTTTAACGATAACTAACTACCTTATTAAAGAATGGAGAGTCTATCTGAAAACAAATAAACTGTTTGGATTCTTGGCAATTGTTGCGACAGAAAGGTAAAGACAGGATTAAGTGTGCCCAAATAGCTGCAGGACATGATCTGGACTAGCACAAATACATAGAACAAAATTAAATAGCTTATCGGTATCTCCAACGTAAATGACTCCTGCGTGCCATGTTGCTGCTTCACGGCTTGTTCCAAAATGATAAGTCTGGATTTCTTCAGTTAGTTTGCAAGGATAATTTTCAGAGAAGACTATATGGAGTAACCCTTCACTCTTACTAAGACTCTTTTTCAGTGTGTTGTAAGCAGCATTTTGATTTCTAATTTTAAATTTATATTTATTTTTAAAGTTTTCATTTCTTCTTGAACCTCTCCCTGCAACTCTTGAACTTCTGCTGAACCATACCTAAGACTGATAATAAAAATAATATAATATAATATAATAATAATAATATAAATGATAATAAAGTTGTTGCTAACCTTCTATAAGAAGACAGCACCTTAAGAAAAAGAAGATGTAAAAAAGGCCGCAAAGTTAGAAAATGTAACAGTTTTATCGAGCTTACTAAATATTTCTGAATTTGTTTTTACTCATGCTGTTCTATACAATATCGACTCCTTTGCCTTCTTCAACATACCAATACAAATTAGCTTGGGGCAACGTATGATAGCCTAATAAAAACAGGATGCCAATAAAACTGAAAAGTTTTCCCCTTGTAAATATAAAATCGTGTGTATTATTTATCATGAGCCTACTTTACAAAAAATCGCAATACTATATCTTGAACTTCATCATCAAAAAGTTTTAGAAAAATATCCAGCGGTGATTGACCTGCCAAATGATTTTTTAGCTGTTCAATTTTTTTGTGTTCTCTTCGTCGGGCAAGTTCAGATACAAAAAGAAACCTCTCTGCACTTGGGTTTCTGGTTATTTGTTTTGAGCAAACTTGAGAATGTGAAAAGAAGAAGAAAGCATTTAAGTAGAAAAAAACTGAAAACAATACAGTTATGAAAACACCTGAAGAAAAACTAATGCCCATCTCTGAATAAAAAAAAACTTCAGGGAAACGTTTTGTTGGACTTGGACCTCGAAAAGGAAAAAGCAATGAGAAATAAGCAATCCGTACACTAGTATTGCATGACTCGCTGGTGAAACCTTGGAGAGTTGCTGGAGGTCAAGAAAACCAACGGAAAAGATTTTAAGTGCTTTGTTGATGTCCATTGATATTCGACACTACCGTCTTTATAGTTTAGCAAATAAAACAATTGGCCTTGCACACAAAACAAAAATATCCTACAGTACATTCTCTCGATGCCATCCCTATGTTATTACCGTCTATATTATGTATGCAAACCTAATGAAATAAACAGAGATACCTGTTTGTACAAGCAACGTGCAAACATAAGTTTCAAACCACAAAAACTAAAACCACTAAAACTTGTAGATAATGACAATTCATATGAACTCCTGTAACATGTAGTAAGGCTTCCCGTATTGCATATGTATGGCAGGTCTCTGAAATGTCAAAATAAAATGAAGAAAAGGTTCAATTTCAGGTTAAGATTGCAGCTAAAATCAATGTTACTAAACCTGTCCGAGAGTTGCAGGGAGAGGTTCAAGAAGAAATAAAAACTTTAAAAATAAATATAAATTTAACATTAAAAATAAAAATGGTGCTTACAACACACTGAAAAACAGTCTTAGTAAGAATGAAGGGTTACTACATATAGACTTCTCTGAAAATTATGCTTGCAAACTAGCTGAAGAAATCCAGACTTATAATTTTGGAGCAAGCCGTGAGGAAGCAACATTGTACGCAGGAGTCACTTACGTTGGAGATACGATAAGCTATTTAATTTTGTTTTATGTATTTCTGCTAGTCCTAAGACCTTGAACTGCTTCTCTAGTTCCAATGCCTAAGCGAAAACCAAATTGTTCTTCTCCTACATATTGTCCGCATTTTGTGTACTCGTTGATGCATGTTCTTAGCATTATCTACAGTACATGGCTCATCAGGCTAATCAATCGGTACTGTGAGCACTGTTTTACTTCGCTCTTTTTAGGTATCGGAATAAAAATAGGTTGGGTCCAGTCGTGTGGTACGATTCCTGTATAGTATATTCTATTTAAGAAAGATGTTAAGATGTTGAGGCTTTCATCGTCTAATACTTTACGCATCTCAGTATAGACGTTATCTTCACCTGGGACTCTACGTGTTTTGATAGTTTTATTGCGTGTTTCACTTCTGCTATAATAATTTTCAATGGCTAATCTTGATCTATTTCTCTTGGTTCTGGTTACATTCTGATATCATCAAAAAGCTCTTGTATATAGCTTGTCAAAATCTCTTCTATCTCGTCTGGGTCTATTGTTTTTTTGTTACTATCTGTGACTAAGATATCGTGTTACTGGGTTTTATTTCCAGTTATTCCTTTTATCTTCTTTTTTGTGCGTTAAAGAAATCATGCTTTCTTGGCAGCTCTTCGAGTACTTGACAACGTTTCTCCATCCAGGTCTCCTTTGCCTCTCTTATAAGCCTTGTAATCTTTTTATGGATTTCTTTATATTTATTATAGTCTTTATGTTTGTACTTCCTTCTTTCGTTCATCAATAAAAGGATTCTTTCCGTCATCCATTTCTGTTTTGCTCTCTGCTCTTGGTTTTCCAATTCATTTTCTTGTACTCCATGTTTACATTTTTAATAGACTGCCAAAAGTTTTCCATTGTTTCTGTTTCCAATTATACCATTTCCCTAAACTTACTATTCAAAACTCGTGTTATTTCCTCTTTTATTTGTGGTTCCCCCAATTTCTCAAAGTTAGGTCTTGTTTTATTTCTCTTCCGGATTTTCTTCAATTTAATCTCACGTTTTTCAGCTACGGGGTTCTGATCAGATCTTATGTCTGATCCAGGATAAGTTCTTACACTTTAATTCCGTTTCTATATCGTTATCAATCAGTATGTAATCTATTTGATTATTTATGATATTTCCTTCATTGTCTCCTGGTCCTAAGTGCACTCTAAGTGTACAATCGCCTTTCTGGAAGTTGGAACCAGGTGTTTGCTACCATTAAGTTTTCTTCATTACAGAACCAGATATCCCACCTATCGTGTCGTTTGCAAATACCATGGTCTCCAACAATATATTGAACTCTTCCTTTACCTATCTTTCCGTTGAAGTCACCCATGATTATATTCATTTCATTCTTTTTGGTAAATCTTAGTAGGTAATTTTTACATCATGAATGAAAAACTCATGCAGTATGGAGTATTCTCGTGCAACTTATATTACTAGATGAACAGATAGTTCCATATTTTGGACGGCACTCGCAACAAAATGCTTCTAAAAGTAAAACCGGTAAGATTCGGTTTCAAATTATGGTATATCTGATCAGATGAAGGGTATTTATACAAGTTATCCTCCAAATAATAAAAAATCAAGACTTGGGTTGGGAGGTGACTTTTGTTTTTTATCTACTATCTATTGTAGAGAATAACCATAATCATAATATTTTCCTAGACAACTTCTTTTCTTCATATAAATTATTTGACAAGCACACACTATAATGTTGGACCATTGAAAACTGCAAAAAATTATGACGCAAAGGAAAAGAAAAAAACTACTGTACCACTCAAAAGCTACTGTACTATCAAAACAAAAGGAAATAGTGACGTTAACGAAGAAAATAAAGTAAAAACCTTCCCAAGGATCTTGTATGGTTTCTCTATTTCTTAGAAAATCAAATGTAACTGAACAAAACGGTTCATTGTGATGCAATGAAGAAGTACATCACATGCTCAAAGAAATTCAGTGTGTCTAAAAAAAATCCCAACCTATTGCTTGGTCTTGGAGGGATTCAACTCCTAAAAGTGGTACTGTCATGCATTGGGCTGTACCTCAAAGACAGTGGAGCTTCGAATATCCTTGTTGAGACAGTATAATTGGAATACTGTTTTCTATTTTGAAACGCTTACGGTGTTATACCAGTGTACGAAGATCAACGCTTGTTGGACAAAGTTAAATTGCTATAAAACTACATATAGTGACATAAAAAAATATTTTGAGAAACTCATAGAAAATGACAGGCTGAAAAAAACTTGGGCCTGCGTGCATGCAGTATAAGAGAGTGTTTGCCACTTTCCTTCTTCTTTGATAGAAAAAATTATGCACGATGGTACATTTTATACTACAATGATTGCTTGAAGCTGGACGAAGGTCCTATAATTTATAATTCCATGTCACTCTTCTAAACAAAAAATAATAATCTTAATTCAATCCTAGTAACGCATTTAAAACAATAATTATTCAAGGCTTTTTTGGAAAATTTGTTTTGGTGGTTTCAAGTGTAAACATTTGCATTTAATTTTACATTTTTTATAATAAACGGGGTTTACACGCGTCAATCAACTTTAAACTCCAATTTATAACTGATGTAACCTACAATACTGTATTTTTATTTATTTTATTTATTAAAGTATTTTCAAGCCGTTAATGCCTTTAGTTTTCAAGAAAAAAATTTCCAAATTCAAGAATATAAAGAAAAATTTACTGGCAGCATAAATAATTAAGAAAGATTTTAATTTGCACGGGCAACTAAAATCTTCAGTAACATGATATTTGATACGATGTTTGATGACGCGACGTCAAATTGTTCATCATACAATTCTGAGAACCTAAAGTGTTTACTTTAAAGATATTTAATTCTTAAATGCCCCGAATGAGAGAGTGACTTTTAAAAGTTTGGACATTATTAATTTTAAGTTCTTTTTCCAGCTTCAAGCAATCATTGTAGTATATAAAATGTACCATCATGCATAATTTGAAAAATATGGAATTTCTGGCAATTTCCCAATTCTGGATCTATTCGCTAACTAGTATTCGATTAAGTGTCATTTTACACAATAATTAGCTTTTGTTTTTTACGTGTGCTGAAATTGGTTTTAAAGGGCGACTATTGTTTACTGTAATAATTGTAGTTAATACGAACATAATTAGATTTATCATAAACAAGTAATAATAAAAATCCATAATAATTCAAGTTCATAGTAAGAAATACGTAAAATGACTGTGGAAGCAGTCTGTTAAAATGCGTTATAACATACACAAAATTACGTCACTTTATAGACTTCCACACCTGCAATCAGTAAATAATCATAGTCGAGAATTTTGGGAAATTTAATCCATGCTTACAAGGAAATATTGTCTTGCTAACAAACAAAATTTTTATAAGGACGTCTTTTATACTATAATATTGAATTATTCCTGATTATCTAATATCCATTTTTTTCTCGAGTCCTATGACTTTGAAAGCTGACTTTATTTTTACATATAATAGTAAAATATTTATTATAGTTATAAATGCTATAGCTACTTTTGTTTTTATCAGACAATAGGTAATAAAAGGTACCCATTTTTTGGGACAATTTTATTAAAAACAAATTAGTTTTTATCTCAGAAAGTACATGCCATATATCTATGAAATTTTTGTAGGTGTTAGAAAGAAACCTTTGGGTTCTTATGCTATTAATTTTCAGACAAAAAAGCAATTCATTTAAGATTTATATAAAAAAATAGGGAATTATGTAAGAAAACATAATTCCCTATTTTTTTATATAAACAAGAGTTTATTAATTTTTTGCTTTCGTTTTGATTAAATGAACACTTTTCATATAGGCATTTTTTTTCAAAGAAATGTTCCTAATTTTAACAATAACAGTGCAATAACAAAAAACCAATTTTTTGTCCAAACCGCTTGTCACTAAATTAATTTTCCTGCGATTCAGACGAAAATATTGTGTGTGTGTGTGTGTGTGTGTGTGTGTGTGTGTTTTGTTAAAGGGTACCTTGTCACCTCCAAAGTAGATACCCAGCGTACGTTGTCACCTCATATATAACGTAAACCAAAACGTCAACTTAACGTGTATTCGATTAAATTGATTTCATTTTCTCTATTTTGTACTTCTAACTGGATATAACTAAAAATTTGCATAATTACTTTTTTTAAATGGCGTCATTACACTATGACATTTAAAACATAATCAAATTTTTAATTGTAACCCGTTTTTAAGGTGTATTTATTTATCGATGACAAATAAAGTGTTGAAATGTAAGATCTGCTGACATTTTTAACAGATGAGGTAACATCAGATGCTGTTTACACTCCTATTATCTTATCGTATATATTTACACAGATGTTGATGACGTGTTCACCCAGATTCTTATGACGTGATGCTCGGCAGACAAAGCGTACACGTACTAAAAGTTTTACTCGTATTGCAAGACATCGCCCGTTTATCAAGTTAAAATTCATTATAAATTTTTGCTCGTCTTAAACACTCGCAAGCAAGTTACTCGCAATCGAAGGTTTTACTGCATTCAGATTTATTTAAAACGTAGCAGTAGACAATATCCGCATTATGTATCTTTCTATTTAATACAATTAATTTTGTTGTCGAGATGTAAATTACGAGCGGCCAATGGTGCTGCATGTAGCTATATAAATCATTTAAGTTTCCCAATCGTTTGTCGCAATGTGACGTTATTACTCTGCGAGCTATATCAAGCGTTCAATCGACAAATTATTCGTATTATTTTTTTTAAACTACCTTCTTAACAAATTTGAAACTTTAACGGTACAATCTTACAACGTTTTTACGTGGAATGGTTTTGATGTCAATTTTTTTTCATCATTTTTATGAAGTTATCATAATAAATGTATAGACAACTTACCATTGTGCATAAGATCGTATTATTCTGAATACAATTTATGCATAAACAGACTTCCTAAAGATTAAAGATTTTTTAGGAAATAATTTTGTACATTAAAATCTATCAACTGACCGTTGTTTTTACATTTTTATTCATTATTATACAACGAGTTCGCGAACATTACGTTCGCGCACGACTCGTTATTACGAGTTGACTTGACGAGTTCAAAAAGGAGTTTTAATGTCAAAACGACGGTTTTGCAGAAAAATAAGTTCAATTGCAATTACTTTATATGATTCCAAAAGGTTCAGAATATAATAAACCCAAAATTAAAATACAACGTAAGTTGCTAATGACATTTTGAAAATTCAAGTATTAGCGTTTTATTTTTATTTAAATTAATTAAAATATAAAGGACCTTTAAACTCTATGTATTATGTGTTGCTATATTTGTGAATAATCTGACTACTTTAAAAAGTCACATTATTATAATATCTCGAATAGGTTACAAGCATCATACAATATAATGTTATGATTATAATGTTACAGTTTTTATAGTTATTTTATTATAAAATTTAAGTACTAGTTACCAATGTGAGTACTAGTTACAAGAAAGTAAATGATACAATAATGCAGGCTGTAATTTGTATTTACTAATTTTCGTTCCAGTTAGTATAGGCGTTGTGTTAAAAAAAGACCGAACTTTGGCAATAGTACGCAGATCGGTTCGCGGAACTTATTCCTATGACTTAGTTATTACTCCACGCTTACTCCGACAAGTGGCGTTATCTAGCAGCAACTGTCGCAAATACAACCTTGTGAGCCGTGTCAGTGTATCTTTGCTTCATGCTGAGCTACAACAGCTGGAATAAGCAGAGTAAGTAAGCGATCAAAAAAGCCCGCATGAGTCGGTCAAACATAAAGGTGATGTTGATAATTTTTTTTTACTGGAAAGGTTTCGTTCATTATGAATTTGCCCTACCTGGCCATACATTAAACAAGTTCTACAGAAAAGCGACGTACATAGGTTGATCTTACCGTTGGTTACTTTTATTAATGTGCTGCTTTCAGATAAATATCAAATTGATGGTTCTTTTCTTGATGTAAAACAAACAGTGTCGGTTAGTCCTAAGGGCACAAGGGCACGTGCCCGTCCTTCACTGTGCATGTCACGAAGAAATATATGATGCTATTATAATTTTACATTTTTTTTGTAATTTTATTATCGGTTGCGAAAAACTGGACTCAAAACTAATTTCCCGTCCACCATCCACGCGCCAAACTAGTATATTAAAGTTTATTTCCGGGGCTCGCAAGAATCTGTCCACAAACGTGTCTCAGTTTACGACGTTCGACGTTCTTCGGTGGAAGTAAAATTCCCCGATTTAAGCCGACCAGTGGAACAAATCTCCCTGTCTCCAACACAGACCGCAGATATGTTTAAGCGCAGGTGGGCCAAGCTATTCAATCGGTAAACTGTACTTTCTATTCAATTATATTCAAAAAGGGTTTTAATCCGGAATTTCCTACCTTATTTATTAACAGGTACTAATATTTTTAAATATCAGTCTTCCTAAAGACCTAGCCAGAATGTTTTTACTTAAAAATTCATATTGAAGTTATGTTGAATTCTAAGAATTTTGAGTTTTTTCGGTAAAAACCAAGCAATTCCAACAATACAATTTATTTATTGTTTCACTTCCTGTTAGCCAATTATATTTATTGTACCAATTTGAATTGAAAGCTCTACTATTGTTGCGATTGTTAGATACCACTAAATTCTGCATATTCGGACATGGTTTTAATTCGTAAATA
Organism: Agrypnus murinus; assembly: GCA_929113105.1. Classification (NCBI taxonomy): domain Eukaryota; kingdom Metazoa; phylum Arthropoda; class Insecta; order Coleoptera; family Elateridae; genus Agrypnus; species Agrypnus murinus. Next base: position 25,683,161 of record OV816025.1, on the reverse strand, counting down.
AAAATATTATCCTCAAAACTAAAACTGTTGAACTTATTCAATAAATAAAGACAATGTCTTCTTTATTGTTTACCACGTCTCTAATTGCACCTGTAGTTGCACTTATTTTAAAATTAAAATTACAAAGCAGATACCACCAAATTTTGCAAAATGCATTAAAATTTGCATAACAACGCAAAACAAACTGTAAGGGATTGGATTTTGATTTCTGGGGTTTCTAGGGAATGTTACCGAATCGACACGAGTAGGAGCTGGGGCTCGCCCACGTCAGCAGGTTCCTTTTGTGATTTCAGATTTTCCTACTATTTTTTAATAATAGTTTTTGGATATAATGTATAAATATTTATATATCATACCTTTTCATATTTAAGTTAAATACCGGTCTTATATTATGATAGTTTTTATTATTACCTATTTTATAAATTTCAATCAGAATGAAATAATGAATCCGAGTAAATTCAAATTTAAATTTTGCTTGCACTAATTTTAAAGCGAACTAATTAAAATATCTATATATAAATATGTATGTATATAATTAGTATAAATTGGTTTATTACAACATATTATATATTTGCACAACAGAAAATCTTGTAGAAATTGTTTATACAAGTTACAGAAATTGTTATAATTTTCAAGATTATGTTTGTGAATATTAATTGCCTACGCAGCATAAACTAAGTCAAATACATAAAGCAAAATATGTATGTATATAAAACTTTTTTGTAGGGCAAAGAAATTCCTCCACAAAAGTTGACGGCAATATTATAATTATTATTATTATAGTTTGTAATTTAGACACGAGATGTATACGTAAATCCAAAGGCATAACCCGAATATAGCGAGATTTAGTGAACGCCTTGCATTGGTGTATTAGATAATCATTAATTTAAAAAATCTAAATAATTTATTGCGGAATTATATTATATCGAAATAGGGCAAACTTCCAAACAAACCTGGGAACTGATAGAGGCGATACACAACAACCTGCGTCGAGCGTTCTTTTCTGTATGTCACATAAACTAAGAGCTGAAGGTATGTCTTTTTTTACAGTGATGCATTATTAAATATTATTAATCTACCAATTTAACCTTAGAAATTTTAATTCTTTTTAATTATTTTAAACATTAATTTCTATTAATCAGCTTCAACGTCAGGGTGGACACTGCCCACCCCGACGATCCGTCACTGATAATACAATAATACAATCAATCTTAAATTGCTTTTCATAGACCAAAATTCCTAAACCAGTAAACATTTTATATTCGCTTGGAAATTTTCGCCACTCACATCACTAAGCGTTTAGAATGAAAGTGTAAGGTAAAAAATTAAAAACATTTCGCAAGATAAATCATATAATAATAAATAAACTTTTACACTGTACAAGAACAATCTGAAATAAATAAATATCAATTATTTATAATAACAAAAGTAAACAGCTTTATAATTTGATGCTTTCGGGACAAGTCAAATACAGCAGACAGCTGATTGTCGCCATTTTTTGTTAGTGTCGTTATTGCGCACACGCTTCTCTTGTCAAATACATTGTCAAGTGTATATTGATGCTAATTCGTTTTTTATACTAGAGTAACATAAACACTAACAAACATTTTTTACCATTTAGTTTCAGTTTTTAACGGCTTTTCCTCTCTTAAAAAATTAAAATTAGAGTCGATAGAATACTCATCGCTTGAATATTCAATCTATATGGTCAATTAATAATATAGAGAGAAAATAGATCTCAGTAGTGAAGAATTATTTTTGTTATAAGAGTAGAAAAAAATGTTTTTTTACTCTAAATTTTAACTCGAAAATCTTTACCCACTATTCTAAAAATTGTTCACCGAGCTGATTTTTTACTGTCTACTTCTTTAATAAACTCGAAGTATATCACGAACTAACATTAAAATGTGTTGTTTTAGTTATTCTGTTACTCTGTCAGGGAATGCAATTTAGTAATTAAATTGTTTTAGTATCGGTATCTCATTAAACGGAATGCTGTAATAGAGAGGAATGTAGTAGAACGGCATTTGCATTGTATCTGCTTAAAATTTAATTACAAAATTAAATGACATTTTTGTCATTCTAATTTGAACACGTAGTTAACAAAATTGAAAACTAAATTGGTTTGGAATTTAGTGCATTTGTAAATATTTAAGTTTAACAATTAATATTTGGTACCAATTCAGTTACAATTAGTAGAATTTAGTCATTTTCTACTTATCTGAAAATATATTAAGAGTATGTTTTTATAGTGTTTTTTTAACTGGTATTATATTTTATTTAATGTAAATGTGACCTTAGTGTTACTATAAAGCGCAGTTAATGTATAAGAGCAAGATAGTTGTTAGAAAGTGATATTTTATGTCTAATACTAGGGACGAGAAGAGATAGAAGACGTCACTTATTAATTTCTAGTTTTTTTTTTACTTTTATTATTAGTTTAAGAAAATAAATTGACAGGCTTTCCCAAATTATGTAATAAACAACACTACAACCATCCGAAAACAGATTTACTTGAAACTGATTAAAATTATTGTTTTAGCCTGAGAATTATTATTAATACCTATAGATGGTCTAAGTTTAATCTCCCAATGTATTTACCAATTAACTACCCTAACTGTTTATTTGTAGGTAAGACTACTTGACTATTTATTTATACTCCCAAATTCGTTTATTACACACTGTACGTTGCACCTATACTTTTCATGTAAATTCATATGTGTGAATTTCAAGATTGTAAAAGGTATCTAGAAAAGCGAAGATACGAAATGAAACTATGTAAATTACCCAGATTACAGATAACTAATCTATTAATTATTTAAATTATTATCTGTGAATGTATTAAATAATGTATTTTATAATAATAAAGTCTTTTTCATTACACACTATTATTACTTATTGTTCGGGCCCCTGCCCTCTTTAGTTATTAATCTAATTAATAGATTAAATAATTAGTTTAGTTTGTGCATATAATCACACTGTATATGTGCATTATAATGTATATGTAGTTTTTAAGGTTTTACATGGAGTCACTGAGATGGTGCACTGCGTATTGTAACAAATTCACGCAGGTGTTCAGATAAAACATTTGAAGAAAATTCAAAAGGATTTTTAGAATAGGAAAAATATTCATATAGTGCACCTCGTGCTTCGTATTATAGTTATTTTCCCACCGCCAACTAGATAAGAAGGGAAAATCACCGTTTTATGGGTAAGTACCCAAAATTCTATAGTTTGATCTTTTGTGCACAATATAGTCCGCTCATTATCACAAGGAAAAATTCTTTTGAATTTTCTTCAAATGTTTTATCTGAACACCTGCGTGAATTTGTTACAATACGCACTGCGCCATCACAGTGACTCCATATAAAATCTTAAAAACTACATACATATACATTATACATATACAAAGAAACAATTTGTCATTGTTTTAGGTGGGGTACCCGTAATCATACATACCCCCACGTTCCCTTCCAGAAGGAAGTGATTGGGATACGCCCAATCAGCGCGCAAGTTGCATAACGGGCAGTCGTGCAATTGCTACCAGATCATTATACATATACAGTGTGATTATATGCACACACTAAACTAATTATTTTTTTATTAATTAGATTAATTACTAAAGAGGGCAGAGGCCCGAACATACCCCTCCTGCCTTTAGCGACAAAAATTGGCAAAGGAAAAAAAAATTTTTTATAATTGTTCCTGTTGGTAAACAAGAATAGAAAAACTAAAATAGAAAAGTCTAACCAATTAAACTATACCAAATGAAAAAAATACTATACCTATACCAGAACATAAATAAATTTTCACCAGGGAAAATCATCTGATCTAGAAAAAATAAAATACATACATAATCTTTAACCCCTTATACCTTTCAGTGTCGAGGCGTCAGACACACCGAGCCGCAGAGTGAATATGTGCGTGTGAAACGAAAAAAAAATAAAAAAATAAAATAATATAAGGTTATTATCGGGTAAGAAGAGGACATACCTTAACTACTGGCCTCTTTCAAATTCCGTGTATAGTGCGCACGGACACTACTCTAACCGTACCATCAGCGGCCGGAAAGACTTCCTCTATAATACCAAGGGGCCACTGCAAAGGTTGCGCACTGTTTTGTTTGATGATAACAACCTTGCCTGGAACTATATTTGGGGATTTAGTATCCCATTTTTCTCTCACCTGTAGAGAGGAGAGATACTCTAAGTGCCAATGGCGCCAGAATGCCTGGTTCATCCGATCTATCAATACCTATCCAGACGGTTAATCGGGACCTCATGAAAATCTTGAACAGGCAAGAACTTCAGAGGCGTCAAGTTAAAAAAATGTGCGGGTGTCAGTGCTTGGGGTTCACTCGGGTCGTTGCTTAAAATACAAAGTGGCCGAGAGTTTAAGATTGCTTCTACAGAACACAAAAGGGTTTGTAATTCTTCAAAGGTAAGAGTTTGGGTACCAAAAACTTTATATATGTGTGTTTTAATGGCTTTTATATTGGCCACCCATATACCCCCAAAATGCGGGCTGGAAGGTGGATTAAAATTCCACTCGATTTTCCTTTCTGAAATTTCACTATGAAAACGATCTAAATATTCATTGGAAGTAACTCATGTATAAAGATCATCTAGGGAAGATTTCGCTCCTATATAATTAGTTCCACAGTCAGAATACAGTGTTGAACATGGTCCACGTCGACCTAAAAGTCGTTTCAGTGCCATCATAAATGAGTTGGTAGTAAGATCGGACACTAGTTCTAGATGAAGAGCTTTTGTTACTAGGCATACAAAAATGCATATATACGCCTTCTGTGTCTTTGTTCCTCTGCGACGACTAATCGAAATGCGTATAGGACCACCATAATCTGTACTAGTATGAAGAAATGGTTTGGCTTCTCTCACTCGACAAGCTGGTAGATCAGCCATAAGAGGAAATGTAGGTTTTGGGCGGAACTTAAAACAAACATTACAAGACTGAATCCGCTTTCTGACTAAATCTCTGGCTCCTAAAATCCAATAATGTTGTCTTAACAAGGCCAAGACAAGGCTAGGGCCTGTATGAAGATTTTTAATGTGGGTGTAATCTACCAAAGCTGCACTAAATGATCCCTTTTGGGAAGCAGTAAAGGATGTTGTCGACTAAATTCTAAATCGGAATTAGATAGTCTGCCACCTACGCGTAACAGATTTCCATCTAGAAAAGTTTCCGCAAATTTAGAGAACATTCTTTGTATTTCGCTAATAAGTGGAATGTGTCTGAAAAATGGGTTTTCTGAACTAATGGTATCAAAGTGTGCTCAGCTTTTTGTAAATCAGAAGCAACTATATGCAATCGAGTTTTCAGAATTCCACAAAATCTAAGTATGTATACTGTAGTTCGAAGTAACTTAAGCCAACTAGAACATCTTTCTATCAATGTGTGAAATGAATTAGGCTCAGCGTCTTCGACTGCTACCAAGGAAACTACTTTCTCTTCAAGACAAGTAGTACTATCTAATTGCGAAAAAGACTGAACTTGCCAGTTTTCCATATCTAATTTCAACCAGTCTGGTCCAGAGAACCAGACAGAATTGCCAACGAGTTGTGTAGGAGTTTGTCCTTTTGAAACTGGGCGACGATTTATAATCATATTATATGGATAATCATACAAAAAAACACTTATTGATGATGCTGCTTAAAAGTTAATAATGAAATTGAAAAATAACACGCCAAAACCTTCTTAAAATAAGATTAATTGGCCAACAAAGGGAGACGGGCGTTGGATGGTAATAATTTAGACGCAATTCCAGACAACATAAATTATTATCACAGAGAATCTAATTCACTCACATTTCTATTGATTATAGCAATTTTTAAAGGTTTATTGATCCTCATATAACGCAACTCAAAATCTTGCAAAAATATATTTATCACTTCCAAAATGAAGTTGAAAAGTTCTCTATCAAAAAGGAACAGGAAGTGTGAAAATCTGGTGACATAGATAACATAATAAACCACTAAAAATGGTCACTACCTTAAAATTATTCTTCAAAAAGAAAACACATATCACATAGGCAACCCATTATACCTGAGAACTAAATTGGAATTTCTAAGCTGTACGTGTGTTTAAGCGCATCTTTAAGCACAAACTAGTGAGAATGCGCAGAGCTAGCATTGCCATGACGGACAAAAACAACTGTATACTTAATAAACTTAATTTATTTTTGAAAACTAATGTTGACGTAACACATTAGTTGTCATAAAAACTAAAATTCTGTCCTAAAATTTTTCGTTAAAAAAAAATTTTTTTTGTTGCTAAAAATGTTTATTTTTTCGTAAATTTTTAAAAAATACAAAATTTTTCATTTTTCAAAAATTTACCGAAATTTTCGGTGGTCATTTTGCCACTTTTCCCGGAGATACAAAAAAATGTTTCAACCAAAACTTTCTTAGAATTTGATTCCAAGATTCCAAAAAGAAAAATTCAAAAAAGTCAACAGGGAAAAAGGCGACAGACCGACAGACAGATTTCACGAATTCAGAGACAAACTTTTTGTTCGTCGAAAATGTATGTCCATGCTACCTGGCACGTATTCATGATGACTAACTTTACCCTTTTTTACTTTCTAATATTGATGTTCTCCTTTTGTTTTTGATATTGATGGCTATTACTGAAGTACTTTTAAAAGACTTTGACTTTTCATCGTGACCCAGTAGACCCACAAAAGGTAAATGATAACTACCATTACGACAGCACTTCTACGTTTATTTCCTTTAAATGTAATTTAAATTTCTTAATATTTTACAAAGTTTAATTTGTAACAGAAAACTTTTTCTTTTAACAAAATAGTTTTGCATCCTTCACCTTTACTTATTATTATTATTCTCCTCCTCTCGATTTTTATTTAGCACGATAATCCTTGTTTCTAGGTTATTCCACTTACATTTTCAGCACCTGGTCGTGTTAATATATTGTCAAGAGAATAGATTGAATTAGCTTTTGATAAACAATGAAGTTGTTTAAGGTACATTAAACTACATCTAAGCTAAACTTTACATGCATGAACAACATAATTATTTCTTCGTTCACTGAAGTTTCAATATCATTATTAATTTAATTCTACTTTTATTAATAATATTTACTAACTTTAACTGTTGTATATTAGTTTTACTAAAATATTTTTAGTAATTACAATTCTGGTTGAGAACTTAGCAGTAATTTCCATATTTTGTAAAGACAAATAAATGGTAACACAATAGTATCTTTATTCTATCAAACAAGAATAAAAGATTAAGGATACACCAACTCATGAAATGATTCTTTAGGTTTAACCTTAAACTCAAATATAAACAAATTTAATTTATTTTTAATAAAATTGGGTAACATATTGATATACTTTTATACGAGCGGGGGTTTATTTCAATTTTTAGTAATGCCCAACGTTACTAAGACTAATGATATGATTATTAGATTTATGATGATAATTTAATTTTGTTTAATACAAAAATTATTTGAATACTAGATACTAGACACAGACTATGTAGATGTGATATCAACAAAGATGAAATACTTAACCCACTACTTGCATACCTTTACTTGAAATAATGCTTGTAACTTATTAAAGCCCCTTGGTGGACTGTCATTCGAACGTTATAAATACTTTTAACAATAAAGTTTTATGGTAACACAAAATATTTGATACTTAAGCTAAGTACTCACAACAGCGGATCCGCAGGCGGATGTCATACGATTGGTCGATTAGCTTAAACTGACCCGAACCGACCAATCGTATGACATCCGCCTGCGGATCCGCTACTGTGAGTACTTACCTTTACTGTACGACTCATAGATATGTACGACATCTCTTTGACAAGTTTAAATTCAGGACGCGGGTATTGTTTTCATAGCTTACTGATTATAAAAAAAAGAAATGAGGCTGGGTATAGACACAAGAAAATTCAAGGGCGCCATCTGTTTAGAAAAGTCATTAAATCTCAATACTCTTAAACAGAAATGAGTATCGGATATTTTAATTAAATTCAGTTATTAGTCATGTCAAGTTACGTTAATATTAGCTAGTTGAAATATATTTAAAGACTTTTATAAATGAATGGTCCAACATTATCACAATATGGTTTAATTCAAGAACAAATTAATTTGTAAATAAACTAAGTAGTTTTCATTTGAGAAAAAAAAAGAATGATACATTTGTTAATATTATAAACTTACTTTAGTCTAGCAAAATATCCTTCAGTTCGTAATACATTGATCGAATTTTTTAATTCAACACAGGAAAGCTAATACATTAATGCCTTTACATCACTTAATCACTAAGCACAAAACACTGCACAAATGGTCAAAATGAAGCAGGAAGATCTGGAAACTATTTAATCGCTGACACCGCTCCTCAATCCTCAACGAATCAAAGTTCATACTAATTGTTTTTAAATTATAATGTGATTAGCAGTCTCTAATCTATATAATTTCAACTATTTATATTCGTCATGAAAAAGTTTATTGGAATACCACTGGTTAATATTTCCAATCTTAAAAAGTTATTCCTTTATTAATTTTTTTAAACAACATTTATTGGTGCAATGTCCTATATTATCTCAACAAATAATAACGAGAAGATTAATTTGTTATGATAGACGTTATTGTGTTCTAAAACTTCCCTTGGTAATTTTAACTTGTAACTAAGATCCCGTATAAAATTAGTTTATTTTAAGCTTGAATCGATTTTATAATTTCTTATTATTATTATTAGCCGTATTGCTAATTTATTTAGATCATTCGGAAAATTGAATTACGATAAAAATACTCGCTACACTTCAGCTGCAAATCTTCGAACTTTACTAAACTATTTATTTGCAGAACTTAACTTTTAATTTTCCGAACAAATTAATTATCGGGGTTTCTTCACAGTTTTCGTAATAACGTTTCTAGTTTTAATTAAATTAGATTACTGTACTAATTCGTAATAACAAAACGCGTTACTGTATACGAAAAATGCCGTCGGCAAAACTACCCTGTATGATAATTGTAGGTCTATTCTTAGCTCTACTATTTTTGAGTACCTGTGGCTAACTAACTAACCAAGGGTTTTGAATTTTGACAAATAAATTTCAGGGGGGAGTTTTTAAATTAACCTATAGCGAAATAGCATGACTTTTTTAATCCAATCAGGAAACAAACATTCAAAAAGCTTACAGAAGAATTCTATGTGATTTTTAGGGACTTCACCGCAACTAAACTCTGCTTACCGAAAATAACTCGATATCCACCTCAATGTGTTTTTTATACGTATGCACTCGAGAGAATTTATTCAAATAGCACGTACAGGAACTAATAAAAATAAACTAAATATCTTTTTTGAGATTTTATTCCTTTGTTAAAAGGGTGATACTATTGCTGAATCTTGATAAATAATAATATTATCTGAATCCTTACTAGGAGAAAACAATTCACAACCGTGAGAACAATTTATTTAATTCGAAATACTGTCTGCATTTTTAAGCCAACTGAAATATTTTAAACTGAACAGGACCGTACTCAGGTTCCTTTATTATTTATGCATATAAAATTGCATTTACACTAGATCGGAAATTTCTGTCCGTTACAGGCTCCGGCTAAATATAAAGTTGTGAAAAGTCTAATTATCCACAAATTGAGACTCTCTTAGGCGAATCGCTTCAATGGATAACTAAATTCTTATATTTAGGGACACAGTAATATAAAAATACATTTATCAAAATAAATCTTATAAATAATAACAACACAGTTTTATTTTTTATTACCAAGTAACAATTAAACAATAAACTAGAAAAACGAAAATTGATACCATAAAAAAATATTTTCTTTTCTAAGAAATAGAAAAAATCTGAAATAATTGTTTATAATTTAACTAGCAATGAAAAATATGAATAAGCTGCATTCATCTCTCTGCATGCTATCTTTTTAATTCTATAATTAATTTTTCATTTATCTCAAAATAATTAAATATTATTTATTTGGAGATAAATTAAATTCATATCAAAACAAATAATTGTTTTAGTTTAACTATAAAAAATTACTTCTTGCAATAAAGAGAATAACTTGTTTACGATACTTTATGCCCTTTCTTGTATCAATATTTATTTCTAATAAATTTCTGAATTTTTTTCTTTCTAAATTTCTTATTACTAATTCAACTAATGGCTACTGAGATAACTGGAGGATTTAAATTGCAAGGATTGTAGTTCCTTTCCTTTTAATTTCCTTAAAATTGGCGCCTTGTAAATACCAACTTGATGTGCTGAAATCCCTGGCATCAGCTGTTTACTATCATTAGTTCGACAAAGAATTGAAGAAAGAGATGTCAACAAGCCATTCATAAATATTTACAAATCAATAAAAGGTTTACAAATTGTTAATTCAAACAACTGTTATTCATCAATGGTAAGTATATAAACTTTCTTATTAGCTAAATTCATTACAATAATAAACATTTTCCAAAAATTTGTCTTGTTCAAATTCAATCGTAGAATTTATTAGTCACTTGTTTAAATCGAGGCACTACTTAAATAAACACTTTTATCTTAAAACTTTCTTAATTAAATCACTTTGACGTTTAACATTACTAAATCTAACCTCAAAACTTTTGACATTTCTAAATTAGATTAACTTAACCTTAATTTTTATTAGTCTGAACAAGACATGTGCACTCTCTGCAAAACGTAAATTGAAAGAGATCTTTTTGTCGAGACAATTGAATGTGATGTTATTTTTGCATAAAGCAAATGCTTGTTGATATTTCTAAATATTCTTAACCCTATTCTTATTTAAGAATCTTAATTAACACTTAGACTAATTAGATAAACTTATAGGAAATTAAATTCCAAATTCATTGGTTCTCCGGATTTCATGCTAGACCTATGTGTTCATTACAAAATAAACCGTCCTTTCAAAGTCGTTGGAATCTAATTTTCAAACAACTATTTATTAATTTAATTACTTAAGAATACCTTTATACATCTTCCAATCTTTACAAATTTAAACAATATGATCTTAATAACATTATTTACATGTTTTTAGATCACATAAAATTCAAATTATAACCTAATTACAGTAATTTAATGAATGTTTGAAAGACGAAACATGATTACATGTTGTTTATCTGATATCATTAATACAAAGCAGACCCTATATTTAAGATAGTAACAATTATGTGATAATGAAGCAGCTTTACAAACCTCCACTAAAATAATGTAACTAAAAGATATAAAAGTTTGAAATACAAGAAATTTGGAACTTACTTGGAACTTGAAACATACAACTGACGAATCTTGTTATCAAGAAAACACATTTTTACTATTAATTGATAAGGTAAGATAGTAAATACTTATATACCTTCCCATTATAATAGACCTTGTCTGTTTTAGGTTAAATCAAAATTGGTTAATCGCATCGTTAATGGGCAAGAAAAATTAACTAAATTCTACAGAAAAAAACTCGGTTTTTCAGATATCCTTTATCTACCTATAGTGTACAAGTGTGCATGTTAATCATAAATAATCATATTTTACTTCATAAAAGAAAGATTACGCAAAATTATCATTTTGAAAATTGAGATTATACAACCAATCTAACATGTCGCTTTGAGATTTCATAAATATGCTTATTTAAAATTATAGTGCGGATGAATTCCTTTTTGCATGTCAAATATCATGACAATATCTATCTATTTTATATTATAGCAATATATAGGAGACTGCACACTTATATCTACCAAACTTGTCTCAGAAAAAGATGAAGAGCCATAATTATTATTTTTATGTCTTAATGGCACGAAAATAGTTTAATTAAAAACATGATCAATTATGCTATCTTAAACAGCATAGGAAATAATGTATAAATAACATATGCTTTTATATAATGGCGCCACCGTGTTTAGACCATTGCCACGCTGTTTACACACTACTTTCTTTGTAGTAAAACTTAAAAATTGTTTATTAAATAGTAGCATTCCACTAGAATTAAATTATATACATGGAATTAAATTTTATTCAGCTATTTAATAATGCCAAAACTCATAAATTTCAGTACTTTTAGTAGCACGATGTTTACATGAGATATGTATAACTTTTATTTACTAATAGTCTTTTATTAAAAAGTTATTTAAAAGCTTAGATGAAAAAATTATGCTACATAATTATAGCAAATTCTGTTTTTTATATATAGATGTAAAATATTCTATCAAGTGAAACGAATGTTAAATGAAATTATAAATGTACTTACCTTGAAAAACTAATTATTACTTTATATTAAATCATACGGACACCTAAGAAATAACACCTTAAATTATTAAATAAATAATTTAAATTACTCATGCATTGAATTAGTAATGTTTTGATGCATAACTACATTCAATTAAACCGATGCTAATAAACAGTTTGTATTATAGAGAACTAGTCTTAATAACATTAAAATAATATGAATATAATTTCTCATCTAGTCTATTCCATTGCGGTACTTATCCACTTGGATATACACTTACGAGCAAATAAATCGGCCCACCTGGCACTTTCATCTTTGAGTGCATTTTTGTCAGCCCTTAGACAGCATTTAAAAAATATATTTATGTCATTTGAAAGGCTATTTATTAAGCTTTAAAATGAGCCTACATTTTTTGTGGATGTCTGTTTTTTAACCTGTGTAGAATTTTAAAACCAAAGTTACCTGCATTTTTTTGGTATTGGAGGTGTGCTTACTTTGGCTTCCATTAGATTTTGTGCTTAAAAAATCACGTGTCAGTAGAAAATTTAAACCACATTTGTTATGATTTGTCAATTTTTGATATTATCTGTTGATAAAATGGATACTGCACCAGAAGTTTCCGCTCAAGTTGTTGCTTTAATTCAACTTGGCCATAGTCAGCGATTTGTTGCTCAAGAACTGAATGTAAGCCGGGCAGCAGTTAGAAGAGTATACCAGCGATTTGTGGAAACTGGGTCCTTCAAACGTCGACCAGGAACAGGCAGATCCCGGTGTACAACAGAGAGGGATGATCACTTCATTATGTTAACCTCGTTGCGAAACCGACGCCTAACTGCAGTTGAGATACAGCAGCAACTTCGTGATGCCCGAAGAGTGACTGCAAGCGAGTGGACAGTAAGGCGAAGATTACGGGAGAGGAACTTGACACCTCGTCGACCTGTAAAATGTCCGAAATTGACTGCAGCTCATCGCCAAGCACGGCTTCGTTTTGCAAGGGAACATTTGAATTGGACCCTGGATCAATGGAGCTCTGTTCTGTTTTCCGATGAGACCAAGATATGTTTGTATAGCAACGATGGAAGAGGACGAGTATACCGGCGACTCGGAGAACGATTTGCGGAATGCTGCATTGTTGAACGCGTTAGCTACGGAGGTGGTTCTTGCATGATCTGGGGTGGAATTTCTCTGGAAGCACGCACGGATCTTGTGTTCATCACCGGGGAAGTGCGTGGTCGCAATAGAAGGGGTTTAACGGCTATAAGGTATGTCGAAGAGATTTTGGATGAACATGTGGTGCCCTACGCCGGCTTTGTTGGAGACCATTTCATGTTTATGCATGATAATGCAAAGCCACACACGGCGTTAATTGTGCGAAACTACCTTGCAGAAGTCGAACTTCGAGTTTTAGAATGGCCAGCGTGCAGCCCTGACCTAAATCCTATAGAGAATCTATGGGATCGCCTTAAAAGAAAAGTTCGGGCCAGAGTTCCTGCTGTAATGTCTATACCACAGCTAATGGTAGCCGTTACAGAAGAATGGCACAACATTCCGCAAGAAGCCATTGCTACTTTGATTAGGTCCATGCCAAATCGTATGGAAGCCGTTATCAGAGCTAGAGGAGGTAACACACGATATTAATAATAGAAAATTCTTGCTCAAATTTTGTTTCAATTTATTGAAAACCAAATTTTTTCCTTTGTACTTTTGTTTGGAAATGTTACCTTTAGGTTCTACACTCGAGAAAAGGAAAAAAACTCAAAAAATGTAGGCTCATTTTAAAGCTTAATAAATAGCCTTTCAAATGACATAAATATTTTTTTTTAATGCTGTCTAAGGGCTGACAAAAATGCACTCAAAGATGAAAGTGCCAGGTGGGCCGATTTATTTGCTCGTAAGTGTAGAACTGAATTGATCGGCCTATGTCATGATATTTCTTTATACCCTACTATATAAAACTAGACGGCAATGGTTATTTTAGGTATAGGATTTGTATGCAATTAAAAATACTGAAATATGCATGCACTTATGCACTATAAAAACGTGAAATATGCACTTAAAAATCATGAAATATGCGTTTATTAGAAATTTTTAATAAATATATGCACTTTCATTATTAAAAAAACACCTGTTTAGCTTTATTTACATTTTATTTACAGAAATTATTTTAATTAGACATCCTATACAATAATTTAATTAATTATATTTTCTAAACATAGAGCGTTACAGTTCACAATGACGTACATTTTTAAATTTTCAAAAGTAAACATATTATCCCTAAATATTGTTTTATATTTTGATAAACTCCGTTCCACATCGCAAGACGTAATTGTTAAATATACTAATAAATATATTAAATATACTAGTAATACTTAAAATTGTTTAATTCTAGAAGCGAATAATGTTTTAGCTCGTCTAAAATGTCTTGGCCAGATAATGCATCGTTTATGCTTTTAATTAAGTGAAAACCAGGATTTTTGTCTATAACGGATTTAAATTTTTGTTTTATAGTCAAACCCTTTGGCCCTTTTACTTTATTCAAAGAAACACCTAACAATTTTACATGCTCAAGAGATTCATCTAATGAATTTCCCTGACTTTCTAATTTCTGAATTACTTTAGCTAGACGCACAGAATTTGTCCAAACAGACAATAATTCTGCCCTCACTTCCTTAGTATTAAAAGCATCCTGTGCACTTTGTATGCATAGTGCATCGTGTTTATTAAGTTTATTTACAAATGCTTTAATAATATCAAAATAAGTTGCATAATATTCTGCTGTAGAAAGCCAAGTACCCCATTTTGTTATTACAGGCTCAGGTGGGAGAGGCACTTCTTGAGCAGTTTCCCTAAATATTTGTATGCGATATGGAGTTTTACAAACAATTTTTTTACATGTGAAATTATAGAGTTTACGTTAGGATATATTTCCCGCACTTTTTCCGCAACTCTATGCATTTCATGGGAAAGACAAGTTAAGTGGATCATTTTTTCGTACAGAACTTGTAAGCCTGCTCCAGCCTTGATCATGTACGGTGCCGCGTCGGTGACGAACAGGAGTACTTTGTTGTACTGTATGCCGTCCGGCCACAAAATAGCCATCGAATCATTAAAAAATTTTGCCACAGAACAATGATTGGTGCTCTTGAAAACGTCCATTGCTAATAGATAGGATTTGGGATTGTTTTTCGAATTTAAAACGCCAATTATAACATTAGCCACGTATCTGAAAACAAAAATTTTATTTTTATTTTATCGAACTACATAATTAGTCGGTTACAAACAATTAGCGCAAAACAGTTATTTAAAAAAATATATATTTTAATCAAGCAAAAATGTTGTGATTAAATATGTAACTAACAAAATAGAAAATAAAACATCCGTAAATTACTCTGCTCTCTTTAATTAGTTAAATTTTACTAACAAAACGAAATAAATTTAGTTTCTAAGCACCTTCCAGTAGTGTCAGTAGATTCGTCAATGGAAACCCATATGTAGTTTTCCGCTACATGTTTTCTAATTGATTTTATGGTCTCTTCGTATAAACGAGGTAAATAATTTTTCCTGGGTGTAGACTCGTCGGCTATTGGCATTTTTGAAATTTCTTCCAGAAAATTACGAAATGCTGAGTGATTAATTTTACTTAACGGGATATCTGCAGCCACTAATGCACTACATAGTCTTTTATTAAATTCGATCGATTTGCTGGACTCGCACCGCGACCGCGCGAATTATTAAGGTACCCCGGTAACAATGTTTGTTTTTTGATTTCAGGGCAACACAATTTTGATGTCGAACCGTGTTCAGATGTTGTGTAACTTGAAAGCGTTTCGTTGCAGTCGCTTTATCGTCGCACACTGTACAATACAACAGCTTATCGTCAGTTGTAAGAACACTGAATTCCTTAACATAACTTCGAAGTGTAACAGACACAGACCGTTTTTCTTTACCCATCTTTACTCTCTAAAATTTCAAACTGAAATGCAGTGCAAATGCAATATCTGAACTGTCTTAATTGAAAGATTACAAGATTAGTAAACAAAAGTACAGGCAAATTTTTCTATGAACAGGAAGTTGTCAAAGGGTCTTTGGAATTTCCTAATACCTATTTATCACAATACCGCAGGATGTAAGTATTTAAATTTTAGTTGAAACTTAACTTTAGTTGAAAATATTAACAAGTACACAGATGGTTAAGGCAGTAAATTATTTTAAAGCCTAGTATTTAACAATAAGCTTAAATTATGGGTTTCCCCCCATAAATGAAAACTCTACCAGTCAGCTATGCTCAACTTTGGTGTGAACCTGTTAAATGGAAAATCTTTTGGTAAATTTTTGTTTCAATTCCAAAATTATAATACATACATCTAAAGTTAAATTGAAAATCAAATTTTTTTAAATAGTCTCTAATATGCAAGTCTGTATAAAGTATTGTCTACAATTTGCTTTTGAATTCTTCCTTTTTATAAAATTTTTATGAATTTGTTTTGTTTTGAACAATATTCAAAGAGAAATATTATGTTGAGATATGTACGTTTGTTTGAAGAAATCTAAATACAAGAAAACTAGATCAAACAAAAGAGTTATTTTTCTAGACAACTATTTAAAATAATTTCATTTAGTTTTAACAAAATAATTTTCATTTAAGTAAAAATTACATATCAAAGAAAATGCAATTTCTGTCCTGCAAAACTTGCTTTTCAGTTTATCTTAAGCGTGCACAATTGGAACTAAAAATGAAATTTTTAATTTTAAATTCTCTAGTGCACAAATCGCCTGCAATGCAGCTTGGCTCTGACTCTTAATGTTAATTTAATGTTAAGTAAGATTAAAAGTTTAATAAAGGAATAATTAACTCGTCTTTTACTAATTTTAATTAATGTTCCTTTGAGTACAAAACAATACCTTTTTTTGCTAGTTTTAAAAAGCTCTCGCTAAAATAACGAATTAACGAAGGAAATCCGGTATACTATAAGTGCAACGTGCAGAAGGGAATAAACGTGGTCGCGGCTTTTATTCTACAGTTCAGTGCGACTCATTACTGTAATTAAAGAGAACTGCGCGGAATTGTAATCGCCTCAGAGCAAGTAGTTCTAGCGTATGCGACTTTGGATATAGTATAAAGAAAATTTTGTTCTGTCTCCTACCCCAATGCTTTTGAAGGGTGAGCTCAAAAAGCTCCTCTCCACAAGCTTGTCCGCCCCTACTGCTTCATAACAGTATTTGTACTTTATAAATACTTCTAATTAATTCCAAGCAGTAATTAGATTAATTACTGTCAAAGAAGCGAGTCAGTTTCATAAAGTTTGTCAAATTTGGAAGCGAGACGCATGAGCTATAAGTAAACTGTAACTTATTTAACTTCGTTAAATACAGAATTAGTCACAAATGCGTCTTAATACGTTTGAAAAATTTGCGTACGGGACTATGCAATTAATTAAGGTATAAAAAGGAAAACAAACTGATATAAATTATTTTCTTAAATACAAATAAAAGGATCAATCTAAATATTTTGTTATTCCTGATTTTAAGATAAATTTCTATTATTTCTCTGTGTAAGATTTTTAAAAGTATTTTGTGGTTACTTGATAATTGAATTAACTGTACGCATCTTTAAAGCAGTTACATTTTCTAGGCCAACTTTTCAACCCGTTTAATTCTAAAGTTGGTATATAATGGCGAGTAAATTCTCTAGTTTTACGAGTGACTTTCAATTGACTATTTTGGAAACGTTGTTTATTAGGTTATAACCTACAGAAACACAAAGGCTATTTTTATATAAATAAATACCTAACCTGCCAAAATATAGCTGTGCTGGAAGTATCAGCTTGATCCAAATAACACTGCTTTAGCTTTTGCCGGCTAACCCCCAATAAGTCGGAGAGGGGCGGGGTAATACAAGATATAAAAGATAAAAGAAACAAGCGCCACTTCGTTTAAAAACAATGCTTATTACTAAAGCTTCAAGCTTATCAGACAAACGAAGAAATAGATCTTCTACTAAAATATGGGCAACTTCCAATATTTTGGTCTTACCGTACATATATACTTACAAATGACGAACTGGAAAGCAATGTTAAAATCATACAAATAAATAAATAATAAATAAATAAAACACACGTAGTGAAATGTAAACTTTCTAAGTAGGGCTTTATTTTAATTGTAACTATTGTCTATTGTGCAGATCAAAAAATTTTAATGTTTAATAAAAAAAACGGTGAATGGTGATTTGTATCACAGTTGACTTAAAACTACCCTAAGACAATTTCACTACTCGAGATCTCGTGTTGCTCTTAAAATTAACATGCATGAATACATTGTACACACATTGTAAATTGTAAATATATATAAACATAAATAAAATGACACAGAATACATACAAGTTTCGACAAACAACCCACCATTCGCAGACCCACGGCTGTTTTATTTAAAGCTTTGCTTAGGGGTTTTCGCTTCACCCTTCGATATCTGTTGTTTTGTTCCGACCCGGTACACGTATAGATGTAGGTACGGACCCAAAAGGGAAGGACCTTCTAAATGAGCCCACGATCAGAGAGGCAGGAACAAGAATAAACGACAACGAACAACAAAACCCAAAACAAAAAGACCTACAAAGAAATCACCCTGTATATTGTATTAATTTTAAATATTTGAAGATTTTTACCTTTCTATAAACTGAAAGGTCTTTTACAATACAATTCCCTCAAGGTGACGGCCAGGGAAATAATATTACCTAAAATAAAGAGACATTTGTAAGATTTTAGCACATTGGCGAAAACAAAAAGAATTTACCTAAATGGTTAGCACCAGAACGTAATCCGTCTAATTTGACGATTGATCGCATATAACTAATCAAGCGATCATTCTGTTGAATGCGAGATTTATTCCGCTAAAGCGAATTAATGTCCAAAATCAATTTTCTAACATATCTCGAACATTCAACTTCTAATGCCAGACAGCCATTTTGTTACTTGACTCTACTATTGAGAAGGAAGCTTAACCGCGCAAGGTACAACTTCACGATAAACAGAAAGAAAGGGAAAACCAGTGACAACCAAAAAACGGAGAAGCTTGGTTTTAAACAGTGACCATCAAACAAACAATGGGTTGTGAAATTCGACGTTATAAGGTTAATGATCTCCAAATACTATTGTCACAAACGGCCATCAGAATTATACAAATTATTAAGTGTTTATTTAAACTAGAATGGAATGCACAATAAAACTAATAGACAAGATCATGCATACACGTGTCCCAAAAGGATTGTCTCCACACTATAAGATTTTTTATTCTTCAATTTTAAGAACAAGCTCTATTTTACAAATATACAATGAATTGCATTACGAAATACACACCACGCTGTAATCTAAATGATAAGATAAACAATAAAAGTCTAAAAATATTCAATAGCGGCACAAACTGATTTTAATTAAGTAGAGAAGTAAAGACAGTAATAAAAATAATGTAATTAATAATAAAAAAAAATAATAATTTTTTCCCAAAGTCCATCCAAACAACTTTTATTAATTTGCTTAATTTGTTTGGATGGACTTTGGGAAAAAATTATTATTATTTTTTATTATTAATTACATTACCAATATCCAAACTTAGAGAAAATGGACCAGTTTTATCACAGTAATAAAAATATTTTGGTTTGGGCGTGCTAAACTTTTAACAACGTGAAAATAAATAACTGATAACAACTGTAACCAACTAAATTATCTGTCAGCTGCGCAATCTGAGTTGCGATGCTAATAGGGAGGAGATTTCTCTGAAGTATTTTTCTTTTTAAATAAATAATAATAATCTTTTAATAAATGATTATTGCAATTATGTAATATATAAAATTCTCGTGTCACAGTTTTAGTTACCATACTCCTCCGAAACGGCTTAACCGATTTTGATGAAATTTTATATGTATATTCAGTAGGTCTGAGAATAGGTTGTTATCTATTTTTTATACCCCTAAGTGATAAGGGTGGTCCACCCCAATTTTTTTTTATTTTTTGGACAAAACTTTTTATTTTTATTTTTTTATGATGTGGCATTAAAAAATACATACAACCCTAAATTTTCACCCTTCTACCATCAACCTCTATTTTTTAATAGCGATATTAGTAATTCAATAATTTTCAACCCCGGTCGATAACTGATCAATTATCACTTGATCAGTTATCCCCGCCAGGCGTCTACCGGTGTCACTTCTGACCCAGTAAACAGCACGGAGTTGGGATGAGATCTCTCTCACACAATAAGCCGTTTCTCACTCCGTACAGTTTTCGGCCATTATTATTATTGTTTGTGCATCAATCGTAATAGTGACGTTTACTTGGATCTCCCGGTTATTTTGCTTCGTAATTTGAACCCACCACGGCTGTGCAACGGCACGCGATTAGTTATTAAAAAATTAATGAAAAACGTTGTCGAAGCCATCATTTTAAATGGCAAATTTCGGGGTGAAAATATATTACTACCACGGATCCCTATTATACCCACAGATGTGCCAATTCAATTTAAACGTCTTCAATTTCCAATAAGATTGGCATTTGCGATGACTATCAATAAGTCTCAAGGCCAAACGATGTCTGTTTGTGGCTTAGATTTGAGCACACCATGTTTTTCACACGGACAATTATACGTGGCATGCTCTCGAGTGGGCAAACCATCCAGTTTGTTTGTGTTAGCTAAAGATGGGATAACAAAAAATATTGTACACTGTATTGCGTTAAGGGATTGATATTGTTTTTTAGTAAAATTATTATAATTAGCGATATATATAATTTTAAAAAATAAATTACAATGAATTAAAAATATAAATGTTTGGTATTGTGTTATTTTTATATTCCATCATCGTTCACAACGCTCCATGCCTCTTCCACTCATATATACCACATCCACACACACTGACAATAAGTTAGTCATTTTTTTCTACTAAAATAATCCTAGGAATAATTTATATGGCATAACAACGTTTGCCGGGTCGACTAGTTTTAATATGTTGTTATAAAAAATAAAGATTGGTTAAAAAGTTATAAAATAAAGGAATTGTCATATAATTTAAGACAACCTCTTTCACACCTGGCCATAACTCGGAGAGCTCTAGTAACAGAAAAGTACTCGCTTTCTTATGATACGGTATTAGAAAACCGAATAAAGAAGTTCTATTCAAATATAGCGCACTTTTATAGGAGTGGCTTAACTATTTCTGTTGGCTGGACAAGAATAATACAAAATTCAAATATATTTTAACTGAATAAACGGAATATATTATATAAAAGTAAATATCATTTACTGATTTATCAGTGATAAAATGATACACCTGTTCATAAAAGACTAGAATTTTCGACCATTACTTATCAAATCTTATCAAATGAACTAAACTAACATACTAAACTAAACTAAAATATTAATTAGAAAGAAGAGAGAAAAGAGAGAGAAATAATATTGTCTATTATTTAGTTTCTTTTTTATACACAATACAGAGAAAAAAATGTATTAATTAAATTTTTTAAAAATAGTTAAAGAAAAGTTTTTCATAGGCGAATGAAATGTTAATACATTTGATATACACATTTTCTTTTTTTATTATTTAAAAAATGGTATTTTTAAATGAGGATTAATATAAAAAACGACGTGAATTAACTGTTCTTGACGTGGAAAAGCGTTTTTAAAAATGATACTTTATTTAAAAACGCAAAAGACGGAGTCCAAGATACAAAAATTAACACAGTTTACTGTTAAGTACAATAAGATATTTATTCGTCGCGAAATTACACAATATGCACTTGCATATTCATTTAAATACTATTATACAAGTTCAACTTGAAACTGGTAATAATGATGTTCAGAAAGACCGAGGTAAACAGTAACCCTGGCTACCAGTTTCTACGGCTTTCTGGGTGAGTATGGCTTGAAGGAAGGTAAACAATGACCCTGGCCATCAGTTTCTATCCCCAAGCCCGCGGTAACTCAGACTGAAGGATCCCATCAAGGTCCGGTGTTTATATATGATTCTGCATGCCCACGTCCTTTGTTTGTTTGCGCACACGTGGCCGTGGGTTGTGTATACGTGACGATAGCGTTTTGCTTCCTTAGCATTTTCATAGAACTCTATGTGTTGGCGGTGCAGCTGCTTCCGCTCTAGCATATGTGGGCGCCCCACTGCGAGGCGTTATCTTGCACGTATTTATAATGAGGTCACACTTCTCTTTAATAATGAATAAATGTTAACTCGTATACGAGGCAGAATGATTTGTTTGAAAAAAGGTTTTTTTCAAACAAGATTATTCTATGTTATACAGTTTTTAAATTTGATACGCGTTCGTTTTATCACTTCAATCTACATTTAACAATTAAAAATTTTCTTAATGATGAGTAACAAAAAGAAAATTTGAACATTTAAAGATTCGGGTTTTACGTTTTATGTTGTTACTTTTCAGATATTGTAACTCAAGATATATAATGTAAGTTATGTATGTAATGATTATTGTGGTGACAATAAAAACTTATGCTAATAATTAAGTAATGCTAATCAAGGAACTGAAAGGCCTTAGCCGCTGATAGCAAGCAGGCATCAATTGTTGATGGCAAAAACATCTATTGCTGATAGCAAAGTAATGCCGAAAACTTAACCGAATTAAAATCTACTTGGTAGTGGAGGAATCACTTGGGAGACGTTCTGTAATTCTTACTAGAACGAAAGGAATAAAATATTAGGATCATGAACAAGAGCAAGTAACAAAAATCATTTCTTCGTGAACAAGTGATGCTTGCGTTACGACTTACTTGTTGTAACTTTTAGAATTAAAAATAACTATGCTAAATTAATGTAAAAACGTTAGCCTAAGTAGTGACTAGTGAGTCTGTGGTTGACATTGGTAAATGTAAGTGCATTCATGTAGTTCGTAGGAATGGAAGAAATCGGATTGTATCTCGTAAACGGAGGCAGCATTCATAGCATTTTTCTAAGGACGTAGGAAGTACTAGGTGAATTGCCCGTTGGAGAGTATGATTGAGTCTTCTTGAATCCTATGATTGTTGAGGAGAATGAATACTTGAAGCTTGATCCGTGGTAGCACATATATTTGGGAGGTTCAAATGTTATTCAGGATTGATCAGCTGAATTTTATCAATGCATGCCTACATGTAATGTCGAGTTGACAAGACTCGCGTGGAAAAATATATACGTCACTACTGTGACTGTTGCACTTGTAGTTGTGGTGCTGTATAACTAGAAAGCCAGTACACTGCACATAATGATAAAAATTTGTAGCGAAATGGAACTGCTAAAGTCCGCGTGAAAAGAACATTTTAGTTTGGTCAATAGGATTTGCAAGTTTGTTTCTTGCTGAGCAAGTAATCGAACGTTCGCATTGTTTTAATCTTTTATCGAGGTCGTTTAATCACGTGACCTTTGCATAAAAATTCGCGTTTTGACGCACCAATAGCATATTGTTTAAGGTTGATGTGAAGTTCAATGCTGCGTATCCGAGAAAATACACTAAACATTAAAATTAGATAGAAAAAGGAAAATCATGTTAATTCCAAGCACACTTTCTTCTTATGGAATCGTTCCGATGGGGGACGACAGAGATATACTTTTCAGGAACTGGAGCTACCGTTGTCATAGCGTGTGGTTCTTAAGGTGGCCGATTTGCATGCTATTTCTCCATAAGAACAAACAACGGTTCAAATAATAAAGTATTGCAGACAAAGTGTTCAGAATTTAACAGTATAATATTTGATCCTTTCCGAGCAACATATTATAATTTAACAACAAAAGAACAAACATAAATTATGTTAAAATACAATTAACTAAGCATTGCAGATTTCGCTGTAAATTTCGATGTAATTATTGTATTTTTCGTAAAATGAAATTGATTACACTGCTCATATTGTAATATGACAAGCACTGTAGGTCATATTAATGATTTATATTCATACGATATAAATATGGGGTTTTATTAATTTAATTAACCGTTGTTTGTATTTTACCCATTTAAAGCAATGTAAATCGATAATTTGAAATGAATTAGACAGATGGCGCATCGATTCAATAAATGAAAATTTAAATTCTTTTACTCAATATTACTTTCTAATAGCGACTTATATCATTCTAAATCACGACCTTCTAGATTTCACGAGACGAAGTCTCTTATCCGGCCTGCCACTCCATTAGTTCAAGTGTAGTAGAAAATGCGGAATATGCGGATATATAACACGTAAACGCCAATTTCAAACTACGCTAACTTCGCGCGCTTTTATACTTTTTGTCGGTTTTGCGCGTATCGTCAATAAATCATATTTTCCTAATCTTTTAAGGCAGTTTTCTTTATTTTTTAATATAATTACGTTACTTCCTTATTTGTTTAAATTTTCGTAGTTTTGTTGCTGTTTTTTCGTTCACTTTAGTAATGGCAAACACTAGCAGAAAAAAGTATAACTGCTGCAATTTGACATTCCGTTTATAATAAATCTTAGGTTTAATAATAACAATGCACAAAAATATTGAAAATCTAATATTAATTTGATAATAGGCATTCATTTTATGTAAAGACGATCACATTAATATAATATACACATACAAAATCATAATATTTATACAACTTTTTATTAAATTTACGTAACAAAATGCATGTAGTAATTTTTTCTTTATTAAAGTTTGTGTCAGGTTTGCTCCACATCGCACATTTTACAATAAACACAACACACACAGAAAAATAAACTAATAACAGTAGCATTGACACAAGCTTACTATGTTTAATTGAATTTTAGATATATGTAAATGTTAAAAATTCAATATTTTGATTTTTTAATAATTACTTATAACTGAATATTTAAATGTTTCATGACTACTTTTTCCAAATAAAAAATAATAAATAACTGCTTTAACAAATTACTAGTGAAATTAAAATAAATAAAAAATTTCCTCCATAGCCACCGAAGGAGAAAATGTTCCCAAGTCGCGTTCCCTCTTTGAATTGCAATGCTTATTTTCTGAATTAGGTAGGCTTCGGGTGCAGTTCTCTTGAAATTGTAGACAGCCGTCTTCCGATAGAATCCACAAAATCTAAAGCTTCTATGCTCAAAGGGCTCATAGTTTCCACTGGAAATGGCACGAAATAATAGTTTTGATTTATTATATTCTTATACCTATTTAACTTCTTCAAAGCTACATTAGCTGCAACTTTTCTAGCTGATATGAAGGAAAAATTTAAATATGACAGAGCTAAGGTATCACTGCATGTACTATCCCAAATAAGAACTTGTCCATTTATTCATGGGATTAGAGTCATTCCATCAGATCTCTTTCCCTCGTCCGTTCAGTTGGTGCCACGACAGAAGGAAATTCGACTGATGCCAAGCTCCTTTTTAAAATATTTAAGGTTGAAATGACGGGCTTGTCGACCAGTACTTTTGGAGCAATTAAGTCCATGAGTACCTTGACTACCTACTTCTGATCCACAAATACATGTGTGCGGAACACATACGTATGTTACATTCAAGCTCTAAGGCAACAGATATTCGGAAAGTATGGTTAGCTAGTAATGTTCCAATAGCTTTTGAGTGGATGACGTTCAACCATGCACCGGATTCATTTTCACAAGAAGCTAAATATCTAGTCTTATCAATTTTATTTTCAAAATTAAAAGTTGAACGGGTAGTTTTAATATTCATGAGATCCCAATTATTCTGAAAGAAAGGGACAACTAGAATAAGAGTAGCCTCGTCAGGGCATTTAAGTTTCTATTATTCCAAATCATCCTTGTAGTACGCGATTTTTAATTGGTCGGTGGGTATATTCGGTAACATCAGTTCGACCAAATTAAAAGTCGTTTTCACCAAGCAAGAAAGGCTGGGAGAACAATATTTGCTACTTTACGAACCAATTCCTCCGAAACCAATTGGTAAAGAAGCTATTTTCATTGCGTTCCGTCCAGATTGACGTTGGCAGTGTGTGTATCGATTTCACAAATAGTGTCAGGAAAGCTGCAAACAGGACAAGTTCGGAAAAGGTAGGTTAATTAGGGATTGCAACGTAATTACGGAGTAAAAAATACGCCACGTGATTATTTAATTTTTTTAGACTCGTGAGCAAAACCTCAAGTTCCTCAATTTTGCTAGCTAGTAGTGGCTGACAGGAAGGTTTCTGAATTGAAGCCCCTAACAAACAAAGGGTATCGTCAGATAATAGTTTTATTTCAGGTGATATTTTCTTTGAATTCCCTTTTGATCGGGTCATCCTTACCAGAACAAAAGTAAATCTCGCACTTTGACGGGTCTATTACTATTCTCAATCCCAACTGTTTGCAATGTTGAATTATGAGTTGAAAGTCCGACAAGACATCTTGAGGTAAATCTCCCAGTGTTTCGTCATCTAAATACCAGGTGTTAAATTCAGATTTTAAACACTCAATTATAGATTGAATAGCTAAACTGAATGCCATCGAACCAGCCGAGTCTCCCTGCTGAGGGGTTACACAACTTACATGTTGTAAAATTTCATCCAACATTATGTCTCTCTCAACTGAATTAAAAGCGTTAGCAAAAACGACCTTTAGGATTATCTTATTGGTGTTTTTATTTTCAGAAATATAGGTACGGAGTGCGTGTACAACTGCTTTACAACCTCCTTTTCTAGCAAACCCCAGTTGCTTCGGTCTAAAATATTGGCCGAGTTTTTCTTGAGTATGCATACACACAATCTTAGCGGCAAGTCTTCTGAAAGTATTTCCCACAGCAATTGGTCTAATTTCACCACTCTTCTTATTAAGTGCACGCAGGGAAGCTCTAGAAAGAAGGTGTACCTGATCCAGCTAAATTTCCATTTAGCTAGATCAGGTTCATCTTCTTTCTCGAGTTTCCGATCACCGAGGCTATTTGAGATAAAATAGCTCTATGTGGAGTAACTCAAAATGATGACAGTGACTTTTTGCAATCAACGCGAAAGTATGCTGATGGTACGACAAGACATTGCACAAAGTCTTTGTTTTCAAGACGTCATCCGAACGGGGAAACATGCGAGCGAGTTTGGTTAATCTATTCAAAATCAACTGGAGCTGTATTTTGTGCTGTGTGTAAACTTTATGGGGGCTCCACAAAATTTGCTACAGTTGGATTTAGTGACTGGAGGAATCCCAAAAGAATTGACGATCATGAAACTAGTCCAGAACACCGTCAATGCGTGTCCGCCTTCATTAAACGCGGGAGAATTTTCAGCCGCATTGACAGTCTTTTGATAGAGCAACTTGCCAAAGAAGTCCTTTACTGGCGAATTGTGTTACTGAGGGTTGTAGAAACGATCAAAATGTTACCCCCACGTGGCCTAGCAATACGTGGACATAGTGAAACAATTGGCAATGTGTCGAATAGAAATTTCTTGGGCGTAATAAAGTTAATCGCCAAATTCGACATATTCATGGCGGACATGTTGTACAATTTGGGGTAAAGATTCCTTCCTACCTTCCTACCTTTCCCATCACATTATCGATGAATTAATCGTTCAGATGGTACAACAAGTACAGGATAAAATTGTAGATGAAATAAAAATGCTAAATATTATTCGATAATAATCGATTCAACATCTGATATCAGCCACATCGACCAAGTAACTGTTGTTTTGAGATACGTCAATAAAGTTGGGTCTCCAGTGGAACGATTCCTGATATTTTTGCCGAACACAGGTCATATAGGCCAACAGCTTGTTGATGCTCTTTGTGCCTTTTTGAACGTAATGGGAATTGACCTTGCAAACTGCCGTGGCTAGAGTTATGACGACGCTGCCAATATGTCAGGACAGTACTCGGGTGTGCAAGCCAGAATACGAGAACTCAACCTATTGGCTACGTATGTACCTTGTGCTGCGCATTTGTAAAACATTGCCCCAAGTTGACAAAATATTTAGTTTTTTGTTGAAAGAAAGTACATAGGCCATTGATAACTTGCAACGATTGTGCAGAGAGCACGAGATGCATTAATCTAATAACAAATAATGCGTCATTAAAATTAAACATAACATTCCCTGTATGTAAATATTATCAACAGTAATATCCCAAGTGCATATAAAATAACCGAATAAATTTTGACGATTAGTGTCAAAATGTTTTGCTCAGTAATACGTCTAGTAAATTTATCCGCGCAACAAATTCCCGAGTGCGTAGCACGAGAGATTTTAGGCGGAAAGATTTTCGAGACACATTTCTTTAATGGCCTTCATGGCCTGTGAAAGGGGACTATTATTATTATTTCTTTAGAGCAAGACATTTTAACAAAACATTGTCAAATTTAATCAGGCTGTTTTATATGCGCGCGGGGTATTCGGCGTGATTATGTCCCGCATAAATAGATATTGTTTGTAAATTATCTATTGCTATTGACATTAGTACAGTTAATAAAGAAATTACAATTTTTAAATATGTTTCCATTGTCTGCACATTCACTTATCTAAGCACCTTTTACAACGAGTTCAAAATTAGTCAATTATACAATTTTCTAAGTGGATTGTACTATAGAAAATTTTATCCGACACTTCATTATATTTCATAAAAACATAATTATTGAACATTTTCTACATACATTACAAATGTATTATTTCATGATGGTACATGTAATAGTAGGTGGCTTTGAAAGTAAAAAAGTAGTTGCTAGTTTGACATTCCTTGGTTTTACGAATGAAAAATAATTTGTATTTGACGTTTCTTCTTTTAGGTTACGAGCGCATAAACAACTGCTATGTGTAATAAAGTCGTGTCAATCACTCTTACACGGTTGTTGGTTCTACTTTATCGTAAACAAAATATAATGTTTAACATTTTCTATATTATAAGGAGAGATGCTTATTAAAATCTGAATTTTATATCTGATGAGATTATATCTATCACATTAATAAGCATTTTACCCTATAATTTAGTTAATACAGAATTTCTTTTATAAACTATGAATTAATAATTTTTTTAGGATAGAGAAAGTAGAACTGACAACAGCGTAGTAATCAATCCCAGCGACTTTATTAGACATACTTGTTATGATCAGTGCGCATTGGGAACCCAAAACTAAAAGATTACCAAATATCTATATGTTTCAAATAACTATTTCTTATTATAAATAACCGGAAAATTGATGGGTTATACCTAGTGTAACAAAAGAATAAACAATCACTTTCCTTATTTATAATGGCCACAGTAAACATGGTGTTTATAAAGAGGTGTTGGATAAACATAGTATAAATGCGTAATGTTTTAACGTTAAATACATCTACAGAAAAAAAACTTCGATCATGGTTCAAAAAGTGCGTTTAGATCTTCTTGAAATTAGTTTTGTTTTTTAAGAAGTTTCTAAATAAATTTGTATACTTCTTAATAAAAAGGAAACATCAAGTGTACTGTTCTGTATCTAACAGGTGTTTTGAAGGTATTTTATTTTTTCGCTTTTAATGAACAAAATAAAAAGTCATAGCATATCATAGCATTACAATACGCGTTAATTTTAAATTTGCCGCCATTTTCATGCCCATTCAATAGTGGAAATGTATGAAACTGCCTACTTTTCTAAGCTTGCTTAGACATTTATGAACCTTGGATAAAATATGGAACTGATGCGAAACAATTTAATTGTTGTCAATTTGTAAAAACATTAGAAAGTTAGACTATGTTATGCCGCTACTTGATATTTTATATTCACGTGCAAATCTTTACAATATCAAAACTATTTTCTATAATCTCTATTCCCATTTGTGCGGCAAATTTGACGAAACAATTTGGTTTTATGCCGCCTCCTTGCAATGGAGCGAAAACGAACGATGCGACATCTCTAGGTAAGGAATCAAAAAATTTTAAAAATCTGCCATCTTAAGGAAGCTTATTGGTGGGGCTCTTATCAGGAACTGAAACGGTTGCAGCTTGTAGTATCCAAGGGAATTTTCATCGAAGTGTTTGATTGACGCCCAAACCGTCGGCCTTGGAAAGCTCTTCCAATTTCTGATCTAAAGAACAAAATAATTGCTTAAGATTCAATTTTAGCGGGACCCTAACTGATTTTGTAGTGTTTGTAATGGTTGTAGGAGACTGTGATAGTGTTTGATTGTGGTCAAATGGTTGGAATAGATGTACTTTTGGAAATAAATCATTTGGAATAGATTCTGTTATGAAATTATTAACCTGTGAATCGTGCTCGTCAAGAACTAAATAGTTAGGTTTAATAAAACAGAAACTATCAATGAAGGTAGGCGCATTTGAAAAGTTTTGTTTGTGTTCTGTCAGTAGTGAACAAATGACGTTTTGATTATCAGTACCTATTTGGGGGTTATGATCGCAGTTTGTGGTTACGAAACTAGTTAAATAAGGAGAAATTTCTAGAATAGTTTATCTAGTCCAAAGGCTCAGGGGAATCATCTTGTAGTAACCAGAAATCTTCAATCTCTTTGGGTGGTGCGGGAGTATTTAGTTTTGGGTCGTATGAAACAGGTTTGTGAAAACAAGAATCCAAATATGTAACTTTACGTTTTTCTCAAAATAATAATGCCCCGCGACTGGGCACCAATTGTAACTGACACGTTTTTCTTTAACCGGAACGAAAACAATAAAACTACAAAATATATCAAGATATTTATAATTACTTTACTGTGATGCTCAAGATTACACGGCTTCAGATCTTGCTCTTTATTACAAATTTGAATATCAGGTCGTAGGTATTGGTTCTACAGTTGTCTAATTGTTAAAAGGAGTAGATAAAGGTTTCAAAACTCCATAAAATACACTAATAGGGCGCCATCTTATTATGAAACTTGATAACATTAATTAAACAAAAAAACACTGAGATCACTAATCAGAAAATGAACTCAAATCCAATAAATTTTGATCAAATAATTAAATATACTCAATAGTATCAAAGTTAGGCTGTAGAAAAAGATATATAAAGCGTTCATGATTATATGGTTCTATGTTGCTCACTTTAGTTAAACTTGAAAACATATTTATTAAATGAATATAAAAATAAGACATAAAAATACATTTATTGAACTTAGAAATTCTGATATTAGTAGCCGGTATAAGAGCTCTTAGCGGTAAGGAACGTTTAAATACAAAAATATATAAATAATCAACATATAAAAAGTGAAATAACTACAAAAATGTTACACGATAAAACAAAGAAATCATATTTCACCATACCTTAATCATGTTGATAAGTTTCAAACAAAACCAGTACTAAATTGCACGAAATTGCCTTTTATAACACCAGGAACCATTACTGCTGAATAGTAAAAACTGGAACGGATTCTTGTAGGGCGGCAGTTAGTTAATTTGGACCCACGATGAATTAACCTTCCAGCATTATGTCAAGAAAAACTATTGGTGATTCAATTCACCCTAACCAAAACTTCTGGTACAACCATATAACTCAAATAACTTTGTTTATTAGATTATTATTGAAAGCAATCCAGTTCTTTATATTATTATATTTTAATATAATCCGTATGTCACTTAAATCCAGACTGAATCTTATCAAACACTAGAACTTTAATAAAAATTTTAACTTGCATTCGATAGTTAATTATAATTTTAATCCTTTATGCGATCCGTAGCTCATCTTAGTTGCGACTCTACTGACTGACTGTCTCCTCTCGGGGTTATCTTACTATATGCGGGATATTTTTCTTAGCGGGGTGCAGTTTAGCATAAGCCAATAAAAGAATCGCAAGATTTCGGGTTGACGAATCAAGATTAGTGCTTCCAGCACAAAGAAAGTCTGGAACGCAATACTCTTTATAACAAACATTGCCAACGGGATGTATTCCGAGACACAGATGGCCTCTTTAAAAGATACCATTTAGCACATACAAACTATAATTCCTCTCAGCAAAATAGATTTTGACAATATTTTCGGAGAATAAAATATTAAAATGTTTATGAGAAAGCTTGAAAGCATGATTTCACACAAGCTAAAATGTCAGTATTTTAAATTTTAACTACGGGATTGTTTGGCACTGCAGGCACCTGTCTAGAAATATTCTTGTTTTCAACAGAAACCACAATTCTTTATCATTTTTTTATACGAAATGACTCCACTAGTCTAAGAAGATTTTAACAGATGTCCTTTAATATATTTTTATAAGGTTTACTTATACCGTACGCCGATATAATTTAAAATACAAGAAAGGCGCAAATCTACAGGACCGCATTTAAGATTTTTTTAGCAACTTCGCGTCAAAATTTCATTAAATCAAGACTGATAAAAAAATACCGTTACAAATTAGTTCAATATTTCGTGTTTGAAGGTTGTGTAAGTTTCGAATAAATATTGATATTTATTGTTGTCTATAAACATGATAAGTTTCGAATGGAGTTTCAAAATGTTATATGGCAAGTTAGAAATTAAAATATTATATTTTTGGAGCTCGTTATCAATTTGGAGAACTTTGAAATATCTATCTGTTAACAGAATTGACATTTGTACATGTGAACTGTCAAAATTATAAAATTGTATTAGATTAGCTGGTAACTTCGCCATATTGAAACGTAATCGTTTCAAAGAATTCCGATACAGTTGGCTGTAGCTGTTGGTGGACAGTCAAAAGCTAGTTAATAAACTATGTAAAGACACTACACACCCTCAGCTTCATTTGGCGGTAATTTTAAAACGTATTTTTTTGTGAAAAACGCAAAGGCCATAGCTGGCGGGATTGTTTATTGTTGCACAAATTGTAAATCGCTCGCATGTAGCATAAGACAAAAATCCAACAACGGCAACCTGTCAAACAGCTAGTTAAAAAACCATATAAAGATAATACGCAGGCGTAGATGTTTTAGCTTCGATCGGCGGTAGTTCCAAACCGGACTCTTTATTTTAAAAAGCTCCTCGTACATAAAAACTAGTGAATTCGTGAATTGTTTTGAAATCATTGCTACAAAAAAAACTAGCCGATTAAAAAGTTTTGTGGAAATTTTCGCGAAACCGAAAATTAATTTGTATCATGTTGGCTTTATATTTTGACATTACAGATCGTGTTTCAACTATTTACATTCGTTCACATTAATAATTTTTTGTACTTTGCGTTCGCAATGGGGTCATTGTGACACCGAAAACGATTTCATAATAGAGGCTATTATAACATCGTTTTTGGAGACTATTTGTTTTGTAAGATTGGTAACATTTGTTTTATATTACATATAAACACATTTAATCTTGACACATTCTAACCTCACAAAACGCGAAAAGTCATTTTATAGTGTTACCACATGTTAAACTCAAAAATCACTAGATTGTAATGCAATGCTTTTAATAGCTTGAATTTACAATTTCTATAAAATTAATGGCGCAAAGTACAAAAAATAGTATATTATACTTGTTTTATAAGACGTATTGTAGCACTCGTTCCTTTGGAACACTCCTCGCTTCTCTCGTCGTGTCCCAAACAACTCGCGCTACAATAGACCGTCTTATACAACTCGTATAATAATATACTATTATTAACATTCATCAAATTTACATATAATAAAATACATACGCATAATATATAATTTAATTTATTTGAACAAAGACTGTTTTTCAACATATAGTAAATATTTTAGTATGTTTTGCTTAATAACAATGTACATGAAAAAATGAGTCAAGAAAAGTTAATGTTTATATATTACTACAACAAATTTTTTATTGGACACTCTTGTTACTTAACTTACCTGCTCAAAGCAGTATAATTTATATTCCATATATATTTTAATGCGGCAACAGATTACATTTTTTTGAAAGATCCTTCGGATGCGGTTTACTTTAATTAAACTCAAGCCAGTTAATGAAAGATACTTACATCAACTAGTACTTTATTAAAGGATATTATAAGCTTTATATTTCTTTTAATGGCTTAGCACTTTTATTATATATTAAAATTAAGTATACGTATAATTTAAGTAAAAAATGCTAAAAACGAGCTAAAAACAATCCAGAAATCGAAACCGTTCAGCTGAGGATAGTTCGGTAGCTTGGTCTAACTAGCCAGTTAAATAGTAACCCGAAAAATAATCCTATAAAATTAAATTCTTCCAAAAAACTACAATTAGGCGTTATAGAATAACATCAGTTAACTTGACGCTGAAAGATTAATAGTTCTAATTCTAGAAATTTTTAAATTAAAGAAACTAGAAACAACTATTGATGTCAGATATTTATGAAAACTTTTGCCTTTTGTATTTTCTAGATGGATCAATCTAACTGACAGAAACCCTTACCTAGCGTGATAATGTGCCCTAGATATTGAGGTGATTTTTGGATAAATAAAATTATATTTATTATTTAATATGCTCCGTGATTCTTTCTTTCTCCCAATAGACTGACTCAGGTTTAATTCGATAGAGCATGAGATAAATGATATATATAAAAAAAAACTTATTGATTCTTGTGCCTGGAAGAAAAGAACTTACTACCAATGGACTTGGACTTCTGCAACTGGACAACAGCAAACTAAACTCTATATGTGAAGAGAAAAAAAATGGATGCTTGCATAAACATCAAATAAACACGTAGATAAATTGAAACACAGTTTTTATTTTTGATAAATAGAAAATCTATTTCAAAAGAGTAAATCGAATAAAATACTTAAACAGAAAAGTAAAAAAAATTGGAAAATCTTCCTTGAGCTTACTCAAATATTTCAAATATTTGTTATCAACCTGACATGCTGGTAACTGGTCTCCCTTTGAACAAACTGACATCAATTAAGTTTATCAGATAAGAAAAATATTTACAATTTCAAATTTATCTAACGAAAAATCAATTAATTTTGTGAATAAACAAATTGAACTTGTTTAAATGTTACAACTTTGTTATCGAAAACACTCAATTAAGGAAATAAATTCTGTATTTATTAAATAATTAGCTTTATGATTTTGTTATATTAAAAATTGAACCAAATCATTTTATTTTGACCAACCTTGTATATTATACGTCAATATCCACTTTTGTACCATCGGTAATATAGGAATCTTCCAAACAGCTGATCTCCATTCCATTCAAGGTCGAAAACCAAATTGTTAAAATGAAAATCAATAAAAATCTTCTTTAATTTATTTTAATCAAATCGTTCACAATTCTCAATAATTGTTGAAGAACGAAATAAATCTTCTTTGATTTAAATATTCAGGTAACTATTCAATTCCATAAACACTTTGTTAAAAATTGTCGATTGTTTACAAAAAAAAACAAGTGGTTATCGCTTAACCTTACTTTATTTTTCAGATTTTTGGTCTGGAGTCGAGCATGGATACTCCCAATTTTTATCTTTATTATTATTTTGTTGTTTTTAAAATAACGATTAAAACAACATCAGACACTTATAGTCTAAAATCAACATTGAGAAAATTAACAAAAACAACCAACGGTCAAAAAATCTCATTAAAACTTAATTACAAAGAAAACTCATTAAATCCAGCTGTACAAGAAATGATTACATGGCTACCCAAGGTAACTCATACATATGC
The DNA here is from genome assembly GCA_929113105.1 of Agrypnus murinus. NCBI lineage: Eukaryota > Metazoa > Arthropoda > Insecta > Coleoptera > Elateridae > Agrypnus > Agrypnus murinus. The sequence goes on along the minus strand of OV816025.1, from coordinate 25,647,465 downwards.
GGTTTACATAGAAAAATATTTACAATAGAAGAAAAACAAAAATAAAAATCCGTTTATACGTTTTTAAGATCAAACAATGCTTTGCAAGACTCCATACAAATAACAACATAAATGAAATCAAACTATACTCAAACTTGTCCAGCATACAGTCCTCCAAGTGCCTGCATTCATACAATGGTGTAAAATATTATAATAAAATCAATATTTGGAAAAATTGGAGCATATCAGCAAAGCCAATACCTTCACAAAGATTAACACAATTTTTTAATATACAGGAGATTGTAAGTTAAATGTACTGTTATAGACATTACAATAATGACCCGTTTTATATATTTCCAGTTAAGTATTTTCCCGAAACTGGTTCAGCTTAGTAGGATCAAGAAAACTCTCTTTTACGTTAATTATCGACAAACCCCATATAAAGAAAGAAAGATAAAATCCTCAAAAAAATTGGATAAACTATCCTGAACATGCAACATGGGTTGCATAAACCATGTTTTACTACAAAAACAATCTAACTGATTGATATGCCTTTTTATGTTTATAAACTTTTTATAAAGTGAGGTTAAATATGTATTAAGACAATCGTAGTCCTATTTTCCTACTTTAACTTGATAAAATTATTTGTAACCAAGCATGTAGCATTTAGATTAAATAAACCTAACATTCTAGCATGTCATCATTTTATTTAATGCATGGAATAATTATTTTTGTGTTTACGAGCTAATCGTAGTCTTAAAATACTTCAAAATTTCAAATCGTTAAGTAAATTTTCAATCTGATGATTCCATATCATCTCAATATATACATATACCTGTCAAGTCATTCTATTTTTTGGGTTTCGATTGCTACATCCTCTGGTGTACTACTCATAATTTTTATTTTTTGGTAATTCTTTTTTCGGTCAATGTGTCGTGATGCGATGTTTAATTGTTCAAGCATAGATTTCAGTTCATTGCATTTTTACTTATGATGACAACATCATCAGCAAAGCGAAGATGATTTAGATAACGTCCATCAGTATTAATTCGAAAACTTCACCAACTTTGTTGTTTGAAGACGTCTGAAGGGCCAGTGTAAATAGTTTTGTAGACATGGTATCGCCCTACCGAAGTTCTTTTTGTCTAAATGTCTATGATAAATCATTGAATATCTGGTATCCACTCGAGCATTATCTAGTGCTGTTAAAACTGATTTTTTCACTGTATCGAATGCCTGACTGGTGTTTGGTATCGCTACACTATGACTGGACTGGTCTCACGGTCCGACCCTTGTTTGGGAGCGGGCTCAGAACGGGGTTAGACTTCTGGACGCGAGGCGATACTAGCAAAATCTATCCTGACAGCGACTGCCAGATCACTGTCTAATTCTATCGCCAGGTGCATCTCCCTGACTAGTCGCATTGCACTGTGGATTAGATGCCGCATGGGCAACCTTGGGCTGGAGCAATAGTTTGAGTCACTTCGGTCACTTAAGATCTATAGGTATGGCCGGTCCCAGGAAGGTTACTCTATCATATCACTTTATAAGAGGTTTTGATGTGAATATATCGCCTCTCATGCCTAATATAGTCCCAGCTCCTAGTTGGTATTGGCCGGATCTCTACTTGGTAGAGTCCGACGGGAGTTTCTGTCAGGCTGATTGGCCTATAGTTCTACTGTAGTTTCTTACCGCTCAGTTTTAACATCTCACTAATTATATGGTCTTCTCCTGGGCATCTTCTGTTTCTCATCTGCTTCAGTGCATTTCTAATTTCGTAAGTTGTTACCTCTGGTAGTTCTTCTGAGCCAATATTTAAAATTTCTATAATAATTCTAAGTTGTTCGGGTGCTGTCGCGGTGTATAATTTTTGATATATTTAATTGTTTTATTGCATCTGATATAGTTTTTCTATCTGAGACTATGATACCATCTTTTTGTTTCGTATTTTAATAATTGTTTTTCCCCCTCGACACGGATTTTCGTAGCACTCTCATACCTTGGTTTTCTTCTGTGACATTATGGGTTGTGTATTGTGTGTACTAATACCTTTCCTAATTTCAATCTTAACTCTTTTATTGATTGACTTATATTCATCTGTAGCTCGTTCACATTTTCTTCTTTATTTTATCATGTTTAAAGTAGCAAGTAGTAATTGTAGTATATTTAACTGATTGTATGGCTATTTGTGACTTGTTGTTCTAATTTATCAATACCTTGTGTTTCTAGGTGCTGTAATCTTCTTTCTACGTTCATAGTTCATCTAAATCACGTTTATAATTCTCTTTTCTTCTTTTTAGTTCTTCTGCAGCTGGAAATCTGTTTTTCTTTATTAATCTTCTCCTTGTTGTTTGCAGATCTATTTCGAATACACCTCTCACTGATCAGTGGTCGCTGTCTGTGTTTAATTGATTGACTACACTGACATCTATAACATAGGGAATTGTTCCTCATTCCATTATGTAAAGCAAAAGTGGATATTTTGAAACAAAATATTTCTTTACACACAACATAAATGAATGTCCCACACTTGGGCGCCAATAAAACAAAGCTTTAATAACACATAAATGCCCCACGATCAGGCCTCAATTGAAACAAACTAGATTCCTCTTATCAAAACAAAATATTTGATACTTACTGTACAACTCATAAATGCTCCGGCTGCTTTAGACATCTCTTAAGCAAATTTAAGTTCAGGACGCGGGTATTGCTTTCATAGCTCACAGATTATAAAAAAGAGGGAATAAGGTTGGTTATAGACACAAAAATAAGTATATTTGGGCGCCATCTGTTTAGGAAAGTCGGGACATTATAATGAAAAATAATGACTTGATACTTGTAAACAGAAACAGGTATCAGATCTATTAAATTTAATTCAATTATTGGTCTTGTTTAGTTATGTCAAAAATCAAATAAATTGAAATATATTTAAAGACTTTCATAAATATATGGTCCAATATTATCTAGTATGGTTAGATTCAAATATAGATTTATTTATAAATCAAATAAAAATAAAAGTCAAAGATAAAAAATTTTCATTTAAGACATAATTGTATATTTAAAAAATATCTAACATAAGAATTCTTAACGGCGGGAAAAATATATGCACATACAAGTAGAAATCAAAATTGATACATGAATAATTATGCAACTTACTCAAGCCTTAACAAAATAATATCAGTACATATTTTGTATCAGTACATATATAGTATCAAAATATTCACAGTGCATTGATCGAATTATTTGATTCGATACCACTTCACAGAATGATTAACACTTAATGCGTTTTCGTTTACATTTAACCACTAAATACCAAAATTAATAGCTTGATGAAACTGCAAAATCTGGAAAACATCGCGATTGCTGACACCGCTTCTTACTTCAGACCAAAGAATTAAAGTTCACAATAATTGGTTTATTTTAAAACTATTTTCATTAAAGTTCCTTTTTAAGTAACCGGAACAACCATATAAGTTCAATTGTTAATTGCATTTATTCAATAAAAGTTTTTCTTAAACCACCACTGCTTAATATTGTCAATTGTTAAAATGTTTTTCTTTATTAAAAGTAGCACAACACTTAAATGTGCCATTTCGGAAGTTATTTAATTGTAGAACTTCCGTTTATGATTTAATTTAAAAGTAAAATCCCGTATAGACTTAGTTAACGTTACGTCTTGATTAATATTTAAAATTTTCCGTTAATAGTGACTGAATTGCTAATAACTGAATTGCTAATTTTTTGAAATTATTCAAAAAAGTGGAATGCGGTAACAAAATACTTGCTACACTTTAATTATAAATCTTTAAATTGTACGAAATTAATTATTAGATTTCTTTACGGTATTTATAATAACAACTCTAATTAATTCAAATTAGATTTCTGTACTTTTCACAACAACTAAACATGTTACTGTATTTGGGAAGTGCCGTCGTCAAAACAACCCCTGTACGATAATAATAAGAGCTCCGCACTCTTTTAGTGTTTGTTGCGGAATAACTTCACTAAGAAAAAACTCGGTTCTACCTAGTGGCAAAAAAATTTTAAGGCTTCCACAGACCAGTAAAAATTAGTATTTTTAACAAAGAACGTTTACGAAAGAGGGCCTTTACCCATAGTTAAAATCTGCCGCGTTTACAATAATACGATACGCTGGGATCGAAAGTTGTTTATCCAAAACCTACTAAAAAGCACGTACGAGGAAATAATAAATTAAAGCCAAATGGGTTTTATTACTGTGTTTTTCTATGAAACAATGATTATAAACCTTGGAACGTTTTAAAATGATCGTTCACACCAATGATAATTTTGCTGATTTTAAAATACTGTTTGTAAATGCACAAAGGTGACTTTTATACTTGAAAGAAAACATTATTTAGCTTAACGTAATATTTGCATTTTTGACGCATTTAAATTTGTTAGACTGCACAGGATCGTAACTAAGAATTCCTTTATTATTTATACTTATAAAATGGTATTTATTAGATTAAAAACCCGTAACGTTACAATTTTTCAGAAGACTTAGACACCAATAGGTCATTTCCATTCTAGATGGAGTTGTGTCAAGTCTGAGTGATCTTTCATTGATTTGAGTATGCATTATATTTTTGTGATCGATTATTTTTTTGATAAATAAATCTTTTTCATTATTTTATATATTATTATGATTCTATCACCCTACACTTTACTTTAAGAGTAAAAGCCTGGTATTGTTATACTTTTAAACAATCACATATTCTTAATATCTTTTGCGGTTATCCTATTCCAATTTTTTTTAGCTGACTTCTTGTCAAGTATCCTCTGGTTAATTATTGCCTGAAATAAACAAGTTTGTTTTTATCGAGAGCGTTGGTTATAACTTGAAAGTTTCACTCTTTTTCAAATGGTCTTGTATTACATGTCAGGATATAAAGCAAAAAAACTAATCCAAGTACACTGTCAATTGGTTGATTCGATAAGCTAAAACTATTTAGAATATATCTAATAAAGAAAAAGTTTAAGTTGTATTTTCTTCCTGCAAAAAGCGTTCATTAATATTTTAAAAGAAACTCTTAAAGAAACTAGATTTCCGCGTTAATCTTTTCGAACATCCATTAGGTAGCAACATATGTCGCGATTGCCTAAAGCAATTTAGCACGAAATTAGCAGATTGTAGGAGATCACGTATAATCGAACGTTTCCACAAGTAGAGAGACAGCAGCACTGGCTTGTACCAATTGGGAAACTACAAGCTTGTCTAAATCTTTACTAAGCTGATTACCAATCACTAATTAGTAGTGCACGTGTAGCAAGTAACGTCACCTGCTAAAGTCGTGTTCGTTTCAGCGGAAATCAAGAATTAAAACGCCCCCCACTTATACCAATTAATCCTTTGAGGTGAATTTGCTCTCTACTGGTGCACGTTCTAAAGAAATTCTCTACTTAGTTACTTTCTATATGTTTGTACACTTAATCTTCTCTCTCCGAATTCAGTTTCTTTTTTATTACATTAAAATTTTGTATGGTTAAACCATGCACTTTAGAGCTTTGATACTTTTATAGGTTGTAGAAAGCTTTTAAGTCATGAATAGTGTATTCAGGGGTGGATTGTATTTAATAGCAAACAGTATGTAATAGAAGCACTTTACATATTTTATATCTTATTCTCTTAAATTACACTGCAATCATCTTGTAAATTTAAGCAAAGTTTATTTTGTAGTAGATCATATAACACTTAAACTTTGTTTTATTAAAGAATATATGCAAGGACTTAATAACTTATGAGGATTAAATCTACTTATTTTTAATGTGTGTAGCCATACAGCTTCTACTTTAATAAATTTTATTAATAATGTATTTATAGTTTCTTTTTAATATTTGCATAAAATGCTGCATTCATTGTGCGTCATTAATCAAAATAAATGTTGTTTCAGTTTCAGTGCATTTTTTTCACGGCAACACTACGGGGGAACCAACAGCTAAGGTCATCTGTCCCTCATCTAACATGCAACACGTATACACACACCCATAGTTGAGGTGACGGAATTTTCCAATTAGAAATATCCCGTCGCCCCAAGTGGGATTCGAGCCCACGCAAAATAGCGGAAAGTTTGATTTTTCTTGTTTAGTTTGCAGCTTTATAGATGATTCTATAATAAAACATGCTTTTAATTAAATAAGATTCTAATTATATTTATTAATATTAAAAACCAAACAAGCACAAGATGTAATCACAAGAAGAGGTAGATAAGACGATCATGAATGCAAAGCCGGTGTAGCTCAGTGGCAAAACACCGTCTCTCTGTGCAACAGGTCATCGGTTCAAATCCCGAAGTTTATTCTTTTGGAGCATATTTTTTTAAATTAATTTACGCACAAAAAACTAATTAAAAATTTTAAAAATTAATTCGAACAATAAAACAAAATAATGTATATTTATTGAACAAGGTTTTAAGAGCATTAAAAGAGACCACACATCTATCTTATCTTCTTACCTGTATTTTCAAAGCAAGTTTAATTTGTGATGTTATTTTATTTTTAGAGTATTTTTTTGAATACCACTTTTCAATACCGTGTTGTTCAAGTTCGTGTTGATTGTATTTCTTTAACAATGTCGTTTAGGCTTGAAACAAAATATACACAGGCTCAATTGAGGCAAATAAAAGAATACAAAAAAAGAGAAGATGAAAATCAGTCGAATATTACAAGATTAAACAATCTAATTGTTTGCTTTCAAATACAATATTTCTTAAATTTGGATTCAAAATATTTTTTAAATGACGAATATTTTTTAAAAGATAATAATGCAGTACCTTTTTACAGGTAACCTGTCACATTCTTGCTTTATGTTTATAAGAGTTTTAGGAGACTTGCCAATGCTTCTTTTATATGTTGCTATTGCTGTTTTTGGTTTTGTATTATATTATTTGTAATAAATGATGTGAATATAACTTCATATACTACTACATACATTTTTATTCATTAAATTTAGAATAAATTTTATTCATTAAGGTTAACTTTTCTTGACTAACAATAAGGTGAATTTTCTTCAAGCGACAACAAATAATAGTATACATACAACAGAATTTTAAATGTTATTGAAAAGTTGTATTAAAAAAATACTCTAAAAATAAAATAACATCATAAACTAAACTTGCTTTGAAAATATAGATAACCGTCCTAACAGTACAATACTACAGTTTCTTAGAAAAACTTCACAGATAGCAGTTGGTTTTAGAAGTGTGGTCCCTTTTAATGTTCTTAAATTCCTGCTCAATAAATATACATTATTTTGTTTTCTTATTCGAATTAATTTTTAAAATTTTCAATTAATTTTTTTTATGCATAAATTAATTTAAAAAATATGCTCCAAAAGTATAAATTTCGGGATTTGAACCGATGACCTGTTGTACAGAGAGACGGTGTTTTGCAACTGAGCTACAACCACTTTGCATTCACGATCGTCTTATCTACCTCTTCTTGTGATTACATCTTGTGCTTTTTCGTTTTTAATATTAATAAATAAAATTAAATGGGATCTTATTTAATTAGAAGCATTTTCTGCTATAGAATCACCTATAAAGCTGCAAACTAAACAAGAAAAATCAAACTTTCCGCTATTTTGCGGATTTAATTTGAAAAGAAATAATCTAAAGGTATAACATTAGATATAGATTATTTCTATAATAATTAGCGTCATTATAGTTAATTTTTTTTATAATTTGAATATTTGTATGACTAATTCTTGTTCCTAATTCAAATAAAACCGGCGAATTTGATGAAATTTGAAAATAAATTGCATCAGAAATATTTCAGTTTAAGTTTCAGTTCGGTCCTGATATATTTAGGCAACCCAAGAATCACCTTTGCGCACATCTGATTTTCTAAGCACCTATACGAGTCTCATTTAATTTGTCTTTCAGTTTACATAGATAAATTTCTATTTCGCTGAAGATTTGTTTTGTTGAGGTCTATCATCACTTGTTCAGGTCTACTAAACTACAGTTACTTTTTAGGTTTATTTCAATCGATCCCTTGTTTTTATAAGAAATTTATTGCTTAGCAAGTTTATTCGCCTGCACTAAAGCCGTTAACCAACTGTTCGGTAGACTTTGATTTACTGTAGAGTGTTCTATGGGCTTTTCCCTGGACTTACGGACTTTTTCTCTTTTTCCACCATAAAAAACAAACGAAGATATACAAAACAAAACCTTTGATCAGTTCAAAGGACTTTTCATTAATTCTTCTCTTTGTTCTAGTACTATTCTAACACTTTTTAGGTTATGTGATTACTAAACAAAACAGTTGCTTACCTTTTCTTGTGATACCGTTTAATTGAATATTTACATTGTTGCACCATTTAAATTAATGTTACCTTTTCTGCAGAAAAAGTATTTCTAAGTACTAACAATGTTTTTCGTTTAATTTTATACACAGTAAGATACAATTTCCTTGTTGATAATGTATAATCTCAGTGATTATTGTCTATGATTTATTATTAAAAATAGATAATAAATACAACATTTGATTTCTGGTAGTGTACGAACTGATAAATTATTAACTATGGTTTATTGATTGGTTTATCTTTTTTGCGCATATCAATCATATAATAATCTCCAGTTCCGGTGTCCACCGAACAATATCTCGAAAACTAGAAGACTAAGGCAGGTGGACCTTGCCCCAAAGGGGTGCATGAGTATATTTTTAATCCTAAAAACCCAAGTGGGTCGCAGGGGGAGCATTTCTTAAAAAATCATTATTGCTATATATCTCTTGAATGACGTAAGCAACAATCTCCAAATTTTCAAAGATTAACTACACTTAAAGCAATTCTAAAAGTAAAAAAATACAGAAATTAGCGGCGTTTCCTCCAGGGGGCGGGAGTAAGACAAACTTTCCAGGAGGAAACAAATAATTATTAAAGAAACTTTGATTATGAGTAATTGTGTAGTGAGTAATTTGTAAGTAATTGTAAGAGTACCTGGCCATACTAATAGAGACATCGAATAATGTTAATGTTAAAAGTTATGTATTATTAATACCAAGAATAACAGATTTTAGGAAATGTTTTACGTGTGATTATTAACACTTGTTGTATTAACAAATAATTTAATAAAATAATTCTAAATAATAAACTGGTATAAATGGCGAATTTGCTGAATATGCTGATAACTAAAGGATGCAATTCCTAGCAGGTACTGAAGAAAATAATAAAGAAGATATTTTACTATTTCTGTAGAAAATAATCGTAAAAATAATTCCAAGAAACTCTTTTCCACAGAAATAGTAAAATATCTACTTATAATTTTGGTAGCCTCTACGAGATTACCCTCTTCAGCTACTGGCATGTTCAGCAAATTCGCCATTTATACCAGTTTATTACTTAAAATTATTTTATTGAATTGCTTGTTAATACGAAAAGGGTTAATAAAACATACGTGAAACATTTCTCAAAATTCTTTATTCCTGGTGTTAACAATATAAAACTTTTAAAAGAGATATCAACCATTAAACAACTAGCACATGCAAATCATTATAATCCGAACATGATTGACACTTTAATTAAACAAAAAGATTATAGGTTAGCTATCAAAAGAATATATCCCATTGACAATCAAACAGAAGACACAAATTACATATCTATACCATATTTTGGCAAAATATCAGAAAAAATTGCACATATACTAAGAAAAACCAACAATTATAAAATAACATTTAAAACCAACACTAACACTTTTTCATTTTTATTTAATGCTAAAGACAGAACACATGATATCATGAAATCGGGCATTTACCGTTTAAATTGTTCTTTTTGTAGTTCGGTATATATTGGACAAACACTTCGAAATTTTGACATAAGATATAAAGAACTACGTGTTCTCGTACGTCATTACAAAAATAAACATCCTGAAAAATCGAATTACGCCAAACACCTTTTAGAACAAAATCACACAATGACTCCTCAAAATAATATTAAATTCCTACATTTTTGTAATAACAAACGCAAATTAGACATTTTAGAAGCCTTTGAGATATACAAACACAAACTCAGGGTACCTTTAATGAATGAACAACTTGAGCTCAGTAATTCTCCGTTACTGGAAGTATTAGATGTTTAATTATGATTTTTATTATTAATTTTTATTATTATTTTATCTAGTTACCTATTTTGTATCTACCTTAGCGACGTGTTTGTTTATAATTATATTACCTTTGATAATGACAGCATAGCTGTCGAAACAATATTGTCAGGTATATTTTAATAAAACTGTGAAACTTTTAATAATCTTTATTTATTTCATAAAACTTTTAACATCCAAATTATTGGATGTCACTAATAATATGTCCAGATACTGTATATGTTACCACGGACTTTCTTGTAGATCTTTTTGAGACCAACAAATCGTTCTCTTATAGTATGTTTTTGTGTCTTTATCTGTTACCATTTTCGAAGCGTAAGACATTTTGTGTTTGTTTTGCCAATTTTATTGATTATTTCTCTTACATTTTGCTCATTATTCGACTCTCGAAAGACCTTTTAGACAATCTTGATATAACAAGACATTCTCCAAGAAACAAGCCATCGAATGGTGCAAAGGGCATTAAAATCTATTTAGTGATTCTCGAGATTCAACAGCTTTTACGAAGACCTAAGTTAATTGTAATTATTTGAGTGCGCATGCACCTACGAATGACGCAGGGTATGTGGTATACAAGCAGATTTCCGACGGCGGTGTTACCAGCAGCTCAACTTTTGTAAATCGATTTCTTTTCTTGCTACATTGATAGTTGAAGCAGGACCAGAGACGGGTCCATTGATTTCTCAAAGGGAGTTATGCTAGTAGGTATATAAATAAAACTCCACCTTACCTGTTTCTTTTGTGAACAATTGTGTTTTATTCCTATTTCGCTTATGTGAAGTTGAACGAAGTCTGTTAATTTTTAGTAGACATTAGCAGGGCCCTAATTAATATTATTTAGGTTATTTTTTTATTGTATAAATGTAACGAATAGCAGGACTCCCTTTCCTATTTCCGTTATAAACAATTTAACTTTTCAAACTAAAAAAATATTTTCCAAACGTACATTAAATTTACATTAACTTCGCACTATTAAGATTATATTAAGTCCACTTTGGAACTTGTAAAAGCAATAATTGACCTATTAATTCAATCGATTCAAGCTTTAATGGAATGTTGGACATCTTCATTACTCATTCCTTTATAACTCATTATATAATCCAAATTATAGTCTATAAAATAATAATACCTTCAAAATGGCGTACTATAGGTTAAAGGAAGCACAATAAAATAGACAAAGAATTTCAATAATCTTATTTAAATGAGATTGTAATGCCGTGTAATTTGATTCCAGTAAAACGAATGCATCTCGTCCTTTGCCTAATGAGGAACAGCAGTGCATCAGATGTGCTTTAACCTTATATTGGTTAGATAATTAGATTTAATGCTTTAATGCGAGATTACGTTTTTACATAACAAGCAGCATATTTCCTCAATACGTCTTTATTTCAGTAAAATGTAATGAATGCTTTAATTGGTACATATTTATTAGATAAACGTAAAAATAAAAAAAGTGTTTAACGATAACAAACAATTAAATGTCGAAAAACACGTTTATAAATAAATTTTATTTTAATTAACGAGATAAATACATTATAAATAAATACATAAAAGCAGTTCTTTACAAAACCCTAAAAATAGGAGGCCCTATAAATTATACTTTTCTTAAAATTTAAAACATTTTTCTTACTAGTTTTTATTATATTTCTTATAGGATCGTTATTGATTTGATTAAACATTGTATGAGTAGATAATTTACCTCTCATTTAAACTATGATCTTTAATTTTTGCGTTCTAATACACAATTGATATCTAATACAAACTTAGAGTTTAAAAGAAAAAAGGAGATTCATACTTCCGAGATGAATTTTCATTTTCCATCATTCGGAATTCTACACTTTTTGTTACGTACAAAATGCACTTCAACCGCTATGACTTCACGTTACGTCACGACTACAATAAATTATTTTTTAATTATAAAATTGATGCTAATTATTAAGAAAAATATTTAAAAGTTGCAAAAACATTTAAAAGCTCGAAGACCTGCACGCCATTACGTTTTGCTCTGATTATCCAGTTATAATAAATTCGTACCTTTGTCACCATGGAACAGTCAATGGAACGCCACTAAAAACGTAAAAACTCACTGGTTTCTTATTAAAATCTGCTATTAGCGTTGTGAGGATAAGGCAAACTCTTATTTTTTTTTAGAAAACTGATGTGATATTGATCACATCGCTAATTAATCCCGATATTGGTTATTTTCTCTCTTGTAAGACTGATAAGACTTCTATCTTCTAAGACTTGTAATCTTATGTTTGGATGTGTCTATTTTTATTAGAATACTTTAAAATAGCTTAGATTCTTATAAAAATTATGAAGTATTCTGAATTAGTGATTATAACTAGATTATAAAGGGATATTTTATTATTATATTAATTGGTACCTATATAACGATATAATAATATCAAAACGTAAGAATATCTTCTAGCAGGTTTTATATTAAATGACACCGAATTTTAGTATGAAGTAAATAAAGATTAGTAAAAAGTTTCACAGTATTTATTAAATTTAACCTGACAGTATTGTTTCGACAGCTGAGCTGTCATTATCAAAGGTAATATAAATACAAACAAACACGTTGTTAAGGTAGATACAAAAATAGGTAACTAGGTAAAAAGATAAAAATAATCAGAATTAAATATCTAACACTTCCAGTAAGGGAGAATTACTGAGCTGAAGCTGTTCATTCATTAAAGGTACCCTGAGTTTGTGTTTGTATATCTCAACTGCTTCTAAAATTATGCAAGTTAGACATTTTAGAAGCAAAACGAAACAAAAAGAAAACTTAACCCAGATACCAGTATCTTCCTTATATTAATCCCAAAATAGTTTAATATACTCTATTTGGGGATTAATACTTTTGGCAGCATCATATAATACAAAGAAGACTAACTACTGTTAAAAAAAACTCACGTTTATATATATTTCAATCTTATTTTTATTAAATATTTGCCACCACAATATTGCCAATTGTATTGTTATACATTTCCACATATCTGCTCTCTGCTTTCATTCGTCTCGGCTATGAAATAAAGAAAGTGCGTCATTGACCTCTTTCAAATATTTCCATATAAATGGCTATACTAAGTTGAATTTCAAATTCAATTATTTGTGTAATAGTGGTAGGTAAATTAATTTTATAATGCGAGTCCACATCCATTTATAAAATCCCGTCATAAAACAGAATTTGATAATAATTTCTGTAGTATTAAATTATAAAATTTCCAGCGCAAAATAAAATGGCACTTGATCAATTTGAAGCACTTGTTATAAAAAAATCACTGACTTTACTGAACTTTGTTAAAACTTTAAACACTTTTGAGATTTTGACATTTGCTTTGTTTACATTTTTTTAACTCAAAACAACCTTAAATTTATTTTATGCTCTACAACAGATACTCACTTCTTAAAGGATGAAATTGGAAGAGAGTTTGTTACAAAAATGGCCGGGTTTATATAACTTTTTTCAAAACAATTGCATGAGCTGCAAATTTTGCATAAAACAAAAGCAATTGTGCCAACTCAATTTAACATAACCAAATTATTGTTGATAAATTTTAATTAACACAAAACTGATTAAATAAACTTATAATAAACACTTATGTTTTCATCACACAACAAGGACTGCATTGAATGTCGATGGAACCTAATTCTCATACAACTATTTATTAACTTACTTACATAAAAATGCCTTTTCACACCTTCTTCACAATTTTAAACATTATACACTAACAAACATTATTTGCATAATTTCAGACATCAACAATATGAAAATTGCAACAAGTTACAGTATTTCAATGTATGATCTAAAATAGCAACAATTATGTTTTGTTGTTCAACTGATATCATTAACAAAAAGCAGCCCCTTCATTGAGGATAGTTACAGTTATGTGGTACCGAAAACAGCTTTACAATCCTCCAACAAAATTATTTACCCAAGACTGTAAAACTTTGAAATAGAAGAAACTCATTACAACAGTGATATCTCGTTAACATGAAAACACATTTTTTCTATTAATTGCACAGGTAAAGTAGTAAATACTTGCATACCTCCCTATTACAACACACCTTGTCTGTCTTATGTTACATCTTACCTTAACTTAATTTAAATGCAATATTAACTACACAACAATATGTTATTTATGATTTAAAGGGTTTTTCTCCATTGTGCGTTACACATTGTAAATTGTATATAAACTCTCTTAAGATTATTTACACGCTATTTATCGTTGTAATACAGCATTTTATATTTTATAATAGCATTGATGACTTATTATTTAGGTATGTGTATTGTTTGTGGCTTGTTTCATGAAAAATAAGCTTTTAGCTATTTAGGTACATTTTATTGGTAAGAGGCTACTACATTGGAAGCAATCGCAGATGTATAGTTTGTTCGAGATTTTGTCAGCGGATTTTGGCAGGCCCTGTGACCGAATACGAAGCGTACTATTTGTGTCATCGCCAACATCCTTACGTCCATACAGTTTTGGTGTTGTATGGTGAACTATTGTATTTGGCGTGTAAAAATTTGTCAAATGTCGTGTTTTATAAATGTACATCTGTAGGATCATAATAAATCTAGTATGTCACTCTGTGTGCCTTCAGTATTATGCCTAGTAGATAACTATTATTATAAGAGCACTCAAACTTTGTGTGGGATAGGCAAGTAGAATTTGCTGACTAATATGTATATATACGTCATTACCATCTTTTCAATAGCTAAATCAAATGATAGAACAAGTGTCTCGTGAAGAACAAGATTACTGGACAAGCTACGGGTTCCACGTTTGAATCGTGTCATATCTTCCGTTGCGGTTCTCAATATGACACGGTACTATGCAAGAAATTTCTGCGACTCCTATGTTTATAATAATTAATAAATTACATTCGACATAAGTATATGTATCATAAAAAGTCACAAGTTTTTTTACTATAGGTATTTCTAGTGATTTTCTGTTTTTTAGGTCTTGGAGAAACAATTAAGTATGTCGTATTTATTGCGCATATGCACATAAAATTTTTATTGGAATTCTGGAATTTTTTTCAGCAAGAAATTTACAGAATATAATAATTAGTAATAATATATATAATCAATTGCAGGTTATAGAAAGTGTCGTTTTAGGAAAGCTTATGCTGGCAAATAAGTCGGAAAATAGTTATGACTACGCAATAAACCTGAAAAATAAAAGTTTTGTGTGCAACACGAGATAGTTTTTCTAGTAACAGTAATTTACAAGGATAAATGTTTTTAAAACTTACTTATTTCTAACTGTTTATTTTATTTTACAATTATTTATTTATATTAAAACTGCAAAATATTTTGTGCAAAATCTGTGAATGACCTTAAAACTTTTAGAAAAAAGTGATTAGAAGATTAATTAAAGTGTTAATTAGGGAAATTTAATTTTTAGAGAAAATTACTGTTTAAAGTTTTGATTTCGAGTTTTGACAAAGCGAAAGAGCTTAACGAATACTGACATACTTATGGAAACTAATTCTCAATTTCGTTAATAATGCCTTCCAACAGTTTTTGAAAGACAAAGAATGCATCTTTTCAACTAAAAATCTATTTTAAACGATTTCTTGAAAATTACATTTGCAGTTAGGTAATCCGAGATTCAGTGTGGCGAGATTAATGAAGTTGGGGCTCATTAATAACTTTCCGTCAATTTTTATCTGTGTTAAAGTAATTGCAATCATAGAAAATTATAAGAAGAAACTAACAAGATCCAAAGCTTCAATTCATTTATTCCTGTTGGAAAAGCATAACTTTCAAATATTGTAGAGAAATAATTAATGACAATAGGTTTTTAAATAGAACTAAATAGTTTCACTGCGGTTTGAACCACAGCAGATTTCACATCTCTGAACTAAGTACTAGTAAGGAACATACCACATCAAGTTCTAGATCGTTTTGTTTTTCGTTCTGTAATTAAACCCTATTTCAAAGTGGTTCGTGATAATAAGAAATGTCAAAACGGCATAATAGTGCTGCAATGACTTATCTGTCGAGCACTAATGGAGCCCTTAGTAAAGTAAAACTTTGCCAACGTTCAAGCGTGAAATACGATGTTCCTATGGATAAACCAACTTCAACTTTGCAGTCATCCCATTTCCTATTCATGATACCCTGTAGTCTATATACAAATCACAGCTTTATTATGTTTAAGCTGAATTGTACATTACAAATGAGAGACGACTTGAAAGTGCGAAAATGCACAGCACCAAATGAGAATCAAAAGAAAATACAAATTATCTGTATTTCAAAGACACAATATTTTGCAGTTCTTCAAGAACTTATTTTCATGCCCTACTTACCATTGAGAGATTTTTCAAAGAAACAATTGCAATTTTAGTTTATCTTGTGCATCCTGAATTATTGTTCTGAAGCACTTTTGTCTATGCTATGCTTCTTATGGTAGTAGATAATACAGTAATTATGATAACTCATTATATTATTGAGTAAACCTTTTAATCTATTCAATTTAATTCACGGTATAATATGTACAATCAATTCAACTACTGATCAGCTTTTAATTTTCTAGTAGTTTTACTAACTAACCTCAAATTATTACAAGTTCCGTGCTTTCCGAAAACGTTTTGCAGCAACAGAAAACCTATCTCATTCAACTTTAAGTATAATGATAGTAATTAAAGGAATCAGTAAGGTCTCTCGATAACCTATTATTTAGTGATTACTGGACGTGCTTTTCCCCGGATTAATCCGTGCGAACTGTGCAAGCTGATGTCGGTTGTGGGTTTGGAGTAAGACAAGCGTGCACTAATTACCTTACCCGTTTCAACAACACTTATTGTAAGCGAACGTTAGCTGTCGAACAGCGGTCTTCTAACCAACAGACTCGTAGAAAGGATAAAGGATTACTACGCAACAGGAACTTTGTTAATGATTGTACTGCCTAACTTGGCTTCTGAACTTCGAGAATGGTATTCTAAATAACCGCGTGTTAACAGGTTATTGGAAAACCTCATTTATGAATGAGTTTCGTAAAATGAGCTAACACAATTGATTAAAGAAACAAAATATTATGAAACTGACGTATATATTGCTATAAAATATAGGAGGGAGGCTATGTAAAATATGATACATCTTTACCGTTAAAAATTGATTTTATAATTGAGGGTATATATGAAACAGACTTTCGTAAAAGCGCTGTGAAGACATATACAAAATATAAGCCACCTACCTTTACCATAAAAGAAAAATGCTCCGGCTATTATTAAATTAATTGTGAGCCTAGACTCTAGTCACAAATGAGACTCTACCATGCGGGTCGCTTCATTAGGGCAATAAATAAATATGGATCTATAAAACATTATTAACTACACACACAAATAAATAATAAACCAAAGGTTACTTTTAAAATATTGAAATGACAAAATTTATTTGACCAACACACACAAAATAAACAAGCAAGATTAAAATTGAAATGCTAAAAATTATTTAAAATTACAAGTAATTTGAATATGTCCAATAAAAAAAATTAATTCTAAGACAGTATAATTCTTTTTATCTTTAAAATTAATATATGTATTATTTGTATTACTAACTTTAAATAAATACCTTACATTTATTTACAAAGATCAAATTTTTGGCGCCTTTTAAAATTCCCGTCTGAAATTAGTAGCAACCTGTAAATGCTCTTGCTGCCACATGATTGAATGTCAAAATGGTTTAAATGTAGCAAAATCTCACCTCTTTTCATGAAAAAGTTTTGTATTACCGGATAAAATTGAAATTATAAACAACAGCTGTATTTCAAACATAAGGTAAAAAACCAAAATTTCTTTCCACAAAAAAGATTAAGTAAATTTGAAAAAATTAGGCTGAACTTCGATGCCGTTTTTCTCCAAAAGTATAGAAGTACGAAAAAAATGGTATATAGGAATTTTCTTTCTTTAATGGGTATCTAACCACTGGCAAAGTCTGACTATGTCTTAATGGGTCACGGTGTATGTCCCAGTTGTACCCAAGGAACTAATTGACAACATAATAACAAAATCTTTAAGCCCACAGCTTTTAATTTCAAAAAACAACAAAATTATAATAAAACTGCCCGAATCGTTAACTGTCAAGAAAATCTTTACAAATTTTATAAACTAAACAAACAGGTAAGGTGATAAATACTTACATACATCTCCACTAACATGCACCTTACCTGTTTCAGGTCAAAATATGCCTTGAAACAGCTTCATTAAAATTAAGAGAAAAATCAATTTAAAATTTTTTTTTCTATTTACTGTGTTATAGAGTGTATCTTTAACAACATGAAACAGAATTATTTTATTTTAACTAACTTAACTTGTCTTGATCCTTGGTGATGATTGATGTGTTGATAAAATTTGTCCGATTGAAAAATAATTTTTCTTGGAAGTTATGCAACCCAACTAACATGTTTGTACATCCTGATGCCTATATTTCTAATCATGTCATAAAAATCATGACAATATACATATAACGTAAACTATTCTTTTTCAGTTCAATGAAGAAAGAAATATGTAGTTACAAAAGGACATTGACTAACGGTTATCAAGTATTTGCCCTAATTTAAACTTTAGCAAATAGTGAACGCCAATAACGAAGCAATTTTTATTTAAAAAGTCTAAAAAGTCAAACTTCCAATAGATTATTTACAAATTTCTTGAAAACCGTTTATGAAAAAAGAAGATTGATTAATATTCAATAATGAACGTCACTAAACGACGAACAGGGCAGCAGCTTGCGTAAATTACCACTGAGGGTTCTGTCAAATTAAAAGAAAACTATTCTGGCTGCTATTGGAAGCAGATCTCTATTACAGAGAAGCATTAAAATAACTTTGCCAATCGCAAGCAACGGGAGTCATTACAAGATGAAAAGTTCCTTTTAGGACAATGACGCAACAGAGAGTTGTTTCAAACATTTCTTCAAAAATAACATAACAAAGGGTCATTAAGAGAAATTTTATTACGCATACAAGACTGTTTTATAGAAACAGTAGAAAAGGATATGTTACCCGTGCATGTACAAACTGCGTTTATGAAACACAAGATTATTCGGTTTTTAGAAACAATTCATTCCCTATCAAACAACCAAATCGGCGAAATGAAAATTGTATTTGATTGACACGACAGCAGCTTTTGTAACGGGAATCCAGTCAGATTAAAGAGATTTTTTTTCATTACTATTGGGAGCGGAATTATGATATAAAATAGCTTTAAAATAACCTTGCCAGTCGCAACAGGAATCATTACAAGATGAAGCTGATTCAAGGCCACACGAATGATAGGCTACATCTAAATTACAAACTAAGACTAACAATGATAAACGTTGCGTGCATGTTGCAGGTAGCATTATTTTATTATTATAACGTTGTTTCTATAAGTTTTTTTGGTTTTTTTCCAACCCTCTATCCTACTTATCCCCATTCCATTGTTGGAAATTAACGCTGTGGCGTCGCTGTATGGTTATAGGTTCCTTACACGATCAATCGGATTGACAGTCCGGTCATGAATTGACAATCTGATTGATCATGTTTGGATTGATGCATTTCTGGATATGTTGAAATACGAGCTTCAATCACGGGTGATAAGGGGTGACTGTCATTCTGATTGACGGTGTTGTGGCTCGCAATCAATCTTTCCGTTACGTGCAATGAAAGACGCTAGCCAGTCTTTGCCTTCCAAGTCTCCTGATACCGGTGATAGCAATGACCAAGTGTTGAGAAAACAGTTGGCCCTCATAACAAAAAAATCAACTGCTTCAGTTAGCGTGTGAATACCTGCCGACTTATCCTACAATCACAGCACACCCTGATCTACCTGAGTACCTCAACATAGCCAAGATTTGGGTCAATAAGTTGAAAAGCCATCATCACATTCAAAGGAAGTTGGCTAAGAAGGCGATCAACAACATTTTATTTGAAGCGGACATGGGAAATCTGTGCATAGTCTCGCACACAACGCCGAGCGACCTGTGTTCTTCATAAACCAAGTCTTTGTGTATGTACTGTACTGTTTTTACTTCTTAAATTGTAAGTAGTCGAATTTAAAAATAAAATGCTATTCCTGAATATAAAACATGCTTACAACATTTCAACTATGGACTTACCTTGATATAAACCTGGAGAACATATTTAGATACGTGCCTCGCAGGTTTCTAAAATGGCAAGTAACGATATTACATGAAAATTAGGTAAATTTCGCATGCGACAATCTTCAGAATTAAAAAAATATAAGATACGTGAAAAGATTTAAATGTCCGTCTCTTTTGCATTCATTTTACATGGGAATGTGATGTACAAAGATGATCATAAAAGGATGTATTTATTACATGCCACTTAGTCCTTAAATGATTTTTAGAATTCTGAAACAATTTATTAGTGAATGTTGTTCAAATCAGTTTATTTACGTAAAATACTGTATTATCCGTACAAACATCAAACAAATATAATTTTACAAAAAATATGTATTGCACAAAAAAATTTTATATTATATTGCACAACTTATAGTCATTAGACTTACAATAAGGAAGTGTAAAATTCACAGTCAATAACCTACGACATCACTATTTCAAGATTATTATTATTTTTTGTCCTATTTGTCTGTTTTAATAATAAATACCACGCAGTTTATTTAGGCTGAAATACAAATGCGGAACTAACACTAATTACAACAAATAACCGCAGCGACATATATACAATACAAATCACATTTATCGATAAACAAAAGAGAACAAAATTTGTAGAACAGGGCAAGCCCACTCACCTAACAACAGGTGTCCTACCATTCACATACTCAAAAGCACAGGAATGGCAAGGCAGTGACGAAGATGTGAAAAAGCTGTGGCTTTTATGTATTAATTTTAACATGTCAAAGATATATACCATGAAGTACGTAATTATTATATACCATTACTTCGGTATAGTAATTGTGGCACGCAAAAAGAATGAGAGGCACGTAATTTTCATATGAACTTCTATTCTAGCACTACTTGGGTAGTAACCGTAAAGTCAGCGCCAATATTTCCTCTACCGATATAGAATCGTTTATGACTGTATCTGTTCTAGATAGATGCGGCTATATCTTGCGTAGCAATTTTTTGAAGAGACGTTCGTTCATGCGGTATTAATTCTTATAATCATCTTCAGCATTGGTCTCTGAGAAACAAGTTTAAATGAGTATACTTTACATGTTTTTTTATAATATTTTTTCACCCAGCGTCTTCGTTTGACTTTTCTTTTGGAGGCCAATGCCAAGACAATGGCCAAACAAACCTTATTTTTGCTTGCCATCCGCACTTGAACGTACTTCACTATCGGCGGAGCTAAAATTACCTCACACCGACTGTCAGTCTGACTGATAGTGTAGGGTCCTTCGTGATTAACTTAGAAATGCCAGTATGATTGATTCAGTCAGAAGGCCAATTCGATTGATCGTGTAAGGAACCCTATAGTTTTTCACCACAAAGCGCATCGCAAAGACATGTGCTTGATATTATAATTGCATTAATGAATATGCAGAAAAAACATTGCAAAATCATTTTAAAGATGAAGCTTTACAATGACTATCATTACAAAACAGTGATTTTATCAATAGAAAATAGGGAAGAAAGTATCACGAAAGTAGAACGATCGTGTCCTTATGATTACCAACGAAATGAAAGACGAAATCAAGGGCGACTAAGGAAAAATTTTGTAATACTCCAGCGCCTCCACTAAGATTGCCAAAATACTGATAGTATGACCTAGGGCAATAGCATATAGGATAGTAAACACTAAATTAAGATTATAAAGACATTATAACAATAGAATAATGTTGAGCAACAATTAAGAGGTAACTACCGAAAGAAAAATAGCCATCATCCTAATAAACTGTTCTTCGATGAGTTCCGAAAAGGTACCATTTTATCTTCTTAGAAAGCCAGTTCTGTGTTTATCTAGGGCTTGTTTTTCTGGTTTCTGATACATAATATTGCGTATAATACATGTTTTCTACTCCATTTTAAATTGTTAGTTGACATAAGAGAATTGAAAGCTGACATTTTCGTATGGTAATTTTTAGTGTTTCTCCGAGTCGATGTAGGATGATTTTACTATTGATTGCTTTTAATATACTGCTTTTAAATAGATATAAAATTGATTTTCCTTTACTTTTCTTGTTTTTGTAAAAAAGTCTTTAAATTGCTAGCGGAAAATATCGTAGGCCCCTGAACAAAAACTTTCTCTACAGTATACTTTCTCCCTCGATCGGCAATTCATCACTTTCTGCTTTTAATAGCGGCCCGTTTCACAAAGCTTGATTAAATTCTGATTAACTTAATTGTGATTAAATTTGAAATCTAGAAATATAACTGGATAAAATTTCAGGTCTCTTAAATCTAACCCAATGAAGTTTCTGAATTGCGAATTTAATAGCAATTAAGGAAGTTGTGGTGGGATAGTTTGAGCCAAAAGTTATGGAGCTAAGTATTATTTTGACAAATAGAAATAATTACATAGTTTTGCTTCGAATAATGGCTCAAACGATACAAGTTTTATTAAAATGCATGTGAAAGCAATTTAGTTATCATTTATAAATGTTTTTAATTAATTATTAGTCTTTTTAAAGTCAGAGGTTAACTTTTGAATGTCTATAGTCCAAACTTAAGAAGGTGAGAAAATGACAAAAAAACGATTCTTCTAACCAGAAATTTCATTCAAGTTTACTGTTTTATTGGTAAAAATAAAATAATATTACAAGGTAAACACTAAAAAATAAATAAATCTCTCTGGAATATAAATAAATTATACGCTTCTAGAGTAGTGAAAATAAATATACCGCACATGTAGTTTTTTGTAATGCGTTGGAAACAGCGAAAAATGTCTTTAGAGCCTAACCAAAACGGATTTTTCCACGCAATGCCATTAATATGTTTAATTAACGTGATTGTCAAAGTAGTACATATGTACAACATATTGACAAGAAATTCAAGAAATTTAACTACATGCGCTCTATCAGTGTTTGGAATTCTCTGGCACTTACTTCCTAAATATGTGATAATTTTAACCAAAAGCCACCAGAGTTACGTTATCAAACAAACTCTCGTACTCATAAAAGAAACTCTTACAATTTCAACAGCAAAAGATAACATAAAAAGTTACTGTCCTGTTACTGGTAAATATTTTTTATTTCATCGTTATCTCCATAACGGGTGGAAATCATGTCTTTCAGTTTTTATCATTACCTGAAATTTTAAGAAATTTCTAGAAATACCTAGTTGAGAAGTACTTGCGATCGCTCTAAAGTTAATGGAGACTAAGAGTCTGAAAGAATGTCATCTACTAGCGATAAAAATCAGAAGTAAAAGTTATCTAGAAATGCCCAGATTAGACTTCCAGATTTACAAAAAGCTACATTCTTTCATGTACTTTAATAATAGTTATCTCCAGACTTGCTAAATTTGTTGTTCGGTTATATATCGCCGCTTTAAGATTATTGATATAAGCTTGAGATAATTTTGATAAAGTTTTTCACCCAAAATAATTTGCTCTGTAGTAATTCTTGTATGTTCTTATTGCTCTGAAAGACAGCGTGTAAATATGTTAAATTTTCCAAACTGTATTCTGTCAACAGTAATTGTTCAAACTGCACTGTCTTCCTCTACAGAACAGTTATCTAAAAATATCAACGTTATAGGTTTTGAGTATATGAAACTTGAACTTAATACATATAAAGCTTTGAAACTTCTAGTGCTTAAAATCTTAGAACTTACAAAATCTTGAGTTTTCTGAAATTTTAGAATTCAGATTTCTGCACATTTTGGTGTAGGGGTTTGTCGTCTGCTTGACGATATTTTTGCAAATAGATGCATAGACTGCAGAGGAGCTATTGAATTGCCACTTCGATCACCTGATTTGACCCCACTGCAAGAGTCGTTTAAAATAGCTCCAGTATTCACTGACCATATCTGTAAAGAACAACAAATTTGCCACTACTTCCAATGTGGACAACCTTTACCAATATAGATATCTCGATAGTTGAAAATACAAACCCCCAGATAACGCACATACAAATAATAAGTCTCCAAATAAGACATACAGTGATTTATTGTAAATTAAATAAGTGTAGATACTTTAATAAGATAAGTTAACCTCGACAAAAATGGTATTGAGAATAATTGATAATTATGTACATATGAACAAGGTAAGAATTTATGCAAGCGGGACTAATTACTATAAACCTGTCTAAGTCAAATATTAAAATGTAACCAAAGGACATGCGGCTACGGGTACTATCAGATTGTACAATCGTTAACCCCCGATAGTTAGTTGATTAGCCTTTCCGGAGCCGAATTATGCGTACACGCTCGTAAAACATTCCTAACAAAGTAAAACTGATAATGTAATATATACCTTTATGAGATAATAATTTATAAGTGTATAAGAAATGATTATTTAGATCTAAAAGCTACATGCACATAGGGGAAAAACATTTAACTCAGAAAATTATACAATCCTAATATACAATAATGTTTCATATACAATAAAGATTGCTAAACGTTAGCGTTGTCATAAACAATTTTTACAATACATAAAACTCACGATACTGATTTGTGTTCTTCCAGAATGTAGGCAGAATGTAACCAGCAACCAGATAAAGCGAGAAGCTCAGGGTAATAAGGGGTTTTTTAACAGCCTAAATAAAAGAAAGAAGAAAAAGGTCTGTAACAAATAGATCAACTACCAATATTCACATAGCAAAGTTTGAATAAGTACCTTTGATGGAAGGCGACCTAGTGATATAGTTATACCGCTTCCAGATATGGCTAACGGTGATTAATTAACGAATCCTGCCAAAAATAATTACACTATAAGAAATGGAACGCAATAGAAAAGCAAATAAAATACGAACCTTAAGAACGTGTTCCTAAGCTCCAAAACAACTTGCGGTGAATCACCACTCAAATTTAACTCTAAATCTGCAGAAATGCGATTCCCATTAATTAACACGAGGGAAAAAGCAATATATTCTATTTAAGACGTTATTTCACCAACGAACGAAATGCAAGTCGACTTATCAACCCGCAACAGGAAATTACTTCCGATCAAAAAGGCAACTAAACAGCAATCCTCGGAGAATCCTCTAACACTATACAATATAACACAAAAGCATAGCAATACAGGGTGCTACGAAAATAGCACGTAACACACTGGAAAAGTTGAAATGAGATTAATTGTTTTATCATTTGGAATCATTCTAGGAGGCACTCGCATTAAAATCCGAACATTGCCAAGGACTACTCCATCCTACTGCGTATATATATTTCAAAATGAAGCTTTTTTTTATTTTCTGAGGTGCCAGTTTTTTTTATTATCACAAGAAATATCTAATTTGAATTTTGTGCGTTACTTTCTCATCACCCTGTATACCATTGGTGTACATCGCAAAAACATGTATGATGGATTTAACGGGTTTTGTATGTTAACATTTACGAAAACAACGAAAGAAAATAATTTTCACACCCTAGTGAAAAACTTCTAAAAGGTATCTCCCAACGTGTAGGCAACACACCGTGCAGATAGATTACAATTATGTACCTTGAATTAAATATTGTAACATAAATAAACAAGAATTGATTACTAGAGTGTAACAATGACAACAAAAAGTGGGTTGTTATTTTTTTAACTAGAGAATGGATTTTTAATACAAATTCGAAATGCTTTTTTCTATGAATGAATTCTAGGGTTTATTATTTCTAAATACCGAGTGTTACACATTCTAGTGTAAAATTGCAAAATATATTTAGTAAGGTATTATTATTTAATTAAATTTTTGTTAGTCATTCTATCTGCAATAGTATCTAAAAGCATTAACGCGACATTCTAGCTTTTATAAGTATGTACAAAACATGCACGTTAGTAAATTGATTGTTAGAAAAAAGACACACCAATCCAGATCACAGTCGGATGTGCAAGAAATGATTTATCTTGCATGAATATTCAAGCTATTTCCTACTCGGCTGAGGGTTTTTACAACGTTAAAACAATCCAGCCACACAAATTTATCGTTTGCAATTTGCATCCTCATTTTTAAACTCCACTCGTAAAAATTCCGGGCGACTACGTTTGATTCAAAAACTTTTTTAAGCTGCTACACAAAAATTCACTTTCCATATAGAAGTTTTTCATTTTTTATTATTATTTCTCACGTCTCCAAGAACGTTATTTTATGGGGAATTTTGATCGCATTTGTCGTAACCTTTTTATTGTGCAATAAAAAGGAAATAACTCATAGTGAAATAATACTTTTTGTTCCTGCAACAAATTAAAAGGTGGAACGACATCTCAGGTAACCGTTTTTACTACCAGCTGCATCTTATTATTAAATATAAGCGAAGGAAGTTGTATTAAACGTTTCCCTGTCATAATAAACTGATATTTCTTAGCTAGAAATACGTTGGAAGCGCGGATTATGAGCGTCGAAGCTTCCGGCTGCCAGGCTGAGAAGCGTTTCTTGGTAGATCCTGCGAATGTCTGGAATATTTCAATATCTGCCACGCATCAATGAAAAATGTGAATAGAAAATCCCCTGACGCCTTTAAGCCACTCATTTCTGTCGGTTGCTAACACTTCATACACCCCAAAACCTGCATCGTATATATAATCCCTAAATTTTATGAACGCAATTATATCAGCAATTCTTCGATCATCTACCGGAAATGAAATTCAAACACCCCCACTTTAGTTACTCTTCTTTTATAAATTTGTTTCCATTCACTGAATATATTCAGACTATAATAACGATCATCAAACATCACAACAAGCCGCTCTTAAAGCTGCACCTATATTCTTCAGTATTTGCTCACAACTTTTCTCATAACCCTTTTTAACAACTTTTTCAACAGCTTTTTTGTGCCTGTCTAAACTCTTCGTAAAAATTTAATGAGAATTTCCTAATGACGGAGAAAATTTTTATACACAAACAAGATCAGTTAGGGATTATAAGATTTTCATTTAAAGTTACTCCTGAAAATTTGAATTTTAATCTGAAAACTAGGCTAATTAAATAATTTAACAGCAAAATAGTGTCATCTGAAAGAAAACTTTGTTAGCATTAGATGATTCAAGAGAAACTTAATCAAAATAGGCCGAAAAAACTTATGCTTTTGACTAAGTTTGGAACGTTAGAATACTCGGAGAATCTTCGGACTATTAAGTTTCAGAGGAATGGAACTTACACTTTTGTTTAAACAGATGAATTTTATTAAACTCATTTTTTATAAAAAGAAAATAAAGATAAAGAAGAGTTGGGTTATGTGCAGAGCTAGGCAAAGTACTCTCTAAAAGTACTTGTATTACAAGTATCAAGTAGTGAAGAAGAGAGTCTGTACTTGCAGCAGAGATAGAGAGCAAAAGCTCTATGTAGGACTGATAACCCTCCTCGCACCTGAGGTTGCAAATAGATTTTATTTAAAAACACTAATTATCAACCGAGGCTGTCCTGAAAAGTAGAAAAAAAGGCAAGACTGGATTTACACGAAAGAAAATGCAACCTATCGCTGAGGCTGGCAAGAAGGTCTAATAACGCCAATACGTGTTATCGTAAACAAAACCTTGGTTGGAAAACGCAACAGAATTTTGACAAAGTATTAAAAATTTAAGATGATACAGTTAAAAAGATAATTAGAAATGATTATTTTATTTTATAATTATAAATTTGCAACACATAATGATTTTACTAATAAGTATAGGATGGATAAGTGTGGTGCGTCCGTTTAAGCAAAGAAATTTGGAAAAAATGGTTTATTTGAAATAATAAGACTTATAGGACAAGACAATAACGTTGTATGAGATCTCAGATAACGCCCTATAGATTAATTACAATAACATACATTCTCACATTAGCCTTTTACATCAGTTTAATAAACGATTACTGTATATCTATATTGTTTGTTTTTCAAATAATTTAAATAATATTATAAATCTTATTTACACAAGAACTATTAAGATACATAAAAGAAATGTAAACATACCAACAATAATTGAAAATCATTGATACAAATGATACCTGAGCATATGTGATTTACTAAGTGATACCACTGATTAAAATACTATTTATTAAAGTTATGATGCGTTTAGAAATTACTTAATATTTGGGAAATCGTTAGACGAAAACTAAAATATGAATTTTTATGTCATAGAATTATTTAACGTTGCTCAATTATTCTTCATTTTAGTCCAACATTGGAGATTATTACATTTAATCTGCGAAACAAAAAAAAATAGAAATACAATATTTAACTGACAAATTGGAAAGACAAACGTTGGTGTAAACTTACTAAAACTGTACTTCATTCTTACCACTTACACTTTTTACACATTCTGGACACGTATTTCAATAGCTAGGCTGCCATCTTTAGTAGTCACTGAAAAACTATACTAAAATCTAAAAGATGTAACCTTATATACTTACAGAACTTCACGGTTTGCCGGTAATCGATCATTAAGGGGAAGTTGAGGTCTAAACTAGATAATAACACTAAGAATAGGATTTAAGAAACATTGTAGAATAGACACCTGCTAAAATGCATTGGTTTAAGTTTTTTGAAGCATTATTGAACATTGAATTTTATCTGTTGACCTTTTCGCGGAATGCGCGATATGCTTGAACAAAATTATAAAGTAAAAGGCGTGGAATTAATTAAAAATGTAAACAACCCAACAAAACTTAACTGTTTTGAAAACTTAGAAATTATTCAGAATAGAAAAGCGCTAATTAATTAGAATTGCTTCAGTAATCAGTTTTACTGCCGAAGATGACAGCCTAGCTGTTGAAACACTGTGTGTAAAAAGTATTTTTGTGGCAAAGGTGAAGTAATAGTACAGTTTTAGTAACTAACAAATTACTGAAGTTAATTTACCTGCCTGCTACAAAAGAATACAACAACTGAGTGACTATAAAATACAAAAGAAGATGTAAGAAATTAATCGATTTAACTAACACAATAATAAGATTGTTTGTATTTATTCACAAAAACAAAACAAGGTTTACCTTCAGTGCTGAAACTACTGAGAAATTACTATTTGGCCATAATAAACGATTTGCTTTCTTTTTTAACGGTGTCTGTAACAATGGATAAGAGATAAACAAATCGAATATGAATTGAAGACTACCAAAATGAACGCTCTATAAAAGAATCTGACGACAAGAAAGAGGAGAGCTTCTGTGATGTTCATGAGGGGTAAATAGATTGTTACTGTTGCGTTTGTAGTTGCTGGACACATCCATTAAACACTACAGAGCACAGACGCGCCAAAAAGGCAATTATTTGGCGTTTTACACCAAATAAAACATGTTATTTTCTTCAAACGTAAAAAGTAATTATTATAGATTTTAGCCTTCTAGGAGACTTATTACTATGTGTTCACTTTGGTGGATTTGATTTGATAAAAATTACTTTTTTCTCCAACCGTTACAAAAGTATGACATTTTACGACTGTCAGGAGGCTCTAAGGTTGACATTTTCCATACAGTAAACAAAAATTGGTATCTTAGCAACAAAAGTATTCACTTTTAATCCTAGGAGCTAAAGTTGTCACTTTTAATCCTAGTATTAAAAGTGTTGATTTAAATTAAAACTTGGTACTTTTAATCTGAACAAGTTTATTCAACAATCTTTACAATTGATGTTTATTCACACTGATATTGAATACACAGTTTGAACAGGTATTAAAATTAAATAATCCACTGGAACTTCCAGCACCTTCATTCTTGGAACAATTCTTAACACAGTCCAACACGTTTTCACTAACAATTATATTATTTTCCGATGCTGTGTCATTAGAAATGACAGTGGTGCTTGGTTTATCATTATTATTACCACTATCAACCTGCAGTATTCTTTTCGCAATATTTTCTTTATTCAAAAGTGAGTCTTCGATGTAGCCTTCCGCCACAGTGCTCGATCTCCATCCTCCGTGTCTTTTTAGACAAGTGAGGTCACCACCGCCGTCAATTAAAAGAGTAGCAGACGTTCGTCGTAATGCGTGTCCCGTGTACTCTTTCCAGTTGTCCAGGTTCAAAAATTTTGCTACTTCTTGCGAGACGGCACTGATTTTATGAATACCGACCACCATTCGATGACACTTTCCACTAACGTATCTGAGAAATAATCGACGTTCTACCAATCCGGATGGACGTAGAGCAACATATTTTCGATATAAAGTTAAATAATTTTCTCCCAGCACAGTAAAAGATCGTGGTCTCTTGGTTTTGGTAGTGGGAATTTTGATAATTAAAGCGGATTTTACATCTTCAACATTATCAATTGTTAGATTGACTAATTCATCAGAGCGGCATGCGCCTGCAACCCCCAATATTAGGACAACCTATAAAAAAGCTTTTTAAGAATTTTGTTCTTTCATTTTGAAAGCGTTTACCTTCATCATCAAATATAAATTATCAGGTGCACTATTCAAAAAGCGGTCAACTTGCTCCTTTGTAAATACTCGCGATTTTTTTGATGAATATCCCTCATTTTGTCTCTTGAGAAAAGCACGTAGCTTTGAATATTTACTCATATCAATCCCGTTCTTTACATCCAACGTTGACCGCAACATTGAATATTGTGACCAAAGCGTTGACGGCTTCATGTTATTTGCTAAGTTTGAGAAATACACCATCAGTACATCTTCTGAATACAACTGAATGTTTTTTTCTTTGCACCAATCCATAAAACGTCGATACGCAAATTCATAAATTTCTCGAGATTTCTTAGGGAGAAGATTCAAAGAAACCTCTTTCGCACACTCCAGTATCTCCCTAGGTACACCTAAATCTTCATCAGATTCCATTTTTACACAGTTTTCAACAAATTAGACCACAAACAATCACAAATGAACTCAATTAGCAAAATGGCGACCAATGTTTGACAAAGTGTCCATGACTACACATCGATACCTACTGTTGCTTTATTATCCCAATGTAGTTTGAATAATTTTGTTCAAAACACAAATTAATAGTTCAATGGGTGATTTCGGTTGGAGAAAAAGTAGCATGTTTCATTCGGTTTAAAGGTGCCTTTTTGTGACTCGCAATTAAGCATCCGCTCGGCTTCGCTACGCTTCGCCTCGCAAATGCAAAATTTGCTCGTCAAAAGAAGGGGCACCTTTAATCCTAATAAAACAATCTACTATTACTGCTGGCCACAGCAAAAGTACTTTTTTAGGTGCCCGCTAAGAAAGTTGATTTTTCCAATATACATTGGGACTGGAAATGGGTGTTTCCTAGTCTGAGTTTGGAGAAGTCTGAGTTTACTTTTCCGATCCGAAACTGGAAACATTGTTTTCATAAAAATTTAAGTTGTTTCTATTATTTATTTTATTATTATTGTTTCTATTTTGTTTTGTTATTTAATTTGTCTCCGTAGAAGTTTGAACCAGGACCTAGAAATTGGAGAAATTAAAATGTTTATTTAATTTCATTGTAATGTTATATTATGCGGCACATAAAAATGTAATCCACAACTCGCTTCTAAAGTACCTTCTCGTAAAGCACCTTTACTGGGCACTCCCGCTATCAGGCCTCCGCCTTTAGTGTTTCCTGAAATCTACAAATCCGCCTAGGAAAGGGGCACGTTCAAAACTCTTTGTGGAAACAGTATGTAAAGAGAACAGTGTGTTAACTACCAGCAAACTCCAAGCTTTTTTGGTATCTTAATAAAATATCGCACATGTTCGAGAAAAGTGACACAAGTCAAAAAGCTACAATTTTCAGGAGGAGCAAAAGAAGGTTACTGTTTTGTTAAAATTGATTTGCACAATACATTATTAAAGCAAATAGAACGTGTTTATTAGTACAGATGTATTTGTGTCGTTTTTCTAGAAGGAAGTATGGACCTTTTACTATTATTTTACGTATATTTCTCGAAAATGGCATTTTCGGATTTGTGTCACTTTTCTCGAACATGTGCGTTGTATAAGACCCCACACTAGCCCAATCGCTAAATAAAAAGCGGCTTTTAACTGATTCACACCCCGGAGCCAGGCGGCGTGATAACTATCAAGTAATATTCCAAATCTCGCATGAACGCAACCTACGTATCAACACAAATATCTATAAAAAACCAACAATTACATAAATCAAACAAATAAACAATCAATATTTAAAAAACGAGACGTTTAATAAAGGTTCCCAAAGAAGGGTACTCTATTACTGCGATTATTTGGCCACGCGGTATCTCATGTGGACAAAGTCGTAGAGCTCTGAAACTTTGAACAGATATAGAAGGAACAATTTTATTCAACATATATCAATTAAAAAGTGGTCCCTATTCTGGATCTCGAATTATCTTGATTTTCGTGAATCCTTGTTTTGTATGGTTTTACATAAGAAGTCGTACGTCTGAAGAGTTAAACATCAGTAACTCGAGTTCACATGGGCTAATTATGATTATATTTGGAGTACGTATTACCCAACTATCTGAGCAATTTTAGTATAAAAACAAAATTGATCCCTATCACAGTTCGGCAGCCAATATAGTTTATACGAATAAGTGCAGGTACATAAGTACAGCTCAAGTATTTTCATCCGAATGACGCTATAATGAGTAAGTAAATTGTAGTATGCTTAAATGTTGCCTAATTGGTCTAAACCTAAGACTCATTGCACAGGCACACCTTGTAACGTCTACCATCCGTTGTCAGCCGAGAACAGGTTTTCTAAACGAAATATTACGTGAAGGTCAGGTGTAGGAGCAGCTATTAAAATGTGCTTCTGGTGGCCATGGGCTGTAAGAAAGCCCACACTAACTAGACAATTATCATACTATAAGAGAGGAAAGGAGCTTTTAATTCAGATAGTTCATTATTGAAGAGTTTGAATTGAGGGTTTGACGACACCAATCGCTGATTCTGTGCCTTAAAAATATTTAGCCTTAAAATGACTCCTATTGTCAGTGCCAAGTGTCATGAAATTCTATTTGGGGGGTTATCTCCCATCGTCCTTTAAAAGCTTTTGGTTACTCTGACAATTGGCAGAAACAAAGAGAGGCGGTGTGAACGAAGAACTGCAATAGTATTAAACCTAGCATCGAGTAAGATAAACGTGGACTCACTCACGTTGACTTACTCACTTAGATACACTGGCTTGAACTCACTCACTTGAACTCACTCGCTTGAATTCACGCACTTGGACTCACTCACGCAGACTCGCTCACTTGAAATTACTGACTCGGATTCACTCACAATGAACTCACGCACTTGGATTTACTCTCTTGCACTCACTCACTTTCTGGGATTCACTAACTTGGACTGGCTCACTTGGATACTGACTTTGATTTACTCATTTACTCATTTACTCATTTCACGTACTTGGACTTAATCTCTTGGATTTACTCACTTGGACTTACTACTTGCACTTCAACTCACGGGCTTGGATTCTTTCAATTAGATTCACGCAATTGGAATTACTCACCTGGACTAACGCACTTAGCACCACTCACTTGGACTCACTCACTTGGCATCACTCGCTTGGACTCACTCACCTGGACCCAGTCACTTGAACTCACTCACCTGGACCCAGTCACCTGGACTCACTCACTTGGACTCATTCACTCACCTGGACTTACTCTTTAAGCTTACTCTTTTTGAATCACACACCTGGACTCACAGTCCTAGAGTCATTTACCTGGAATAACTTTCTTGGACTCAGTCATCTGGAATTATTTACTTGAACTCAGTCATTTGGACTCATTTACTTAGACTCAAACACCTGAACTCACATACCTGGACTCATGTGTCTCGTTTGCATCCAATTTCATGCAAGGATTTATTATCGATAACATCTAGGTTTATTAAATCCACGACGCCCTCCTTCCGTCCCGGTATTTTGTTGGTGAATCTCCCAATGGAACTGGTACGGAAAGGCACCAGTAAAATAAAGAGGGGTTACTAAAGCGATAAGAAAGAATAAAATCACATTACAAATGAAATAAATAAAGATTAGTAAAAAGTTTCACTGTATTATGTGTAGTATTACTGTGAAACTTTTTACTAATCTTTATTTATTTCATGATTATTGAGTTCCACAAAGTAAGGCTGGAAACAATAAACACATTACAAATCATCGAAAATATGCTAAATGATGATTTATGAAAGACAGAAAATAAATCACTTATTCAAGATCTTAAACGGCTTTCCCCAATCCAAAACATCAAAAACAATCGAAAGCGGGAATAACTGTAACACACCCAATAAAGTCGTAAACAAATGGATTACATTTTTTAAAACTTAAGAATTTAAAAAAGGGACAAAATCAAAAACGTAACCTAAAAGAGGAAAGACATCGTTTACCTCATCTACAGAATTCACCAAATTTAGCAAAGTTGCCAAGAAAGCAAAATTAAAATAATTACGTTTTGAATGGACAGACAATTTGTAAATGTGAGGCTTTCCCAATAGGGAAATTAATTAAAAATTAAATAAATTAATTAATAAACGCAGTAAATTAATGTAAAATCGGGGAGAATCTCTTATTAAACGCAAACAGACATGTAACAAACAACAACATATAATCTTGTTTATTGTTTCCAGCCTTACTTTGTGGAACTCCATAATCATGAAATAAATAAAGATTAGTAAAAGTTTCACAGTTTTATTAAAATACAACCTGACAATATTGTTTCGACAGCTATGCTGTCATTATCAAAGGTAATATAATTATAAACAAACACGTCGCTAAGGTAGATACAAAAATAGGTAACTAGATAAAATAATAATAATAATCAGAATTAGTAGGTAATGGGTCGCTTTGGCCAGACAGTTCTAGGGACCCTAGATTCTCTGTCTCTCTCTAATCTGGTGACTTTTTGTCTGTCTCTCTCTTCCGCGATCTAATTAATATTCAAATGAGGCGTGGTCTAATTAAATGCGCGAATTAAATGCGCGAATTAAATTAATTGATCTAATTAAATTAATTCACGGTATCATTTACATATCTCCTCTCTCATTTACATATATGATTTCTCATATGCATGGGCGAATTAAATTAATTGATCTAATTAAATTAATTCACGGTATCAATTACATATCTCCTCTCTCATTTACATATATGATTTCTCATATGCATGGGCGAATTAAATTAATTCACGGTATCAATTACATATCTCCTCTCTCATTTACATATATGATTTCTCATATGCATGGGCGAATTAAATTAATTGATCTAATTAAATTAATTCACGGTATCAATTACATATCTCCTCTCTCATTTACATATATGATTTCTCATATGCATGGGCGAATTAAATTAATTCACGGTATCAATTACATATCACCTCTCTCATTTACATATATGATTTCTCATATGCATGGGCGAATTAAATTAATT
Organism: Agrypnus murinus; assembly: GCA_929113105.1. Lineage (NCBI taxonomy): Eukaryota > Metazoa > Arthropoda > Insecta > Coleoptera > Elateridae > Agrypnus > Agrypnus murinus. The sequence goes on along the minus strand of OV816025.1, from coordinate 25,612,000 downwards.
GATCTAATTAAATTAATTCACGGTATCAATTACATATCTCCTCTCTCATTTACATATATGATTTCTCATATGCATGGGCGAATTAAATTAATTCACGGTATCAATTACATATCTCCTCTCTCATTTACATATATGATTTCTCATATGCATGGGCGAATTAAATTAATTGATCTAATTAAATTAATTCACGGTATCAATTACATATCTCCTCTCTCATTTACATATATGATTTCTCATATGCATGGGCGAATTAAATTAATTGATCTAATTAAATTAATTCACGGTATCAATTACATATCTCCTCTCTCATTTACATATATGATTTCTCATATGCATGGACGAATTAAATTAATTGATCTAATTAAATTAATTCACGGTATCATTTACATATCTCCTCTCTCATTTACATATATGATTTCTCATATGCATGCGCGAATTAAATTAATTCACGGTATCATTAGTGTATCTCCTCTCTCATTTGCATAACTGATATCTCATTCTGTACATCTCATTTTTATATATTATTTGCCATCTCTCATCTCTCTCTCATAAATTTATTTTAAAATAAATCAGTCCTATTTGATATTTATCTTCAGGTCATCATGTAATTCTGCGAAAATAATTTAATATGTAGAAACGTAATAATAAAAAATTTATTTTCAACTATACAAAAGTAACTCTTAAGCTACTGTCAATCAACTGTCGGATTAGCTCTGGTGCATTAGACCTGTTTAAATATGGCATAAACATTTAGTTTGAAAGAAAACAATTAGGATCGTTATGATTTCATAAAATTTTATTCAAGTGAATCTTCTTAAGAATATAGAACACTGTGAAGCATTATTTTTAAAATTCAAAAACATTATCTATAGCTAAAACTGTTTAAGAAATAACTTTCAAACTAAATGTTTTGCATGAAAATACGTACAAACTAATTAGCCATGTTTCGACATTCTTTAAAACTGCTTTCAAACCATAAATAAACAAACGTTCTTACGAATGACTGAAAGGAATTTAGATTTTCTAAATAATTTGTTAAGAGATTATCATCTTAAAAGCGGCATAAATTATTGTTTTAAATGACAATTACTCACCCTTGTGTTAACCCGTATGCTAAGTATGTCCTAATGGTAAAACTGTAATCGACGAGATCTAATATCATAGTAATATTATATAACAGATTAGGTGACCTAACAAACTCTTTAAAGAAATGTTTATTTACATGTATGAGATAGTATTTAACATAATGTCCTTACATACTGGGTTACGATAGAGACGGGTAATCATACGATCTGTTGAAATGTATGATATATTATAAAATAACGTTTAAATAAGAGTTTACTTTAGATGCTCTCAAACCATAAATAAACAAACGTTCTTACGAATGACTGAAAGGAATTTAGATTTTCTAAATAATTTGTTAAGAGATTATCATCTTAAAAGAGGCATAAATTATTGTTTTAAATGACAATTACTCACCCTTGTGTTAACCCGTATGCTAAGTATGTCCTAATGGTAAAACTGTAATCGACGAGATCTAATATCATAGTAATATTATATAACAGATTAGGTGACCTAACAAACTCTTTAAAGAAATGTTTATTTACATGTATGAGATAGTATTTAACATAATGTCCTTACATACTGGGTTACGATAGAGACGGGTAATCATACGAGCTGTTGAAATGTATGATATATTATAAAATAACGTTTAAATAAGAGTTTACTTTAGATGCTACGAATATCTATATGGTGTATAAACAATAAGAACACATATTTAGAAACTGTTTACAAGGTAGTAGATATAACGAAAAAAAGGCTAGCATTTGTTCAAAATTACATTACGTCTAGAGGGCGATATGAATATAACTTATAGGATTTAATCAAACTAGAAAAATATCGATATATATCCAGCGTTGAGAAATAATTATACTATGCGTTTAAATGTTTAAGTTCATCATAGCCTGCATCTCCTAAAATATGAGCGTTATACACATGTTTGAAATTCAATTCATCTTGCTTAAAGAGAATAAGTAAGTTAGCGTTGTCCCTAATCAGATGTTTCGGTATCTTTGCATATGTCGGACCTAAATAAAATGAATCAACATCCTTTATGTCTACTCATGCTAAAATATTCTCTAAGTTTTTCCTGTTTGTCACAGATAATATCATCGAAAATGAATACTGAATTAGGTTTCACATCATTAGGGGTGATTACATCATCGCTTTCGCCATATTTAGGTTGAAATAAAGACTTGGCGTATAGGTAGATATTTTCAAATTTTAATTCGTTTTCATTTGTTAGTAGACCTAACAAGACATTAGTTTTACCACAAGAAGAAGGTACACTCAAAATTGCTCTATAGGAAACATATAAAAGCTTACAATGCTTCTTATCACCATCGGAATATTTTCGAGAAACACGATCGTCTAAGTTAAAATTATTGATTTAAAAAGTAATGACCATTACTCATCCTTTGTGTTTCGCCATATTTAAACGTTATTTTACAATACATCATACATTTTCAATAGCTTCGAAATACGCAGATATATAATAATATACTATATACTTTTGTAGGTTATTCAACGTATCTATAGTAAACTCTTATGACTAATAATAATCTGTAACCTTATTGTCTTTTATTACATCACAGGTTAGAACATACGAATATAATTCAGGTTAGATTAGGTTAGAGCCTACGAATACATTTTTAGGGCAGAACTTAGGGAGCAGAGTAAGTACAAAACAACATTCTTTCATACAAGAACGTTTATTGATACGAGTAGTTTCGACGCTAGTTAAAACATAATACATAACTTATATATATAATATCTATTAAATAGTACATTTCGTATACACTAATAATGGTACTACATACTCGACTATAAAGTAAACATGGTAGGTATAACAACAGTTTAAAAGAATAGATAGTAAATATAACTATATCTAATTATTTTATATAATACTATGTTAACTAAGAGGTTATATACAGAATATATACGCCTGTATTCGACCTCTAGAGGGTTCATAAGACTACACTAGACCCGACCAGACCAGGCCAGACCAGGCCAGACCAGACCAGACCAGACCAGACCAGACCAGACCAGACCAGATCAGACCATACCAGACCAGACTAGACTAGACTATAGATGATAGACAGTAAAATCATAAACAATTATACCGCCTGTAATATAATAGAGCTTACTTGATATTTTAAAATTAGTGGCTGAATCTAATTATTACAGAAATTCAATTGTAGAAACTGAAGTAGGTAGATTTAGGTCGCGCGACCTAAATTTAACCTAAAATATATTCGTAGACTGTAACCCAACTAATATAATATGTAAGTATATAATATAATATGTAATATATTTTAATTTCCACTTTTGACCAAATTATAGTTGATCTGATCAAATATTGCTTACAAATCGGAGCTCTAATCTAATGTCTACAGTAGAATCCTTAAAACTCTCTATGCAGTTTTAGAATTGTCGATTACTAAGACACCCGTTTCTTCTGCCTCCTTTAGTAAATTCATATTGTTAGCTTCTACTTTGTCAACTGTTACTAGAATGCTGTTCTTTAGATCCTTTACCTCGCTCTATGTATCTGTAGTCATTACAATGAAAGTTTGTACTGTTGTGTCGAATTGACGATTTGATTTGAAAATTTAATAATGTAATTTATCGTTTAAACTAACCCTTGTTTACTTCTATATATGTTTAATTAATATGTAATTAGTACATCAAAATATGTTCTTAATATGTTTTTCAATTTCCTTATAAAATATAACTATATATCATTGAAATAAAACATTATTAAAATATTAAAAATAATTTTATTTTATCACATCCTAAATATTTACACGACTGATCGCGTTTCTCGTCAGCTTCTTTTCAAACAATTGCAGTCGTTTATCATAAACCTAATGATAAGCTTGTATTATTCGTATTACGATATGGATATATTATTCAATTTTCATGTCTTTTGCTAACCCTACATAACTTAAGCTTTACATAGATTTAGACATGTTTTATATTTCGTATTTAGACACATAGCACGACATATCTGAATGATATATCCATCTCGACTAATGAAGGAACAGGAACACTACCCGTTTATTTATACTGATCGACCAGAGCATTCGGTTGTTCTATCCTACGTTGAGAAAATAATTATACTATGTAAGTATAGATACGCTACATATGATTGCGAGCTTGAGTATAAGCATAAACCCTATACTACAGATTTGTATCCTTTTTTTCATTATATCTGCTACAGACGAGGTGAAAAATAGGTACATTTAACATGCGTATGCTACAATTATCTAATTTCTAGTTTTCTAGACGTAATGTAATTTGAACAGATTTTAACCCTTTTCGTTATATCTACTACCCTTGTAAGCGATTTCTACATATACGTTCTTGTTGTTTATACACCATATAGATATTCGTAGCATCTAAAGTAAACTCTTATTTAAACGTTATTTTACATTATATCATACATTTCAGCAGCTCGTATGATTATCCGTCTCTATCGTAACCCAGTATGTAAGGACATTATGTTAAATACTATCTCATACATGTAAATAAACATTTCTTTAAAGAGTTTGTTAGGTCACCTAATCTGTTATAATATTACTATGATATTAGATCTCGTCGATTACAGTTTTACCATTAGGACATACTTAGTAGGTTATATGTGCTAAGTAAAATAATAAACAGATATTTCGAAAATTTTATGCATTCTTGAGAGAACGGGGTATAATATTTAAAAACACACTGTAGAAAACATATCAGCAGAGAAAGGGAATACATAAATACAATATGTTTTGTATGATGAGTTGTCGTCAGTTTAAAAGAAATAAGTTCGTCACCATATTTAAACGTTATTTTACAATACATCATACATTTTCAATAGCTTCGAAACACGCAGATATGTAATAATATACTATATACTCTTGTAGGTTATTCAACGTATCTATAGTAAACTCTTATGATTAATAATAATCTGTAACCTTATTGTTTTTATTACATCACAGGTTAGAGCATACGAATATAATTCAGGTTAGATTTGGTTAGAGCCTACGAATACATTTTTAGGGCAGAACGTAGGGAGCAGAGTAAGTACAAAACAACATACTTTCATACAAGAACGTTTATTGATACGAGTAGTTTCGATGCTACTTAAAACATAATACATAACTTATATATATAATATCTATTAAAATAGTACATTTCGTATACACTAATAATGGTACTACATACCCGACTATAAAGTAAACATGGTAGGTATAACAACAGTTTAAAAGAATAGATAGTAAATATAACTATATCTAATTATTTTATAAAATACTATGTTAACTAAGAGGTTATATACAGAATATATACGACCTCTAGAGGGTTTATAAGACTAGACTAGACCAGACCAGACCAGACCAGACTAGACCAGACCAGACCAGACCAGACCAGACCAGACCAGACCATACCAGACCAGACCAGACCAGACCAGACCAGACCAGACCAGACCAGACCAGACCAGACCAGACCAGACCAGACCAGACCAGACCAGACCAGACCAGACCAGACCAGACCAGACCAGACCATACCAGACCAGACTAGACTAGAGTATAGATGATAGACTGTAAAATCATAAACAATTATACCACCTGTAATATAATAGAGCTTACTTGATATTTTAAAATTAGTGGCTGAATCTAATTATTACAGAAATTCAATTGTAGAAACTGAAGATGTAATCTTTAAAACATCTAAAGTTAGAAGTTTTTAGTAGTCGGGTTAGATTAATAGAGGGTGTTATAATCAAATCGTTTTTAGAAACTATTTGTTTTGTAAGATTGGCGCCGTAAGGAAAAACAACATAGCTGTAGTCTTGATTTTGAAATTGAAATAGCTCGGGACAAAACGATGAATACAAAGTTTAGAAGTTTATTTCAAAATTCTGTGATAAAAACATTAATTCTTCTTTACTTTACTTTAAAACCCAAAATTGCATGATAAATCAATATAATATTAATATAAATGATTAAATTAAATGAAGCAATCTAGGTTAGACCCCCAAAAAATTATATTAAGGTTATAGATTTTAGACTCCGGTTGTTGCAAAGATTCAAGAATCTCTATTAAGATTAGTTCATAAAACATTTATTAGGTTAGAGCATGTAGCTTCTTACAAAAAAAAAATCTCTATTAAGATTAGTTCATAAAATATTTATTAGGTTAGACCATTGTAGCTACTTACAAAATCGTCATTAACATTCGAAAAACTTACATATAATATTAGTTGGGTTACAGTCTACGAATATATTTTAGGTTAGATTTAGGTCGCGCGCGATCTAAATCTAACCTAAAATATATTCGTAGACTGTAACCCAACTAATATTATATGTAAGTTTTTCGAATGTTAATGACGATTTTGTAAGTAGCTACAATGGTCTAACCTAATAAATATTTTATGAACTAATCTTAATAGAGATTTTTTTTTTGTAAGAAGCTACATGCTCTAACCTAATAAATGTTTTATGAACTAATCTTAATAGAGATTCTTGAATCTTTGCAACAACCGGAGTCTAAAATCTATAACCTTAATATAATTTTTTGGGGGTCTAACCTAGATTGCTTCATTTAATTTAATCATTTATATTAATATTATATTGATTTATCATGCAATTTTGGGTTTTAAAGTAAAGTAAAGAAGAATTAATGTTTTTATCACAGAATTTTGAAATAAACTTCTAAACTTTGTATTCATCGTTTTGTCCCGAGCTATTTCAATTTCAAAATCAAGACTACAGCTATGTTGTTTTTCCTTACGGCGCCAATCTTACAAAACAAATAGTTTCTAAAAACGATTTGATTATAACACCCTCTATTAATCTAACCCGACTACTAAAAACTTCTAACTTTAGATGTTTTAAAGATTACATCTTCAGTTTCTACAATTGAATTTCTGTAATAATTAGATTCAGCCACTAATTTTAAAATATCAAGTAAGCTCTATTATATTACAGGTGGTATAATTGTTTATGATTTTACAGTCTATCATCTATACTCTAGTCTAGTCTGGTCTGGTATGGTCTGGTCTGGTCTGGTCTGGTCTGGTCTGGTCTGGTCTGGTCTGGTCTGGTCTGGTCTGGTCTGGTCTGGTCTGGTATGGTCTGGTCTGGTCTGGTCTGGTCTGGTCTGGTCTAGTCTGGTCTGGTCTGGTCTGGTCTAGTCTAGTCTTATAAACCCTCTAGAGGTCGTATATATTCTGTATATAACCTCTTAGTTAACATAGTATTTTATAAAATAATTAGATATAGTTATATTTACTATCTATTCTTTTAAACTGTTGTTATACCTACCATGTTTACTTTATAGTCGGGTATGTAGTACCATTATTAGTGTATACGAAATGTACTATTTTAATAGATATTATATATATAAGTTATGTATTATGTTTTAAGTAGCATCGAAACTACTCGTATCAATAAACGTTCTTGTATGAAAGTATGTTGTTTTGTACTTACTCTGCTCCCTACGTTCTGCCCTAAAAATGTATTCGTAGGCTCTAACCAAATCTAACCTGAATTATATTCGTATGCTCTAACCTGTGATGTAATAAAAACAATAAGGTTACAGATTATTATTAATCATAAGAGTTTACTATAGATACGTTGAATAACCTACAAGAGTATATAGTATATTATTACATATCTGCGTGTTTCGAAGCTATTGAAAATGTATGATGTATTGTAAAATAACGTTTAAATATGGCGACGAACTTATTTCTTTTAAACTGACGACAACTCATCATACAAAACATATTGTATTTATGTATTCCCTTTCTCTGCTGATATGTTTTCTACAGTGTGTTTTTAAATATTATACCCCGTTCTCTCAAGAATGCATAAAATTTTCGAAATATCTGTTTATTATTTTACTTAGCACATATAACCTACTAAGTATGTCCTAATGGTAAAACTGTAATCGACGAGATCTAATATCATAGTAATATTATAACAGATTAGGTGACCTAACAAACTCTTTAAAGAAATGTTTATTTACATGTATGAGATAGTATTTAACATAATGTCCTTACATACTGGGTTACGATAGAGACGGATAATCATACGAGCTGCTGAAATGTATGATATAATGTAAAATAACGTTTAAATAAGAGTTTACTTTAGATGCTACGAATATCTATATGGTGTATAAACAACAAGAACGTATATGTAGAAATCGCTTACAAGGGTAGTAGATATAACGAAAAGGGTTAAAATCTGTTCAAATTACATTACGTCTAGAAAACTAGAAATTAGATAATTGTAGCATACGCATGTTAAATGTACCTATTTTTCACCTCGTCTGTAGCAGATATAATGAAAAAAAGGATACAAATCTGTAGTATAGGGTTTATGCTTATACTCAAGCTCGCAATCATATGTAGCGTATCTATACTTACATAGTATAATTATTTTCTCAACGTAGGATAGAACAACCGAATGCTCTGGTCGATCAGTATAAATAAACGGGTAGTGTTCCTGTTCCTTCATTAGTCGAGATGGATATATCATTCAGATATGTCGTGCTATGTGTCTAAATACGAAATATAAAACATGTCTAAATCTATGTAAAGCTTAAGTTATGTAGGGTTAGCAAAAGACATGAAAATTGAATAATATATCCATATCGTAATACGAATAATACAAGCTTATCATTAGGTTTATGATAAACGACTGCAATTGTTTGAAAAGAAGCTGACGAGAAACGCGATCAGTCGTGTAAATATTTAGGATGTGATAAAATAAAATTATTTTTAATATTTTAATAATGTTTTATTTCAATGATATATAGTTATATTTTATAAGGAAATTGAAAAACATATTAAGAACATATTTTGATGTACTAATTACATATTAATTAAACATATATAGAAGTAAACAAGGGTTAGTTTAAACGATAAATTACATTATTAAATTTTCAAATCAAATCGTCAATTCGACACAACAGTACAAACTTTCATTGTAATGACTACAGATACATAGAGCGAGGTAAAGGATCTAAAGAACAGCATTCTAGTAACAGTTGAAAAAGTAGAAGCTAACAATATGAATTTACTAAAGGAGGCAGAAGAAACGGGTGTCTTAGTAATCGACAATTCTAAAACGGCATAGAGAGTTTTAAGGATTCTACTGTAGACATTAGATTAGAGCTCCGATTTGTAAGCAATATTTGATCAGATCAACTATAATTTGGTCAAAAGTGGAAATTAAAAGGTTAAGCTAGTGACAGATCGAATTCAATAGTCATCATTAATAAAAGTAACTTTTTTCAGTCAGTCATGTATTTAGCTACTCTACTATGTAACGTTTATAAATAAATAATACATCATTATAGAATAGTCTTTGATTATTGCTCGTAAACTGTTAAAAATCTAACATTTCCTTTAAAGGAGCTGTTGATGGTATTAAACCTATGCATAACCGTTACGAATTTTTGATATTTACATGATTCGTTGATAGAATACAATGCGTTTGCTGAAACTGTGACTAGACATATACATATACCGTAATGAAAATTATTAAGCAAAAGAAGTCGCTAAATATATTTAACTTAGACGATCATGTTTCTCGATAATATTCCGATGGTGATAAGAAGCATTGTAAGCTTTTACCTGTTTCCTGTAGAGCAATTTTGAGTGTACTTTCTTCTTGTGGTAAAACTAATGCCTTGTTAGGTCTACTAATTAATGAAAACGAATTAAAATTTGAAAATATCTACCTATACGCCAGAAACTCATCCAGTTTTTGTAATTGATTGTTAAAGGTAGGTAGAGAGCTTTAAGGATTCTAAACTTCTAAACTTTACTTTAAAACCCAAAATTGCATGATAAATCGATATAATATTAATATAAATGATTAAATTAAATGAAGCAATCTAGGTTAGACCCCCAAAAAAATTATATTAAGGTTATAGATTTTAGACTCCGGTTGTTGCAAAAAAAAATTCAAGAATCTCTATTAAGATTAGTTCATAAAACATTTATTAGGTTAGAGCATGTAGCTACTTACAAAAAATCTCTATTAAGATTAGTTCATAAAATATTTATTAGGTTAGACCATTGTAGCTACTTACAAAATCGTCATTAACCTTCGAAAAACTTACATATTATATTAGTTGGGTTACAGTCTACGAATATATTTTAGGTTAAATTTAGGTCGCGCGACCTAAATCTACCTACTTCAGTTTCTACAATTGAATTTCTGTAATAATTAGATTCAGCCACTAATTTTAAAATATCAAGTAAGCTCTATTATATTACAGGCGGTATAATTGTTCATGATTTTACTGTCTATCATCTATAGTCTAGTCTAGTCTGGTCTGGTATGGTCTGATCTGGTCTGGTCTGGTCTGGTCTGGTCTGGTCTGGTCTGGCCTGGTCTGGCCTGGTCTGGTCGGGTCTAGTGTAGTCTTATGAACCCTCTAGAGGTCGAATACAGGCGTATATATTCTGTATATAACCTCTTAGTTAACATAGTATTATATAAAATAATTAGATATAGTTATATTTACTATCTATTCTTTTAAACTGTTGTTATACCTACCATGTTTACTTTATAGTCGAGTATGTAGTACCATTATTAGTGTATACGAAATGTACTATTTAATAGATATTATATATATAAGTTATGTATTATGTTTTAACTAGCGTCGAAACTACTCGTATCAATAAACGTTCTTGTATGAAAGAATGTTGTTTTGTACTTACTCTGCTCCCTACGTTCTGCCCTAAAAATGTATTCGTAGGCTCTAACCTAATCTAACCTGAATTATATTCGTATGTTCTAACCTGTGATGTAATAAAAGACAATAAGGTTACAGATTATTATTAGTCATAAGAGTTTACTATAGATACGTTGAATAACCTACAAAAGTATATAGTATATTATTACATATCTGCGTATTTCGAAGCTATTGAAAATGTATGATGTATTGTAAAATAACGTTTAAATATGGCGAAACACAAAGGATGAGTAATGGTCATTACTTTTTAAATCAATAATTTTAACTTAGACGATCGTGTTTCTCGAAAATATTCCGATGGTGATAAGAAGCATTGTAAGCTTTTATATGTTTCCTATAGAGCAATTTTGAGTGTACCTTCTTCTTGTGGTAAAACTAATGTCTTGTTAGGTCTACTAACAAATGAAAACGAATTAAAATTTGAAAATATCTACCTATACGCCAAGTCTTTATTTCAACCTAAATATGGCGAAAGCGATGATGTAATCACCCCTAATGATGTGAAACCTAATTCAGTATTCATTTTCGATGATATTATCTGTGACAAACAGGAAAAACTTAGAGAATATTTTAGCATGAGTAGACATAAAGGATGTTGATTCATTTTATTTAGGTCCGACATATGCAAAGATACCGAAACATCTGATTAGGGACAACGCTAACTTACTTATTCTCTTTAAGCAAGATGAATTGAATTTCAAACATGTGTATAACGCTCATATTTTAGGAGATGCAGGCTATGATGAACTTAAACATTTAAACGCATAGTATAATTATTTCTCAACGCTGGATATATATCGATATTTTTCTAGTTTGATTAAATCCTATAAGTTATATTCATATCGCCCTCTAGACGTAATGTAATTTTGAACAAATGCTAGCCTTTTTTTCGTTATATCTACTACCTTGTAAACAGTTTCTAAATATGTGTTCTTATTGTTTATACACCATATAGATATTCGTAGCATCTAAAGTAAACTCTTATTTAAACGTTATTTTATAATATATCATACATTTCAACAGCTCGTATGATTACCCGTCTCTATCGTAACCCAGTATGTAAGGACATTATGTTAAATACTATCTCATACATGTAAATAAACATTTCTTTAAAGAGTTTGTTAGGTCACCTAATCTGTTATATAATATTACTATGATATTAGATCTCGTCGATTACAGTTTTACCATTAGGACATACTTAGCATACGGGTTAACACAAGGGTGAGTAATTGTCATTTAAAACAATAATTTATGCCTCTTTTAAGATGATAATCTCTTAACAAATTATTTAGAAAATCTAAATTCCTTTCAGTCATTCGTAAGAACGTTTGTTTATTTATGGTTTGAGAGCATCTAAAGTAAACTCTTATTTAAACGTTATTTTATAATATATCATACATTTCAACAGATCGTATGATTACCCGTCTCTATCGTAACCCAGTATGTAAGGACATTATGTTAAATACTATCTCATACATGTAAATAAACATTTCTTTAAAGAGTTTGTTAGGTCACCTAATCTGTTATATAATATTACTATGATATTAGATCTCGTCGATTACAGTTTTACCATTAGGACATACTTAGCATACGGGTTAACACAAGGGTGAGTAATTGTCATTTAAAACAATAATTTATGCCGCTTTTAAGATGATAATCTCTTAACAAATTATTTAGAAAATCTAAATTCCTTTCAGTCATTCGTAAGAACGTTTGTTTATTTATGGTTTGAAAGCAGTTTTAAAGAATGTCGAAACATGGCTAATTAGTTTGTACGTATTTTCATGCAAAACATTTAGTTTGAAAGTTATTTCTTAAACAGTTTTAGCTATAGATAATGTTTTTGAATTTTAAAAATAATGCTTCACAGTGTTCTATATTCTTAAGAAGATTCACTTGAATAAAATTTTATGAAATCATAACGATCCTAATTGTTTTCTTTCAAACTAAATGTTTATGCCATATTTAAACAGGTCTAATGCACCAGAGCTAATCCGACAGTTGATTGACAGTAGCTTAAGAGTTACTTTTGTATAGTTGAAAATAAATTTTTTATTATTACGTTTCTACATATTAAATTATTTTCGCAGAATTACATGATGACCTGAAGATAAATATCAAATAGGACTGATTTATTTTAAAATAAATTTATGAGAGAGAGAGAGATGAGAGATGGCAAATAATATATAAAAATGAGATGTACAGAATGAGATATCAGTTATGCAAATGAGAGAGGAGATACACTAATGATACCGTGAATTAATTTAATTCGCGCATGCATATGAGAAATCATATATGTAAATGAGAGAGGAGATATGTAAATGATACCGTGAATTAATTTAATTAGATCAATTAATTTAATTCGCCCATGCATATGAGAAATCATATATGTAAATGAGAGAGGAGATATGTAATTGATACCGTGAATTAATTTAATTAGATCAATTAATTTAATTCGCCCATGCATATGAGAAATCATATATGTAAATGAGAGAGGAGATATGTAATTGATACCGTGAATTAATTTAATTAGATCAATTAATTTAATTCGCCCATGCATATGAGAAATCATATATGTAAATGAGAGAGGAGATATGTAATTGATACCGTGAATTAATTTAATTCGCCCATGCATATGAGAAATCATATATGTAAATGAGAGAGGAGATATGTAATTGATACCGTGAATTAATTTAATTAGATCAATTAATTTAATTCGCCCATGCATATGAGAAATCATATATGTAAATGAGAGAGGAGATATGTAATTGATACCGTGAATTAATTTAATTCGCCCATGCATATGAGAAATCATATATGTAAATGAGAGAGGAGATATGTAATTGATACCGTGAATTAATTTAATTAGATCAATTAATTTAATTCGCCCATGCATATGAGAAATCATATATGTAAATGAGAGAGGTGATATGTAATTGATACCGTGAATTAATTTAATTCGCCCATGCATATGAGAAATCATATATGTAAATGAGAGAGGAGATATGTAATTGATACCGTGAATTAATTTAATTAGATCAATTAATTTAATTCGCCCATGCATATGAGAAATCATATATGTAAATGAGAGAGGAGATATGTAAATGATACCGTGAATTAATTTAATTAGATCAATTAATTTAATTCGCGCATTTAATTAGACCACGCCTCATTTGAATATTAATTAGATCGCGGAAGAGAGAGACAGACAAAAAGTCACCAGATTAGAGAGAGACAGAGAATCTAGGGTCCCTAGAACTGTCTGGCCAAAGCGACCCATTACCTACTAGAATTAAATATCTAATACTTCCAGTAACGGAGAGTTACTGAGCTCAAGTTACTCAAGAAACTCGGGGTACCTTTAATGAATGAACAACTTGAGCTCAGTAATTCTCCGTTACTGGAAGTATTAGATATTTAATTCTGATTATTATTATTATTATTTTATCTAGTTACCTATTTTTGTATCTACCTTAGCGACGTGTTTGTTTATAATTATATTACCTTTGATAATGACAGCATAGCTGTCGAAACAATATTGTCAGGTTATATTTTAATAAAACTGTGAAACTTTTAATAATCTTTATTTATTTCACATTTAACAACATATAAAATTAGAGTTTAATAAAGATTGTAAAATAAGTATATGTTATAAGCTATAAATAAATGTCAACGACTTGTTGCTAGAAGATCCTACTACTACTAAATGACATGCTCACTTAAATAATCTATTTCCACCAAGTATTAAAAAAATGATTCAGAAAATAGAAAATCGTGAAACTGCTTTGTTTCTTAACCACAATTGTAATTTGTTCAGCTCTCAGCTTGATTGATTTTTAATTCAAAAAGAAACACTTTTAATTTTTTAATACTAAAATATTTGTGTACTGAAATATTTGCCAAAATCCGATGAACATACTCAAACATTTTAGAAATTTTCAAAATGAGAAAACAAAAATAGCCGAATAAAACTGAAATTGATGGAGTTTTTAAGGTCCTGCAGTTGTCGATAACCAATATTTGCAATTTAAGAAAAAAAATGTAATCTATAATATAAAGCGCATTACAGCTATCCGAAGATGGATGGTATGAAGTAAAAAAGTTTTTGTCGTCTTCAATTTATATCGTGTTGTGTTTTCTCTACCGTTTCCTTTTAAAGTTTTCTCACTCCTCAGAAGCTAGATATATTCAGTAATCCTTAAAGTTAAAAATTCTAATTTACAATTCTAATATAAATTTGCACAGCCCAAGAGGCTTAAAATCGCTATACAAAAAATAGATTAAACAATGCACATTGAAAAATCTGTAAGTGTCGGGTTAACAATTGAAAAACTTCAGGAAACTTAACAAACGCTTGACCTCTGCCATTTCCACCCTTTCCATTAGCGAAAATATTATGATAAGCGAAATATTTCCACTCTGAACATTTTTTTTGCCCAAGCTTCCCCTGAAATATCAAGGTCTATTAGAATTTCGTTATTCGAGAAGGTTCGAGATAAAGGCGACACAATTAAATTATAAAGTGGATGTAAAGAACAAGCCTACATAACTGAAGTATTTTGCGACTGTAAAGTTGAATTTGTTAGGAATAAAATCTTGGAATACTTGAGGTTGGTAAATGAGAAAGACAGAAGATTTCAAGTGAAGACCGACTTTCTAGAAGGACTTACGAGTGTCGTTGAAGAGAGGAGTTCATGCATTATTGATAGCGGCATCGGAAGAATTGATTTCATGGACTCGATCACAGACAGAAATTAATTGGAAATGTAAACAGAATATTGAAGTGTGTAGGTAGGTATATGCCAAGTGCTTGCTGAAAAAACTTATTACTAAATATTGGAATTCATTCGTGTTTTACAGTAAACTTAATGCCAATCTTTACTTCATCAAAGTCACGTGTAGGCTTCATGAATATGCTAGGACGTTGCTTCAGTGTCAAAAGACAGTCTTGATTAACTAACTAAAATGAATTGACGCGGCTTCTAAAAAGTTATATTTGTCCTTGATAAATTTTAATAACGTTTTAATAAGTAATCGACTTATTTGAGCGATAATGAAAAGGTTTTGCAAAGGCAAATTATTTTATTTAATTATTCCATAACGAAGGTTTGATAGGTTTTATAGAAAGTGAGTATTGAAGAAAAATGCTAAAAAAGTTTTACGGCATTACAAACTGATGAGTTGGATTTTTATAAATCTAAACCAATAAAACTTTTTAAATGGGCAATCTCGATACGTCTCATATTTCTCAATAACAGCAGTTTAAAGTTTCATTTTCATTTCCCTTTTCTGAGCATTCATTTTTCCGTAGGGGTTACGTACAAATTTTATAAAAAGACTCCGATTAAAAATGCAACTTTAATTTTTTTTGTTTTGTGATTATTCAAGATATACGAGATTTATATATTATTATTTTTTATTAGTTAGAAAAGCACTTATTCTAAGGTAGATAAGAATACTTTCAATGCTCTTATATACTCTCAATAAATAAATAACTTTAGATTATATAGAAGAATTTTGATATAAATACTGAAATTATCTGACAAGAATTGCTGGATTATAGGCCTCAGCAAGTTGTTTCTTGTTCGTTTTTTAGAATTTAGTTGAAGGTTCTGTTGTTTATACATATTTAACTTCACTGATTAATGTGAACAGTACTGGTCTATACATTTTTTTTGTAGCTGAACAATTTCGGAACTTGATTCATCTAAGAACTTCATTTAATAAGAGTATTTTATAAAATTTCTCTTTTCTAGGTTTACGTTAATTTGTGTAATGGGTAACGTGTATTCCTTCTTTTAATGGATGTTTTCAGCGGGAAAACTAACTGTCAAGGTTGTTATTCATGCTATTATGTGTTACGGCACACTTTACTTTTATATAATTTAAAATTTGTAGCACAAAGTATAGCACTTTAGAACATTAATGAGAAATACTAATCTACAGCGTTTCAGCAATAAGAACTTGGTAAAGTGATTATGGATTTAACTTAAGTTTAAGTTTTATTGTTTTTTACAATAAAATCCTGAAAAATGTTTTAACGTAGGTTAGACTTAATAAATCGAAAAATATAAATGAAGCAGAAGGAATTATACCATCGCATTATAGTTAGAATGAAGTTCTGTGGCGAGCTACCTGCTCGATGATTGGTAAACCGAAAGATGTAACGGTTCGTTTTTTTCAACTTCCGAAAAATGCAATTTTGTTTGCATAGTTGATAAACATTCTTAATGCGGTCCTGCATATTATTGTATATTTTTCTTGATTTAAAAGTTGGTATTCTGCATAAATATGAGTCCTACTAAATATCAAAAGTTACTTTCAAAAAAAATTCCCAGACTAATAAAATTTGTCTCTAGAAAAATCTGCAATTTTCGTTTTAAAAAAGTACCATCTTCGCAAGGTTTAACGTTTATTACTTCATGTTCTGAGGGACAACAGGAATTGTTCTTGTGGAATAGAATGTTCTAGAACAAAATTGTTTTCAATATTGTATTTATTTAGGGCTAAAATATAATATTCGCTTTAACAAAAGTTTTCTTATGGTTAAAATGCATTGAACTTCGAATTTACAGCTTTAAAACACATTGGGTTGAAATATTTTCTAGTAAACAAAATACCGACAAACAGAATCTTCTAGAATAAAATTGTCTAGACAGCCACCTGCAAGTATAATGTGCTTTGGGTAATGTATAAATTCAAAGGGGAGTCCCCGAAGGTTTTCGTTGGAAATGTTCTGGAACAATGTGACGTAATTATCCCTCATTGGCTTAAGAGAATCCCGCCATTTCTTTTACTGGTTCATTTAAAAACTTGCCCTTCCCAAAACTACACGATCGCCGAAATATTCTCAATTTGAACAGTAAGTCCGCAATAAACACTAATAGAATGCGGGCTCTTCCGTCTATTATCGTATACGTACAAGGGTTGTTTTCCGATAGCACTTTCCAAATACAGTAACGTGTTTAGTTGTGAAAAATTCTGAAATCTAATTTGATTTAATTAGAATCGTTATTATAAATACCGCACCGAAATTTAATAATTAGTTTCGTATAATTTAAAGAGTTATAACTAAAGTGTAATAAGTATTTTGTTACCGTATTGTCACGTGGGGGTTTTCGTTACTGGAGGACGTAGTCAGAGGTAAAAGGAAATTAAACACAAGTCGTGAAAAATAACTATATACTACCAACAATAAAAAGAGTACAAAGGTTCACGTACATAAAGAGTATACATCGTGAGGACGTACATGTCCTCCTAAACTAATACAATCATGAGGGTGGTCGGAACCAACCCTACTCTAGCACTAGGTCTACAAATTAAGCGTAGGAGTTTAACTCCTGGTGATCTACAACTAAGCGTGGGAGCCTGGACACAACTCCCATAACCAAAGCAGAGTGGGGTTTAGCGCAGCCACTCAACTAAGCAGACTAAGCATTAGATAATTTAAAAAGTACTCACCAGCTTGCTTGTAGATGTAGAGTTCGAGCCATCTCACTGACTGAATTGAATAGCTCAAGCAAGCTGGTTATATACTGCCGAACGCGGAAGATATTAGCATCGTAGTGGGAATCAGTGGGTTGGAGTTCCTAGTATGAAACTAAGGAAGTTCACGCTTCCTGGTTGCAGGCTTGTGGGTAGTTGGCATTCGAGCTGCTGGTGCCTGGCACCAATCTGTAGGTTGCGCGGAAGTGTGGTAGATTCTCCTTAAGGAATGTGCACCTGTTTGTAAATCGTGTAGGTTGCCCCGCATATACGGAGTACCGTAGGCGGATATGTTGCATGCCAACTAATGCAGTTGTGGGCGAAGCGGGAGCGCTTCTACGAAAGAATGCACAGCTGCTTCCAAGCCGTAGGTTGCGTGATCACAGCTGACCGCGCAGATGGTCGAACAACGTGGGTCGTTGCTGCAGACGGAAACATAACCTTGGCGTAACATTTGCACTAACGGAATAATATATATTATATTATGAATAATTATTTAATGCGAAGTAATTTCCGCTTGTGACACTTTCCCCCTCTTCGACGGAAAAGCGGAGCAGGTGGTAGTGTCGATGAGGCAAGTAACCAGGAAGATGAGCATATTGGCAGCAAGAGAGGGTGATCCCCAGATTCGGAGATTACAGAATAGCAATGTTGATACTAATATCTAAGTAAGAGTACGTTTAAAGATTGATTCAGATAATAAAAGATCTAAAACATAAAGAAAAATGAATAACGTAAAAAATAATGTTACTGGCTGTTTCGAAAGATGTTTTCTGGATTAAAGATGAGAACTGCTTGGCTTGGAATTTCGAAATGTGTATGGCATGGATGCAAAGCAAGTTGATGCTACCATAGTGGCGTGATGAGTCGGTTGTTGGTCAAGGTTCCATAAAAGCTAATGTCCCATATTCATAGCATAGGATGTGTTTAATATAGAATAACACATCTGTATAGATTATGCATCATAGAAGTATTCTTCTTGACCAAACTATTCGATTGCAGCGTGAATTGATGGCAATATTGGTCTGGTGATGACTATTTTCAAATTCGAACCATAGGCGATGATTGGTAGGAACCAATTAGAATAGCCATAATATTCATCCAGTTGAAAACCATTTAGTAATAGCCTATGCCGATGGAAGATCCATTTGTGCAGGCGAAGAGAGAAACAGTCGGTAGTAAGTAACAATGCAAAAACAAAATTTTGAAAAGTGAACATCTGAGGAATTCAATGAACGTACTTTGAACAGTATATAATATAAGTCTATAAAGTAAAGCAAAGCAAAAATACAAAAATGAGTAAAAATACAAATAATTTAAACTACAGATAGGTCCGTATTCATAGCGAGTGTCAAAAAAAGTAATTCATAAACTAATAGTTTCAATATCAGTTATACAATAAGCACTAAAAGTGACAAATAAAGAAAAATAAGTTCGTACATAAAAATAAATCTGTACATAAATATAGTGTTAAATACAAGATTAAGAAAATATGAATTCATGAAACAGAATAAGAGAGTGACACTATATTCACACTTATACGTGTCAAGAAAAAAAGAGTACTGACAATAACTTTCATAAAGGAAAAACTATGACAATCAGAGTAATATATAAAAAAAAATTTAAAAGTAATAATATAAAATATAAACCGTAGATTGCAAAAGAAAGTGTCAGCATTACAATATGTAAAATAGAAATAAAATGAACCAAAGGTTGTACATATTATATATATAATCTAATATTTTAATAATCTTAATAGTTAAGCTTAATAGTTGAACGTGGCAAGTGCAAAGTTTACATAATAATAAAACAGGTGAAATTCATAAACAATTACATAAGGATTGTGTTAATTTATTGAAGAAGGACTCTAAAGAGAGTCAAAGTACATATAAAAAAAAGTGTGAAATACATGTAGGTAATTAATTTAATACTTTGCAATCGCGACAAAAAAAACAAATCAATAAAGATGTATCAATGAAAAGGATATGGACTGTAATGTTGGTGAAGACAAAAAAAGAAAGGGGGGATCTTTGTTCAGTGATTAAATTGTCTTACAGGTTACGGTAAGATGTCAAAATAAGGGCTGACAAAAATCTAATATTCAAAGGCATATAAAAAGTAATAAAGGGTGGATTTCTGTGATTCATTTAGCATATGAATCGGGAACATGCGAAGCATTTTACGCAAGTGTTCCCATTAGAGTATAAGGCTTATAGATGATAAGAAAAATTTTTGTAGGGTTTATAACCAAGGCATTTTTTGGAAATGAACAGCGATAAGAAATAGATAATCTTGGTACAGTTATTAATAAATAGTCATATACGTAGAACATGTAATGTATGATAGTTGAGATACATGAAAAATTATTTATTTTATATGGAAATTATAAGAAGTGGCAACGGTAATAATTTGGAAAGAGAAATTCTGAATATTTCCATGAGTTTTATTGAAAATAGTTTTAAAACAAAACAATTATTTTGAATTTTAATTCTTTGGTCTGAAGTAAGAAGCGGAGTCAGTAATCGAGGTGCTTTCCAGATTTTGCTGTTTCATCAAGCTATTAATTTTGGTATTTAGTGTTTTAATGTGAACAAAAAGGCACTAAGTGTTAATCATTTTGTCAGGTGTTATCGAATCAAATAATTCGATAAATGTACTGGGAACTGAAGGATACTATTTTGTTAAAGTTTGAGTAAGTTGTATAATTATTTGTGTATTAATTTTGATTTCTACCTGTATGTGCACATATTTTTCCCGCCGTTAAGAATTCTTACGTTGGGTAGTTATTTCTTTAAAATCTACAATTATGTCTTAAATGCAAACTTTTTATCTTTGACTTTTATCTTTATTTTGTTTATAAATAAATCTATCTTTGAATCCAATCACACTAGGTAATATTGGACCATATATTTATGAAAGTTTTTAAATATATTTCAACTAATTTGATTTTTCACTTAACCGAACATGACTAATAATTGAATTAAATTTAATAGATCTGATACCGGTTTCGGTTTACGAGTATCATATTATTTTTTTACATAATCCCCGGACTTCCCTAAACATATGGCGCCCAAATATACTTATCTTTGACTATAACTAGCCCTATTCGTTCTTTTTTTATAATCTGTGAGCTATGGAAACAATGCCCGCGTCCTGAACTTAAATTTGTTAAAGATATGTATTGAGCAGCTGGAGTATTTATGAGTTGTACAGTAAGTATTAAATATTTTGTCTTGAGAAAAATATTACGTTTCAAAGAGATTCGGAATAATTAGACCTATCAGAGAAAGGTTTAGGTATTACATGGGCGTACCATTTTAAGATATTCTAAAATAAATAACATAAATTATTACATTTAATGAGTAATGTACTGTTGACCAATGAACATGTAATACCTAATGCACAAATACTTCTAAATATACATAACTATTATATTTTAATTGCATTTTATGGATTAGAAACTATTTTAAAGGTGGACTTTAAGATAATTTGGTATTTAAACGAGACTGTATCAGTAACTTTCTTCAGTATAACAATAAAGTTCATGCTGCATTATTTAGTTGATTTTTGTAAGGTTAAAATGTCCGCGGTCGGTAAAAAATATTGCATGTGAAAAAATCTAGAAATTATTTACAATTCTTTCCTATGTCTGATGAGTATGTTTACACTTTTTGTCTCGAAACCAAAAATAAAAAAGGCATTAGAACGGAAAGGCAAGACTTCGTTACTGAGAGCAGTTGGATAAACGAGATCGCATACGATTGTTATGTATTAATTATTTGCATTGTATTAATTATTGTAGATAGCAAAAGCACTCAATCTATTTTTGGCTGAAACTTACATATATATTACATATATTCAAGCCAGACAACTCCAAATAGTTGGGTAAGTAAATGGAAATGCACAATATCTATTTCCGCCTCTGGCGAAAACCAACAGATTAGTTATTGTCCATCCAGGTGATGAAATAAGATTCATTTTGTAGGCCATATTAGTTTTTAGATCAAGAAGCACAAATGGTGACTACCATTCTGATATAAATGAAATAATTTTTGGAAAATAGCAAGAGCGGCAAAGTCAAGAGGATTAAAGTAAGATAAAACCCAACCATAACTAGCAAGGTAGCTCGCCACAGCATTTCAGAGCAATGATCAGCTGTATACGGGTTGCCTAGAAATTTACGGAACAAGTAGCACTGCATGCCTTTTTACAAGGAAATTGCTATTTATTAACGTCAATTAGTTTCATAGGGGTTTTCAAAAATATATTACTATAGACAAAAGACGATTTGCAGAAAGAATGACATGGAATACAACTTCTTACCTTAGAATATTAATTTTATTTTATAATTTTATAATGCTCGGGCGTTACGATTGTATTGTAATGAGTAGCATAATCCCACTACATTGAGTCTCTCTCTCTCACATTTGAGTCGCTTATGTAGAATATTTTTGTTTAAATAAAAGCTAGTTGTTAAACAAATAAGATTACATAAGTAACAAAATCCAAAATACAGAACACAAGTTTTTATCTATTTATAACATCTTAATTAAACACATAAGGCTTTGATCACTCATCATTAATTGACAAAAAATAAAATTAAAAATTTCCTTAAACGGTACTGTTTTTTCTGAAGCTAGTTAAATCAGTTTACATATTAAAGAGACAAAAAATGGTATTAAGATAATAACGGTTACAATGCTCCAAATTCTTTAATATCCTTCCATCTCTATTCCAAACAATACAAAAAGTCAAAAATTGTTCTGACATCTCTATTCGTTAGTTGTATCCTATTAATATTGATTAAACCAAATATAATTTCCATTCAAATCAAAAAAAATTTTAAAAGTTTAATAAAAACTGTATTATATTCGAAGAACAACGTTAAATTCACAAACACTTTAAACAAAATTAAATAATTCTGAGATCTAACATAACCCTTTTATTTACAAAGTTGAAAACTAACCTCACAAATTTAAATTTTGAAACAGTAAAAAAAACACTTTGTTCCTCTAATGATATATTGCTACTTAAATGTTAAAAAATGGATTCCCTTTATATAGTTTTTTGTAAAACAAATTACTTTCTGAATACACAAAACAATCTTGACATATCACTTTTCACATAACGCAATTATAATTTATCAACTTTCATAAATGCAAAAACTAATTAGATAAACTTATAGAAAGAAATTCTGAATTCAACTATAATGTTGACTAATTTTAATGTTGACAAAACAGTATTTTCTTAATACTAAAAAATGTCTTAATCTCATGAAAACACTAAAATTTTGAAAATTCAATAACACTGCAAAATAAACATATCTCGCTAACATGAATTTTATGTTACAACTATATTTCAATAAGTAAGTTGCTATACATTCGCATACACCTTTAATACAACATATTTTGTATGTTCCAGATGAATTATAACATTAAAATTGAACTAAACTTTATTAAGTTGAAGAAAATGCATAAACGATCTCCAAATCGTTAAGTTATCAGAAAAATTATCTATTTTTATGAAAATCAAGGTTTTTCACATATCCTTTATCTGTTTAAAGAGGTTTTTGTGTAATCTCAGTATTAATTACCTAAATTTAGTTTCCTAAACAAAATCTTTGTCAAAATTTAATTTTTAAAAGTGAGGTTATGCAACCATTCAATCGTGTAGGTATAGCATTGCATACAATCTCCCTATTAAATATTATCGTGAGAGTAATTTTTTCTTGTATGATCTAATACGAGTATCATGACACTATGTATTTATCATGCTGGCAATTTAATTACTCCAGTGTCCAGTTAATTAGTTAAAACTGTGCAATTAACTAAATTGTCTATAATCTGATCCAATACGAAATATTAACTCTGTTCTGCAAAATTCTAGATAACCGATATAATATATTATATACTATAATTAAGAACGATATAAAACGTCTAATATTTCTGGATCTGGCAACATAGTAACTATATATGGGAACAATTTAAAAACTTTGCAATGGGCTGTATTTCAGGAATAATACAAGTTATCAAAAATCCCTCGAAATCGTTTCTATAACAGGAAGGAGGGATGAAATAAAACGATGTATGCCCTTTACTTATGTAGTTTGTTATACATACAGTATAACGGAGATAGCAATAGTGCACCGATAACTGCGAACAGCCTCGTATGTTTGCTTGTAAACTTCATCTAGCATGTAGCAATACTACATGTTATCTCCGTTATTATTGCAGCTACGAAATTGTTAAATTAGCAAATTAAATAATTGAAGGTCGCGTTTTCGAGTTATTCAATGACTGAACAATATGAAAAGAGTCCTATAAATTCTTTATTTTTCAATTTAAAGAGGTAATGAACATTTTCAATTTTGTATTTGTAATATCACTGTCCCTCCATTTTGACAAAAACATACAGAGTATCCCATATAAAAAATGTTAATTTTGAAAATAACTGGAAAACGCGACTTTCAATTGTCTTCGCCATGTTAATCAGCAGAGAAATGTGCGCCAGTAACTGCAAACAGCCTGTATATCCCTTTTGGTTTTACTTGATCTCTTATAATATATAATATATAATATATCTCTATTAAAATATTCTTATTTGCCACAATTGTTTTAAGATTAAATTTTCATTACAATGTTTCAGTTTTAAGTCATTTTTTTTAATTAACAATGTAACCAAATTTAGTTTAATACAAAACATGGAAAAGTAATAAAACTGTTTTATATTCTGAATATTTAAATTTATACTATAACCTTTTTTGTCCCAATAAACTTAATCCGCTTTTGATCATTTTTTTGTCGGTTGCCTATTTGGAATTAATGCTACGGATTAATTTAAGCAGCATCTTCTAAAATTTAATTTTTTTTATGTTACACCTTCAATAAATTAAAATAAAATATTTAGGGAATATCGGTTTTCCCGGAGATAATCTTCAAGAAAATGTGGAAGAGAATTTAGTTAATTTATTGGTTAAAATTAACTACAGCGCATAACGAGGTAACCCTTCAATAAACTTTATCCGTAATTATTATCTAACGGTGTTCACCGTTATAAAGGAGTGTATAATGGTTCTTTTATCGCTAAAATTATTTGTTAGAGGAGAAATTCTCACGTTACTCAGGCCATTAAAGGGAATCAATATCACTACAATACAGCTCATTAACCACAGAACGTTGCTGATGTTGTATTACCTACACTTTACACCGCAATAGCCATAGGCATTAATTATAGAAATAAACATTTTATTGAAGAAGAACGAATTTAAACCTACGATGAACAGATAAACTCTAAGGATAATTAAAGAGGCCGTTTTAGCGTGTGTTAACGGGTGTGTTTTAGGGATTATTAAGCATAAAACGTGAATGCAGAGCATGTAATAGATCTTATGTAGATAGCTGCTTTTAGATTATAAAAGTCGCTAGAAGAAGACATTTAATACCGGCAATAAGTGTAGAATTCACACTATATAGAGATATAGACACTCGTATTGATGGCAATGATGTAGTTATTTATTTATGTCGGTTGTTATTTATCACGAGTAACCAAAAACTCTTTTATTCACAGTCATTTCTTTATCGATCACTCAAACCCAAAGTTTTACCTCATTTTCTATAGATTACGAGACCCGTGTTTACATAAATTCGTGTCATTAAAACAATCATTCATTCATATTATTACAATATCTAACAGCCCGGATTTGGAGAACGAAAACACCCCGATTATGATGATGATGATGTTGATAATTGGTTGAAATTGATTTAAATTAAGAGTACAAACAAAACAGAAACTTCAGTAAAAGCGCAGTGAAGATATAAAATATAAACCACCTACCTTTACCATAAAAGAAAAATGCTCCGGCTTAAATAATTGTTGTGAATCTTGAATCTTGCCACAACTGAGACTCAACGGGCCGCCGCTTTTATTAGGACAATAAATAAATATGGATCTATGAAACATAATTAAACAACACACAAAACAAAAAAATAAACCATAAGTTTCTTTTAAAATTGAAATGACAAAATTTATTTAACACAACAAATGAACAAACAAAAAATTAAAATATATAATTAAAAAAATGAAATTTGGATATCCTGAATCAAAGAAAGATAAATCCTAAGAGTGTCTAATGCTTTTTATCTTCAGGAGTAATATCTCTATTATTTTATTTATCTTAAACAGTAAAATTAAACTAATTAATTATCTTAATATATTTAAATAATATCAAAATATTGGCGCCTTTTTAGTTACCAACTGATGTAGTAACAAAACAGAAATCCTCTCTTTCATATGATTTATAACTAAAATGGTTATAATGTCCAAATTAAACGATATTAATAAAAATTATTAAAGACCAGCTGTTTTCTTGAGATATGGTAAATTCAATAACTAAATTGATAAATTCCCTTCCGTAATCCAATTTACAACGAAGGTTGATATTCTCAAAACCCACAAAAATTATCTTTACGAAAAAGAAAAATTATTCCACTAATAAAAATTCACAGCACTGAATATTATTTAAATTAAAAGTAAATATGATTAAAGCAAACTAGTTAAATTCAAAGAACTTCAACAAATTATATTATTACTCACTTTGACGTTTCACCAAAATATAACCTTACATTTTGATGTTTGGAATTGTTTACATTTTAAAACTTTGCTCTGGGCATATGCACTGCTTGAAAGATCTAGATTTACAGAAAGTTTGTCACTAAATCGCCCGCTGTTTTTATATCCTTTTGAAAACAAACGAGTGTTTTAGTGAGATTTTTGGTGGAAAACAAATGACAATTTGGGACTAAATACTACATAACCACATAATTGTTTATAATTATTCATAATTGTTTAAACAAATTCAGTAGATAGAGAAAACATTCTTGTTTTAATGATATAAAATACTTGTCAACCAAATTATTTTTAAAATGCATTCAATTAATAATTAAAAATTAAATTAATTATATAAAACCGCCTAATCACATCCTTCTATTCCTACAAAATCCATCCTTACATCCTATTGAACATTATTCACATATTTTTAGATATCCAAACTATAAAATAACAACTACATAATTTTAGGCCAAAACAAACCTTGAAATGGCTTCAAATTCATATTTGTGTACAAAATTAAGTAAACAATGAGGTTTATCAATATAGTCAGAAAATTCAACTTTAAGATTTACCTTTTCTTTAAAAGAAATAGCCGAAATAACTATATGAGTTCAATTATTAATTATTTATTAAAAATATTCTTCTTTATTAGAGATAACGCCACACTTAAATGTATTATTTAAGTACTATTTAGTTTTAAAACTTCCGATTTTAAATTATTTTAAAACGGAATCCTGTAAAAGCTTACTGCACGATAAGTCAAATTCGATAAATGTAACTGTTCATTACAATAACTGTATTTCGATCAAACAAAGTCATTCAACAAAACTGAAATGTAGCCGCTAACTATTAACTGCACTTTGTCTTTAATTCGATAACTCATACGGAATTAATTACTAGATTTCGGTAAGAACGATTCTAAATTGATCACTGAACTTTCTGCACTTTTAGCGATACTTAAACACATAACTAAAACATTGGGAAATGCCAAAGGCAATCAACCCTCGTACAACTCTCTTCACGGGGAAGGCGCGAGGCCTCGCGCGTGGCAAACGCCACTTCGCTCTGCTGTGTATTCAACCAGCCCCTATCTTAAAACTATCGTCGACTGACTGTAAACTAAAAACTATTTCGCGGTAGAATGATTTCCTGAGGGGGCGCAATAACAATCCAATAGAAAAATAGCGGGATATTCATTAGCCAATAAAATATGTTTACGTCATTTATTCCAGAACAATCTCAACGAAAACTTACGGGTATTCCCTTTTGAATATGTACATTATACTTGCAGGTGGTGTCTAGACAAATTTTATTCTAGAAGGTAGGTCCCGTTTGACGGCATTTTGTTTACAAGGGAATGTTTCAACCCAGTGTGTTTCAAGGCTGTAAATTCGAACTTTCGTACGTTTTAACTATAAGGAAATGTTTGTTAACGCTAATATTAGATTCTAGCCCTTATAAGCTCGGAATTAAAAACAATTTTTTTTATTCTAGAACATTCTATTTCTGGGAAAATAAGCCTTTGTTTGGCATAAGAACACTTCAAAATAAATACTTGCATCAATAAAGATTCTACTAAAATATGAGACATTGTTTACGAATATGTTTCGAGGTGACTTTTTTGTACTTGGAGGAAACATTAATTAGCTTAAAATAATATTTGCAGTTCCGACATAATTGAATTTTACTAAACCGCCAGGACCGTACTGGGATTCCTCGGAGCCGGACATTTGGGCGCGGCCATTTAGGCGCAGCCATTTGGCGCGGCCATTTAGGCGGGGCCGTTTCGGCGCGGGGCACTTCGGCGAAGGAACACTTAGGCGCGGGGACACTTTACTACGCCTTTATTTGGAGAAATTGTCTAGTAAAAATTACACGAACAAGATCTGTAGGTACAGATAATAAATATACTATGATCGATGAAATACAGTATTCGATAATAATGAGAAAAATCTCAATAATTTTCTAAAATAGCAGAAAAAATCTAATTAAATTTTCAGTATCTGCTTAGGAAGATCTGAGAGCAGGCAAATAATTTATTTTTCCTCTACTAACATTAGAAGAGAAGATTATTGTCCTATATGTGACTGCATAAATTGATTTTCTTAACACCGTGCAAGAAACGTCTATTACATACACAAACTTGGTTAATAATTTTTTTAAACAAAAAATGTCTTGCAAATTTCAAAGCAAAGTAACATGTTAGTAGTGGATAAACTATTATGCTAATATAATAGTTGGTCTAAACCTTGGTTAATAATATACTTATTATTGCTCATAAAATCTTATTTATGTTATGGGCTAGCTAAGATAATTTTTCGTTTCTTTCATATATTTTATTGCGGTACCCACAGCATACTACACAATTGTAAAAGCTGTTGCAAAAAGAAATTATTTTTTAAAGAAAAAGACTTTATCATTTTTAATACTTTGATGATATTTATTATTTCGACTTTAACTAATAAGCCAGACCCATAGCCAGAAAAATATTTGGAGGGGGCAGAATCTTTTGACTAAAACATAACATTTTGTTTAAAATGAAATGTTTATACTAATTGACCAATAATATTTTCAATACGTTTACATTAAATACCTACATTTAAAAATATATTAAATATACACAATTTACAGTTTTATTCTTCAAGGTTGTAACATAAGATTTTCTATAATCTTATCAGTGTCTACTGGTTCCCTATCTATTGACACCAGTGCTAAACCTTGAAAGATTTAAAAGGTGCAAACATATTTTTACCTGTTTATGAAAAGGAAATCGCTTTTTGAATGTAATTCAATAGTTTACTTAATGAATGGTCAGGTATCTAATGGAATATTGGAGGCTGTAAATAATAATTTGTATGTGGTTTATTATTTTACCTCCTACAGCTCTCTTTGTCGTTTTTCAGTTATTTTTAAATCTTGTTTGGCAGATTTTGTAAGAATTCTAAATTTGTGAACTACGAGAAATGTAAGAAAAATATTTTATAACAATAATTACCACTAGTAGTGGTTACAGCGATAAAATCTTCTTTGTAAAATCTTCACGCGAATACCACTCTTGGTACCAAATTTTGGTAATTTTTGCTATCAGATTACACTCCTCCTTTAGTTGATTGATACCCAAAATCGGCAAAATTAGAACCGCTAGTACTATTATGTATATGAAACTAAATTATATTATAAATTATAATATTATATTAAAATAAATTTTAAAATTAAACACCCACTTTTTCTTTAATATTAAATTAATCATTTTTTTCTCTATAGATAAAGGATAGGTAAGTTCATTCTTATGTCTCATTTATAGACTCCCTCGGTAATTTAAAGAGTTAGTTATATTTTTACTTTAATTTACCTTTAACGACTTTTTCCGATTTATTATATGACGCGTAGAGGTAATTTCGACGAAATTTAGAAGAGGAATCCCGCGTCAAACTGTCCTCGCGCTGAAACGGCCGCGCAGGGATGGCCATGCTTAAACGGCCGCGCCCAAATGTCCTAGACCGTTAGATTCCTTTAGTATTTATTAGTTTCAAAAAAAAACGTGACGTTACAAAATAAAAGTCTTAACAGTGTTGCTACAAACAAAGAAGATTTATTATAAAAGCGGATACTTACCTTAAAAGACATATCCCTGTAAAGACCGTAAGTGAATTACTATATGCTTTGAAAGAATAAATCAAATAAATAAAATTAAAATACCAAAGAGATAAATCTAACACTTACTTGATTTTATGGTATGTTTACACCCACCCATTCATAGGGTGGTTAATAGAGGTTAAGTAAATTCATCTGTGAAGTTTGACAAATATTTCTGAACTGTTACTATAAATTTTCATAATATAAAAATCTCATTAAAACAAAACTAGTGCTGATCCCATCATATAAAATGTTATTAAATTAAAAAAATGAGTTGTTAATCAAAGAACCCAGTTCAGGACTCATTTAATACTAGAAGTCTCAAAAATAGATAAAATAAAACCACATATAGTTTATAAGAGCTGAAATCATTATTAAAAGAAAATAAAATTTAAATATTACAACCATAGGTAATAAGAAGCGAATCGCACATTTTTACTATAATTTCAAAGATCACTGTAATATGTTTCTTTTGAAAGAATTTCAAACAAACTTACTTTAAGTGGACATTTTGTAGTATCATTGACTACTAAATTAAGGTTATGAATCAGTGACGAATCAGACAAGCCAATTTTCTTCAATAAAGTGATAATTAATTTAGTATTAAATAAAAAAATATTTTTCTTTATCTGTGCGTTATTGAAATTATTTTTATAGATAATATTAACTGTAAAGTAAGTTGCAAAGTTGATTAATGATTGAAGTTTTTCACCTTAAACAAAATTAAAATTTAATTTGTCAATAATAAAATTATTTATAAAATTTAATAATTACCTGATAAAGTGAGATTATATTCCATTCGTTTTGGCAGATAGATACTTTTTTTTAATTAAAGTACTCGACGTCGCACTTATTGGAAGCTCAAATTATTTTAATTTTTATTTATTCTGCTGCGACTGTGATCAATGTAGGATTACTTTTCAATTTTTGTTACCAAAGTTAACACTACCCTGACATATCTACCCTGACAGATTTATTAGGCGTTTTTATGTTGTGGGTTGTTTTTGTGGATTTATTTTAATTATATATGTAGCTTCTCCTTAATTACAGCTAGTCTCCAGATTTGGACCTAAATTCCTACTTACAGTTTATATTTCCTGATTTATTTTTTAATTTATGTATTCCTTATGTATTTGACTGTACATCAAATCCACAGAATAACAAACGCCATTGAGAAAAATTTTGAAAGGGAAATAAGTCTGCACAACACACAGCAATCTTTCTAGATGTACAGGACTTGTACAGGATTTCAACAAAGTTTGGCATCAAGGACTAAAACAGAAGTTGGGAAAGTAATTGTCTAAACAATTTGCCAAACTACTGAAGTCATTTCAAATATATTTCGGGAGACAACAAAAAAACAAAAAGACCAATATTCCGATTTATTCGGAATTTGGGCAGGAGTACCACATGGAATATTACGGGACCAATACTCTACCTTTGGTACACTTGCGACATTCTAATAACCAACAAGGAAACAATAGCTACCTTCACAGACGGATACTAGCAATAGATGGAAATACGGAAGAAACTCCAAAAACATTGGAACATGCCATGATCATGGTGGATAGATGCACAAAGCGAAGGAGAATAACGCTAGACGAACACAATCAATACACATCAAGGTCATGGCTAAGAAGGACGATTACGTGCCAGTATCACTCAACAACAGCGTGATACCGCAAAATTCAAATTTTATTAACTCTTGACGAATAGCCAGAAATCGTGAATGCAAGAATACAACTGCCTGTTTGTTAAAAATTAAATTAAAAGTTGAGTAATTAGTAATAGTTGTTGAAATTGAATAAAACTTCATGGGATTCAGTCCTAAAATTTATTTTTTACAAATTCATGAAGACGTTTCGATAACTATTTTTTTTCTTTATCGGGACCTAGACTATACAAATTACAAAGAATTAAACCATTACTTCTTCTTCTGAATTATTAATTCAGAAGAATTAATAATTATATGCCTTTCTACCGTTAAGTGTGAGGCCATATGTACTTTATTGTTCTTTCGTGCACTTTTCTCTCCTTCCTTTTCTATCTTATGTCATTTGACTGGTTTTTTCCATTTAATTGCTTTTCTCTCTGTCTCTTCCTTGATTCCTTCATTCCAGTCTTCACTTTCACTTCTTACCATCCATTTTAACTCCATATAGTTTTCTGGTTAGTCTATTCTCATTCATCCGACATATGTACATGACCAAATCATCTTAGTTGTCCTTCTACAAACTTTTCATATATTGTTGGATTTTGAATCGTTCTCTGATATTTTCGTTCCTAATTATGTCTCTTCTTGTTTTGTTTACTATTTCCTTGAACAGAGATTCTTGATTTATTCCTATTTGTTACTGGCCATGTTTCATTGTTATATAGTATTGTCGGTCTTGCTATTTCTAAGTTCTGTTTTTATAGGTATATTTTGATACCTCTCTTTTATCCAAAACTGTTGTTTTCATTATCTTGTATACTTTTCCTGCTTTTCCCAGTTTTTCGCTTATTTTTTTGTCGATCTTACCATTTCAATCTATTACTGATCCTAAATACTTATAGCTTTTGACTTGTTCAATTCTTTTCCCCTGTATTTGTACGTTATGTGTTTTCTTTATATTTGATAGTATCATGTTCTCCGTTTTGCTCACGTTTATTTCCATACTATACTTTTGTAATTCCTGGTTTAATAGGTTTAAGTTAAATTGTAGGTTTTGTTCTGAATCAGCTAAAATGACCATTTCATCTGCGAACATTAATTCTGTAAATTTCACTTCCTCCATCTTCCAATATCCTATTTTTAATTTTTTTCATCTTGTTTCTTATCTCTTTAATTAACTCATCCATCACTAACGTGAACAATGATGGGGGCTGAAGATACATCCCTGTTTCACTCCTTTTTCTGTTGTAGAATTCTTTGATTTTTCATTGTTTCTTCTTACTATATTTCTATTATTTTTATACATTACTTTTATCGTCTCGATTAAGCCTTTGCTGGTTCCTCTTTTCTTTAATATTTTTCATAATTTATACTCTCTTTTTACTTATCAAATGCTTTACACATATTGATGAAGCATGCATGTATTTCTTTGCTTTTAGTTATTGTTTTTTCACTAATTTGTCTGATCATAAATATTAGGTCTATCATGTTTCCTCCGTCTCTAATTCCACATTAGTGTATTTCTTCTATTGTATTTCCTATACTTCTTCTTATTCTTTCTTCTATTATTCGCGCAAAAATCTTTCCTGGGATGCTTGATAACGTTATTCCGCGGTAGTTATTGCAATCCCGCTTATCTCCATTTTTGTATATGGAAGAATTTTATTCCTCTATTCCAATCTTTTGGTATCTCTTTCTTTTTTATTGCTTCATTCAGTATTTCTGTGAATTTTTTTATGCATTCTTCTCCTAAGTAATTTCTTTCTTCTAAATTTTCTTCTATAATTCTTGTCGGATCTTCAGTTAACTTTTTGAAGTGCTGTCTCCATTTATCCATTATTTTGGTTTCATCAGTACCTAACTATCTTTCCATCTTTATGCTTTAAACTCACTATATGTATTATATTCTTCTTTTTTTCTTAATTGTTTAATCGTTCCAGAAAATAGAGTTTGATTTTCTTTGTAGTTATCTTTAATTTTCATTCCGAATTTTTCCCATGGGTTTCTTTTTGCTCCTCTGCTTGTGACTCTTTTCTCTTTTCTTTGAATTTTTCATAATGTTTCATAATGTTGAATTTTTCTTTTCACTTCTTTATTCCACCATTCTGTTCTTTTTTCATTTATCTTTACTATTTTTGATAACCCAGGTCACTCTTTGGCCGACCCTAGCACATTTTCTTTGCATTTTTCCCATTTCTCTTCTATCCCTTTTTCTTTAAATTGTTCTTTAAATTTCTTATCTTCTGTTTCCTGGCATTTCTTTTTAATTTTTTCGTTTATTAATTTATAACTCCTTCTCTGTTCTTTTACTGTTTTCCTTCTTTTGTAGCTTTGTATCTTTTTGTGTTTTCAAAACCATTAGTTAATTTACAAATGGTTTAATTGTTTGTAAAGGTATGTTAATGAGTTGATGGTTGAATAGAGACCACTCTTTTTGCTAAATTGTGATAATTTTGCAAAAATAACCGTAATATTTATGAAGTTATTGAACCGATTTCACGTATGTACAAATTACTAACAAAAACAGCGGGGCTCCCTCCGTTGCTTGCCCGGTGGGCCCCAATATCGCCAGTCCAACGCTAATTCTAAAGTATGTGACTATGAACAGTAAGCTGCGTCCCCCATGTCACGCCGCCCGAGTGATTTGTGTAAGTCTATAGGAGACAATAATGGTCTACATCTCGTTATATTATTAACTGACAATATGTCAAACTTTCAATGTTTAACTTCTTTTATACACACACAAACGAGGAGTAGGTTTTCAACCGCAAACAATTTTATATTAACAAGTTAGGCGACGGCGTCTTTTCACAAGCAAATAGAAACTACAGTTTCATCCTTAGGGGAAAAGCCATGTCAATGGTCCAAATGACCTGCAAAATACCTATTCGTTCCTTTTTATTTATTCTGAGAAGGAAATCTCTTCTAGCACGGATTTAGCGATTTGCACCCGTTTCCATCAGACGAAACCAATGTAGCGAACACCGAATAAGCATTAGGGAATTCGACTCTCAGATATTAAACGCAGATTTGAGCTTTTGGGCTTGGTTTCAATTATATCCTTTGTTCTTTGTTCTTAATATCTCCATCACTGATAGCGCATATCCTTTAGGGAATAATATAACCGTTTCTAAAAAAAATGTATATTTAAAGGGAATTTTGTTTTTATTAATGGCATTTTAAATATTGGAATCGTTTTAATAAAAGATCGAAATTGGCTCATTCTAGTGTTTATTTTAATTGTTAGAAATGAGTTTTTAATTGAACGAACCAA
Organism: Agrypnus murinus; assembly: GCA_929113105.1. Classification (NCBI taxonomy): domain Eukaryota; kingdom Metazoa; phylum Arthropoda; class Insecta; order Coleoptera; family Elateridae; genus Agrypnus; species Agrypnus murinus. The sequence continues at coordinate 25,576,532 of OV816025.1, read as the reverse complement.
AATATAAAAATTTTATTTTTTTTAAATGTCAAAGTAACGAAGTTTATATTATTTTGTATTCAGGGAACTGATCACCACCTACTAACATAAATTACATATTGAGATGCTAGTAATATTACCACATCTCCATAACAATTTTATTGCACGCCGAGCGTTTAAAGAAAGAATGAAACATCAGAAAGGCGGGAAGTTGATTTCTTAAAGATGGTATAAAAGTGCTATACTGCCAAAACGAAGAATAACCTGAAAAAGTTAAATAAATATAAACTATAAAAACTACTCCTTGCTAATAATTACTACTAGCTGGATTTTATGTAGTTTATAAAAAACAGAAAGCGTTATGTATAGACGACCGAAAGATGTGTAGATTTAAAAATTTACAAACTGACAAATTAGATATTACCTACAAAGATATAGTACAGGGGGGAAAGGGTTACTATGCATTAATTTTAAGGGGTTGTTGTACAAATGTTAATTGTACTTAACATTGCCAAACTACTGAAGTAAATACATTACCTGAGCGTGGTATAGGGCGGTTATTTCTAACGACAACAACAGAAAGATGTTCATGTGATTGTCGAGACTGACTGCTTAACGTGCCCATCTGAAGGTAATAGAAGACATCAAAATAAGGAACAAAAAAGTCTAATTTTGTTCTAAACTTTGTTCTAGGACGCACCCATTTTTCGGAAAAAATACTATAGTTGTAAAATTTAATATTAGTTTAATTATGATGCTTTCTCAGCAGAAGCATTTCATCTAGCACAATAAAAAGCTAGCTTGAAATAGTACTTTCCGGACTCGGAATAAATGTTCTGTATATATGTCGAATTTTTAAGAACCAATAGTTAGTTGTATGAATTCAATAATATGAAGCTTACTTCGCAAGTGTACTGATGCGTAAATTTGTTTAAACTGAAAAATACTCAAAAAACCACAAATAGTAAAATTTAAAAAAAATTTTGTAAAGTTTTTTTAAAATTAAAAAAAAGTTTTAAAACAAAACAATTATTCTGAACTTTAATTCTTGATCTGGTTCTGAATTCTGGGTCTGAAGTAAGACGCAGTGTCAGTAATTGAGGTATTTTCCAGATTTTGCAGTTTCATCATGCTATTAATTTTGGTATTTTGTGTTTAAAATGTGAATAAAAAGGCACTAAATGTTAATTATTTTATTTCATACTGTGTCACATTTGTCAGTTTTACGTCAAACTGTTCAGTCCAGAACATGCGATTTAACAGTCTAGTATGACTGTAATAGTTATTTACGTGCCAAGCTTTGTAAATTAATCTTTACGGGCGAGTTGGAAAGTTTGTGGGGCGAGCGACGAAGGAGCGAGCCTCCATAATCCAGCGAGCCCAGTAACGATTAATTGCAAAGCGTGTCGCGTACAAACTTTTATTCCCACCTTCACCAGCATTTTTGTATGAATTGTATATTTTTTATAAAAAGACATTTTGGAATCAAAGGCGGTAGCACAATTTATAGCTAGGCGTTGCCATGGTGTTGTGGTTAAGCAACATATTAATTGCCATAGCTTTTTGCTGATGAGCATTGTAAAATTCTCTTTTAGGAGCCCGTAAAATTTTACAGGGCTGTGGCTGTAATTACTCATTTACTTAGTTACATAAAGGCCTGTAAAGTGGCATTTACATAGAAGGGGGAAATAAAAAATTTTACCGGACGCAAATACAATCAATCAACTGGACAATCTTTTAGTACGTAATCAGTTACTATGGATACTCGTTCTTCATAGATGTTCATATATTGCATTAGGAAATTTATTTTATATAATTTTTTTTAAATTAAACCAATATTCCAATAATTGCAGTATGCAATAAAACGCATTACGTCATACGTCCTGGAAATGGTCTTACAGTCTCGTTTCGATGTTCCAGACTCGGCTCCTTCGTCGCCTTGTCCGTAACATCTTACTCGACTGTAAAATTCCATTTCCAGGACTTATAACGTAAATTACTATTGTGAAGTGGTATCGAATTAAATAATTTGATCAATATACTGTAAACTTACTGTTTGAGTAAGTCGCTTAACTATTCATGTATTAATTTTGATTTCTACCTGTATGTGCATATATTTTTCCCGCCGTTAAGAATTCTTACGTTGGGTACTTTTTTTTTTTTAATCTACAATTATGTTTTAAATGAAAACTTTTTAGTTTTTACTTTTATTTTTATTTTGTTTATAAATAAATCTAATTTTGAATCCAATCACACTAGATAATACTGTACCATATATTTATGAAAGTCTTTAATTATATTTCAACTGTTTTGATTTTTGACTTAAGTGAAAATGAAAATTAAGTGAAAATAATTTAATTAAGTTTAATAGATCTGATGCCTGTTTCTGTTTACGAGTATCATATTACTTTTTTTTTCATAATCTCCGGACTTTCCTAAACAGATGGCGCCCAAATATACTTATTTTTGACTATAACCAGCCTTATTCGTTTATAATTTGTGAGCTATGGAAACAATACCCGCGACCTGAACTTAAATTTGCTTAAAGGGATGTCTTGAGCAGCCGGAACATTTATGAGTTGTTCAGTAAGTATCAAATATTTTGTTTGTAAAGGAATATTTTGTTTTAAATAGTGCCTAATCTTGTTCTTTAAGTATATTACAATTGGCGCCCCAAGTGTGGGACATTCACTTATTTTTGTGTTAAAAAGAAAGTGGTACACATTTTCGCAAAAAAGACACCCTTGGAAAATATGTTTAAAAAACTGAAGAATAATAGTATATTTATGTAACGATCATATAATAATGATTATTAATACACGTGCGAGTTGCATACACTATTTTTTCTTCGATCGTAACTGATTTGTTACTACTAAGTGGACTTCTAAAACTGTAAAGGTGTAACTGTAACTGTAAACTGGGTGACGATCTGACGAGTGCTTTTATACGCAACTTCTAATTTTTTAACTCTTATTGTGCTATAAAAATTCGCGACTAATTTAATTATTACTTTTTAAGACAAATTTACGAAATTGATAAATAATTTTCTTTAAATTAATATTTAATAAAACTAACAATAAAAATAATTTGTTAGAACAGATTTAAAAAATACATATCAGTAATATTTATATTCACAACGTGGCGATGAGGTACGTTCCCAAGTTTAGTATGTACTAACTTTGTTTCGTTCCTACACAACCATTTGATATTTTTGACTCTCTTTGGTCAACAACTCGTTGCATAATGGAATTGCATAATCAACCTCGAATGAGATTTTGACTCGTCTACGCCTCGTCACAAGTCTTTTATTGTTGACCACCAAAGTAGCATTTCGCGCACTAAATACACAAATAACTATTCTGTCAAAACTGATTTTGATTTGAAACGCCAATCAAGTGATATAGTATTGATTTTGTCAAGGTAAGCTATACTACACACCGTGTCTGAGTCACCCATCACATACAAAAATTAAATGGGAGAAACAGAATAAGATCAGAGCTGGCTGTGGTTTATTATAATGCATTAAATTAAATATTACTAGGAAAAATTGGGGCAGTGGGAATTGGCGTTTTTGAGAATAACCTTTACGTCAATATGTTAAATTAAAAAGACCACAGCAAACTCTGATATAAAATTTTTCTAATTTGATTTTTTATATGTTCTGAGTGGTTTCAGAACAGAACAGACACCCTGTACATTATCCTTCCTTTTTATACTGTAACAGCCGTGCTTATGGAGAAATTACACGCGTGTAACCTATAATAAATAGTATGGTTACACCCGTGTAATTTCTCTATAAGTACGGATGTAATTCTTTTATTTTTAAAAGTGATTACCACAATTTTATCAGGTCTTTATTTGTGAGGTGCGCAAAGTGGAAGGCTTGAATTTCTAGTTGTGGACAAAAGATCAGCTGCGTGATTTCCAATAAATGAAATAAATTCCATTGTTGCATTGAATTATTTAATTTTTTATCCATTTCTTGTTAAATAGCTAAAAGGTGGAAGTTGTCCTAATATAGTGTGGTTTTATTAGGGATTGTTTTATTTGGGGTTAGGGTGTTCCTAAACCGATATAATTTACTAGAATTGTCGCAGAAAGTAAAAATTTTTGTATGGAGTTTTGATTATCTTAAGATAAATTTAAATATGTTCCACGAAAAGTTGATACATGTTTAAAGGTCCACGTTTTTTTAAATAATAAATAATAATCAAAAAATAGTGGTTGATCTCAATTTTAATATTTATCCACTTCTCATAAAAAGCAACTATATAGTTAAGATTTAACATGATTTTTAAAAATTAATGTATAATTGAAATCGGGTTTTTATTAAAGAACGCTGTAGCAACTTTTGCAACTACTCAATATTTTATTCTGTCATAAGAGTTATACAAAGAAAATAATTTTTAACAGTCAAAGATTTAAAGGAACTTATATATTAAGTCATTTTTACTAACACTTCTTTACCTTTCGTTAGCTTTTCCTAAATGTGTTGAATAGATATACGATGTGTTTTACTTGGTTATAATACCTACCTATCTTATTTATCTTAATTATTTTGTGTGGGTATGTACGAATGTAATTTGTACCCACAGCAGCAAACATTTTCACACCTACCACTTGTCGATTAAATGCAACCCTCGGCTGTATAACGTTATTCAACAGGTGATCCAGATGGTTTGTTGCATCTTTTATTATTTAATTCATTTGCTTCATTGGAATAATGCATTTCTTGACTAAAATAGTAGTTTTATTTGCCCAAAATCTACAAACATGATTTGACGGATTAAAGTCCGAGAAATATAAAGTTGCATTTTAATTTATTAAGTAATTTATTTAACAAGTGGTCAAGTATTGAAATGTAACTCTAGAAGAGCATCTGTTTTTACAATATAATCTTTACACCTATCTATAAATGCAAGCAATGTACAGTCTACTACGCACCCGGCTGTCAACTGATATCCACATCTCCTAGCACGTGTCAGTCTACCCTCATGTTCGTTTGCCCCAGTGTTACCCTACCTAAATTAGCACTACACGCGTTTCGAACGGTAAGAAATGAAACCTAAAGATTTATGCAATAAAAGATAATTTAAATTTATAAAGAAAAATTGAAATATACTACTATCCTCATCAAAAAAGGAATGCACTAAAATACCGGGATTGCTAGGTAATAGTTGCTTATTTTTATTGTATTTTGGCAACCAAGTGTGAAATTTGAGATTTTTCATCATAGAAAGGTAAAAGTCTAAGTACGAATGTATAGAGAGTAGAAAAAATTATTTGTAAATATTGGTGTAAATAAAATATAGGGTTAATCAAATCAATATTTGACTTCTACAAAAAGTGTACTACTAGTAAAGCCATAATTAAACAACACAGGAACAGTGGCGTAACTACGTAAGATTGCGCGCCCCTGCGAGGCTTATGTTTGCGCCCTTCCTATACAATTATATGTAGGTAACTTTTGTTAAAATAAAATATGCAATAACTAATAATAATGCATTACCTTTTCATTTGCTCGTATCTCTTTAACAGGAATTTCTTTTATATGAACAATGAGAGTTCACACTAATCACTTTTTTCCGGCCTTTAACGCAGGCGAATTGGACAATTAAACTGTCAAAATATATTGTCTTTACTATTTCCCCCCTCTTCCGGACCGCCATCCGCACATACTATACACCATTCGATGCGTCTCATCGAGCTGAACAATAGTGTCCTAACCCAACCGAACCTAACCTAACCTAACCTAGGTTTAAGATTTAATTTAGGTTTGAGTTATTTATCTATTTATACGTGTTTTAATTTAGTCTTTGGTTAAGGTTAGATTAGGTTAGGTTGCGTTAGGTTGGGTTAGGTTAGATGAGGTTAGATCGCATGCGCATCACATAATGCATTTTCAGGTAGGGTGGGGGAGAATTAACAAGGAAGGCTATGGCTTCCCTTTCAAAAAAAATATTTGGCGATTTTCTCAAAAAGTTCTACTCCCCCCCCCCAAATTTCACTTTTTTTTCACTTTTGTTTAGCTCCTTGAGACGCATCGAATGGTATACAGCATGTGCGGGTGCGAGTGGGGGAGGCGGGCCTAAACTGGAGAACAGCCACAGATTTCTTCAGAAATTATCAATCTGTTGTCGCTGATCCAACAGCACATTTATTTTAATTTTTTTAAACAAGTTTCAAATTTCATTGCAATTTACAAGTGCAGCACGAAGCAGGTACGACGAAAGTGTTTTAGTTATTGTTAATGTCGTCGTCAAACCAGATAAATAATCACTACTTAATAATTTAATTAATCTTATTTAAACACCTAATATGATTGTAACACAATATCTTCTAATTGTTCTGAACAATGTATATCTACAATTGCCTTTTATTGTTTTCCTAGAATCTTTTGTTACCTCCAATGTTTGTTTTAAAATTGCTATCCCCAACTCGAAAGCAGCGCCCTTCGGAGGGTTGCGCCCCCCCCCCCGCGTCGCAGGGTCTGCGGGGGCGGTAGTTACGCCACTGCACAGGAAGCAACCACCACTTTCAGCACCTAGCAGGATCAGTGCTGAGTTGGTGTGAACATGACATTTCGGTTTTATGTTCGGTCATCAGAGTCTCGTATCTTATATGCAGGTGTGCCATGTACAGGCGAAGTTGACGTTTGGCTGTAAAAATGGAGGCGGCAGTTTTTACACTAGATTTACAGGAAAACTCTGACTATTAACTGTTACTGTTTTGAGCTTTAGAGCCATGGGAAAATATGTAGGTGGTAAAAAAAATTAAAGCACGTTTCTGAACTCGACATAACAAAAATTATCCACCTACTTTAATTCTAGTGACGAAGAAACTGTTTTATTTTTGTTTTATTACCGAGCATTATTGTTTATAAAAGGTAATACTAGTGTTGTAAGTTTTTGGTGCCATAATTGAGTAGCAACATATACATTTTACAGTTGACCTCTTAATTAGTGGATTTATCCCATGTTCGATAATTAACGTATGTTATGTAAACGCTCGCTACAAAATAAAAGCTAAGCACTTTTGTCAAATTTCCAGTAACCTCTAACACCACTAACAAACTGCCAACTTGAAGTCTTAACAGGAGTTCCAAACTTTCCTGAAATACCAAATAAAGTTTAGCTTACAGGTAATAATATTATTATAATAGCTTGGAATTCTAATTATAAACTAATTACTGAATAATGGGAACTGGTAATTTTACTGTTTGAACACCTGCAATAGTTTAACCATTTCTCTCTTGTATTTCGAATAGTTTAAGCTCTCGACCTTACTATATCTAATAATATTATTCACATGGGACGCAGTAGGTATTAGCTCTGAAGTGTAAAGTGGTTAGAGTCATGAAACACTTGCTTTATAGTTTCCTAACAATTTCCGAGAAGATTTGTTAACTTGTTGTATGTACATACACATACACGTATTTTAATGGAAACTTGTTTACACTATAAAGTTATATGTACAAAGCCTTCAAAACACGACCCATTCAGTCACCTTTAGTAGCAAAGTTTTTGAATCTACGATTTATGATGCACTAAGGAAAACTGTCATGGTTGTTGTCTTAAATAGTTTTGGTTAATAATTCTTTCACAGCTCACCTTAATAGGTGCGTTATAGAGGGAATAACGACACTTTTGTTGGGATTTACTGCAATCGTTTTCAAAGTCAAAAGATCTTCAGTAATATGTAGTTGTTTTTAATAAGACATCATTAACGTTTTATAGCATTAATTTGTTACTTTTAGAAATATTTTAAAAAGTTTTAACACCGATAGTTACTTGTCAGTAAACCATGCTACGATTAGAATAAGATTGCAGGAGTCGCTAATCCCAATTAGATTTTAAAAAGGGAATGGGGGATTATAGATTTTCATAGATTAGTATGTGGAAAAATGTTTGTTGGACGCTACTGAGTTTATGATAATTATAATCGATACTAATATTCAACATGAACTTCTTGTAAAAAATTAATTTGTAATTTGTAGACTTCGTCGAAACCAGAACGGACAGCTAACCAAAAATTGTCCAATATAAGATTGTGACTGTAATAAAACAATAAGTTGACAATAAAGTCAATTTGATATATCTATTACACACTACATATGAACTTGGAAAATTCATCATTAACAAAAATTCCGCACTTGGGCTTCAATTGTAACAAAATCAATTTCAGCAATGATATTTACGTTAAATTTAAATAGGCCTCGGCTTAGCCTGAACAATAAGCACGACTCGTTCTCTTTTTAAATTAAAGCAGGTAGTAGCTGAATGGAATGCCAGCTAATTATATAGAGCTAGAGAGAATGGGCGCCAGCATGATTGGGTTAAACAAATAAAGTGTTATCTGTACTTCTCCACAACAACGGAGTTACAGATCTTAAAATTCTAGCCACGCAAGAACCGAATTTCTTTACTCCGTTATAATGTTAAATATCACACAACAGATAAAAGGAAATAAATAACACCAATAATCTCATTTATTTATTTATTCACGAATAAAAAGCAATATCCAGTCATCGGATTAATTATTAACTCGAAGGCCTTCAGTTGTTATTTAACTAAATTTTACTATCGTTAATAATAATGTTACATAAAAAGATAAATTGTTCAACACCTAGTGCTTCTATAAATTAATGTAAACGATTCATAACTAGTTTAGAAAAACACTTACAAAATCAACAAACTTGTTTCTGGTGACTCGTAGTAGTTGATCACCAAGTTATAACAACCTTTTGAGGAAGGCTTCCAGTTGCCACGTGTAGGTACTCAAGATATTGGGATGGCAAAGCCATTATTAATGCCTTACAGCTACCAATTGCAGATTTAGAAATTCCAGATTAATACAATTATTTTTTTAATTAACAGCCACAAGGGCACATTTCCATTAACACCACACAAATGGGGATAAAACTCGCAGTTTTAAATTTGAAGATCGGGCGCCAAGATACGAAACTGAAATAATAGACGAAGTAACGCCAAATTTAACGCCAAATGGAGTTCCCTATAAATAATAATAAATTAACTTGTAGAAAAAAAGCTTACTGATCGCATCAATAACACAAGAGCAAACTTTATTTTAAAAAATGTTACTTTTCAGATTCCAAGGTAATGTGGATAACTAAATGGTCGACAAAGCGTCACTTTGCATTACAAAAAAAATTATAATTTCGTTATTCCATAACTTCCCAGCAATGAGTTAATACTTTCAGTGTTTCACAAAACCATTTTGTGCACTAATTACACAATAACCATGCCATCAAAATGGAAATTTTACTAATAAATCACAAAAAAATTAAATAGCACCAAATTATTTTGGTTTAATAAAATAATATAAAATAATAAATAATATAACTAAACAAATTTAATTAAAAAATGAACAGTATCGGATTATAAAAAATTTGATGTCAAAACACAATTAAAAAACGCTTATCAAAAATTACAACGTAATATAACAGCATTAAAAAAACATTTCAGTATTTAAAATTTAATTTAGGAAGATTGTGGCAAGTAAAAAATAGGTTTTCGGCATTTTCCGGGAGCAATCTATTTCTCTGCGTGTACCTGCGTTTTTATTTAAAATTTCAGACTGGCTTTTGAAATACAATATACTAAAATTACGATTATAAAAACGACAATAAAACTCAAAATTAAAAAGACAGAAAGATAGCCCTTATTTCCCTGATCACACTCATCACACTGTTTTTTAAATCCATCCCTATGGTATTTATTCATTTACTTATGATATGGTTTTTCATTGATGTAACGGTTGCAAGTTTTCCTATTCCGCCCCTTTATATTTCCTGTTTACAAATTTTACACTTAAATATTTTTCGTTGTTGTTCTGAAAGAAATACCTACTGTAACTTTTTTATTAATTATTGTTATGGTTATTATCGCGCATACTAGCCGGAACAATATACTATGTACGATCCCGTTGCCTCATCGTCTATACAGGACTTGAAAATATTTACGTTTGCGATTGTAGGAATTAAATAAATGCTAATACATATTTTACAAACTTATCATGAACTTCTTTTGGTTAAACGCTAAATAATTAATCTTGCAGTTAAAATGCAAAAAACCAGATTGTGACAGAAAAAATAAAAAGAATCTGCTTCGGCTGGCCGAATACCGAATCTTTCACGCTGCTTCGGCCAAAACCGAATCTGTTAGAAATTGACTGAATTGGCTGAATACCGAAGCAAGACTGGAGCTTCGGTGCATGTTTACACCAAATCTAACATCTTGCTTTGTCAAGAAATTTTCAAAAAGAGGAGGTGTTTTAGAACAGGCTCGCTTGCTAAAAGAAGCGTGGGTCACGTGACGAGTATACTGTTTTTTAATTGACTGCATCAAAGTGTATATTTTTTATTAATTATTGTTATGGTTATTATCGCGCATACTAGCCGGAACAATATACTATGTACGCTCCCGTTGCGTCATCGTCTATACAGGACTTGAAAATATTTACGTTTGCGATTGTAGGAATTAAATAAATGCTAATACATATTTTACAAACTTTTTATGAACTTCTTTTGGTTAAACGCTAAATAATTAATTTTGCAGTTAAAATGCAAAAACCAGGTTATGACAGAGAAAAATAAAAAGAATCTGCTTCGGCTGGCCGAATACCGAATCTTTCACGCTGCTTCGATTCTGGCGGTATTCTGGCGAATACCCAAGCAAGAGCTTTGGTGCAACTTTACACCAAATCTAACATCTTGCTTTGTCAAGAAATTTTCAAAAAGAGGAGGTGTTTTAGAACATGCCGCTTGCTAAAAGAAGCGTGGGTCACGTGACGAGTATACTGTTTTTTAATTGACTGCATCAAAAAGCGTTAGTCGCAATAAAATTAGTGCGAGATTAGAGAGACTGGTTTTTATTATCGATCGACGAATAGGGAAGCCAGAAAACTTCAGAAAAATCGATATTTTGTAGTAGCAAAGCCAAACCTAGATGGCGTTCTAAAGAAATAATTAGAATTCAAATTTAACCAGAGCGAATATATTATACTGTGTGTATTATAAATGCCAATAACAATACATTAATGCGAAAATATAAAGTTATAATAAAGTACTTTCTTACTGAGTTGTAAACATAATTTTTCTTGCTACAAAAATATAAATACATAAAAGATTTATTAAAAGTTTTTTCCTTGTTTTCCACGAAAAATGCCTCCCAAAATAAGTATCTCAAAATACAAACGTTAAGGTCCAAGTGTACCCAAAAAACGTGTGTTGTTTGTTTAATAGATAATATAATAATGTGATAACTTTGGTTTTAAGTTAATAGTCTAGAAATGTTAAAAAGTTGCTTACCTAACTTGCTTTGGAAAAGAAAAATTTTTAATTAAATTATTTCACATGTTGTAGGTGAAAAATTAATTTTGGAGAAACTGTACATTCAAAATTAATCAAAATAATACCACTTAAGTTTCATAGTATTTGAACTATTTTCCCAAAATTTTAAGAAAATCGTATGTCTAGGGACTAAACTATTACCTCCTTTTTGCCAAAAAAAGCAGTTTTTTTTGGCAAAAAGCAGGTTTTTTGGCAATAATTTAGTCGCTAGACATACGATTTTCTTAAAATTCTGGGAAAATAGTTCAAATACTATGAAATATAAGTGGTATTATTTTGGTTAATTTTGAATGTACAGTTTTTCTAAAATTAATTTTTCACGTATAACATGTGAAATAATTTAAATAAAAAGTTTTTTTTCCAAAACAAGTTAGGTAAGCAAGTTTTTAACATTCCTAGACTATTAACTTAAAACCAAAGTTATCACATTACTATATTATTTATGAAACAAATAACACACGTTTTTGGGTACACTTGGACCTGTATGGAAACTGACGTATTTTAGTTAATTATAAATTCTTTGTGATTGTGAACTTTGTGAACTTGTGAAATAATTGTATTTTACTCGGAGGCTTTAGACTTGGATTACCCCTCTTATACTACTGTATCCACAAATTCTAAATTACATTTACTATTAGAATAGTTTCCACCACTTAATCCTCGAAAATTGTTGCGGTTTTAACACTAATGTTGCCTCCTCCCTGATACAGAATGAAATTTGATTGTTCACATGTATTTAATCTGTTGCTAATCTAGAGTAACAGGTGTTTCAACGTGTGTAGGAAAAGATGAAAGTAAACAGGATGCTTTTGTTCCTAACTTCATTTCATATTCAAAAGGTTTCTAATTTTACATTTTCTTTTTCAGATTTATAGAGCCGATCAATGTGAATTCTGCTTGTGCCTTGATGGAGAAATGTTCTGCTGGTGGCAAGATTGTCCGCCTACGTTAGAAGGCCCTTGTAGAGATCGTTTGCCATTTAGTCCTTGTGGTAAGAATTAAATTATCAAGAGGTTCATAATAAAGAGAACGTATAAAGGAAGATCTTAGAAATTTGATTATTTCGTACGAACGTAGGATTGATTTAGGATATACATTTTTTGATCAAGTTTAAAGAAGTATAATTAATTTTCTAAAAGTCTTGTTTAATGAATAACAAGCTCCAATGTAGATAAAACTTGATGTACGTATTGTCTCTGTATTTATTAGATAACTAGTAAAAGTATTACGTTTGAATAACGATACAAAATCTTTAGATAGCGAATTATTCATTTTAATTAATTAATTAATATTTCTTTGAATAATTATTCATTCCGATTAAAATGTTTAGTAATCTGGGATCTGGTATAATTTTTCAGAATTTAACTGTATGCCGATTGTTAAAATGTGATCTATTAAACCGTCCTTAAAAGTGGTTTTCACTCAAATATTAAGTGCATAAATTTTCGTTCTTTTGTGTTGATTATATTATTTGGCATGCATGTTATTACCTCTTTGTAAGAACAGACGCTATTCTTGCGATATCATCTTTTAATTTATTTTTTTATTATGAAAGAACTGTAAAAGATCCATTAAAAAGTTGTGCAGATAATTACTGTCCGTTGGAATTTGATATTATTTTTCGATTTATTTATCTGGAAATTAAGTTTTTATGTATTGACTTTGTAGAAAATCATGTTTAAAATAGACTACCCCTCTCGTTAGGGAACGATTAGACATGCTTTCGAGCTTCGTTTAGAACGATTGTTAGCTATGAACAATGAGAGACTGAAACACCTTCAAAAGTCTTCCTTCGTATCCTAAGCAAGAAAGTTTTCAATCTGCGAATCAATATATGATGATATAACCAAACGTTTTGATATGAAACCATTTTGTTTGTTGTGTTGTGACTTTTTTGGTCTTTTAGTTATTGATGAATATCTTTGCTTGTATAAATTTAAGAAAGAAATAATAAATAAATACGCCACTGTGTATGATATGCAATGTGTAAAACGCATAAGAACCTATATTTTGTTTACTGTGGGTGAGACATAACTTTAACTATGCAATATTAGCGTGCTAAAATCCTTTTTCGTTAACCAACAGCAAAAACGAGACGCGGTACTCTTTACGTTGTTTTGCAGATATCTTCGCTTGTATTAAACCATGACAAAAATAAAAGTACCATTGTATTCACAGAAAATCAGCACAAAACGTTTATTCCAGTCATTTTTTCTTAATATGTACTAGATTTGAAGATATTAAGTGTTAAATGTAATATTGTTAAACCTTCAAAATGGTGTTTCGAGAAAATCGGCTTTAAAAGTAGGAGTTTCCGAAAGAACCAATGTAAATAAATATCTTAAATATTTTTTTTTGACAACTTAAATATCGATGTAGCCATTTACAGTTTTGTCACAACATAGCGAATGATGTTCCGCAACAAATAACATAAAAATTCAATTTCACCCCTTTTTTTACTAAATCCCCCTCAACCGCCCGCCGCATAGTTATTTTTTTTGACAACAACTAAATTCTGCTTAGCTTACGGATATACTACAATATATGTTATGGTGATACTTTTTACAAGGTATGTCCAACGGAATGAACGATTTCAGCCTAATAAAACTTTACTTAATAACTTTAGTTAACGTTATTACCTTTGCATACAGTTGCAAATGATCGCAACTGTACTTACTTAACAATAACATTGATAACTCTTGCTCGTTTGGCTAATCATTTTTATCGGTGATCTTGTATATCATTTGCACCAACATAACCACTTTCAACCGCACATTGAATAATTTCTGAGATATTTACGAAAGATTGTTAATTAGTCTGCTCATTGCTCTCTTCACATCGATTGGATTCGATTTTTATAGCAATTCTAGATATACCTCTAGATGTCTAGATATACTTTCCTCTAAGCTCACTAATTTTTAAGGTCCGGTAGATTTACAAAGTCATGAAGTTACAAAAATACACCTTTTGACTTCTCTGGTGGGAGAAGAATGATTACAAAAAAATTCGGATGGAGCTCGCTGAAGGGCATTTTAACTCGGAAAGCCCGACATGTTCAAATAAAACTAGATCTAGAGGTTACTGATCTTAACTAAAAGTTTACTTTATTATCCCCAAAAGGAAACTTTTCGTTTTCGGCGTTCAACAATGTCTACCGGAATCAATTATTATTTATTGAACACGGAAGGATGTCCTATAAAATTTACTCTCAATTTTTAGTTTTTTTTTTTGCTGGGACTAAGGTTTGAAGTACATCTTTAATACTAGAATGCAACTAGAAAGATAAGCAAAAAAAAAGCGTTTAATATCAGTTTTTTTTATTTATAGTGATTTGTTATTTCTGATTACTATTTCAAGTGTCTACTAGTCGTGTCACTAAATAAGTGCGGCAGATGACTTTTTATTTTGTTAATATTAATTCAGACTAAGTAATGTAATAGAGTAATGCTTTTTTTATTTTTATTGTTCCTATTTAAATAGTTTCTTAGACGACTGTTACAATTTTTTTTGGGTTTTCCCAGTTCAATTTCACTTTAGTGTTTAACTTAAAAAATTTCTTCTTAAAAGGCTTTACCCCCATTGCGTTATTATCAATCTTATCGCCCTTAATTTGGTCATGCTTTTGACTAGACTTTTTATTGGCTATTACATATTCGGTTATGCTTCAGTCTTTTAACTTTGCGAAAGATACCGTATTTACTCGAAATTAGACCCCCTTTTTTTCCTAGATTTTTGCTCTAAAATGTGGGAGGGTCTTATATTCGAGTCGGGTCTTATAATCGAGTATAAAAAGATATTCAATAAAATGTGAAAACAATGAGTGTAACGGAGTAATGTTTACAGTATTTATAACAAAAATTGCATTACAATACAATAACATCTAAAATAGCGTTCTGTTGTTTAATAATATAACATCTCGCCCGGTTGTCTGCATTTTAGCCGGTATTGATGCACCTAAACCTATGCCGCCATTGTGAAACCCGCGATAAGCAAAGTTTATTGACTGCAACAACTACAGTAGTTACGAAAATTATGAAATCATATACAATTATTGTTAGCTTAGCACCTAGTCAGAATCGCCGTTGTCGTCATCACCCTCTGTAAGATCGTTATTAACCTTTATAATATATTTTTTTATAACAATGGTTTTACAAATTAAGCTTGACAACTGACAGGGTCGATTAGTGAAAAAAACCCAGTGATGGCAAAAACATTTCTAAGAAATTCATTTAAGCCTTTCATAGTACCGACGGAAGAATTGTAATCTCTTAAGTACCTCCCTAATTGTTAACAATAGTAGCACCTTAATCTTTCCAGTAAGTGTGCAAAATCTTATTATCTATTGGAGTGACATCTGACCATTTTTGAATGAACTGCCTACAATCTTAGAAGTTTTCCTGGAATTCAGGTAAACTGCTTCCACAAAGGCATTGTTTCCGCGAAGAGATAAAGGGTAGAGTTTTGTCCAGGAACATAACTAACAGAATTTGTTAACAAAATAAAACTGAAAAATGTTCAATATCTTATATTACTTATATTTTTAGGGGTCCAATATTCCCATACAAAAGCTTTTTTAGAAATTCGCTCCAAAATATAGGGGGGGGGTCTTAAAATCGAGGGGGTCTTATTTTCGAGTAAATACGGTAATTCCCTTTTTTATCAGTATAGCCGTAAATTCTGTTGGAACAAGTAGTGCTGTGCTTTCCTTACTAATTGGTAAAATTGAATTATAATTTCCCTCTTTGAGGTTTTTACGTGGGTAAAAGTTTTGATAATTTAGCAAATTCAATTTGATTGGGATATAATTTCCAGGTATACTTCTAAACTAATATATTCATTAGTATTAGTTCTATTAATTCCTGACTTTACCTAGTTAAATTAATACAAGAAGCATTTTTTATTACAGCGGACCTCTTTGTTGAAGACGATCTTCAGATTAGCTTTTAGTGATAACTTTTAATTGTATAATTCTCTTTTAAGCTTTATCTTTTTTTACGCTACGTTTTTACGTTACGTCTATTCGTTATGCATCTTTGTTACCCTGGTTTTTTTATCGCCTGCCCTTCAGAAAGCCAGTAACATATAAAACATCAAGTGTATTATCAAGTCTACTATACCGAGTGGGGCAATAGTGTGGGGAAGTCCGATAGCTCCTAAACGATAACAGCTAGAAAAATCGTTCTAATACCGATGTAAGCAGTGGATAGAGGCGCATCTAGAGAAATTATTTTCAAATATACAGGGTGTTGCAGAGAAGTATGGCACGCTTAAGGTAATTTCTTCTTAATAGAATGCCCCAAGTATTTTTGCATATTTAACATCTCTCTTGGCAGGTTTATTCATATCTAAAATTTTAGCGCCATCTAATGACCGGTTTAGAAGTTATAAGTTTTTCTTTTCAAAAAGATTGAGTTTTACATTATCCCACTTAACAGTTTACCGGTTTCACGGCCGCAACTGTGAAGACGAATTTAAGTAGGGATTTTGTTGCAAGGGCTTGTAGGGTGCTCTTCTTTAAAAGAAAATGGACCCACCATGTACAGGGTGTTCAAAATTAATTTTTAAATTTAGAGAACTTCAAAGCTAAAATTCACAAATTTTTTCGAATGGAACACTCTGTATATTTTGTACCTTTGTGATGCAGAATTAAATAACGAAAATTTTTTGTATGTACGTCCCTATAGCTATCTGTAACCACTTTTGATTTATTGAGAAAAGACTGCAAGAAGTACACAATTAAAAAATTAATTATTTAAAAAATCAAGGTTTTTCTAATAAAACAAAAGAAAAACTATAACAAATGCTCCATATGTTGCCCATTTGCATGGACACACATTTCGATGCGCCTTTGGAACGATCTTTGTACGTTTCTTAACATTGCCGGCGTGATACTTCTAAAAGCATGTATTATTCTATCCTTCATATTTTGGATTGTGGTTGGTGTCTCTGTATAAACAATTTCTTTCACATATCCCCATAAAAAGAAATCCATTTTTGTAAGATCAGGAAATCTCGCAGGCCATTTAGTGGGTCCATTCCTTCCAATCCATTGATGTGGATAGATATTATTTAGGTGGTCTCTTACTGCATGTAAATAATGCGGTGGAGCACCGTCTTGCTGAAGCCACATCCCATTTCGGATCCTTTGAGGAAGGTTCGCCAATAATTGTGGTAGATAGTCCAAAAAATGAAGATAAATAGCTCCAGTTAATGTACCATCAAAAAAATGTGGCCCTATTATATGATCTCCAATAATTCACCCCAAACGTTTATGGACATCTGTGCTGGTTATCAAGTTGTCTGCAAAAGTGGGGATTTTCTGTAGCATAATAATGGAAATTGTGCCTGTTAACAAATACATTTTTATGAAACGTTTCCTCATCAGTGAACAAAACATTGTTGAAGAATGTAACATCGTCTTGCATTTTACCTATGGCCCAATTACAAAACTGTAAACGTTTTAGAAAATCTTGTTTATTGTTTCCAGCCTTATTTTGTGGAACTCCATAATCATGAAATAAATAAAGATTATTAAAAGTTTCACAGTTTTATTAAAATATACCTGACAATATTGTTTCGACAGCTATGCTGTCATTATCAAAGGTAATATAATTATAAACAAACACGTCGCTAAGGTAGATACAAAATAGGTAACTAGATAAAATAATAATAATAATAAAAATTAATAATAAAAATCATAATTAAACATCTAATACTTCCAGTAACGGAGAATTACTGAGCTCAAGTTGTTCATTCATTAAAGGTACCCTGAGTTTGTGTTTGTATATCTCAAAGGCTTCTAAAATGTCTAATTTGCGTTTGTTATTACAAAAATGTAGGAATTTAATATTATTTTGAGGAGTCATTGTGTGATTTTGTTCTAAAAGGTGTTTGGCGTAATTCGATTTTTCAGGATGTTTATTTTTGTAATGACGTACGTGTTCTTTATATCTTATGTCAAAATTTCGAAGTGTTTGTCCAATATATACCGAACTACAATAATAACAATTTAAACGGTAAATGCCCGATTTCATGATATCATGTGTTCTGTCTTTAGCATTAAATAAAAATGAAAAAGTGTTAGTGTTGGTTTTAAATGTTATTTTATAATTGTTGGTTTTTCTTAGTATATGTGCAATTTTTTCTGATATTTTGCCAAAATATGGTATAGATATGTAATTTGTGTCTTCTGTTTGATTGTCAATGGGATATATTCTTTTGATAGCTAATCTATAATCTTTTTGTTTAATTAAAGTGTCAATCATGTTCGGATTATAATGATTTGCATGTGCTAGTTGTTTAATGGTTGATATCTCTTTGCTAAAATCTGATTTTGTTAGTGGAATAGTTAAAGCTCTGTGTACTAATGATCTGTATGCTGCTATTATATGTGTATTGTGGTGACAAGATTCATTTGGTATTGTTATGTCTGTTTGTGTTGGTTTTCTGTATATGGAAAATTCAAAAAGATTGTCTGCGTTAATCTTGATATTTAAGTCTAGAAAGTTTATAGCCCTGTTTTGTTCTGTTTCTAGTGTAAATTTTATATTAGGATGGATATTGTTTATAAGAATTAAAAATTCATTGATAACCTCAAAAGAACTGTCAAAACAAGCTAAAATGTCATCAACATAACGAAACCAGAAGATAATGTGTTTAGAGAGGTTTAATTCAAATATTCGATCTTCAAACTTGTCCATATATATGTTAGCTAATAGAGGACTTAGAGAATTACCCATAGGTAAACCATCCTTTTGTAAATAAATTATGTTATTAAAAGTGAAATAATTTTGACTTATACAAAGGTCAAATAATTGAATTAACTCTAACCTTTTAACTAATTCTATATTACTATTGATCAAGAAACTATCTAATAATGGAATACATTCTTGTGGGGGTATTCTGGAGAACATGTTGCAAATATCAAAACTAACAAGTTTTGAATGTGGTGGAAGATGTATGTTTTGCAGCTTATCTACTAATTCTAATGAATTTCTAACAGAGTATTTCGATTTGTAACCTATCGTGTTAATAATCTGGTTCAGTTTTTTGGATAAAATGTGATTAGGTGCATTGATGTATGATACAACTGGTCTTATTGGCATATTCTGTTTGTGGGTCTTCACTAATCCATACAGTTTAGGTATTTGTGGGTTTTTATTAATGATTTGTTGCTTTTCTAATTCTGAAAAGCAGATATTGCAGTTTTCTAAACCTTGTTTTATTTCTTTTTGGAATTTTGTGGTTGGGTTTTTGTTTAACGTTTTAGAAAATCATCATCAGTTAATTCCTGGTGCATTTGAATGTGATATGCATGAAACTTATTTTTCTTTAAGATTCGACCAACAGAACGTCTACTTATTTCTACAGATGAACGCACTTCTCTCTGACTAACATGGGGCTTCTCAATCGTTGCAAGCACAACAGATAACTCATTTTCTTCGTTCACAACATTGTTAATTCGTTCACTTTTTTTATACTGTACATTGCCGGTCCTCACAAATCTATCGAGCAGGTTTTGAAAGCTGTGAACTTTAGGGAGCCTCCGTTCAGGATACCGTTGGTGGTAAATTCTGCGGACAAGCAAACAATTTCTTTCCGACTCTCCCAAAACAAAAGTCATGTCTACAAGTTCTTCATTACTAAAATTCCTTTTGAAAAACTAAAACACCTACTAGAACTAAACACTGATGGTCTATAACTGCGAGAAATGTACGTTTTGCATACGTGCACAACAATTGCTAGATGCGTTAATGTTTTGTTGAACAAAAACAACCAACACACTTGACAACTAAATAAATAATTGTTTTTAATTGTGTACTTCTTGCAGTTTTTCTCAATAAATCAAAAGTGGTTACAGATAGCTATAGGGACGTACATACAAAAAATGTTCGTTAAATATACAGGGTGTTCCATTTGAAAAAGTTGTGAATTTTAGCTTTGAAGTTCTCTAAATTTAAAAATTAATTTTGAACACCCTGTACATGGTGGGTCCATTTTCTTTTAAAGAATAGCACCCTACAAGCCCCTGCAACAAAATCCCTACTTAAATTCGTCTTCACAGTTGCGGCCGTGAAAGCGGTAAACTGTTAAGTGGGATAATGTAAAACTCAATTTTTTTGAAAAAAATCTATAACTTCTAAACCGGTCATTAGATGGCGCTAAAACTTTAGATATGGATAAACCTTCCAAGATAGTTGTTAAATATGCAAAAATATTTGGGGCATTCTATTTAAAAAAATTACCTTAACCGTGCCACACTTTTCTGCAACACCCTGTATATTTAAAAATAATTCCTCTAGATGCGCCTCTGTCCGCTGTTTACATCCGTATTAGAACGGTTTTTCTAGCTGTTACCGTTTAGGAGCTATCGGACTTCCCCACCCTGTAGATATCGAGTGTTTTTTTAAATTTGACGTCGAAGGCGGCTATGGGTAGTTGATTGTGAACGGATCTTGATCGTATTAATAAATGTCATTGTCAAGATATATATATATATATATATATATATATATATATATATATATATATATATATATATATATATATATATATATATATATATCTTGGTCATTGTCAAAACGTTCAAATCCAACCTCTGTCCAATAATTCACAATCGACTATTCACAGACTACGTTGACTTCAAATTTAAAAAAACACTCGATACATCAAGACCAGCTATGCCACATTCTTTTTGTACACAACTATTGCTTACTTTTAATATGTGTAAAGATTCTTGTCTTAACTTTTAGGTTATGTATTACGTAAGTATAAATTTTGCTGTTGTTTTGATTTGGTTATATTGATTGAGTTTGCACAGCTCCAATATTTAGTTTAAAGTTGCCTTTTCTGCAGAAATCGTACGTATAACTATCAGAGTTCTTTCTGATAAAATAAAGCTAATTGTTTGATACTGTTTAATTTTAATACTTAAGAACTGATTGCTTATTGTCATAAATTAGTGAATTATTTTGATTGACCTTAAAGATTGATTTTAGAATTATAAGTACTGGATAATTATCATTTATACTGAATTATTGTTTATATTGATAGGGGTTATTTGTAAAATAATTTCTGATTTTGGTGTGAACTATGATAATTTTAACTGGATTCTTTGATTTCGATATTTACCTTTTGTACTGTTTATTTTATTTTTGGACAAATCTCTTTCTGTTTCTGTTGTATCTCGTGCGGCTGTAACGGTTATGATGTTATCTTGTAGCATATTTAAATATAACGGCCTTTTTAGTAATACCGCGAGCTAGCCGTCAGAAAGTTCCCGTTATACGATTTATAAAAATGATAACAATTTGTGTATTTATATCTTTTATTAATTATACCTTACCTATGATTGTATTTCGATTGTTAATAATTAATAGTAGCTTAAATTCAAAATATCTTTACCAATTGATATTTAGGGTAAAACACAGTTATATGTAACATTTAAAAACTAAATAAATCCTTTTTTAAAGTAAATTAAACGGAATCCTTTATTTTTCACCTTTTAAAATTCATTACAACTTATATCGTCGAAAAGACTCTATTTTAATGGTTTTTAAAAAGGTTTTTCTTTCTACAAGATTTGCTTTATAGTTCATGCGTCTCTTTCTAATGAAGTTCTCGAATCGTACTATTGTTTTATTTCTTAACGTTATAAAGCATTAAATGTGATTTCAGCTAATGGTCCAAGAAGTAGTGCTTCCCCAAAAGAAAGCAAGACTTTTCCAACGACACAAAAGACTTCCGATAATACGGCGGAGACTGCCGTTACAGAAACTACATCTAGTGAGACCACAGAGCCTTCATCAATAGAAACAACAGAAACCGAACAGTCTGAGATATCTACTTACAATACCCAGTCTGCCCCTAAAGTTTGCATAGTTATGGGTAAGTTCGGAATTTGACAACCGTTAACTTTTCTTGTAAAAAACAGCGTTGTCTAAAAAGCCGATAAAGTTTTTTACATTTAACTATTTTTCTTTTAAAAGGGAGGTTACTCAAATGATAAAAGCTTTATAAAAACCATACCCAACGAAATTAAAATTTTCTTTGCAATATTGATTTTGACAGTATGTTAATCCTTTTAAATTGATAGATTTAATATTCCGTTAATTACTATAAATTATAAAGCCACAATTTAGGACGCGTGTTCATTTGTTGCATAAATGAATAATGTGATTAAAATTATAAAGCGATACCTCAATTCTATTACCATCATCATCAACTTCCCCTAGTTATTTAACAAAGTACAAACGCACATTACTACCAAATACGGAATGATGGAACTAGTACGATTCAAAATAAAACTAATTACGAAATGTTCAGTGTTGTTAAATGTAAATTATAAATAGAGGTAGTGATAATGATAGAAAATTTACAAATCACATTACATTTGTTGTTACAACTTTTTAACCTGTGTGTTTGAAAGATATTTTGAAAGGATTTCTAATCTATAGATTAGAATTATTCGCTGCTAAATGACATAAAATTATTTGTTCTACATAACAATAGAAAAAATACTTGAACATTCATGACAGAAGTTTTTGCACATGACTTGTTTTTGACATCGAACCTTGATCGTTATTTAAATTTATTAATTGCTGGTGAAATTAAGTTCAAGACCTTATATAAATAACTTTGTAAATATTCTAACACAGTTCTATGGATTAAATCTTAAATTTTGAGACAATGAATCAAGTAACGCTTCCACATAAAAATCGGATAAGAAACCCACCTGCTTGTTTCTATAAAGTAAATTTGTTTACTAATATGGTTTCCATTGACACGTTCCAGATGATCGCTAGGTTGTTTTTGAACCTTTAGGAAAAGGCTTCCAGTTAATCAATTGAGGGGATTCAAAATACTAAAGGTTGCAAAACCATTTCCAATGCATTATAGTGTTCAGCATATATTCGCCATTAACATCAAACAAAGATGAAGCTCGCACTTTCCACTATGATGATTAACACTAAAATACGTTATTATCCAAAATGGACACGAGAAAACGCCAACATGAATTAAAGTCTGGGTCTATTTTCTCGAACTAAAGGCTATATCGACTTTCTGTATAAATAATGATCGATATTGTAAAGAAAAATATATTGATCACATCAATAAAACAAGAAAGAGAATTAATTAAGATAAAGATTTTTTTTATTACCTTATGATTTTATGATATTTTTGGGCCCCTAGATAAAAAAGGTTGCGGAACGCTGTTTTAAAGGATAACGCAATAGCATTTTTATCAATATACAAGATGATCTTAAAATAAAAAATAGACAGAAAAACTGTCTTATACAATTATAAATACAAAATTCAGACACAAAGAAATTCATAAATCATCATACTCGAGAGTACAGCCACGTAAGAAGAATGTCAAAAAGATAGTAACGCAGAAAAACGAAGAAAGATAACAAAGGAAAATAAGCAGTTATAAACTAAAAGAGTAGGATTATAGGGAAAAATTCCAAAATCATAACTAAATAGAGAATAGAGAAGAAATGGGAAACATTCAAAAATACCACATTAGAGGTAGCACGACAATGTTGCGGAACACCAAAAATAATTAGTACAAACATAAAGAGATCAGAATGGTGGGTTGAAGACCTGGAATGAAAGATAAAAGAGAAAAAAGAAATATAGGAAAAATACTTAAACATGAAAAGGTTAGACAACTACAAAAATATAAGAAAAAGAGGTAAAAATAGAACATAAGAAAACTAAAAAAGCACAGTCATGGATAAGATTTTCAACAGAAAATGATAAAAAAAGAAAGTCAGAAACTATTCTATAGAACGTTAAAAAACATAAAAAAGAAAGAATATAAAAGACAAAGAGGGAAAAATAATTACAGATAAGGACAAAATAATGGAGAGATGGAGACAACATTTTAAGGAATTAATAGTCCAAGAAGCTGCCGTAAGATTTTGACCGTCAAAGAACCTACGATTAATTTATAAAAACTGTGGAAGTAGACCGTGTAGGGAACACAAAACCTCTTATAACGTAAAAAGATAACATAAAAATAACGGCGAAGACGAATGATAGTAACAAAAGCCAAATCAACCAAGTAGAAACAATAAGAAAAGTTCAAAGTAGGCCCCAAGCGGAGATTATATTACCCCTGAAACGATGGTATTCTTAGGAGAAGAAGGAATGAAGAAAATAAGAGAAATTATTAATGAGGCAATTAAATGTAAAGAGTTGCCAAAGGATGGAAATATAGGAACAATTCTACCAATACACAAAAATGGAGACAAACGAAATTGCAATAATTACAAAGGCCTGCGATGAAAAATACAAGGAAATTGATAACTGAACTTATGTATTTGTTGGTGCTGATTTAAAAAAAATAATGAAAAATTCCTATCACGTCATGTTTTCTCAAAAAATTCAATTTTATTTGGATTTTTATGAAAATTTACCATTGCATTGTTGCGTTTATCGAGTGGACTGTATAATAAACAATAGTATGTTGGTGACTGGTTATAATTTATTATTTACGTCTAAATTGACCGAACTTAAATTATTGGACCTACCTGTAGAGTTGGATGTGTTGAGAAGATCTTGTAACTTTTCGTCGTCTTGTACGGAACCATCAGCGGGAAAGGTTTTAACAGAGGTAGCGGAATATGGCGTACGTTTTCACAATTCTTAGAAAAACTTGATATTAACACAACACTCGTTGCTTGGCGATAGGGCCCAATACAAAGAGCGGTCAATTTAAGGATTTAATGTAATTAATGATTAAAATGTAGTATGAAAACGCAACATTCCGGCCTCTCAAATGTAGAATTGCATTTTCAAAGATAAAACAAAAACTATAACGGTATAGCGATACCCAAAAAAGGTATAATATTTTAATGCGTAATAACGTAAAAACAATAAACAAATTAAACGTAATTAAACGGATATGCAGAGAATACATTTCTGCACTCCTTTGAGCTAATTAACTAAAAAAGAGAACGAGAAAAAAGGCAAAAATAAACGTATTTTAATTATAATTATTCTCGCCTGAGATTGGCAGAGGACATAGTTTTACAAGTGGTCTCCGTAAAACTCCGTTGGCTGTCTTAACTGTCGCAACTCGAGTTATGCCGTCTTTACCAGGATGCAACAGCAAAATTCCATTTTATAATTTTTAAGCGGGTTCGTCTCGCACGGGTCTAGGCATATCATAACCGAAAGATTTGTTGTCTTGCTTTCCCGATTAACGCATCCCGAACGATCAAAATCTGGATTTCGCAAGGCCGCAAAACTTGCTTCGAACCAGGCCGTTTTTGTGTGTCGATGGTTGGGTAGTTCCCGTCTCAGATTTGTAGTCTCAACGGTCTCCGGTAAACCGTTTAAGTGGAGGCGGAAAAAAACTATCCCCGCCTTATGGTAGGTAGAAGCGCAAATCTGACCTCGGAATCTTTGCCAGCGCAGTTTCTACCGCAAAAGTTTTTTTGCCTATACTCTTCCGGGGGAGGGAGCTAGGACTGACATGGAGTTTTTGGGGACAATCGAACATGTGTTGACGGCATTCGATGTCACGCGGCCTGCTACGGGCGGCATCTATTGGTTTTCCGTGTCTATAGCCCTCTCCGCTCCATGGAGCTCCGCTCGTTTTCGAGTGGCGGTATCTCGAAAACCATACGAGCCAAAACCACTACCTTGGGCATCAATGGGCAATCTCAAAATGTTTCCTCTTTAAATGCCTTGTAAAACCATAAGAAAAAAGTTACAGCCAAAAACTCGAAATTTCTTGTTGGTTTTTCACCCGAGAATCGTGTTAAAGTAATATTACCGCCACCAGCCTAATCGGGCTCCTAAGTAGAAACACGTTTTGGAGGTCTTATATGATTGCCTTCTGGGTCGTTTGAGTGTATTCTCGACCGCCCATTCCAGTTTTTGATCGCCGCTCCCGAAACCCACTCACCAGCGTTTTTGGTTATATCTCCGCTCCCTGTCTCGAAATATCTCGTTCTGGTTTTGAACGATGGACCGCCCTATGTGTGTCGGATCCGGTTATGGTCTTTGGCGCCTCACCCCACCCTGCCATCGTTTTTCGATGTTCGTGTGGTGACAAGAAAAAACCCTAGCCTCTCGAAACCCGTACGATTTCGGGTCGGTCTCCGTTTTGGTTATTCGAGGTTTGGTATGCGGAAAGCGGATGAGGTACAAAAACCGACTTTTGTTATTATAAAGAATGGATATTTATTTATTTTAGATTCTTCTTGTACAGTGTAAAAGTAAATTTATTTTATAAGATTTATTTTGCGAAATGTTTTCTTTAATTTCTTGCCTTACCGGTCCGCAAGCAAATGCTACGTCGTTTGGCGGTCCGCGAACGAAGAAGGTTGGGAATCGCTGATCTAGATAGCGGTCATTAGCATTGACATGCGAACAACAGAACACGCTGTATCTTATGCTATCCGGCATTTGCGGTTTGAATTGTTTTTCCTACCTCAACTTTTGATAATAACATTACATGTCGAAATAATTGCCAGGTTGTAAAATACTTAATAAATCTTGTAAAACTTTAAATAATAATCATTTTATTTCATGATTATGAAATTCCACGACGTAATGCTGATTGATTTATTTCGAAGATCTGCAAGTTCTGGGTTTCAGTCTCATATGTTCGACTTTTAAAGTTCTGGACTTCCAGAAGTCTAATTCTTTAAAATTTCTTTTAAAATCTCGGACGTTTAGAAGCAAAGGGACAGAAGAAACTTATTAAAACGTACTTCAGTGGTTAGAATTTCAATATTCAAAAACCTAACTTTTCAGGACACTAGTGAAACAAATGTAAGACCAAATCAAGTCTATGCCGGACCATATAAAGCGAAACAAAAAGTCGACATAAAAACGTATGAGGAAACGTTATTAAACATATTTAAATTACAATTAAATTATATACTTAACCATTGCATTGACTTAATTGCAGTTACTACTTAAATGCTAGTCTAGTTGTTCGAAATATTTTTAGATGTTAATAATAAATTAACTAACTATTAGTAATGTTTGCTTTTACCATTGCAAACATATAAATATCAGAAAAGGAATTTTCTTATTATCTTGAAGGCGTGTAATTGAAAATAAATTAATAAAAAATAAAATATTTTGTCGAGAACCCTTGAAATGAGTTTTTGTGCTTATTCGTTTTAATTAGACGTTTATTAACACTTGGAAGGATTTAATTTAACAAAGAACACTTAGTAGGATTTAGAGTATCAATTACGACGGAATTTTAGATAAAAAATGTAATTCCCTGCTAAATTAAAAGATTTACATTTTCAAGTACATATTTTCTTCTTTCATTTTACCATTTTATATTACAAAATAAATTAGAATACCATTTTGTGAATCATTTCGTAAAGTCGAGTGAAAGATTAAAATAAATATATATTTAAGTTGAAATAGCTTATTGTGCGAATACTACTCAACAACAAAAACAGTATATGCAAATGTTCTTTAGAAATTTTAAATACTGGAGAAAACTTCGATTGTGATTACTTAACTATGGAACAAATGCGGGATGCAATGTATTCACGTCATGTATGTGTTACGAACGCTTTAGTAACTTAAGATAAGATTGCTAACGCCTAATACTCGTATTTCACCATTCAGTCGTTGCTTTATACTCCCGTCAACTTTGCTTCACAACTTGATTCACGCGTGAGTCACGAGACTTACTATATTCTGAATTTTGGAAAGCTCTAAGTTTTAATTATGATTTATTTTTAATAATTTAGTCTAATCCATACTGTTTTAAGTACGGTAAACGATGTATTATAAGCTTAGTATTATAAATGGTCATAATAAGGACCAGTATCATGACCCATTTCTATTTACATCACTTGTTCATTTCATATTTACGTAAACAAACCTAATCTCCGGTTTTCATCTCAATCTTGAAGGCAACGCTTACTTTGTTGCTAGGAAAGTCTTACATGCAATTTTATAGATTATTGTGGGGATTACGCTGTGCTTTACCGTTTCCCCTCTTGCGTGATTCACGGAGAACAACTCGCTGTCATTGGGATTTGAATCTTATTAGTAGCAAATAACTTACCGGTTTTTATATACAGATACTTACAATTTACATTAATAGACAAAAATAAGTGTACGTCTATGTATAATTGAAATAAAAATAAATCCTAAACAAGTTGCGCTGGGTTGTGATGTGACTGCGCGTTCAGGTAGCGATTTGTGTGGGATTCCCACACTCTTGAGCAGATGCTGAAGGTACCTGCCTAATTTACGGTATGGTTCTGATTTTACGAATTGTTTACGAAGTTAAGGCTTTTTTAAATACGTCATGTAATTTTAATTTTTGCAATGTTGCAGTTGATGTTTTCAGTATTAGACGGTGTGCTGTACAATAGTTTGAAGTATAACATAAAATATGTAGAGGTTTTGTCTTTAGCGTCTCCCTTTTGACATCGATATAAGTAACCTCTTTACAAGTTTTTACTTTTTAAATCGCTGAATCTTTGCTGAGTGCTGATTTTTACAGTAAAAGAACTGGACTGGTGCTTCATACAGTTCTCCTTTGCAGTAGTTTCCCACATTCACATATCTGCTCTTTTTGACAGCTACTCGCCGAGTGTTTAAACCGCTGACAGCAAAAGCAGCAGAAGAATAAAATACAGATTTTATCTTTTCTGTCAACAATGTCCATCAGTTGAGATGTTTTTATAAGCAAACTTTAGCGGTTTCTAACTAGAACACAAAAGATCCTAAACGAGTAAGGAATGTTGAAGTTGTTCCAGACTAATAAATTAGCTTAAAATGGCTTTTATACGTACTTTTTATCTAGAAGAAGCTCAGTATATTTGTTTCTTGACGATATTTCTATGAACTTTCGTCTGCAAACTGAATCTTGACCGTGAGAAATGATATGAATGCTATATTAATTCAAGCTGTTTACATCCTTGAAGATTTTATCGGGGTACAACTGTCACTTAATACATGACAGGGAAACATGCTAGCATGAGAATTGCTTTAAATTTAGCCAACACCAAATACTTGTATTTTACACAGGAGGGTATTCAGAAATTTTACTATGAAACGCAGGTATATATTTCAACACGTTACATGTGGTATTCTGATGTGCCAGCTTGGACTGGCTGACTAGATGTAGTGATTCTAAACAGATCTATACTGGAGACATCTCGAGAGCCGTGACCTTCTAAAACCCTTCTCTAGTAGTCTAGTTACCTATAATAAATTTTCTATTGGGTAAATAATTTAAATAACCATAAATAAATTGTAAAATGTATATTTGTTGAAAAATATAACAATTAGATTTATCAGAATGTATTTTTTTGTTCGAATACTAAAATAAAGTTAACCAAAATGTATTCTTCATCTGTGTATTTTTTATGCAGGTAAAGAATATCAGATTGGGGCAAGTTTACCTCACGACACAGGGAACTGCGTGGAATGTGTCTGCGGACCTGGAGCACAAGTCACGTGTTCACCCCATCAGTGTGCACCACCCGGAGACGATATTAACGACTACCGCCCACCAGGCCCACGACCACCACTTCCGGACACGTTTTAATGCGCAAATTTCCTTTAGTGAAATGTATTATTGTAAAAGTTTTGTCTCGTTTTAAGGCTTTTTAGCATTTGTTACATTTAAATCGCATTTTAACGAATCTAAAAAAAAGAAAAATACTTATATATCTCCTCTGAAGATTACAAAAGGAGAAAATATTAGAAAATCGTTTAAAGATAATGCTAAAAGTTAACGAAATAAACTTTTCGGCCATCAATCATTATTATATCAGTTTGGGGTTGAATTCTTCTTTTTTATTTTCTTTTCCATCATAACTTCTGAAAAACGTGCAGTTCGGAACACTCGTTGTTTGTGATAATGAGATAAAAATACTTTTATTTTCAAAGAAGAAAATTATTGAACGTGCTTTAACTTTTGTTGTTTGCAGACATAAACTAAACAATGTGAAGTAACCCATAAGATTTCTAATTTTCATATTTTCTACAATAAAATTTGAAAAACGCTGAAGCACGCGTCTGGAAACCTAAAAAATGTGCTTTTGATATGATTAAGTCGGTCTATTACTGCATTCTATTCGAAAAATACAATCTCAAAGTCATAGATTTCAGGAAGCATCTAATTTCATGCATTATTTTAATGGGAAACAGCTACCCCAATCCAAAGTTAGGGTATATAGGCTTTTCAGGTAAACGCACTTCATTTTAATGCCTATTCTTAGTATAGAACCGCTAATGCAACATTTGTTTATTAGAAATTGCTGTCCTCAATATAAAAATTCAAAATGCGTTTATTTGCAAAGCTATCGCAAGATTATTTCCCTCCTTCACCATCCTCCCTTCTCTCCTTAAGATGTTTCATGACAAGGGAGACTGCAATATAGCGGCATCTAGAGTTGTTTTGTTGAAACCAAAAGCAGTTTTTTAGTCGTCTGTTACGCGTTTTACAATATTCTTAAAATAAAAAAATATATATTAATTTTATACGTTACTTTATGCACACCTTGTATAAATATACATCATATCAGAAGTATCATTCATATCGTAAAACGTTTATATCTTCGATTTTCAACGTTTTTTAAAAAGCTTGCTTATGAATTACATAATTGCTCGGGAAAAAAGAGCAAAATGAATGATAATTTTGCTTTTAAGCTTTTTTACATGTAAATACTTTCTGTAGATTTAAGTCGACGATGTAAACGTACTGTTATTTGAAAATAATATTTTTATTTGTAAAGTAATGTCTTTTTAGTGTAACAAAGGTATGAATGGAGTATTTGCCAAATTTTATCCTAAGAAGTGTTTTCAGTACCTCAATTTATCCATGCAGATGAGAACTGACCTTCTAATTAAGGTACGTCATGAATAAAGCGTAGAATTTGAAATCGAAATGTGGACAATAAAAGATGCAAAAAGGTTTTAATTTGTAAATTATGTAATCGTCAACAAGCTTATATTAGTTTTGGAAAAAATGTGTAAAAAAAAGTTGTTCAGGCGCAAATGCAAGGCAACCGATTACGTACTTCATTAATTATTCAAGCCATAATGGGTTTCCACAAAAATTAAATTGTTTCCACTCGTAATACACGGTTTGCAAGCCTAATATGGCTATATTTTATGTTAGCCTCCAACATTCCGAAAGTGTCTTCCATCAGTTCTGAGAAGTTGGTGCTTTTAAGGTTATTACTTAGTGACGCCATGATATTGTATCTTACACGTAAATCAGGATTTTGTAATTGAGATCAAATGTTAATATGCTTACGTATTTAAAGATTTTATAGAAGTAGAATAAAAAGAGAAAATATGTGTAAAGATACCTTTAATTGCAGTTCAGAATTGCTTTTCAGTTGTAATTTTTGTAATTTCTTTGCTTTACATTTTTATATAATTATTTTGAGTTTAGGATATATTAGAGTTCAAGAAAGCAAATATAGTGACATGAGAAGAAGTCAGAATTGGCAGAAAGAAAGAAAATTTGAACACATCTTTTGGTTTTCAGAAACAATAGATTTTGCATTTTCCGACTTGATGACAACATTGCAACTTCATATTCATACATTCAAAACAAATAATATTTAATGGAGATTTGACTAAGGAAGGTTTTAAACACTTAATCGAGCTTGATAAGTGCCTCAAATTCAAATTTACCTAACCGATTTATATCATATTTTCATCATAAGCTATACATTTTGCTTAAGACCCCATGGTTAGTCTTAATCTTTTGTTTTAAGAATTAGAGTGTAATGGTTGTAGTAAAATCCTGAACAATTAGCTCTAGAACAAATAAATCAATTTTGACTTTCAAACCTCAGTTTCTGGCAAATTTTGAATATCATAATTTAGAGCGTAAAGAGACTTCAACCAAATTGATCTTAGTCTTGATCTAAAGTCTAAGTTCTACCTTTCGTGATAGGACCAATAGTAGAATACTAAATATTCAAAGGGTGTAGTTGAATGGTTGCTAGTTTAGATGCATTTTTTATGGATCTTACGTTGAATATATGTCAAACGAGATATTTTCGCCACTTCCTCTCCGACAAGTAATGTCTAATTAAGTAGACTGCAATAACAGTGTTAAGCCGCAGAGATGGGCACAATGTTTAACAGTTAACTGGCAAGTTTTTCGAATTTTAGGCGAATAAACTCACCCTTGTTTAGAAATTGTATCTGCAAAAGTGTTTTTTTTTAATCTAGACGTGAGATTTTTGATCGGGGCGTAGACGTCGTGAATGGAAAAAAATACATTTTCCTAGCGAGTTGCACATAAGGTTTTATAAAATTCGATGTAAAAGTCTTTATGTCCTTATAATTTTAACTAAATATTGTTGGGATGTGAAATACTCTAAGTATAATCAAGTTGCTTGAATGTCAAATACTAGAACCAAGTTCTCATCACAAAATTTTTGTAGTTGACATACAGATTATCCTAAAACCAATCTAAACATACAAAAAATAATGAATGCAACAAGGTAGACATAAACGATATGGTTAGCACAACAAAGATAGAATGCAATCATGGCTAGGTAAATTTCTACCAATAACAAGCAAGCAAACAAATATTTTATCTGTCATTAAAAGCATAAAGTGAGGATAATATATATTATGTAATTAGGAGATCAAGCGATACTTTAAATCCAAGAAGATGTAAAATCCATCCGAATTTATTGCATAAAGAAGCAAGTTGCCTTGTCTGTGTCATCATACGCGCAACCAA
This sequence comes from Agrypnus murinus, assembly GCA_929113105.1. Lineage (NCBI taxonomy): Eukaryota > Metazoa > Arthropoda > Insecta > Coleoptera > Elateridae > Agrypnus > Agrypnus murinus. Next base: position 25,543,461 of record OV816025.1, on the reverse strand, counting down.
GGAGATAAAAAGCAGCATGCCACGTGTGGCTATATTTCAACATCAAATTATTTACGTTGCCAACAACAACGGAGATCAAGAACGTCTTGAACTCCGGTGTCACTGACAACGGAGATCAAGATATACTTTATATTACTAATTGTGATATATAAACAATTGTTTGAAATACGCAATGAAATAATAATAATTAGGTCGATATAATAGTATGTTACTAAATAGGTAAATGCTTTGTCGTAAAAATAAATTTTATCACAATGTGTCATTAGAATCTTAGAAAGTTCAAAATGTCGTATACAAAGAAAGGAAAAATTCAAATTATTAAATGGATTTATGATGGGAATTGATTTTATTTCATACTGTATCGTATTATCCATGTTTACGGTAGCGATTACAGTCCGGAAAATGCGATTTTATGGTCTAGTATGACTGTAAAACTCTTTATTCCATACTGTGTTACATTTGTCAGTTTTACATCAAACTTTTCAGTCCAGAAAATGCGATTTAATAGTCTAGTATGACTGTAAACATTTTTTTGCCCGATCGGACGTTTTGGTTCATTTACAAGCTCTGCTCTCAGGGTGGTAAGTTCAACTTACCGCCCAAGGTTCGGTAATAAAGTACCTCATCATTTAAATCGAAAAACACTCACTATCATTCTAAAATTCGTCCGGATTGAGACAAAAATTGTTTTTGTTTATTCAACTCCATAACAACCAGGCACATTAACCGACTGAAAATTTACACTTTCAGTGTGATGTGTTTAATGTTTACTCTATATATTTAAAATTCACTCATATATCCGATCGGGCAAAAAATAGTGTAAGCATTACGGACGTTAAGTACCCTTTACCAGTCTCGGCTAATATGGAGACCTCCGCTACGCGTCGGTCTTCACACTATTAGCCTTGACTGGTAAAGCGTACCTACCGCCCTTAATACGTAAATAACTATTACAGTCTAGTATGACTGTAAAAAATTTGTAAAAACTCGTATCGATGTTCCGGACTCGGCTCCTTCGTCGCCTTGTCCGTAACATCATACTCAACTGTAAAATTCCATTTCCAGGACTTATAACGTAAATTACTATTACCAGACTCAAATAAAATAAATCAACTGAACAGTGCTTTAGTATTCAGTTACCATGGACACTCGTTCTATGTTTTAAATTCGACTAATAGTTGTCATAGATGCTCCTTGTTCATAGATGTCCATATTTTAAATTCAGAAATTTATTTTATATATATTTTTTTAATTATTTAATTTAAATTAAACCAATAATCCAATAATTGCAGTATAAAATAAAACGCATTACGTCATACGTCCTCGAAATGTTCTTACAGACAGCCGGGAAATGTTCTTACAAACAGTCTCGTTTTGATGTTCCGGACTCGGCTCCTTCGTTGCCTTGTCCGTAACATCTTATTCGACTGTAAAATTCTATTTCCAGGACTTATAACGTAATAGTAATTTACGTAATAAGTCCTGAAAATGGAATTTTACAGTCAAGTAAGATCTTACGGACAAGGCGACGAAGGAGCTGAGTCCGGAACATCTAAACGAGACTGTAAGACCATTTCCAGGACGTATGACGTAATGCGTTTTATTTCATACTGCAATTATTGGAATATTGGTTTAATTAAAAAAAATATATAAAATAAATTTCTGAATGCAAAATATGGACATCTATGAAGAATGAATGTCCATAGTAACTGATTACGTACTAAAACATTGTCCAGTTGATTGATTGTATTTGCGTCCGGTAAAGTTTTTTACAGTCATACTAGACTGTTAAATCGCATTTTCTGGTCAGAAAAGTTTGACGTAAAACTCACAAATGTGACACAGTATGAAATAAATAATTATTATGCTTTTAATGACAAGTAAAATATTTATGACACATGTGTTTGGTTGATTGCTTGTTATTAGAGAGAAATTTTTAGTTTAAAAATGTACCTAGCCATGATTCCATTCTATCTTTGTTGTACTACCTATATGGTTTATGTCTTCCTTGTTGCACTCATTATGTTTGTATATTTAGACTGGTTTACGAATAGTCTGTATATACAAAATAGATTTTTATAACATTTTTTATTTTGTTTTACTTTTCCATTCTAGGTAGGAAAAGTTCCACTTTTCCTCATTCAAATGAGTATCGAAAGGTTGAACAACGGGTTACTGAATTTTACAAATATAAATATAAGTTCAGGAATGGCTGCATTCCTGAGCCGTAGTGTACTCTGCAGCAAACTCTATTCGTTTTCTTTCACGAAGCTATGGTACGCAGCCAGCACACTGAGGTTATAATGACGTTATTTTTAAGTCATTATTGGTCGATGACGTCATATAACTACTAAATGATGTCCATAAGACGTCATATAATGGGACGTACGTAGACGTCTTTAAAACTATGTCTTTTGGACGTACCATACAATACGTACAAGTTTCATTAAAAAGATGTTATTTTAGCAGGGGCAAAGAAATACTGGCCATATTAAGCAGGTGTTCACAATATAGAGATGTTTTGACTGTAGTATATAATAAATGTTATTTCCAATATTCAACTATTTATTTATAATTCCTGTCGATGACGTCATATGACTACTAAATGATGTCCATAAGACGTCATATAATGGGACGTACGTAGACGTCTTCAAAACGATGTCTTTTGGACGTACAATACAATACGTACAAGTTTCATAAAAAAGATATTATTTTAGCAGGGGCAAAGGAATACTGGCCATATTAAGCAGGTGATCACAATATAGAGATGTATTGACTGTAGTATATAATAAATGTTATTTCCAATATTCAACTATTTATTTATAATTCCTGTCTTAGTCCTAGTATAGGACGTTTTAATGACGTCTTATATTGACGTCTTTGGGCTGTGACATATGTCAGTTTTACGACAATTTGACGTCGTTACTGCCGAAAAACGGCGACATTATGACGTCGGTGTGCTGGCTGGGTAGTTCCTTCCTTCACAGTGTTATCATCTTCTAGAAAAATAATTAGAGTACACTCGGTAAAATACGTATGTGTTTTATCAGAATGTTCTGAAATGCTTATTTCAATAAGAATTCTCCATGTTTACTAAAAAAAGTCAGACTGGAACACTACAGTGTAGATTAAAGCCTATTGTTGGTTCCATTCTCACAGAATGCCGTGCCTTAATAGTTTATTTTGTTAATAGCTGTAGCATCTGATTAATTAATCTCTATTTATTCCTCAGTAATGATGAATCATAGTGCCATTTTCTGACATACCACGTTCAACTCTCTTTTATAGTTAAGCCGAAAAGAACAGCCTACAGCTTAAGGCTTTACATCCTCCTCCTCGTTGACTGCTTTTATTATAAATCTTCAAATAAAAAGAATGTCTTGCATTTACCTTCACTTTTCTAAAGATTTGATTGACATTTTAGATTTGTATGTTCGATTTTCATTCAGACAGTCTCATACAGTTTCGTGTTTAAGGTCTGCGGATGTTCTTTTAGAGTGAATAGTTATCCTAGGCCTGAAGTAGACATCTCTACTAACTTCCATGTATCTAAAAATACAATAAGTAAAAGTACAATAAACAAGCAAGTACCAAACTGACCATCGTAAACTATAAACACTTTAGGTGGGAAGAAAAGGCAATACATAAAAGTAGAGGTTTAATAGTAGAAAAGTTGCAACTTAGAAGACCTGGAAGTGTTGGTATATAAATATGAAATATTGGAACACTTCAACATCCGCTTACTATATTTTTATGCTGTTTTTAAACGCTTCGGACCTTTTGCTTTGCGATTTGATGATTAGACTTAACAGTGGTTCCCAAAGTGTGTTCCGTGGAACCCTGGGATTCCGTGAAAATATTTTGCAGTTACTCGGGTCGAGTTGCCATAATATCAGGAAGATAATGTATAAAAATAGTTTCATGAAATAAATTTTTATACTAATTTAAGATTGAAATAAGAAATTATAAGTCATGCTATGAGATCATTGCGTGTCTTGTGTATTTTATACGCGCATGGTGCATGTTTAAATAAATTATTTGTAGGTGATTTTTATTTTTTTAATGCCCAGTTAAGATTAGAATGTTCGTAGATATAGGGGTCCGCGAAAAAATAAGTTTGGCAACCACTGGATCAGATTATTATGGTGGAGAAAATTAAGCCCTTGCCCGATTCAATTGCATAATAGAATATACTTAGTGCAACAAATGCGCTTGAATTGAAATTAAATGTTTAGAAGCGCAACTAATTCTAGACAATCTCAACTTGGATAATTTCTTCTGGTTGCCAATTTTTAGAAAATATTGTTTGAAATTCATGCTAGAATCAACGGGTAAATCAGTAATAGTATATTCTGTGACAAGTGTGGAATATAGCATATTCCGTAGGAGTTGAAAATTTGTCACCCGTGCCGAAGGCGAGGGTGACGGTTCCACGAGGGCAAAATAGCCTTTACAGACTATGTTTTTTCTACGATTACAAATATTTCAAATTCAGAAAACAAAAATCTTTGAATAAAATTATAGTAAGAACTCTTTTACTACAAAATTTTAATATCTACAACATATTTCCACAATTAATAAGATATTTTTTTAATATTGTTGTCTTAAAATGTAAAGTTTCATTAATAGCTATGAGATGTCGCTATCTGTGGACATTCTAACACAAGAGTGAGAATATTCTTGGACAGTGTTACAGAATGTTTTCATCTTAAATGTATTTTTCTGACAATGTCCGACTGATTGCTTGAAGATCTATTCGGTATCTCATTATTTAAAGCAAATCTCCCAGATACATTTCTAAATCAAAGATCTTCCAAAGCATTAAGTATTTAACTCTACAACATTAAAACAACCCCAAAATAGTATGAAAATAGTGTTCTAGATAACAAAGATGACACTAGTTTGTTATACTCATTAAACATGAATATTTTGTTAAAAACTATTACACTTTTACATACACGTAAGATACATTTAAGTGCACAAGGGAGACTACAACTAATTGTTTAGTTTTTTGTAATGTATCAGAATTAAATAAATATTTAGATAACTTAAATGGAAACAATAATTTGGAAAACTGTCTTTAATAATGTATTCTGTTGCCTTGCACATTGTTCACATCACAGTTTTTAAAATAGAAGATAACCTTTAATAGTGCACCGTTTTGTTGAAACACTTCTTAAAGCAAAGTTTGGCATATGCTTATGGATACGCAAGAGAATCAAATTTCTGTGTAAACAATACGAAAAAAAAGAGGAACTTTTATATAGTCATTTTATATGTAGCATATCAATGTGATGTACGACCAAAAAAAAACCAAGAACCTTAATTAACTAATAATAGTACTTAATAATAACCTAATATTTTAAGTTCACACGAATCGTGCAGAAACCATAATAATAAATAATAATAATAATACTTATATAACAATAATAACAATCTTCATTCATCGTGTGAACAAGACTTATTAAAAAATAAATAGAAATTTAAGCAGTAGGAAATTGTAGTATTTATTACCAAATAAGAAAAGTCTTGTAGTTGTAGGAAATAACATTTAGCATATAAATATTTATACGTGTTGAAGATATATTGTAGTAAAATAAAGGTACATAAACACTCATTATTAGTAGATTTACTACATAATAATACATATTTTTGCTTTAAACGAATAAAATTATCATTTTGTACACTTTTCTTCTACAAGAGGGCAAACCAAAAATAATTTCTATAAGATTTGTACTACATGCACAACTGTAAACAAAAATGTGCAGCTGCTGTGATTTCAACTTGGCATTTTATTTCAGTGATATGCTAATGTGCAATGTATATGCAAATGCGCTTCAGGACATTTACGCTTATTAAATTCTTTATACGGCAATAATTTACCATATTAAAAACAGAAATGAAGTATTTTTGTAATTGTATTAAGGTTTATGAGAGCATGTATACCCTATAAATTAGACTGATATTTTTTACTCGCATTCAAGTACTCTCATTAATACAATGTCCTTTAATTTGGAGGATTATTTTCAGACAGGAATATTTTTAAAGGTGTGTTTACGAAAAACAATAAGCAAGTACGATTTTTTTGCCAATAAACAATACAAGCCTATGGGGTAGACCTAAACGATACCAATACACATGGAGTACATATTTATACGGTTCGGTAAAACTAAAGTTTTCACTATTAGCAAAAGTATGTATGGGAGTGAAATATATTAGCAACGTTTTATGTAAAATAAAAAAGGGCGTGCTATTTATTCTCTTTGCATTTTTACACACTACACATCGCACCGCTAGTTCATTTTCTACACGACGGTTATTGCTTAATAAAATGCAAAACATTTACTTTTGTTTTCAAGCTTTTGCTGGGTAATAAATGCAATTCATTATGCTTAAGTTAAATATTCTTAATAAACTATAATCAACTACACAAATAAAAAGTAAAATTGCGGTAGAATTGAGGTAAAATAAATTATTTCACAAACAAAATAAAACTAAATGATGTGAAAAATGAACACTCTGGAATAAATAATAAAGAAAATAATAAAATAAATAATAAGAAAATTTCATTATAATCAGACTGTAAATAATAAATTAAAGTTAATAAAACTTTTACTTAAGTTTAAAGTGTTCAAACAGACTTTCCTCTGCTAAGCAATAACATAAACCTCTTACAAAAACATTTTAACAGCTTCTCCAGTAGCACACACATGTTGGAAAAATATTGTTTCCACATATTGGCCAAACATTGTAAATGACAGACACTGACGAGATTGGCACAATATGCGGAAGCAATATATCTCCAGTACTGCAGTTTGATATTGGCCATACATTGGAACATTATATTGGTTCAATATAGGTTTATAGTATTGGCACAATATGTGCATAGAATATGTCTCCAACATGGTAATATTGGTCCAACGTTAAAACATTTAATGGTTCAATATTCTTTTACAATATTGGCGACATGCATTCACAGGATATTCATCCATCGTTCAAACGTAATATTGGTGTAGTATACTTGTACTAGTATTGGTACAATATGTTGATGTGATAATGTGATAATGCTTGATATCTACATTTTAGTACGATTAATGTCTCCCTCAACAACTTTGTATATCTTCTGTTCGTTTATCCCAATCATATTAATAACCGACGACGATAATAATAATAATAAACCCACAGTCCATATCGTTAAATTAATGTTCAACTGTAGATGAAGTCGGAGGGAGAGAGGGTCATCGTAATATGAAGCACTATTATCCGCTAAATGTAATTTAACTTTTTTCCTACTACGTATCTAGAAAGCTCCGTCTACTGTCTTAGCAACACACTAATAAACGAAAGTGAAACCTATCTAGCGTGTGGCTGCGTGGTTGCTAGCTTCGTAAGTACAATACTTACGCGACAAGGAGGATACTTACGGGACGAGGAGAACTTGTTTTATTTTGTGACAAACAGCAACACATTTTACAGTAGTTTAATTAGTCAAATACAATACATTCAAATACAACAAAGAAAAAAGAAATCTACTTATTCACATTTATTGTGATAGTAAAATTTGTACAATTTGAAAGTGCAACTGTTGGCTTATTTTCTTTTTCAGTCTCACATACTAAACCAGTTACAGTTTCAGTCAAATTAAAACTAGTGGTACTTTCATTGTGAATTTCATCACGAAACACTTGTTCCTTGGTACTGCGCTTGGTATCACTGTATCCATGTAAAATTTTATTCGCGACTTGAATTTTATTGGCGATCGATTCGGATATATAGCCTTCAGCAACCGTTCCACTCTTCCAGCCGCCGTGCCTCTTTAAGTCTAGAATGTCAGTACCTGATGCATTTGCCAACAATGTAGCCGAAGTTCGTCTGAATGAGTGCCCAGTGTACATAGTCGCTTCTTCTAGCTTTAAAAATCTAGCGATTTCATATGGGACCTAGAAAGAGCAGAACAGATAAGAATCATAATAATCATTCATCATGGGTGCCTACCTTAGCAATGGTATGTTTTCCAACTACCTGGTTGACACATCGGCCACGTTCATAGCGGTAAAACAGTCGTTCATCTTGTGCATTTCGGGGTCTGAGTTTTATGTAGTCACGTAATAGTTTTAAATAATCAACCTGGCTATCTGCACTATTCGACACTACAAAAGTTCTCGGCATGTTGTTCTTAGACTCTTTAATATTTACAACTGCTACATTTTCTTTATCATATTCTACATCCTTCAATTTCATTTTGTGAAGCTCATCACCACGACAGGCCCCTGCCACCCCCATAATAGTAACAACCTTCATCATTAGGTAGGTTTGATTAGGTGCTTCGACCAAAAATTTCTCTATTTCTTCTTTAGAAAAAATCTTCGACTTTTTCGGCACAAATCCCTGATTTTTCCTTTTCAAAAACATTTTCAGTTTCGTGAACTTTGAAATATCCTGATTCTTGTTCAATGAAAGTGTCATTTTCAACATTGAGTATTCTGACCATAAACTCGATGCCGATTTTAAAACTGTTGATCTCTCTTGAAAGTATGCCAACAAAACGTTTTCGGAAATATTGTCCTGAACACCTTTTTCTTCGCACCACTTTATGAATTGTTGGAAAGTTAGGTTATATCGCTCACTCGACTTTGCAGGCAACAATGAGCCTAACGCGATTCCAGCGGCTCTTTCAATTCCGTCACAGCCGTCACATTCCATAATTATTACGATACCAATAATCACAAAATAATAAACTATAATAAGTACCTATTGGGGATTACACACAATTAACACAATTCATGACGTTTGAGACGAAAAATGAAATGTTTGTAAAAAAACAAAAGCTGTTGCTCTGGTTGTTACTGCCAAGATCCAAGGCACGCTGGTGACTGGGCGTATTTACTATTCTTTTAAAATAATTATAAAACGTTGGTATTGTTGATGCTTCGTAGTAGGAAAAATTTAATACAATACACGATGCTTAAGTTTCTTTTTTAGCCTCGGAGGCTTCACGGACCTCGGCTTTCGCCTCGGCCCTTGAACTACCTCCTCGCCAAAAAAAGTTCACTTACGCATCTGGTAATGTAAATAACTATTTATTTTACTTACTTACTTTACTTAGCTATGACATAAGTCGTAATTTTTATAAATCGGTCACAGCCTGCCTTCAGCAGTTGCGTTAATTTTTTCTGATTCTGTTCGATTTTTTTGATGGGAATATTTGACAAGCAAAGTCTGTGCAAACCAAATAGCATGGATGAGGCTATTTTCCAATTTTATCAAATATTATATTTTAATGTTTTTTTCCTCAAAAATATTGTCATGTGACCTATACAAAATTTTATATCGTTGAAAAGAGAATTCAAAACACTATCATAAAATGGACAGAAAAGCATATGCTGCCATTTAAAAAAAATGTCGATGACGTCAATACTCAAACGTCAAAAACTGTCAAGCAAAATCGACCTTATAAAAAGAAGCGTTTTTAAAAAGTTGAATTGACCTGTCCAAGGATTTTTTTCAAAAATAAAAAACTGCGATTTTATCGAATTTGTTCCTTACTTTTTGCGCGCACTGTATATATATTTCGCAAATTCTAATGTCGATAAAGAGACATAATTAGCGATTATAAAGCTGAAAACAACGAATATGACTCTAATAAAGGAAACAGTGCCTATACTAATAAGAAAAAGCAAACAAAACAAAATATTGAAACTTGATATAATTTCAAAATAAAAAAAATTAATAATCCGATTTATAAAAATCGTTGAACTTTACACAAAAACAAACACTTGTAAAAATTTAAATGAAAAATACAGTATTTTGTTTGTTATATGGGGGTGAATGAAACAACGTCGTTTTTAATATGTACTATATTTATTATCAACTGTAAAGTTTAGAGATGAAAACAAATAATTTTTTATAAATTGAGTTTGTATAAAATTCAAACTATGTAGATTTGAAATAATGTACTCGTACTTTATTTAAATAAAATTAAAGTGTTCTTGTTTTCGTGCTGCATACGCACGCCAATAAGATTTATTCGTACGAATAACATGTAAAGGGCGTAAACTTAATAATTTTTGGAATACATACAACAAAATAAAAGGAAATATTTTTGGTTTGCCTACTGTATGTTTTACCCGACAGTATTATTGTGTAGATGATTTTATTGTTGATTCTTGTAAATTTTATTACAATTATTGCTATATGTACCTAATTAATAAAAAATATTTACAAACTGTTTTGTTTAATATTTACTTCTGGTTTCTTAATTTATCTGCTTAGAATTCGATTAAAATTCATTAGTGCTACAATTTTACATTTGTTACACGATAAGTTTTTAAATGTTAAGTAACACTTTTTCTTTTTTTACCTCTACACTACAGACTACACACCTCTCCTCAAGAGCATTTTAGTTTTATCAAAATGCCGACGGTAACGGTTGGTAAGGTAACTTTCTACAATGCCTATAGAGTCGAAAAAACTTACCAGTAAATCAGACCAGCTTATATTTTCGAAATAACGCCATTCTAAAATTAAATATTAAAAAGCTTTTATTTAGTCCAGTCAACGAAGGAAAAATAGCGGGAATAATTCGTGTAGTCGCAAATTCTTGTACTGTGGGAGGGGGGGGTGCCATAAATAACATACTAAAAATCCTGACCGGAGGGGCAAACAGGGGGGATGGGGGAGCGTTTAAAGGTCATCTTTTCACGTTTTAATACAAAAAAGGTCCTATTAGTTTTTTGTCTATGATGAATAGTTTGCAAGATGCCGGGGATGGAAAACCGCGAATTATTAAAATAGAGTCCTAATGGTATAAAATTAATGCTTAATGTTAAATGAAGTGGATTCGGACCGAATATTAAATTTCTGTACAACACCTAAGTGCAGTATTGCTGTATTAAGGGATAAATTGTGTGCTGAGGATATGGGGGGAGGGGGGTTGTAGGGCAGAAACGTGAGGGATGGCCGACTGAAATGAGGTCAAGCACCTCGTGTCTTTATTTCAGCAAAAAAAGAGCAAAACAAAAAATTGAAAAGAAGCTAACATATATATTCCATGCCCTCATTGCTGCCATTCGCCCTCCATCTTTCATATCTCCTACCCTACATGGTGTCGCTCCGTTTATTCACAGATAGTTTAGATTTAAAAACTTAACTGTCTACCATACTAAAGAGCCTCCCCAAGTGTAACATTCTGTCAGTATGTATTCGACAATGTCGATTTCAATGACTCCACTATCGATGGCTGGCATACTTTTCACAGCATGGGATGCATCAAATGCATTAGCCCAGTCGCAGCTCTCCCACCATTTGAAGAGCCCCACAGGCTTAAATCCTCTGACACAGAAGTAGGCCACCTAGTGTTATGGACCTTCAGACATTTGAACATCGGACAAGCAATGCATTACGGCAGATTACTCAATGGCAGGGTCTCCCAGCCAGCACACTAAAGTTATAATGACGTTATTTTTAAGTCAATATTGGTCGACGACGTCAGATGGCTAATAAATGATATCCATAAGATGTCATATAATGGGACGTACGTAGACGTCTTCAAAACGATGTCTTTTGGACGTACAATACAATACGTACAAGTTTCATTAAAAAGATATTATTTTAGCAGGGGCAAAGAAATACTGGCCATATTAAGCAGGTATTCACAATATAGAGATGTTTTGACTGTAGTATATAATAAATGTTATTTCCAATATTCAACTATTTATTTATAATTCCTGTCTTAGTCCTCGTATAGGACGTTTTAATGACGTCTTATATTGACGTCTTTGGACTGTTACATAATGATGTCATTTTTACAACAATTTGACGTCGTTACTGCCGAAGATACGGCGACATTATGACGTCAGTGTGCTGCCTGGGCTGGGCTGAAAGAAGTGTTATGTCTAGTTTATGCTGCAAATTCAGTTGAAAAACTCTTAAATGATGCACAAACTTATTATTTGTTTTCTTGGCAGCAATGTTGGCATGGGATATAGATGTTAGCTTCTTTTCAATTTTTTGTTTTGCTCTTTTTTTTGCTGAAATGAAGACACGAGGTGCTTGACCTCATTTCAATCGGCCTTCCCTCACGCATCTGCCCTCCAACCCCCCCCCCAATATTCTCAGCACACAGTTGTACAGACATTTGATATTCGATCTGAACCAACTTCATTTAACATTAAACATTAATTTTATACATTAAGACTCTATTTTCATAATTCGCGGTTTTTCCATCACCGGCATCTCGCAAACTATTCATCATAGACAAAAAATAAATAGGACCTTTTTTGTAGTAAATTTTATGTAGTTTAATTTTGTACATTGAGACTTTTTTTGCTAAAGGTCGCGGTTTGTGAGTTATTCAAGAAAAGTGTGAAAAGATGACCTTTAAACGCCCCCCCCCCCCATCCCCCCTGTTCATCCCCCTCCCGGTCAGGATTTTTAGTATGTTGTTATTGGCACTCCCCCCACTCCCACTGTATAAGAGTTTGCGACTACACGAATTATTTCCGCTATTTTTCCTACGTTGACTGGACTAAATAAAAGCTTTTTAATATTTAATTTTAAAATGGGGTTATTTCGAAAATATAAGCTGGTCCGATTTACTGGTAAGTTTCTTTCTACTCTATAGGCATTGTAGAAGGCTACCTTACCAACAGTTTCCGTTGGCATTTTGATAAAACTAAAATGCTCTTGAGGAGAGGTGTGACTACGGGAAAACGGCGAAGGTCATATGTCCCAATTTAACATGCAACACAAATATACACGCCCATAGTGAAGGTGGCGGGATTTTCCAAGTTGGTCTCGATTCCACGACCTTTGGAACACGAGTCGTGTGCTAGCACTACTCGTCCACCGCTGGCCTAACAACAGTTTTAATGATTCTAATGAAACTTTTAATTATTGTGATTTGGCAGAGTTTGTCTTTTCTAACTTCAGCGTTTTGAGAGTAAACATTCTACACGAAAATCTCTTTATCTTAAAACTCGTCTGTTTAATAATCGTAAATGCACTTCACTTCACTTTTTTTGTTTTAATCTCTTGTAGATTGTCAACGGCCTTTTTGCGATATTAGCAGGGTCGGATTAAGCAATGATGTATTTTCCCGAAGCATCCCTATTCGCAAAATAAACGCACCTCATTGTTTCTGAAAGTTATGGTCACGGGGTTAGATACAGTTTCGACTAGATAAAAACACAATTAATATTGCTCCCCTAATTATTTCAGAGGATAAGTCAAACAAATCAAGAATTTTTCACGACATTATGTGGAAAGACAATAGAGATGTGGCAACACCTCATAGCGCGCGAATTCAAATAACAGAACAGAATGATGACATATACTTAATGACTACTACCGTGATATCAAAAATTATCTTGGTCAAGGGTGGTTATGGAATATAAAACGGTTGTCTTACTTTGACTTAATAATAATGATAATTGACTAATAAAGATGCAAAAACTCAAACTAAGACAACCGTTTTATATTTCATAACCACCCTTGACCAAGATAATTTTTGATATCACGGTATAATAATCTATATTTTATTGTATTAACCTTACCTTAAGTATTAACTAATAATCATATATTTTATTAATCAAATTATATCGAACAATTCAGTCTTCTGCGTTAATAATCAGAATACAAATGTTAATTCGACGAAAATATTGCAAAATGTAAAATTACATTGTGATGAATGCAATGTGATGAATACAATTTATCATCACAATCAGAATCTTCACGAAATCGTAAATATTAAACTTCAGTAGCTCTTTATATATTTCGTGAATCTGCTTAGCAGATTGTAATCTTTAGACTATACAAAAGTTAAAAAATAGAATATTCCCATCTATAATTACATCTTAATTAAATGTTTCCACTTATATTTTGGAATTGGCATTTTGAGGTTAGGATGCCAACTCAAACTCCGAAAGCTGAAACCCTTAGAATATAAAACTGTAGGAAGGAGCATAATCATCTACTACATACGACCGGGATGGGGTCTCAATATGGCGGAATATGTGCTTCCGGTTTCGTAATTAGATATTTCCATTGACAGTTGTCACTGTCACGAAATGTGATCATAAACTACATAACCTCAATTTTAAAACATAGTATTTTGAAATTAATCTTAGAATGTAGATTTTAAATTTAATATTTTATACAAACGAATGCTAACTTATGAAATGTAATTTCCTTCGTATTTGTCGGAGTTTGAGAGAAAAGCAAATATAGGTAGTGTCTAATGGCGACCAATGTGACGTCATATCCGTCGCTTTTAAAGCTCATTGCGCCGGGTAGTTACGCTCCTTCCTACAGTTTTATATTCTAAGCTGAAACCAAACATTTTTTACCAAAAAATCTACTGATTTCTTTGCGCTGTTGCCACGATTCTTAACTTATTTACGTTTATATTTACACTTTTGACAGTTAAACAAATACACTCCAATTGACTTAAATTATTTTTTCTATTTTGCGTCTATAATAAAGCTATTAAGGCACCCAAAACAGTGCGTTAATAGCTATTTGAGTGCTTTAATAGTCCAATTTTTTCAAAGTTGGTAGCAATGAAAAAATTGACAAAAACTTCACTCTAAAAACTTGAATTTTCAAATGTCATATCAGTGTTGTCAACTACAACAAAATTCCCTAAATTTTGAAATTGCGATTCTTTTTATTTAAAAATGGAATAAAAGGCGCAAAATAGAAAAAAATAATATAAAAAAAACTCGTTTCATAAGTCATTATTGCACTCGTTCTTTAGAAGAATTTTCTAAATTTGGACTCGTGCAATAAATAAATCTTACCTTATGAAATTCGTTTTTTTAATATACTATTTTATATTTGCGTATCCAAATGAAGTCATTAGGTCACGCATTGTGCGTGTCCTAATAGTATAATAAAGTATTAGTTTCATAAGACACGTTTTTAGCGCACGCGTCCGAGTTTAGAAAACGATCCGCGTAGCGGGGAGTTTTCTAAAGAGGACAAGTGCGCTAAAACGTCTTATGAAACGAATGCTTTATACTAATTTTTCTATTTGCGTTATTTCATTATTAAATAATTTAAAAAATTACTTATAGCGTTTTCAATTGGAGCCAGGATTGCT
This sequence comes from Agrypnus murinus, assembly GCA_929113105.1. Classification (NCBI taxonomy): domain Eukaryota; kingdom Metazoa; phylum Arthropoda; class Insecta; order Coleoptera; family Elateridae; genus Agrypnus; species Agrypnus murinus. The sequence continues at coordinate 25,528,361 of OV816025.1, read as the reverse complement.
CAATTGCAGATTGCTCTGCGGTTGTTCGCAAAACGAGTATTGCTCTTATGCATATTGATCGAAGAGTGATTCACAATACACAACCGAATATAATCATTTCGATCGCCGTATGTTTGTTGACGATCATTATATAAATTATTATAACTAATAATAATAAAACACCTGGCAATGCTAATTGTTTTGAAACATAGTCAGGAATTTATTTATTAAACTTGGGTCGCAAAAATGAGCAAAAACGATTAATAAAATTATGTTTTGAGTACCTATTATTATAGCAAACCTACCGATTCAACAAAAAATTAATTTATCGTTTCCAGGAAATTGCGAACTTTGCATAATGGTTGTTTCTCATTTAAATATTCAATAATAGCTTCAATTTCCTTATCCTTAGACGAATCTGATGATAAAAATGTCTAATACAGCCAAACGACACCTTTCAGCATCGATAATTATAATAATACTTTGAATGCGTTTTTCCAGTTGAAGTAACGCAGATACGAATGGATTAGAGGTTAGGTTTTTATTTTGATCTGAATTGATCTGTCTCGTGGGACAGATCAATGAAGAGCACTCTCGGTGTGCTTTTACACAGAGCGCTTGCGGCAATCGAACACGCAAATCTCGATGACCGCAATGTCAGATGAACCAACCGAATACGGAATTTGGTCTCAGAGCAATCTAAGAGCACTCCAGAGCAGTCAATTGAAAACGCTATTAGTTTTGAATCAAATTTATTAGGGATATTTTGGTAAGTAGCATGACAGTTGGCAACACTAGAAATTATGCAAGTGTTTTTCACATAACCTCGCTAACTTTAGGTAATCAGCGCGACGTATGAATTCCCATCCTTGTCTGATACACACAAAGCCTGCTAAGCAGCAGGACCTCGTTCAGATTTGCCAGGTGTATTATACGTTATAAAAGGAATGAAAATTATAAAGGATTTGAGAAATTCTCGAATTAAAAAACCATAACCTCAAAGATTGTCAGTGTTTATATCTTAGACATAGGTGCAACGTTGCCAGATTTTAGTTATGAATTTCCGGTTCTCTCCTTTCATTTAAAACTTTGTGGATTAATTAATGAGCATTTTGTCACGTTAATTATGAATGTACATTAATTATAGTTTATTTTTGCACACACAATAAGTTATATTTTCGTATTTGAGCGAACGTTAGTCGTAACGTTTATTGTACAACTGAAACGGCGCTTTTCACATAATTTATGCAGAAACTTACTTTTTAAGTTATTGTGTGACCGAACAACTCAGCATCTTTGTAAAAGAATTTATGAATTTTCTTCTTGCTTTACACCATCACTCAAATAACGTAGCTACTGCATTTTTGTTAAAATGAATAAAACAAATCATAGTAACGTTGAGGAAAAATGATAATATTGTTTTAAATGTCAAATTACAAAACGTTTTTTCGGACTCTTTTCTAAATTCTGTGCACAGGTATCTTCACCAATTAACAATAAATAAACTTCATGGATAATGGAAGATGATACATACATAAATGTAATTAAAAAAAAGTCTAAATATAGACACATAAGTTCTGAAAACTTACTTAAGAGATCAAAACTTGTAAGTCGTAGACATCACAGAAAACTTACAGAAAAATTCCTTGCCCCGTTAACGGTGCCATTTGATACTGTTTACAGTAGTATAATGTCCAGAGGAGATTCTGCTTCAAACACAGGATACAGGTTGCACCTCAAGAAGAAACTACAACAAAGAGAAGAAATGGTTAGCGGTTTAAAACAAAAAGATAGTCCCGACTATCTTAATTATAAAAAAGTGAACCAGGATATAGTTGAAGCGTACTACAATGTTTGTGCGCAGAAAAAGAAATCTATGAAACAGTTTGTTACGAAAAGTTATTCAGAAAACTTAATTTTTAAAGTCGACAAATGTTTTCGTTCACAGTGCAATAGACACGAGGAAAGAACTACACGCCTACATGAAACTGTTAGAAACGCAAAGTGTGATTCCAGTGCGTATTCACCAAATGGTCAACAGATTTGTTATTCTAACCCAAAATCTACCAACTCAAATCTACCTATTCCTTTGAAAAAGGTAGAAGTGTTACCTGCTAGTTCTCTAGAATCTTCTGGATCTAAATACAATGGGTATAACAAATATCAAAAAACTTTCAAAAATACAGATCCACTTGAATGTTCGTCTTCCGATGTAAGTGAATATCGGATAGGTTATTCCAATAAAAAGAATAATATAGCTGCTATTAAGAAAAGCTCTAGAGCTGTATCCAACAATTTAAAAAATGTCACGAAATGTGTCAATGATTCTTCGGGGACTCAGGTACACTTTCATTCAGCAATAAATATGATTTCCAGTGAAACCTCGAGTTCTGAAAAAGGAATTAGACTTGATCGAAATTCAACAGACGATTCTTCTGATTTTCACACAGAAGACGAAAAAAATGTCAATTCTTGGACAACTGTCTCATCCGGCGAGGCATCAAAAATATCCAGTACTCCTTCTAATTTGTACTTGAAGAAAACACATTTGTCCCAATCAAATCAAGAGTACACTCTAAGTGATGTCATTATAAAGAAGTTAAAGTTGGAACGAAATAAAAGCTGTGGTAAAAACATTGTTGCTGAAGAGCTTACAAGAAACCAAGATGATACTTCAAAGTTGACTAAAGATTTGGTAAGTTGTATGACGCGTTTCGTAGCAGTTCCATCTGAACTAGATACCATAAAAGCGTTCTGCAGTAAACATGAAAAAGACAAGCTAAACGAAGTAATGAATCAAAGAACTAGTAAATCTATAATCTCCCCACAAAACGAAACGCAATTTTTGAATAAAATCTTGCAATCAAAAACACGAGAAGCTAAGGACGATATGCATTCTGATTTACCTATCCAAGCACTTATAGAAGTATATGGTACTCAATCGCATATTACGGAAATATTAAAAACTGCCAGCATTATGAATAGTGCGGATAAATCTCAAAAGCCAGACCCAAGGTTTAGAATTGTTCAGAAACCTAAAAATGAAATTCAAATAGAAGGCAGCGAGGTGAATAAAATCTTCAAGCAATCAGAAAGTGCTTTTAGAAAACCTATACTATCAAAAGGCAGTTTCAAACAGTTACTTGGCAAATTTATCGAAAACGATAATCATTCAGTAAATAGCCAGCCAACAGCCCCGTCTTCCCCAAAAATTGAGCTTAATGATCAACCACTTTCCCTACATGAATTCGAGCAACAATTATCGTCTAGTTTATCGAAAACACTGAATGACTTTGAAAGTAACAGTTACGTGTATAATTTGAAAACTAATTTAAATCGGCATTTCGATGAACTTGATGAGGTTGTGAATAATTTGAAAAAGGATGTGACGCAGTTACTTCTTCAAGAAAGATTGGCACTTTATAAAAAACTAGAAGGTAAACTCCAAAACGAACGGTTTGATTGTATTCAATTGTGCAGAATCTTTACGGAGCTAGAAGACATGACCCCAAAAACGAACGTTTTTGTTAAATTTTTCAAGTCATACATGGGAAGGTTAGCAGTTTCGGTTATGCTGTTGTTTTGGTTAATGTGTGGAAGTTTAGTTTCTGATTATTTTAAATAAAACGTTTTGTGATGGCAATTTGATGTATTTATTTTTATTTATTAGTTGTTTATTTGGGCAAGGAATCGGGATAACATCTCAAACATGTGGCTGGCCCTACTAAAACAGGCCGATCTCGAGAGGAATTCCTATTCAAATAAGGACTTTAGCATGCTAAGCATCGCCTCGGTATGGAATCTAAAACTTTTTTATCCGATCAGAAACCAAATGAAAGATTACCAGTTCGAACTTACAACGCTTAGATTATGAGGGAAACATCAAACATGCTAGCCACAGTCCTATCCAAACTTGCATTAATTTAATTTATAGGAAAGGGTCACTTTTCTGATTCTGTTAAAGAAGGGACTCAGTCGTTACTGAACTAGTCCGGTAAAGACTTTACCTGACTGGTCAAGTAATGACTTCACTGTCTCATTAAGAAAATGAATACCTTGGAAACATCAAGCTGTTGATCTGATATTTGACTAATATTTTATACCGACAATTCGACGATTCTTTACATTTTTGATGTTTATTTTAGCTTTGTTTATTCAACCCTCGTTATGTAATAGTGTATTACATTACAAGTCATGAAAGTGAAACTTTGCAGAAGAGGAGGCTTATTGAAGAGTACGAGGATGCGTAGCATCCGAGTATCTCTTTAAAGCCTCCGAGTCAAGCAGAGACACTTTCATGACCAGTGATGTATTATATTTTTTCTGAAATCGTTTTTCAAAACTAAAAATAGATTTAAACTGAAAAAATATATCAACATCAGAGTCGTATGAGAAGTTAATATCCATGACAATGAATCAACAACAAATCAAAAATATTTTGTTGTATTTGATTGTTAGTGTTTTTAATTATATTAAATAAACGTTTCATAAGATAAGTGACGATTTCTAATTCAATTGCAGTCTAAAAATGACAGATGAGTCTTGTAAAGTGACAGGAGTCTTGTAAAAATCATGAAAGTGACTAGTTTTTAAAGTGACACTTTCATGACCAACCTGAGTTCTGTCATGACAAGCTTTCTTGACGATTTCAGAAAAATGACTATTATTTAGTGAAATGGATCATCTGCTGAGACTTATCACGTGGAAGCTAACTCCTAGTACTTACTTTTTCATTGTGTAGTGATGTCGTTCTTTTTTTTAGGTCTTGATCGACGATCTATTTTTGACGTTCTAAAATAGACCGAAAAAGTAAGTTTTCTAGGCAGGCGTCTAAAAAGACATTTTCTTAGTATGTTACGTACAATATTCTTGTTGCCGCCGTCAAACATCTAAATATATAAATATGTACTAACTGCAATACAGCTTTTTTGTTTTATTAAAATTACCTACAATAGAGGTCGGTGAGGTGGGACTGATAATAGTTATTTATGTATTAAGAGGGGAAAGTGATAAATTATCAATATATTCTCAAAAGAGAAAGTAGATTCACGATGCGAAGCAGAGTGCAGCTATTTTTCGAGCAGCAATGACATTTTCCTATGGCAATAGTAAAATCGATCTTCTTCGCATTAGTAAAACAATAAAGATCAAAGTTGTTATTTTGAACAAGCGGAGTAGTTTTTTTTCACATATTGCCATTTGAGACAATTGAGAAAGTAACAATATTCTCCTTAAGGGAGCGTTATCGCCGCCAGTGTTAATAATAGGAAGCTTCAGAAACTATAAACACCTAAAGATGGCGCTACAGTTTGCAAAAAGCACGGCCTACTAGATTCATATAAGCAAAGCTTATATGAATCTAGTAGGCCGTGCAAAAAGAAATTAATTTCTTTAAAAGTAAACTTTCAAAATGTAAATAGAAACATTATTTGATCGCATCGCAGTTCTTTGCTCACAGTGTTGCCAGACAAGCGTGAACTTTCAAAATATTTTAATTTTAACTGAAATTTTTAATTTTTAAATGCCAAGGAATAATTTAAGGTGGTTGAAATCAAAAAGGCGAATATAAAACTGCTAAGTATCAATTGCTGGTTTTAAAAAAAAGAAAAGTATTACTATATTGAAAATATATATTCGTTTTAAGAAATTAATCAGGACTAATTAAGAGTGAAATAGTTTATTCAAAAATTAACCGTCACATGCTCTTAAGTAAAGAAAACAGCATTTACTTCAGGAATTTATTAAATAATAGTCAAAAGATTAGGAAAGTTAAATTACTTTTAAATGTCTCGCGAATATTACTACCCAACCCTTCCTAGTGCAGAAAGCGTTCAACTAAAAATGACTGATTTTCGTGCTGCCATATTTAAATTTCCGCGCCGTGTACATTTATTTTATTTCAATCAATACTTAATGAGTAAGCAAAAACATTTATCCATTGTCATAGATTTGCTATTAAACAGTGTTATAATTACCGTATTATGTTTAGTTTGGCTATTTTTTAGAGAACGTTAATTCTACAAGATTGGCGATGTTCGACTACGATTATAAGATTTATTTTAGATATCTACTCCTTACAAACTATGATCCTCACTACCTTAACAATTTAGCAATCGATATCAAACGTTATCTTTCTAAAAAAACGATTATTAAAAGAAAAGTGAATGAAAAACGTGAGCTATATTTTGACGCTAATATTTTTCGCCAATAACACGCCCTTAATCCCCAAAATTGAAAAAATAGAAAGAGTCTCTAAATCCTAAAGTCCCTAAACACTAATTAGAACTATAAATATTATCCATTCGCTTTATACTATATGGTTGAGGGTTGGCCACAACTTTTTGATAGATTTCATCCTGTTAAAACAGCGCTGCCATTTCCTTAGAATTTGATATGTAACAATTAAAATTCCATTAGGACGCGCCAATTAATATATGTATGTAGATGGCGTTGTACAACAGTAAAATGTCTTTGATATACGGTAACTGCTTAGAATATAAAACTGTAGGAAGGAGCATAACTACCCGGCGCAATGAGCTTTAAAAGCGAAGGATATGAAGTCACACTGGCCGCCATTAGACACCACCTAAATCTGCTTTTTAGATGAGCTCGGTTTATATCGCCCCCTCCCTCCCGCACAAGCTTATAGCTTCTGGGGCCTGGTTTCCAGGCTATGGGTAGTAGCAATTATTATTATTATTATTATTATTATTATTATTATATGGTATTAATTGTTGTAAACAATTACGTGCTTATTGTCAAACTCCGACGAAGAAGGGAACTACATTTCATAAGTAAGTATTCATTTTTTTAAGATATTAAATATAAAACTTTTATTCTTATTGTAAGATGAATTTCAAAATAATATGTTTTAAAATTGAGGTTATGTCAGTTTTTGTTCGCATTTTGAGATAGTGAGAGCGATCAATGAAAATATCTAATTACAAAACCGAAAACACCTACTCCGCCATATTGAGACCCGGTCGTATGTGCTAGAGATTATGCTCGTTCCTAAAGTTTTATATTCTAAGGGTAACTGATAACGTAGTTTTTAGTTGTTTTTTAGCTTTTATATGTAGTTTTTAGTGGTTGTTTTTGTCGTTGCGTTTTAATGGTAATTGTAATTTTGACAGACATAAGTTTAATATTCATGTGAATGTTTATGATAATTTTAAGTAAACTATTTAGATTTTATAATTTATGAAATGCCAGTAAAATGGAATTATCATAGATTCCTCCTAATAAATACTATTACTGTACTGGTGATAATACATATGGCTACAGAGCTACAGCATAATTGGAACGCGCCAAGAAATATAGATGGCGTTGTATGTACATGTTGTTTAGAGACCCTTCAATTAGAGTCTGGCTAATGCGTTGCCCGCCATTTTATATCAACCCACTGTTCCGAGATTTTCGAGATTTTAATTGAGTCAAATACTGTTTACATGCGTGCCAATATTTGGTCGTGTAACTATTTCTGTACTTTTCAAATTTGGCGCCACGTGTTGTGATATAAAATGGCTGCCTTGGCCAGACTCTGATTAAAGGGTCTCTAATGTTGTTTTTGCAGCTTGTGTTTTAATGGTGATTGTAGTTTTGACAGATTAAATTTAATATTCGTGTCAATATTTATGATAATTTTAGGTAGAATATTTAAATTTTATTCTGTATTTTTACTTTTTATTGCAGCAGCTAGAAAAAGCAATCGTGCAACAACTAATCATCATATTTGTTATGTTCATTTCTACCAATATGAAGAATGAGGAATTTCAAGAAATTCACATTAAGATCTTCTACCAACTTCATGACAATAAAATATGACCTTGAATTAGCAAATAGAAAAAGAAATCAACTTTAGATTTTATTTTTTTTAAATATTTTTATTATGAAATAAAGTATTAGACATTATCAGCCGTGCATATAGAAAGATTACACGCTTGTAATCTTTCTATAAAATTTCAATTTTCTCAGTTTGATGGGACGATTATAAAGATTATTTTGTCAAAGCGGGGATTTAACCAAAATAAGGAAATGATCGGACACCAGGTAATACTGCATTAAAATTTTGCTTTCACATGTTATAGAACCATAATGGTATATTATGTAGTAACGGCTTAATTGAGGGTGTTAAGAGCCCGCAGAGTCAGTTAGCGAAATCGAAGGCGCTAAGACGGTAAAGGGCTCTAAAACACTAATTAAGCCCGAAATGCATACGTTAGTTTATGTCCGGTCTAAGTTTAAATTAATATTTAATTTAAAATAAAAATAATTTGAAAAGTGTAAAACTTCAAGTAGGTAGGTGCAGTGGTCTATAATTACTTGTATTACTATGGAGACGGCGTAAACAAAGGTAGTACAAGGGGGTGCTCTAATTTAGCATCGGAGCAATTCGCCCGATCGGACATAAAATAATAAAAAGTATTAACTAGTATTACTAGAAGAAGCTCATTAACCATTTCGGTAATATTCTACTGTTCTTGTTTTTACTAATGGAGATGGAGCTTTAATAGCTATTTAATGATGTTACCTTCGACTGAAAATTAGCAGTAGGTATGTTTGTTTAAACAATAATGCAAAAGATTTGTTAATAATATTTATGAATAAAATGCTGTAAATATACATTTTGAAAATAAAAAAACAACACTAAAATCCAACGTGGTTATTGTTAATAAATGCCCCACTTTGCAAAATAATTCTTCCAAAACTAGAACTGTGTGCTAGTACACTTTTGCTACAGCTTGTATGTATTTCACGTCAGTCGAGTACTTAAATTAAAAAAGGTACCAATTCGTGTTTAATCCGATTCTGCAGTTACTCTGGCATTGGATATAAGGTCATTGTTACTTATGTGGCGGCGAACAGTGTTTCTTGTAGACTGTGTTTTTTTGAAGAATCACAGCTTCGGTGCATCAGTGCAATTAGCAGAAAGAGTATTAGTTACATCAAACAACCGTTTCTTCCACAGACGGAAGAAGGTTTTCTTCACTTATAAAACTTCTAAGTGTGTTGAATTGTGGACTGCATTCTAGCAATATCTAGTAACTGACAGTATCTAGTAATATACCGTCCCCAGCCAGCACACTGAGGTTATAATGACGGTATTTTTAAGTCAATATCTATTTATTTATAATTCCTGTCGATGACGTCATATGACTAATAAATGATGTCCATAAGACGTCATATAATGGGACGTACGTAAACGTCTTCAAAACGACGTCTTTTGGACGTACAATACAATACGTACAAGTTTCATTAAAAAGATATTATTTTAACAGGGGCCAAGAAATACTGGTCATATTAAGCAGGTGGTCACAATATAGAGATGTTTTGACTGTAGTAGGTATATAATAAATGTTATTTCCAATATTCAACTATTTATTTATAATTCCTCTCTTAGTCCTAGTATAGGACGTTTTAATGACGTCTTATATTGACGTCTTTGGGCTGTGACATGTCAGTTTTACGACAATTTGACAATTGTCGAAAAAATGGCGACATTATGACATCAGTGTGCTGGCTGGGTCAGAATAGGTGAATCAGTAAATTCAAATTACTTGTTTATTTTCTAAACATTTTGACATAATGAACAGAGGCCTAAATAATTGGATATTACTATACTCGGGACGCTGAACAGATATAGTAATTAAAACCGCCTACAACTACCCCCTCTTTTTAACAAAAGATTATTGGTAGCATTCAAATATTCAAATATACCGCTCAAATTGAAAGGCATGTTTACTTGTACCAAAAAGATATCAATTCGTTTACTGTCAAACTGTCTTACTCACGAACTTTTAATAACATTTTTATTAAATTAATAAAACTGCAATTTTTTTAAATGTATGGTTATTATTTATACTAGCATCTCTCGAAGTGACATTATTTATAATGAATTAACAATTCATATGCAAAAATGTTTTATTGTAAATGTCACTTTCACATAAAACCAATCAGAACAATCTGTGCTGCCTTGATTTTTTTTGTACTATATCTATTCGGCGGCCCCAGTATAGTAACTGTCTTCTTTTTATTTTCCTCACCTTCTCCGATCGCTATGTATTAAAGATATAATATACTGTATATTTGACAACAGAACATCAAGATAATAAAATATATAAATTAACTTAGGCGTAACAAGTTGGCGTATTAAGAGTTATTACACTGCAAAGTTTTTACTATTCAATTTTTGCTAAATAGTTCGCAAACGACTGACATATTACAATTAAAAGTGAAAACTTTGCAATGTAATAACTCTTAAAATATTAAATTTACAAAAAATTGTTCAAACAAAAAAGATATATTTTTCTACAAAAAAAGACTCTTATAATAATTATTTATATTTCCTTCGTAGGACCAGCCGTTCTCGAGTTATTTTGCAAATCGCCTTTATCAAGATGGCGGTTGAGTATACACGTCCCCGACGCGCCAACTTGGTTTTATACTAAGGACCGCCCCACCAACAAATTGCTGTTGAGATTTTATTCATTTTGAACCCTATGAAAAACTATTTTATAACCTTTGTTTAGAAGACGTGTTTTCTATCCTTCCTTTCTTTTCCTTTCGTTTCCTTCCTGTTAAATAAAATGAGAATTGTATTGCGTTCCCTCACCTTTTTGCAACCTGGCTTGGGACAGGCTTTGGCAGGTTTATTACGGTTAGGTTACGATTTTTTAAATAAATCAAAGTTATTATTTACTTCACTATATTGTTTAAATGTTTGTCATACTAATTTTAAAAACATTTCTACAGAAACTTTAGTCAAAACATTTATTTACATAGGCATTTGGAGTTTGTAAGTATCTTACATCCTAATGCATCTCGTTTTATTGTAGGGTTGATATCTAGTCGAACTCTTCGGAGTAGGTATTAGGACACCTGGCCCAGACAGTTCTAGGGACCCTAGATTCTCTGTCTCTCTCTAAATCTGGTGACTTTTTGTCTGTCTCTCTCTCTAGGTGGTTAAGTACGGAATCTGCATTACCGGCATTCTGTATTATCGGCATTTGGTTCGTCACATGGCTAAATGGAGTTAGTGTTGCTAGGGGAAAACAAATGGCGCCAGTGTCGTTTTACGTGATTTTTGTACCGAAATTCTGTATTATCGGCATTTGGTTCGTCACATGGCTAAATGGAGTTAGTGTTGCTAGGGGAAAACAAATGGCGCCAGTGTCGTTTTACGTGATTTTTGTACCGACATTCTGTATTATCGGCATTTGGTTCGTCATCATGAAGAAAGCTGTATTACCGATTACGGGCGTTCTGCTGATTGTTAATAGGGGGAGCCAAGGCTTATCATTTTATATTAATAAATTTTACCGATTTCTTAAAATAATTATCGTCGTCATTAATACTTTAATTACATATAATAATTTAAGATAATTAATTCAGCATTAAAATTTTAAACGCAAATCACGGAACAATTTACGGATAATAATAGTAATAACAATAATTATAATAATGTCTTTATTTCCTTACAGGTTTACACCCAAATAGGGAAAAATATGAATTTACAAATGTTTTCATCGTTTATGCTATTCTCGTGTAATATCTCATGGGTAATGTGTAAAGAGCGGAAAATATGCAATGTGCATTTTATGATGTTGATGAAATAAGAATTGTTTGTAGATTCAATTAAAATGCCTAAAACCTAAAATTTAAGGCTTTAATATTATTGTTTATTGTATATTTTATATCAATAAATGCGAAACTCCGTGTAATGCCATGTAATAATAATGCAACAATGTAACATAACTGTATACATCGCTGTATACATAAAATAAACTTGATGTTGATGAAATAAATAATAGAAACAAAATTTAATTTATGATTTGATTTATTGAAATTTCCTTATTCTTATAACAAATAAGTTTTTACTAATAATATTTAGTTATTACTAGTTAGTTAATAGTATATTATATACATATTTGTTGCATTTTTTGTCGAAACCCATGCATTTTTTGTCAAATTTCGTTGCATTTAAATGTGCATATGTTTTCTTTTTGCCTTGCATTTTTCCGCTCTTTAGTAATGTGTATTGTGGTGACAAGATTCATTCGGTATTGTTATGTCTGTTTGTGTTGGTGAATATTTCACCATTTACAACATAATCATGAATAAAGTGGTTGGTGTATTTTTGCATACGAAACAATGGAACATTTATTTACGTTTAAATTTAGGCGATTAGCTTTACACCAATCACATAGAAAGTTAATGTTAGACTGCAAATATAAGCAATCATTGATATCTCGTACTTGATGATATATTTTTAAATCGTCAGCAAATAATAGTTTCTCGCAATGTATAGATTGATGATGATGAATACCACGTAGACACGTCCATTCGTGACGGGTATCTTGGAATACGTTCTGCTTGGTTCGGACATCTTGTATCCCTACCCCCTGGCGTTTAATGTCATGCGTACCTTGCTATCTCTCTCTCTCTCTCTCTCTCTCTCTCTCTCGCTCTCTCCTTCTCACTCTCTCCTTATCATCTATTAGAGAGGACGCATTAAAGAGCCTTCTCTCTCTCACTCTCTTGCTCTTTCGTTCTCTCCTTATCACCTATTAGAGGACGCATTAAAGAGCCTTCTCTCTCTCCCTTCATCCTAATGCTAGTAAATGAAACAGTAATGGATAGAAGTAACCGTTACGTCTACTGTTCTGGGACTGGTTCTGACGGTTTTGTTATTCAAAAAAGGCGTAAAAGCATACGATGTTTACTAAATTAAATGCGGGCTGATTACGAGAAGTCTCAGTACCGTCTACGATTATGTCCGAGAACATCCGACGAACTGTATAAATCTCATGACGTATTGAAATATGTACATCATTGCGCTATGAAGATCTCAGCTATAAATACTGTGTATTCTGTTCATGCGTGACAGTTATTTGTCATACGTCATCATGAACACAATAGACCTCTTCGGTAGAGCTATGATGAGTATGACAGATGAAGCAATGGCTGCAACAAAACGTGGACCGAGAGGTTATGGTTTCAAATTAACATCAGAGGGTAATTTCGATGTTGAGAACCGACGTATAACTAATGTAGGCGCTCCTATCAACGATAACGATCTTGTCACGAAGCGTTCTGTACTAATGTTATCAGATAGCGATGAAGGTGTAATTGATGTTAAGAAAAGAAGACTTGTACATGTTAAAGAACCGCTTGACAACCACGATGTTTGTACGAAAAAGTATACCGACGAGCTGGTGGACGATGTTGAAAGAAGATTACTCTCTAATTGTTTGAGACGACGACGAGAGGATAAAGGACAGGGGTCGTACTATGATGCTAAAGATGGAAGAATTTGTAATATAGGGGAGCCTCTAGAGGATAAAGATGTAATCTCTAGGCAGTATTTTAACAAGCGGGCTATGCATACAAACGATCAAATGCAGTTTAATGCAGATGGTAAACGTATTGTTTCAGTAAGTTACCCTATAGATGGCACGGATGTCACTTCTAAAGCTTATGTAGATGCTCAATTCGACTCTGCTGTACAAACCTTCATTACAATGACTACCGACACTCAGAACACTATTAAAGATCTAAAGCAAAAGGTAACAAAGGTTGACATTGAAACTAGTAAACTTAACAGTTTGCTAACAACGTTGGAAAAAGAAACAAAGAGAAATCACCTAATATCGAATGATGAGATGGAAACTAATCATTCGAGTGTGTTGACAAAGATAGAAGAAACGAATAATACCCTAGATAGTAATTATAAAAAATTATTAGATAAAGTACAAGTGCTCGAGGATACTCAAAAAGTTATGCGATCATCGTTTGATGCCCTAATAGCCGAATCTGCAACACGTACGAACTCTTACAACATAAAGAGAGTGTACAATACCGACTAATAACGGAATTTACTACCACTATCGGTTGACCTAATCATATTTACACCATTTTTATTCTAGTTTTAAGTGTATTATATCAAATGCCTGATTAGCGAAGATAGGAAATGTGGTGAGCCTTACGGGAATGCTGCGCAAATGCTTAGTTTGCTTATATCTACGCTAATCAGTTATTTTTTTTCTTAGTCTAAATGTATCGTTGAAGAAATAAAAAATGTATTTAAACAAAGTTTTTAGTTTTACTAATGTCAATAACTCTCCAAACATAGCGATTTGTAGCAACAGCAGCAGCAACACATCGAAATGGTAAAGAAAGTAAGTTTCGCCGACGTAAGCATGAATAATATACATCATATGATAGTATGGGAGTATGCATACAGACAGGCAAGAAAGGGAGACTGGCAAACATTAGCTCTGGACAGATACCGTTTTCAAACAAGAATACATAATGTTGAAAAGCATCTGTGTGAAATTCTACAAGCTGATCATAGAGACTTTATCTATACGCAGAGATTTCAGAACACAGATTAGTCCGGCTGCAGCGGTGACCGAGTATAAATACAGGTACAAGCAGTCTCTTCTCTCAGTACCAGATGTTAGTTCACGAAGGTAACGGCTTTGTTAACAAGCTCATAGACAAGCTGCCTATTGAACTACATCTTCCTTCCTATCAGTACTGTCGACCTGGTACTAAATTATCTAAAAGATTACAACGTGGCGATAAAGGTATAAATCCTTTGGACCAGGCGTGTATGCAGCACGACATCTCGTACGCTCAAAGCTCCGATTTGAACAGTAGACAACAGGCAGATCGTGTATTAGAAGAAGCCGCTTGGAAGCGTGTTAAGGTTAAAGACTCTAAATTAGGGGAAAAAGCATCAGCTCTGTTTGTAACCGGTATAATGAAGGCTAAAAGAAAGTTGGGAATGGGCGTAAAGACGAACAAACTGTCGGCGAAAAAGGGTCTCGCTAAAAAGATGATGAAGAAAACTGTCACTTTCAAAGGTGGCGTTTTAAAGAAGCTTGTTGGTGTAGTGAATCGTGCAAGCAAGAGACTCACGGGTAAAGATTTAATACATCATGCCCTGAGCGCTGCCAGAAGAATCATTCAAAACGTAGGCGGTCGAAAAAACGTTAAAGTACCCCGAATAATTCCTGTGCCTACAGCTACAGGGGGTATTTTACCACTCATACCAATTTTTGCTGGCCTCTCGGCTCTCGGTGCAATTATAGGAGGCGCCTCAGGGGTAGCAAAAGCTGTTAACACTGCTAATAGTAATAAGAGACAGCTAGAAGAAACTACACGGCATAATAAAAGTATGAAAGCTATCGCTTTAGGCGGTAAGAACGGGAACGCCCTTTACCTGAAGCCGTATAGAGCTGGCGGAGCTGCATTGTACTTAAAACCATATGCCAGGCGGTCAAAAAACTGAATAACTTGCCTCGGAGACCACTTACAGACCTAGATATAATAAAACATGCTAAAGACATTCCCTATTTTAGAGGTGTCTATATGAGAACAAGTCTACCTGCAACGAAACCTTTGCAATTCGAAAGAGCTATTGTTAATCTTGACGACGCTGGAGGACCGGGTACTCATTGGGTTGCCTATAGAAAGGATCGAAACGTGGTTTTGTACTATGACCCCTTCGGAGACCTGAGACCACCAGCTGAACTTGTGAAATATTTAGGGCCTCGCTGCGCCGTATACTACAACGTAGCCCAAGAACAAAAGTTCAATACATACAACTGCGGACATCTGTGTCTACGATTTTTGTATAAAAGAGAGGTGAAAGTGTAAATCGGTTAAGTATGGCTAGGACCATCACGGTGTACGGTACAGGAAACAGGCTTTCTACGGATCGTATTTATCCACCTATAACACTAGATCACGTGCGTTACGAATACTCACTAGGTTTAGTCGGCTTATATACAAGTCACACGATACGGAATATATACCCAGGCAAAAATAAATTTTATTACGGAGAAAAGGCGATAACTATTGAACCGGGTAGCTACGAGTTGGCTGAAATCGTTAACTATATAAACAATCAAATTAGTGGCGATCCCGAAGAGGGAGATCTACTACTACAAATCAAAGCTAACACTAATACGGGAAAGTGTGAGATTGAATCAGCTACCGAGTTGATTGATTTTACCAAACCCGATAACATAGGATCACTACTAGGATTTAAGAAGCGCATGCTAGAACCCGGTAGTAGACACGTATCAGATCGAGTTGTCGATATACTTTCAACTCCAAACATCTTTGTAGACACGAATATTACAGGCGGCTCATATAGAAACAATCAAGCAGGTCATACAATCTTCGAATTTGGTGTTTGCGTACCACCCGGTTATCTGATTGAAAAGGAGCCATCGCATGTGATTTACTTTCCCATCACTGTCACCGAGATCGACAACATTACCATTAGACTGGTAGACGCAAGAGGAGAGTTGATAAATTTGTCTGAAGACACTTTCACGAGCATCAGGCTAGAACTTAAACGTGAAAAATGGGAATAAACTTTAGCTATAAAAACATCAGCATATGTCCATCAAAGGTCATTCACCGTCGAACGTCGGCACGTGCAGACCTTCGATTAAAACTAACGTCGCCTTTTTCTTGAATCTTTAGGCTTTAAAGTACGGTAACAGCAGCAGCAGCATGTCAAAACTAAGTAAAATGCATATTAACACCGACACCTTTACCATTGATAAATTAAACATATTTGGGAAGCCTCGCGTCGATACAGATATAATAAAAGAGGATTTTTATACCTATCTGCCGTTTACGCTAAATGCCAATCATTCCGACACCATTAGAATCAGCATACAAAATTCCGATAACGTTTTAGCTTTGTATGACAGCTATGTACTTGTTAAAGGTAGTATAACGCGTGCAGAAAACAAGCAATTCCTTCTGGTAAACAATTTTGCCCACTTTCTGTTTGATGAAATTCAACTAATATTAGGCACAAACCAGCTCATAGATGTCTGTAAACAGCCTGGCATTACAAGCACTATAAAAGGTCTCGTTTCACACGGCGCCGAGGATAGAGCTTTAACCAGCACAGCATGGAACTTAGGGATTACTAGCGATAATGATTTGTTACATAACCAGGGGAATAACGTCTTTCATTTCACGTGTAGAATACCATTAAAAGATATCTTTGGATTTGCAGACGATTATAAAAAAGTAATACCTCATATGAGTTGTCAGCTAGTTTTAATTCGCGCCAAGAACGATTTTAATTGCTATAAAAGCGACGCAGGTGATGCAGGTACCGACGTAGATATCAAGATTGATAAGCTCTCGTGGGAAGTTCCGCATATACTGTTATCAGATGAAAGCAAAGTGAACCTGGTGGAGAGTTTAAGAGATAATTCTTCTATTATCGCTCCGTTTAGACGTTGGGAATTACACGAGTTACCCTCGTTGGGAACTACTAAAAACCAGGTTTGGCGTGTAAAGAACTCCAATGATCTAGAGAAACCGCGCTGGGTCTTTGTAGTTCTACAAGACGAGCGTCAGCTGGGTATAAGAACGGGTAACCCGACTACATTTACTCATTCGAACTTGGTCGACGTTAAGTTGTATTTAAATTCGCAAGTGTTCCCGCATCAGCGTTTAAATCTCGATTTCGACCGTAAGGACTACATTCCTGCGTATCTGAATTATATTCGTTTTCGTGAGAACTACTATGACGGTATAGGTAGAGGTGCGGCTGAGAGCTGTTTACTCAGCTACAAATCGTTTGAAACGTATCCCATTTTTGTTATTGACTGTTCAAGACAGGTAGAGAGTTTTAAGGATTCCACTGTCGATATTAGACTAGAGCTCGAGTCTTCAGCCGCATTTACGAACACAACTAAGGCGTATTGTTTGATCCTTCACGACGCATTAATCGAGTATAATCCGTTTAACGAGACCGTGACTAGACACGTACGCATACCGTAATGAAGGTCGTTAAACAAAATAAGTCAATAAACATATGTAACTTAGACGACTGCGATGATACATCTTTACAACGACGATCAGGCGAGGAAGTTAGGAAACATGGCGACCTGTTACCTGTATCATGTAGTACAATATTGAGCGGTCCATCTTCCTGCGGTAAAACTAATGCTATGTTAGGTTTACTTATTAGCGAAAACGGATTAAAATTTGAAAATATCTACCTATACGCCAAGTCTTTATTTCAGCCGAAATATGAATTTTTAAGACGTGTTATGAAACCGGGTATGGGATATCATGAATTTAGCGAAAACGATGACGTAATCAGCCCCGGTGATGTTAAACCTAATTCAGTGTTCATTTTTGATGATATAATTTGCAGCAGGCAGGAAAAGATTAGAGAATATTTTAGCATGGGTAGGCATAAGGGTGTCGACTGTTTTTATCTAGGTCAAACGTACGCCAAGATACCGAAACATCTGATTAGGGGCAATGCAAACCTAATTATTCTCTTTAGACAAGACGAGTTGAACTTAAAACACGTGTTTAGCGATCATGTTGTAGGAGACGGTATTAGCTATGATCAGTTCAAAAACATTTGCTCTCTGTGTTGGAAGGAGCCACATGATTTCCTGGTAATTAATAAAGACAGCTCTCTAGACCATGGCAGATATCGGAAGGGTTTTGATTCATATATAAGTTTATAATTAGAGTCGATTCGTTTAGTAGTCTCTGCATAGCCGACATGTCCAACACGTATGATCTGAGTTTAAAGCGTAAAATAATACACGCTCGTAATGCTATACGTAAGAAATTTGCATACTTTCGTCGTGATAGAGCAGAAGCAGAACGTATGTATCGCATCACGCACAATCCAGTTATATCGCCACTGGAAACCATTGCTAAATCAGTTAACACCTCTAACGTACCCCTATTGAAAGTTAAAACACAACCATCTGCTGCTACTACTACTACTACTGCTAGTTACATTCCCCAGTTGAAAGTTAAAAAACAACCTGCTACATCATCATCATCGGAAGCAGACGAAGAAGAAGAAGAAGAAGAATCTAATAAAACTCTTGATCTCCCTACTCATTACGGTATGCTGATAGCTAACGCTGTCGGAAACAAAAATATAGATAGAACTAGATTCGGTATTAGATATAAAATTGATCGAGACGCGTGGACATTTGCATCTTCCCCTGTGACTATGCGTGATACAAACATCATAATTAAAAACAACGTTTTCAAAGCAACACCCGGTTTGTTTGACTTACTCACGTTTAGTGAATTAGAGTCTATACCATCGCAAGCTGATATCAATAATTATATGCAGATAATAGCCCTTACTAATGCGCATAAGAAATCATATAGACCACAGGGTAAACTAACAGCTGTTAAACATTGGAAGTATGATTATATAATTAAACCGAACTTACCCAGAATCAAAGGTTTAGGCATTAGACTATCATCATCATCATCGTCAAATTTTAAAAAATTAAGCGATTGCAAAGTCGAATACGTCTACTGGAATAAGGCTAACGAGCTAGTCGACCGGCTTCGTTTGTTATATGCTGTGAAGAGTGCCGGCAACACTAGTCCACAGAATGAAAACGAAATAATATCAATTATAAGCGAACTTAAGGAGGAAGGCATCATAGAATAGAATATTTCGGGGGTATATAATGATATATTGCTTTTAACATTATTCAGTATTCATCAAACTCGGCTGCTGCTGCCAGTATAATTATTTGAGACGCTGCTCTCTCTCGATGTCATTGATATTAATTGTATGATAATGACTAGTGCTAAACAAACCGTTGTTGATGAAATACACAGGGCTGCTAGAAAAAACTTTCAAAGACGTCGCACTATAATAAAAGATTTCCAGGACTTGTTCCAGGCTGACTTAGCCGAGTTTATGCCCTATGCTAAAGTAAATAAGGGGTATCGTTACATACTGCTGATGATAAACTATTATTCGAAATATCTGTATGCACGACCGTTGAAAACTAAATCCGGAGAAGAGGTGACAAAGCAGGTCCGCAGCATCTTTAAGAGTTCAGTCATACCCAAGAATCTTCAGACGGATCTCGGGAAAGAGTTTTACAATAAACATTTTAAACGATTAATGAAAGAGCACAGTATAAATCATTACTCTACATATTCCGTAATTAAGGCTTCGATAGTTGAACGCATTATCCGTACAATTAAGCAAAAGCTGTATAAAGAGTTTAGCTACCGAGGATCATTTAAATGGATAGATATATTACAGAGGGTAGTTGACAGCTATAACAACACCAGACATAGAACGATAGGTCGAGCTCCTGCTACTGTTACACCTACCACCAAACTAACCGTTTATGACACTAATGTAAAAGCAGATGTCGCTGCAGGAAGTAAACGTAAACTAGACTTGAATGACCTCGTACGTATTAGTAAGTTCAAGGGGGTCTTTTCTAAGGGATACACGCCCAGCTGGTCAACTGAATTATTCAAAATAGTTAAAGTTCAATTTACAAAACCTGTCACATATCTGCTGGAAGATCTTCATGGGGTTGCTGTTCGAGGAGCTTTCTACGAGTTCGAGCTGCAGAAAACCAATCAGCCAGACGTTTACTTAGTTGAAAAAGTACTTAAACGCCGCAGCAATGGTGACATGTACGTCAAATGGCTCGGCTTGAATGAAAAGTCCTGGATAAAGGCAGAAGATGTTGTTAAATGACAGTTCTTACCTATATAAAGTTTATATTACTAGATTAAATAAAGTATGTTGAGGTTTAAGTTTAATATATAGTTAATATTCTATTAAGTAAATGTTAAGTGTTAGAATATATATATTTATAAGCTGATCTAAGTTATTTTGTTAGAAAATTAATTTGTAACATTCTGATATAACATATCTAATTTTATATTGAGTAATAAAGTAATATACTATATAAAACTATAATCACCTAGTTTAAGCTGATTTACAATAGAATATTAGTAATATTGTGTAACTATACGAAAAATAATAAAAACAGTAAAACATTTATCGATTTTTTTTTATTTTCACGTATAAAATAACAAAGCCGTCCTAACCAATCCCAGAACAGTAGACCTAACGGTTACCTCTATCCAATGCTGTTTCATTTACTAGCATTAGGATGAAGGGAGAGAGAGTGAGAGAGCGTGAGAGCGAGAGAGTGAGAGAGGGAGAGAAGGTTCTTTATTGCGTCCTCTAATAGGTGATAAGGAGAGAACGAAAGAGCAAGAGAGTGAGAGAGAGAAGGCTCTTTAATGCTTCCTCTCTAATAGATGATAAGGAGAGAGTGAGAAGGAGAGAGCGAGAGAGAGAGAGAGAGATAGCAAGGTACGCATGACATTAAACGCCAGGGGGTAGGGATACAAGATGTCCGAACCAAGCAGAACGTATTCCAAGATACCCGTCACGAATGGACGTGTCTACGTGGTATTCATCATCATCAATCTATACATTGCGAGAAACTATTATTTGCTGACGATTTAAAAATATATCATCAAGTACGAGATATCAATGATTGCTTATATTTGCAGTCTAACATTAACTTTCTATGTGATTGGTGTAAAGCTAATCGCCTAAATTTAAACGTAAATAAATGTTCCATTGTTTCGTATGCAAAAATACACCAACCACTTTATTCATGATTATGTTGTAAATGGTGAAATATTCACCAACACAAACAGACATAACAATACCGAATGAATCTTGTCACCACAATACACATTACTAAAGAGCGGAAAAATGCAAGGCAAAAAGAAAACATATGCACATTTAAATGCAACGAAATTTGACAAACAATGCATGGGTTTCGACAAAAAATGCAACAAATATGTATATAATATACTATTAACTAACTAGTAATAACTAAATATTATTAGTAAAAACTTATTTGTTATAAGAATAAGGAAATTTCAATAAATCAAATCATAAATTAAATTTTGTTTCTATTATTTATTTCATCAACATCAAGTTTATTTTATGTATACAGCGATGTATACAGTTATGTTACATTGTTGCATTATTATTACATGGCATTACACGGAGTTTCGCATTTATTGATATAAAATATACAATAAACAATAATATTAAAGCCTTAAATTTTAGGTTTTAGGCATTTTAATTGAATCTACAAATAATTCTTATTTCATCAACATCATAAAATGCACATTGCATATTTTCCGCTCTTTACACATTACTCATGAGATATTACACGAGAATAGCATAAACGATGAAAACATTTGTAAATTCATATTTTTCCCTATTTGGGTGTAAACCTGTAAGGAAATAAAGACATTATTATAATTATTGTTATTATTATTATCCGTAAATTGTTCCGTGATTTGCGTTTAAAATTTTAATGCTGAATTAATTATCTTAAATTATTATATGTAATTAAAGTATTAATGATGACGATAATTATTTTAAGAAATCGGTAAAATTTATTAATATAAAATGATAAGCCTTGGCTCCCCCTATTAACAATCAGCAGAACGCCCGTAATCGGTAATACAGCTTTCTTCATGATGACGAACCAAATGCCGATAATACAGAATGTCGGTACAAAAATCACGTAAAACGACACTGGCGCCATTTGTTTTCCCCTAGCAACACTAACTCCATTTAGCCATGTGACGAACCAAATGCCGATAATACAGAATTTCGGTACAAAAACGACACTGGCGCCACCTGTTTTCCCCTAGCAACACTAACACCATTTAGCCAAGTGACGAACCAAATGCCGGTAATACAGAATGCCGGTAATGCAGATTACGTACTTAACCACCTAGAGAGAGACAGACAAAAAGTCACCAGATTTAGAGAGAGACAGAGAATCTAGGGTCCCTAGAACTGTCTGGGCCAGGTGTCCTAATACCTACTCTTCTGTATTTTGATCTTCCCACCACCCCTTTTTCTCTCTTCTTCTAGTATTACACGATATAATCTCATTCGCGGTATTTTAAATTCTTTTCTGTCTCTTTGTCTCAAAAGAGGTGTCGCTTCATACAAGGAACACTCCCGGGCGGGCTTCTTGCTTTTTTGTGATTGGACATACTCTCGTATCGTACTACTTAAGACCTCATCGTTTCGACAAACAGTTAAAAACGGTTTCCAGGCACGAGCAGCATTAAACAAAGAGCGAGGATCCAAATATCTGTAAAGATTTAATATTATTGTGTTATTAAAAATAAGAATATTGCGTTAACAATAAAAATTAAAAAATAATTTAAAAAAATGCTTACCTCAATATAATCGGCAATAGACCCACTGGCAATACCGAAAACAATGGAACAACTACACTGGCACTTAAAGACAACATCTTGCTTATACCTCTTACTAATGAAGACTGAATAAAAGTAGAAACACCATGGGGTTATATACCCCGTGTGTGCAATTAAGTGTGAAAATGGAACGCGATCAACCGTAACATGTTTTAGCGGAAAACATACCTTTGGCGGGGATACAGGATTGCAAGAAACTAACAAAGAACGAATTTTGGAAGAAGTTTGCTAAATAGAGCCGAATTTAAATATAAATTTAATTTAATTAAACATTAAACACTATTATTTTAAGGTAAGTTACTAATAAGTAACTATATTAACTAAGTAACTATTAGTAAGTATAATACAAAAACTATAAGTAATTACTACATATTTCGGTCTTGGACGGCACCTGCTAAGGTGTTGTACATAACATACCAACAAGATGTCACGATGTACAGATGTCAAAAAGTACACTTCCAGTCGCACTTATAGAGCGATTACACGCGTGTAACATACTATTTATTATTAGGTTATACGCGTGTAATCTCTCTATAAGTACCCTGTTGTTGTCTATAATAGTCTCTTAAAGAACAAGTTTTATAAGGGTTGATTTGGCGCACGAATCCCAAGTTAGAAAACGAGCCGCAGGCGAGTTTTTCTATGGGATGAGTGCGCCAATGCGCTTATAAAACGAGTATTTTATGCTATTTTTTCTAATTTGCGCCCCCTTTTTTCTTATTTTAATACAAAAAAAAATAATTTGGTCGTCTAGAGAATTTTGTGTTAGTTGGTAACAGTTGGTAACACTCGGCGCCCACTTGAGTTTTTGAATCATTTGTCATCATCCGTCACTTCAAATAAATTAGTTATTACTTTTGTTACTTTATTAGTGTTACAAATAAATAAAATATGAGCGAAGACAACTTAATTTGCACTACGCCCGAAATTCGCGAAAAAAAGCAAAGATGATTAAATCGATGATACGTGTCTTGTTTATAGTACCATAAAATTACAAACATGAATTGGACTTACTGATTTGTCCAAGCAGATTTGATGTAGGTACGAGACTTGTTTATGTTACTAATTAGGAATATCCAAAACCTAACCTTCTTTCCAAGTAAAAATAGACCAGTAGGTATTAGGGCACCTGAGCGTTGCCCCTCCACTTCTTTTCTGACCACGCCTACTGCTCTCTGATTGGGTATCCCTACTCCTGTAGCTCCTCCCCTTGCTTCTGATTGGTCGCCGTCATTTTGGATGACACGCCTGCTGTTCTCTGATTGGACGAGCGCCATTTTGGATGAGACGCCTGCTGTTCTCTGATTGGACGAGCGCCATTTTGAAACTTTGGGCGCCATCTTGACCACGCCCGTCCGCCATTACGGGAATCTGTATTACCGGCAATCTGTGTGCTGCCAATAGAGGGCGTCATGCTACAATTAGTGTGCATTGCTAAGAGAGGGCGTCATGAAGAAATCTGTGTTATCGACGACCTAGGTAATGTTATTAGAGGGCGTCATGAAGAAATCTGTATTATCGACGACCTATGTACTACCAATAGAAGTCGCATTAAAGAAATCTGTATTATCCATTACCTATGTACTGCTATTAAAGGTCGCATTAAAGAGCCTTCTCTCTCACTCTCTCGATGTCTCCTCTCTCACTCTCTCGCTCTCTCACTCTCTCCTTCTCACACTCTCTCCTTCTCACACTGTCTCCTTCTCACACTCTCTCCTTCTCACACTCTCTCCTTCTCACACTCTCTCCTTCTCACACTCTCTCCTTCTCGCTCTCTTACTCTCTCGCTCTCTCACTTTCTCCTTCTCTCCCATCAACCTAATAACATGTGGCGCTAAATTTGAAACTGTACTGAATCTGTCATACTGTCAACAGAGGTGGTGACGTCATGAAGAAATCTGTATTATCGACGACGACGACGACCTATGTACGGCTAACTTGAATTTTATATTTCACGGACGACTAACCACGTGATCAAAACCGCTGTATTCTAATGAAACTTTCTACCTAAAGAGATCATGAAATTTAAAGAAACCAACAATCGTCAATGATATCAATGAGTTTTGCAAGCTCGACTAACCGATATATCTATGTCAGTAGCTACCCTTCGTGAAGGGCTTTCGGATCTCCATGTTAAGAAAATTACGTTAATAAATACACAGGCTCTTGAATCACGTTCAGGGATCGGAATGGTTTCTAACACTAATATGTATTATTATCAACGGCTGAATTAACTATTTAAAAAGAGAAAAAAACTAATTCTAATGCAGAAAAATAACTTACCATTTGCGCTTTGTAATACCAGATATCACTTTAAATTAAAACATCTTAACCACCGCACCTCATCAAGAAGGAATATTACACTAATCATCTTTTTAAATTTAAAACCGCTCCTTATTAACACAGCTATACAGTACAAGATACCGCGATAAACTGAACTCAAATATCTGGGTCTCGATGACAAAAGGAAAACAAACACCCTGAGGCTATGTCTGCATTCTTTTAAAAAGGCCCGATTTGATCTCCAAATCACTAGAAATATGTGAAATTCTACCTGCTTAAAACTCAAAACAGGTAAAAAATTCTCCCTTTCTTAACGTAATTGTTCCAATGCTTTGCTGTCGTCAATATAAACTTTTTCAAACTTCTTTAAAGACGGCTTTTGTGGACTTGAAATCGAGATAATTATCAGATTAAAATGCATCAGTATACCCAAAAAGGTCGGATTGACTACCTGAGGCACGATAGCAGGTACTAATCCTTGAACATTTTTAAAATCCTTGTACAGTAAAAACAAAAGAGTATGGTTGATGGTTAGGTTTTATTTCCTTTCCGAATCAAAATACTTAGATTTTCACATAAAATCTTTAGGGCGATCTGTCACTTTTCTTTTTAATAAACAAAAATTTGTTCCGACACGAAATTGTTTGATAGATGATATCAGAGATTTACGAGAACTGAAGTAACTTTGAACTTAGTATACTATCTCTCTCTCTCTAACACCTATGCTTAAATAATACTATCTTTGTCAGTATCATATTACTCATAAACGTGTAAAGTGGATCTTAGCAGGCGTTTAGTATTTTAACAATTTTATGCACCATAACATATAGGTTAGAACAAAAACAGAATTAAAAATAACATCCATTTATTAGAATAAAAAAGGTATTACATTTAGGGATGCATACGTGATTAGTAATTTAAATTATATATAATGGCCTGCTATAGAATCAACTTAATTATTATTATTTTGTTTGTTAAAATGCGTCCTGTGTAAAGCTTTATAAACCTAATCCATGCGTTCGTTTTCCAACCATGATTGCTAATAACACGTATACAATCAACACCGGCTTAAGTCAACTTGATCAGAATAATAGTTTTTCCTAAAGCCTCTTCTTTGTACACTTTCTTTAAATTTTTATAGAATTTTCTTTAAACAATTATGACCTTCTATAAATCCATGTTCTTGTACTGAGACTAATGTCTTAGAGAACGGATACAGTCACATATATTACCTCTAAGTTTTACTTAATAATTACTAAATTAAATGTGAGCTAATTACGAGAAGTCTCAGTATCGTCTACGATTATACCCGAGAACATCGGACGAACTGTATAAATCTCATGATGTAATGAAATATGTACATCATTGCGCTATAAAGATCTCAGCTATAAATACGATGTATTCTGTTAGTGCGTGACAGTTATTTGTCATACGTCATCATGAACACAATAGATCTCTTCGGCAGAGCTATGATGAGCATGACAGATGAAGCAGCGGCTGCAACAAAACGTGGACCGAGAGGTTATGGTTTCAAATTAACACCAGAGGGTAATTTCGATGTTGAGAACCGACGTATAACTAATGTAGGTGTTCCTATCAACGATAACGATCTTGTCACGAAACGTTCTGTACTAATGTTATCAGATAACGATGAAGGTGTAATTGATGTTAAGAAAATAAGACTAGTACACGTTAAAGGACCGCTTGACGACCACGATGTTTGCACGAAAAAGTATACCGACGAGCTGGTGGACGATGTTGAAAGAAAATTACTCTCTAAATGTTTGAGACGACGAGAGGATAAAGGACAGGGGTCTTACTATGATGCTAAAGATGGAAGAATTTGTAATATAGGGGAGCCTCTAGAGGATAAAGATGTAATCTCTAGGCAGTATTTTAACAAACGAGCTATGCATACAAACGATCAAATGCAGTTTAATGCAGATGGTAAACGTATTGTTTCAGTAAGTTACCCTATAGATGGTACGGATGTCACTTCTAAAGCCTATGTAGATGCTCAATTCGACTCTGCTGTACAAACCTTCATTACAATGACTACCGACACTCAGAACACTATTAAAGATCTAAAGCAAAAGGTAACAAAGGTTGACATTGAAACTAGTAAACTTCACAGTTTGTTAACAACGTTGGAAAAAGAAACAAAGAGAAATCTCCTAATAGCAAATGATGAGATGGAAACTAATCATTCGAGTGTGTTGACAAAGATAGAAAAAACGAATAATACCCTAGATAGTAATTATAAAAAATTATTAGATAAAGTACAAGCGCTCGAGGATACTCAAAAAGTTATGCGATCATCGTTTGATGCCCTAATAGCCGAATCTGCAACACGTACGAACTCTTACAACATAGAGTGTACAATGCCGACTAATAACGGAATTTACTACTACTATCGGTTGACCTAATCATATTGATATGGACACCATTTTTATTCTAGTTTTAAGTGTATTATATCAAATGCCTGATTAGCGCAGATAGAAAATGTGGTGAGCCTTACGGGAATGCTGCGCAGATGCCTAATTTGCTTATATCTACACTAATCAGTTATTTTTTTTATCTTAACCTAAATGTATCGTTGAAGAAATAAAAATGTATTTAAACAAAGTTTTAGTTTTACTAATATCAATAACTCTCCAAACATAGCGATATGTAGTAGTAGTAGCAGCAACACATCAATATGGTAAAGAAAGTAAGTTTCGCCGACGCACGCATGAATAATATATATCATATGATAGTATGGGAGTATGCATACAGACAGGCTAGAAAGGGAGACTGGCAAACATTAGCTCTGGACAGATACCGTTTTCAAAGAAGAATACATAATGTTGAAAAGCAGCTGTGTAAAATTCTACAAGTTGATCATAGAGACTTTATCTATACGCAGAGATTTCAGAACACAGATTAGTCCGGCGGCGACCGAGTATAAATACAGGTACAAACAGTCTCTTCTCTCAGTACCAGATATTATTTCACGAGGGTAAGGGTGTTATTAACAAGTTCATGGACAAGTTGCCTATTGAACTACATCTTCCTTCCTATCAGTACTGTGGACCTGGTACTAAATTATCTAAAAGATTACAACGCGGCGATAAAGGTATAAATCCTTTGGACCAGGCGTGTATGCAGCACGACATCTAGTACTCTCAAAGCTCCAAGTTGAACAGTAGACACCAGGCAGATCGTGTATTAGAAGAAGCTGCTTGGAAACGTGTTAAGGCTAAAGACTCTAAATTAGGGGAAAAAGCATCAGCTGTGTTTGCAACCGGTATAATGAAGGCTTAAAGAAAGTTGGGAATGGGCGTAAAGATAAAGAAACCATCAGCGAAAAAGGGTCTCGCTAGAAAGATGAAGAAGAAGAAAACTGTCACTTTCAAAGGTGGTGTTTCAAAGACTTAATACATCATGCCCTGAGCGCTGCCAGAAGAATCATTCAAAACGTGGGCGGTCGAAAAAACGTTAAAGTACCCCGAATTATTCCAGTACCTACAGCTACAGGGGGTATTTTACCACTCATACCAATTTTTTCTGGCCTCTCGGCTCTCGGAGCAATTATAGGAGGCGCTTTGGGCGTAGCAAAAGCTGTTAACACTGCTAATAGTAATAAGAGACAGCTAGAAGAAACTACACGGCATAATAAAAGTATGGAAGCTATCGCTTTAGGCGGTAAGAACGGGAACGCCCTTTACCTGAAGCCGTATAGAGCTGGCGGAGCTGCATTGTACTTAAAACCATATGTCAGGCGGTCAAAAAACTGATTAACTTGCCTCGGAGACCGCTTACAGACCTAGATATAATAAAACATGCTAAAGACATACCCTATTTTAGAGGTGTCTATATAAGAACAAGTCTACCTGCAACGAAACCTTTGCAATTCGAAAGAGCTATTGTTAATCTTGACGACGCTGGAGGACCGGGTACTCATTGGGTTGCTTATAGAAAGGATCGAAACGTGGTTTTATACTATGACCCCTTCGGAGACCTAACACCACCAGCTGAACTTGTGAAATATTTAGGGCCTCGCTGCGCCGTATACTACAACGTAGCCCAAGAACAAAAGTTCAATACATACAACTGCGGACATCTGTGTCTACGATTTTTGTATAAAAGAGAGGTGAAAGTGTAAATCGGTTAAATATGGCTAGGACCATCACGGTGTACGGTACAGGGAACAAGCTTTCTACGGATCGTATTTATCCACCTATAACACTAGATCACGTGCGTTACGAATACTCACTATGTTTAGTAGGCTTATATACAAGTCACACTATAAGGAATATATACCCTGGCAAAAATAAATTTTATTACGGAGAAAAGGTAATAACTATTGAACCGGGTAGCTACGAGTTGGCTGAAATCGTTAACTATATAAAGAATCAAATTAGTGGTGATCCGGAAGAGGGAGATCTGTTAATCAACGCTAACACTAATACGGGAAAGTGTGAGATTGAATCGGCTACCGAGTTGATTGATTTTACCAAGCCCAATAACATAGGATCCCTACTAGGATTTAAGAAGCGCGTGCTAGAACCAGGTAGTAGACACGTATCAGATCGAATTGTGGATATACTTTCAACTCCAAACATCTTTGTAGACACGAATATTACAGGCATTTCATATAGAAACAATCAAACGGGTCATACAATCTTCGAATTCGGTGTTTGCGTACCACCAGGTTATCTGATTGAAAAGGAGCCATCACATGTGATTTACTTTCCCATCACTGTCACCGAGATCGACAACATTACCATTAGACTGGTAGACGCAAGAGGAGAGTTGATAAATTTGTCTGAAGACACTTTCACGAGCATCAGACTAGAACTTAAACGTGAAAAATGGGAATAAACTTTAGCTATAAAAACATCAGCATATGTCCATCAAAGGTCATTCACCGTCGAACGTCGACCAGTGCAGACCTTCGATTAAAACTAACTAAAGCTCGTCGCCTTTTTCTTGAATCTTTAGGCTTTAAAGTACGATAACAGCAGCAGCAGCATGTCAAAACGAAGTAAAATGCATATTAACACCGACACATTTACCATTGATAAATTAAACATATTTGGAAAGCCTCGCGTCGATACAGATATAATAAAAGAGGATTTTTATACCTATCTGCTGTTTACGTTAAATGCCAATCATTCCGACACCATTAGAATCAGCATACAAAATTCCGATAACGTTTTAGCTTTGTATGACAGCTATGTACTTGTTAAAGGTAGCATAACGTGTGCTGCAAACAAGCAATTCCTTCTGGTAAACAATTTCGCCCACTTTCTGTTTGATGAAATTCAACTAATATTAGGCGCAAACCAACTCATAGATGTATGTAAACAGCCTGGCATTACAAGCACTATAAAAGGTCTCGTTTCACATGGCGCCGAGGATAGAACTTTAACCTGCAATGCATGGAACTTTTTTTACTCATAGGGATTACTAGGGATAATGGTTTGTTACATAACCAGGGGAATAACGTCTTTTATTTCACGTGTAGAATACCATTAAAAGATATCTTTGGATTTGCAGACGATTATAAAAAAGTAATACCTCATATGAGTTGTCAGTTAGTTTTAATTCGCGCCAAGAACGATTTTAATTGCTATAAAAGCGACGCGGGTGATGCAGGTACCGATGTAGATATCAAGGTTGATAAGCTCTCGTGGGAAGTTCCGCATATACTGTTATCAGATGAAAGCAAAGTGAACCTGGTGGAGAGTTTAAGAGATAATTCTTCTATTATCGCTCCGTTTAGACGTTGGGAATTACACTAGTTACCCTCGTTGGGAACTACTAAAAATCAGGTTTGGCGCGTAAAGAACTCCAATGATCTAGAGAAACCGCGCTGGGTCTTTGTAGTTTTACAAGACGAGCGTCAGCTGGGTATAAGAACGGGTAACCCGACTACACTTACTCATTCGAACTTGGTCGACGTTAAGTTGTATTTAAATTCGCAAATGTTCCCACATCAGCGTTTAAATCTCGATTTCGACCGTAGGGACTACATTCCTGCGTATCCGAATTATATTCGTTTTCGTGAGAACTACTATGACGCTATAGGTAGAGGTGCGGCTGAGAGCTGTTCACTCAGCTACAATTCGTTTGAAACGTATCCAGTTTTTGTTATTGACTGTTCAAGACAGGTAGAGAGTTTTAAGGATTCCACTGTCGATATTAGACTAGAGCTCGAGTCTTCTGCCGTATTTACGAACACAACTAAGGCGTATTGTTTGATCCTTCACGACGCATTAATCGAGTATAATCCGTTTAACGAGACCGTGACTAGACACGTACGCATACCGTAATGAAGGTTGTTAAACAAAATAAGTCACTAAACATATGTAACCTAGACGACTGCGATGATACATCTTTACAACGATCAGGCGAGGATGTTAGGAAACATGGCGACCTGTTACCTGTATCATGTCGAGCAATATTGAGCGGTCCATCTTCCTGCGGTAAAACTAATGCTATGTTAGGTTTACTTATTAGCGAAAACGGATTAAAATTTGAAAATATCTACCTATACGCCAAGTCTTTATTTCAGCCTAAATATGAATTTTTAAGACGTGTTATGAAGCCGCTTGCAGGTATGAGATATCATGAATTTAGCGAAAACGATGACGTAATCAGCCCCGGTGATGTTAAACCTAATTCTGTGTTCATTTTTGATGATATAATTTGCAGCAAGCAGGAAAAGATTAGAGAATATTTTAGCAGGGGTAGGCATAAGGGCGTCGACTGTTTTTATCTAGGTCAAACGTACGCCAAGATACCGAAGCATCTGGTTAGGGGCAATGCAAACCTAATTATTCTCTTTAGACAAGACGAGTTGAACTTAAAACACGTGTTTAGCGATCATGTTGTAGGAGACGGTATTAGCTATGATCAGTTCAAAAACATTTGCTCTCTGTGTTGGAAGGAGCCACATGATTTCCTGGTAATTAATAAAGACAGCTCTCTAGATCGTGGCAGATATCGGAAGGGTTTTGATTCATATATAAGTTTATAATTAGAGTCGATTCGTTTAGTAGTCTCTGCATAGCCGACATGTCCAACACGTATGATCTGAGTTTAAAGCGTAAAATAATACACGCTCGTAATGCTATACGTAAGAAATTTGCCTACTTTCGTCTTGATAGAGCAGAAGCAGAACGTATGTATCGCGTCACGCACAATCCAGTTATATCACCGTTGGAAACCCTTGCTAAATCAGTTAACACCTCTAACGTACCCCTATAGAAAGTTAAAACACAACCATCTGCTGCTACTACTACTACTACTACTGCTAGTTACATTCCCCTGTTGAAAGTTAAAAAACAGCCTGCTGCATCAGCATCATCATCATCATCATCGGAAGCAGATGAAGAAGAAGAAGAATCTAATAAAACTCTTGGTCTCCCTACTCATTACGGTATGCTAATAGCTAACGCTGTCGGAAACAAAAATATAGATAGAACTAGATTCGGTATTAGATATAAAATTGATCGAGACGCGTGGACATTTGCATCTTCCCCTGTGACTATGCGTGATACAAACATCATAATTAAAAACAACGTTTTCGAAGCAACACCCGGTTTGTTTGACTTACTCACGTTTAGAGAATTAGTCTATACCATCGCAAGCTGATATCAATAATGATATGCAGATAATAGCTCTTACTAATGCGCATAAGAAATCATATAGACCACAGGGTAAACTATCAGCTGTTAAACATTGGAAGTATGATTATATAATTAAACCGAACTTACCCAGAATCAAAGGTTTAGGCATTAGACTATCATCATCATCGTCGTGAAATTTAAAAAAATTAAGCGATTGCAAAGTCGAATACTTCTACTGGAATAAGGCTAACGAGCTAGTCGACAGGCTGCGTTTGTTATATGCTGTAAAGAGTGCCGGCAACAGTAGTCCACAGAATGAAAACGAAATAATATCAATTATAAGTGAACTTAAGGAGGAAGGCATCATAGAATAGAATATTTCGGGGGTATATAATGATATATTGCTTTTAACATTATTCAGTATTCATCAAACACGGCTGGTGCCAATATAATTATTTAAGACGTTGCTCTCTCGGTGTCGTTGAGATTAATTGTATGATGATGAGTGCTAAACAAACCGTTGTTGATGAAATACACAGGGTTGCTAGAAAAAACTTTCAAAGACGCCGCACTATAATAAAAAATTTCCAGGACTTGTTCCAGGCTGACTTAGCCGAGTTTATGCCCTATGCTAAAGTAAATAAGGGGTGTCGTTACATACTGCTGATGATAAACTGTTATTCGAAATATCTGTATGCATGACCGTTGAAAACTAAAAGCGGAGAAGAGGTGACAAAGCAGGTCCGCAGCATCTTTAAGAGTGCTAATGCAGTCATACCCAAGAATCTTCAGATGGATCTCGGGAAAGAGTTTTACAATAAACATTTTAAACGATTAATGAAAGAGCACAGTATAAATCATTACTCTACATATTCCGTAATTAAGGCTTCGATAGTTGAACGCGTTATCCGTACAATTAAGCAAAAGCTGTATAAAGAGTTTAGCTACCAAGGATCATTTAAATGGATAGATATATTACAGAGGGTAGTTGACAGCTATAACAACACCAGACATAGAACGATGTGAACATAGGTCGAGCTCCTGCTACTGTTACACCTACGACCCAACTAACCGTTTATGATACTAATGTAAAAGCTGATGTCGCTGCAGGAAGTAAACGTAAACTAAACTTGAATGACCTCGTACTTATTAATAAGTTCAAGGGGGTCTTTTCCAAGGGATACACGCCCAGCTGGTCAACTGAATTATTCAAAATAGTTAAAGTTCAATTTACAAAACCTGTCACATATCTGCTGGAAGATCTTCATGGGGTTGCTGTCTGAGGAGCTTTCTATGAGTTCGAGCTGCAGAAAACCAAACAGCCAGTCGTTTACTTAGTTGAAAAAGTACTTAAACGCCGCAGCAATGGTGACATTTACGTCAAATGGCTTGGTTTAAACGAATAGTCCTGGATAAAGGCCGAAGATGTTCTCCCATGACAGTTCTTACCTATATGAAGTTTATATTAGGTACTAGATTAAATAAAGTATGTTGTTGTTGAGGTTTAAGTTTAATATATAGTTAATATTCTATTAAGTAAATGTTAAGTGTTGGAATATAAATATTTATAAGTTGATCTAAGTTATTTTGTTAGAAAATTAATTTGTAACATCCTCATATAACATATCTAGTTTATATTGAGTAATAAAGTATTATAATATATATAACTATAATCACCTAGTTTAAGCTGATTTACAATAGAATATTAGTAATATTGTGTAACTTTACGAAAAATAATAAAAACAGTAAAACATTTATCGATTTTTATTTTCACGTATAAAATAACAAAGCCGTCCGAACCAATCCCAGAACAGTAGACGTAACGGTTACCTCTATCCAATGCTGTTTCATTTACTAGCATTAGGATGAAGGGAGAGAGAGCAAGGAGAGAGGAGAGAGGAGAGAGTGAGAAGGAGAGAGAGAAAGAGAGACAGAGACAGAGAGAGAGAGAGAGGAGATTCTTTAATGCGGCCTCTAATAGCATACGTCGATAATACAGATTTCTTCTTCTTCATGACGTCACCACCTCTGTTGACAGTATGACAGATTCAGTACAGTTTCAAATTTAGCGCCACATGTTATTAGGATGATGGGAGAGAAGGAGAAAGTGAGAGAGCGAGAGAGCGAGAGAGTGAGAGAGCGAGAGAGTGGGAGAGCGAGAAGGAGGGAGCGAAAGATGAGGCTCTTTAATGCGACCTCTAATAGGTGAGAAGGAGAGAGTGTGAGAAGGAGAGAGTGAGAGAGCGAGAAGGAGAGAGTGTGAGAAGAAGAGAGTGTGAGGAGAGAGTGTGAGAAGGAGAGAGTGAGAGAGTGAGAGAGCGAGAGAGTGAGAGTGAGAGAGGAGACATCGAGAGAGTGAGAGAGAAGGCTCTTTAATGCGACCTTTAATAGCAGTACATAGGTAATGGATAATACAGATTTCTTTAATGCGACCTCTATTGGTAGTACATAGGTCGTCGATAATACAGATTTCTTCATGACGCCCTCTAATAACATTACCTAGGTCGTCGATAATACAGATTTCTTCATGACGCCCTCTCTTAACAATACACACTAATTGTAGCATGACGCCCTCTATTGGCAGCACACAGATTGCCGGTAATACAGATTCCCGTAATGGCGGACGGGCGTGGTCAAAATGGCGCCCAAAGTTCCAAAATGGCGCTCGTCCAATCAGAGAACAGCAGGCGTGTCTCATCCAAAATGGCGCTCGTCCAATCAGAGAACAGCAGGCATGTCATCCAAATTGGCGTCGACCAATCAGAAGCAAGGGGAGGAGCTACAGGAGTAGGGATAGCCAATCAGAGAGCAGTAGGCGTGGCCAGAAAAAAGTGGAGGGGCAACGCTCAGGTGCCCTAATACCTACTTAGACCATAACTTCAAGTGAAATTTCATGTAAGTAACAATCAACAAACAGCGAACCAATTCAACGATATTAATTAAAAATTTATCGGAGGTTGACAATTTTGACAGATACTTGCAGTTTGAAGTTGTCACATTCCACGCATTACCCATCCAACCCTTAAAAACTAAATAACCCTATAATTCATTAAAGTACAGTGTACTTTTATAGATAGCCATAAACGACTCCTACTGATAGACCTTAATAAACGTATTACAAACAAATATTAGAAAAAGTAAGCTAATACAATTCAATCTTTTCTGTATCACAGGTTGCTATTGACCTTTTTTCCTGCCAATGGTAAAATGCAGAATTAAAAATGGGTCTACCTTTTTTTACTTCTAGATATTGGCTAACCTTATTAATTTGGTTACTTTAGTTTAGTAACTTATAATGGCAACAACACCGAATGATTAAACGTCATACATAAACAAAAAGTACATAAGCATAACCTCTGATTGATATAGATTTTGTGAGCCCGAAAGCTATATAATTTGCGTTTGTAATACGTTTATTAACGTCTATCATTAGGAGTCGTCGGAGTCGACGTCGTTAGGAGTCGCTATCTATAAAAGTACACTGTACTTTAATGAATTATAGAGTTATTTAGTTTTTAAGGGTTGGATGGGTAATGCGTGGAATGTGACAACTTCAAACTGCAAGTATTTGTCAAAATTGTCAATCTCCGATAAATTTTTATTATTATTTATAAATTATAGGCAATAGTGTATTAACTTACGAACGGTTATAATTATTATAATTTATAAGCAAGGGAAAATATTACTCCTAATTGTTTTTGCTACATGGACAATTATAAACAAGTAACAAAAGTAATAACTAATTTATTTGAAGTGACGGATGATGACAAATGATTCAAGAAATCAAGTGGACGCCGAGTGTTACCAAGTGTTACCAACTAACAAAATTCTCTAGACGACCAAAATATTTTTTTGTATTAAAATAAGAAAAAAGGGGGCGCAAATTAGAAAAAATAGCATAAAATACTCGTTTTATAAGGGCATTGGCGCACTCATCCCATAGAAAAACTCACCTGCGGCTCGTTTTCTAACTTGGGATTCGTGCGCCAAATCAACCCTTATAAAACTTGTTTTTTAATATACTATTAAAGTAAGCTTCGAACTTTTATCTGGTGACATCAACATTAAAAATAATGATATTTACTTTTGACGTTTTTAGCGCCTGCGCATTACATTAACAACTACCTTCAGGATACTTGTTACAGTAAAGTAAGGCCAATAAAACCACAAGAAACATACCAGATTTATTACCAATATTAAAAACAAACTGGTAGACCGGCGATAGTAGGGCTCGTTTGATGAAAAGAGCCACGTTCGGTATTTCAGATCTATTTACTGGAACAGTTCGATTTTCATAGTATTCACTGTTGTAACTACAATAATACAGTTTTTAGAGTACAAATAATTGAAATACCGAACGCAGCAAATGTCAATTAGAACAATGCAAATGAATTCGATGAAAAGATTCCCCTATACAAGTTTCGATGTATATTAACTGTCAATGTCATACAATTGTTTGACATTATTATTGACGTAAACAATACATGCTGTTAACCTTAAATAAAAAGGTAAATAAACTTAACAATTTTTGGAGAAATATTTAAAATCAAACTAAAAGCCCTTAATATACATCAAAAATTTGGGTAAGTATGCATTTTACGCTTTATTTCTAATAGTAGTAAACTTTCTTTAGAGGTTATATTTTTTATAGTAAAAGTAATTGATTTCTAAACCATGTCTCATATTGAAATCGTCTTAGAAGATCTATCAGATCATCCTAACTGCCCTCACGGACCTACAATTTTATTTTCTCGTAATTTAAATGGCAAGTGTAGTAGATTCTTTGCTTGTGCTGCATGTCGTGATCGAAAAGATTGTTCGTTTTATTTGTGCGAAGAAGAAAAGAATAATGTGAGTGATGTCAGGAAAAAAAGGTGGGAAGAAGAAAAACAAAGATTCATTAAGGGTATAAACCATAGAAAGCTGTTTTTAAATTTAAATCAGGT
This sequence comes from Agrypnus murinus, assembly GCA_929113105.1. NCBI lineage: Eukaryota > Metazoa > Arthropoda > Insecta > Coleoptera > Elateridae > Agrypnus > Agrypnus murinus. The sequence continues at coordinate 25,490,416 of OV816025.1, read as the reverse complement.
AAATATAAATTACATTTTAATATTAAGTTTATTTCTGTGTAATTTTATTGTAATGTTTATATGTAGATGAAGCAATTATCAGAGAATTTAAGACGATATTGCCAAAAGTGCGATAAATTTGTATTAGAGAAATATGAGCATACACATAAGGATCATGATATTATTAACAATGTTAGTGAGCATTTATTGTCTCATCCATCAGAATTCCTTGTTCCGTTAGATAATGCAAAGAAAGAAGCACAATTTTTATTTTCTAATATAGCTGTGGAGACAGTTGTAGATATTATTAAAGAGCAAGGCTTCAAGTGAGTATAATATTAAGTACTTATGATAGGTGATGTGAACCCAATTTTGATATTCTTAAAAAATATTTTAGGCCCCTATTGAAAACTACATGTCTCCAGCTATTTCGTTTTCTAGATGTAGGTTTTGATCAATTAATAAGTAGGTACATCTAAAAGTTTGACATCACAAGTCTGATTACTAGTTGCTTTTCATCTTATATCTTATATGCATCTTATATTTAGATTAGGCTTATGATTGGCTGATTTTCACCCATCTTAGATGGTATTAATTCAGTTGCTGAAAGCTATCAAAAATGCCACTGAAGATTACATATAAATTAAAGAATATACTGTGAGTATCTCTTGAAAGTATACACCCGTTGCACAGACACCTCCGCTTGTTGGAGTAAAAGCAGTAAGTAGTAAATATACTACTGTCAACTATTTGTCTAAATAAATTTCAACTACTTTTTTTTTAGTCAGAGGCTCACATCACCTTTAACAGTGTTTAACATTTTAATAATACATATAATTTTAGAAATGTAATTTGTATGGGTGCTCCACGAATTCATGAATATATATCACACAGCTGCCCAGATATGAATAGCATTCTTCTGGATATAGATCGCCGTTATCATTTATTTTTTGGTCCTCTAGAATTTTGTTGGTATAATATGTTTAATCATCACTTTTTCCTAAAAGATGCAAAGCGAGTGTTTAGAGATTTTCTTCAAAATGACAAGTAAAGTACCTTATCTTTTTATATGATTTAATTATTTTTACAAAAAATTATTTTACAGTGGTGAAGGCATGATATTAGTAACAGATCCGCCTTTTGGAGGGAGAGTGGAACTTTTAGTTGAATCCATAAAAACTATTGATTCTTTACATAAATCATTAAATAATGTAAATGATGATCTACCTGTATTTTGGATCTTTCCATATTTTATGGAACCTCATATATTAAACAGTTTACCAGATTTCTTTATGCTAGACTATAAAGTAGATTATGATAATCATCCATTATTTCAAGAGGGACCAAAAGGAAGAAAATTAGGATCACCAGTTAGAATATTTACAAATATCAATCCTCGGTAAATTGACTTTTTTTGTAATACATATTTTTGCTGTTGATTATTTAATGTCCATTACTATAGTAGAAGTCTGAATTAAATAACTGAATGAGTTGAAATACATCGTTTTGTAGTTTTAGAAAATAGGAGTATCATTTGTTATTTCGAAGTATATAATATAATAATAATAATAATAATAATTACTACAACCCATAACCTTAACCAAGGCCCCAGAAGCTATAAGCTTGTGCGGGAGGGAGGGGGCGATTATTATTATTATGTAGGCCCAATGTGCGGCTGCAGCCGACTTATAGATGGAACAGCGCAAATCTCACATTTGTGTTACAGCTAAGGGAAACTGCAGAAAACCTTAACCAGATCTGCCAGCGCCGGGAGTCGAACCCGGGCCGCTTGGGTGAAAGTCCGGCACGCCAGACATTACACTACCAAGGCTATATAATGGGTTGAAAACATAAAGTAAGTCCTACAAGAATGTTAGGTTGATTTCTCGAAAGACTTTTTTGTGTATTGGAAAATAAAGTATAATTAGAAAGTATTCAAAAAGAATAGGGCAGTACAATGCCCTTAATATTGCAGCATACGAAGCAGCAGGAAGCAAACACCATATTTCCCAAATCTGTTACAATGACTATTTTATAATTAATATTCGATTACACCTTAGTCTATACTTGATATAGGATAAGATATTTTCAATTGGATTGGTATTAGGAGAGTGTGACAGTCAGTTCAACCTGCTGATACCATTTTTTTGTTTCGATTTATCCTCGTTCCGAGTTATAACAGAAGATAACAAAACAATCACTGCAGCTAGTTACAACTTTCGAACATTCAGAAACAAACACTTTGGTGAATTTTTGCATCTGATGGAATTAGATTGATTAGAAGAATTATCTAGCCTACCATGACAAAAACACTCAACAATCTTCAGCTTGTAATGTCAAATAGTGACAAGGCTTTTAAAGCCGCATTTGATATTTCAGATCTATCTACCCGAAAAGCTCAGTTTCTATAGAACCCATTGCTGTAAATAATTGTAACTACAGCAACAGAGCTTGAAGCATAAGAAGAGCTGAAATAGGCCCATAAAAGAAAAATATATTTTTACAATCTAAATCCTCTTCTTTTAGCCAAATATTAATACTCGTCTAGTTTAGATTTTAAAAATTTTATTTTAAATGTTTGAACATCTAAAACTTGCACTATGCGCCTGATGTACCATGTGTCACATGCAGTGTCTCCTATAAAGTTGGATCCATATGGGAAAGTTTTTAATATTCTGATTGGAAAAAGACATTGTGAGGCAATCAACTCTGGTGAACTCTAAACACTTTGGTGAATTTTTGCATCTGATGGAATTAGATTGATTAGAAGAATTATCTAGCCTACCATGACAAAAACACTCAACAATCTTCAGCTTCTAATGTCAAATGGTGACAAGGCTTTTAAAGCCGCATTTGATATTTCAGATCTATCTACCCGAAAAGCTCAGTTTCTATAGAACCTATTGCTGTAAATAATTGTAACTACAGCAACAGAGCTTGAAGCATAAGAAGAGCTGAAATACCGACGCAGTGACAGTTGCGTTGAAGGTCTTAATCAAATCTGCCAGTTTTTATTCTGTGAATTCCTTCCAAATGGAAGGCAATAATCCCAAAAAAATTTGCAAGCAAATGATTGTAATGCACAGAGACATTTACAAATAATTCTAATTACATATAACCCATACTTTAAATACCAAGCCATAGCCACCATTCTAAGAAATCAACTAGATGCTTTTGTGAGCCTAACCGTATGTCTAGCAGTACAATAGTCAGTGTTTGCATAACGAAGAATTTTTTCGGTTAGATTTTTCTTAAATTATGATTACTATATTATTGGAACATTCTTTTGATTTAAACTTCTATTAGCATTTTAATAGTTCGAAAAGGCATTTATTCTATAATTTATCTCAAACACAAAAGCAGTTACGTCATATGCGCGTGTTTCATTCCCTAATCAACAACGGCCTCAATGGCGTCCCAAGCTGGCTGGTCATAATGTCCACGATCTTTCTATAATAATATCATTTAAAAATAAAATTCAGAAACTTACTTATAATTGTTTATTGAAATATTGCAATTAATATACTCGATAAATGAGTGAAAAATAAATTATAAACAAAATAATTATTTTTTTTAATAACTTTGTTCCAAAGCAATTATTGTACATGGTACTGTCAACATGTTGGCAATCTTCTGGATTGTTTCAAGTATCGTCGTCTGAAAATTCTAATTCATCAGAACTATCTCCATTGCCGACTGCAATAATGAGCTCGGGAACTTCGTCGATAAGGTGCTGCCGATTCGTCCACGATACGATCACTTCTTCGGTGTGCCGGATGTATTTCGCCCATTCTTCTGATGTGCAGAGTGGCAAACCCTTATCCCACATAGCTAGTACTTTATCGTCACCGAACCCATCCTCACCGATATGAGCATCGTAATATGATTTTGCGCAAGCCCATGCCAGTTCGATTGCGTTGAACTGACAATGGTATGGTGGTAGGCGCATAACTTCATGGCCGTGCTTCTTCAAAAATTCATCAGCCTTGTATCTCGGTATTCTGGCGTGAGCTTAGCGAGATCAAGCAACTCTTGCTTAAGGATCTGTTACAGGATCTTCGTGAACAGCTAGTATAATGGTGTCGTCGGCAAATGTACCAGTTGTGGTGACGTCTGTAGTTGGTAGGTCCGAAGTGTACATTAAATAAAGGAGTGGGCCCAGCACACTTACTTGTGGAACTTCAGATTTTATAGGGTGGAAGTGAGAAACTGCGTCATTAATTTTAACTCGAAAGAATCTATTCGTTAAGTAAGATTTTAGCAAGTGATAAAAAAGATTCTGGTATTGATTGTTTAAGTTTGTGGAGTAGGCCTTCATGCCACACTTTATCAAATGCTTGTCGCACATCTAATAGAACTGCAGAGCAGTACTTGCTTTCCTCTATGGCTTCATTGATTACATGGGCTATTCGATGGCACTGCTGGATTGTGGAGTGGCCCTGACGAAATCCAAATTGGTGATTGGGGATGATGTTAATGATGGGAAGGATACGTTTGAGTATTAATCTCTCAAATAGTTTTGATAAGGAGGACAGTAAACTTATTGGTCTATGCGAAGATACTTCTGTTAATGGTTTTCCAGGTTTGGGTATGAGGATTATTTCAGATTTTTTTAAACAGTTAGGCCAGTATCATAACCTGATAATAGCGTTGAAAATATATGTTAGCATTACTAATCCTTTTTTTGGTAATTCCTTCAGTATTTTAGATGTTATCATATCTATGCCTGGCGCTTTTTTATTGCTTAGTATTGATATTTGATCTCGGATCTGTTTGGGACTGGCTAGTTCTATATTTGTCTGTTGCGTGGTTGTATCGTTATTGTTGTCTTGAAGTTGTGCTGTTTGTTGTGGGTCATCGTTAAAGGGGGTGAAACTGTTGCTAGGTAATGTGCGAATAGGTCTGCTTTCTCCTGACTGTTTCTGGCCCACTGACTTGTGTTAGTTGCCACTCGTATTGGTGGGGATGTTGTTTTAGGTCTATGTAAGGATTTTATGGTTGTAATATAGTTTGTAAAGGAGTTATTCCTTATTTCTTTTAACTTGGTTTTTAACTGGTTGGTAATTTGATTATAAGTTGTTTTGTCGGTAGGAATGTGTGACCGTTGCCATTTTGATCGTGCTCGTCTTTTTTCTGCAATTAGCTTCTTGATTTCCAGTGGAATGTTGATTGAGTGTTGTGGGGCTGACAGATGAGCAGTAGCAAGTTTGGCTGCTTCTTGCAAAATTGTGATGAATGTGCGTGTTGCTTCTTCCACTTCGTCTGCCGTTTTAAGACTAATGTTCAGTTGTACTTTATTAGTAACTTCAGCTTTGAATATTTCCCAATTAGTTTTTGTGTTGTGCAAACGAGGCGGCTTATTGACGTTTATTATAAAAGTGCTGATAGTTGCAATAATCGGTGAATGGTCAGATGATAGATCATAACTGGGTACAATATCTGTATAAGCTGTTGTTATGCCGTAAACTACAAAGTAGTCCAGTAGGTCTGGCAGTTTACGACGATCGCTTGGCCAGTAGGTCAGAGTTCCAGTAGATAGGTAGGAGTAATTTCGTTCATGTAACAGTTGTAATAGCTTTCTATCCTTGGTGGTAATAATTCTGGATCCCCAGAGGGTATGTTTGCTATTGTAATATTACAACTGAAAATTAAATCTTTTAAGTGCAGATGCTACAGTGACGTCGATTCAGCACTCCAACCATACAAATTTCAACCCAAATCGAAATTTAACTACATGATAATTATGAGCTATTTGATCTGCAATACTACAGCTGAAAATTAAATCTTTTAAGTGGGAGTGCTACTGTGACGTCAATTCACATTCCAACCATACAAATTTCAACCGAAATTGAAACTTAACTGCATGGGAATTACAAGCTAACCTTGAGCCAAAATCAGAAATTTTGAACTGCAATATTACAACTGAAGATTAAATCTTTTAAATGCAGATGCTACAGTGACGTCAATTCAGCACTCCAACCATACAAATTTCAACCGAAATTAAAATTTAACTACATGAAAATTATGAGCTATTCGATCTGCAATAGTACAGCTGAAAATTAAATCTTTTAAGTGGGTGTGCTACTGTGACGTAAATTCACATTCCAACCATACAAATTTCAACCGAAATTGAAATTTAACTACATGAAAATTATGGGGGATTACAAGCTAACCTTGAGCCAAAATCAGAAATTTTGAACTGCAATATTACAACTGAAAATTAAATCTTTTAAGTGCAAATCCTACAGTGACATCAATTGAGCACTCCAACCTTACAAATTTCAACCGAAATTGAAATTAATTACATGAAAATTATGAGCTATTTGAGCTGCAATGCTACAGCTGAAAATTAAATCTTTTAAGTGGGGGTGCTACCGTGATGTCAATTTAGCACTCCCATCACATAAATTGGATCCCGGTCAAATTGGCTGAAATTGCGATATGTTGTAGTTTATATTATCCTGATCAAAACTCTCCCTGGCCACAAATCTCTCTGCTTCTAAAAATACTTGCAATAAGCCATGTCAAAGTTGACAGGTGACATTTCTATATTTAATCAATTTCTAATAATGAAATAAAAATAAAGATTAGTAAAAGTTTCACAGTTTTATTAAAATATAACCTGACAATATTGTTTCGACAGCTATGCTGTCATTATCAAAGGTAATATAATTATAAACAAACACGTCGCTAAGGTAGATACAAAAATAGGTAACTGATAAAATAATAATAATAATCAGAATTAAATATAATAATAATACTAATACTTCCAATAACGGAAAATTACAATTATAAAGAAAAACCAACAATTATAAAATAACATTTAAAACCAACACTAACACTTTTTCATTTTTATTTAATGCTAAAGACAGAACACATGATATCATGAAATCGGGCATTTACCGTTTAAATTGTTCTTTTTGTAGTTCGGTATATATTGGACAAACACTTCGAAATTTTGACATAAGATATAAAGAACAAGTACGTCAATACAAAAATAAACATCCTGAAAAATCTAATTATGCCAAACACCTTTTAGAACAAAATCACACAATGACTCCTCAAAATAATATTAAATTCCTACATTTTTGTAATAACAAACGCAAATTAGACATTTTAGAAGCCTTTGAGATATACAAACACAAACTCAGGGTACTTTAATGAATGAACAACTTGAGCTCAGTAATTCTCCGTTACTGGAAGTATTAGATATTTAATTCTGATTATTATTATTATTTTATCTAGTTACCTATTTTTGTACCTACCTTAGCGACGTGTTTGTTTATAATTATATTACCTTTGATAATGACAGCATAGCTGTCGAAACAATATTGTCAGGTTATATTTTAATAGAACTGTGAAACTTTTACTAATCGTTATTTATTTCATGATTATGGAGTTCCACAAAGTAAGGCTGGAAACAATAAACAAAATTTCTAATAATCTCGAAACAGATGGCACACGTTTTAAACAATCGTTTATTTAAACATTTTAATCATGGTACAATAGTATATTATTATACGAGTTGTATAAGATGGTCTATTGTAGCACGAGTTCTTTGGGAACGACTACGAGAGAAGCGAGGAGTGTTCCAAAGGAATGAGTGCTACAATACGTCTATAAAACAAGTATAATATACTATTTTTTATACTTTGCGTCATTAGTTTGATAGAAATTGAAAATTACAATCTAGTGATTTTTGCGTTTAACATGTGGTAAAGCTATAACATGACTTTTCACGTTTTGTGAGGTTAGAATGTGTCAAAATTAAATGTGTTTATATGTAATATAAAACAAATGTTACCAATCTTACAAAATAAATAGACCCCAGAAACGATGTTATAATCTTATAATAGCCTCTATTATGAAATCGTTTTTAGTGTCACAACGAGTCCATTGTGAACGCAAAGTACAAAAATAAAGATTTTGGGGTTACAAATTAGTCTTTAATTAGTACTAAATGACAGCATAGGAAATTTTCATTTTTATGAAAGTTGATTGCCAGTTTGCGCTGCCAGTCTTGATATGTAAATAGCGACTATAGAGTTGTAGTTGCGAAAAAAGTTTTTGTGGTACAAATTTGTCCTTAATTAGTTAGTAGTTAATTATGGCTTTATTATTTTTTTGTTCGAAGTGGGTGCTAGCTTGAGCTCAAGCTAGCACCCCCAATTTTGAAATGTGAATTGTGAAAAAAATTAATTTTTTTTTTGATATTTTGTCTTTAATTAGCACTAGATTATAGGCGGGTTTTTTCGTTTTGCTTAAGGTGGGAGTGTTAGCTTTATTGACGTATTCATTTACCGATTCTCAAAATGCCGCGTTTGGCAAAAGTACTGATAATAAGTACCTGAATAACTATCGAATTTCCCGCAAATTAATGATGGCACCACTTTTACTATATTCGAATTCGACGACTGCGATGATGATTGCGGGATTGCGAAAGATTTCGCTGATTGCCAATAAAGACTGCGAGATTTTTGATGATTTCTTTGTGATTGCTAAGGATTGCGTGCGATTGCCGCCAAAATGTACATGTATTGCGGCGAGTGGTTGACCCCTCTGGTTAAATATACTGGTTGTAAAATCAACGAGGAAATATGGAAATATTAACTCAATAAAAAATAAACTCAAAAATCGATGACAACACACAAACGAAATATAATAACTTGAAGAAACCTCAAAAACAGCACAAAACGAATGACAACGTTCAAACAAATGTCAATGTTTGGAAAATATGTGAGCCACTGAATTAGATTTATAGCACAAACTGGGAAATACTTTCAATAGTTTTCACTTTCTTACGCCTTATACTAAGGACGACACGTGGGTTGTAAACTGGGATGACTGCTTTTATAACTTCTGTCTTTGTCTTTCATACTGAAACATGGGTTGACACTTCTAAATTATTGTCTTTGATTACTTCTGGATTTAGGACGTAACTGCTTTAGTGTTTGAGATAAACTATACTTTACCAGTATTGGATATTATATAAAATATCTTTTGGTTTATGAAATAATACAAATACTCATTGTAAAGTATACAGGCTGTAAGGGGTTAAGAGTACATTAATTTTAAGAGGTGGTAGCGCATATCAGAAGGAACAAAAAAGTCTGATACAACTAGGTTCTAGGACATGAGACTTTTTTGGAACAAAAAACTTGGAAACTTTGAAACATTTTACCATATTAATAATGGCAATTTCATTATGGGACTTTGTCAGTAGATGCATATTAACTATATAGTACAAAAAAAACTTTAATAGTATTTCTTGGTACGATCAATCACTGATGCTTAAAATTGGATTCTTTTTATCTTTAAAAATTCATTTTACTTAAAATAGGAAACGTGACAACCCTGCAGCATGTGTTAAACAGTTAATTCATCAACACATCAACCTTTTATTAAACTGATTTTATTTCTCTTGAAAGTAAAACAATGACTTTATCATCACAAAATTTGCTAAAAAATAAATAAAAGTGTTTGTCGAATTTGTTTAGACTAACAATAAGTACGCAAGGTCAGTATCAGCTGTAAAATGCGATTATTATAAGCAATGTTGCCATATACTTATATGCCAAATATTTTTTTCTAATTACTCTAAAGTTTATTAAAGATTTTAAGATATTTATTTCTTTCAATGTCTACTATCATCCCTTAAAGTTTTTATAGTATACCCCTTACGTCCTGTATATACAGTGTGAAAATAAAGTATCGGATAAATTTGATAACTTTGGTAATATTAATTTTTTGGAAAAAATCTGAAAGGGGTATAGCAATTTTAATTACTTGACACTATACTGTATCATTTTCAACTTGTTACGTCATTTGTTTTTAAAGTAATCACGTTATCAATATTTTTTTAATGGCAACCTATATTTTTTATTGTTGATTTCGGTAGTAGTTTTTATTCTCTTTTCAACTGTATACAATTTTTTTTAATATGTTACATTTGAAAACAATTGAGAAAAACTGCCCTAAAGTTCGAATATTAAAAATTCTTTAAATTTGCAGAATGAATCTAGTCACCGTATAAAAAACGTTACGTATAAAAATAAAGTTGAGAAAAACAGTCTAAAATTTTAATTAGACTAAAAAGAAATTAAATTGAGTAACCAGAAAAAAACTCTAATAACAATAACATCAATTACAAAAATAAGCACAGAAATAACAGTTTTTATTACACTAGATGTTCAAAGTGACGACCCTGTACCATCTGACAATACATTTCTCACATTCTGAAGAGTTTCAGGTAATATTAATCTAATCTTATGTCGAATTCTTTGCTTGAGATCTTTTAAATTATTGGGTCGATTTTTATACACTTTACTTTTTAAGTACCCCTATAGAAAGAAGTCTAATGGCGTTAAATCAGGAGATCTAGCCGGCCATTCTATCGGACCTCTTTTTCCTATCCACCTTCCTGGGAGAACTTGGTGCAAATAGCGTTGTACATTAATTGCGTAATGAGGCGGAGCGCCATCATGTAACCAAACGCTATTGTTTGGTAGCTCGGGATTGTTTGTATTGGGAAATAATGCAGTGGCATCAGTTCCAACCGTAAAAAACATTGCAGGTATCTTTCTCCAGTTAAATTATTTGCAAAAAAGATGGCCCTATGATTTGGTCACCAATAATCCCTGCCCATACATTAAGCTTTTGAGGATATTGTGTATGAGTTTCCTGCATCCAATAAGAATTTTCTCTAGCCCAATATCTACAATTATGTTTATTAACCGTACCATTTAAACAAAATGTTGCTTCATCCGAAAATAAAATACGCTGGGAAAACATTGGATCGCGAAGACAAATTTCCATCATCTGGTCACAGAATTCTTGTCTACAATAAAAGTCATCTTCTGCCAACTCATGAACCAATTGCTCCCTTATATAGGTGAGATTTTCGAACTTTCAAAATTTTTAAAACTGAAGTGTGGCTTACGTCGTGGTCCAAAGCAATACTTCTACTAGTTCCATTTGGATTGTTTTCAATTTCTAGTAGCACATCAAGATTCTTTACAACACCATGTTCTCGAAATTTCTTTTCGATCCTACTAACCGTTGATTGACTTATCGGTTGATCCGGGTACATTTCTCCAAAAAGTTGACACACTTCTTGATGTGTTCAAATTCTGTCATAGCCAATCATCATTAACACTTCAATTCGCTGTTTCTCGCTCGATTTCGCCATTTTTATAAATAAAATAGTTTACTAAAGGTAAATTCTACTTTAGAACAAGAAAATAACATTTATTTTATTGTTTACTTCTGACAGCCGTAACTAAGGTTCTTGTTTTATACGGTGACTAGATTCATTTTGCAAATTTAAGGAAGTTTTAATATTCGAACTATAGGGCAGTTTTTCTCAATTTTTTCAAATGTAACATATTGAAAATTGTATATAATTGAAAAGAGAATAAAAAGTACTACCGAAATCGACAATAAAAAATAGGTTGTCATTTAGAAAATATCGATGACGTCATTACTTTAAGAACAAATGACGTAACACGTTGAGAATGGTACAGTATAGCGTCAAGTAATTAAAATCGCTATACCCCTTCAAGATTTTTTCAAAAAATTAATTTTAAAGAAGTTATTGAATTTATCCGCTACTTTATTTCCACACTGTATATATTTAATAATTTAAATATTATGTTTATAGTACAATAACACTACCTGCAGATCAAGGCTATAAACATTGTAATGATTGTAATCGCTGGGTGTCCTTAGAAAACCAACATTGCAAACAATGCAATGCATGCACATCAAAAGATGGAAGAACTTACATTCATTGCGATATTTGTCAAAGGTGTGTAAAGCCTACTTGGTTACATTGTACAACATGTGAAAAATGTGCCCAACCTGATCATAATTGTAATGAACTTGTTTTTACACAGGTAATTTAATTAAGTTTTATTTATTGTTTAGCTGAAGTTAGCTTGTATTACATGTTAGTATTTGAATTTCAGTCGTGCTTCCACTGTAAAGAAACTGGACACAAGAAAAGAGACTGTCCGAAGGTTAACCATACAGAGTTACATCAAAAACGGAAGAAAATTATAAAAAGAAAATCAAAGAAATTGAGAAAAATGTAATTTATTTGAATATTAATAAAGTTTTATTCTGTACTTTAACTAGATTTCAATTATTTCGACACCTGCCTAGAGGTCTATAGTAATTAACATTTCAGACCAAACTTTTATTTTACTTTCTTGAATATAAAAAACCAAGTACTTTTGTATATCTAGGAGGAAAGCCATTTTCTCAAGCAAAAACATTTTATGCTCCTTGTATGAACTATATTCAGCTTTATTAATCATACCTTAATACATCTGTACTCACAAGTTTTCAGCAGTTGCACATTTTATTCATCCTTTCCTTTAAGACAGGTTGCATTGCAGAACACATTGTACTATCTCTCATCTCATTGATTTTAGTTAAATGAAAGATAAAAAAAATAGTTGTTATTTAAATTTTTTAATTACCACACAATACATTGGTATCTTCTACTACTTATCATCAGTCGTATATTACACCAGTATGGCAACTGTACCACTTTTATAAACTATGTGAAATGTAGTTTTGTTTCATTAGTAAGGCGTTTAAAATATATAAAAGTATAAGAATAAATATAACAAATTATATTCATACTTTTCCGAAAACTACAAAATCTAAAATGCGATGACCTCAGCAAAAATCATATCTTGAAAAAATCCAGATATATCTGACACTTGCGTGCAGATACTTCGCAAGTATTTTTGATGCCCAGATTGCCAATGCTGCTAAAGAGCTGCAAATTAAGTTACAATTCGGTTCTTATAAGAAAAAAGTTACGGCGCAAGCCGATTGTATATTCGTGTGTTCACAGCGACCCACGAGGCGTTTGGAACTCTAAGTACAGACCACGCTGGAAATATCCGGCATTATATTTAGCGCGTCAAGTCGGTAACTAACGTTGATTGAATGGCTAGTAACACACTTAAGTGTAGGACCTACAAGGTGGGTTGTTGTGGAAACTGACGATGCAGACTACTGCTCACCTTTTTTCTTATAAGAGCCTACCTTATAATAGCATAATTTTTTCAAAAGACACTGTAAGTAATTTATCAATGAAAGCAATACTTCTGATACACTAGTAATTTCTTTGTTTGTTTTTTGGCTTGGAAATTTGAGTGGTAGAATATTTCTCGTTCTTCTTGCAACTAATTGCTTTGATCATATGGCTGCTACTGTTAGAGTTTTTCGAATTCTATTCCAGTAGAGGTATTTAAAGTATCAAACACTGTGTTTACACCATATGTCAAGGTATATATTCGAATTTTTCACTATAAAAGGTTATCAGCTTGAACCAGGCATTAAGCTACTCTTGGATTACGAGATACACATGCTCAACTCTCACCGCTCAAATTGCTCTTTATTTATTTCAACCGTTTAATGTTTTCTTAAAAAAATAAATTATTGAGCGGTGGCGCCCTCACCATGGCTATTCATTTTCCCTCTTTTCACTACTATTCAATTAATAAGTGAATGTACTGTCATTAGTAATTGTAAAAAAATCATTAAAAAGTAATTAATAATAAAAAAGAAACAAACAAAAATGGGCCGGCAGCACGGCAGGGTGGTTATAGTGGATTATATCGCTTAACAGAGTTAACTCGGGTTTGCTCCGTACTCGGATGGGTAAACCACGAGCGCAGTGTACTTGCTTACAGGGCTCCGCTGCCTCATCTCACAACCACATATCCACTCTGCAGCTCAGTGTGCCTGACACTTCGATACCGAAAGGTATAAGGGGTTAAAATGTATGTATGTACAAACAAAACTGGATAATAAATAACATTCATTAAAGAAGTGCAACAGACAGCTTGGCCGACTGGAAGGCGCGGTGATTTACTACTGCAAAACCTTTCTATTCCAGGTTCAGGTAATTTTTTTAATTATAATGTTTATATAAAAGGTTTTATAAATATTATATATATAAAGAAAATGCTTATTTGTAAAATAAACAATTCATTAAACAGACGAAAAAGGATGATAAATGACATTCATTAAAAAAGCAAAAGACATGAGCAGACGGTATTTATAACTTTAAAATCCCCTTTCTATTCCCGGTTTGGGAAAATAAATATTTAATATATTTCATAAGTAAAGTATTTTTTTATAGTTATAATGTTTATAAAAAAATAATTAAATACTAATATTCCACACAGCAAAATAATATTCTATGAATGTGAAAAGAACATTCACCCTGTCTCCTGGAATATTCCTAGCACATGAAAAATATGAATTACATGTGAAATTCACATAACATGCATGTGGTATTGATAATCTGATCATATTCAAAACACATTCCATAAAATGTTCTTAGCATGTGCTATTCAAATGCTCAGGATATACAAAGAAAAAATATAAATATACATAGTGTTAGTAAAACTTTGATTTCGGTTTGGATTTTCATGTGCGAGCAAAGGAAAAATAGTAAATAGCAATACATCTGAAAAAGATAGATATTTAGTGCAAACCTGCGGTAGTAACCATTTTGCTAAGTACAAAATTTTAAAACTGACTTTGTCATTCTGATTTGTAGCTTGGCAACTGTGTAGTAATCTCTTTTTTCAGTTGTATTGCTGTCGCTATTTTTCATTTACTCAGATGGAAATTCAAACCCAATACGAAGTTTTACTAACACTACACTTATACAATCGCTCACATCGAAGGAGCCAGTGTAAGCATGGGTACATACCCGGGCTGACCACTGTGCTATATTCTTAGTTGCATGAAGCAAGCGGTATACTACATATATGTCGTCATATTCATGATATTTTATTAAATAATGTTGTGGTTGATAAATTTAATAAGTACACAAATATTTATCAAACTGTGTTATATTTATAACATTATTAATTATAGCAAAAAGTGGTTACATAAAAATTAAATATTTTTTATAAACTAAAAAATCGACTGGAAAATCATAAGCAATATGAATTTTGTTAGCATAAGATGTTGAAAGTATAATATGTTTAATAAACGTAGATTTCTATTATATACAGATTTTACTTGCAAACTTTATGTATTGGTTTTTCTCTTTTATTTTGATAAAATACGAAACATATGCTCATATTTTATGTGTTTACTGTCTCAAAAAAATATATGACTAGCATATTCATCTAATGTGAATGGCATATTGCAATAATCATATGCTTATCTCAACATTAACAGTCACTTTAGGAACATTCCTAGCATATGCATATGATATGAAGAATATTCGGAATGTAAAAAGAATATTCTAGTCATATATTTTGCACATATAGATAGATGCTGTGTGGAATGGTATGCATAATCATTTAGTTTTATCTTTGTAGTTTAAATGACTAAAATTAAGGGATAACTTTATGTAATAATTTTTTTTATAAATATTATAATTATAAAAAATTGTTTATTTATGAAATAAACTCTAGTCTAGTTCAAGAGGTTATCCTCTTGTCTCCTTACCGCTGCCCATCAGCAGATGGTTCATGACTAAACGTAAACGTAAAATAAAAATGCAACCTCGCTGGAATAAATATTTAAATAACCTAACAGTGAAAAATAAGTTGTTATACAACAACAACAGGAACAAAGGCTACAGGATAGCACGAAAAAAGTAGGAAAATGCCAATTAAATTAATCAGGGAAATGGAATATCAAAATTAAAAACAAAGCCATAAAAAGTACTATAAAAGTATAAATAAACAAACTAAATTCAGCTTTAAAAGAGCAAGACAAAATTTACTTTTAGGTTATGTCACATTAGGGTTGCCACCTGTTCTACATTTACTAAAGCAGTCCTGCATTCAAACAACTTGTCCTGCACCCTACATTACTTTTATGTAGGATGCCTTTTGTCCTACAATATGTAATCAAACAACCTCTGAATTGTAAATCTAAATGGTTAGTAATTCTAAATTTCAATTTTCTTTAATCTCAAATGTAATAAATTATACTTAGGGCCGATCTATTCACCTCCTTGTAACTTTATCTGCTAGTTAATTGCCATGGATACAATTGTGACTATAGCAACTAACTTCCAGATAAATTTAAAAGGAGGTGAATAGATCGGCCCTTAGAATAAATTCTAGTGATGAGATCTCAATACTATCCGGGTGTCACGACACTCGAGAGTCACAACAATTTGCCATTGAAGTGTCGACTGTTCGCAACAATTTGCATTTACATCATGCATGCGTTAACAGTGTAAATGTAATCTAATTGAAACAAGAAGCAGTCAAGATTCATAGCTACATAAATCATAAACTGTGGATTAAGAAACAATTATTATATGAGTAAATTAAGAATTTACTCATATAATAATTGTTTTTTCATCCACAGTTTATGATTAATGTAGCTATGAATATTGACTGCTTCTTGTTATTAGATTATGATTATACATTATTATGCATTAAGTACATTAAAAGACATTAAATTATTTATGAAAGCAAATACAGTAAAGCTCGCTAATTCGGACTAATTGAAACAGGGACAAACCGAATCATCGCGGTTTCCGGATTACCGCGTCTGTAGGGTTACTATGTTTTATTTGTAAATAAATGCAATTAAAACATTTATTTAAAAATAAATAAAACTAAAAAAATATTTACACAATAACTGCTTTAAAAACACAAAAATAATATTCCGCATTAATATGTCATTAGAAAAAGGCGGTGATTCTTGCTTGTTTCGTGTTTTTTGAACTTAATACGTTAGATATGATTTTTCTTTTTCTACCGTCCAGTGCAAAGCCACCGCTTTGCAACTGTTTCTTAAATGGCTTTACTGCGTGCGAATCATTGAACAGCATTTTTAGCACTCGCAAATTGTGCCTCTTTTTAAATTAAGTATCCAATCTTTACTTGCCCTGACCGTCATCGGTTTTAAAACATCTTTTAAAGTCACAGAAGCGTGCAGAGTATACGAAACAGTGGAACCAGTCGTGATACATCGTATGTGTACGAGCATGATAGCGTATACGTCGTATCGCGACTGCTTCCATTGTTTCGTATGCACCGCATGGTGCTGGATAAAGACGCTGCCTTTTGGCCAAAATTTCGGAGGATATCAGTGACATATCTAAAGCCATATAAATACCTTTTCTTCCATCTCCGGATATTCCGCAGGTTTTAACGGTTTTTTAACTTTGTTATATGATCCTTCAGATTTTGTAACAAATCTGGAAATGTATAATATTTAAAGTTACAATGCGGTCTTTTTACATTTAACAATTTTTAGATTTAGTACAAAATATTTTTATGTATGCTGGAGGTACATAAAGTCGTAATTCATAAAAGAAGTATCACTTCTTTTTTAACTTAAACCTTTGTAACTAACATGAATTGTGAAGTTACAACATAACCACTTTTAAAAAATACGTGACTTTTTATGATAAGAATTTGTCAGACATAAATATAACGTAAACATAAATAAAATAAAATCTTTATCTACAACGGTAGTTTTGTATCGAATTATACATCTGACTACCCACAGCATTAGTTACTATAAACAAAACTTGATGAATAAAAACAATTAATTCTAATGTTCGGATTATCAGAACCTTAAATCCGGATTACAATGAAACCAATGTAAATAAATTGCTGGTCCGGATTATCGTGATATTCAAATTAGCGTAGATTCGGATCAACGAGACTTCACTGTATTATGAAACAAAAATTTAAAAGAAAGGAAACAAATTCTATAAATTCCGAAAGGTAGTATCTTAGGGCCAATTCTGTTCATAATATACGTAAATGACTTACTAAAACCCAATAATGCCTTCAAAATCTTTTCTTACGCAGAGGCAAAAGGATTGCCCACTACCAAATTTATAAAGATTCAGGAACTACTGTTTAAATACAAATCACTACAAATATAAAGTGTTTGGGTATACATATCGACAGTCATCTAAAATGGGATATTCATATACAAAAAGTAATTAAGAAAATTATTTTATCTTCTAAAGCAACTCTAGCGATTTGTAAATAGTATATTTCAATTGAAAATGGTGTATTTTGCTTTGGTACAATCTCTGTTACAGTATAGTTTGCTTGCATGGGGTCGAGCTTACCAGTCCACTCTAAAACCTCTGGAGATTGTACAAAATACAGTGTGGAGAATAATATTGTCGAAGGACAATTTGTTTTCAACCACATTACTGTATGCAGAAACTAAAGTATGTACGATCAGGCAGCTATATATAAGGTCTATACTATGTAACTATCATAACAACTCAAAAGATAACAATAAGTCATGGTTATGAGACTAGAGGTGTAACTAACCGATTAGTAACAGTAATAAGCGCGCACAAGACTATTGGCACTAGGTATATGAACTACCTCACACCAAGAATTTATAATAAATATAATACCCCTGGATTTGTGGGATGTAAAAAATTTAAGAACTTTTAAAAACAAAGTGACTCAATATTTGCTTACAGTAGGTAAGAGTATTCTATTGAATTGTAATTCAATAGAATACTAATATCTACTGTAAGCAAATATTGAGTTACTTAAACTTCAATTAAAAAAATTGGTTGGTTCTCCTTTATCCTTTTATTTTTTCTTTTGCCGTCTTTTTGAGATGTGAATCCAACCCACAAGCTTTGCTTAGGTTGGCTTCACTATCTCTTATAATTAAAACATTTTTTTTCTTACTATTACTCTTTTTTATTTTTAGTTTTAGAAAAAAATCTCATGAATTTATCATACTCATTTAAATTAAGTTTTGTTTTATGAATTTTGATTTTTGTTATTTGGTTTGGTTCTTGAATAAATACTATTATTATAGTGTCTTAATCAGATAACCCCACCGTTGTATATATGCGACAGTTGGTTACGCATTAGTGCCCAACACCTTTTTGATACATTTGACTGAATGTCCACTCTTAAAGTCGATCATAGGTAAGTAATTAACATTGTGCATTTTATTCTAAAGTATTTTGCTACTTCTACTTCTACTAAATCAATACATATTAAAGTATTGAACATTTTAAATAGTCGTTATTCAATTCAGTCATATGCTAAAATGAAATAATTTGAAAAGCATGGCTTTTGTCTTAAGCATACTTAACAACAGTCAAATTGTAATTAGTATTTTATAATAAAAAAATCACACTTTTAATATTATTAGTATCCTTTGATGCGCAATAATTTTCTCTTTCTATTGATACCATTATCTTTCTTGTAGTTGAATTTGACACCGGGTGTTAGAAACATGCCACATGTATACGTCAGTTGAGAGTCATGGTACATAAAAAAAGCATGGGACTAGTGGCTTATACCGCTGGTTAAGGCTCGAGATAGAAAGGGTTAAGGAAAAGAAGTAACTTTTTTGCTTGTAGATGACCCTATTTTCTTCACTACTTTTCTCATAAACATGGTTGCATTCGATCAACTTGCAGATTTATAATTAACTAATCTCGCTTTTGATCGTTTTCAGCCCATAGTGCAACCGTAGATCTTTAGACACTATTTGCAGTGCAACATAAAATAGCAAACAAATTAAGCAATATTTACAGTGTTCCTATTGCAAGTAACGTACAGTGGTTGCAACGCACAAATATAAAATTGCTGCTAACATTGTTCTACTGTACAATATTCCGATTTCTTTTAGTTCATCCTACTCTTCTAATAATCTTAATGATAGTGATTTATTAATCTTCTCACTCTTGCAAAAGCAAGAAGTATCTTTCAATGTCGAATTTGTATGATGAATTGTAAAACAATAATCAGTATCTGAAAGGATACATACTATCACAATCCTTTTAAACTATATTAAAGAATTAATGCAAAAAGCGATTGTAGATCTGCAAGATAAATTTCTGTTTTGTAGGTTGTAAAAAAGAAGAATGACTGATGCAACCTTGCCTTCACTTATGAACATTAACGAAGATGATGCAGGCGCTCAACAATCACCAAAACTTACCTGTTCAATCTGTGATAAAACCTTTCAATGGAGGAGTGGTCTATCTAGACATTTTAAGTTGTTTCACATGCAAAATAAAGATAAAAAATATAAATGTTACATATGTAATAAACTTTTTTATAAAAAGGTTGGACTCAGCATGCATTTAAAACGACATTCCTATGAAATAGTGACATTAAAGAAGCAAAACGTAATTAATAATGCCAAACAAATAAAAGATTTTAAAGTTTTTAATAATAGTGTCAATAATCCAAAAAAGATATCACACCTCTATGCAAATATAATAAGTGAAACTGTATACAGCTCCGATAGTGATTGTGAATATGAGATTATACAAACCGCTACTAAGTTAAACAGTCCTGATAATAAATCAGACCACCAATGTCAATTTTGTGAGAAGAACTTTATTAAATTAACTAGCCTACACATGCATTTAAAAAAGCATAATTCAGAGAAACAAGGCACAGAAAAAGAAAATGGTGAAAGTAATAGCAATTCTGTGATAAATGGGAATGCTGAATCACGTAACGTTGTTGAACACAAAGCAAAATATGTGTGTAATAAATGCAACAGAACATTTAATCTTTCTAGTAGCCTAGCCAATCACTTAAAAATCCATTTAAAACAATCAATTGTCTCACAGAAGGAATTACTTTCAAATGACCTAATAAAAATTAAACAACAATATCCATGTCCGTTTTGTAAAAAGATTTATTACAGGCAAACACATTTAGAAAATCATTTAACAGTGCATAACGCTAAAGAAACTAATGAAGATGAAGAAAAAGAACGCTGTTTAGAATGTAATAAGGAATTTGATAAGAAAGAAATGGAATTTCATATGCAAACACATCGTGTCACTAAAACCTACCTTTGTATGGTTTGTGGTAAAGGTTATAGTAGATCTGGACAACTTTCAATGCATATGAGAACACATTCAAACTATCGACCTTATTTATGCAGTATTTGTGGTAGGTAACTCTATTTTGAAAAATTATGTTTGATATATTTTAATAAATGAATATTTTAGGCAAGTCTTTTACCATTAAACGATATTTAATCATACATACTAGAACTCATACACAGGAAAAACGATTTACATGTCAGCATTGTAATAAAGGATTTATGCAAAAGGTTAGTATATTAAAGAAATGCTGAAATTTCTTGTAAAGATAATTATTTCAGGGTAATCTAGTAGAACATCTTCGAATTCATTCTGGCATTAAACCACACATATGTGCTGCATGTGGTAAAAGATTTACACATTACAGTGGACTTACACAACATTTGCTCACACACAGCTCTGTAAAAAAGCATGTTTGTAAAATATGTGGAAAGGGATTTCGACAAGGTGGACACTACCGTGAGCATCTGCGTATTCATTCTGGTATATATGTGCATTTCATGTATGAGCCCAAGATCATAAAGGTTTGGCTGTCTATTATTTAATTTTTAAGTTAAATGAACTACTGATATTTTAGAAATTAAACTTGCTGTAATAGCTGCACAAATTACACTTTTTATTAGATTGATTGAAAAGAAAGTTTTTACATTTTGCATCTATAATAAAGCTATTAAAGCGCCCAAAATAGTGCATTTATAGCTCATTTCAGTACTTTAATAGCCCAACTTTTTCAAAATTGGTAGCATTGGTTGAAAAAACGAAAATTAACAAAAACTAAAATTATTAAAGTATTGGTGCTGGTGCGTGATACATACGAGGTAAGCACCATAAATTCTCGGCCTGATATAGAAGAAATAAACTTGGTAAAATATAATAATTTTTATTTTTCAATATAATCTCCGCTAATGTCAATACACTTATTACAACGTGGAATTAATAATTCAATGGCCTTGTAAAAATAATCTGAAGTTTTTTCTTCAAAATGTTCAATTACAGCTGCTTGCAACTCGTTCTCGTCCTTAAAACGACGTTCCCTACGGTCTTCCTTTAAATTGGAAAATAAATAATAGTCACTAATAGCCATATCCAGACTGTTCAGTGGATGATTCAATGCTTCAAAGCCGCATTCGCGAATGGCAGCTTGTGAAATTGCGGCAGTATGAATGGGTGCATTGTCGTGTAATAATCGAACACCTCTTGTCAATCTTCCTCGACGTTTTTCACGAATATTGTTTCTCAATTTATGCAATAAAGACGCATAATATGTGCTGTTAACAGTTGTATTGCGTTCTTTAAAATCAATCAGTAAAATGCCGTCACAATCCCAGAATATTTTTGCCATAACTTTCTTTCTCAATTGAATGACGTTCGCCTTTTTGGGACGAGGTTCATCAGGTCGCCGCCATTCCATCGATTTCCTTTTGGATAGAGGATCATAATACAGAACCATTGTTTCATCTCAGTGACATTGGACTCCAAAATCGGCTTTGGGCCATCTCCATACACGTTTAAAAACGAGCGCGCACATTCGACGGGACGTTGACTTTGAACAGCAGAAAGAAGACGCGGTACCCATCTTGCACTAATTTTATTCATACCCAAATGGTCATGAAGAATTCGGCGAACACTTGTTTCCGAATGTCAGACATCACTGCTAACTCCTTAACTTTCAAACGGCAATCTTTTAATGCCATTTCTTCAATGATTGCAACTTTTTGAGGCGTTACCGCTTCAATTGGCCGACCGGTGCGCTCATCATCTTCAAGAGATTCTTGCCCCAAACGGAAACATTTTGACCCCTTTTTTTACAGTGGTCAGTGGAATACGAAGGAGATAAATCACCATAAACGCCGTCTAAACGTTGTTTGATTTGATTAGGCGTGTGCCCTTCTTTTGTTAAGAATTTAATGACCGCACAGTACTCAATTTTCGTTAGCTGCGACATTTCCATGTACTCGTCACGATGCTGGAGTGGCTACTAAAATCTATTACGCTTCTAGCTGTAATATATATAGTGTAGGCCTCTTATATGTTCAACTATGACGCAACCGAGTTTGAACATGTTGGCACCTGTAGAAGCCTGCCGGACCGAGAATTTATGGCGCTTACCTCGTATCTTTAACTCTTTATTAACTTGCATTAGAGATGGAACTTGGATACCCAAAACCCAACCCGATCCAAGTCAAATTGGGATCTGAACAGATATTAGTTATCTGAAAAGTGTTCGAGTATCCAAAAAGTGATCTGATTACTCAACAAGTATCCTAGTACCTCAAAGTTATCTGAAAAGCATCCGAGTATCTGAGAATGATCCGATTATTTGAAAGTATTCGAAAAGTGTAGTTTAAATTTGAAGTTAGATTTCTATTAACAAGAATTGCTTTTCAAAAGAATGTTTCGTAGTTACAGATTAGAAAATACCTATGATACATGATCAATAACTACCTTATAACAAATTGAGAAAGAATTCTTGAGATTTATTGTAAGCACTTAACGATTAATATCGTATAATATTTTTTTGCTAATGAAAAATCAAAATATCATTTCGAGGTGTACTAAATTGTGTCATTTGCGATTGGACTAAAGAATCAACCATTTATTATACTATACTATACTATACTTATAAGAAAGGTTTAGCTGAGATACGGCGCACAGATTTAACCATTGTTACCTACTCGTGGGAGTAATGGAAGCAAACGCTTAAGAAAACGTTTTCCAAAAGACAGACTGCTGCGATCTTCTTCAAGAAATGCTCTCTCAAATGTCCAGTGAAGACTTATTCTGGGTAATATTATGAGAAATAAGCCTACAGAATCACAGGTAAAGATGCAGTTTCTGTTTGATTGGAAGTGTTGCAGGAAATTACATTAATTGTATCATTTCTTAGATTTGGGAATGTATTTTATACATCATCAGATATAAGTGCAGCTATTATCAAATATCCATCGAAGAAGATCCATGGAAATATACAGCTGATGCTTCATTAATCCAGATTTTTAGGGGGATTAGTTCACATTCTTCCTTAGTTCATAAATTTGTGTGTCTTTGTTTTAGCCATTATTCCACATTCTTTTCTCTATGGAATTTTCTGCAGCTATAGCTGTTATTGCCATGCTTTTCATATCTTCTTGAATGTTGTCGTAGTCTAGGTTGTCTACAAGGTTTTTTATCTCTGATTTACAATTCGCTAATACTTTTATTCTATTCTCACCACTTGCTCAAACTATATACTTATCTACTTGTTGATTTTTCTAAGTTGTTCATAATTTATTATTTTTGTGTTAAGACATTATGCTTCGGCTTCCAGGAATAATTTGAGTTTAATAAAATGCCTTTTGGCCTACGCAAACCCAATCAGGAACACAACTTTGTAGAGAAGAGTTAACCCTCAACCATAAGAAATGCAGTTTCCTCATGAAGTCTGTGACTTATCTCAAATATGAAATTAGTTCTGTGCAATCCAGAAGAGAAAAGACCCGAGCTATTGTAGAAATGATGGCGCCAACCAATTACCATCAGGTTCAGCAGTTTCTAGGATTAACTGGTTACTTCAGACATTTTGTTAAGAACTATATCAGTATTGCTAAGCCCTTAACTAATTGGGCAGCGGACAGAAAATGAGAATAAAGCTTTTATAGCACTTCACGATTCACTTAGTTGTCGACTAACACTAGCATTGTGTGATCAACTCAGCACATTACTGAAGTTCATACAGAGGCCAGCAAGTGGGAGTTTGGGTCTTCTCTGGTCAATTAGTCAATACAAAAATTAAATATATTTGTCAAGTATTGCCGAAACTTCTCGAGGCAGAAGAAGAACATGAAATCTATGAAAGTTGTTTAAAAAATAATCAAGTGTACAGAATCACAGCTAGGGGTATTTAAGATAAGATTTTAACACAATTTTGGTTATACTATTAGGGTCTGGTTCTGCATTTGATTACATTTATAGAACCTATATTAATTAAGTTGCGATTTTCTTTAGATGTCTTCACAATGTTTAGGAAGCTTCCTTCCTTAGCTTAGTCTCTTCCTAGTAGATAAAAAAAAATCTTATACGACTCTGTAGTGAGTTTATTAGTATAGGACAGCGGTTCCCAACCTTTTTCTTTCGCGGACCGCCAAACGACGCAGTATTCGCTTGCGAACCAGTAAGGTAAAAAATTAAAGAAAACATTTTGCAAAATAAATCTTATAATAATGTAACATTCTCATTAAAATAATAACAAAAATGCTGTTTAAATCGTCTATTCATAAGAGAAATATTAATTTACATACACTAATTAAAAACACTATAACTATAAACTATTTAAATGCTAGATGTTTTACAGATTTATTTAAGGCTATTTATATACGAACTATTATGTAATATAATAACAATTTTAACATTTATTTCTTCACTAACATTCGATTATTAATTATTCAGAGTACATTTCAATACGACGCCAGCTAAACATTAACTGAGCTCTTTCTACCCGCAACTCAATTTATATCTTTCATAAGTTCTAGAACATAACTGATGAATCATACATGCAGCTGTTGATGAGTCATACATGCAGGTGTTGATGAGTCATACATGCAGGTGTTGATGATTCATACATGCAGGTGTTGATGACTCATACATCTAGAATGTTCGATGACGGCGTATATGGGTTTACTATTCGTTACAATAATAAATTTACTTTTACACTGTACAAGAATAATCTAAAACAAATAAATATCCATTCTATATAATAACAAAAGTCGGTTTTCGTATCTCATCCGCTTCCCGCATACCAAACCTCGAACGACTAAAACGGGGACCGGAACAAAATCGGCTAGCACCGAGAGGCTGAAGTTTTTCTCTTTTAGCCAAACGAACGTCGAGAAGCGTACGCAGGGTGGGGTGCGGCGTCAAAGACCATAACCGGATTCTAGACACATCGGACTGTCCATCGTTCAAAACCAGAACAAGGTAGGAACAGGAAGCGGAGATATAACCGAAAACGCTAGCGAATGGGTTTCGGCAATGGCTGTTAAAAACGGGAATGGGCTCAAACGACCCAGGAGGGAATCATATAATAGCTCCAGAAAGTTTTATATGTTTCCACTTAGGAACCCCATTAGGCTGGGGGCGGCAATATTACATTAGCACGATTTTCGAGCGAAAAACAAATAAAAGTTTTTCGGCTGTAACTTTTTTTTTGTGGTTTTGCACAGCATTGCAAGGGGGAACTGTTTGAGATTGCTCGTCGTTTGACGCCAAGATAGTCGTCTTGGCTCCTATAGTTTCCGAGATACCGCCACTCGAAAACGGGCGGAGCTCCCTAAAGTGGAGATAGCACGTGCTTGATCGCTCCTAAAAACGCCATCTCACCCCTAGCCCCCCACCCCCGGAAGTGTTGACAAAGACTTTTTCGCTACAAACGATTGGGGTACTGCGCTGGCAAAGATTTTCACTCCGACCTACCGTAAGACAAGGGGCAGTTTTTTGCCGCCTCCATCTAAATAGTTTACCGGAGACGGTCGAGACGGAAAATCTGAAACGGGAACTACCCAACGCAACAGCACACAAAAAACGAGGGGCAGCACAACTATGTGGCCCATCGAAATCGCGAAACCCGGATTTTGATCGTTCGCGTTAATCGGGGACGCAAGACAAAACTTCTTTCGGTTCCGGTATGCCTAGACCCATGTGCCCTAAACCCGCTTAAAAATCCTAAAATGCGAGATCCTCCTTATTACCTATTACTGGATATTACCCCACCACATAGGTACGGAGCCGGCGCGTTATATATCACGTATGTGTGTATATAGCGCCGGCTCCGTATAAAAGTCAAAGATTACTCTTGGTCAACTCCGATAAACTATTTGACCCTACGTTAGATCTAGGAGAACATAAATTGAAAAGTCTTTCAGTAAAATTTCGAAAGTACTGTTATTTCTCTGCGGACCGGTAAAAATTCCTGACGGACCGGCGGTTGGGAAACGCTGGTATAGGATGATGATTTAGCAGATATTCTAGTGTATTCAAAAAACGTAATTAGAAACCGGATAAATGAGAGGTGCAGTTTTATTTGTTGCAGTCAAGAAGTTGCATGTCCATAGACGTTGCAGTTGAGTGATTCCTGACTCAGTAGGGATAGCAGCAATCTCTTCGTGGGAATGATGGCTGTTGAGTTACTCCTCTTCAGTCGTGGCTGACCTCAAAGAGTTTCTTGCTGGTGGTTCGTCGGCCTGCAAGCAGATTCCAACTAACTGTTTGTACTACATCCTAAATAGTATTAGTTGGGATATTTCTTGAGACCCAGCATTGGAGGAATGTCAATGACATTTAGTCGTGGCATTCTGGTCGTAATTAGTTATTCCAGCTATTTGTGTAGTTTTCTTTTGAGCAGTGGCACATTCAGGTGCTTTAGTTGAAGCAAGATAGGTGCTGCTCTGCATTGTGCTTAAGTGAAATAAAAGTTGGGAAGAATTCTTATTGTCAGAAAACATAAGTGCGCAGCCAAGTACAACTAGCCGACCATGGGCTGTCTGTAGGTACACCACTGGCACTACAACTCACTGCTTACTGGTAAGTTTCTCAAACAGTTTTGGTAATGTGACATTGAGCAGACTAAAAACATATTTAACTCAAAAAGAAAATTAAGCTGAACTATTTTATGATCTTGGGAGCATATTTATTTTAAGGATCTCTATTACTAGCTTTATAATTTTTCAAGGTGATAGACCATTTCTGTGTAACATCTGCAACAAAGGATTTGCTTGTAGTAGTTCTTTAATAGTACATTCACGAACGCATTCTGGAGAAAGACCATATAAATGCCAAGTTTGTAAAAAAGGATTTATTAAAAGTTATGGGCTAACACAGCATAGAAAAACACACACTATGTGTAATATTCCAGAAAATATTCCTTAAATGATATCTGTATATTTTATAATATTATAGTATATTTTAAAAAGTATTATACAGTATATTTGCAAAAATAAAGAAAATATAATTGCTATGGTTAATTGTATTTTATTCCATTTTTTGACATTTTTAATTTATGTAGTTTTCCTTAATTTGTATATTAGATTTTAAGAATTTTATTGTAAATTCATAAATTGGAAATGTTTAAAGCAGTAGCAGAGTTGTGTGATGTGGTGTCGCACATTATCTATTGTATTGAAGATAATTCTATTATGTTAACATTAGAAGCTAATACTAATGAATATTGGATACCATCGTCAAAAGTCACAAATGGAAATAGTTGGCACTCACAATCTATAGCGGACATTGAGGACGTAAGTATAAACTCAATCTTGATCGAGCTATAGGATACTATGCAGAAATTGTATCAAGAAAATATGTAATACTTTTATTTTATAGACTGCGTGCCACTGGTATATGCAAAAATAAGAAAAGTAATACCTAATACTTTTGCAAGTAAAAGCGAAAAAACGTAGGAGCTCTATTCTTTTGTTTGCCAATATTTATATGTGTATCCTCTTCTAGCTTATTTATTTCAAATTAGTGTTTTATCATTTTCCCACATATTGGTTTTGCATATATAGATTTTCAAAAATTTATTTACAAGGAGCACCTGTCGTAAAGCAATCCCCACGTTCCTTCCAAGAGGAAATGATTGAGATACGCCCAATCAATGCCCAATTTGCATAGCAAATGCTACCATTGCCTGTCCACCCTCTACTAGCTCTCCAGGCTAGTACCGGAGCTATACATAGTGTCCATCCCAAGGGACGAACCCCTCGTCCAGCATTAGAACTACTCCCACTATGTAAGACTTCACTGCCCGATCGAATCCAACCTCAGATGTGGCATGCAATTTCCCATAGGTCAGTGGGCACACCCCCTGGCCGGAATAAACCTCACTGTTCTTCTCCTCCATTCGTCTAGGTCAGGCAACGGGTAACTAGCACATATCGGTGCTGATATGTGCTAGTCTGCTAGTCCCTGATGTCGGGTAAGAATCAAATCTACCCACACTGAACGGTCATGTTAGCAGAACTTTCTCTGCAACGTTTATGAGTCTTCATCGAGAAACACTTGCATGTAACTCTACCACACAATATTTTCTGACTCTAACAATTCCCCCTCTTACAATTGCCCAGTCCTCTGTCATACTGGTCTAGTCTCGGATACTAGTGAATCCATGCCGAACACCTCAAGCGATATTAGATTAGTTTGTTTTTCCATATTTAAAGAACAATGTTTTTTAGTAGAAATTCAATATCAGTGTAACTAAATAAACGCTGTTAGTTAATGATTTTGAAAGTATGAAAAGAAGAGTTAATCTGTGCATTCAGCAAAATGGGTATCATTTTCAACAATTTTTATAATTTTATGTTTTTATTTTACTTATTTTAAAATTGTGATAAATAAAATCTAATTTTTTAAAACTTATTTTATTTTTCTTATAAATCTTGATGGTAGGAATACAGAAGAATAAAGTTTTTCGTCCTATTACTATTTTCACTATCCAACTACCACTTTTATCAGTGGCAAGCTTAGATAAAAAAAGATAAAAAAACCACACAATTTTAACCCCTCAGGAAAAGCAAATGGACCTTATAAAATTCTTGTTTTGGTTCTACAGTAACATGATAAATAATGATCTAGCAATAAACCGGTATTCTCTACCACACTTGCACAGGTCATTGCATACACAGTTCTTTGTTTTCTGCTCTTCATTATCAGGTTTGGTTACCTACCATCAATGCGTTCTTGAGAACTTTTTAAAAGCTTAAGTATGTGGAGTTTGTTTCCAATTCTCTGTATCTGGTTGGAAACTCCTAATGTAAAGAAAATAATAGTCATGAGCTGTTTTTTGCCGGTCTTTTTGTTAGCGGAGATTCTCTTGAAATACTAGGTTAGTTGCTAGTTAAGCTAATCTGAGCTATTCTCTCTCTTGTAAACAGATGATCTTGTCTCTATTGCATAAACATCTGACAAAGCACATCTTTATACTATCTTTTCTGTAGACCTCCGTTTAGAAGCTTTTCTCATTCCTGTGGACCAAGACGAATAATATGATTAGCAAATAAAACATTTACAAATGAAATATTTATTCGTTAATCATGTTCCAAAACAAAATCAAAGTTATGTTAAATCTTATTAAAGGGATTAATTTAAAGCAGTGTCCATAGCTTGCATCAAGATCCTGACTTCTTCAAACAGTTCTGGAGGTCATCTTTAAAATCTACTTGCAATTACATTTGATACGTTTATTAGAAATAAGTATTATCAGTTATTATGTGATTAATAATTTAAATGAAGTCTCATAGAAAGGCATGTGTGCGTGAGAACTGGTGGTTGATTGCTTTTAACCATTTAATAAACTCATCATTTTAATCATTTCAGATATTTAATACCACTATTCAAACTCAAAAACTGCTAAGACTATACAAAATCTGGACACCACAGAATAGTAATTCATTCATCTATCACTGTGTATATGAACTAGAAGTGACTCCAGAACAAAAAAAGAAATCAAAGTCTACTTATGGAAAGGTAATTAAAAACGTGTTGGCCAGCGATGGTTACTACTAGGGTTCCTGGGTCTCGACAATTTTGCTATTCCTGGGAATCTAGACTTGTTTATCCGAAAGTCCCGGGAATCCCAGATAGTAATTTCAGATAGGTACCTAACATAAAAATCCAAATATTATTTTTAAAATTGCTTTAATTAATCCTCTAATCACTTTCTCCTAGAAGTTCTCATTGGAAAATAACTAAGTATTTAATGAAAAGCACGGCAGTACATAAATAAATTCTTATATCATAATAGTATATTATGTATTAAGGACTTAATTGAGTGTGTTAAAGCCTGCAGAGTGAGTTAGCGCCTGAGGAGAAAGCCGAAGGCGCTAAGACGGTAAAGGACTCTAAAACACTAATTAAGCCCGAAATACATACGTTAGTTTAGGTCCGTCTAAGTTTAAGTTAATATTTAATTTAAAATAAAAATAATTTGAAAGTGCAAAACTTCAAGTAGGTAGGTGCAGTGATAAAACTTCAAGTAGGTAGGTGCAATGGTATATAATTACTGTTGTTACTATGAAGACGGCGTAAACAAGGGTAACTATTTTTTTAGCGGGCTCTAAAAAGCTTTAGAGCTCTAATTTAGCAACTTACGCTCTAATAACAGGCCGCTAAATATGTCATAATCGCCCGACCGGACATAAAATTATTTTTCTCTCTTTTATGCCAAAACCTTTCCTGTTTAGTATTGTATTGTTTGTCAGTAAGTCTTAAGTTATTCATAGCTTTTTTAAGGAAACTTTTTACCTGAATATGAACATATGATTAGCAATAGTTCAAACTGATATTCCATCTTCTGCGACCTATCGAGATACATATAATTTGACTCAAATTCCTTGTTTTGCAAAATTTTAAAATTGGTTGTTAATTTTTAAAATTTTTGAAGTACAAAGTACAATATCTTGTTCACTATTTTTTTTCAATGCGATCCATGCCTGTATTCTAAATGCTGCATGCGGCCTTTAGAATTCCAATCTTACATGAAATTTGTTTGAGGTAATAATTGCATTGGGCCGTTTCGACATTTTTAAAACAATTTCAAACAACAATTTGGTTTATTTTCATCTTGAAGCAAAACAGAAAAAATTTATTTCTAAATTTAATAGGTAAAAGTAAATAAAAGTCAGATGAAACAAATTCAGAAATCTAGTAAATACACAATTAATTATCAAAGCGCACTATTCTCATTACAAAAACTTTTAAGATTTTCTTGGAACCCTTTACCTATTGAAAACGACCGGTTCATACTTCAATATGAATTTTTAAGTAAAAACATTCTGTTTGGCTTTAAGAAGAATACCTTACCTGTTTATAAATAAGAGAGGAAATTTGGGATTGAGACCCTTTTTGAATATAATTGAGTATAAACTGCAAGTTCACTTATAAAGAATGCTCTGGCGAGACACCATACCTAACTGTACTTTCTTACTGAAACTAATCCCTTTACCTTTATTGATTATTTATATACAGGTTGTAAATAATTTGTATGTATTTGCAAAGACTGTTTAGTACTTTTAAAAAACTGGTTAAGAAAAATATATGTGCAAAGCAACACTCTTACACTCAGAATTACCTTTTTTAACTAATAATATTTTTCTCAAGAAATTGAAACAAATGAAACCTTAATTCTAAAGTAAGAATTTGAATTGAATACCTTGTATACAAAAGTGCCGTGTCTCGAATGATTTTTCCCGGACTAAGATATCAAAACACAGAGTAATTCCCGGGACTTGGGTGCCGGGAATTTCCCGAGTCAGAAACCCTAGTTACTACCTACCCTCTTGGATGTTCTGATAGTGTGCGGCATACTTTGTATCTGAGTAAGTGGCCACAGGTAACATCCAAAGGAGTACATACGAACCATTGCTGGTGTTTGTTATATTTAAAGATAGAAATCACAGCTTTTACTTTAAGGGAAAATAATTTCCAGTTTGTTTAAGGTAGAATGGTATTGCTTTACGTAATATATTTTATATTTTTATGAAATAAATAAAGATAAGTAAAAAGTTTCACAGTATTTATTAAATTATAACCTGACAATATTGTTTCGACAGCTAAGCTGTCATTATCAAAAGTAATATAAATAAATAAATATAAACAAACACGTCGCTAGGTAGATACAAAAAATAATAGGTAACTAGATAAAAAGATAAAAATAATCAGAATTAAATATCTAACACTTCCAGTAACGGAGAATTGCTGAGCTGAAGTGTTCATTCATTAAAGGTACCCTGAGTTTGTGTTTGTATATCTCAAAAACTTCTAAAATGTCTAATTTGCGTTTGTTATTACAAAAATGTAGGAATTTAATATTATTTTGAGGGGTCCTTGTGTGATTTTGTTCTAAAAGGTGTTTGCCATAATTAGATTTTTCAGGATGTTTATTTTTGTAACAATGTACGTGTTCTTTATATCTTATGTCAAAATTTCGGAGTGTTTGCCCAATATATACCGAACTACAAAAAGAGCAATTTAAACGGTAAATACCCGACTTTCTGAAAAAAATCAAAAACGCTTAAGTAGCTTATTAATCGTACTTCACTTTGCTTTTTGTTTCACTTTAATAGATGAATTAATAAGATCAGGAAACGAATAATTGGAAATCAATTTTCTTTGGATTTTTAGATATTATTGGTGTCAAAAGAGGCCACTACATTTGTTAAATACTGTAAATACTAAATGTGGTTTTGCCTACTTTAGAGCATGCGTGTGATAATTTACCATATTGAATAAAATGTAGCAAATGCTTTTATTACATAGCTAAAGTTTTTTTTACTATTTAAATATCGTATCTTTCACCTACTATTAATAGAAGTAAAAGCATTTGCTACATTGTATTCATATCGCCCATTGTTTCGCACGTGGATGTAATGCGGTTCGGGTCATTTTTTTAAAATATAATATTTATAAAAAGGAATAATTACATAAAAGTACTACTTTTATAGTCATTGGGTGATATGAATAAAATGGAGTAAATGCGTTTACTTCTATGAATAAAGAATGAAAGAAATAATTTTTTTAATTAGTAAAAATGAGACAGATACATAGTCAAAGCATTTACTACATTTTATTTATATCACATCACCCATTGTTTAAATTAAACTATGTATATTTATGTTAATTGAAAATAAAACTAAACGATTAAACATACTATGATATATTTAATTATAAAGCATAAATAAAATCTAACATAAGCTCTAATGGTACTATAGAATGCGTGTTATTAGCTCGACAAGCAACTATCTCTTGTGTCTCAATGTGGAAGGTGCTTACGTTGCAATCCATATAATGCAGGATTGATCCTTGATCGAGTAGTTTTTTTTTATTTGAACTTGAGTTTTTAAAAAGAATAATTATTTACTTAATTATTTGAATTATATTTTTGAACGTTATTTGTTTTTTATTATTATTATTCTTAAAAAAACTACCGGACAGGGATCGATCCTGCGACCGGCAGCATCATCGAGGCATAGGAGATAGTTGTTTGTTCAATCTCCTAGAACATTTATTTTAATTAGATTTAATTTAAGATTTTTTTATTGTAATATTAAAAAAGGGAATATTTTGTAAGTTTCTATTAAGAAATAATTTGTTTAATTATCTAATATGTAATACAAAATATCGTTCGCTGAACTGCAAGTATGTCATTAATAAGCATTTCTTAACCAAAATTGGTGCAATATAAAACTCGCGTCAGGTAAAATTTGTAGTAACTACCTGGTTTGACGTCATAAAGGAGCACACTATTTTTGCTATGATCATTACATCCAAATCATATAAATACAATTGTAATTAAATTTAAACTTGTCAAATTGACCGTAAGTGGCATAGACTCCTATCGCTTTAACCTTTACTTGAGTCTGAGTAAAGGGCTTACGGGTGACCAAACGTATATTTTTTGTCTGTTTTGTGTTTTTTGTTTTGTTTGTGTACTAATAAACATGTCTTTTTTGTGTGTTTAATAATATTTTATTCAAGCTAGATCCTCTACTAACCGACGTATCACGTATTGTGAAAATTAGGTTGGTGAACAACTACCAAAATATTATTACAGCTGTATTGGTCGAATGTGCTAAGGTGCATTGTATATCATTGGAGCTAAAATTACATTTTATTTATGCTTTACAATGGAATACATATTAAATGATGTGACGCCAAATTCAAAAATTTCTTTTTTAAATAAAAGTAAATTAAAAATAAGGGAATGTGTTTCTGCATTTAATCTAATGCGACACAAATTAATGCATATAAGATGCAAGGTATTATCTTGGTACCTATAAAAAAATTCACCTAAGGTAGAGGCGCGGTAGCTAAATAGTACAGTAACCACCTTGTAACAGATTTCCGAAGGTTCCTGCCAGCTGTGTTACTACTTTTTTTTGTAGATTACTTTTTATAAAACTACATCGTATTTATATTTAGATTATTTAATCATAATTTTTCATAAAATTAAGGGATAGTATATGTAATTATTCCTTTTTTATAAATGTTATATTTAGAAAAAAGTTTATAAAATATATTAATTATAAAAAAAAATTTACACAAGGAGCTGGATTTTGAACCCAGACTATAATTTGAATCTAATATGCATGTCAAATGCAGCATTCGACTATGGAGATGTTGTCATACATTTCTTCTTTAATGAATGTTCATTTATTATACCTTTTTGGTTTTTATATTTTTATTATTATTTGCTTTTTAATTCTTTTTTACAATATTACTAACTGCAGTACATTTACTTATCAATTGATTAACATTAGCTAATCAACAATTAATATTAATTCATCTATGCATGTAAGATTTATGCTTCCAAAATCTAAATTTCGTTGGAATTCTATAACAAAGAGGGGAAATGAGTAGGAGAGAGATTTATGATTCCCAGTGCTCAATATGGGCGTGTAATTTTAGCAAACGAATCCACTCATATTTATTACTGAAGATTATTTCGAGGTTAGGTCTAAAACGATAAATGCTCCTGCATGCTATAAGCCCTTAACTCTCGCTTGATATTTGCAGAGATATCCTACTGTATGAACTCTTAAACAATATTTGTAAAGTGCAGCATCTTTAACAAGCTATAACTCAGAAGCTGTTCATTATAACTTTGGGCAATTGAGACATTTTAACTAGGAGGTTGTGAACTACAACATACGTAAAGATTAGCCAATTCCAATAAAGTTTGAGCAAGGTCCTTTTATATGTTAACAAGGGAGATCTTTATAATTTAAATGTTTAAATCTGATTCCTTTTTGACCTTGATACTAAATAAAAATTTTATTCTGATGAAACTTCATGATGAAAAATCATATAGGAAAATCCTCATATCTAGTTAAGTTAAATACTTATTGCATAATTAACAATAAAACTAAAATTTTTGGTATGATATAGTATCGTGGAAAAGTTCGTTGGGTTCAAGAACAAGAGATGGTAAAGATGTTATTCCAAGAAACACTTCGTTCACCGGAGTTATTAGAAATGTACCGTATTGCCAAAGGTAGTGTACATGCAATACCAGCAGAAGGTGGTGAAGGAGTAGTACCTATTGAATTTATATGTTGTGGAAATCTCATAGAAGTTGCTGACCGCATAATAGTTACTGTAACTCATGATGGTATTTATGAGCAAATTATTGAATCGGCATCATTTACTAAAGACGGTAGTAAAAATTTAACACTTGTTTTGTTTTGACTACTTTTCTTGTTGTTCCAGTTCAAATTGCTTTATACAGAGAATTTGTTTTTCTTTGTTTTCCTGCAGTGTACATGTGTCAGCAAACTTTTTCAAGACTTTTAACACAGCTTGGTTGGTCACGTGAAGATGCGCCTTTTGTTTTTAGGTAACATATCTTTTATTCCAAATGTTAGTTATATTTTAAAGAAGTGGTCTGCTTTATATACATCTAGAGCTGCAGATGTAAGTAGTCGAAGTGGACTTTCATATAGAGATTTTTTATATGTAATAGCTGCAATGGAACCAACCACTAGTCATGGTGGTAGCCCAGCTGAATTACGATGCAGATATATCTTCCGGTAAAACTTTTACTTTTATTTGTAAATCTATATTAAAGAAATGTTTATAGGTTTTTTGATCGTGATAGAGATAATTTACTCAGCTATAATGAGTTTAGAAATTTAGTTATGGCAGTTCGCAAAAGCAAAAAGCAACCAATAGATGCATTAAATGTTTCTCGTGATGCTGAGGCTTGTTACAAGTATGCTAAAACATAACAGTAATATTTGTGGAGACGATATACATATTTTCTATTACAGAACAATGGGTTTAAGTACAGATGCTAGTGTAGTATCTATGGCAGACTTTCTTCATGCTGTTGGTGATCTCAAATTGCGTGGAACTTCGCAAATTTTTAGATCATCTGTTAGTGTAATACAATACTTACAGGACTTGCAGTAGGTTTTAATTTTAATAATTTTTTTTCTCTAACTAATTAAATTGTCTTTAATGTCAATTTTAAGGGATCGGGAGACTAAGCATTCTAAGTTATCAAGAACTTCTTCCAAAATGGAAAACAGATTCAAACCTTTAATGAGAATTGAGTGTAAGAAGATTTAATGTTTTTAATGATTTATCTAAAAGAACTTGTTAATGGTTTTGACATATAATATTTTCAGCCGCAACAAGCCCATTTACAAAAAAAACTGTTGCAAAAAATGATTACGAATTAGGAGAACATACAATAAGATTGCAAAAAAGTGGAACCATGATAAGTATTGACCAAATGTCTAAGCTGACAGGTGAATTATCTTTGAATAATTACTTTATGTGGTTAATGTTCCTTTTTTACCATTAGGAACCTCTATATCAGTATCTAGTACACGTCAACTAACAGTCGCAGATCCGTATAGACGTTTGTCGATGGATCAATTCAGCCAAACATCTACTTCTAATGAAATTCTGAAAAGTTTACGTTATATAATGCAAGTTAATAAAGGAAAGACTACAGCAAAGAATCTTAAAGGTAAAGAACCATTTAATTGGGGACAACTGGACGCAGTCCTATTTGGTAGAAATCTTATTACCATTTGTGCTCAAGTCAAAGAGTTTTTCAGAAGTGAACCTAGACTGTTAGACATACAAGCGCCAGCATACATTATGGGTTAGTTAATTTAAATTTTTTTTTGCGTTCAATTAATGACTTATTATACTAGGTGATTTACATGGAAATCTAGTTAGTTTGCTGTACTTCGAAAAAGTTCTGTGGCATCTAGGACCTGGATTGTGTCCATGTAATCTTCTGTTTCTTGGCGATTATGTTGATCGTGGTCCTTTTAGTATGGAAGTTATATCGTATTTGTTCTGCTATAAAGTACAAACCCCTGGTAAACTGATGTTATTACGTGGAAATCATGAGATACGTGATATCCAAAGAATGTTTACTTTTTACACGTAAGTAAGATATAATCAGTTCAAGAGCTAATTATAGGATTAATGGAAAGTTATTTCTTATGGTCAAGAACAGTAATTACATGAAAATAACAAAACATGACTTTAAATTTAAATTTCAATAATTTTGTTTAAAAGTAAGTTCAATGTATATTTACGTTTTCAGTTGTAAAGGGTGAACATGCCAAAATCGGGACAACCAAGACTTCCCTTAATTAAAAACCAAAAAGGTATAAAAAGTTACCTTAATTTATTTCAAGATGGTACATTATTCTTGCAATTGCAAGAAGTTTTACATTACTCGTAACTTGCACTACACCTACAAATAGACTTTACTGCGTTAGTTTTTACTTTTATTCTGTCCCAGAATTCACAGCTGGTAAACGACATCTGCTCGATTATTTTTCATTATTTATCGATTTCCGAAAAAAACCCCTTTCCTAAACTCATTTACAAGACATTTTCTTACACATTTAGATGTCCGCCCCATACCCCTGTAAGAAAAGAAAATCCTGGCATAAGCATTTCCGTGCCCTACAACACCAAATTAACAATATTCCAAGCATATGTATTTTGACTAAATTTATTATACACAAAAACTGGTTGGTGGGTTCCTGGTCTATGACAGTTATACATACTGGTTTACAAGAAATACTATATACTTTTAACTAAATACTTTTCTCAGTATGCAAAGTTATATGTGCATATCCCTAATCCTAGTATAACGATTGCAGCGGACGGTGCATAAAAAAACTCAAGAGCGGTCGCAATGCAACACAAGTCGCAATGTTCCTGTAACATATGTATACGAGCATGATAGCGATATACACTTCATTGCCGCAGCACTGCGTTTTTTGCACCCAGACTGGGCCTGCAATTACATCCTACAATTAATCTCATGCTTCTATTTTTACAAAACTTATAAACTACTTAAGTCCTTCTCAATCAACAAATACAAAAATGATTTCACAAAAATAATAGAAAGCTAAGATAATTGTATTATAAATAACCATTCTTATACCTAATCTAAAAATAACTTGTTACATACAAAATTGCATGATCATTAAATTTCAGATAATTGTAGGACAATATTAATTTTATCTGCCATTTCTGTTTCTTCACTTTCAACCTTAATTCTCATAGCATCAACATATAATTATCATGTACTGTTTGTTTAACTATTAACATACCTTTTATATTTTTCATTATTTATAGTCTCAACTAGAGTTCCTAAATATGAACTGAGCTCTGTGTTATTTAGAGTTAAGTCACGCATGTCAAGTTTTTCTAGTGACATTTCATATTTTGAAACTATTTATTAGAAGGTTCGTAATCATGAAAATTGGTTTAGTAAATTAAAGTGTCGATATGACAATTATATAAATCTGAAATTGGGTACAATTAATACTTACATAAAGGTGTCGTAAATTATTAGATATAAAATTGATATAGTAGTTTTAAAAATTCTCTATAAACAGTAAATAAATGATAATGTGCATATTAAAAACTTTTACATGCATAAAAATAAACATGACATAAAGCATAATCTAAAATTTATAAAACACACACACACACACAGAGCTACTTAATTTTGTCACTTAAGTAAAAAAGAGACCAAAAATAGTTCTGTTTTAGACAGCTTAATTTTGGCCTAGAAAGAGATAGATTTTGACATACGTGTCCTAACTCTAAAATAACACAGTTAAAGTTTTCATTCAGGAACTCTAGTCTCAACTAGCTTATCAGTATCGATAACAGCGCCTTCTGTAGAAAAAGTGAGACTTACACAGTTCTATCCAATTACCCAAATCGTTTATATAAATACAAACAGCAGTCTCCAAAATGCTTCCCAACACGAAAATCATTTCAAAAAATTAAATTATTTTAATTTCAAACATTCACCATACTTTACATTATATCAATACCAACAATCGCTCACAAAACAGGAAAGATAAACAATATGTAGCAACTGCTATTAAGGTCTTGCTGCTACTAGAGCAACCGGTCACGGAACACTGTTATTTTTATACTGGAGTTTTAACACTTGCCTTGAATACAGAACTCTCAAACTTTTAGGCTAAAAAATTACTATTAAAATGAAAGACTGACTGTAACTCATATGAAGCCTAAAATTGTTCCCATGTTCTGTAATCTTGTTTTCATTCTCCCCTTTACGAAATGTAACTTTCTATCTTGATAAGGCAACCGAAAGCGAAAGTAAAACATGTGAGGTGGTTGCTAGGTATGAAAAACTGTTGGTCCCTGGACAACGAAGTAAAACTGTCAATTTTTTTAAAATATAATATTATAAGATGGCTGTTGTCAACAGTACCTTGATAACAATACTGTTGTATATACAAACATTATTTTTTATTATAATCACTAAATCATCATTTTATTTATTTATTTACGGTGCTTAATAAATGTCAAGGGGAGAATGAAAAGTTTAATACATTACACGCTGCGAAATCCCTTTCAGGTGCTCGGTGTTTTTAACTAACCTCGGCTACGCTTACGCTTCGCCTCTTCCAATCAAAAACACCTTGCACCTAAAAGTAAACTTTCTCAGCTTGTAATGTACATAACTATTCTTTTGAAAGAAATTTCATTTTATTCACACTATGTATCGTTTTAAATTTCTCAATCTTTTTATTTTGCAGAGAATGTGTGACCAAATTTGGAGAGAAGTTGGGTGTTGATGTATGGAATGCTGTGAATAGTGCATTTGATACAATGCCTGTTGCTGCCACTATTGATGGGAAGGTAAAGAAAAGAATCAATAAATGCAAACAAGGGCAGTACCATCACAGTACTGTAACATCCCAACGAGTGTTACTTGACTTTGACAGATAGATTGACATACTGTGTGAAACATTAATATTGTGCGTTTATTTTAATTTTTTTTTGTCTCATTCCAATTACAAGTAATAAATAGAAATGGCACTATTCCGCTGGGGTATTCAAAATACTATATTTAATACATTTCGGTCTCCTTAAAAGAAAATAATGATTAATTTATTTTTATGGGTTTTAGGTTTTTTGCTGTCATGGAGGTATACCACCGCCATGGCTTTGCCCTACTGTTAATGCTATCAGTGCTATTCCTTGCCCATTAACAAATCCTGATGAACAGAGTGCATTAGCTTGGGAAATAATGTGGAACGATCCAATCAAGTTAGCAAATAGCCTTTTGCTTATTAGTCTATTTGATTTACATTTCTTATATTTTAGTAAACAGAAGCAGATGACTGAAGAAGTTGCACTTGAACTATTAGCTAATGACGGCTTTGCAGTAAATAAAAGACGTGGAACGGCACATATGTTTAGTGTAGAAGCCTTGGAGCGATTTTTAAACACTAATGGATTTTCACATATTATAAGAGCACATGAAGTGGTACAAGCTGGATTTAATGTACGAATGATGTAGTCTCTCAGACAGTATACACTACACATGAAATTATATGAAAGAGTAGCAAATCTTGTGAATTATTCAACCATGCCAATCTGCCGTGATAATGTAAAAGGCAGCAAGTGCAAAAATGGAAAATCTGAGAAATTAGTCTTTTGCTTTCACATTGTTGATGATTTTGTTACATACTGCTATGCTCCCAAACTCATACAAACGTTGCAGCAAAAACACTCCATTTTAATGAAATGTACTGCTACTGCCTTTTACCTCATTATGGCAGCAATACTCTTGTGTTACTGTCTAAAATTGTTATTACTTAATCTTTATTTCACACAGGTACTTCAAAAAGGAAAATTATTAACTGTTTTTTCATCATCCAAATATTGTGGAGGCATCAATGAAGCTGCTTGCATTTTGGCAGATCAAGGAAAACTACGAGTTCTAAGACTTGAACCGAGCTGATTTATTTAAATTTTTTTGTATAAAATTAAAAAGTACATTAAATTCATTTATATAAAAAATAGTTTGCTTATTATACATAAATCATCACTTACAGGTATCTTTATAGATTTATACATTTAAAAAATATATATTAGAATAATCCATATTCTAATTGCTCGCCCACTGAAAGGCCACTAACGAACCTAATATTTTCGGCAACATCAAAACATAACCTTGCTAAACCAATAATTTCCCCTTCTTCTGGTGGGTTGAAGTTGTACACTAACTGCAAAAGTATTAAGTATGCACTTACTAATAATTTGTAATTTCAATAACAAAGAAAATTAAACTATTTAAGCGTGTTGTCTTACTGAAAGAAATTCATCATAACTAATCCATCCATCCATGTCTGTATCAGTTTCATCGAAACGTTGTTTTCTAAATTCACTTGCATTCTCATCGCCTAATGATTCCAACACAGCAGAGCTAATAATGAAAATCAAATATATAAATTATATTAAAGCATTTCTGTCATAAAATAACTTCTTACAAATCTTCGAAACTTAACATTCCATTAAGATTGTTATCAAAAAGCAAGAACAAGCTGTGTAAATTAGCTATAGTCATTTCATTCCATCCTGGAAATCTTTTCATAACTTTCTGTACACTCCATCTCCTATTTTTTTCTTGCATTTGCCGACTATGTCTACGCTGTGCTAATAATCTTGAATAGAATGCATTTACTAACTTATCATATTCAGTTGGTGGGCCTTTTTGTTCCATTTCTTCTTTGGGCAAAGGTTCTCCTAGATTTAACTCTTATTATTGAGACTATCTTAGAATAATGAAGAACGTATATACCTGTGGATGCAAAATCCTCTTGCCGATAAAAACATATTGGTTTTCTCTTTATGGGATATTCAAAAAGTCTTTTTAAGACTGAATTAACTCTATTTCCCATGTGATTCATGTAATTTCAAACTTGCATTTGTTATAAACAACTTGAATAGTTACTTGATCTCTAAAGGTTAATTGCAACAATTCTTGATCAACTTTAAACAATATTGTAACCTAGGTATCTATTATAGATTTTGTTTGCAATCATTTACAATGGCTATTTTTCAGTTTGTCTAAGCAGAAGTTGATAACAATACTTGATACTATATGGCTATATTTTTGTATGCTACAATTAAAAGTAATACTCAATGGCATATCCTAACTACGTACTCCACGGAATTACATACTAGCACATTAACACTAATATAATAGATTGAGAAATTTCCGGAACGACAATGAAAATAAAATTAATGTGATTCAAATTTTATTTTTCAACAATCTTCTCGAACTTTAACACACTTGGTCCAACGTTGCTCCAGCTTCTCGATTCCGCCCCGGAAGTGACTTTCTTCAAGATTTGTACATATAGCCTAGGTTTCATTGAAGGGGAATCAGTCACAGGGAAAGACGTCTGTCCTCAAGAATACAAACTCTCTGTATCGCTGCTTCCCTGGAGGTGGCAGAAGTGAGGCCGTAGAGTCGGAACAGATGCACTTTATGTGAACGCTACACCCTATGTCTAGTGGCTCTACCACAATAATTGTGGATCAGTGGTGGCAATGACTGCAAGTTCTACTCAACCTGCAGGGGTAGAACTAGTAGTACTTCTTTAAGAAGTAGTAGGTAGTAGTAGTTGCAAGTTGCAAAGTTGCCCTAGTCGCGTTTGCATAATCTGCACTGCTTAATGTTTGTGTTCTCTCGTTTGAAGCTCGCTGTATAATCTGTGCTACTCGAAAGATGTAGTTTACTTGAGGCGGGAACAGACGGACCAGGCTTATATAATACTGAAAGCAACGTTTATATTCCAAGTAGGGTTGGAAAATGCTCGCATTTATTTTTGAAGAATATTCCGGAGCACAAACGAGAATAAACCCTCAACAGTGAGCAGGACTGTCGAATATAACTTTAACTTGTGAAGATATACCCAAAATAAGGATAATTTCAAAAGTTCTTGAAATATTTTCAAAATGCTCGAATGTTCTCCAATTGTCCTCTTCACATTTATAATGCTAGTTGTAGTTAATTTGACTTTTGGAAGATAATGTGTTGAAAAGTAATGTAATAAATAATGGAAAATATTAAACTCGTTGGGCCGTATTCACATCTCACTTTACATTAATAACATGTTTAATAACCATGGTGACCAATTCTAGTCTTTTTCTACCTATTAGAATAGATAAAGCTACATCCCATTATATTTACATTAGAAGCTCAGGTATGCACCTTTACGCCTACCAGACAC
Organism: Agrypnus murinus; assembly: GCA_929113105.1. NCBI lineage: Eukaryota > Metazoa > Arthropoda > Insecta > Coleoptera > Elateridae > Agrypnus > Agrypnus murinus. The sequence goes on along the minus strand of OV816025.1, from coordinate 25,446,508 downwards.
AACGCTAACCGCGGACACTTCGCCGACCGCTGACACTACGCCGACCCTTAAAATAAATTTTGCTACTGGATACTTAGCCGACCGTGGACAATACGCTGACCGCGGGCACGGTCAACAAAGTGTGCACCGCTTGCTGTCGGCAAAATGTCCAAAACTGCCAATCGGATTGGCCAATCCGCTCTTCCTGAACAGTGGTTCTAAGAATCTACGTACTAAGATTCTTGGAAAATGGTGTATGAATTATCATATGGACATTGGACCAATGCCCAAACTTAAGTGACTTAAGTTAAAATAGTATAATAATAAAACATCAATTTCTAGTCACGACGGTGAATCTTCTAATTTTTTTGTATAATTTCTGTTAAGGTCAAATTTCTAGAGCTTCTGTTGAAATATTGGTCGAAGGTCCTTAAAATAATAATAGAAGGATAATACAGATACATAAATATCTTAACACATAACCATGTAATATCCTCAAAGGTACACATGTTGAGGATATTAGGTGGTATAACTAATATAACTAGAAACCTCGTGATGGGGGTAGCTGCAATGATTTAGAACAGTGATGGCGAACCTTTTTAAGAAGTGGGTCAAATTTTGTTCATTATTTGTTTTAATACCAGTCCGTGGGTCACTAAGTCAGTGGCGTCAATTGGAGGGGGGTAAAAAGGGTACCAATAATTTGGAAACACCGAAAATTTGTCAACAGAAAGAACTTTTGCAAGTGAAGAGCAAAAAATAAAGGTCGAAGTGAAAAAATTGATATCAATGGGGTGACACCATGAATTACCGCACCAGGTGACACCATGCCCAGTGGCGCCTCTGCACTGAGTATTTGAATGAATATGTAGATACAGATATGTATATGTATAATAAAGTTGATAAAAGTATACGTATTTAATGTGAAATCTGTTGTTACTTATTTTCAGATAGTTTCTTAATATTAGAAATGTTAGAGAATCAGTTAGCCAACGTCTACTTGGAAATATATAATTTTTTAAATTTGTATAAATTAGATATTTATACTTTAATTTTTTAATATTTTCGATTTTCTGTTCTCTTTTTTATGATATAAAAAAATAAGTCTAAAAAAATCAACGCGTGGGTCATTTACAAAGCCTTCGTGGGTCAGAGTCTGACCTGCGGGTCATAGGTTCGCCACCACTGATTTAGAACATGTTCTCCTTATAGGCATGTGTATTTCTGAGAAAATGACATATCAAATTTTAAGTACACTCCTGTTGTAAGAATAATAAGTATTTTAAGCCAGCACCCAACACATGCATGCAAAGACGAAGTTCGATATTGATGTTATTAAATTTATGCTGCCGCAGACGGCAGACTTGAACAATCTGAGACAATAATACCTTCTTGTATTTGCTGGGTAATCAATCTGTACGGTAATAGTTATTTATTTCATACTGTGTCACATTTGTCAGTTTTACGTCAAACTTTTTAGTCCAGAACATGCGATTTTACGGTCTAGTATGACTGTAAAAAATTTTACAGGACTTGTGACTGTAAAAAATTTTACCGGACGCAAATACAATCAATCACCTGGACAACGTTTTAGTACGTAATCAGTTACCATGGAAACTCGTTCTTCATAGATGTCCATATTTTGCATTCGGAAATTTATTTTATATAATTTTTTTTTAAATTAAACCAATATTCCAATAATTGCAGTATGAAATAAAACGCATTACGTCATACGTCCTGGAAATGGTCTTACAGTCTCATTTCGATGTTCCGGACTCGGCTCCTTCGTCGCCTTGTCCGTAACATCTTACTCGACTGTAAAATTCCATTTCCAGGACTTATAACGTAAATTACTATTACGTTATAAATTATTGAATTATTGCTTTAATTTAAAAAAAATTATATAAAATAAATTTCCGAATGCAAAATATGGACATCTATGAAGAACGAGTGTCCATGGTAACTGATTAAGTGATTACGTACTAAAACATTGTCCAGTTGATTGATTGTATTTGCGTCCGGTAAAATTTTTTACAATCATACTAGACCGTAAAATCGCATGTTCTGAACTAAAAAGTTTGACGTAAAACTGACAAATGTGACACAGTATGAAATAAATAACTACTCCAGGACAGTTAGCGTAATGTGTTTTATTTCATTTTGCAATTATTGGATTATTGGTTTAATTAAGGAAAAAATATATAAAATAAATTTCCGAATTCAAAATATAGACATCTGTGAAAAACGAGTATCTATGGCAACTATTAGTCAAATTCAAAATATGGACATCTATGAAAAACGTGTGTCCATGGCAACTAAATACTAAATCATTTGTCAGTTGATTTATTTTATTTCAATCCGGTAAAAAGATTTACAGTCATACTCGACTATAAAACCGCATTTTTCGGTCTGTAATCGATAACGTAAACATGGATAATACGATACAGTACTGTCACGTGGGGTTTTCGTGACTGGAGGACGTAGTCAGAGGTAGAGAGGAAAATAAACACAAGTCATAAAAACAACTATATACTAACAATAGAACAACAGAATACAAAAGGTTACACACATTGGTTATACAGTGCGAGGACGTACATGTCCCCCTAAATCTAACATAAACATAAGGGTGGTCGGAACCACCCTGCTCTAGCCCAAAATCTACAAAGTAAGCGTGTACACATAGGGATCCTTGACATAACTCTTTATTAACTAAGCAGAACTAAGCGAGAGAGAGCCTTCACACAACTCCCCCATAACTAAGCAGTAAAGGGTCAGGTATTCAGCACCACAGGATACCAGAATCTAGACCCTCTACTATTAATTAATGAAAGGTTTACTTACCCGCTTGTTTCTTGATGAGGCTTCTTCCGAGTGTTGGTACAGACTGCCTTTTAAGCTAAACAAGCGGGTTTATATACTGTTGAACGCGGAAGATATTAGCATCGTAATGGGAATCAGTAGGTTGGTGTTCCAAGTATGAAACTAAGGAAGCTCACGTTTCCTGGTTGCAGGCTTGTGGGTAGTTTGCATTCGAGCCGACCGTACCAGGCACCAAACTGTGGGTTGCGCGGAAGTGTGCTGGTTTCTTCTGAAGGAATGTGCAGCTGGTTGTGAATTACGTAGGTTGCCTAGCATATACGGAAGTAACGTAGGCAGATATGTTGCATGCCAACTAATGCAACTTGCAGTTGAGATCCGTCGTGGGTGAAACGGAAGCGTTTCTTTGAAGGAATGCGCAGCTGGCTCCAAGTCGTTAGCGACGTGGCAGCGGCTGCTGGACTAACGTGGGCAACTGAGTGTGGCCTTGCACGATATATTGTACGAACGGAAGAGAAGTTGAGTTTTGTATATAATATTGAATTGTAAATATTTCCGTTTGTGGCAGTATGAAATAATAATATATTACATGTTGAGTTGGTAAAGGACATCTTTATAAGCCAAGTGATATGGTTTGACCTCGACGTACCGTCTCGGTCAAACAATATGATGAGCTTGGAAACTTTACCAACAAAACATGTAAACTATTTTATTCACAATCATTAGACATAAATAATTAAAATAAAAAATTATTTTAAAATAAATCTTCTGTATACTGCCAATAAATTTAGATCAGCCAACTAAATTAGATTCGTGAAACAAGACAGGTCCGTATTTACTCTTATTATTTCGTGCAAATTAAATGTGTATGGGTTTTTTTTCTTGTCGCACTTTCAACACTTTTCACTTGAGGACAGCGATAGAATATCTATTACATGCCCAAGCAGCATCTAAGTAGCACTAACTGAGATCGGAACTTTGATCAATAGTAGAGTGCCCAGTGGGGCAAAACGTGTCACCCTGTGGGGGTTCTGAAAGAAAAAGCTGGGACTAGTTGTATTCGATAGCTTATAGTTAAGTGTTCTACCAAAAAAAGTTGGCTGAAAATTATCCTGTGCAAAAGGACACAATTTATAATTTTTTGAGTCAATCTATCGTACGTGATGCACATGCACCGTTATCAGAGCAATTTTTCATGTAGGTTGCGATGTAAAGTTTGTAGCCGTTTTTCTAAAAATAAAATTAAATCTTTGCAAAGCATTGCCTCTTACGGGAATTCTACAGGCACATTTTTTTTCTTTCCTGGTTAACTTACTATCTCTTTACAGGAGATGCTACTAGCCAAAAAATACAAAAAAATTAAATGTACATGTTATAATAATTATTATAATTATTCTGGAATACTGTTTTACTATTATTAGGTAATGGGTAAATAAACAAAGGTGTAAAAGTATTATGTAAATTAATTAAATTAAGTAAATTAAACTTACATTATGCACCTATGCATAATTTAAGAAAAACGAAATAAATTTTTAGGTGTATTTTTAGCCCAAGAACATGGGGAACTGGAGTGCGAAGAGAAGAGAGACGTGCACGCGGGTTGTCGACGGTCTTGGCTTCGAGACATTTTAAATTGTGTTTGTTGTTAGATTTTATTATTTTACACAATTATTGTAATCTCTAAAAATATAAAAGTGACACGTTGGAAGCGAAAGATCGCGTTCTACAATTTTATAAGAACGACTTTTTTCGATTAAAGGCTTCGTTTCTGAGATATGAGTTGATAAACGCGACAGTACCCTAAAATGAATTAAATTTTGAAGGACCCGAAACGGAGTTACGGCATTTAAAGTTTAGAATTTCCGTAAGAGGCAAGGCTTTGCAAAAATGTTTATTTTTTTACAAAAACGGCTACAAACTTTACATCGAAACCTACATGAAAAATTGTTCTGATAACGGTGCATCACGTACGATAGATAACTCCAAAATTATGAATTGCTCTTTTGCACAGAACAATTTTTGGCCAACTCTTTTTGGTAAAACAATTAATAATAAGCTATCGAATACAACTAGTCCCAGTTTTTACTCTCATATATTTAAATCATCACGTTTAATAAAAAAATGTCTTTAATAAAATATGACAAAAATATTTATAAGTTGATACACATGATAGAAACAATTTTTATATTATTCCTAACGCACAATTTGGCACCAATTTGTTATTTTTATTGAAGGTTATTATGTAGTAAAACATCTAATAACAATCATAACAAATTGCAAATTGATTAATGGCCTCCTACATTTTACAAGTAAATACGGAGATGGAGTAGTTTACGAAAAATTACTTTAAAGTGATTCTCCTGGGTAGCAAAAACGTAAGTTTTACTTTCAGTGCTACTGTAGGGTTCCGTTACTTTAAAGGGTTAAACAATGGTTTCAGGCAGGTGGCAGGAACTTTCGGTACTACTTTAAAGTTTTAAAGTAGCTTCGGGCAAGTTACTGCTACAATCATAATGCACGAAGTTGCAACGACTTTAAAGTAATTAAGCTAAGTGGCAATACCGTTCCATATACTTTAAAAGTCACTTAAAAGTAGTCTTCTTCTAAAAATAATGGAACTGCATAGTTTCAATAAATAGTATAAACAACTACACAATTACTAAAATTTTCCTAATTAAACCTATAAAGACATAATTTAGTTGTAGTTACGTAACAACTACTCAATCAAAGTTCTGATCTCAGTTACTGCTACTTAGATGTTGCTTGGAATATAAATAATAACTAAACTGCTTTCCATGCATTATAATAAAACAATAGTATCGTTAGAGCCACTATTTGAAGCAAAACTATGCATTTATCTTTTTTGTCATAATAGCGCAACTTCATAACTTTTGGCTCAGACTATCCCACCACAACTTCTTTAAAGTTGAATTTTACTAACTTGTGGGTAGAAAAACCTTTTATCCACTGTAGTATGGGATTGGCTGCTATTATAGAAGACAATAACGACTACGTTTATTGTTGAATAATAATTCTAAGTAATTACAGGAAATGAACCTATTCTTACAATATAAAACTGTAGGAAGGAGCGTAACTACACGACGCCATAGGTTAACACGACGCAATGAGCGTTAAAAGCGACAGATGACGTCACACTGGCCGCCATTAGACACCATCTAAATCTGCTTTTCTCTCAAACTCCGACAAATATGAAGAAGGGAATTACTTTTTATAAATATTTGTTTGCTTAAAATATTAAATATATAATTTATATTGTAAGATTAATTAAATACGATGTTTCAAAATTGAGGTTATGTAGTTTATTTCGAGACAGTGAGAATCGCCAATGGAAATATCTCATTACAAAACCAGAAACACCTACTCCGACATATTGAGATCCCATCCCGGCCGTATGTGGCAGATGATTATGTTCCTTCCAAGAACCCATCTAACAATTCTTACTCATCACCTAGTAAGCTCTGATGTACACGTTTTTCTCGGGAGCAAGCTATGAAAATACCGTTGGAGACAACAGCTTCAATTATCTGTCATTGCCATCAAGATAACTTTAAATTTCCCGTTGTCAAAATTTATGTTAACATACACATTATTTCTTGAAACAATACTCAGCATATTTAGTAATAAAATGTCCGTTAAAATTTCAGAGAATTCAGAAGTTCCAAAAAACCCTTCGATTAACTGTATGGTCTGGAAAAGAAAGTCTGGTTATTTAGGATATGTTCTACCTGACTGTTACCGATTAAGAATGCACCAATTGTATCCTTGTTGGGAAGCACGAGTACCTTGCCCTAAAAGTTACTGTGGTGGTGGAGATAAAACTAAAGATCCTAGATGTGCAGTGCCTGCACCAGGTTCGCAAAATCCACATGTTGTTATGCTGCCGGACTCAATGCATCTTTATGAACTTCACATTGAAGTTTAGTATTTAATGAAGTGGTCTTTATGCAGTACATACACTGGTAAGTGTTCATTTTAAGGGCCATAGGGGTGACGGATATAAAGAATAATTAATTATTGGATCGAACTGAATTGATCGAATTGGTAGAAGTATGATGAAGATATAGTATGATTTGACGCTTAATTCGGTTTTAATATTCGTCAAAAATACCTACACTATCCAATATTATTAGCAAAATATGCTATGCAACTGTTGCCTTTCCACTCCTTTGAAAGCGTTTTTAAGCTGGTATCTAAAGTATTCTTATCCGTATTCTCACTTACCCCGATTGTTGAGCCTTTTAGATTCGTTAGATTTTTCTTTTATAGGTTTTGTTTTATTATCTTGATTCTTTTCAATTCTAAATCTTTCTCTTCTATCTTTTTTTCCATAGTTTTTAATATTTCTTGAAATATTTAGGGGTTTATATCCCCTCGCTTCACTCTTCAGGTATTCCATATATTATTAGGATATTTTTTCTTAGTTTTTCAAAATCATACGGGGCCAAGATAAGAGAATAGAATCACTTGAGTGATTCTATTCTATCAGAATTTATATCTTGTTTTATGTTTCACTTGGATATTATTGGTTGTTTATATTTGTGATACGAACTATATCAACAAGTTCATAACAGCCAGGACATTAGAAGTGGGCATTATGGTTTATAACGCTCGCCGAACGGGTTACTTTGCAATCGGAGCCGGCGTTACGTTCAATAGCAATTGGGATTATTAGGTGTTGCGATACAACAAATAACGAGTATTCTTTGAATTGGCATGTGCTATTAGGACTTTTTGTTTTCCTGTTGGTAACAATCAACAGCAAAAACATTTGGATTTAAAATCTTATATCTCTGTTTGACTTTTGCAAATTTGGTAAAAGTTGTAAACATAAAAATTCATAGTTTTATAATATAAACTACGTCCTTAATAAAATCTTGCACCACAAGCGTTACTAGATGATAATGCCCATCTGGCGACTTCTACAAATAACTATTAATGTACTATTGGTTTTATAATGATCTAGGACAGCAAGGTTAATATGATGCTATTTTTTATTACTTTATCCTATGCATTTACATTGAAAAAAAAAGAGTAAAATAGTATCATATTAACCTTGCTGTCCTAGATCATTATGAATTCAATAGTACATATTTATTTTATCTATCTTAATCTCTAGCGGATTTTGTTTTTCTAAAATCATCCCTAGTATACTTTTTTGTGAGTCTTCCTCCGACATGGCTCCCCTGTATTTAAATGTGTATGTGGACGCGGGTTTATCATTTAACGCAATAATCATTAATAATTATTATTATTATTTTACTTATTAATCCTAAAATATGAGTGCAGCACTTCACAATGACCACACCACTTCCACTTAACTTCCTTTAACCTATTTTAAATGGAACACCCTAGATTTTCTTACGATTTTCGATTCTATAGACTCTATAGTACTTGAAGGCTTTTAATAAGTTTTTTTAATTTACATATTACAGTATTTGAGTAAATCCAGTTACTTAATTTTATTTTGAATCAAACTTTTTTTTAAACTAAATTTACATAGTGCATAGATGATAAATGCCTTATTAACAACATAACTCTGCTTCTCTTGCACCTTCCACTTTTAAAAATCATATAATAAAAAATGGTAATAACAAAAAGATAAATTATTTAATTTATTAAAAAAGGATTAAAAAGACACCTATTGTTGGATAAACAACTCGTAGGGGAATCAACTCCGGGTAAGATATTTAGGTTGTCCCATTTAAGAAAAGCGTAGTTTTATTTGCCTCGCTATGTAAAACACTCTGTATTGTTATAAATATTTTTAAAGTATGCATCCTTGCTAACCAAGAAACTTATGTATATGTATTGAAAGTTTTTCTCGATATTTAATAGTTTAGAAGATATCGAATAATTGTATACTAAATGGACAAATGGGTATAAAGCTCTACTTTACTTCCTCAAAAGAAATTTTTAACTTAAAATTTTATATACAGGCTTATATCTCACAATTATCTTTTTGCTACTTAGGTGAGTTGATTTCAGCTCCAACCCCTTCAATTGAAAGTGGTTATTTAAAGATTATAAAGTGTACTTTGAGATTTTCATAACATTTTATGTGCACATATTTTTAACCCCTTTTAATGAACAACATACGCGCCGCCACTGTACTAGCAGCTGACGTTCGCGCAGATCTGGATGAGTCATTGTGATGTTTCGAAACCTCGCGCACTTTAATTAGTGTGTTCAGCAAGCAATCAAAAACTTCCATAAAAAGTTCAATATCACCACCCGGAGGGCGATACACGGTAACACACAGTAGATCCAGATGAGGAAAGTTAGCTGCCGAAAGTTCACAATGACCTTCAACGGATAGATCATTAATGGTAACTAATTCATATCCCACTACACAATTTTTAGAAAGAAAGAATTAAAGAACCGCCCCAGGCACGCTGCACTCTTGTATAACAGGATGTCACTTTGTAATATAGTACAGTAAAGCTAGAGTCAAAACCCAAACATCAAAAAAAAAGTTCTACCCCGCGCCAAATTGTTCTATACCCTCCTTGTAGTATGTGATAAAAAGTTGCACGACCCAGAGCGTCGGGTTTTGGGAGGGGAGGGGTGAAAAGGGGGCAAAATGGTATGCTTGAACTGTTTTTCCCAAATATCTCGAAAACTAGTCTAGCGAAAACTTCACTATGTACAAAATATTAATTTACATTAAATTTCGAACAAAAATGGTTTTACGCATTTTTGTGCTGAAGGCAATGGTTACCGAGATATGGAAGGCGCAAAAATATCACTAGGGAACGCAGATACAAAAGCAACTGAACATTAAACTTGGCTGAGAACTTGGCTCGAGCGGCCTTGGGGGTGCAGATGGTCTGGCCGGCCCCTCCTCTTTATTACCACTTTTATCTCACCGCCTTCCATCCCCTATCTTCTCGAACGAAGCCTTAATTCCTCCTGGGTCTTTACCCCCCTTCCCCAAAACCCGACGCTCTGGGTCGTGCAACTTTTTATCACTTACTACGAGGAGAGTATAGAACAATTTGACGCGGACTAGAACTTTTTTTTTGTTTGGGTTTGGTCAATTGTTAAGCTAGTTTTACTTTCGAATTGCGCGTTGCAACTCGCTTCATGAAAATCGCGCGTTTGAATGTGTATGCAACTTATGCAATGCTATGCAGTCACTAACACGCGTAACAATCGCGCATTAGCTAACGCTTCATGTGTGCAGAGTCCAACTGTGATGAAACAATACTTTATTTTTTGTTTGTGTATCATTTTTATATGAATACGACATAATTGCGGCACGAATCATCTAAGTTTCCATTATTTCTTATGGAGAAATTCGCTTTGATATACGAGTGCTTTGGATTACTGCACATTTCCGGAAAGAATTAAGTTCGCAAACCTGCTGATTCTCAAGTGCTTTCGAGAAATTCCAAGCAAACTGAAAAATAGTGATATTTTTACCGCCTCCGTATCTCCGCAACCGTTGCCTTCAGCACAAAAATGCGTAGAACTTTTTTGTTAGGAATTTAATATAGATTAATTTTTTAAATAGTGAAGTTTGCGCTAGACCTCATAGTTTTCGAGACATTTGCGAAAAACTATTGAAACATACAATTTTACCATTTTCACCCCCCTCACCTCCAAACCCGACGCTCTGGGTTGTGCAACGTTTTATCAATTACTACGAGGAGGGTATAGAACAATTTGGCACGGGGTAGAACTTTTTTTTTGGATGTTTGGGTTTGGTCAATTTTTGAGCTAGTTTTACTGTACTAATAGGAGAATGCACACGATGCAACACGACACGGAGGTAGCACGATATCCTAGCTACATGTGACTCGTCAACATTTTCAATCAGCAGCCGCGCGACATTTGTAGCGTAGTTTACTGACCTATTCCCAGATTTGTGCAAAAATGCCAACGCAAAAACGCGACATTAATTTAAAAATTGCACTGAAGATTCAAAAATACCAATGTCTATTTAATTTTAAAATAGCAGAATATACCCGGAAAGATTTAACCGAGAAGGCGTGGAATGAAGTTGCGAAAAAAATTAATTTGTCAGGTATGGATGCACCCAATACCTTCGTTTCATTACAAAATCCTCTTCCTCTTTACTGTAAAAGGGATCTTCTTCACTAGACATCTCGACTATTATTATTATGACTGACCATTTTTTATCGTACGCGTGTCGCATCGTGTGAATACGTAGGTGTTACATGTACGAAAAAATGTGAATACATTTTTATATTTTTTTGTAGTATCGTCTATATATCGTGTTGATGTCGTGTAGCGTCATGAGGATAGGGCGAGGGCCTTTATAAAAATTATGTTGTTTTATTGTTATATTTCGTTGTGTATTTATCTTTTATATTTTCAAACAAAATACACCCCACAATATTTTTCCCAAAATTTCCAAAATTAAGGCTAGCACCTTATATGTTCATGCTGAAGCCCATAGAGACGATTTGGTGCAAAATATTTAAAAATATATATTAGACTCATCTTAGAATTTCCCCAGTAGCTGCACCAGGAGTTATAGAACAACGATTAAGTGTACCTCGAGCAAATTATCGATGATGCAAAACACTCTATCGTCAGTGGAATTGTGCACGTGCAGTACAGCATTCAACCATACACCATGCAACTGCGATAGTCATGGAAGATATACCAGTGGGAGTTTAAATTATGTAGTTCTTGGTATCTACTCATTCTTGTATACAGTTCTACTACATATCGTATATCACCAGCTACTTACTTTCAGAATTCCAATATGAGTTTTAGGACTAGGTTGAACTATGTATGTAGGTATTACACATTCGACAAATATTACCATCATTGTTAAATTTTAATTTGTTTATGGTAGGTATGCATAGATTTTTATAATAAATTTATATTACCTTTAGTTTTTTTTTTCTTTAATTAAAGAGATCATAAGAATTTACAGTGAAAAACATTACCCGATGTCAATGTTCTTCATTCTAAGATAGGTCCTCAAAGTTTGATGACAATAAATATTTATGACTTCCGAAATACAAATGATACTTTCTGAAGTACATACGATAGTTTCTGGAATAAAAATGACGCTTTCTGAAATCAGTTGACTATTCTGAAATTCAAATGTCGTTTTCTCAAATTCAATTAAGTAACTAAACTGAAATACAATTGCCGCTTTCTAGAATTAAACTGACTATTCTAAAATGCAATTGATGCTTTCTGAGATTAAATTTACTATTCTGAAATTCAATTGACATTTTCTAAAATTCAACTCACTATGCTGAAATACAATTGATACTTTCTTAAATATAAATGGTTATTCTCAAATACAATTGACGTTTTCAAAAATAAACTTGACAGTTTCTGAACTAAAAGTGAAAAAGGTGTAGTACTGGACTGCTCGGAAAATTCTTAAGTTTTCCGAATTTCACCGCATTTCCAGATCTGAGCGTCAATTTCTAATTTATAAAGGTTTTGGTATTATATATTTACAAGATTTAAAAAAAAAAATGAAAATCCGAGTAGTTTCATCCGGTTCCAAGATAACGCTCCTCCACTATATCCTAGATTACAGATCCATACTTGACTCAATCACTCAATACAGCACAAATGGTCCTTTTCATATACAGCAACACATATTGAAAATAAGTTTCTGGACATACCCTGTATATATAATATTATTATTATGTGACTATCGTGAGTTTTAGGTTATGTGGCGGCGGTAGTTCGAATGGTGCATAAGTGTGTGTAAGACGAGTCGATTTTAATTAAAATAATAAACAATAACATTTTAACATCCAATACGTTTTTGAAAGATATGAATTAATAGAAACTTAAATATTAGTAAGAACAATGGCTATCGACTATGAAGCTTTGAAAAAAGAGTACAAAGTAAGTTAATTCGATATAACCTACAAATTCAATTTATACTGCATTTTTCTATTCAATATTATTTTTCAGAGTTTACTTCATGATGTTTTAATTTCCAACAGCATAGAACCAATAGAGATTAAAAACAAATCTTTAGCTAAGATTCCATTTGATTTAAAATCAGTATTAGATCAAGCGTTTCGTGATTATGGGTTAGAATTACTCGAACAGGAATACGACATAAAATTTCTAAAAGCTTTCGTTAAACTATCAATTATGGTGTGCCGAAAAGAAATGGCTACACCAACTATACCAGTGATGCTTCTTGCCGATATCTTTGATGCTCTTACATTGGAAGCATGTGAAGATATGTTTACTTTTGTAGAAGATGAAGTAAATGTTTGGAAAGAAGAGTTATTTTTTACGTCGTGCAAAAATAATTTATTACGCATGTGTAATGATTTACTTCGAAGATTGTCACGTTCTAGTGCCACTGTGTTTTGTGGCCGAATTCTTTTATTTTTGGCCAAATTTTTCCCTTTTTCTGAAAGATCTGGTTTAAACATCGTCAGTGAATTTAATTTAGAAAACGTTACTGAATATGGTGGGGCTGATGCTTCAGAAGATTCTGTGACTGAAATAGATGTTGGCTCAAAAAAAAGTATTGTGATTGATTATAGTTTATATTACAAATTTTGGTCACTGCAAGATTTTTTCCGAAATCCAAATCAATTGTATATTAAAGTACAATGGAAACTGTTTTGTTCGGTGAGTTATTTCGTTTTAGATTTAGTGTGTAAAATTAATAATGAATGTTTTTAGCACGCATCAAGTATATTGAGTACGTTTCAAGGTTTGAAATTGGATTACATAAGTAAAGAGGCTGATGAAGGAGATGCAGAAGATACTCCATATTTTTCTAAGTACCTCACTAACCAAAAATTATTGGATTTACAGATTTACGATGTTAACTTTAGACGTTATGTGCTTTTGCAATTTCTAATTCTTTTCCAGTATCTTACATCAAGTGTTAAATTTAAGTCGTAAGTTTTAGATGTGCCTGGTTTGTGAAAAGATGTCCCAAATGATATATTAGTTATGAAAACAAATACAAATTAGTCTTTTAGTAATATCAGTAGCATAATCCTAGATGTCACTAGTCTAATATTATGGGCATATGTAGTGGCTATAAAATTTAATAGCATTTTCGGTTGGTCAGCACGGAATAAATTCATATCACTCCGTAATGACGTCATTACCCTTACTCAGTTGAGTTAGTTATTTGATAAAATTCTTAATATGCACGGACATAGTATTTGATTTGACTAGTGCCTTTTTAGATTAATTCATACAACTTCTGTTTGTGATGTAGGGTCAAGTGGGGTAAAAACTAGACGCACAAACAGAGGGGTAAAAAAAAGACAATTATAAATATACCTCCTAAGATAAGTCTAGTCGAATAACACAAAAATGGTAGATTTTGGTATTGGTAGTAAGCATAACTAAAAGTTTTAAACAATAAAAAATGTGTTCTCTTAAAGATAAAAAATAAAATTTATGCCTGTAGAATTGTATAATTATATCTGTTAAAATTTGAAAATGGCGTGTAAACTATTTTGCTGTCTGTTTTACAGATATTTGTTTTTCTTGTGCTAAAGACGGGACAAAAAGTAGACAAAATAATATCAAAGCAGGTATGTAAGGGTTCATTTATGGTCATTAAGTGTCTGTTCATTTTGTACTTTTATTATGAAGTACATTAAGCAGTGGCGGCTCGTGGCTTCCTAGGAAGGTGAGGCTCGAAAAAAAAACTCCTGCTGCAAATCCCAATTTAATCTGGGCGGTGCAATGTGTAAATAATGTTAAAGGTGCCCCAGATCCAATTTCAGGCAGTTTAACTATCCGGCCATAACGCCAGCGTCATCGTAAGATTGAGTAACTAATTTTTGTTTAAAATTAAAGGGCTATAAAACATTGGCTATTAGATCAAATAATGCATTTGCAGTTTTATCAGCACTGACGCCAAAAAAAACCTAAAAATCATTATTTACAAAATTGTGATTTTTCACTAATGTCTGTTGTATCATCAGCAATTATTGCAAAATAATTACTAATTTCACTGCCAATAGATTCTCTTAAATAATTATCGCAACAAGAAATTGATTGATTTTGAATAGTTTTTGACCGACCAGTAAAAATATCTTTAACTTCTTCAGCATGTTCGCTAATTTCTACATTGAGCTTAATCAAGCACTCAAATATTTATTTAAAATTGCCACGATTATCTAAGGTAGTCGATTCATCAATATCTCAAATTAAGTGAAATAGCTAATGCCATGAATATTGGTGTGCGATATTGTCCCCCAAGAATTAGACATGAAGAAATTGTTGACAAGGTGGGTGGTACGTTTATTCATAAAGGAGCAAAAAGTATACAAGTTTAGACAAGTTTAGACCGTTTTAGAAAAATTATTTTATGTGACGGGTTGTTATGCAAAACTTGGATCAATTACTATACCCCAGGAACAAAACTTCAATTTAAGCAATGGTCAGAACCTGGCTGTTTGGTTCCAAAGAAAGCCATTGCCATGAAGTCAGCTGGTTAAGGTGATGGCTTCAGTTTTTTGGGACATAATGGGAATTCTGATGACTGATTACCTTCCAAAGGGACAAACAATAAATGGGGAATGCTATGCTAATCCTTTGGATAAGTTGAACCAAAGAATTTTAGAAAAAAAAGCCTGGTTTAGCGTGCAACAAGATCATCTATCACTATGACAATGCACGTCCCCATACCAGTGTCGTTTCAATAGTTAGAATCCATCAATTGAGGTATGATTTGCTTCCACCCATTGTATTCACACGATTTGACTGCCTATTTCCACAGCTTAAAGCTTTTTTAGGTTGACAGAAGTTTTCCATGAACGAGGAAATCAAAGTCTAGACAGCTATTATGCTAGACTCTAAGACCTCTCTCTAAACACCTTCCACGATGAGATAAAAAAAGTGTATTGAACATTAGAATTATAATTTTATTGTTTATCTTTATATTTGGTTATTCTAAACTTAAAAAAATGCAAAATTTAGGAAAAACTACTAAGTTTATTTTGAAGATGTGTAAAATTGACAATAATAAATTGTTTACAAACAATTTAACAAACATGAAATAAATCATCAGTAACATTTCACATTTTGGTTTTTTATTAAAATTCTGGTGAAAAACTCCAAAAAAATAGTAATAAATATTTTTTAACGATTTTTCTGTGTTTATTCCATTTATGGGGTTTTTGCGGCCCTGTAAAAAATTGTTAATATAAAGAATTTAATAAATACATTATTAGATGTCATTCTCTGAACATTTCTGAAGAGAAACGAGTAGTGCGGTTGAGAAATATTGAATTTCCAGTATTCTATACCAAATCTATGAAAAAGTTTTTTTTTTTCTATATAAAATACATGGGAAAGTGTATGAGCTTTGCGGCACCCTTAAATATTGTTCGATTTCAAAATAGAAAAATACGGGTATTTTTCTTTTCCTAGGGAGTGAGAGCATAAGATTTTCGCCTTTTTTTTTTTGATCACCGTATTGCGCAGTTACCCTGAGTAGGAGTTTTTTCTCTTTTTTTCCTCACCTTAAGATTGTACTGATCGTCCTTAAAAAAGTTAAATTTAATTTTGTCATCTATTTCCGTGTCACTTCTACCATCATCTGATATGGCCACTTCCAGGTATTTAAATTGTGCTACATGTTTTTTAATACTTATGCGTTTTTAATGCTTTCAAAACAGTCAGTTATTGGGGGGGGGGGGGGGGTTGTATCAAAAAATGTTAAAACTCAAAATTTTCCTTTTGTCGGGATATCTTGTTCAAACACGGTATGTGAACATAAAATGTCATTAGAAACATTTTTTCTTAATAAGATTTTTCTATATTGAAGCTCATTTTAAGCTTCATTATTTATTTATTATTTAATTTAAAATGGATTTTTAAAAAATATCGAAATTTGACTCGTACCTAATGTCACCTTTGACATTGTGTATTTCTGGATGCAAGGGTGATTGCCCCTCAAAGTTTTTTCCAATCAGAATATTAAAAAAATTTACTGCAGAAGATAGTTACGAGAGAATACTAGCCTGTCTGTCCACATACGTATGAGACATGGTATGTTCCATTGGCTTCGACAGTTGTCTAACGTCAGTTTAGTATCAAGCTTCAACGACTAGAATGGAACATGCTGCATCTTTTCTGTCCCAGCTACCAAACAGTAGCCCATGTGGTCCACTCCGTTAGAATACTGTTGTTCTATTTTGAACAACTTTTTAGTAGCAGTGACAAAGTGACTAAAAGTCGCTTGTCTGGCCAAGCTCTTACGGATTGAAATGGATGGTAAATCAAAACAATGAAAAAAATTACAGAACTAAAGTTATGATGTTTTACCAAAATAGTTTACATTAATTGGTCTTATCATATTCGATGTGTTTATCACAAGGTTAACAAATTGATGATTGGAAAAACTTTCAAAATTATTTATTTGAAGTTCTCTGAAATGCTCTGAGCACATTAGAGCCTCTAAGCTCTGACATGGCTAAGCACATTTCTTGGTGCAAAGTAAACCACTTATAAACATAAATTAACCCTATCTGAAACTGGTCTTTCTTTTACAATGTTTGACTTATAGAAAAAATTATTTGCTATTCCGAAATTTTAATGTGTTTCTTTGTATTTGGAATGCATATTTGCAAGATGCCTGTGTACCATATCTAATCAAAAATTTCCAAAATGGCATGAAAACATCTGGACAAAAGTACCAACCATACTTGGACTGAATCCCCTTATCATTGTGACCATGGTTTTGCTTTTAGTATCTCAACTTCTAGGAAGATCTATGAGAGCAGTATCCTATGACATAATGTGGCTAGATATCAGATTTTACAGCAGCTTACACAGCGAGTCAATTGGCAGGATCGCCAAACTATAAAAAAATTCCCGCCTACTTTAATTTTAAATTTAAATGATCTCACGGTATTTGATTTGACTAGTGCCTTTTTAGATTAATTCATACAACTTCTGTTTGTGATGTAGGGTCAATTGGGGTAAAAACTAGACGCACAGAGGGGTAAAAAAAGACAATTATAAATATACCTCCTAAGATAAGTCTAGTCGAATAACACAAAAATGGTAGATTTTGGTATTGGTAGTAAGCATAACTAAAAGTTTTGAACAATGAAAAATGTGTTCTCTTAAAGATAAAAAATAAAATTTATGCCTGTATAATTGTATCTGTTAAAATTTGAAAATGGCGTGTAAACTATTTTGCTGTCTGTTTTACAGGTATTTGTTTTTCTTGTGCTAAAGACGGGACAAAAAGTAGACAAAATAATATCAAAGCAGGTATGAAGGGTTCATTTATGGTCATTAAGTGTCTGTTCATTTTGTACTTTTATTATGAAGTACATTAAGCAGTGGCGGCTCGTGGCTTCCTAGGAAGGTGAGGCTCGAAAAAAAAAACTCCTGCTGCAAATCCCAATTTAATCTAGGCGGTGCAATGTGTAAATAATGTTAAAGGTGCCCCAGATCCAATTTCAGGCAGTTTAACTCTCCGGCCATAACGCCAGCGTCATCGTAAGATTGAGTAACTAATTTTTGTTTAAAATTAAAGGGCTATAAAACATTGGCTATTGATCAAATAATGCATTTGCTGTTTTATCAGCACTGACGCCAAAAAAAACCTAAAAATCATTCTTTTAAATTTCCATTATTTACAAAATTGTGATTTTTCACTAATGTCTGTTGTATCATCAGGAATTATTGCAAAATAATTATTAATTTCACTGCCAATAGATTCTCTTAAATAATTATCGCAACAAGAAATTGATTGATTTTGAATAGTTTTTGACCGACCAGTAAAAATATCTTTAACTTCTTCAGCATGTTCGCTAATTTCTACATTGAGCTTAATCAAGCACTCAAATATTTATTTAAAATTGCCACGATTATCTAAGGTAGTCGATTCATCAATATCTCAAATTAAGTGAAATAGCTAATGCCGTGAATATTGGTGTGCGATATTGTCCCCCAAGAATTAGACATGAAGAAATTGTTGGCAAGGTGTGTGGTACGTTTATTCATAAAGGAGCAAAAAGTATACAAGTGCAACTATTGCAAGAATGTTTAGACCGTTTTAGAAAAATTATTTTATGTGACGGGTTGTTATGCAAAACTTGGATCAATTACTATACCCCAGGGACAAAACTTCAATTTAAGCAATGGTCAGAACCTGGCTGTTTGGTTCCAAAGAAAGCCATTGCCATGAAGTCAGCTGGTTAAGGTGATGGCTTCAGTTTTTTGGGACATAATGGGAATACTGATGACTGATTACCTTCCAAAGGGACAAACAATAAATGGGGAATGCTATGCTAATCCTTTGGATAAGTTGAACCAAAGAATTTTAGAAAAAAAGCATGGTTTAGCGTGCAACAAGATCATCTATCACTATGACAATGCACGTCCCCATACCAGTGTCGTTTCAATAGTTAGAATCCATCAATTGAGGTATGATTTGCTTCCACCCATTGTATTCACACGATTTGACTGCCTATTTCCACAGCTTAAAGCTTTTTTAGGTTGACAGAAGTTTTCCATGAACGGGGAAGTCAAAGTGTAGACAGCTATTATGCTAGACTCTAAGACCTCTCTCTAAACACCTTCCACGATGAGATAAAAAAAGTGTATTGAACATTAGAATTATAATTTTATTGTTTATCTTTATATTTGGTTATTCTAAACTTAAAAAAATGCAAAATTTAGGAAAAACTACAAGTTTATTTTGAAGATGTGTAAAATTGACAATAATAAATTGTTTACAAACAATTTAACAAACATGAAATAAATCATCAGTAAAATTTCACATTTTGGTTTTTTATTAAAATTCTGGTGAAAAACTCCAAAAAAATAGTAATAAATATTTTTTAACGATTTTTCTGTGTTTATTCCATTTATGGGGTTTTTGCGGCCCTGTAAAAAATTGTTAATATAAAGAATTTAATAAATACATTATTAGATGTCATTCTCTGAACATTTCTGAAGAGAAACGAGTAGTGCGGTTGAGAAATATTGAATTTCCAGTATTCTATACCAAATCTATGAAAAAGTTTTTTTTTCTATATAAAATACACGGGAAAGTGTATGAGCTTTGCGGCACCCTTAAATATTGTTCGATTTACAAAATAGAAAAATACGGGTATTTTTCTTTTCGATGTAGAAAAATTCTAGGGAGTGAGAGCATAAGATTTTCGCCTTTTTTTTTTGATCACCCTATTGCGCAGTTACCCTGTTAGTTTTTTCTCTTTTTTTACTCACCTCAAGATTGTACTGATCGTCCTTAAAAAAGTTAAATTTAATTCTTTCATCTATTTCTGTGTCGCTTCTACCATCATCTGATATGGCCACTTCCAGGTATTTAAATTGTGCTACCTGTTTTTTAATACTTATGCGTTTTTAATGCTTTCAAAACAGTCAGTTATTGGGGGTGGGGGGGGTTGTATCAAAAAATGTCAAAACTCAAAATTTTCCATTTTTTCCTTCCAAAACACGGTATGTGAACATAAAATGTCATTAGAAACATTTTTTCTTAATAAGATTTTTCTATATTGAAGCTCATTTTAAGCTTCATTATTTATTTATTATTAATTTAAAATAGATAAAATGGATTTTTAAAAAATATCGAAATTTGACTCGTACCTAATGTCACCTTTGACATTGTGTATTTTTGCATGCAAGGGTGATTGCCCCTCAAAGTTTTTCCAATCAGAATATTAAAAAAATTTACTGCAGAAGATAGTTACGAGAGAATACTAGCCTGTCTGTCCACATACGTATGAGACATGGTATGTTCCATTGGCTTCGACAGTTGTCTAACGTCAGTTTAGTATCAAGCTTCAACGACTAGAATGGAACATGCTGCATCTTTTCTGTCCCAGCTACCAAACAGTAGCCCATGTGGTCGACTCCGTTAGAATACTGTTGTTCTATTTTGAACAACTTTTTAGTAGCAGCGACAAAGTGACTAAAAGTCGCTTGTCTGGCCAAGCCCTTACGGATTGAAATGGATGGTAAGTCAAAACAATGAAAAAAATTACAGAACTAAAGTTATGATGTTTTACCAAAATAGTTTACATTAATTGGTCTTATCATATTCGATGTGTTTATCACAAGGTTAACAAATTGATGATTGAAAAAATTTTCAAAATTATTGGGTTTTTCATTTTGAAGTTCTTTGAAATGCTCTGAGCACATTAGAGCCTCTAAGCTCTGACATGGCTAAGCACATTTCTTGGTGCAAAGTAAACCACTTATAAACATAAATTAACCCTATCTGAAACTGGTCTATCTTTTACAATGTTTGACTTATAGAAAAAATTATTTGCTATTCCGAAATTTTAATGTGTTTCTTTGTATTTGGAATGCATATTTGCAAGATGCCTGTGTACCATATCTAATCAAAAATTTCCAAAATGGCATGAAAACATCTGGACAAAAGTACCAACCATACTTGGACTGAATCCCCTTATCATTGTGACCATGGTTTTGCTTTTAGTATCTCAACTTCTAGGAAGATCTATGAGAGCAGTATCCTATGACATAATGTGGCTAGATATCAGATTTTACAGCAGCTAAAGAATAAAAATATTTAAGGCTGGTTGGCAATGCCTCTTGTTTACTGAAATTTTGTTATACTCTTTAAATTAATTTTTTAATTTATTGCATTAAAAAAAAGAGTTTACACTCATTTTCTCTTCGAGCTTACCACCTACAGACGGTGACTTTTAGGGGGTATTTAACAACCCTCAAGGAAGGCATATGGAAAAATCAAACGAGTTACTTCAACTTTCCGCTATTTTTTCTAGTTTGACTGGACTAACTGTATATTTTTGAAAAGAGACGAAATACTCTTTGTAATCATGCTACTATAATTTCTATTTAAAAATAATACAACTATATATTGTAAATGAGAAACGTATAAATACCAATCACTTCTACTTATAAAAGTGCCTTAATATTGTTAGGAGAATTTTTTTGTTACTTTAAGAACTTAGATAAATTTAAACCATCAATTTTCTGCTAGAACTGTTCTACAGTGTAACTCAAAAACAAAACAAAATAGCAGTTTTTTGCCATTAAACTTATCTCAGGAAAGGGATCAAGATTACACCACTTGTATCTCACGGTTACTCTACAGCTCTGAATTTATTTCTTCAAAATTGTTATATTTTATCTTTTGGATATCTTTTTCCAAAACCATTCACAAACTAAATGTAGAATTTATAAAATTCTTAATGATTTCTCCTTAGAGACACATGTGAGTTAAAGGCAGACCAAAAAGAATGGGTACAATCAGTCACTGACAAAGTATACACACTTTTAAGGGAAACGCCTCCTGATGGTGAGAAATTTGCTGGGATTATCAAAAACATTCTACAAAGAGAAGAACATTGGAATATATGGAAAAATGATGGTTGTCCAGGTAATACTGCATTATTTATTTATTTTTCTCTACTCATGACATTGAAATCACTCATTTTGCAATTGATAATGATGGTTGAAATCGCATTTCAACCACTAGAGGTTGAAATTTTCGGACTACCGAGATTTCAAATTTCAAACTGTTAAACTTTTTTTTTAAATTTTATTTGTCATTAGTCTTTAATTTAATAACAATTTAAATAATTTGTTATTATTCTTTTATTAGAAAAACGTACAAGAAATAATAAATTAAAAATTAAAACTGATGATGCTTTTTCATACTGCATCTTACAAAAATTTACAATTTTTACAATATTAGTTTATTAATACTCAAAATCCTGAAGATTTAAATACATTTAAAGTTTCAGTATTGACAAGTACTTATTTTACATTTTATTTATTTTAATTTGAAATAAATACGTAATGAGAATTCTTGAACTCACAGTTTATTAATTGGGTATCATTATTTTTTATTTCTAATTTATTATTTCTTGTACGTTTTTCGAATAAAAGAATAATAACAAATTATTGAAATTGTTATTAAATTAAAGACTAATGACAAATAAAATAAAAAAAAAAGTTTTGCTTGTAACGCGGTTCGATCTTGCATTCCACGAGCCCGTGCGGTTTAGCAAATCGAACGTAACCGTTGAACCACGACGACAGGTCGCGTCGGTTTTTCAGTTTTCGGCTTTTAAATTAATGTTTTGCAAATAATTCATGAATTTATAATTTCTGAAGAATTGGAATTGTTATTAAGGGTAATATTTTTGGACAGTACGTTAGAATATCTTATCTATCGATTGCAACTATTAATTTCGCCGACTTTTATTCGAGAACGAACTATTTGGCATATTTCAGATTTCCCATACTAATTCCCTATAGCAAATGTTACAACGAACACGGTGTATAAATACTTGTTGACTCACTAATTGTATATGTTATTGTTTATCTAAATTTCACCCCATTTTATTATATACGGGGTGTCAAATGATGTTTACACACAATATCTCCCTTATTTAAAAACATAAAGAAATCAACCAAAAACTATTGTGAATAACTCAAAATGGCCCTTGAGAAAACATCCTTAAACTGGAAACTTTTCAGTTATGATTTTTTCATCGTTCCTTAGCAAATGATCGCAACTGTACCATCGCTGGCTGTTATTGTCTGACTAACATTTCTGTTCCAACCTTATATGTGTACAAAACTCGTTTCTGTTTATAAAGGTTTCTATTCCAACCGATCCGTTCTGATCTGATGTAGTCTGTGACAAGCTTAATATAAACTTTAATTAGAAAGATAGAAAACATACTCCATAGTGATATTTCCTAAGATTGAGATTAACAAATAAGGAAGAATTGTTAGACAAAAACTACTCATTTTTTGTAAGTAATCCCTACCCATATGGAGCAAAACAAGCAAACTTTCATAGTTTCTACCATACATTGCTAGTAAGTTAAGATTTTGTTCAGAGTATCACAATCTAATTCAGCATAGGCATTTTAATAACGGTGATTAATTCATTGATGGTTTTGAAAGCGGTTTTGTGCTGCAATGACTGAATGGCATTAAAAAAATCGCAACTCCAGGATGTTCATGTCAGGACTGTTTGGTGGTTTAGAGGACATACAGCAAACGCATCATAAATTGGCGAGAGCCAGCGCATGCCGAAAGTACGATCGGCTTCCCCTCGTGTAGTATTTGCGAATGTTGCACTGTTCTAACAGTAGCGTAGACGCGTAGGGCGCCTTATTTTATTTGCTTGCTGTATTTCAAACGAAATATTTCTAGCGGGACTGCCAAATTCCAAAGTAAATATTTTCATAAAATAAAATCATAATTTAGCTAATTGCACTCACTGAAAAAGTGAAATGAAACCATATTAGAGATATTTAAATTAAATTTTCAATAATAAATAATAATGTTACAAAAAATATTTTGACTACATAATTATACCTATAATAGAGAAAAAGAAAGTTAATACGAGTGGTACTACAATAACGATCATATAATAATTTAAAAAAAATAAATACAATAGGTATCTACAATTTATGTTACATATATTAACCACTTTTCCGTGACCCATTTTTCATAATTTGATGAATTCATTTCATCATGGTAATCTCCTGACTTACTTCCAGATTTAAAAATGTTGAGGCAGTTTGGAATAAAACCCATGCTTCCACCTGCATGAATTATAATTAAGCGTTCCGCTTTTGAAATATTAGCAAGTAATCCATTATTACTGTCGTCACTCCAACTTTTTGATATAGTGTGCCCACAATGGATGTACGTTTCATCTAAGAAAACAATAGGACGCTGCTGTTGGCGAAAAAACTTAATTTTATTTAAATAGTCTATTCTTAAAGCACGAATTTCACTTTTTTCAATTAATAGTTTACGATTATTTTGAGTACGGCGCCACTTAAACCCCAGCTTCTTTAACACTGTCTGAAGAGAAGACACTTGCCCCTGCCACCCCAAATCATTGCGAAGTGTTTCTTTTAAAGCAGGAAGCGTAACTCTGCAATTTTCTGTTTTATGGAAATTATAGATTATACGGCGAAAATCAACCAACTCATAATCTTCAAGTGCGGTCACATTACACACGCGACTTCGTTTTTTTCCAGGACTTTTAAATAGTTTATCAGTCTCAGATTCAGGCAAGGTGTTACCTTCCTTAATAATCCTTTCGATAGTCCTTACGGATACTCCAGTAGCACTTGACACTTTTTCTTTAATTCCCTTCATACAATGATCTTCGTTTTGAGATTTTATGCATTTGTAAACGTTAAAAGCCATTTCGCGCGCTTGACTGTGAAGAATTTTTCTGCGTAAAGTTGACGACATAGCTATAAAACTGATAAACTAAATTACAGATCGGCTGTTTCAAACAGCTGGTACTACTACTTGCACTAACAATAATGCAATGTGCCTTAAAATCCATTTTTAACGCTATATATATCTCATTACTTAAATTTCCCAAAAGAGAAAGCATAGTTAACGATTATTATCAAATCAGAGTTACTCATACTACCTATTAACATTCCTCGAACAGTATTTGACTCGCTTACACAAATTATACATTACTGTATATTTATTTGTTTATTGTCGAGATCCGGTCATTCTTGTGGAACTATTTTCTAACTCATATTTTTAAGAAAATGAACGCAGTCTGCTCCGCCACTGCTTAAATCTCACTCGGTTCATGCCAGTGCGCAACCAAAGCTCTCGCCAATTTATGTTGTGCGAACTGTACATACATACATAATCGGTCCTCTTCTACCTTACGGTGTAGAGGTTTACAGGACATTTTAATGTTTAATTTAGTTCTTTGAAAAGCGTTGAATCCAGTTTGTTGAAAATAATTCGATCTAGGCCTCGTTTTTCTCTTCAATTGCAGGTAACACTGTTGCCAGTATTATTTTTCTGTATTTTTCTCTAGTTGCATTCAAAATAACCTTAGTTTTCATTACCCCAGCATGACGATTTCCCTACTTAGCAGGTTTTTCCATATACAAAAGGCCATATACCAACCTTACTGTTAAAACATTTTTTTTAAGAACGATTTCAGTGAGAACAGCTAACAGCAGTTAGAAACATTACTTTCGTAAGGAAACATGTACTTTTGCAAGCTTTGATGTATGGTTCCTGTTCACCATCAACCAGATAACATGTATTGGATGTACAGTAATGGTTCAATAATCCGGATCAATAAAACAAGACCAATCCAAAGCATCAAAATATCCAGATTACTGGATCATGTAATAAACGTGTGTATTGAAGTGAAAATATCGAACCTGATATTAATAATTAAGGAACCAAGTCGACAAAATTTGATGCGAATAATTCCGATGTTTATTCTGTGTCAAGATTTGAGATCATAAATAACAAGCACGATAAAACGATAAATATGATTAAAGTTTTTATATTCTAACAAATAGTACAGTGATGATTAAGTGGAATTGCTTTTAAATCTTTTAATTTTAATTTTAGTTTTAAATCTAGCATTGTTGGTTTTTGCCCAACATGTCCCTTTTTTCGTGAGGATAAATCAGTTGCTACTAACTCATCATTTAATGATTGATTTCCTCTGTGCCAAATCCTGCTAACATTTTTCTTCAATGCACTGGATTTATTGGCAACAATTTTGATTGAACTGTGTCTAAGCTTGCTATTGAGCTCTAATAATGAATGGTACAGAGCTTGTCGTCTGCTTGGAGCCGAATGGGTTTCTTCTGAGAATTTGTGACCAAAACATTGTATAGTACATGGTGTAGCCAAAAGTTTTGTCAGTAGCACCCTATGATCGAAAATTTTGTAGGCGAGCTGGTGGAACACTGCAGGCATAAAGTTCCAACCTACTGTTATACAGTCAAGCCAACCTTCTGGTAGCCCATATCTGAACCTGTTGGACTGTTGGTTCTAGAATATTTTAGAGCAAAGGGTCTGTAATAACAGGCATGCACATTTGGAATCTCTGAAACAGGGTGTAGTAAAGACAGCATCTGAAATTCCACTCGCAAACGTGCGTTTGAAGATGTAGGTGTGTTTTCGCGGTGATGGCGGCCATTTTGAATTAAGTTGATATCGTTTTATAGATTTTCTTATGTACATTCTGAAAACATATATTTTGACTAGGCTTTATTGCATTGTTATTTTTTTATTTACATTCAAAGTACTGACAGAACTTTTGGCTAGACTATGTACAGGGTGGAAATAAATGATTTTCATCAAGTTACCATTGCATTGCCCACGTAAAAGCACGACGTGCCGCTCTACGAAAATAGAGAAGGCAGTACGATAATCTCAAATTCAATAAATTCTATGAATTGTTTGACAGATTGATTTATTGACAGAACTAATTTAGTACTAAATCAAAAAGAGTAGAGCGGTACAGAAAAATTTACATGTGAAAAAATTCCAAAGGGAACTTGATGAAAATCATTTATTTCCACGCTGTATGTTATTAAATTAAAAAAAAATCTGTATTGGTCGTTTCGTATTTTTAATGTAATGTGAGTACAATGGACGTACTTAAAATTTAAAATGTGATTTTCTCGAAAACTAGCAGGAAGCGACCACATGTTGATAAGGAAAATATGTTCTAAATCATTGCAGCTACCCCCCATTACGGGTTTCTAGTTATGTAAGGTGACCAGACGTCCTGCTTTTGGCGGGACAGACCTGCTTTTGCTTCATCTATCCCGGTGCCCACAAAATCTTCAAAATGTCCCGCTTTTTATGGATAATCACGATTTGATGAACATAGACAGCAAAACAGCTACATTACGTTTATTGGTTGAAACAATAAACGTAAATGAGAACTTTTTAATTAATTTTCTTCTAACTTCTAAATTGCAGTACACTATATTTAATATTTGTATTCAACGGAGTTATACTTGTTATTACTCATACTCAAACACTAGATATCATTATTGTAACGTTCTTTTTAAAATAATAATAAGTAAAGATTATTTACAATTCACTTAATTAATTTAATATTTAACACTATAACTATAAACTATTTAACAAACTAGGTATTTACAAATTTATATGAAGACTATTTATATAAAACTATTTATGTATTACAATAATTATTAACATTTATTTATTCACTATTAACTAATCATTCACAGTACATTTCACTATGCCGGTTAAACATTAACTAACTCCCTTCTACTCGCGATCTCAATTTATATCTCATACGATGACTCATACATCTAGAATGTTTGATGACGTCATATGTGGGTTTAGTATTCGTTACATTATCTTATTTTAATATGACACTAATATCGCACACTTTATTTGAGTTTAAATACAAATGCTGAATTACATTAATTACAACAAGGTCCGTAAATGTATTAGCAAGCTTAGAAATATGTCATCGCAATGCCGCTATTTTTGCACTCGGTAACAGTTGCTATCGAAGCCGAAACGATCGTCATATGAGGCGCGTGACGTTCTAAAACGTTGAATTGTCGCTTAATACCAAGAAGTACATAACTTCAAAGAATTCGAGTTGGCGATTATTCCTGCTTCCTGTTAATCAACATGTTTCCGCCATTTTTGCGTTAGCTGCATAATGGAAGTGTATGAGCGGACCTGTCTTTCCAAGGCTGCTTAGACATTTACGGACCTTGTTACAACAAATAACCTTAGCGGTATCTCTATAATGCTAATTACACTTATTATAAAACAAAAGTAAAATCTGTAACACAGGGGAAGCCCGCTCAACTAGCAGCAGGTGTTCTTGGCAATGACGAAGACGTAAAAAATACATATTTTTTAAAAATACGTATTAATTTTAACGCGTCAAAAATATACCTTGTGGCATGCAAAAAGAATTAGAGGCATGTAATTTTCATATGAATTTCTATTCCAGCGCTACTTGGGCACAAAGCATCTGGCTTCTGATAAAGATAAAAGATATTTAAATGTTGCTGCCTCTAATTCTAAGCTACAAGATGTTTTCGTAAAAGTAATTTTGGAAACAAAGAAAAGTAATTAGCGTTACCTGAAGAACTGTTTGAATTTCATACTATTAATAAAAATCAGAGTTTCCGGTCAGTGGATTGCACATCTAAAAATCATTCAAAAATTTTTTGAAAAGCTTGCTTAACCCATTTAAAACCACTACTAAAGAAAAACTACAAATTAGTTTTTTTTGTGTTTTGATATTTTTATTAACATTAACTGAAACTGTTTAATACAAAAAAAAATTAAATAATATATTAGAACATAAAAAAATTTAACGTTGCGTAAACGCAACATTGGGAGGATACCACATACGCCAATTCACAACGCCGATCGGGGACACAATACCCACCGTGGATACTACGCTGACTGGTGGTTTTGAACACTTTGCCGACCGACGATACTAAGCCGACCTTTCAAATAAATTTTGCTACTGGACCCTTAGCTGACCGTGGAAAGTACGCCGACCGCATCCTGTGGACACTTTGCCAACCGTGGACACTCTGCCGACCACAAGCAGTTGACACTTTGCCGACCGTGGACACTACGACGGCCGAAAACGGTGGACACTTTGTCAACCGTGTACTCTTTGCCGACCGCAAGCGGTGGACACTTTGCCGAACTTGGAGACGACGCCAACCCCTTAAATAAATATCGCTGCACACCTCGCCGATCCTCGACAAGCCGACCTTAAGAGTCGTCCATAGTTACAATTCTGATATGAATACAAACATAAAGTTCCACTAAAGCTAAAGCTAAAACTAATTAACCTGTTGGCCAATTTTGATATGATTTTCACAAATCTAATCTTTGAGATGTTTTCTACAATATGACCTTAGGTTATCCACGATTGGTAAAGTGATACCTACTGCTTGCGGCCAGCGTAGTGTTCACGGTTAGCAAAGTGTCCACCGCTTGCGGTCAGCATAGTGCCCACAGTCGGCAAAGTGTCTACCGCTTGTGGGTGACGTAGTGTCCACGGTCGGAAAGTGTCCAATAGCAAAATTTATTTTAAGGGTCGGCAAAGTGTCCACAACGGTCAGTCAGTGTAGTGACCACGGTCGACAAAGTGTCCGCGGTCGGGGTTGTGTCCGATCGGCGTAGTATCCAATACCCTTTTTCGAATATAAATTTGCTCCTTGTGCAAGTATTTACTTGCACAAGAAACAACACTACAACCACAACAGATTGAAAGAGACTCACCATTTAACACCAGAAATGCAGGAATTTTTAATAATGCAGTGTATGTACATTTGTATACCTTATCAAGCCAATGTTGCTCTAATTTATAATCACGTATTTTCGAAACTGTATAAGTTTTTGACTTTTTATATCAACAGTAACTTTTTTTGATGTTTCCAGAGCCATTCTAGATGAAAATTAAAATTTTTATTTGTAAGAGTAATTTTTTTAACGACGTTTCTGTCACCCATGTAATAGTATTCAAAATTCAATAAATTCAGGCTGTAATTTTGATAAAATAAAAGCTGAATTTAAATAGAAAAAAATATGTTACATTTAGTTTCACACTATAAAATCACACAGAAGTTATAAAAACAGATATAAATTAGACACAACATACTTAAAAAAAAATTCGTCTGGAGTGTTGTGTTAAATCAACATTGGGTGGAAATGGGTTAATAAATTATTTGTAGGGGGCATCTCTAATGTCCCGCTTGATTGATTTAGAAATCTGGTCACCTTATAGTTATATTAGTTACACCATGTATAGGGTGGCCATTTAAAAAGTGCAGTTTAATTCATCCCATTTATTTGAAACACTTTATGTAGTTGTACTAAATATTGTAAAACTTTTGTTGACCTGTAATAGTTTAGGAGATATTGATGAATTATACACTAAATGGATACCTTGTATAACCAACGTAAGCCAAGTTTCCAAATTTTAACATACTTTTTTAATTGCAGAATTTAAAAAGGCTATTTCAAATGTGGATACTGGTGAGAAATATCGTAAAGTAATCAGCGAACGTCCATTAGTTGGTGATTTACTAAAAGATGCTCATTCTAGTGGCAAGTGGTATTTAGGCAGGTTAGTTGGCACAATAAAATTGCATATGTATATATTTTTTTAATTATCACTTTCCAATTATAGTCCTGAACTTACAAGGCTGTGGAATTTTTGTCCTGATAATCTAGAAGCTTGCAAAGCCAAAGACAGAGATTTCTTACCATCCCTGGATAGTTATTTTGCAGATGCTATTGCACAATTAGAATCTCCTACTGTTAACAATGATGAATCATTATTAAAAGATGGAAACTTTGGATGGCGTGCTCTTAGGCTTATGGCTAGACGTAGTCCGCATTTCTTTACATACAGCAATAATCCAATTAATCAGTTGCCGGCTTACTTGGAAATGATGGTGCGAAAGATAGCAGCTGACCGTCCTGGCAGGGTACAAGAAACTATTGAAACAAATGATGTAGAACTAGAAGAAAATAACCTTTTTAAAGATGTGCCAACTAATGAAGACATGAAACATGAATCTGAAGATTTCGCGGATGATCATAATCCAAGAAATGATGCTCCTTCTATTACTTCATCTCAGCTGGAAGTATTTAGTAAGATTATAGCTCCAGAATGGAAGAGGTTGGCTTCAAAATTAGGTATTTTTAAGTTTTTGGCTTATTATGATTTTCCTATTGAAAAAGGAATTAAATTACAGCAGCTATATTTTGCAGGTTACCAACCCGACGAGATAAAGTTCTTTGAAGATGAAAATCCTACATTATTTGATCAAGCTAAAAACGTGCTTCAACTGTGGTTTGAAGATGATATGGATGCTACATTAGAGAATTTGGCATACATTTTGGAAGGACTTGGTATGGAAGAAGCTGCAGAAGTAGTAAAGGTTGAATTAAACAGTGTAGATTCTTAAGATGGTTGAGATATTCTTGTAATGATGTTAAATGTATTTTTTATATAACAATGTAATAATTACACAAAATATTCTTTGGGAAAAAACATGAAATACTATATGTTTCTATATTCATGTAACATTTTGAAGAGAAAATATTTTTTTAAATGTTATCATTTATATTGGATTTTCTGTAAATATCGAACGGAAAATAAATGTTGTACACAAAAGAACTCAACCGTAATGCCTCATTACTTAGAGAAGAATACATACGTCATTGGTAAGCAGCTTGACATTTGAAAATTTTACGGAAACAATGATATGCTGCGATAAAGAATAACGGGCACTCACCTCAACCACAACGCATGCATATGACTTATGCACTAAACATCCTTCTTTACCATACCTCCTCTTAATAATCGCTCTATACTTTAATTTGATAAACAAAAATTGTTTCTTTACCATTTTGTTAAGTAATGGTGTAATAAGTATCCTGAATCACATGACAAATGGAGGTTTCTCAGTTATTAACAGAAATGGGGTACTATAACTTACAGTTTTCTTATTAGCAGCTTATAGCCAGTATTAGAGTTCCTAAATATGAACTGAGCTCTGTGTTATTTAGAGTTAAGTCACGCATGTCAAATTTTCCTAGTAACATTTGATATTTTGAAACTATTAGAAGGTTGGTAATCATGAAAATGGGTACTTACAGTTAACATTTTATTTGTACTTTAGAATTGATATATTTATTTACTGTAGTAGTTTTAAAGATTGTCTATAAACAGTAAATAAATGATAATTTGCACATTAAAAACTTTTATATGCATAGAAATAAACATGACATAATGCATAACCTAAAATTTATAACTGACAGCTGTTGAATTTTGTCACTGAAGTAAAAAGAGACAAAAAAAGTATCTCTGTTTCGGACAGCTTAGTTTTGGTCTAGAAAGAGATACATTTTCACATCCACGTCCTAACTCTAAAATAACAAAGTTAAAGTTTTCATTTAGGAACTCTAGCCAGTATGTATAATATAACTAAACTTTTGAATTAATTGAGATATATAGGGGTTTAGATTGGATATACCAAAACAAGATATGTACCTCAAGTTTGAGAAATATGCAGTAAATACAGCAATAATGCGGTAACCTACCCACATGACTCCATAAGAAGAAGAAATTCTATAAAAATAATTTATTCAATTAACTAATAAACAACTTTAATAATAAAAAAATATATAGAACCAAAAACATCAATTCTATAAAAAAAATACTGAAATAATAATAAATACATAATATCAAAATAAAAACATTATTCCACAAAAAAAACTAATATAACCAGTAGAGAAGAGCAAAATAGTTGGCCTTGCTTTTGAAATCCTTTGATGACGTCATTTTCATTGGCATTATTTTAATACTTCTTGTAGATTTTGATAAAATTTAGTACTGATATTTGAATTAAATTTGTTAAAATCGTAGCCACACGCCACTGAATATTTATTTCTTTCAATGCAGGTAGTCCTAAAAAACATTGCGGCATCATTACAAACCATTAAAAAAATCGAATTACATTTAGTTTATGCGGTAAATGTAATCGAGACTTCAAAGCAGTTTCAATTCGAAGTTCATATTAATAAGTAGTAATGAATAAAATTTTTAGGCTTCGTGGTTTTGTGCTTTACTATTTTGCTTTTCTCTAATAATCAGTTTCAAATGAATCACTCTGTTCTTCCTTCTTTGGTCGTTTTGATTTTATAGCCCCTTTGATTATTTAGTACACTCTTTCTTTTATTGGCAGTCATATAAAATTCTTTTAATATTTTTGTTAATGCGAAAAGTGCTGTTCCACTCAACAGCTACAGCAGTTTCAGATTTCATAAACTTGCTCGCATAAACAATTTAGAAACAATTTATTAAGGATGTAGAAAATTAAATGTGAATGCGAATTAGCTATAAAAGTAAAATATTATTTTAAGCATATTTTCTAGTGATGCACCGAAGCGGCTTTTGGCCGAATCACAGAATTTCGAATATTCGGCCATTAAAATTTGCCGAAATTTCGAATACTCGGCCGAAGCACAATACAAATTTGAGTTTTGATTAGTTTTATTGAATACAAAATTATGTCACAAAAAGAAAACATTGGTGTCCGAAAAATACGTTTCCTACTATGTTTTTGCTATAATAAAATAATACAAAATATAACTAAACAAAATTAATAAAAAATAAATAGTATCGGATTATAAAAAACACGATGTCAAAAACTTAATTAAAAAATTACAACATAATATAATACCATTAAAAATCATTTCAGTATTTAAAATTTAATTTAAGAAGATTGTGATGGATAAAAAGTAGTTTTTTGGCATTTTCCGAGAGCATCTAAGTCAAACACGTAATCGCCGCGTGATTCACGATGTATTTTCACCCTCGTGATTTCTTTGACCCAGATTCTTCAATTTATT
The DNA here is from genome assembly GCA_929113105.1 of Agrypnus murinus. Lineage (NCBI taxonomy): Eukaryota > Metazoa > Arthropoda > Insecta > Coleoptera > Elateridae > Agrypnus > Agrypnus murinus. Next base: position 25,412,515 of record OV816025.1, on the reverse strand, counting down.
GTTGAACTTCTAGTCGGAACAATAGATGTTTTACGCTCGCTTTGCGTCATCTTATAGACTCTAGACAGGACTTAGGGAAATAAATGCTTGAAATACTAAAAATTAAATAAATGCTGATACATATTTTAAAAATTTAGAATTTTTTTGTTTAAACGTTAATGAGTTTTCAGTTAAAATGTACTCAAATAAGTCAAAATTGCCACAGAAAAAAATACAAAAAAACCGCTTCAGTCAACCAAATACCGAATATTTCATGCTGCTTCGGTCAAAACCGCATCTGTTAAAAATTGGCCGAATGCCGAAGCAAAACCCAAGCTTCGGTGCATCTCTAATATTTTCTCAGTTGTTGATATGCATTCTGTGTGAATCCCCATTCGGCAGCCGTAATATGACTGTGACTAGTCTGATTTATGTAATGTTGATTTAAGTTATTGATAAATTAATCTCGTAATGTTAAGATGGCTAGTTCGAGTTTAGAAGCACCCGCTAATAAAAAAGCTATTGCAGACTATATTTCTTTTGTTGTATTTTGATACATTATGTATATGCAATGAAAATATGAAAATTTATCATTTTTACTTGCCGATATATCAGCAAATTCGAGCTAAGTCGATATGATACCGATAATGGGTGGCAGCTGCCGATTTATCGATAGCAATATCGGTATAAAATTATGTAGATTATGTACCTTAGTTTCAAAATATGTACCCTTCCTAAAAATATGTACGTAGTATTTCCGAACCCTAAGGTAATGATAGTTCACCAGTCTTTATTTTTTTAAAATCTTTTTCTGCATATCAGTCTTTTTTGCTCACTTCCAGTTTAATGGGAAATGACATATCATATTTCTAGGGATACAGTAACTTTGTGACTTCAAATGGATATTTTTTCCATGTATATTTTTTTCAAAGTCTGTTGTTTCCCCTTTCCAGAAGTGTCATACTTGTCATGGTTATTATACAGGGTTTTATAAGCTCTTAAACTGAATACTGCAGAAATCAAACGCAATTTTCTTTTATACAACAATTTTGACACTGGTTTCAAAAGTTTTTCAATAAGATTGTGTCAATAATGTAGTGTAAAGAAGATTGTGTCCAATTTCTTGGTCAAAACTGTGTGTTTAAATCGAGGGTTATATAAATATTTACTATTAAGAAAATATTTTATACAAAAGTTTCGTGTTGTATATAGGTGATTAAAATGAGAGTGTAAAACGTTCCCTGTACAGGGTGTGTCACGAGGAGCTTTCATTAGAAGAATATGGGGAACCAATTGTAACGTGTTAAAATTCTAGATTCGATTTTAATGCAATTTTAAGTGCATTTATTGCAAATAATCTTAGGACGGCCCTGTACATTTAAGTATATTTTAGTTAGTTTAAAAATGCAGACTTTATATTAAATCAAATCAAGCGTTCTCACACAGATGAAAATTGTTTTTGTAAGAAAAATACTAAGATAAGAATTATTCTTCTAAATAAAGTGCGATTATAAATGCATTTAAATTCATGTCTCCTGAAATGAGCTAATTTTCGTTTTTTATGAATAGATTCTCTGAAATTAAACATACAAAAAACGGTCTGCAACCAAATTTAAAATATCAGGTTTCACGCCACACAGCAAATTGTGGTCGCTGTAAATTTCTAATGGAAGGTTCTGGAACAAATCGGTTTAAAATGTGCCAGTGCAGTTTTTGATAGGACATTTATGATTTCCTCCCTTAAAAAATATTACCGCGAACATAGATTTGATCTCCAAGTAGTTAGTCTGCTAAAAACCACAGAGAGTCGAAGACAAGTCCCAAAGTCGGGCGGTTAATCGGGAGCGAAAAGTCTGAAATCATTTGCCGAGCAGAACGCACGCGGGGATTGAAATCAGTTAGCCGAGTCTGGCATATAGAGAAAGTCTGTTGATAATCCACAAAGTGCAACAAGTTGAGTTTTGCGGTCATTTTTTGATATCGTCTACCGTAAAAGTATAAGCTAATTGCTTTATAATACAAGTGATTGCTCGAATTAATAATTACTACCGTTTGTAGGTCATTGTAAAAATTTACAACAAATTTAATCTTAAACTGAAAGTTTAACGTATAGTCTTTCGTATTATCGATCCAATAACCACTATAGTGTGTGTCTGTGGATAATTTATGTTGGAAATCTAATAATAAATTAAACGTTTATGCTTCTAACCTTTTGTTTATTTGATTAACGTCATATTAATTACATTGTGGAAGTGTAGAATTCCGCGCTAGATTTACAGATAGTTGTGTTGGAACCATTTAAAGGTTAGCATTCAAATTTGTTTGAACAACGAAAATCTGCGAAAAAGTGATGTACCTATTGGAATTATAGGAGTTTAAAGTTTTCTATTAATGAAAGACAATATTCATATTATAAACGACATTATTCTCGCAAATTCAATCAACTTAATCAGAGTCCTTTTTTGCTTGCAGACTTTGAGAATGTATTATAATGACTTGCAAGCAACTGGCGCCCCCAACCTTTTTTCGTTACAATCTATAAGCTATAAAAATCAGTACCTACGCCCTGGATGATAAATTTTGTCGACAAGAGATCTTAAGCTGCTGCATTAATGTACAGTAAGTATCGTTCGTGGTTTTCAGTAAGCATTTTACTGTTTAGTGTTTAGTGAAGCAGTAATGACCACCAGTTTCATGTAAAATTTTAAATTTCGCGCTTGCTTTATGTTCATTTCCTTTTGAAGTACACATATTGCCAAATTAGCAAGCTTACTGTTATTATTATTTCCTATTAAAATAACAGTATATTATGTATTAAGTGCTTAATTGAGTGTGTTAGAGCCCGCAGAGTCAGTTAGCGCCTGAGGCGAAAGCCGAAGGCGCTAAGACGATAAAGGGCTCTAAAACACTAATTAAGCCCGAAATGCATAGGTTAGTTTATGTCCGGCCTAGTTTAAATTAATATTTAATTTTAAAATAAAAATAATTTAAAAAGTGCAAAACTTCAAGTATAGGCCAGTAAAATTAGACCCGTTTTGGACCGTTGCACTATGGCTTAAAACCCCAAGTTTCTGGCCAAAAGGTAATTTTTTCAACTTGGTAATGGAATCCTTTTAGCTATAAAATTTGAAAGATACATAATTCATACAAAAGGATTCATACCTGTTTCTTTTATACTCGAACCCTTACCAACACAATAGGTCATACAATTTGTCTCATCGGCTCGAGGGTGCTGGTCAGTTTACTGTTTCTCATTGTACTGTACGGGCGTGTAAATGTTTACCAAGTGCAAAAGAAAGAAAATGATTTTAGCAAGCAACAATATACTAATACAAGAGACGAAGCAATATCAAGAAAATGTAATATTTATCCACCGTACTAACTAATTACAAAAGCTAAAACTGCATGTAGGCCGTCTGGTATAGTGGCTAGTGACGTTACTGCATCGGTGCCTTTAAAAAATCTGCTGGAACATACTTTACGCCGAATAGTTCTTCTGCAGGAGGACCCATTTTAAGAGCAATGGAATCAACAATTTCATTAAATGCTAAAATGTTTGTTAGTTATGGTTTTGATGGAAGCTCTGGTCACGCGCCATATAAACAAAGATTTGAAACAAGTAGCGATGAATCTGATTCCTCATTGTTTGCTACAACAATTATACCACTAAGACTTTGCAGTAATAACATAATTTTATGGGACAATAAAACACCCCAATCAGTTCGATTTTGTAGGCCCTTAAAACTAACCTACATAAAAGAATCAAAAGATGTCATTCTAAGGGAAAAAGAAGAAATAGAGAAACAAATAAAAGATTTGCAGCCTTTACAACTTTCCCTTCCAGGCAGTATATATTAACTGTCAATTACAAATTAACGATGGTCTTAATAGATGGAAAGGTTTTAGCAATACTAACAGATACCAAATCAAGTCAAGCGTGCCCAATTTGTGGAGCCACACCTAGTATGTTTTCTAAAATTAAAGATTTTAGGTCTGACAAATTTAAACCAAAGCCTGGTGCTTTGCAATATGGGATAAGTCCCCTGCATTGTTGGATTCGACTATTTGAATGCATTGTTCACATTAGTTACAGATACGAATTAATGATGTGGCAAGTGCGTGGGGAAAAAAATAAAAATGTTTTTAATGATAGAAAAAAAGTTGTCCAAAAGAGATTTTGGGAAAAATTAAGTTTAATGGTGGACAAGCCAAAGCAAAATGGGTTTGGTAGCACCAACGACGGCAACACTGCCCGACGTGCTTTTAGTCATCCACAACTATTTGCGGAAATAACGGACGTTAATGAAGAATTAATAATAAGATTTAGAAATATATTAATTTGTTTGTCTATTTGCTACAAAATAAACGAAGAAAAGTTTGAAAAGTATTGTTTCCAAACTGCTCACTTATATATGCAAAAATACGAATACGGTTCCCTATGCCAGCAAGCGTCCACAGACGGTACTGATTCATGGTAGGCAAATTATTGAGGGGTCTCTATTGCCTATAGGGTACTTTGCTGAACACGCTTCGGAATCAAGGAACAAATTGTACAAATCTGATAGGCTGCATCATGCTAGGAAAAGGGATAGAAAAACAAATTTAGAAGATGTGTTTCATAGAGCAATGGATGCATCCGACCCAATACTTTCTTCCATTACTATAAACAAGCGTATCCAACGCCACAAAAAGCTAGTTATTCCACCGGAAGTTATAGCTTTACTTTCTGTCGAGAATTTACCATCTGCAACAGAAGAAGATAAGGAAGAAGATGATGAAGAAGACAATAATGAAAAAGAAGAAACAGATTTATTGGAACATTTAGACTTGGAGTATTTAGATAATTTAGAGTTAGACGCAGAAAACTCGTAGTTTAATTAATAAAGAAATTATAATCAAGTAGATAGTACATTAATTAGAATTGTTAATTAATGTTATTATTATATTATAAGTACACATGTATACAAAATATTTAAAACAGCTTTTTGTTATTGCAATATATCATTACTACAAAATTTGGTTGAATAATTCATTTTTAAAGAATGTACTGAAGAGTAAAGAGCCCTATTTCTCAATATATTAAAAGAAATTGCAAGAAAAACCTTTTTATTATCACAATCTATGATAATGCACAAATTTTAGTAAAAATATTTAACAAAATTAGGTTTTGGCCAAAAATTCGGGGTGTTTAAGCCATAGTGCGTTGGTGGAAATAAATGTTGGAAAGCGGGAGATCGTTTCGATCGCTTTGTTTGAGGTCAAATATAAGTATACTAGGTTTGCACGGTCCCTCGACTCGAGCTTATCTGAGGGCATCAAAAGAACCACGAAATCTTCGGACCTTTTTTTAGTTTTTCGCTTATAACTCCAAAGCGGTGCTTTCCAACGAAAACTTTACTATTACAAGAATTAAAGAGCATTAAATTCTGCATCGGATGAGTATCCAACACTTTAAATTCGGTTTAGTGGTATGGTCGAAATCGACGGTCGAGAAACGACAATTTTACAATTTTCGATTTTCCGTCAGACCGGACGCCCAGAGGTTTTCCGTATAATAAAACCCGTTGGACTCATTCTGATTGTTAATATAAGTCGAGAAATACCTAAGCTTTGATATTCTAGAGGTTGCCGGATTAATTTATTTGCCATTTTTTTGTCATCCCCCATCATAGCAATTAGAATCAATTCATATGAAGTAGTGCAGTACTGGTCACTCGATCATTTCGAGAAAAGATAATTTTTTGTGTGTTATCACTCCTAGTAGTAGTAATTATGGGGAGACCTAAGCCTAGCAAGTAGGCCTCTATGGGCCCTTTTTGCCAACCCCCGCTCGTCCCCTTAATCACCTTCACTGCCTTCGTCTTCTTCTACCTCATCTCCCTCCGTGAACCTCCTAGATTCTCTAATGAAAGTCAGGATGTCTGTCCACGCCAGGGAGTGTAACTCCTCCTTTTCGAGCGTAACCGCCCCAAAGGTTTTAAATCTTAACCGCTCATATGTTACACATTCCCCCAGATAGTGGTAGGATGTTTCTTCCTCCCTTCCGCATCTTGGGCATATGGGATTCTGTTCTACTCCTATCAAGTATAGGTGTCTCCTCAATTTACAGTGTCCTGTCAGAATCCCTACCAATAGGTTTAGGACCCTTCGGCTTTTCCCCAGTAGCCAGGTAGACTTTTGTAAGTTGAACTCCGCTATATGGTACTTTGCCTGGCGACAGCCTCTGCTCCTCTCCCATCTTTTCTTAGATGTCTCGTAGGCCCATTCACATAGACTTGTTGAGACACGTTTCCTTGTTATACCTAGGAAGGGTTCCGGTCCGAAGCATGTTTCCATGGCTCCGCGTTTGGCTAGCTCATCAGCCCTCTCGTTGCCTCGAATTCCTGCATGACCAGGGACTCAAACCAGTTCGACTTCTTTATGTCTTGCCAGCTCCTCTAAGGCATCGCCACACTCCTGAACAAGTGGTGATCTTGTTCTGGGCGAGCATATTGCCTTCAGTGCCGCTTGACTGTCAGAGCAGATGTATATTTTCTGTTCTGTCGACCTTTTTATTTCCTCCTTGGTTGCTACCGTTAGGATAGCAAAAACTTCTGCTTGAAACACCGTGGCATACTTCCCTAAGCTTATGCTTTCTTGTATGCCTCGATTTTCTACATAGACTCCTGCTCCGGAGCATTGTTCTTTAGTCATTCTTGAGCCATCCGTGTAACACACTAACGCTCCTGGTTGAAACTTAAGCTCTTCTTGCCCCCACTCGTCTTTAGAGGGGATTGTAAGAGCATATCCTCTATCCATTCTTAACCTGTCCTCTGCCTCGGTTGCTTTACAACTAGACAAGGGTAACTCCTTCGTCACTATTTCAGCTACCCTAGCGTGGCCCGTGCATACTCCTTGGCCTATCCACAACCCTGCGTCTCGCATTCGCAAATGGGCTGCCATGGCCTCTTTCTTTATCCAGGTATCAAGACTAGGAAGTCCTAATAACCCTTCAAGTGCTGCTGTTGGGGTTGTTCTCATTGCCCCGGTAATGCCTATACATGCCAACCTCTGGATTTTAGCCAGCCTGGTCGAGATGGTAGTCCGTTCTACACTAGGCCACCATACCACTGAGCCATATTGGACTCTAGGTCTGATCACCATTACGTAGAGCCAGTACAGAATTCGAGGACTCATCCCCCAATTCCTACCTACCGCCCGGCGCAGCTGCCAGAAGGTTGCTATCGACTTGGTAACCACCTTGTCGACATACTTCGTCCAACTTAACTTGCTATCGAGAGTCACCCCTAGGTACTTAACCTCCTGCACTAGTGTTAGAGGTCTTCCGTACATAATGGGTGCTCTGAATTCTTCCAAGTTTCTCCTCCTGGTGAAGAGAATCATCTTTGTCTTCCATGGGTTGACTGAGAGGCCGTCCTCTTCACACCACCTTTCTATAATTCTACAGGCTACTTGCATTCTATTGCAGACGACGCCCAAAAACCTCCCAGTTAGTAGTACCAGGCCATCATCTGCATATGCTTGGGCGTAGAAGCCCTCTTCTGTTAGCCTCCCTAGTAGTCTGTCCATTATGAGGCACCATAAATGAGGTGATAGGCAGCTACCTTGTGGGCAACCTCCCCTCACCCCTGCTTCAACTGAACAGTCCCCCAAAGCGGCTGTTACCGTCCTCTCTTCTAGCCCCGATCTTACCCACCTGACCACGGAAGGGTGTGTCCCCCTGGCCTGCAGGGCCTGGTCGATAGTAGCCAACTTAGCCTTATCAAAAGCGCCTTCGATATCGAATAAAACTGCCAGGGCTACATCTTTATAATGAAGAGCCCTCTCAACCTTATACACGATTGCGTGGAGTGCTGTTTCAGTGAATCTTCCACGTCTGTATGCGTGCTGATGTTTGTGGAATGGGTTCTCCACCATCACCCTCTTCACAAGATACCTATCCACAATCCTTTCCAAGATTTTTAAAAGGAAGGACGTTAGGCTTATGGGCCTGAAGGATTTTGCAGCTGTGTAGTCTTTCTTACCCGGTTTGGGTATGAAAACCACTCTAGCTGTCCTCCATTGTTGCGGTGTATACCCCATTGCCACACTAGCCCTATAGATCCTCATCATTCTACTAATAAGGGTCTCCAGGCCCCTTTGTAGCAATGCCGGGAAAATTCCGTCTGGCCCAGCTGATTTAAAAGGTTTAAACTCGTTCACTGCCCACGTGACTGCACCCTTCGTTATCACCCCCTCGGCAAACAGCCAGTTCTCGTTAGGAGCTCCTTGTTGTTCTGCCGTGGGTGTGTTTTGGGTGGTGCCATCGCCTGGGAAGTGCGTTTCCAGGAGGTAACGCAATGTATCTTCCCTGGAAGTGGTCCATGTGCCATCTGCCTTTTTTAAGACTCCTATTGTTTGCCTTGTTTCGCTACTTAAGATTTTCATCAATCTGGCTGATTCTGATATAGAGCTAAGCTCTCCACAGTATTTTTGCCAGCTGACTCTCTTTCTTCTTCGTAGTTCCTTTTTGAAAACTCTTCTTGCCGTTCTGAAATTATCCCATGAGGTTTGTGTCTTATCCCTAAGGGCTTGGTTGAGGGCTCGTCTGGATTGCTTACGTAGACCGGCTAAATCGCCGTTCCACCATGCAACCCTGCGAACCTTTACCACCCTGGCTGGACACGCCTCCTCATATGCCGAGACTATCAGAGTTGCAAGTTTATCTACTTCCCCGCTTAGTTCCTCTTTGGTAGCAATTCTTTCCTCCCGTTGTCCCCCTCGGCTTGCGAGAGCAGTACAATAGTGCACCCAGTCTGTAGCCTTGGGGTCTCTGGTGAGGGTTTCTGGTGGGTTGTCCCGCTTTATCTCTAGTCTGATCATCCTGTGATCAGATGTCGAGACTTCCGAGGTCACCCTCCAGTTTTCCAAGTCTACCAATAAACCTCTGGAAGCCACTGTAATATCAATTACCTCCTTCCGGTTTATATTGATAAAGGTGGGATCCACTCCTTTATTCATTACCTCTAGGTCTGTTGATACCAGGTACTCCAGCAGGGATTCGCCTCTGACATTAATGTCAGTGCTACCCCACACTGTATGATGAGCGTTGGTATCACATCCGATTATTACCGGTAGACCCCTTTCTTGTGCAAACGAAATTAACCGTTCAAATTCCTCTGTTGGTACGCGTTCCTCATAAGGGAAATATGCGCTTCCTAACACTACCTTATTGTTAACTCCACTCACCTGATATTCTAGCAGCCCAGCCGTGAGGTCCTTGGTACCCAGCTGTGATAGTGACACCACATTTAGGTCCTTGGACACCAACATGCAGGTCCTCGGTCTTTCTTCTACCTCCTTTCCCACCAGGATATTGTAGTTGGGTCCTCCTAGTCCCCTTACTTTGTTTCTGTAAATATAAGGTTCTTGAATTAATACTATTTCTCCTATGCCTTCCAGGGTGCTTATCAGCTCAGCTGTAGCTCCTCGGCTGTGCTGGAGATTTACCTGACTTACCCGCAGTAGAGCCATTGTGGGGAATCAATGTGCGGGTGGTGGCCGGCTAGTCTTTCTTGGCCTGCTTTGACTCACCGGCCTCTGGGGGTGCTTGGCGGACTGCTCCACTCCAAGAAGGCACTCTGCGTACTGCAAGAGTAACCAGCTCGTAGTAGAGTTGCCACCCAGCCCCTTCCAGTGACCTCACGGAGTCGCCACTGACCATAAAAGTCAAGAACCATCCGCCTGGTCCTCCTGTGGTTTTGACATGCCTCCATTGCTCCACACCTAATGTGCGGTTCTGCAGCGGGAGCAGTTGTCGCAGCCTAGCGAGGTCGACTTCTGGACTTCTCAACCAGAACCCTATCCTTTCTGGCCATGGTGCTTCTGATGCTCTGGTTGGAGCAAAAGTCACGCCTTCCAAAACTAGGGGATTCCAGCATTCTAAAAGCCATCTCATGGATGCCTCATCTTGCGCTGTGACCAGGAACCAACCAGGTTCTACCAACCCTGAATTTCGGTATCGGAGCTCTGGGCCTCGTTCCCCCCCTTCGGGTCCGGCCATGGCCCTTAACATCTCCGTTACTATACTGGATCGTATGGTCTCTGCCTCTGCTGGAGTTACGGTTCCCCCTTGTCTGTCTGATGTTACGACAACTTGGTTTTCCCTCCTTACTGGTGCGGGCTCCGTAGCTTGCTGGGTGGCTTTATGTCTCAGCATAGGTGAGACTCCGGCCTTCCCTGCCTGCTTCGTTACTCCTTTTGACCGCTTTTTCTGGGCCTCAGGCGGTGTCTTGTCAGCTCTAGGCCTTTTCACATTTTTGGTCGCTGTCTGGGTGCCTGAGGGACCAGGTTGTCCCTCTGTAACCCTGACCTCTCCCATAGAATGCGTCAGAAGTTTAATGGGCTTTTGTTTGACTGCCGCCATCTCCCTTCTTGCTTCTGGGCCTCTTAACTTATATGTTGGCTTCTTTGTAGGCCTTGAATCTTTGGGCGGTTTGTCCTGGTGACTCCCGGAGGAGTCATCTGAGCTTGCCGCCACTTGATCCTTGGCCTTTTCAGTCGAGGGTTGGGCTGTTGGATATGCCTGGGATGTTTGGCCCTGGCTCTCCCGCAGTTCCCTCTTTGCCACTCTTTCTGCTCTCCTCTTAAGGGTTCTTACCTTTCTCTTTTGCTCCTTTCGCTTCTCTTTGCGAAGGGCCTCTTTTGCTGCCTTGTCCATGGAAGGAACCGCAGTTCCCTCCTCAGACTTGCCGCTAAGTGACCCAAGGAGTTCTTCCTCTCTAGCCAAGCTATCGGCTTCTTCTTCCTTAATGGGGGAAAGGCTTCCTTCCCCCCTAGAGCTAGGGTGCTCCTCTTCATTGGACACGTCTATCATCATCATTTCTATTAAATCTTGTTCCATCTTTGAGGTTTATTTAAGGGGTGTGTTATTTGTTTCTGTATGTTTTGTATTGTGTTTGTGTGAGTGTTTCGTGGGTGTTGGTTTTGGATGAGAGGTCCCCCAGCATCCCCTTCCCACCGGAAAATCGTGGTAGGGCTTATCCCAGTTGGGAGGTCTGGGCCGCCGCTGACGAAGCCCCCGGAAACACGCAGCCGGGCCCTAATCCAGGCACCACCTGGCACTGCTCCGTGTCCCGGGACTTTTCGACGGTTGATAGGGCAGCCCCCTACGTTGTTTAGGCAAGGGTGGGCCCCTGTACTACCCGTCGGCCCGGTGTGTCACCCCGGTTTCTAAGCCAGCTACCACTGCCAGTTCAACCCTACTCTGGGCCCCCGCCTTGATTACCATGGTACGGTAGAATGTGAGGTTCTCTCTCTACCGTGTCTGTGTCGTGTTTGTGCGTGTTTTCGGTGTTCGTGTTAGTGTGTGTGAACAAGTGCAAGCCTGTTGGTCCGCGGTAGGTTTTTAACCCTCCAACCCAAGGTGGTCTTAGAAAACTCGTCCCACCAAGGGCACCCCCTATCCGCCACCTGGGGACGAGCCCGGTTGCGGTTACAGGAGTCCGCCGCGGGGTTATCACCCCTAAGTATTGGCAGATCAAAACCACTGTCATTTTATTTTTATTCCATTTGATTGAAATATGGCAGCCATATTTGTTTCGTGGTGCACGACGTTGCTTGCAGTTTTTTGATGTAAACGTAAATCTTGATATCTCAAGAACGGTTGGTCCTAAAGACATGCGGTAAAAATGATTGTATTGCTCACATGTCGGACTACACTTTTTAATCATAAACATAATATTGATATGACGTATCATAACGAGAACTTCAAAGCCCATAAATACCAAAATAGTAAAATTTCAGATTTAAAATATTTTATACATAGACTACCTCTAACCGTGTACTATTGGTTTCATAATGATCTAGGACAGCAAGGCTAATACAATGTTATTTTTTATTATTTTATCCTATGCATTTACATTGAGAAAAAATTAAAAACTTAGCATCATATTAACCTTGCTGTCCTAGATCATTATGAAATCAATAGTACGTTTAAATAGAAAATCCGCCCTAAGACTTCATTTTTATCTGGATATATGAAATATGCCCCCATAAAAGCGGAAATTTTTATAGAAACTTTAATCTTCGTGATTAAATCACACCCATAAGTAGTAAGCGTCCTGCAAAAGTGTCCTACAAAAATTATGTTTAGATTTAAAAATGTAGTCCGACATGTGAGCAATACAATCATTTTTACCGCATGTCTTTAGGACCAACCGTTTTTGAGATATCAAGATTTACGTTTACATCAAAAAACTGCAAGCAACGTCGTGCACCACGAAACAAATATGGCTGCCATATTTCAATCAAATGGAATAAAAATAAAATGACAGTGGTTTTGATCTACCAATACTTAGGGGTGATAACACAAAAAATTATCTTTTTTCGAAATGATCGAGCGACCAGTACTGCACTACTTCATATGGATTGATCCTAATTGCTATGATGGGGGATGACAGAAAAATGGCCATTAAGTTAATCCGGCAACCTCTATAATATCAAAGTTTAGGTATTTCTCGACTTATATTAACAATCAGAATGAGTCCAACGGGTTTTTTTATACGGAAAGCCTCTGGGCGTCCGGTCTGACGGAAAATCGAAAATTTGTAAAATTGTCGTTTCTCGACCGTGGATTTCGACCAAACCACTGGACCGAATTTAAAGTGTTGGATACTCATCCGACGCAGAATTTAATGCTCTTTAATTCTTGTAATAGTAAAGTTTTCGTTGGAAAGCACCGCTTTGGCGTTATAAGCGAAAAACTAAAAAAGGTCCGAAGATTTCGTGGTTCTATTGATGCCCTCAAGTAAGCTCGAGTCGAGGGACCGTGCAAACCTAGGATACTTATATTTGACCTCAAACGAAGCGATCGAAACGATCTCCCGCTTTCCAACATTTATTTCCACCAACGGATTCTATTTTACTGGCCTAGTAGGTAGGTGCAATGATATCTTGGTGCAATGATAAAACTTCAAGTAGGTAGTTGCAATGGTATATAATTACTGTTGTCACTATGGAGACGGCGTAAACAAGGTTAACTATTTTTCTAGCGGGCTCTAAAAAGTCTTAGAGCCCTAATTTAGCAACTTTCGCTCTAAAAACAGGCCACTAAATAGGTCATAATCGCCCGACCGGACATAATAGTTATTTATGTATTAAGGGCATAATCTATTAGATTATGGCATGAGAGAATGTTTAAAGCCCGACGAAGGAGGGCTTTTAATTTCTCGAGGGCCATTATCTTGATTATGCCCGTGGTACATACAACGTTTTATTTTATTTTGCTTCATGGAAAGGATAATTGCAAGCAATTGCACATTTCATTTTGAAAAAATGTAATAGTTATAATTATTTATTAAAATTGTTAGAACTCTATAGAAACGTTTTCTTTGTATCTTAGCAACTTTATACGCCCTCGGGCTAAAAAAGCCAAATTACGCCCGCAATTGAGTGCCAATAAAGACGATTATCATGTCAAAATAAAATAATAGTTATTTATGTGTTAAGGGCATAATGAAGCTTTTATGGCCAGAAGCGTTATTTCTAGCCCGAGACGTTAGCCGAGGGCTAGGAAAAGGCTGTAGGGCCCTAAAAGCAAGTTATGCCCGCTATACATACACTATTTTATGCACAGATTAAGTTTTTAATGTCAAATCTATTATTGTGTAAAAATATAATTAAATGAGTACGTAGGTACATCAAGCAGCTGTGCGTATACTTATGTGATTATACGAAGTTCGTTACTATAGTTACTATTCCAAAATATTTAATTTCAGTTTATTTTCATTGGTGATAAGTTTACAAATTATATTAAGAACCAATCAAGTTCTACAAAAAACCTTTTGACATTTAATTGACTTTTCGTTATTGCCCGTCTGACCATAAAGAGGCCCTTGGGCTATAAAAAGACGTTTATGCTTAGATGAGTCTTGCAATAATAGTCTAATTATAATGCATCTGTGCATAAAATATAATAAACCAAATTGGAAAAATATTATAAATTGGTCGCTTATGTAACGCCAAAGCATGTCCGTGGTATTTAAATTCGAATAACCATACGAACTCTGATCATATAATTCGATTGGCAATTTCGACGGGAGACGACTTGCCCTCACACATTTTAAAATTTTTTTCAAGTTATGTATGTTGTCAAAACAAAGCGTCATGTTGATGACACGTTGACAATCTTCTACGTGCCGTGCTCTGTTGCAGAGCGTTGGCATTTCCCTCCTATACTTGTGTTGTGCGTGTTCAGTGATCACAAGTATAGGGGACCTACAGCTTAAGGTGGACTCCGAACCACCCCAAGTACATAGTACTTGGATTTTTTATTAATTTCAGGGAAACTTCCTGGGCAAAGTATACCTCGGTGGTTTGCCATTGCCTTCCGAGGGAGATGCGATTTTTAAAAATCCGATGATATATGGGCCGGGTTTCGAACCCGGGTACCTTGGTCGGTAGTCCCGCACGCAACTAACCGAGCCACAATCGCTCTCTCTCTCAATCAACGGTTGCGTTCGTCCGTTCCACCAATCATTTCCGGTGGACACAGAATGAGAGTAGAGTAGATAACAAAGGAACTGTGGTTGTTAAATATTACCGGAAACGTATAAACGCATAAATGCGAACTTACCTTTACGTATTCGGCTGATTTTACACAGTCCAACTTTGAAAGGCGATTGTTGGCCAACCGAAAACGCTATAACAGGAGTTTTTTATTTTGAATCCAACTGTATTTATTTGCCGCAACGTACCGGTTCTGACAGCAGAAACAAAGATTTTTCTAAATATACAAATGTCCTATGCGTTGGCAACGTTGGATCGTTTTCCATCCTAATAATTATGTCAGTCTAATAATGCCTGCTGTGATTTAGAATTTAATAAAACATTCTGCTGTCAACCAGCAACTATTAATGGTTAAAAACTACTAAACAGTTCCCTAGGAATACAGTTTACAAATGCAACCTGCAGTAAATGTACATTTTCCTATTATTAATCAATAGAGAAATAATTAGTTGAATACTTACACAAATTGTTAAGAAATCATAAAGTTTTCTTCATCACAATGTGTTCTACAGGTAAAAATATTTAAAATTTTATGAGTCTAGTATGAAATTTCTTTTTATAGGTACCTACAGCGATGAGAAACTGTGTTTTCAGCTTAATGTACCTCAACTTAAATGTGAATGCATAGAATTTAAAAAGCCCATGCTCATTCACAGTGAAGAAAAACCGTTTAGATGTAATATATGCTATTATAAATGTTCACGGAAGACTCATCTTAAAATACACATGCTCACTCATAGCGGAGAAAAGCCTTTTAAATGTAATATATGCAATTACAGAAGTTCTCAGAAGAGCCATCTTAAAGTACATATGCTCACTCATAGTGGGGAGAAGTCTCTTGCATGTAACTTATGTCCTTATAAATGTTCATTAAGAAGTCATCTTAAAAGACATATGCTCAGTCACAGCGTAGAGAAGTCTTTTGAGTGTAACATATGCGGTTACAAATGTAAAGTTAAAAGCAGTCTTAAAACACACATGCTTACTCACAGTGGAGAGAAACCCTTTCAATGTGATATGTGTGATTACAAGTGTTCAGTGAAAAGCAGTCTTAAGACACACATGGTTATTCATAATGGAGAGAAGCCCTATCAGTGCAACTTATGTGATTACAAATGTTTAGCAATGAACTGCCTTAAAACACACATGTTCACTCACAGTGGAGAGAAACCCTTTAAGTGTAATATATGTGATTACAAAAGTTCATGGAGGAACAACCTTAAGACACATATGCTTAATCATACAGGAAAGCTCTTTCAATGTAAAATATGTAATTACAAGTGTTCAGTAAAGAACAGCCTTAACATGCATATGCTCACTCACAGTGGAGAGAAAGCTTTTAAATGTAATATATGCAATTACAAAGGTTCACAAAAGAGTCACCTTAAGACACACATGCTAACACATAGTAAAGAGACACACTTCCAGTGTGATATGTGTAATTACAAATGTGCAATGAAGGGCAGCCTTAAGAAACACATGCTCATTCATAAGGGCGAGAAGCCTTTCCAATGTAATGTATGTAATTACAAGTGTTATGTGAAGGGCTACCTTAAAATGCATATGCTCATTCACAGAGGAGAGAAACCATTCAATTGTAATATATGCAATTATAAGAGCTCCTGGAAGAACAATCTAAAAATGCATATGCGTAATTGTCATAAGGAGCAATTTCTTCAAAGTAACTTATGCTCTGACAAAAGCAAACTTAAAACACACATTCTCACTCATATCGCAGGGAAGTCATTTAAGTGTAATATATGTAATTATACAAGTTCACAGAAGAGCCATCTTAAGACACACATGTTTACACATAGTGGAGAAACGCCCTTTCAATGTGGTATGTGTGATTACAAATGTTCAGTGAACAGAAGCCTTAAAAGACACATGCTCACTCATAGTGGAGAGAAGCCCTTTGAATGTAAAATGTGCAATTATAAAAGTTCACGTAATGACAACCTTAAAACACACATGCTCACACATAGTGTAAAAACACCCATTCGGTGTGATAAATGTGATTACAAATGTTCATTGAAGAGCAGCTTTAAATCGCATATACTCACTCATAGCGAAGAGAAGCCCTTTGTGTGTAATAATATGCAATTCAAAAAAGAACAACCTTAAAGCACGTGTGCTTATTCATACTGAAGAAACACATTTTTAGTGTAATATATGTGACAATAATTGCTCACAAAGATTGCCTTAACAAGACTCACTTTTATGCTGAAGACAAAAGTCTAGCAATATGCAATCTTTGTTGCTTCTAGAGTGTGGTATGTGGCAGACAGGCTGATGTCCTAGAGATCTAGAGGATTGTATTTCTATAAGATTTACATGGGCCCACAATATTCTAGCCCATCCATCATTCTACATAAATTTACTACGAGACTATTCGTTGTTCATGAATGACACGTATTCATGAGGTACATGCATGTATACTTAAAAAAAGATTAACACATCGTAAGAAACGTTGAAATCTAAAAATTAACATTTATTCAATCAATCAATCAATGCAATTTATTTAGCAAGAATTTGCTATTTACAAATTAATCTTATAAGTATTATAAACTTTTTTTTTTACTTTTTTAAATTGTGAACAGTTATAATGAGCATGCATGCAGACATATTTTTGATCATACACTATTGTTCATATATTAAGACTTGTGAAGTCCACGTTCATCTCTATATTGATGAACAATAGTAAGCTAAATGTTTAACAAGCATTTTATTAAGATAAAAATTAGACATCATTTTTTTTAGATTTTTGTTAAAATACTCATAAATAACATTGCTGGTTATTAAATAAAATATTTGCACAAATGTTTGTTTGTTTGTTTTTGGGTGAGGAATCGGGATGGCGGAGCATCCTTCGTACCTCATGGCACCGATTGCTATGATCATTTGGCCGACCCTACTAGAATTTAGCCGAAACTGGGGGAATTCCACCCCCAGTAGGGATCTTTATCGTGCCAAACATCGCATTGACACGGGACCTACAGTTTTACTTCCTATCCGAAAAGAAGGCATGTTTTAAATTTTTCTCCGCTATGAAAAATTACCAGCTCTGCCGGGGATCGAACCTGCGATCTTTGGATTATGAAGCAAACATGCAAACCACTAATCCACCGAGACTGGCTTTGCACAAATGTCTTTACTTAATAAAATTTATTGGTTTTTTTCTACAAAAAAAAAAAAAACAGTTCAACCCTTTCAACCGAATACAACTTTTCCATTTTTGTATAATTGTTACATCAGCACAAACACATTAAAATAGAGATATCGTAACATACAATATTCAGATTTTAGTCATAGCTTTATTTAAAATTATATTGACACAGTTTGACTGCAGTTCTTAATAGTAATGAATCTTAAATGTAAAAATGTCTCAATTTTAGTGTTTGTGTTTCTATAACAATTAAACAAGACTTAAAAAGAATGCACTATGTGCTAGTATGAAAAAGGAAATGAAAAGAAGGATAGAAGAAAACGGTAAATGGAAAAGTTATAGTCCTTGATTTCAATTCACCGACCAAACTGCTTCTTTGTCGTAGTTTGGTCAAATCTTGGTGATGGTGCTTTCAATTAGATTAAATAGTGAACTTACTGAGGTTCCAGAACATGAATGTTTTCATAATGACAGTTTTAAAATTAACACAAATATAGCAAATGTCGTCAATCTTAATCTTCACACATCTACCACAGTTTTATCTTCCTGTTCGTCAATCCTGATGAACAATTTTTCCAACACAAACCGATTTATTTGTTTTGTTGAACATTTTTTTAATAGAATCGATAATTTCGATGGCTAAGTATGCAATACCCTTGTAGTGTTAAAACATTAATATACTAGCTTGTGCAATGTGAGCGGAAATGAAGTCAATATCATACGAGGACAAAGTTTGAGGCACGAAGCGAGAGGCGGAGTGCCTCAATTTCGGAGTGCAAAAACAATATAAAAGTATTTGAACATTTCGAGGTTAGATTTTTAAGATTGTTTTAAGGTTTTTAATTCAATTTGGTGATTACCTATTAAAAAATAATGGTGAAAATTTGATTGGCATTTAATTATTTTTTAACTGTTATGATACAATAATTTTTAAAGGTACAATTTCTCTACTAACGTCTGAATTATTTATTCTTTGTTCTAAGTCTGAATTATGTTGTACATAATTGGTATATTCAGAAGTTGATGGAATATTTCCAGCCTGTATTTGTATTCCAATAAGTGTTTGTTGTGATTTTGAATGGACTGCACAATTGCATTACCAATTCTTTCTTTTTTATTTAAAGAATGTTCAATATACAGCTTTCCATTACTGGAGTTGATTTCCAACCACTAAAGTTTTTAACTGTCCACCACTCTCATCTACTTGCCGATGCGAGTGGTGGACAGTTAAAAAGTGTTAGTGGCAACTGATTCGTGAAAACAATGTCCAGTAAGCAATTCTGGGTTGGGTAATTTTAGATATTGGGCAATTACTTTCAGCTCATTACCAATTTTGTTAATGCTGACAACTTGTTTAAAACATTTTCCATTTTGGTAACTGACGAAGAATTGATTCATGTCTGAAGGACAAAGTTGTGTATATTTTTTGAAATTTCATAAAACATTCCAGGGATAATAAATGTACGATTGGTTTTTGTTTTTGTATGTACAAGTTTAACTTTTTGCTTTAAAGAAGTGCGTTTAGATTTGTAAGTTCTTGTTGTACATCCACCAAATCCCAAAAATTAATATAACCTACAATTAAAGGATTGGCTAATTATTATCACATCAAAGAAAAGTCAAAAGTTGAACAAGAAGAATATCCAACAATAATTAACGAGTTCATAAAAAGTATGGTGTCAGTATACGATGCACATCAATCGCAAAGAAAGGGCGGTTCAAATTCCTGTCGATAACAGTTTTTTTCTGAACTAGTGTTATAATTTTATAAAATTAAATATTAACTTGTACATGGGTAATCTTCATAGAACTTACCCTTGTGAGCAAAAATTCTTCAAAATTGAGCAAAGAAAGTGTCTTTGAACAGCACTAAAGTTTTATTTTATTTATTTTTTACCGAGATTGGAAACTATAAAAAATGTGGTGGTTGGCCGTTGGAAGAACTAGCATTTTATTATGCAATTCGGGCACAGTACCGTATATTATCCGAACGATTATATAATTATTTTGTGCACATTTCCGCTTGTAGCTTGACTAAAGCACAGTATGAATAACATACAGTAACGTGACTCTCGCAAATAGTTACCATCCACCACACAACAAGCTGACATGTGCCGGCAGCACATAGAAAGCAGTTATACTTCAGACACTCGACCGAGCACATCAAATTACCCAGTCTCGTATAACTCAAATTGTGCAGTGCGAGTGTCCCTATTACGGAATTAACAAACATAGAATCAGGAAACGATGCAGAGATTGTTTTAATTGACAAAGATTACCAAACTTCTGATAAATTAGAAAAAACTTTATTCGATATATATGCGGTTATTTGATAAAAAAATGTTTATCGGTACATACATGCGAAACATGAGTTTGACTTAATTTATTTTATCTGTGGAAATACTTTTTCAACAACACTTCCAAGATATTTGTGTAAATGAAAATGTGGTCAAACGCTTTTATCCATCTTCAAATCATTAATATTTTTACATTCGTGCAATAATTTTAAGTATAATAATAATATAGTATATCATTTACACGCTCGACTGCGAGTGTATTACACTTTAAAAGATGTTAACAGAAATTTTAAATGATCCAAAAGTAGTAAAAAGATAATTGTATTGAGACATAATAAAGCTTTCGTTTTGTAAATGAATATTCAATTATGTACGTTTATTTAAGTTCAGTTAATAACAAACTAATTGTTCAAAGGTGTCAATTAATTTTGTTGATTTAAACAATTCTATTTCGTATTTTATTGAATACGTTACTGGATATTATCTGGCAGCATTTGTAGGCGATGCCGACCGAGAAACTCAGGTGCACTGCTTCGTTTATAGGCGTGATATTCGAAGGTGGATTAAAAATATCAATGGTGCCGCACACAAGTAAACCTACTGATTGTTATATATACTGTGACTAAAGCCGGCCTCGCGCGCTTTGTTTAGAGTACAAACAGCTGATTTGATCGGGTCCCGTCGTGTCTCACGTTCGGTTCAGGTGTTCGCCTATGCCAAAAATCTCAAGTATCGCCAACGTTACAAATGTAAATCGCGTTCTATCATTGGGTAAGTTCGGCGTTGTAACTTTTTTTGCTCCAAACGCTCTATTGTCATAGTTACAATTATTTGCAATAATGGATACTATGGAAACCGAGCTCTTCGAGTTAAATAGATCTGAATGCCGAACTTACCCCTTGAATGGGGCTGTGGCGTTAAGCCGGGACTGGATCCCATTATTCGTGTATTTGACAAACATTCGTCATTCGTGGATATTTGCCAAGTAGTGGGAACGGGTTACTCGTACAAATGCTCGCCACTTGTCCTTTACCGTCGGTTGTCGGTAAATATAACACAAATCAAAGACTTTCATTACTTGGCAAATATATTCCTTAAAATTGCATATCTTCAAGTATAAATGTTTGCCAAATATACATGTAATGGGAGCGGTTACACAAATGCTCACTTGCATATTTGCAGAATTGACAAATGTTTGCGTATTTGCCAAATACACGAGTAATGGGATCCAGGCTTTAGTGTGTAGATAAGGACGGAAAATATTTAAACTTTAGATTCGTATTATTAGGGAAGTTGTGGTGGGATAATCTGAGTCAAAAGTTATGGAGCTTTGCTATTTTGACAAATAAAAATAATTAACGTAGTTTTTCTTCAAGTAATTTTGCGTTTTGCTCAAACGATACCGTTACCGATAACGATACCGATATACGTTTTTAATTAATTCTTAGTCTTTTTAAAGTCAGAGATTAACTCTTGACTGTCTAGTCCAATCTTAAGAATGTGAAAAACTGACGAAAAAACAATTCTTCTAATCAAAAATTTCATTCAACTATACTTTTTTATTACTAAAAATAAAATAATATTACAATGTAAACACTAAAAAATAAAGAAATATCTAGAATATAAATACATTCTACGCTACTAGAGTAGTGAAAAAGTGACGTTGCCTTAAGTTGACATCAGTATTTCGTTTGTTGTTCTGACGAAAACAAATTAATGCAGTAATTGACTTTGACTCAAGTTTTGAGGTTATCTTTGCAAATATATGTATATAAAACAATGGATGAAACGCTATTTATTCAGATTCATTTGAAACAAAAATTTCTGAATTATGTATCTTTTTTATTTAATACAGCAGATTTTGTTTTCGAGATGTAGATTACGAGCGGCCAGTGGTGCTGCATGTAGCTATATAACAGTGGCGTGCGGTCCATGGAAGCAAGGGAAGCAATGCTTCCTTAAGAATTTATTAAAATTAAAAAACAATGCTAACAAAAATAGTTTTATAAAATTATGGTTATCGTTTATTTAAATTTGTAATGTTTAATCAACTTAAAGCTCAATATCAATTCCGTACAGCAAAAAGTATAATTATTTAGAGTACTATTTTAAATTAGGCCCATTAAACTTGCGCGAAAAGGTAATACCGATTCAAATGTGTTGGTTACACTGCATATAAGCACGGATTTTGTTGCTTCCTGCACGTCTTGCTTTCGGTAGCGGGCGAGTCGCGGGTGCGTTGTGGGCTACAGTTAACATCGTATAAGGTCGAGTTATTTTTATTAGCGTACTCCGTGATCAGATGTTTATTATGATTTCGTTATTTGTTCGATTTTTCGTGTTTGTTAAATGTTACTTAAGCAATGTAAATCTGCGAATGAGACTGTATTTTGGAACATTTTATTATTTCAATTTATATAAGTTCGGAATTTTTTAAAGACAAATAAATCTATTTAGTTTGTTCTGTATGCAACATTTAAACTTGCTTTATCGTTATGACTGCAAATTCAGCTGCTTCGGTGGAAGGTTCGAGTACCGTTCAATTTGTAAGGTATTATTATTATTTGATAAAAAATTTCCTTCATACAGTTTCGGAGGAAATTATTGTGAAAGGCAGACCAAAACCAGAACTTTTAAATTTAACAACAAAGATTAAAACCTGCACCAGGTATTTTGCTAAAAAAGACCGGAAAATCGAGCTGCATTATAAATAAATAGTAGTACCTTTTTTAAATAAAGAATAATAGTCAACAAATTCCATAAGTATAAAAGACGTATTATTTTGCTCATTGTGATTAAATCTAAACAATCATAAAAATTTTAAAATGCTTTGTCACAAAAGAACGTTAGCAATAGTTACAAATTTCGTTACAGCACCTTTTATGCTTCAATCATGTCAATCACAGAATTTCTACGATTCAAAGGGGTAAGGGGATTACCAATCATGCTAGAAATATCTTACTAGGTGGGAGTTAATCAGTATTCAAAAGTACGAGATGTGCTAAACAATTACCAATCCGATTAATCATTATAGAGTAAAAGAATACTACTGAAGTGTAAAAATTCTTCCTTAAAAGACTTTTAAGCTTAATAATTATAACACTGTTTTTTATTGTACCTAGGTGTATTAAAATTTAAATCGTGGTTGCTTCCCTAGCCTAAATTCTCACTGCACGCCACTGCTATATAAAGCATTTAAGTTTCCCGCTCGTTTGTCGCAATGCGACGTTGTTATACTTTGCAAGCTATATCAAGCGTTCAATTGACAAATTCTTCATATTAATTTTTGTTTGGCAAAACTATCTTCCTAACGAATTTGAAACTTTAGCGGCATAATCTTAGAACGTTTTTACGTGAAATGTTTTGGTGTCATGTTTTTTGTCATCATTTTTTTATGAAGTTATCATAATACATTTATCAACAACTTACCATTTTCCATAAGATTGCGAAAAATATTTTCAAGGAGAAAAATAGCTTTAAATTTGTATTTTGAAAAAAATTGATAAGTTACCTGTCAGCTGGAATCGAACTTGACGCGGCAGCGACTTTAGTTTATTAGCACCCCGCTGTTATCACGGAGCTACGAAAAACATGAGCGCGCGCGAATTAACTTTTCTTGGCGTCAAAAGATATTTTTAAAAAGTTTGAGACTTTATTTAAAAACATGAAAGACGGAATCTACTTTCAAAAGTAAACATTTTATTGTCGTTAGCTACAATAATATATTTATTCTGATTTAATTACAAAACATGCCAGTTAGAAATATAATATTTTACTGATGTATGTAGAAATAAATTTACTATTTGCTCGTTTTTAAAATATTGAATTTGGTTCAGTAGTTCCCGAGCAATAAGCTTTCAAAGTCAGAGGACTCTAGAAAAAAAATGGATAGTAGGATAATTAACATATGCATTACGTAACATCTAATTCACTAAAAACCGTCAAAAGTATCAAAAAGACAATGATTTAATGATACAAACTTTTACAAATCATTAACCAAAGATCCAAGAACATTCATTTAAAATAAAGTTGTACTTATTTAAATGATTTCTCTATAAAGAAAAAGATCTAAATGTAATTTATTCGGTATTTTCAGGATTTAGTACTTTCTAAACTCATAATATGTGATAAAAAAGAAATAGTTATTTTATATACTTGGAGAGGTTTTAGTGATGATTTTTTAAAAGCACGGGCTAATGCCTATATTCGATCTCCTAATGAGACATACGGTATGTAGATATACACACATATTTTCTTTAGCTCCACAAAAACGTATACCAATTATTACTATATACCCTGAGGCTGTAGCACTAGTTACGTGTATGGTTGATGGTATAAAGAGTGATGTGATCATTTTCAGATTTATGACCTGTAGCCTGCAGATCTTGGAATCTTAAGATTAAGTGAGGTGTAATTGGTATATCAGTAAATGGCAACTGGCTAAAATTTATTTTCCGAGAAACTGGATTAAGTATGATATTACAGTTAATGCATTGATTGTGTACTAATTACACTGTGCTACACATGAAATACACAAGATCTCCTACCTATATAAACGGTTTGATATTGAAGAATAAAGACTTTTCATACTTGCAGAATTTTCCCATCACTTCGAACGTGTCGAACTTTTTTCCCAGCCCCTGAATGTACCTCACCCAGTTTTGATGCCTTGCACTACTCTAATGAGCGAAACTTAGCTGTTTCGTGTTACATATTGGAAGTCTTCTCTACTGTGAAGATAAGAAGTATAGCTTTACGAAAGTTCCAAAATAATGAAAATCGGTACAGAGATGAATGAATTACAGCCCGAAACAGTCACGAAAAAAGTTTTTTTTGGAAATGTTTAAGTTTCAGCGGTTCAAAATGATATTTACTCAACAAATAAAATTTCTTTCTCTTCATTTATTGAAGATACATTTTGTTTCATTTCTAGGAAATTTTTGTTTTTAAAATTGGTTAACAAATGACCGAGTTATGGCCGATAATACGCAAAATAACAATTTCTTTTCATTATTTTAATCTGTCATTATAGTCCAATGTCAACCTGTACATTTTACCTTGCTCAACTCAAACTCAAGTAGTTTTGGTTTTTGGATATGTTTTGTATGTTGGGGCCCTTTATTAGAAGTCGAAGCTTTCGATCATGGCGTTTGCTGATCGTGGGCTGATATACTGAAGAATTGATGGAAATCTCGATCTTTCTTCGGTTTTCGCAGAATATCTCCTAAGCGATGTGTTCTACGATTCCGTTTATTGGTATAGGTCAAGTCAACGCTCGAAGGGAGGTTAGTGTACATGAACTGCTTGGTACGCGTCGCGTACTTATCACATATTGTGCATCGTAAACCTTTGTGCAGGGGAACAATTATCGTCTCATAGTTTGCCTAATTTCCATTATCTTATTTAATACTTACATTTATAGTAGATGTAATTAATCATTCTTCATAGAGTCTTCATCGACAGTTTGGTCATATTTAGTGACGTTTTCGCAGGTCTGCCCACTGCAATGCAGACAAATAGTGGAGCACTTAACGCCTGCTTTTCTGCACCCGCAAGCTGCTTCACATTACCCTTTGCATTTGATGAGTTATAAAAGGTTCCCTGGCACGGGTTCGGCGTCTCTTGTGATAGGTTCAAGACCTCGATGAGTTCTTCACCAACCCCATTCCTCTGGATCCTTTTCAAATCCTAACCACGATTGAACCTGATGTGATGGTAAGTTCGGAAAATATGCTGTCATGCAGAGCTTTCGGTGGGTGGTATTGCTGACAAATTAAATGTCTTCTTTGCCGCGCTCGTGCAGAATTTTTTGTACCTCAGCGAATTTAAGGATTTCTCGTTCTTATCGGCCCCGTATAAGACCATCAAAAAACGCTCTCCAGTGGCAAGTAGAACTTAGGCGTCAACAATTTTCGCTTTAAATAATTGAAGCATTGAATGGAATTCCTCGTGTTTGAGAAGACATTGACCTGTTGGTTTTGCTCACTGGACTCGCAGACATTAGGGTGAACGGACAAGCAGTCGCTGGAGATGTTGGACTTCCGTAGTATCCGAGACTAGCCCGAAGACGGAGGGAGGGCAGTCGTTAGAGGTGTCGGGAAACACTAGGATTCGAGACTAGCTTGTGGGCAGACCACACGGTGTTCAGCCTTAGAACTGGTCGTTGTCTACCCAATCCCAGGCCTGTCTGGGTGACGGATGACGCGATCAGAAGGAAATGTGTGGTAGAGTTATGCCTAGGTGTTTCGGTTCACGTTTCACCGAAGTGTTTCTCGACTATGACTCTAAAACGTTGCGGAGGGAGCTCTGCTAACAAGAGGGTCCGGTGTGGGTGGATTGAATCTCACCAGACGTCAGGGTTTTTTATGGAGCTAAGTATCCCGCTGTCTGACCTAAACGAATGGAGGAGATCTAAGTTAGGTTTATCTCGGTCAGGGAGTTTGCTCGCTGACCTATGAGAAACTGCAAGCTACCAGGTAGCGTTTCGGAGGTGACAGTATGGGGTCCGGCAATTGCTGTCAGTTCCAGCCGTCGGACTTCTAGAAATTGTCTAGAGACCTACACTTAAAGGACGTTGATTCGAAGATACATAGCCTCTCACGTTCAAGACAAGGGAGATCGGGGTGGCAAAACCATTTAAAAACCAAGTCCATCGTATTGCCTACAAAAACGCTTTATACAAATTCTTTGTCGGACCTACGGTTGCAGAGATAGTTAATTTCAAAACAACACTTCATCCCTTCTTTTTCCCATTGTTTTTTTCTCACAACTTTTTCATTTTTTATATTACGCAAAAAACTTTGAAATAAAAGTTGTAGACAATCGTATTGCCGACAAAAATGCTTCATACAAATTTTTTGTCGGACCTACGGTTACAGAGATAATTCCAAAACAACACCTTATCCCTTCTTTTTAAAATGGCGGAAAAAGCTCATATGAATTTGAGGTCGAAAACTTCAAGTTAAGCTTTTCTAGACCCCCCTGCATATTTGAAATAAAAGATCTCATGTACTTCCATTTTCCATTTCAAATGTTTAGTTTGACTAGACTATAAAGCTTCTTATCTTCAGCAGAGAAAAGATTTCCAAAATGTCACAATAAATGGCTCAGTTTTGGTCATTAGAGTAGTGCAAGTCGCCAAAACTGGCTGAGGTACATTCAGGGGGTTAGGAAAAAAACTCGAAATGATGGGAAAATTCTGCGCGTATGAAAAGTCTTTATTCTTCAGTATCAAACCGTTTATATAGGTAGGTGGTCTTGTGTATTTATTTTTTTTATTTGTAGCACAGTGTTGTTTTAAAATTTTGTTTAACCTGGTAGGTATAATTAATATAACTTATTTTAAACGATATGTTTTTATTTTAAAACTGTATTTATAGTAAATCTTTAATTCAATTATTACCATTTTCCATTACTAGAAACATTGTGTAATATTTCTGACAATACAAAACGAATGAAAATTAATAGCTAAAGGTACAACCATCATAACAACTCTGCGTTTAGTTTCAAAAACATTAGAAAAACAGACAAGACGATAAATGGTTTTCATTTTTCTTCATTCAAATGACATGACAGGCCAAAAGCATAATTAAACAGCTCTAATAGACTTTCATTAATAATTGAAGAAAATTGGCCCGGCTACGACTGCCGATTACAAAATTATACGTTGTCACCATTCGAGCAGATGAGAACGCAAAATTACAGCCCGCATGTTAAATAAAAATAGATGCCACTTGGTTTTGTTTGTTTTCAGCGAAACCACGCACCAAAAACACAAACTGTCTTTTTCTCTTATTTAAGAAAGACTAAAATCAAAAGTAATGAACATTACTCTACTTTGTATTTTGATGGTTTTTCACATGGTATATGAAGTTTATACAAACAAACAATATCAACACTTACATCCAACAATCGAGACGAACAAGATTGTATTTAATATTTCATCTCAATATCCTGATTATGATATTATAATTCATTATGATAACACAACCATTAAAGAAATATTTTTACTCATGGAAGAAATTCACAGTTTTCTCCAAGCTGTACTCTTATTAAATTATGACGTAGCAAATCGTTACAATCGTCCCGTTGGCTACAAATTTCTGAACATCGTTTTTCTTGCTGATATTTTTCGATTTGGGCAGTTTTCAGATGTCTTATTTAATTTAGAATTTATTGACGTAATTTTTTTGTTAAGTCAAGAAACTATTCACAAAAGAACTAGACCAGATCATAATACAAAAAGTATACATTTTTGGCATCAAAAAGGTTTTGAAAAAGCCGGGAGTATATTTGTATTAGATCTTACAACTAATGATTTGTACTATGAATGTTTTTACTGCGGTCATTTGAATGGAGTTTTGACTAAAATCTCCACTGGAGAAAGAATTCCTCCCATTAGAAGATATTTAAATGACTTCACTAATTTCCACGGGCAAATCTTTAAAATTGGATACATGGCGTATTTACCATTCTTTTGGTGTCAGTAAGTATAGTTCATGCAGTTAAATATCTATTTTGTTTCTAAACTAAGAACTTTTAGAAAATCGGCAGAATCGAATTGCGAAGATGTTTCTGGCCCAGAAGGACAGCTGCTTAAAATTTTGAGTAAAACATTAAACTTTCGTTATTCTTTGGATAACTTTGATGACCTACATGGTGGAGAATGGAAAGCGATGGTGGAAGCGGTAATGTTGTGTAGATTATATAGATATAGTTGTAAAGATAACACAAGGAAAATAGAATATAACTGATGTCTAATCATGACACTCTAAGGGTTGTCCCGCTTCTAGAAAGATAGAAATTCTCGATCACTAGTAGTCGGGGGGGGGGGGTGCATCTCAAAAACGCTTATTTAAGGGGGCGTTATTGGCGCAAAATATATACCTCACGTTTTAATAATCGTTTTTTAGCAAGATAACATTTGATGTCGATTGCTAAACTGTTAAGGTAGTGTGGATCATAGTTTGTAAGGAGTAGATATATAAAATAAATTTTATAATCGTAGTCGAACATCGCCAATCTTGTAGAATTAACGTTTTCTAAAAAATAACCAAACTAAACATAATGCAATCATTATAACACTGTTTATTAGCAAAATCTATGACAATGGATAAAATGTTTTTGCTAAACTTAAAATATTTTGAAAGTTCACGCATGTCTGGCAACACTGTGAGCAGAGAACTGCGATGCGATCAAATAATGTTTCTATTTACATTTTGAAATTTTAGTTTAAAAAAAATTAATTCGGTTTTGCGGACCATCTTTAGGTGTTTCTAGTTTCTAAAGCTTCCTATTATTAACACTGGCAGCGATAACGCGCCCTTAACTAGTTCGTTCGAAGTCGGTGGCACACGCGTTTTGAAAGCTGTTTTTTATGTGAATTTACCTGCTAAATCCGGAGGGCGCCCGTGGATTTGGAATTGCCTTGACCCTTAAAAAGTTATTTTTTACGTAAAATTTCGAAAAATCTTTTATTACGAAATATTCTCCCAGAGTTGTAGATTGTAACGTACTACTTAAAATTTAGTTTTATTAGGTCCTATCCTCACGACGCTACACGATCAACACGATATTCAAGTGACATGTTGAGTCGATGTTGCCACTATATATTTTAATAGGAGATTGCACACGACACGGTAGCAGCAAGATATCCAGGCTACATGTTGCTCGTCAACATTTTCAATCAGTAGCCGCGCGACATTTGTAGCGTAGTTTACTTTATTTTTTGGTTTATTTTTTCCTAAAACTCCCAATTTGTGCAAAAATGGCAACACAAGAACGCGGCATCAATTTAAAAATTGCACTGGAGATTGAAAAATACCAATGTCTATTTAATTTTAAAATAGCAGAATATACCCGGAAAGATTTAACCGAGAAGGTGTGAAATGAAGTTGCGAAAAAAATTAATTTGTCAGGTATGGATGCACCCAACACCTTCGTCTTTTCCGTCGATTTCGTAAATACACGTACATTAAAAATCCTCTTCCTCTTCACTGGAAAAGGGCTCTCCTTCACTACTATCCATTTTTTTTTCTAGAGTCCTCTGACTTTGAAAGCCTATTGCTCGGGAACTACTGAACCGAATTAAGTATTTTAAAAACGAGCAGATAATGAATTCATTTCTACATATTACAGTAAAATATTATATTTCTCACTGGTATACCTTTGTTTTATCGGACGATATGCAATAAAAGGTACCCCTTTTTTGAGACAATTTCATTGAAAGTAAGTTCACTAATTTTTTTCTCAGAAAGTATATGTCATATATCTATGAGATTTTTGTATAGGTTAGAAAGAAACCTTGTGGTACTTATGCTACTAATTTTCAGACAAAAAAGCGTTTTATTCAAGATTTATGTGAAGAAATAGCAAAATATGCGTTCTTGTTTATTAATAGAGATAGCGTAAAATTTTTTTCGCTAAATCAACACTTTTCATGTGTAGACATTATTGTTTTCAAAAAAATGTTCCTAATTTTAATAATAAAAATGCGGAAACAAAAAAACGATTTTTGATGGCAAGCGGTTTCGACAGAAAACGTTTTTTTTTTTGTTATTGCACTTTTATTGTTAAAATTCGAAACATTTTTTTAAAGAAGATAATGTATACATATGAAAACTGTTAATTTAGCGAAAAAAATTTGACGCTATCTCCATTAATAAACAAGAACGCATAGTTCGCTATTTTTTCATATATATCTTAAATGAAACACTTTTTTGTCCGAAAATTAATAGGATAACAACCACAAGGTTTCTTTCTAACCCCTACAAAAATCTCATAGATATATGAGATATATTTTCTGAGAAAAAAAAATTTAAATCACTCTCAATGAAATTGTCCCTAAAAATGGGTACCTTTTATTATGTATCGTCCGATAAAAATAAAAGTATACCAGTTAGACATATGATATTTTACTGTTACATGTAGAAATAAATTTACTATTTGCTCGTTTTTAAAATATTTAATTTGGTTCAGTAGTTTTCGAGCAATACGGTATCAAAGTCAGAGGACTCTAGAAAAAAAATGGATAGTAGACATCTAGACTATTATTATTATGACTGACCATTTTTATCGTACGCGTGTCGCGTCTTGTAAATACATATAGGTGTTGGATATATTTGTTTTTGTAGTATCGTCTGCATATCGTGTTGATGTCATGTAGCGTCATGAGGATAGGGCCTAAAACAAAGTCTGAGAAAATTACTATTTTGTTAAACTATGGGTAATTCCATGTCAAGTGATCCAATGAGTTGTAACTCACCCTTCTTGATTTATTTCAAATTTGGCACAACTGTTATACTCCTAACGATAAGTAAAAATCTAAAATATTATATTTTTAACTCAAGTGGTTCTTGAGTTGTGCCCTTCTAAAGTGTAAACAAATGAGTGATTTTGAGCATGTTGGCGTTTACGTTTTCCTTTATAACTTTTGATAGAAATAAGATAAAGGAATGAAACAAAACTGTTTTAAAGCCCATCATTTGGGCTTTGAGATGATGGGTTGCATGGCATACTTTTTTATGAAAAAATAATTTATAGTGCGCCCCTGAAATCTTTGACATTGAATTTCTCAGACAACATATGATTAAGAATTCTGAGAAAAATTGGACACAGCCCAAGCAGCATTTTTAGTCATCGCTACGTACCAGCAACTACCGGTGGAACTATTAAGTTTTTGCCAGTAGTCACAAGCATGTAATTGCTACGGTTTTGTTACGTGCCTGGAACCAAAATGGGGAACAATTTTTGGGTAGCAGGTACGTAGCGGCGTAGTAATTGCTACTTTCGTGGAACTTCTTTTCTCTTTGACACATCGTGTCGCGTGATTGCTCTCTCTTGCTCTTGCAACTTAACAATTATTCTATCATTTTCTATACTATATAATGCTGGATCGTGTCACAAAATGAATTACCAGTTTATTTGTAATACGTACTTAATACAAAGAGCGATGAAATGTTTGATTATTTTGTCATCCCAGTAGACCAAGATTATAAACCATTGCAACTTTTCTGTTAAATATGATGATGATAAATCGAAAAATAACAACGCGCCTTCTTTAAATATATTTTTTAGTAAAAAAATGTCTAATAAAATATGATAAATATACACGAAATACTTATAAGTTGATACACATGATAGAAACCATTTTTATATTATTCCTGTTATGTTCTTTTATGTGTTTAAATAAAAGATACTCAATTATTGTCATTAATTAACTTTATTAATATTGAGTGAGCAGGGCGAATTACATACACAATGCATAGAGTGTAGAAGACATGTATTCTCCAAGCCGACTCAAGTGTTACTGATGCTCGCCCAGAGGACGGGCCAGAATTGGTTAGTTACATCACTTCAAATAAATGTTGCCAACTTCAACCTACACAGAGAGAAATACTTCATAAGAGCTTTGCACAATATTGTTCAAAACGGTGTTGGTTAAATTTATATTATAATTGTAGAATCGTATTGTCCAGCGTTGTGTAGGTTTTCGTTACTGAATTGTCTAACAGGAACGTACGACAATTATTTAACAGTCAGATTTAGTTCTGCATTCTTTGGAACAATGTTGTAGAGGATAAGCTAGCATATTATGTTGAAGTATAATTGTAAAAAATGTTTAGAAAAATACAATATTTTGTTTGAATGAAATCATAATCCAGTGTTCAAACTGCTTGCTACTAATTATTGTGTTTCGCAAAGTTTATGGATGACATCTTATAGATGTCACCACCTGTAATTGTCGCTATTAATGTAAATTCGAGAATTATATATAAAAAGGCGACAGCAAAAGGAAATTTTAGTGTTATACCTATATATACTATACATTGTATAGTTATATACATATTAGTTACATATATTTTAATATATGTAAAAATATATATTTTATTTGTGATACCTAACCTTCTGTATAGAATATTTGTGACAGAGTATTGCACAATTTGTATAAATGTGAACAAGTAATTGTGTTAAATACTATTAAGCAATTGTGGAACAACTAGCTCAACAATTGTACAATTTTGTATAAAATTGTATGCAACAACATTACACATTCTGTTTTAATAAGTAACAGAATTTGTTATGGAAACTTATAGACAACTATTCATTTGATTCTACAAAATTACTATTGACTTCCACAAAATGTTATATTTGAGTTTATACACATCCTTACATACATATACATTATATACATTATATTATTTTCATATATTAGTACGCAAAGTTATCGTTTCATGTCTATATGGTGTAAAGCAATAACAACACATATGTAGAAACAGTTTACAAGGTAGTAGATATAACGAAAAAGGCTAAAATCTGTTCAAAACTACGTTATGTCTAGAAACTAGAAAATTAGAGAATTGTAGCATACGCTTGTTAAAGAACCGGTAACAACTCATTACTATAGATACGATGAATATCCTACAAGAATATATAGTATATTATTACATATCTGCGTATTTCGAAGCTATTGAAAATGTATGATATATTGTAAAATAACGTTTAAATATGGCGACGAACTTATTTCTTTTAAACTGACGACAATTCATCATACAAAACATACTGTATTTATGTATTCCCTTTCTCTGCTGATATGTTTTCTACAGTGTGTTTTTAAATATTATACCCCGTTCTCTCAAGAATGCATAAAATTCTCGTAATATCTGTTTATTATTTTACTTAGCACATATAACCTACTAAGTATGTCCTAATGGTAAAACTGTAATCGACGAGATCTAATATCATAGTAATATTATAACAGATTAGGTGACCTAACAAACTCTTTAAAGAAATGTTTATTTACATGTATGAGATAGTATTTAACATAATGTCCTTACATACTGGGTTACGATAGAGAGGGATAATCATACGAGTTGCTGAAATGTATGATATATTGTAAAATAACGTTTAAATAAGAGTTTACTTTAGATGCTACGAATATCTATATGGTGTATAAACAATAAGAACGTATATGTAGAAATCGCTTACAAGGGTAGTAGATATAACGAAAAGGGTAAAAATCTGTTCAAAATTACATTACGTCTAGAAAACTATAAAATAATTTGATAATTGTAGCATACGCATGTTAAATGTACCTATTCTTTCACCTCGTCTGTAGTAGATATAATGAAAAAGGATAAAAATCTGTAGTATAGGGTTTATGCTTATACTCAGGCTCGTAATCGTATGTAGCGTATCGATGCTTACATAGTATAATTATTTTCTCAACGTAGGATATATCGATATTTTTCTAGTTTGATTAAATCCTATAAGTTATATTTATTTCACCCTTTTTTATTCTGTTAAGACGTTTATAATAATCATAGGGAGCCTGGTATGGGCATAAACCGATTGCACCTATTCTTTCACCTCGTCATTAGTTAGACTCGAACTTTATGATTTCATATATGAAGAATACGTTTAGTGATGAATACTCTGTGTTCTAGAATACTTGTATAGAGGCTAGGAAGCTTGATTTGATTGATTGATTGAATACTACAATCTTGATCACGTGGTTGGAGTGTACTGATACCTCGATTGTGTGCATAGAAGTATAATGAGTACCCGTTATCGTTATATTCAAATTAGTTGAATATATGTAGTACAACTTTATAGATTCTAGAAAGTTCCTATCAATATTAGAACAATGAATGTAGACCGATGTGTGTGTTATATAATACCGATTCTGGCATATACGAACTTAGGAGCTAGCTGCTGACTCCAATGACTACAATTTGACTACCTAAATTAGACCTTAGTCTAAGAATAATCATGTGTTTTATCGTTATCTTATGATATCAGGAATGCAATACTTCTATTAATCTTTAGTTTAGCGTAGATATAAATCTCTTTGTATAGCTCAATAAATGATAGTTATAGGGCTGTATTGACTTATATAACATTTCTCTCATATATGAATATTTTAGTTCAGAGAGCATTTACAAACAATGTACAATTTATACAAAGCAGTAATTAAGAACAGGGTAAGATAATTCGTATGATCTATTAAATTTAAAATAGTAATCTGCTGTTCAGCTTGATTTAATTTTCGTAAATGTCTAAATATTACAAACATACAAACAAAATAGACTTAAGTAAGAAACAAAACGTATACATTACATATCTAAAATTGTACAACATATTGATAGGGTAGGTGAATTGCAGGCATTTAGCAGGCCCGTGTTTCTAGCTGTGGGTCCATAGGCTAGAAGAAGAATCAGAAAAAAGTATTAGGCAATGTTCATTGAATACCTGTTACATTTCATACCTTATTCGTTTCGATAAACATACAGTCAGCATACGGTTGATATCTTTCTGTCTTTACTTTACCTAGGTAAACCAATCCTAGAGACAGAGTTTTATTCGCTATCTTTTAGTTGAGATCGATCACTTTACCTTCAGTAAGTTTGTCGGCGAATCTTTTGGGTAGATATGTTATATGTTTTTCAGCGACAATGAACACAGCTCTGCGTCCGTCCCTGCAGGTGATAATTTTGACCTCTGATATCTCTGCTACTTCCTTCACGTTGTATTCGTGCAATTTCTTGACGGGTTTTGCTGTTGCGGCTGATTGGTTCAATTCGTTTAAAAATTCCATTTCTTACTGTAAGCAATCGTAAAACATTTACATATCAGGCACTTTTAAAATATAAGCAAATGAAGATAAAACATACCTGCTTGATATATTTCAAATAAATTTGCAGGATATAGAATTATCAAACGCTGATAATTTCGCGTCTTCGACTTCCTTGATACAGTAACCTGTTGGAATAAAAAACTATGTGGGTTTCACGCAGATAGAAACTACAGTCAGTCTATAACAAATTTCAAAATGATTAGTTTTCATAAAATAATTAAAAATAAAAGCAACTTACTCAATGAATTTCAGATAAGGAAAATTAATATTAGTAGGTATTGGGCCACCTGGCCCAGACAGAAATTGACATGCCATGTGGCATGCCAATGGCATGGCTCCTCCCCTCGCCTGTGATTGGCTACCCCCACTCCTGTAGCTCCTCCCCTTGTTTCTGATTGGTCGCCGCCATCTTGGATTTCCCCGCCTACTTCTCTCTGATTGGTTAACCCCCACCCCTGTAGCTCCTCCCTTGCTTCTGATTGGATGAAGGCAGCCATTTTGGAACGTCTGGCTCCATTCTACCACGCCCTGGCGCCAGGCTACCACGCCCGCCGCCGCCGCCATTACGGGTATCTGTATTACCGGCAAACTGAGTGCTACCAATAGAGGGCGTAATGCTACAATTAGTGTGTATTGCTAAGAGAGGGCGTCATGAAGGGATCTGTATTATCGATGCGTTGTGTACTACTACTAGGTGGCGTGTCATGAAGAAGAAGAAGAAATCTGTATTACTACTACTACTACAGAGAGGCAACCATTTTATATCACAGCATCTTGCGTGCGCGCGCGCGCGCTAAATTTGAATCGGTCAATTTTAAATATTTGTCATTTTTGCATATGTCATTTTTAAATCTGTCAATTTTACTGCTGTCGTTTTTACATCTGTCATTTTAAATCTGTCAATTTTGCTTCTGTCATTTTAAATTTGTCATTTTTGCATCTGTCATTTAAATCTGTCATTTTGAATTTGTCATTTCTGCTACGTTCTCTATGTTTGCGTTAACAAATTATCATAGGTACATATAAGTGTATATTATACATGTTCCCACTGCATGTTACGTTTCAATTGAAATTAATTCAATTAGAAATCGCTCGTGAGACTTCTCATTCGTTAACATTGATAGTATACGCATTATTATTAATTTAGATTGAACAATAATAAATATATAGATGCATTATTTTATACGGTGCCCTTTTTATAGCGTCGAGTCTGCTTAAAAAGACTTATTGTTCTTTCGTTTAAAATTTAACAACTAACTAAGACGGTGTTGTACTTATTGAAGCTACATTACTACTACTATTACTTAAGAGTTAAAATATGGTACTATACAAATATTTCACTTAAAGGTTTTCGTATATGTAACAACTGTATCTTATTTCTCATACATGTATACTCGTTACTTAAGTAGACAGCGTAACAATTTGATATAAAGAGGTACATAGAATGATACGTATAGAACATTAATCTTTTTTTTTTTTTTTTGTTATTCTATGACACTCTTCTCAACAATTGAACAATTTAACAACTAACTATTACTCCTACATAAGTAATGGAACAATTATATACATTAATAATGATAATTATCTTTAAAATATTATCCTTCAGACGTTGTTGTACTTATTGAAGTTACATTACTACTATTACTATTACTTAAGAGTTAAAATATGGTACTATACAAATATTTTACTTAAAGGTTTTCGTATAGGTAACAACTGTATCCTACTTCTCATACATGTATGTATACTCGTTACTTAAGTATACAGGGTAACAATTTGATATAATGAAGTACATAGAATAATACGTATAGAAATTATACATGCTCATTTCAAAACTAGATTGCGGTAAAATTTACCAGACAAAATCAGCAAAATGTAACAGTTGCTTACTTTGTTTCTTTTAACATGTGTTGTTATTGATCAGACTTCACTAAAAAATGGTTATGTATTAATTGTAAATGCTAATAAGGCGGTCAAAGGTGGCCTGATAATGTATTAACAAATTATCATAGGTACATATAAGTGTATATTATACATGTTCCCAATGCATGTTACGTTTCAATTGAAATTAATTCTATTAGAAATCACTCGTGAGACTTCTCATTCGTTAACATTGATAGTATACGCATTATTATTAATTTAGATTGAACAACAATAAATATATAGATACATTATTTTATATGGTGCCCTTTTTATAGCGTCGAATCTGCTTAAAAAGACTTATTGTTCTTTCGTTTAAATATTTAGGTGAATTTTAAAAGAAAACACAAAACGTCTACCTGCAGGAACAGATTTAGAAATTTATTATCTACCGGATGGAATACACCCTATTTTTATGGTTTGGTTGTTCAATGCTGTCACCAATATATATTTCTTGAAAAACGCTATCTGATCGACCTATCTACCGCAAAAATCCTACCTTTTTGTTCGATTATAGCTGTAGATTTCATTATATATATATATATATAATACTGCATGTACGAGCTCTATAATATTTACCATTATTATTATTTAATCTGCCTGAGAATAAAAAACTTTTTAATCTATCTGTGAGCGGTTTCCGTGAATTTTATTTTTTTTTTTGTAAACCGTTATAAAAATTTAACAGGGGTAGAACTCGTATTTATTGTGTATTTCATTTAATTATTATTATGCAGTCGTATTTAAGTGAATCTGTCTTCTCGACATGATAGAACAAACAAAAGGCTTTAAATCAAGACACACAGTCGCATTTTTTTTTTCACAGAAATTTATTACCTACGAATACACCCCTAATTTTTATGTTGGTCGCTGACAGTGATAGGAAACGCTCACTCTGTTGTTCTATTGACAGGGTCATAAAACTCAACAGCGACAATAAAGCCACGATTTTTTTTTGTTCGTTCGTCGTCGTCGTCGTATACATTTGAAGGAAATCTTTTGTCAGAACTCATAAAATAGCATTTAACAATCCTCGTTAATAACAGCACCTACTGATTCTATTTGTATGCCCTATAGATTATAATCTATAATGGTAAAAATTCTTTCCTCGAGTAGATAGATCTACCAGATAAGTGCTCGAGAAACATCATAATTAAACTGAGGTGTCCGTTTTACTTTATTACGTAAAATAGACTATACATTTTCGTTCTTATCATTTCTCTATAGATCTGTAAATCGAAAAATGCATAAACTATGATAGGCTTAATTATTTTTTGCAATAGCTTAGGGTCCCAACCAATCCTAGTTAAACAAAACCAACGTTAACACCCTTTTTTGTATTTTAAAATAACATGTTTAGGGGTGGGACTGTATATTTCGTTTTACATAAATACAGAGGTTACTGCATGTTGACGAGTATTAAATAAAAGTTTCATAACGTTACCACTACTGACAACTTTTATAAAATATTTTTAAAATGGGTAAGTTGTTTTTCTTTGATTACAAGTACTTAGTTATATTTAAAATTGTAAATTTTGCAGCAAATGTGTCGATAGCCGTCCGCGCATGGTGCAGAACAATATTACGAAGATTGTACGCTAGCACTACACACAGGGGCGTCGTAAGTAGACTTTTTTAATTTATCTATAAACAACATACTAAAACGATGTTAATATTTCAGTTTCTGATCCATTGTATGGGGGTTGGTACCCCTCTCCCCAGCTATCCGGCGGCTGTCGCAACCAAGGTAGCAGCGGGGCATTTGGAAGTAGGCGATACTACGGTCCTTGTCGAGGTGTACGTACGACTCGATCATAGGGAGGCCTGGATTATTTATGTATGATTTATTATTCTATATATGGCGGTGTAAATATATGTATCTTTTTTTTTTTTTTTCAGGAGACATATCAGTTTGTTAGCAATAGTTTGTAATAATAAATACATTAAACGCTATCTGTCTTTTTTTTTTTAAATTAGTATCCATTCTCTCTCTCTCTTTTACAGTGAAAAATAGTTGAAAAACCTTCTCAATAAAGCTTCTTTTTCATTTCATATTTGAAACTATTTACTAGAAAGCTGGTAATTATGAAATTTGGTTTTTTAATAAATTAAACTGTCAGTGTGGGGATTATATACAGATCTGAAATTTGATACAAATATTAATAATAAAGACAAAGGTGTACATTAGAATTTTACAAGCCCTTAAAGAACGCAATATTAATTACAGAGATGCGTGGGTCGGGTGTCTTAAGCTATTTACATATGTTACACTCATAAATATTGCGAAAATGTTAACGACACTACCACGTTAATATATACTAAAGCTATTCGACGACAGTTACTACATACTTTTTGAATGTTAGCAAGAGGCGATATCGATTGTAAACTTTATTTAATACAAATGGAATTATTGCGTATTACGAGCCACGATTAAAGGTGTCTCTAACTAAAGTTTCGTTTAAAATCAACAAGAATAAAGATAGCTTTATCTAATTTAATAAGTGGGAAAAGATTAGAATTGGTCACCATGGTAATTAAACATGTTGTTAATTTAACAGAGAGATGCGAATACGGCCTATCGTGTTTAGAAAGATCCAATTGAAAAAATATATTTGATCTTATAAGTTATCCATAAATATGTTAGTTAACAGAAATAAACCGTCTTTTTGTAAATAAAGTTTATTATTACAAGTAAAATAATTTTCGCTGATACAAAGATCAAATATATTTTTTCAATTGGATCTTTCTAAACACGATAAGCCGTATTCGCTTCTCTCTGTTAAATTAACAGCATGTTTAATTACCATGGTGACCAATTCTAATCTTTTCCCACCTATTAAAATTAGATAAAGCTATCTTTATTCTTGTTGATTTTAAACGAAACTTTAGTTAGAGACATCTTTAATCGTGGCTCGTAATACGGCCCATATTATTTTTTGGTTTCGAAATTCAAACAACTGAAAGTTGATAATTGAAAATACTCCATGAGAAATCAAGTCGTTCTTGACATTGAATCCATATATCCTAATTCTTATCTTATATAACCTATTATTATATAGGTACTCTGTGATAACCATAGTAATATCTGGGTAAAATCCAGCCATTATTTTAAAGGTTTAATTTTCATTGCAGTCAATTTCGACACTTTGAGTTTTTTTAACATTTTTATCAGGGGGTGGTATCTCTTTAAATGTGCTCTGTCAAAGAGTTTGAGAATTATCGCCCCTTCTATGCAATAAACATTTGAGAGCATCGTTTAAAGATTTCTATCTTACAGACCATCGTTAGACAAGAGTAACAAAATTGTCAGAAAGGTATTTTGTTTTCACAGTTGTTATCTGCTAATCAGCTTTAAAAAAAGGCCAGTTATACATATAGCTTATTTACGTAATCGAGTGTTCTATTGTATTAGAATTTATAGACATGACAAATTTTCCCTCATAAACTAAGAACAGCTCTTAATAAATATAAACTGTTGACCCAGGGCAGGGGAATAAAAATTATCTATGTTGAGATCTACATTTTAAACATCAGTAAATTAATAGGCAGGTGTTCTCGTGGGAACTTGATTTTTACCCCAACTCTCAGGTCTATCAAAGGTATGCTGCGCATCACCAATGATAACCCTATGGGATATTACGCAAGATCTTGTAGTTTGGTAACGTAACCAGGGGAGGGGGCTTGTTCACTGTTTGGCTATAAAAACCCAAACTCGTAGCAATACCTGCTATATAGATGCTCGACTACAGTTCAAGAGCTTCATTACGTTTAATGGTAGTAAAATAAAACTCTGAGTGTGTGAGTGTGTGTGTGTGTGTTGGTACCTGTCTAAATCAGCAACTTTAGCCAACCATAAGGTAGGATTTTTCTCTTATTTTTTGTAATGATTCATTTGTACTAAATTTACGCGTTGATGTTGTTTTAAGAGAGAAAAAAAAACATCATGTCGCTATTATCATTAAACGAGTTCGAAGACGGTCACAATCTAAATGAGTTACAATTACAACAACAGTTTCGACAGTGTATCTTAGACGCAGGAGTCAGCATACCTATTTCAGTAGCAGCGCTTATTTGTTATGAATATGACCATCTGCTATCTAGCGGGGAGCTGCTGTCTGATTCACGTCGTTATACATCGGCCCCTGTTCAAATACAGAGCAGTGACAGTGAAGAACACATGATCAGTGCGTGTAATCAGCTTTTACGGGAGGTAGAAACAATAAATAGACGTTTAGGAGTGAACTGTATCACATTTGTTAAATTTATTCGTTTATAAGTTGATAGGGGCTACTTCTACATTCTACTATGAACCATATTATTATTATTGACATATCATTGTTCTCTAAGACTATAGTATATACATCGTTTTGTTATATGAAAAACTTACATTATCTTATATCCTAACCTAAATATTACATTGTACAACTATTGGCAGGTATGCTATAGTGTCTCAAGGTAGAGTATCATATGAGCCCGGTATAATATAGCTCTTATCGTCGTGAGGGCTTAGCGCGATTATATACATCATTTTGTTATATGAAAAACTTAACATTAACTTATATCTAAACTTAAGTATTATTTTATACAACCCTGTTTATCCGGTATGCGATAGTACCCTACGGTAGAGTGTCATGCGAGCCCGGTATAATATAGCGCTTATCGTCGTGAGGACTTAGCGCGATTTTGGTTTGAGAGATAGTTGCAACATTATGTTTATTGGCTCTGAATAATTTTTGCTGTACAGATGTTTCTTTGCCATCTGATAAACAACTCGCATAGTCATCAAATGTGATGATGTTTTTACTATATGTTTCTTAACACCCTTCGCGCTTCGATAGTGTTTTTCACTATGTGTTTTTAATACCCTTTTTTTTTTGCCTTCTTAACTGTTCGTTTATTCGCCAGAACCCGCTGAATGTTTACGGATATATTATTTAATTTTTCAAATTTGTTAATATCCTTTAACTTAATAGGAAATTCCAACTCGTTAAAATGTAGTTCATTCTCATATATTATGTGATATGATTTTGACTATATGTTTCTTGATAACCCTTCGCCCTCTTAACTATTCTTTTATTCTCAAGAACCTGTTTTACCTCGCACCACTTTAGGAATTCTTTACGAGCTTTTGGTTTCATGGTATCAATACTGTAGAACTTGACATGCGGAAGAGGGCCAATGTAGTTAGCGTTAGAATACTCCACAATTTTGATCGGAATTTTGAATGTTTATTACAGCTTTCTTCTGATGGATAGGATCCGGAAGTGGTCTTCTTGTAATCAGAGCTATTATCAACATAGGCCTTCCCTACGATCAAAGCCCTGGGTAGACATAGATTGTCAGTATTCTTGATAGCTACAATCCCTCTACGCTTGCTGCACTCTTCGGCGAAGGTACTGCGGGCTGAACATTCGACGCTCCGGGTATGCAAACCATATTATCGCTATAACAAATTCGGGCCTTGTCGCCGAAACGACGTCGAACAGTCCTGTATGAAAGCCTTCGGTTCGATATGCTTGGTTTTAGTTATTACAGCAGTTCGCATGCGTCCCTTAAATGCTGATTTCATATCGGCCCACTTCACGCGATCGCAAACTGTCTCTTTTCGCTGACTATTACTTACACCTACAGTTTTAAGGTTTTAATAATCTCCCTATATGATCTCGCTTGGGCCAGGCGGGTTGATAGATGATTCTTAACCCCTATAGATGTTTCTTTTTCCAGTACTCTATTGATTCTCCATATAGCCGAGGTGACATCTTATAACATAATCCGAAACCCGTTTGGGAACTCTCCTATTAGATTCGTGTGTTGCTTACGTGTGCGGTATACATCTTGTTCACTGGTGTCGAAATGTTCATGAACGTCTTGTTTAATTACTTCATACAGATTAGGCGTTTCTACAACGTATACTAGGGAATCTGTATCGCTATAACAAATTCGTGCCTTGTCACCGGAACGTCGTCTCATGTATGAGTAATGAAAGTCATATAGTTTCAATTTTTGATATATCCAATATACACATGCCTACATATATGGACTTGTTGAAGTAAACTTCCGTTTTATCAACTCGATAGCCACTAGATCTTCGAATTTTTAACATTTAATCTATAGAATAACTGGAACATCTTTTTGCATAAAGATTAATGAAAGTCATATAGTTTCAATTTTGATATATCCAAAACTGTGTGTCGAAAGCCTGCCCGTTATGAGCAACTGCTACAACTTTTTTTTTTAATTTTTACGCATCTCTAACAGGTGTGTAAGAAAACCATCTATACATTTTCCACGCAAGATCTGTTCTCGCAAACCATATCTTACACAGGTGGTAGCAGCTGATGAGTCGCTCTCGGGATGAGCTGTGTGTTCAGTAGCAAGGGATGTTTCTCTACCTGTTGTCTGAATTCGGGTATTCTTTTCAACAATGTCTTCATCTACTACTACTTAGTGTACTTACCCCTGAAGGAATTCAGCATCAGTTTGAACATTTTTATGAGGCGACAGAAAAGACCTGAACAGTCCTTTAGGAATTCCCTTGGATACTTATGCTTAAGATTGCTTGCTAACCATGTTCGTATACGGCTTGAGAAAGCAGTTTGTGTATCCTCCCAATTAATACGGTCTAGCTAGGCTTTTCCTTTCGTCGTCACGCTGTACCTCTACCAGCAACTAATAAGGCTCTCGTGGTTGTCAGGGTGTGTAAAAGACTTAGGGCATTTAGTACATGGGATTTTATATCCTTCACGACTTGATTTGAAATGGTTTTCATAGCAGTCAGCACGTGAAAATGACTTGGGGCATTTAGTACCCTGAACTCTGTTTCCTTGGTGTGTCTTCATATGACGCTTGAAATTGGAGCGTCGAATGCTCAGACCACTTATATCAGACAATTTTTTTTTGTTCCATCTTGGCTAATGAACAGGAATAGGAACTCTGACCTCGGTATGATTTAGGACGATCCCTTTGACATCGACAGCCACGTGTATCTGCCCGGTGGTAGGTGAATATACCTTATAGGCGTAGTTTTTAGACCCGCCTGATATAAACTCCGTTTTTGTTTAACTCGATAACCACTAGATCTTCGGTAAAAATATTGCTAGATCTGAAATTTGATCTTGAGATGAGCTCTTCAACACCGTAACACCCTTCCCGTTTGTTTATTAGTTTGACTATTGATTGTTTTCTAATATCCTTCATCGTCTCGTCGAAAACCTGGGGTTAAATTAGGTAATTAGTTGTTGCTGTAAATTGTTCAATCATCTTTTGTCAGTATAGTGTAGTTATAATAATAATAAGTGAAGCTGACAAGAGTTATACCTTATGTACAGTAATTATTAAAAAAGATGGTGAAACTTAAGGGTGATTGAATGTAAATCAACATACTCATGAAATAGATCTGATAAACGCGATTTTGTTCTTT
The DNA here is from genome assembly GCA_929113105.1 of Agrypnus murinus. Classification (NCBI taxonomy): domain Eukaryota; kingdom Metazoa; phylum Arthropoda; class Insecta; order Coleoptera; family Elateridae; genus Agrypnus; species Agrypnus murinus. Next base: position 25,367,555 of record OV816025.1, on the reverse strand, counting down.
TCAATTATGTAGTAGTAGTAGTAGTAGATCAAGACATTGATGAAAAGAATATTTGGCATAACAAAGCGTACAAAGCATTCAATAGGATGTTTCATGAAAAAAAAACGAGTATGTCTTCATGGTTATCCGAGCAGATTTCAACCTAATAATAATTGTTTAGTTATTTTGATTATTGTCTAGTTGTTTAATAATTTTAAGAAACATTGTCGTCGTAGAATAAAAAATGTTCTATCATGGTTATCCGAGAACAGATAGTTGTTTAGTTATTTAATTATTGTTGTTTTGTTGATGTTCAATAAAAATTTCAGAGAAATATTGTCATAGAATAAAAAGATTAATGTTTTATATGTGTGTATTATTACTATTCTCACTCGTCTGTACCAAGGTATGAAAAAGGTGATAGCTATAACTGAGAGAGAGAGAGAATGAGGTAATTACCTACGAACACCTGCCTGTGATGATGATGGTGACGTGTCAGCGACAGGATGAAACTTGTCTGTCAGCGATGCCTGTCTGTTTACCGTATGCTTGTTACTGAGCATGCGCTGGATCTAGGTAAGTATAGGTGACTATATAAAGCCGACCGTTGTTAGCGTGTAGCAGTAGACAGTACGTGTGCAGCAGCAGTAGCAGCAGCAGCAGCAGCAATTACGATGATGGCTAGCAGTCCTAATTATTGTTATGATAACTGTGAGAGCGAACCTCTGGAAATAGGTAAGTTATTGTTGTTTATAAAACTTCAAGTTTGTATGCTAATTTGTGTCTATTTTGTTACTTCTTTAGATGAAGAAGGTTCGGATGTTGCAGATCATGCATCATCATCATCAACAACAAGTACCGACAACGACGACGGTCAAGCGTGGAACAATGAAGTCGAAGAAACAGGTAAGTTGTTTAAAACTTTTGTGTGTGTGTGTTTTTATGCTTATATTAATCGATTATTGTATTATTATTGTTTAGCGTTCCTGTCGCAGCAGCAGCCTCTATACTACGCTGATGACGCTGTAGCAGCATCAGCAAACTTTACCATCATAGATACACCGGTAGCAGCAGCAGCAGCTAAACGTGAAGTACGTGTTCAACTGCTCGGGGCTGTCCAGTATCCGTTGTATGTAACGAGACCTCCAGGGGAAAAAGAAAACTACGATCATATACACAACATCCAAGTAGGACTTATTCCGCCCGATGACGACGACCAGGGAGAATTTACCGTGGTAGTGAAGCTCGAGTGCGTGAATAGCATATGTGAGTATGGTGAATTGGTGTTGTCGGAACGGGACTGGTTCGAGCTGTATGATATACGAGTCGAGGCACTGTTTAAAAATTTCTTTCATGGTTGCTGCTGTTGCAACAAGGACAACAGTGTACTACATTGCGATAAACATTTGAAATTCCATCTATGTGACAATTTATACATCGAGATTATTCACAACGAGTTTTTCGGCAACAGGGTTGCCATACATGATACACAGCGGACTATAACCTTAAAAGATTACGAGTTTCAGTCTATACTGCATTTAGCACCGTTGATCAATCATCATGCTCGAACGTTACGTCACCTCGACTTTTCACGTTTCTACCACGCAAACATAGAGAACGTAGCAGAAGGTCAACTGAGACGCCATGAAGACGCCTATAAATCGCTCCCGACATCCGATTCAATTTTATTCACGTCCGAACTGTTATGCGGTTACTACTCAGCTACCAGTTTAATAGACAACACAGCAGCAGCAGCAATTGGTGGTGGATTGAACTCGTTCATTTTATTAGAAATAATAAAACATTATCCGCAAAAGTTTATCGATGCCGTACGTACACGACTGCAATCATATCAGCAACAGCAGCAGTCGGAGACGTCAACGACAACAACGTTTGCACCGTCGTATTAAGAACACCATGGCGGAAATAAACTATCTTAGAAATAGGCTGCAAAAATATTTGAACAATTTGCAAGTGTTACGCGATGATCTCAACTCATACTGTGTAATGAATAATTTGTCAAATCATATGTTACAATTGTCCATTAAATATCAAAATAAATAATATGTATAAACATTGTTGTTGTTGTTTCATTTACTAGCACAAGGTGAAGGGGTTGACTATATAAAAAGGTAGATCGTTGTCATCAGCGAGAGAGTACATGAATAAAAGCCGAAGATTTCCGACGGCGAACATCCTAAGCTACAAATCCGGTAAGTAGTCATACTATGAGAGAGAGAGAAAGAGTTTCAGCTTAGTGAAAGGATCCAATCCCAGAGTTAGCGCTAAAATTCAAATCTGGTAAGATGGTTGCTTTAAGAATGACAGATTTAAATGACATATGCAAAAAAAAAAAATGACAAATTCAAAATGACAGATTTAAATGACAGATGCAAAAATGACAAATTTAAAATGACAGAAGCAAAATTGACAGATTTAAAATGACAGATGTAAAAACGACAGCAGTAAAATTGACAGATTTAAAAATGACATATGCAAAAATGACAAATATTTAAAATTGACCGATTCAAATTTAGCGCGCGCGCGCACGCAAGATGCTGTGATATAAAATGGTTGCCTCTCTGTAGTAGTAGTAATACAGATTTCTTCTTCTTCTTCATGACACGCCACCTAGTAGTAGTACACAACGCATCGATAATACAGATCCCTTCATGACGCCCTTTCTTAGCAATACACACACTAATTGTAGCATTACGCCCTCTATTGGTAGCACTCAGTTTGCCGGTAATACAGATACCCGTAATGGCGGCGGCGGCGGGCGTGGTAGCCTGGCGCCAGGGCGTGGTAGAATGGTGCCAGACGTTCCAAAATGGCTGCCTTCATCCAATCAGAAGCAAGGGAGGAGCTACAGGGGTGGGGGTTAACCAATCAGAGAGAAGTAGGCGGGGAAATCCAAGATGGCGGCGACCAATCAGAAACAAGGGGAGGAGCTACAGGAGTGGGGGTAGCCAATCACAGGCGAGGGGAGGAGCCATGCCATTGGCATGCCACATGGCATGTCAATTTCTGTCTGGGCCAGGTGGCCCAATACCTACTAATATTTCTCAAAGATACGAAATTGTAGACAGTCTAAATGGAAGTTAATCTAAAAAACAATCGTAAATCATTTACATATAGTTTTTAAAATATAAGCAAAAATAAAACATACCTGATTTTAATACTGCACTAGATGTAACTATCTTGATCAAGAACACTTTTGGAATGATAGGAAAACAGAAATTTCGGGGTTTTTATACTAGTTTTTGGCGTCTGCGTAATTAGTACGTCATGAACATTATTATTTTTAAAATAACACAAAGAAATCTGTTAGTTATTATAAAAACACTTTGTCTTATTCTCCAGCTAAACAATAATAATAAACACGTTTCTCGGTTAAAACAGTTAATGAAACGTACATCAAATCTGTATGATTCATTTGAAAGCAGAAATACTAAACAAGTGACTATATTGAAGTTTCTTTATGATTAGCTCATGGAGAATAACACAAAGAAATCTGTTAGTCATTATAAAAACCTGTCCAAATAGTACTCGACGTTTTTTCTCTGCAAAATAATAAACGCACTTAAAATTCCTAGAGCTCGTAACAATGAATCATTACACTAGAATGTTAAATGTTATTGTTCGTATTTTTTAAACAAATTTCTTGATATTAATAATCTTTTAAACGTAATAACAGGGAAAGAATGTTTATCTTTTAATCGTTTTCGTTCATATAGCCCTGAATATTAGAATATTTAACGAAACAATCTTTTGAAAACTACGGTTTTTAAAATTCATTTATTGTATTTAAGATGCTTAATATAACTGTTGTTAGAAAATCTAAATTCCTTTCAGTCACTTGTAAGAACGTTTGTTTATTTATGGTTGAAAGCAGTTTTATTACAGGAGCGAATCCCAAATGAGCACATAATTCAACAAATACAACTTTACTTTTTGATTTGTTTAAATAAAACACTGATTGATTCACTAGCGGTGCCCATTTAGCATCCTTAGGGAGCTCGTTTGGAGCCATCAACTGCTTTTCTAGAGCTTGCGCTTTCGCATTCTCAATTGATTTAGCGAGGCTTTCCATTGTAACACTGCACTGTACACTGCAACCAGTGTTGCCAGACGCGTTGGAACGAATTTCGGTAGATCTGGTCGTAACTTTTCGGTAGATTTAAATTTTTTCTGTCATTTTTCCAATTACCCACTGAAAATACACCTTTTTCAAAATTTGTCAATAAAACACTCACTTTTATTTTAAGTTTATAATGTTTATTAAACCAACAAATAAAAAATAAGAAGAAATATTTATAAATCAGTCTTTTTTTGGGTACTTAAGAAAAGTCCCTCGCGTCTTTTGGTGTTGTAGAAAATTACTTCACACTAAAAGTGTAGTTTTGGGTAGCTAAACAGCTACCGCTAACCAGAGGCCATTTTTTTTATTTCTGCTAGTTCCTGTAAATTGTGCGTTTGTAGGGGAAATGCAGGGGAATACCAGAATACAGAAACCTACTTAATTAAGGAAGAAAAGGTGATTGTGTTTGCAAACAATGCATGAAACAGCTAGAAATCACATTTATTAGCATTTTTTAAATTTTTTATCAATGATCGTAAACTTTTTGGTAGATTAACCATTAAAATCGGTAGATCGGTAGACTGATTCCAAATTCGGTAAACAGTGACTGCAACTGCAAACGCTTTACTCTTCCCATACATGCGACCTGCTATATATATCTACAGCTTGACCTTGAATGGTGTTTGATGGCCTTGAGCATGGTCTTGAATGGTGTTTGCTAACCTTGAAGAGTGGCCTTGGGTTCACGGTCATAACATTGTTGCCATATTCTTGGCCTTCAGAATGCGGTGTTGCCATATTGTTGACCTTGAGAATGCGGTGGTGCCATATTGGTGACCTTGAGAATGCGGTGTTGCCACGTTTAGGTGACAGAGATAGTTTCAAGGTCACCATGTGTTAGAGAGAGATAGGTTCAAGGTCAAGGTCAGGAGTGGGGGGTGGTCCCAGAACTCTCATTTTTCCCTACTTGTGACTAATGGCAAAAACTTACTAGTTCCACCGGTAGTTTCTGGTACGTGGCGATGATTAAAAATGTCGCTTGGGATGACATGTGTAACAAAATTATAATTTTCTCAGGTTTTTTTTTCTCAAAATTGTTAAAATCTACAACTCTGCTTGACTTTTTAAGGGGCAAGGCTTTTCAAGTCCACTGGCGTCCTCCGGATTGGGATTCAGCAGGAAAATCTACATAAACAGTTTTCAAAGCAAGTGTGTCATCCAGTCCGGACAGACTTCTTAAATAACTATTTTTTGTAATGTCTGCTCTCCGACTAATAAGAAGATGGGGACTTTATAATAAGGACAGTATAGGATGCGTTTAGCAGGTTTAGCTGTCTCGTTAGAGCGCGTGAGTCATAGTCGCCCGCGTAACAGACCAAATTGCAATAATTTGGTCTATATTGCAAATATCGAACTAATCTTTTTATGAAAAACTTCTTTTGACTTTTTTTCCATCTATTATATAGGCGTCTATCTCTTGTAATAAAAAAGCTTTTCGCATGGTGAAAATTTTAATACACAAATATGACATAATGTAATAAAATGGTAAAAGAATGTTAAATTCGTAGGTAGATACAATCGCAGTATATTCTACATTCTACATGTTTGAAAGATGCAGTGAATAAGAAGATATCTTTGATGTAAAGCAATGGAAGTTTGTGAGAAAAGGCTTTTCCATAAAATTAACCAATAAGTGTAAATAGGTTAGTTCTCTGCAATTGGATTAAGTTAGCTAAGTCTAAATTTATTTAGCTAAGTTTAGCTTTAAACTGATTAGATTATAGTAACCTAACATAACCAACTTAAATTAGTCCGAATGCATATTGTTAGGATAAGCTTGTTTGCATTTGGTAGGATTGTAATAATAAGGTGAGAAATTACTAATCTGAAGGTCATAAATCGAGCAGAGATACATCCACAGCTTTTCAGATTGTACCCACCCTCCCTAATTCAGGTTATACTAATTTTGATATTTCTATAGAAATATAGCTTGAAGAGATAAATTATAATAGAAGATTTAAAGAATTATTTTTAAGATACGATCAGGGCCGGACGGGGTTTAAAAATCAGCCCGGGTGCAAAATAAGATGACCGACCGTTTCTTATTTTCAGTCAATAGTGTAGTACATACATACGGAGTGATTAGTATTATCATAAATATCTTTGAGATGTTGTAAACTAGAACTTAAAGACACATTTCTTGAGAATTGCTGAGGCTGGACTTTATTTGAGCGTTTAGACGGAAAGTTTACACGGTAACAAAGCCCTGCATTTGATTGGCTAAGAAAGGACGGAAATTTGTTGTGCCTTTAATAGTGTTGTTAAGACGCCATTTGCTTTGATTTCGTTTCTGATTCTATTGGGTGCACGTTACTTTTTATTTTGTTTGTGTTATCTCTATTGAATGGGAGTAGGTACATTAGGGTGGTCCTTATTTGTATGGGTAAGAAAAAAAATTACAATTTCAAAATACGTACCCCCCTAAAGTTAAGCTATTTTAGACTGTTTTTCACAAAACGCATATTTGCATCAAAACGCTTGCAGCTACAAAAAAAAGATATTCTTCCTTTTTTGTGGGAAATTTAAGCTACTATAAATTTGGTCCGTACATAATTTTCGAGAAATAATCTGTTGTTGAGTTATGAAAGGAAAACCAGATGCAGTAGTTGAGGGGTCGTGCAGTTACATATTGAAAAATTTTATGTTACTCATTTGTGATGCTTCTCTTTAATACTTCTGACTACTAGCATACTTATAATGCCTTTCTAATACTTCTTACTGAAAATTATTATTAATAATAATAATTGCTGCTACCCATTACCTGGCGAACCAGGCCCTAGAAGCTATGAAGCTTGTGCTGGAGGAAGAGGCGATTATTACTATTACTCTGGACCAACGTGCTGCTGCAGCCGACTTAACAGATTGTATAGCATAAATCCCGCATTTGTGTTACAGGTAAGGAAAACTGCAAAAAACCTTAACCAGATCTGCCATTACCGGGAATCCAACCGGGCCGCTTGGGTGAGAGAAGAGCACTCTAGTCACTACACTACTAATACTATTACATATGGGTCATAAGGTAATGTCATCAATAATTAATAATTGTAATTCATCATTACAGATATAAAATAAGGGTGCAGAAAGGGTGCTGTATTGGTTTTGCAGACGCAGAGTTGTCTTTAAAATACTCGAAACTCACTTATTTGAAAACTCAATTTATCCACAATATTATTTCTATATGCGGATTATTCCATTAACCATTGTACATTGTAACCAGCCGTCAAGTATTTATTTTACAGTGGTCTGTTTGTTGTGTAATAAAGGCTACACAGTGCTATTGGGTTTTGTCAAATTGCTTTTCTTTTTTCTTCTTGCTGAGTACTTATTACTTTCTCAATTCTTGCAATTATACAAATTAAACAAAATTAAATCAAAAAAATCAAAGCAGGTAATTCTCGCTCACGTTTATGAAAACTGGAATAAGACTAGTGTTTTCAGTTTTCACGTGGACCAGCAATAACTGATAAGAAACACATTCTAGTTCCTTTTTCAGTAATACTTAATTTGGATCATAAGAATGTTTCTGTAACTGCCCCTTTAGTTTGTTTGAATGGAAGTGCTGCGCTTGTTGTAGATCAGTGATTTGAAAAAAGGCACGAATTCTCCAATACGATTATTTAAACTGCGGCAAAAAGTTGAAAAAATTGTTTGCACCCTGGCAGCAATTGGATAAGTACTAGAACAAAAAAAGTGATTTCTGAAGGCAAAGAGAAAATTTTTTTGAAGAACTAGATAATTTATTTGACATCACACGTGCCAATACACTAGAAATGATGAAGATCTTAGAAGACAAAGATACGATCCTACTGCCCGTGAAAGAGGTTAGAATGCAGAAAGAAGGAAATAAAATAAAAAAGAATGAAACTAAAAGAGCAAACAGGCAGATGCATTTAAACGTACCAGAACCTTCAAGAAGAAGAAACTGAATCCACTGATGTAGGTAAGATTAAAAAGTGAAATTCACGTAATGTTTTCAATAGGCAAGTAAATCTTTTTAGACGAGGTTTTCGATCCTTTAACTTTAGAAGCGTCAGATTATGAAGAGAGCGAAAGAAATGAATCGATTTCAAGCTATACAAATTGGGACTTCAGGTGCTACAAATGATTCTACTACTAAGAGCAAAGAAAAGGACCAGGAAACAAATTTTGACTGCACGAATTTTAAGAAGTGACAAGGATACCTGTCACATGTTGTCAGCAAATGTAGAAGCCATTTCAATAGATCCAAATGACGATGTCATAAATAGATCTTCCATCAGGGAATACAGACAATATTTTAGCGTACATACAGCTAACAAAATAAAATTGTCATTTTTAGAAATATATTTACAATTTGCAGTCATTCACTGAGACTCAAAACTACTTCCAGCTTTGATTGGAAAATCTGAAGTATAGATTAGCTTAATTACTGTCGATTAATTTATTGGTTTCCAGTCAACAACAGGGCAAGAAGTATCTCCAGCAGTCTATGATACTCTCTGCGATTGGGAATTAACAGACAAAGTTGAAGTTTTTAAACACAGGTAGACTAAATGTTGTTTGTGTTCTAGAGCAAAAGGTAGAGAGAAAAATCTTATTTTTAGCTTATCGCCACCATATTTTTGAGGCTTTCAGCAAGGAGATTTTGCGGTGTCTAAGTTGTCATACCATCTGTTAAGTCGGCTGCAGCCGCACGTTGGTCCAGAGTAATAGTAATAATCACCTCTTCCCCCAGCACAAGCTTCATAGCTTCTAGAGCCTGGTTCGCCAGGTAATAGGTAGCAGCAATTATTATTATTATTATTGAAGGAAAGCACCACAAATAAGTAACATAAAATCTTTCAATATGACACTGCACGGCCCGTAAACTACTGCATTTGATTTATCTTTCATAACTTAAAAACGGATTATTTCTCGAAAATGATGTAACGACCAAATTTATAGCAGATTAAATTTCCTACAAAAAAGGAAGAATATATTTTTTTCGTAGCTGCAACCGTTTCACTGAAAATACGCACTATGTGAAAAAACAGCCTAAAATAGCTAAACTTTGACCTTAATGCGGGCCGGGTTAACATGATCTGATCTGATCAACTTGAAATTTTTAGGGTAACTTCCTTTCATGTAATGTAAAAAATTTGGAGGGTACGTATTTTGAAAATTAAAAATCAAAAAATAAGGACTACCCTAAGGTACATGTTTTTATTGATTGTGATTGAGACTTAACCCTGAAATACATACTATCGTGGGGTGTTTTGGTACACCAGGCACAATGTTTTGCTTAATATCTCCGAAATTATTATACTCGTGCTCTTCAGCTTTAAGGTATTTTTTACAAGAACAAAGCCTTTAACATGTTACAAATCACGATCTGTGTTTTTCTACAGTTTTTGAAAAACAATAGGCCTAAGTCGCTGAAACGCCCAAAAATCTCAACAGACAATTTTTGTATGCGATAATAATGCCATTTTTCTTTATCAGTTAATGAAGTCACACCTTCGGGCACAAGCCAACAAAAAATTAGTCCACGAAAAGCGTATTCTTAGTTTCACACATATTTTTTTATGCACACATGTATTTTTATACAAAAAAGTATACTTTTATGTGTCTTGAATTTTCTTTTTCATTTCTAATATAACTTTTCTTTTTTAACGTCAGTAGTAAGCTAAAGAGTGGGGGTGTTCAAACACCCCATGATAGTACATATTGTGATGTTGTAGAATTTTGATCTTTAATTTTAATTTGATTTTATTTTATTTGCAATCACACAAAAAAGAATTTTAAAATGTTTATCTCGGGGTCGATTTTATTATACTCTGCTTTAATTCTGAAACCAATACTGAACTCCTTTATGGATTCCTTTTAAGAATTCAGTGTTTTGTTGTTCCGGGATTTTATATAATGATAGTCAGTTAAATTGCTGAAATGAATAAGAGATAGAAAAAAATGCACCAAGGAGAGTTTTATGGTTTAATGTGACAAATACTATAAGAGAACTAAATAAAATTACTCGACTTTCGGTTTAAGCTGCAACTATTTCCGTTTTAATTTTTCTTATGGAGCACCCAGTATTTTATTAAATTATTAATAACTTACAGGGTAGATAGAAATTAAAGACGGAAATACCTACAGCTTAAACCGGTAGTATTTTATTTATTTCTCTTAAAGTATTTGTCACATAAAACCATAAAACTTTTATATATATATATATATATATATATATATATATATATATATATATATATATATATATATATATATATATATATATATATATATATATATATATATACAGGGTGTCCCAAATATAAAGGATTTTGAGTTAATGGGTAACATATGAATAATGGAAGAAGCCAAAAATGCATAAAATTCCGCACTATCTAAAAAAAAATTTTTTACTAAAAATTTGTGGGCACCCGGAAAACTAAGCAAACTGAAGACGGCCCTGGTGTCTGGTGAAGCTTAATATTACATAGTATGCTGATCTCATTCTATTTAGTTTATTCCAAGCAAAACGATGTTTACTATTTAAACTGTTATTATAGTTTAATAAGACATAAATGCGTCCTAAATAAAGATAGACTAAACAACAGTGACCGGGTGTTTTGTTATTCTTCTTACAACATAGTAGGTACATGCTGTAGTAGTATAGGTTGAAAAACCTCAATGAATTTGAATTGTATTTAATCTCAAGACATCCTTAGAAATAAGTAAATAAAATAAAATCAATTAACAGTTAGAATTGCTATAAAACGAATTAGGTAATGTTTATATCAACACAAGTAAAGCATACCTACAACAGCAGATCATATTTCGACCTACTAATAGGTAATAACAACTTTATTTACGTTGCAGACGTTCAGATATCGTAAATTACTTTTGTACGTGACATACAATAACAATTTTTAAAAGGCACACAGTTCTACAAATGGTATCACATTTTTTAAGTACATTAAGGTAGGTTAGTGTTACAGAGTCGGACTTGAAAATCAATGAAACTTTAAAATTCATTTTCTCGAAAACTATTCAGTTGAAGAACAAACTTTATAAGGAAAATTTGCTCTACTCCATTCCACCTATCTACCATTAACTCAAATCCCTTTATTTCTGAGACATCCTGTATATATATATATATATATATATATATATATATATATATATATATATATATATATTTCTTCTGTCTCCCAAAATAAACAAGTACTTCACCTTAGTTTAGAGAATCAACCTGTATATACGTCTTGGATATATCGAAGACGCATGTTCCTCTGATTCTGATGAGGCACATGAATATTAATTTGTATATGCAAGAGGTATCAGTAAAACTGTTAGCAAAAACTAAATAGATGTGTTATTTTAGGTACACTACAGGGAAATAGATTGGGCAATTGGAGGAATTTCATCATCTACAGAGAGAGGAGAATTGGCAGATCTAACAAAGTTTATACACATTGAAACATACATAGCTTTATTTTATTGTTGTTCATCTAAGGATACTTGGGCATTATCGAAACAGGTTTTATTACCTTTTGACCTATCGATGTGGTTGTGTATTGGCATCATACTACTGCTCATTACAGTACTACTTAGACGAACTTTTTCCGCTTTTGGGGATAACAATTCGCTCAGTAGATTTATGTATTTCGAAGTAACGTAGTAGTTGGCTAGACTTGCCACTATTTCCTAAATTTCTGTATTTACTGTTGTAGATAACAATGAGAGGGTTGGTAGATCAACCTGTGCCAAAAATAATCATTAAATGTATATTCAAGAGAATCCTCTTAATTAGCTGGTGGTATTTTGCTATTATTATTACAACAACATATAGAAGTAAATTAACATCAACACTTATACATCCCTACCATAAACAACCAAATTCTATTCAAGAATTGTATCGAGAAGGTTATTCTTTTCAGGTTTGTACCCACCCTGTAGCAATAACATGCATCGAACAGGTGATTCAAAGATTCTAATAGTGAATTCAATACATCTACAGCCAATGTAGTGTTAAGTTTCTGTTGAATCACACACTATTCTATACTCAGTTATTTTTCGTTATTATTTTAGGCCGATTTTAAAGATTGGAGTGTGCTTAAGGAAAACTTAGAATCATCTGTGGATCATATCTATACAGAAGTGCTGAAAAAGACAAATAATGATCTTGATATATGCGATGCTGTCAAAGAAGCCATAGAAAACAAAGTTGCTATAATTGATGAAGAATCTAATTTACAGTATCAGGTATTTCTTATCATATTTAAGTGATTTGCGAAGTTGTATTGCTTTTTTTAACGTAGGCCATTACAAACTGCCAGCCTTTAATAGATCCTGAAGATTTCATGCATATGCGTGTAACTGAACAAGAGATATTTCCTAGCTATCATGTTTGGCCAATGCAACTAGCAGCACCTTACAGAAACAGCTTTACAATGGCTATTGAGAACTTGCATGCTACAGGAATTTTAGATCGGTGGTATGGTCAAATAATATCTCCAGAAAGTAACTGGATTGGAGCAATCTGTGAAAACAAAATTTACGATTGTGTTATTATAACTTACCAAATATTGGCCTTGTATTGTCCAAAATTGCCTCTAGGTCCTAAAGTCTGTTCATCCAGTTACTTTTTGAGCATCGATTACAGCCGAATTCTGGATTAATCATTTACGTTTTATTTTTAGGTATAACCTAGCGTCAAAAAAGCAACTCCTAACAAGTAATCACTATTATGAAATGGAGTCAGCTAATCCACTCCCACTATCGGCAATGTTAGCTCCAATGATTATTTGGATCGTAGGGTTGCTCTTGGCGACTATTATATTTCTGTGTGAGATAATGTATTTTGGTATGGATTATTTTGTAAGCTTTTATAAGAAGAATAACTCAAGATGCTCATAAGTTAAATGTTAATGTATTAATCGAATCCTTTACTGTTTCAATATTTTTAAAAATAAATAACGGTTTTTGTGTGTTCGTCTCAATGTGCTAATGTTTATTTCAATAACATAGGTTTATCATTTTGGTACTTAACACATTTTGCATTTTAATCCTCCAATTACTAAAATGAAAATAAATTGTTTTATTCAAAAAGTTTTAGGCGTCAACTTGGAAATGGATCATTCTAGGTCAAATCAACGGGCCTCACAATCTGATCGTCGCCAACCAACAAGCATTTTTAGTCATCACTACGTACCAGTAACTACCGGTGGAACTATTAATAAGTTCCTGTCACTAGTCACAAGCACGTAATTGCTACGGTTTTATTACGTGCCCTATTACCAAAATGGGGAACAGTTTTTGGGTAGCATATACGTTGCAATAACCTTTCTGAAACTTGTCCAGCTACGTTTTGGTTACGTTTAGCCTACGTAGCGGGAACGTGGCGGCGTAGTAATTGCTACTTTCGTAGAACTTATTTTCTCTTTGACACATCGTGTCGCGCTCTCTTCCTCTTGCAATTTAACAAATATTCTCTTATTTTCTATACTAATGCTACGATCGTGTCACAAAATGGATTACTATTTTATTTATAATATGTACTTAATAATACAAAGAGCGATGAAATGTTTAATTATTTTGTCATTTCACTATACCAAAATTATAAACCATTGCAATTTAATTGAAAAATAACAAAAATATTTTTTTTTAATAAAAATGTTTAATAAAATATGACAAAAATACTTAGTTGATACACATGATAAAGTATGAGCAAAAAGTAATTCCATCAAAGGTGCCTTTGGAATTTTGAACTCATGTGTATTATAATACCAGAAAATAATAATAACTGTCGCTGTCAAAGGACTATTGATTATTTTGTATAATTTTCTAGTGTTATAATTACTGTTGGAAAATGCTCGAGCATTTATTTTTGCAGAATATTCCCGGAGCACAAACGAGAAAAAACGAGAATAAACCCTCAAAAGTGAGCAGGACTGGAGAATATACCTTCAACTCGCAAATATATACCCAAAATAAGGATAATTTCAAAAGTTCTTGGAATATTCTCAAAATGCTGAAAATTCTCGAATGTTCTCCAATTTTGCTCTTCTGTTTTATAATGCTAGTTGTAGTTAATTTGACTGTTGGAAGGTAATGTGTTGAAAAGTAATGTAATAATAGAAAATTGGAAAATATTAAACTTGTTAGGCCGTATTTAAACCTCACTATTAAGTTAATAACGTTTTTAATTACTATGGTAAGCAGTTCTATTCTTTTTTCACCTATAAGAATAAAATAAAGCTATCTTTTTGCTTGTTGATTTTAATTAGTTAGTTAGAGACACCTTTAAGCATGGTATGTGAATACATCCCATTATTTTAGATTAGAAGCTCAGGTATGCACCATTACGCCTACCGGACACAACGCTGACCGCGGACACTTCGCCGACTGTGGACATACGTCAACCCTTACAATAAATTTTGCTATTGAACACTTTGCCGACCGTGGACAATACGCTGACCGCGGACACATTCGGCAAAGAGTCCAAAACCGCCAGTCGACAAAGTGTCCAAGGCCGACGTCCAATGTCCCACAAGTGTGCACAAGTAATACATTTTAAACACTTTACAAACATTTGTCACTTTTTCTGTATACAAAATATAAAAAATTTAAATAAAAAGTTTATCTATAACTAGAACAAAAAACAAAAGTGGTGCTACCGGGCGGTAACCCAAATACCTTGTCAATTCTTTCAAAGGCATAAATTGTACAAACTATGCTTATAAAAGTGTGCCCTGACGCCGACAGCAGCTGCGAGTTACTCGTGTATATTTTGCATAGGCATGCGGTTTAAGATCGTTTAGTTTCGGTTTTATTCTCGATTTTTAATGTTCTTGTTTATGCTCGTTTGTGGCGTTTGTGCTGTATTATTCTAAAAGTTCTCGAGAATAATTATGAGGACGTTCGCGAATGTGTTTCGTTATGCTCCCAGCAGCTGCGTGACATTTTGCGTGGGCATGCGATTTAAGAACGTTTAGTTTCGGTTTTATTCTCGATTTTTAATGTTCTTGTTTATGCTCGTTTGCGACGTATTATGCTGAAAGTTCTCGAGAATTATTCTGAGAACGTTCCCGAACGTGCTTCATTATATTCCCAGCAGCTGTGTGTACGTTTTGCGTGGGCATGCGATTTAAGATCGTTTAGTTTCGGTTTTATTCTCGATTTTTAATGTTTTTGTTTATGCTCGTTTGTGCTGTATTATTCTGAAAGTTCTCGAGAATTATTATGGTAACGTTCGCGAATGTGCTTGAATATGCTCCACAAGAGAATGTTCTTTTGATACAGTTTTATCATTTTTATACAGTTTTATCATGCGTGAACGTTCGCGAACGTTCTTAACAGCATTTTCAGAACGTTTTTTCATTTACAACATTAGTTATAATACACATGGGTTCAAAATTCCAAAGGCGCCTTTGATGGAGTTACTTTTTGCTCATACTATAGAAACCATTTTTATATTATTCCTAAAGCACAATTTGTTATTTTCATTGAAGGTTATATAGTAAAACATCTATTAACAATCATACCAAATTGATTAATGACCTCCAACATTTTATAAGTAAATATGGAGATGGAGTAGTTTACGAAAAATCACTTCAAAGTGATTCTCCTGGGTAGCAAAAACGTAAGTTTTTAGGTTTAAAAACTAGTAGCTTCGGGCAACGCAAGTTACTGCTGCAATCACAATACCACTTTGAAGTTGCAACGACTTTAAAGTAATTATACTAAGTGACAATACCGTTTCATATGGTGTGTCACTTGCAAACGAAGAATTGTGATTAATATTTTTCCAATGATTACCAAATTAGGAGTGACAAATTTGATAATAACACAACGGGAAAAGCCTTTTCAGAAGAAAATTTTTAGGTTAAATACTAAACTGAAATCGAACTGGACAAAGCCAAAAAAAGTTAACACGAGATCAATAATTGTCTCTACTATTTTAGAATGTAGCGGCTATATTATGATGCTTAGATAGTATAATAATATACTAACGTATATAGAATTTTGGCTTAAAAAGACATCCAAGTAATTATTTAAATTAATTTATTTTTACATGGCGACAAATACATTTTTCATGATTTGTTAAATAGTTCAGACTTTTATTTACAATGTCTACTATAATATGTCGAAAGTACTCAAACGCAATAAATCTATCAGAATATTTGTTATACGAAATTCCGGGGGAGAGAGACATTTTATCAAAAAGTAATGAAGTAGGCCCAAGTAGGTTAATTTTTCTGAGTGGATAATATCGTTAACTCACGTGTGGCGTACAACGTTTTATCCAACACCTCTTTATTAAGTTGAAATATTGAATTTGCAATATTAGTCTGTACTTTTTGACGGTAATAAGTTTGATACTCTATAGCCCGATGGCTGAATTTTAATAATATTCAATGTAAACTGGTGATTGGTTGCTACCTATAATAGCAGCTAATCGTATTTTACAGTTGATAAAAAGTTTTTCTACCAACAAGTGAGTAAACCTCAACCTTAATTGCTTATATAAATGCAATAATGTATCATAAGCACCTTTAGGACAAATAAGTAATTTTAATTTAAAATACGTTTTCGACTAGTCACCTATAAAAATTTGACGTATTTGACTCGCAATTTTTGCCGTTGCTTGGCTACGCTGCCTCGTAAATGCAAACATAATTGCTTGTTCAACAAAGTGCCGCTTTTAATCCTAATAACACAATATACTATTGGGCATTTACGATAATTGGAGCGGTTCAGTCCGGTCACTATTTCTGACATTTTCTTTTTTATATCAATAACAGTGACAGAAATAGAAACCCGGTTAACCTGATTCAGACGTAAACGCACAGTACCTTTAATGAATGAACAAACTAAGCTTAGTAATTCTCCTTTATTAGAAGTGTAAGATATTTAGTTTTTGTTATGTATTGTATCTAGTTACCTATTTTCTGTATGTATTTATCCTTAGCAACGTGTTTGTTTATAAATCTTATCTACTTTTGATAATGACACAAAGTGTCGAAACAATATTGTCAGGTTAAGATAATAATAAAACTTGTGAAACTTTAACTAATCTTTGTATTTATATTATATTTCATGATTATGGAGTTCCACAAAGTAAGGCTGAAGACAGTAAACGCTACTAATAAATAGTTTCAAAATATGAAATGTCACTAGGAAAATTTGACATGCGTGACTTAACTCTAAATAACACAGAACTCAGTTCATATTTAGGAACCCTAGTTATACATTTACGGACCTTGTGGCGCGTCCCAATATTGTTTTCTGTCAACATTATGTCAAATTTTTATAGATGACTAGTCGAAAACATACTTTAAATTAAAATTACTTATTTGACCTAAAGGTGATATTGCATGCGATACATCATTGCACTTGTAATTTCTTTTACTATCTCATGAACTAAAAATACAATGTGATATCCATAAGAAATAAATAGTTGACTAGCACCGCCCAAAAAATAGTGGTTTAAAATTTTTCTAAAGTGTCTTGACTCTTGAAATAAATAGTAATCGAGATTTCAAAAAGAAGATAATGATAAATTATTTGAACTAAAAGTGGTTCTGAGATGGTCTTGCAATTGGGCAACTTTGTCTAATTTAACCGACTTCATATCTTTTACGGTTTTCCAAATTCCAATATTGAGCAATGAAAAGTTAACCATCCTGTATACGTTGTGATTTAAGCGAGCTTCTTTGCGTGTAGCTGGTCGTAGTGGTCACTGGCGACGCCGATGTTTGGTGGGTCGCGAATAACCTCCGCATTTGGAGGTTATTCGAGATTAGGTTTGGTTGATTTGTCACTTGGTGCGGTTTGGTTAGGTTTGGTCGACTATAATATATTCTAAGTTAGGTTGCATCACTGCACATTGTGGCATTTTTGTGTTATTCGAAGTTAGGTTCGGTCGTGCTAGCATTTTAAGGTTATTCTAGGTTAGGTTAACATTTTTAGGTTATTCTAGATTAAGTTGATGGCCGTGGCGAGAAAAGTTAGACGGAAACTGGGGTGAGAGATCTGGCACATTTAAGAAGAAAAAAACGAGAAATCAGACCCGAACCAGGATTTTCTTTTGGGAGGGGCTAATTTTAAAATATTGTTTATCTAAAAAACGAGGTAAAATATTATAATGTGTATGGGGTGGGGGAGTATTATATCAATATTTTGTAAAGAGAATATGAAGTGAATTTATAATTTTGTATGACTTAAAGTAAAACTTTATTTACAACATATTTAGAAAAAAATAAGTACATTGTTTATTAAAAACAGTATATAGCAAGACAGCTATTCGGGATAAATGTTTCCAACGAGCGCATGCGAGGAAATGAAATTAATTCGTTCTGTATTTAAGTCGCATATATGCTTGGGGTACTACAATGCATGTTAGCAATGACATATGATTCGCTTTATTTGGCAAAATAAACAGCAAACGCTTTGGGGATACAGCACACCCAAAAATATTTAGGACCGCCACTGTGGTATTGCAGAACTTTCCTTCTTTGCAGAAGAAACCAATTCTTCGTCGTAAACGTCAAACGAAGCCGCTTTGTTCGCAGCGTCTTCGATAACTTTTAAATCTTGATGAATTAGAAATACTTCAAATGGTCATAGAAACTTGTTCGGCATAATATAACTCTTACGTTATACGTATACGTTTGAATGCCATCTTTTAAAGCCAAAGGCATTTGAGAAGATAGGGTTTTAATATTCTTTATAATAGTTCCGATACAGAAGAGATGTGGTCACTTTTAATTACGTATCAAATCATTCAAATCCAAAGAAGAAAACCTATATAGTAAATATGCAAATAAATGAAGCTGAAAACTATAAAAATAACGATTTCTTCCGAAAAAGCCAGGTTCTGCATACAATATTGTCCAGGTCTTTCAATATTGACACCTACAACCCAGACTATCGTAACTGACAAAAGCCTAGTCACGATTGCATACAATGTAAATAATAAAAGGAAGAAAATAATGTCTACGAGCCCAATTCAGCCTACTGTGATTGTAGCATAGCAAAACTTCTTCCTAATAAATTAATGATTTTGTTTAAAAACAAATAAATCTTATGACATATTGCTTAAAATAAACTTCGACGGACAATAAAACTAACTAAAAATGCAAAAAGTTTTAGGAAAACCAGAACTACATCGTCAATGTACTATGCTTCCTCCTGAAGATATTGTCGTTAGATATATTGATGGTGGCTTGTTTGTTCACACCCGTAGAAAAATAAAATGTCTCTTGACCGTTAGTGATACAAATCCCAGAAGTAAAAGTTTTTTACGATCAAGTGCTGCAATTCGCCAAGAAAAGGCACGCCATCTTCAACATTATTACAACATGATACATCCATTTAGTGACGGAAGGTATTTATTTGATTTTTACTAACAGTTGATTTTACTAATAATAAATATTTTCAATTGTAGAGCTTTCTGGGAATTTTTTATGAGTTTTGTCTTTTTCTTTTTATTGGTTTTGATTCCTATAGATAACGCAATGCAAGTAAGCATTTGGTATATCAAGATACCAAAACTTTGTTTGGATCTGATATGTTGTATTGATATTATGATTACTTTTGCTTCTGGTTATTATGCGCTATACACGAAAAATATTGTTTTGAACCCACGAAGAGTAGCGAGGTACTTACTGCTAAAATGAAGTTTTTGGACCAAGTCACATCATCTTTGTTTTAGACGTTACTTAACTTCATATTTTCTCATTGATCTACTATCATCTATACCTATTGATATGTTTATCTTCATAAAATATGGTAATATTGGACAATTCTGGTATGTCAAGTTGTTAACCTGGCTTAAGCTACTGCGGTTGACAACTTTTGTTAAATATATAGAGAGATTTCGTGATGTAAGTTAATTTTCTACTTTTATTTTATGCTGTCAGATTTATACATCTTGCCATCACAGCGAAGAGGATACGGCATATATAAATTCAAAGCCCTTAAGCTAGGTCTGATGTTTTTAATCGCGCTGCTATGGGCTACTAGCACCGTTTACATAATTGCAAGATCTAGCAACAACAGCTGGTTACCTCCAGAAGTTAATACACCCTATAAAGGTTTGCTAGCAAGTTGTTTTAGAGCTTTATACAACATTCTTCTTGTTGGACATGGTTATCACCGCTTGACAGAACTAAGTGATATAATATTTACACTTTTATGTTTGGTAGTTGGCGTAATTCTTCAGGTTTTCATTTATGGTAAGTGAAAGGATTGCTATATACATTTTATTAAAAAGTCATTTTTAGCTCAAATTCTGCAGTTGTTAAATAAGAATCTAAGTGCTAAAAACAAATATCAGCACATGCTTTATCAGTTACATGAATATGTGCGATACAAACAACTTCCAGAGCACATGAGAAGACGCATACAATTATATTTTGATTTTCGTTTTGAAAAACGATACTATAAAGAAGCGGAAATCTTGAATAGCATATCCGAGAATCTACGTCAGGTACGGAACAAGATGTAAATTGCAACATAAGATTAATAATAAATCCTTTTTCCAGGACATTACCTTACATACATGTCAAAGCTTAGTTGAAAATGTTACTTTTTTCAAAGATTTACCTCTAGAATTGCTAATTAGAATTGTGAAGTCCATGAAATCTGAAATCTATCTTACAAACGATGTTATTGTGAGGGCTGGAATTTCAGGTGATTCTATGTATTTTATATCTACTGGAACTATAGCAGTTTATACGGCGAATGGAAAAGAGGTAAACGTAGGAATGTTGTAGTAGCAAATTTTAGTATGACAGTTTTATGGGTCTATTCTCTGTACAATTCTACAAATCTATAAGCTTATAAAATTGTATAAGAAGAAATAAAGACTTATAAGAGTTTGTACAAAAATGCGAGTCTGTAGACGTTTCTGTAAGTACGGACACTGTAACAAATAAGATATAGTGTTGTTAACTTCAAAAGGTTGCCTTAAAAAAATGTCAAAATACGAGTTTGGAGGAGTCTTCTAACGATTTGTAAGTATAATATTGTAACGTTCTTTTAAAGTAAAATTCGCCTTTCCTGTGAATTGTATAATAACAGAATAATATTTACAGTAACTAACGTCATTATCACACAAGGATATTAATCACAAAATGAACTTAATTATTTATACGCACAATTATTTATTTCCACTGAAGCCCATTTATTTATATTACGCCGCCGCTTCTAATTGTCGACTCCCCCGCTCGTGCGGTCGCCCTATTTATATATCCCACGCGAAGGTCTTCCAGTATAGTATAGATCTTTCTCGCCGTTTGTAGAGACGCCGGCCTCTGGATTGTCCGCTATAACTACACGCCGTTTTTGATATACCACGAGATCATTTAAATTTATTAAATTAAAGTTGGCTGTGATTTTTAAATTAGATTGGCAACACTAACTGTTCACTTCACAGTTTGATTTGAATTGCCAAAGTGACGCTCCAAAATGTTTAATCTAGAACATAAAATTGCATAACCTCTAATTTACACAGCGAGTCAATTGGCAGGATCGCCAAACGTATAAAAAAATTCCCGCCTACTTTAATTTTAAATTTAAATGATCTCACGGTACAACTATATATTAAAATAGGTAGCAAACATGCAACTTGGTGTAAATAGTTTCAAAATCAAAGTATTATGGAAGAAAAGTGGAAAATTAAATCTATGTTCAAATTAAGTTTGAATATGAAAGATTAGTAAAAAGTCTCACAGTAGTAAATTTTAACCTGACAATATTGTTTCGACAGCTAAGCTGTCATTATCGAAGGTAATATAAATCAAAGATTAGAGAGGGTTAAGATAGGAAATGACCGATTTCATGATATCATGTGTTCTGTCTTTAGCATTAAATAATGAAAAAGTGTTAGTGTTGGTTTTGAAGGATATTTTATAATTGTTGGTTTTTCTTAGTATACAGTGTGTCCCAGGATTCATGTTACAAGAGGTGTGATAGACTAGAAATTTTTGAATTTTATTTTAAGATTGTGGAATTAGGTCCTGCTTGGTGTGAATAGAACTTGAAGAATATTCTCAGTTTTAGAAAAACAAGTCGGCCTTGACAGTGAAGCAAAAATCATTTTCCTTTCAGGTAAAATACTCTTTTTGTTCATGATACGGCAGAATGTTACTTAGAAAAGTTGTTCGGAATGGGGAATTATGGTCCTATACAAAATTTTAGGAAGATCTACCTACTTTAATTAAACCGTCATTTTTCAGATTAAACAAAACAAATTGTATTCATTCTTTCTAAAAATTTTTATAGAGCCATAATTTCCCATTCCGAACAACTTTTCTTATTAACATTCTGCCGTATCATGAACAAAAAGGGTACTTTACCTGAAAAAATTTTAGTCGATCACACCTTTTGTAACATGAATCCTGGGACTATATGAAACTTTTTCTGATATTTTGCCAAACTATGGTATAGATGTGTAATTTATGTCTTCTGTTTGATTGTCGATGAGATATATTCTTTTTGCTATTGCAATAATAATAATAATTGCTACAACCCATAGCCTGGAAACCAGGCCCCAGAAGCTATAAGCTTGTGCGGGAGGGAGGGGGCGATTATTATTACGTAGGCCCTAAGTGCGGCTGCAGCCGACTTACAGATGGAACAGCGCAAATCCCACATTTGTGTCACAGCTAAGGAAAACTGCAGAAAACCTTAACCAGATCTGCCGGCACCGGGAATCGACCTCGGGCCGCTTAGGTGAAAGTCCAGCACTCTAGACATTACACTACCAAGACTGTATTTGTGTACCAATTTTAATAGCTAACCTATAATTTTTGTTTAATTAAAGTGTCAATCATGTTCGGATTGTAATGATTTGCATGTGCTAGTTGTTTAATGATTGACCATCTCTTTGCTAAAATCTGGCTTTGTTAGTGGAATAGTTAAAGCTCTGTGTACTAATGATCTGTAGGCTGCTATTTTATGTGCTTGACAGGATGTGGTGACAGGATTCATTAGGTATTGTTATGTCGGTTTGTGTTGGTTTTCTGTATATGCAAAATTCAAATAGATTGTGTGCGTTAATCTTGATAGTTAAGTCTAGGAAGTTGATAGCCCATATTTGTTCTGTTGTAGTGTAAAATTTATGTTTTGGTGGATACTATTAATAAGAATTAAAAATCCATTGATAACCGCAAAAGAACTGCCAAAACAAGCTAAAATGTCATCAACATAACGAAACCAAAAGATAATATTGTGTTTTTAGGGCCGGCGGTGGACGAGTGGTGTCAGTCCATCACTCGTGTTCCAAGGGTCGTGGGTTCAAATCCCACTTCGGGCGACGAGATTTTTCTAATTGGAAGATTCCGCCACCTCAACTATGGATGTGTGTATTCGTGTTGCATGTTAGATGGGAGACAGATGACCTTAACTCTTGGTTCCCCCGTAGTGTAGGCGTGAAATAAAAAAAATATTGTGTTTAGAGAGGTTTAATTCAAATATTTGATCTTCTAATTTGTCCATAAATATGTTAGCTAAAATAGGACTTAGAGAATTACCCATAGGTAAACCATCTTTTTGTAAATAAAATATGTTATTAAAAGTGAAATAATTTGACTTATAATTTAATACTGTGAAACTTTTTACTAATCTTTATGTATTTCATGATTATGGAGTTCCACAAAGTAAGGTTGGAAACAAATAAGTTTGAATAATTTATTAGAAGTTTTTCAGCTTTTTTAATATGTAAAATCCCGCACGTATGAGGTCAAAAATACTAAAGTTGTGTGCTGCTGAAACATATTCAAAACAGGGATTTATTTGGTTGCTAAATGTGCACTATTGCACATAATGTGTTACTATTTTGTTTACATGAAGAATTAAGAATATAGTGTATAACGTGCTCATTGGCAGCAGATGTTCTTGAAATCCCCATATTAAATAAACTGAATAATTTTATATCGACTACACTGAACACCAGTGGCGCCATCGCTTATTTTGCATGAAGTGACGTTTTTGAGGTTATACTTCTTTATTTTGTTTTTTCAAATAATTAATCAATATTTAATGTTTGCATTGGAAACAAGGGATTACATTTTGAGCACTTATTGTAATTTAAGATTTATTCTGCAGTTGTCTAATTTAAATATCATGTTTTGTATCCCAAAATGTATCCTTAGTAACGCCAATGAATTTTTATTGGTCACTTTTTTGAAGGATTGGTAACAATCTTTGACTCTTGATGTCACTGCGTGACATCCGTCACTCCGACTATGTGTTGTGTGGCTCAATACCTACATTTTTCTAGTTTTCTGTGTTCCTGTAAGAATATATTTTCTGTTCTTAATGTCGAATGTCACATTTAGAAATCGAATACAGATAAGCTTGGCATCTGTACTTGACTGTATAAAATAGATTGCAAAATCTCCCCAAGTAAATAAAGTTATTATTTCTGTTTATCATGTTCTTAATTAGCTTAGACAGTACTCATAAAAAAATGACGTAAAAACTTACATCTAATCTCTTTTTTTAAAGAAAAATCATTTAAATTAGTACAACCTACTTTTGAGATAAATGTGGCATGCTGGAGAGCCGTTAGTTGGAGCGGGGTGATATTAATCCTAAGTTACTGCCACCCCAGGTTCGATTTCAGCTGGTAGATCTTTTTAAATTAAATTTGTCTACAAAACAATCTAAAATGCAATCTTTTTATTGAAATATTTTTTCTGCATAATTTAATAAATTGCATGTTTTTTGTTTTTGTTTATTTCTCATGTGAATGGTAGTTTTGCTAAATGTTTTGTTTTACTGCTTATTATAATTTTTCGAATTTTCTGATCCATTTTACTGACTTGCTCAATTTGAAAAAATAAATGCTCAATGTTTATGGTAATTGAATCAGGAGTGTGATGCAAACAATTTTCCTGGGAACAAAATATCACAAGTTTAATAATTTTCGTTAATTAAGTACAGTTGCGATCATTCGCTAAGGAACGATGAAAAATCATGACAGCCGATTTTTCAGTTTTTTGTACAATGTAAATGTAAGTATATTATAATGGTAATGAAGAACATTTTATTTTTCAACATTGTAATTGGTCGGTTTATAAATCAGGTCTAATTCTTCGATTTTATGATTTTAAAAATATATAAAAAAGAAAAGTTATCTGCCAGCTAGAATCGAACCTGGGACGACAACGACTTATCACCACGGTTATTATCAACCCGCTCCGGCTAACTGAACTATGGAAATATGTTTTAAGTTGCACTAATTTAAATGATTTTCTTTAAAAAATGTATCTTTTTTCATTTTCAGGATATCAGTGCCGTTTAAACTAATAACCAAAATTTTATTTACTTGGGGAGATCTTACAGACGATGTTTAAAAGCACAGGTTAATCTCTAAATTCGATTTGAGTATTTTGATTTTTTATGTTGTATTGTTATTGTATGTAGAAGTTGAATATATCCTTTGGAATTACTTATACAGGGTATACCTTGAAACAATAGTTTTTAACCACGATAAAATAAACAAAGCTTAAACATTCAAACAAAAAGTTCACATTACTTAAACTAATTTAGGACACAAAATACGATACTTACTGTATATAAAATGCTCAAAATTGCCGGCTTGAGATCTTCTCTTTACAAATTTAATTTCAGGTCGCAGGTGTTAACCCAAAAAGCTTCTAATTAATAAATGGAGTCAGAAACAAATAGTAATATGTTGGGCGCCACTAAAGCTGAGGATGTTTTTCACAAAAACATAAATAAGAATTGGAAAAATTGGAGGTTATCAGCTAAGGAACTAACCTCATTAATTTTGACGTTAATTTAATAAAGTATTTATCAAACTATAAAACATCTTGATTAGCCAAAAAAAAACAAAAAACATCAGCAGTCCGTTTAGCCAAACTATGTCAAATAATCAAGTAAATTTGAAATCTGTATATTAAAAACAAAAAAATGGTACATACTATGCACATCAAAATAGTTACACCTTAATAAAAATTAGCAAATTCAAAATACAAAACACATCAAATCAAAATAATTATTATTCCAAAAAGTGAATAAAATTTCGGGATCCCAAATGACCAAATATTACATAAACATTACTATATTAATAAAATGCAATACCTTAACATTCTTTACAATTCTTTTAACAAGTTGAAGGATTCAAACGCCTTACACTCAAAACACAATAAAAGCTCTAAACAAAGCCACAATAACAAACTGCTGAACTGAAACGTTGCGGAAAGAAGTCTTCTGGATTTTGAACTAAATGTTTTTAACGAGATTCATCAAACTTTAACATACTTATTTGCAATAACTGCCTTTAATAATAAATTCTTTATTATTCTTTTTACCTGGAACGATACTCAAAATCACTTGAATGTTACTCAAAATAATTGTGAAAATTAATACGTAACAAATACTTATTCTTTATTTGTTATATTTCCATTAATTCAAAAAGATCAGTGTATCGGTATGAAAATCCCCTTTTCTTATACACAGGGATTACCACTGGATTCTAATAACGAATATCCGGCAACTAAACGATTCTTCTGTGAATGAAAATTCACGAAATAACTTTATTTAAGCTGTACTGTAATACTGTAATTTTATTGTTAGGCCTAGCAACTCGAAGAACTAAACGGCACTTTAAATAGTTAATTTGTTATTTTATAATAAACAAATCGGACGGTAATCACAACATACTCAAACCGAGAATTACTAAATTCACTTGACGGGATTGAAATGATACCCCGCCGAGGCACGAGGTACGCCGCGAAAAAAACTTTAGCTGGACCAAACTGCAACTGTACTGTCTGAAGGCTTGACGTTAACTTTCTTTCTGAAGTCCGGAGGTATTTTTCTATATCGGAATGTTTTTAGGGGATACAATTTTGCATGAACCAATAGAAAAGTCGCATGATTTCATTTAAGCGTATCAAGATTTACATTCCACGTGTTGACAGTAAGGAGATTTTTATTAACTCCAATATTAGATCAATATAGAAAAAGTGTAAGAGCTTTGTAAAGGCTAATATTTTAATATTAGCTTATATTGAGGGTGTAAATAAACATCCTACAGAAAATAAACTCGGATATGGGGACAGTCGGCGTCAGCGCAGCTTCAAAGTTTTAACAAGAAGTTGCGTCATCTAAATGTTTTCTAAAAGCTGAAAATTGATCACTAAGCAGTTCATGTAATAAGAAACTGGAAAACAGTCGTCAGGCAGCGTAATGATCGAACGCGTTGCATCAGCACCAATGCTGTGGTCGCATGTCTTCAAAATGAGGTCAATGTAAAGAAGTGATTTGAAAAAGCTGAAATTTGGTACAGTGTTAATTTATTGAATATAGTTTCTCAAAAAAACAGTCAGACTTCCTTTTGATAGAACCGAGCTGGTCAGCAGCCGCTAGAAGCAGTCGTTACTTCTAGCGACTGTTGATTTATTTACACCCTCAATATAAACTAATATTAAAATATTAGCCTTTACAAAACTCTTACACTTTTTGGTCGCCAGTTCCTGGGCTATAATAGACTCAAAAATTAAATAATCTTGTCTTCACAAAGGAAAAAATAGAAACGCAATAATATTTTATAGCAAATTTTACAGTCATATGATATTTTAAGCTCAAATATAAATAGTCGAAATGTGTCATTTAACACGTACTAAGTATTATTTATTAAACAAAATGGATTTTTATAATATTTTCAGAGAACAGAAAACTGCAATATATATGAGAAAATATACAGATTTAAATTCACACACCAACCATCTTTGTCAACTTTCAAGATTTTAGCAACGAAACCATTTAACAGGCACACACGTGGATAAATATAATGACGGGAACGATAATTTATTACACGAAACGACTCCACTAGTCTGGGGGATTTGAAAAAAACAACCTTTTAAGATATTTTTATAGGTTTATTTGTACCAAATACCGACATAATTTTAAATTGCAAGGAGAACGTAAATTTGCAGGGCCGGGATTAAGATTTTTCAGTAAATATGCATACAAAATTGCATTAATTCAAAGCTGGTAACAAAAATACCGTTACAACCTCAAAAGAAGCACATCAGATGCGGCAAGTAGTTAGACATAGATAAGACAAACAAAAAATTCCTCTAACATTTTCTTCTCAGAAGCGTAGTTTTCGAAAGAAAATGCAAAATAAAGAAGGGTATAATGGTTTTAGCACATACAGTAGGGTTTGTTATGTTCTTCAAACAAGACATTTCATGGTTTGTTATGTTTACCTGATTCTGCAATCTGCAACATGATCCTTTTTACAATACAATTTTATAAGGTCAGTCACTCAGATGATAATTCCGCGAACGCCGGTAATTAAGAAAAAATATTAATGTAACGATAACATCAAACGACATAAAATTCGCCGGACATTAAATCTGAAGTTCCCGTTACTAAAATATTTAATTAATGCAGTTACAACAAAGCGTCATTCGTTCGGGAGATCCACACATTGTATCACGGATATTAAAATTCATAAAGTAATTAATTTTAAAATTAGATAAGATATTTTCTTATAAATCAAATGTATTTTAAAGCTGTTATTCAACCTTAAATTTATTTCAAGCTTATGTCTGCATTCTTAGTATTATACAGCATAAACAAAATATTTTGTCTGACTCTCAAATCTGGCATTTCAGTTATTATTAATAATATCACCATAAATGCATTTATAATAACCATAAATATATATAATAATAATCAAAAAACTTTGTTAAAATTTTTGGTTCCAAAGGCCATCAGAAATGCACTGGTCAAATATGGTGCAGGAGCTATAATGCACCCTGTATATGCAGACCGTGTTAAAATCCTGGCCAGCCCTCATTAAAATTTTAAAAAGTCAGTGTCTTGACTATATGTAATCTATACTTTAGCAATCTTCCCATATACAAACAAACTGCCGCTACTATTCTTCGATAACACTGCGTGGACGGTGATCTCCGGGACGTCTTCACTTAGGGTCGACGTTCGCCCCCTCTTGCCAACCCCCTTTAGCTTTTCCGACGGCTGTAGTTTTCTTATTTTGGGACAACGGCATTGTGCATGTACTTGTTGGCCACAATTCCAGCAGCGGGGACTTGCAATTTTAGGAAGATTCCTCTTACGTCTCTCTTCCTTCTGAAGAACTCTCATTACTAACTCCTCTAGGCGGTCTTTGAAACCTTCTTCTTGAAGATTCTTCTTTCGACTCTCTTCCTTTTGAAGAACTCGCATTACTAACTCTTCTAGGCGAACATTGGATACTTCTTCTTCCGCAACGGTTTGGATACGCCCGTTGCTTGCTTTGCGGCTTCAAATTCTAAGGAATAGGCAAGCGCATGATCAGTTGTTCTTGGTCGTGCCAGTCTCAATGATTGCTGTGTTTCCCCGTCTCTTAGTCCATCAATGAAGGTCTGCACAGCGAGTTGTCCCAAAAATGAATCGGGTGCCGTAGGGTACGCCAATCGAACCAGCCGCGCAACATCGGCTTCAAACTCCAGAAGACTTTCTCCATTCTTCTGGACACGATTCTTCACCTGCGCATGGTACACTTGTTGAAGGTGCGCGTCTCCGTATTTCAACTCCAGCCGAGAGACTAACTGCGATTACCAGCGCTTTCCTGCTCTGCCGGAATTGTTTCAACGCGTTTCCACGCAAAGCCACAGGTGAAAAACGGCCTTTTCCTTGCCAGTCCATCCGTCGGCCTCAGCTGCCACCTCAAATTGTTTATAGTAGGTGAACCAGGGTATCTTTCCATCGAACGTGGGTGGGTTTACTTTTATCCCTACAGGAGGACCCTTTTCTTCTTTAATTGTTTCTTTACTTCATTAAAAAGAAATTAGACGTTGAGGGAATCCGTGGTTGAGTTATTCTATCTTCGAGTATTTCGGTTATCCTAGCTGCCTTAGCCTTAGATGGTAGCTGAATTTGGCCGATTCTCTCTTCTACCATGTTTATCACCCTATCTTGTTCCGCCAATTTAATTTTTAATTGTCCTAACGCGCTGGAATTTTCCAACAATTCTTCGAAAGCTTTGACTTTTTCCAGCAATTATTCTTTAAGTATTCTGGAATTTCCCAGTAATTCTTCCTTTAGCATTCTAGAATTTTCTTCGGACTTTTCCAGCAATATTTCTTCAGCCTTCTAGAATTTTTTTTCGGATTCGAATTCGGATTTTCTGAAATTCTCCAGTAATTCTTCCTTTATCATCTAGCATTTTCTTCGGACTTTCTAGAATTTTCTTCGAACTTTTCCAATAATTCTTTCTTTACAATTCTAGCATTTTCTCGGACTTTCTAGAATTTTTTTCGGGTTTTCTGGAGGTTTGTAGGTATTCTTCCTTTAGAATTCTAGGGTTTTCTTCCATTTTACTTAACAATACATTAGTATCGATTCCGACCAGGAGTTTCAAATCGAAAAATTCCGGGGTCCTCGTTATGTTCTAGAAACCATTCTTTTAGCCAATTTATTAACACGCTTTTATTTCCTCGTTCTTCTAGTTCTCTCTTTAGGTGTACTACTTTGAGTTCAACAATTTCATCGTCATTCTGATTATTTGTTGGGAATTGTTTATGTGGGATCAAGTTTTCGCAAATCTATGGAAAAATCCATTCAAATTTATGGACTATTGGATTTTAATTAGCTTAGGTGTATTTACCTAACCTAACCCAACTTAAGATTAGGTTAGGTTAGCCCCGAGGGGTGGCTCACGAAGGTATTAGGGTGTACAGTTTGCCGGTATTATAATACCAAGTACGTATTATACTATAAGTATTACAGGTATTATTCATATTATTCGGTATTACGGGTATTATTTCGTCGTATCAGTAATAATCAGTACAAAAAATGTTTGATGCTTTTACTTTATCCCATAAGCAAAACAACAAAAAGAAACAAAGTTCGGTATATTACTATGTAGTATAACTTTATGAAAATAAACATATAGCAGTCGAGTTAAAACAGATTATTTCGAGACGAGTGTCGAGTCGAGCTTGAATATTTTTTTTCGAGTCGAGTCGAGCTTTCTAGGAAAGCTCGGCTCGAGTCCATCACTATTGCTCTATACAACAAAAATGTTTTATTTTTGGCTAGAATTTTCAATCTTTATTTTTTGAGAATGAATGGCAATTTAATGTTTGCATCCAGGTAACAAATAACTTTGGTGCCCCTATTATTCCCATTATAATGACTAAGAAAAAAGATGTTCCCTATATAAATATTCTATTTTTACAGATCTGTCATATATCAGATGGTGGTCATTTTGGAGAAATTGCATTAGTAATGGATAATGAAAAACGCATAGCCAGTGTTGTTGCAGTTGAGTGCTGTGAATTATTTAATTTGAGTCGTAAAGATTTTCGAAAGGCAATAGCACCTTATCCAGATTTAAAAGACCGCATACGACACTTTGCTCAACAACGTTTGCAAAAAACCATGACATACATGAATGAAGAATTGATACAGCAAACAGCTGCTCAGTCAGGAGTTTTCGATCAAGAAGCTAGACAAGAGATTTTTGGATCTTTTGAAAAAGAAGATAAACATGAAGAAGAGAAAACTGAAATTTTCTTATAATTTTTTTTGTAAATAAATACAAAGTGTACATTTAAGAAAGCTTTTAATAAATGTTATGATAGCAATTGCTTAAAAATAAAGTACATTATTAATATACTGATAATCCATTAAAAATTACTACATTATAATTCAAAAGTCACACATATAGTATAAAATAACTCTTAACGCGAGCTACTAGAACTGGAACGACTTCGCTTACGACGTTTAAGCGGGCACTGACCCACGAAGGCTTTTTAAATGACCCACGCGTTGATTTTTATAAAATTATTTTTTATATCATAAAAAAGAACAGACAATCGAAAATATTAAAAAAATATTAAAAAATATTAAAAGTATAAATATCTAATGTCGAATTTATAAAAAGTATGTATAAAGGGTGTCCCACAATGCCGTTTACACGCAATATCTCCCTTATTTGAAAAGATAAACAAAACAAACAAAAACTATTGTGAATGACTCAAAATGGACCTTCAGAAAACATCTTTAAATGCTGGTTGCATAGCAACGTTTAAGAGATCATACCAACTTGATTAATTTTTCAAATTGCACTCTCTGTTTTTTTCACGGAAATGTATTCATTCTGCGTACGGTAGTATGCCTTACTTAATTATCTAATGTGCATTTAGGGGTTGAAAAAATATTTTTAATAAGGGAGATATTGCGTGTAAACAGCATTGGGGACACCCTGTATTTCGAAGTGGACGTTGGCTAACTGATTTTCTATTATTTCTAATATTAAGAAACTATCTAAGCTACTCAACAACTACAAGACAGCGTTAACGTGATCACCGAGTGGTTCAATAAATGGCGCATAAAGCTCAATGTAACCAAAACAGAGGCAAAAATATTCACTTTACGTCGACCTAATACTCCACCGAACATCTTAATAGACAACCAAATGATAGAGTGGAACCCTGCAGATAGTGCGATCAAATACCTTGGCGTTTACCTCGACAAAAAACTCGCATGGGCCATAGACATAAAAAAGCTAAATCAGAGCTATACCAGACTAGCAATGCTGTATCCCATCCTTAATAGAAAGTCTCCGCTGAAACAACAATACGGAATATTGTTATACCAATCCATACTTAGGCCAATATTCACTTACGCCTGTCAAGTGTGGGGAGCAGGGAGCTTCATGGTTTACGCGCAACGCACAACTTCATCGAGAAGCAAACATCCCCACCATCGAGGAATTTATTAGGACTCTCTCCAAGAAATATTTCCACCGCATCTCCCAATGTGAAGGTGCCAGAAACTTCCACACAGGCAACAGACATTCAATACAAGACTGAAACGCAAACTCCCACAAGACATTTATTTAAGCAGTGAAAGTGAAAAAAAATCAATATACAGCACAACAGTGAAGTATATCAAAAATACTTAAGTGTCAATGCGGCATGCATTCCAATAGCGATTATATTCACTATGTACATAACTATTTAACAAAAAGCCATACATAGCGATAAATCGCTGATCTGGCTGAACCAATAATATAAAAAAAATCCTTGTTCATTCAAATACTCAGTGCAGAGGCGCCACTGGGCATGGTGTCACCTGGTGCGTTCATTCGTGGTATCACCCCATTGATATCAATTTTTTGACGTCCACCTTTATTTTTGCTTTTCACTTGCAACAAAAGTAAGAGTTGTAAAACAAAAAGGAATCGTAAACCTTTTTAGAGGATTTTAAAAGTGAGAACCAAAAAAGGGTCATCTGTCAAGTTGTTCTGTTATCAAATTTTTGGTGTTTCCAAATTATTGGTACCCTTTTTACCCCCCTCCCCCTCCAAGTGGTGCCACTGACTTAGTGACCCACGGGCTGGTATTAAAACAAATAATGAACAAAATCTGACCCACTTCTCAAAAAGGTTCGCCATCACTGACCTAGCCCTTGGGCTAAGTCTAAGGTTCCTAAAAGCCTTGGGCATTTTCCAGCTGGAAATAATAATAATAATAATAATTATGCACCAAAACTCAACTGAAAAGAGTGCCTTTTCTATGAACAACGATCATTACGAATATTTACGAATGCCCTTTGGACTCCGAAACGCCCCAAGCACTTTCCAAAGGAAGACGGACAACGATCTAAAGGAATATTTACATAAGTTCTGTTATGTGTACATGGACGATATGTTATCTTCTCCAAATACCAAATACCACGAGCACTCAAAAATTTAGGGACTATTTCGACAAAATACAGTTTGACAATCCGAATTCCTACGAAAAAGTGTGACACCAAATGGAGTCAAACCTAATCCATCCAAAATATCCGCCATACAGAAATATCCCATACCCATGACAACCAAAGAAATTAAATCGTTTCTAGGCCTTGTAGGATACTACAGGCGTTTCATTTCAAACTTTGCAAAAATCGTTTCCCCTCTCACGAAGTGTCTGCGCAGGGTCAATAATGCGCAAAGGTCATAAAATCAATCACGAAGACCGCGGATTCGTAGCCGCCTTCAAGCACTGCAATGAATTACTTTCCAACGCCCCTATTCTAGCCTACCCTAACTTTGATAAACCATTTAAATTAACAACAGATGCATCAAACGTAGCCATAGGCAGCGTACTTTCTCAATCTAATCGACTGATTGCTTACTATTCCCGAATCTTGAATTCGGCAGAACGCAGCTATTCGACGATAGAAAAGGAACTCTAGCAATCTTAGATTCAACCAAACACTTTCGACACTATCCGGGCAAAATTTTGTAATCGAACCCGACCATAACTCGCTAGTGTGGCTTTATAAAATTAAGGAACCTAACTCCCGACTCATAAGATGGAAATTAAAACAAGACGAGTTCAGTTTTACCATCACCTATAAAAAGGCTCAGGAAAACCAAGTCGCAGATGCACTTTCAAGAATACAGATCGACAACACCCCAGACGACAATGACTCTACAATCCCAAATTGTCACGAAACCCCAGACATTTCGGACGAAAACCTCCAACAAATAATTAAAAGTACACACAGAGAAAACCCAAATTGATCTCAATGCACTAGACGCTTTAGATGATCTGATACGCTACAAGATGAAACCCTGGACACCATACATTTCATTGACGAAGACAACGGCAAAGTTGTGCCCATCTCCGAACAATCAGTAAACAATTCGCAAATCGTATCATCTTAGACACAGGTTAACAATACCGCTGTACCTTAACATTTAGAAATCCATATAATATAACACTTACCTAATTCGTGTCAGGAAAGATTTCATAAAAGAAGGTTTAAATAGGATATTCAAGGAAACCTTTAAAACCAATACAACATACAGCAATTACTTTAAAGAACAAACACTCAAGAACCCTTTTACTGACCTCTGTAAAACAATATTCATCAGTAATAAATATTGTCAAGATATAACTAATAAAGAGACACAAAAATATTTGGTCCACAATTATCACGACGAAACGCACAATAGTATTACGAAAACATACAATAAACTAAAAATCACAATATTTTTGGCCCAATATTAGACAGACAATAACAGAGATCATTAGCGATTGTGAAACTTGCCTACAATCAAAATACGAACGTCACCGATATCAATTAAAGATCTCGGGACCCCTCTTAGCCAAAAAAACCATTCGAAATCCTTCACTTAGATACTTTTTCGTTTTCCAGCTTAGAATTTCTAACAGTCATCGATTTATTTTCACGTTATGGCCAAAGCTATTTGATTAAAGATGGTACAGCTATAATAGTATTAAATAAACTTTGCCATTACTTTGCTCATGATAATACCCCACTCAAAATAGTTTGCGACGAAGGCAAAGAATTTCAAAATAATACTTTCAAGGAATTTTGTAAATTAAACAAAATCGAACTCTGTATTTTACAACCGTAAATAATCCCAGTTCTAATTCATCCATCGAACGATTTCACTCCACAATTCTTGAAAAACTATGTGATAAAACTAAGAAATCCAAACGAATCCCAGAAAACTTAATGATAACAGCAACCCTAATCTACAACCAATCCATTCATTCATCCATAGGTTATTCACCTTTTTATTTATTATTCCGTCCTTATGAAAAACTTCTCTCACTCGATTTAGACGTATCCATCTATGAACCGTACAATAAAAAACGCAAACGAGAAATACTCCCCTTTTATTTTTTGCCCCTTTTTACCTAAAGAACTCGCAAAAAGCCCAACACCTATTAGATAAAAAGAACACAAACCTAGACAATCAAAACGTTTCTATAGAAAGAAATAGACTACGAAAAACTGACCCACCATTTCAAGAAATCACCGTTATAGTCGGAGATCCAGCTAACATGGCCATCTCACAGCTCCGTAATGGATAAAGTCCCTTTCTTTATCTTATTCATAGTACTATATGAGTAGGGAAACCTGTCTGGTAGGACATCCACTCTGATTTATGACGAATAGATCATATAAAAATTAGAAAAAACCATTACATATGTGTTTCAAAAGTGACGTTATTTACACCACATTGTTTGATCTCTTCGTTTATAAATCATAGGAGATGCCCTGCCAGACAATGGTTTTCCTACTCATATATTGTGAATACAGATAAAAAAAAGATTTTATTCATTACGGAGCTGTGAAACCAGCGTATAGTAATAAGAAGTACGGACAGTTATTCGTTTTTCATGTACCCAATTTCAATAGCCTTCAAAGGCTTTGGCGTGTAGGTTCAGCTAGCAGTAAAAGATGTCGCTGTAAAAGGAGGCAAATTCAAGAATTCGATTTACATCCACAATCAAATTAAAGGACCTAGGATAACGGATAACAGTTTTATTTGTTTTATTAATGCAAAATGTGGAAATGCCTTTTTATTTTCTTTAACCTGCGTTATCCTAGGTCCTTTAATTTGATTGTGGATGTAAATCGAATTCTTGAATTTGCCTCCTTTTACAGCGACATCTTTTACTGCTAGCTGAACCTACACGCCAAAGCATTTGAAGGCCATTGAAATTGGGTACATGAACATCAAAGACGCCGGTAGCAACTGTCCGTACTTCTTATTACTATACGCTGGTGAAACGGTCGTGTTCGTTAGCTCTTAGATTATTACTGACTGGCAACTGGCAACACACAGAAAGGTAGAACAACAACTCCACACATACACAAGATTAAGCGACTAAGACAAAATCTCTCTTTACAGGACAATAATTCTATGGATCCTCCCGATCCGCAACCAGACCCTTCAGGTCACTCGTCTAACCAGTAACAGATATTTTAAAGAACCTCTGGGACATGCACGAGTTATTGACCACTAGCATAGCTTCCTATTCTACATAAACTTACTTAAAATAGAAATCAATTACAGACAACTAATTGCCAATTCAGTGATCGTAGAAACAAAGACCAAAACAGACAACACGACTAAATCTCCATCTCCAATTGCAACATTACTGCAACGAAATAGAAGACCTAATTAATAAATTTGACCATAAACAATCAAAAAGAGCTCTTAAAAAGTATTTTTTCTATTTTGCGTTTAGAATAAGTCGATTCTAGCACCCAAATGACGTCATTTGAGTGTTAGAATAAGCGGTTGGTGTGCTAGAATAGGCTAGTAAAATTTACTGCATTGATGTTGGTAGCGTTGGTTGAACTGTCAACTGACATAAGTCAAAAAAATTTTCTAACGTTTTTTGTGCAATTTGCCTAATTTTCGGCGGCGTTAGTGATAAACTTCCTTCACTATCCATTTTCAAACAACGCGAAATTGCGAAAATAAAATCTGACGTTTCAAATTAATTTTTTTCCACAGCCGCCTAAATTTACGCCACATAAATGTCACCAACCATCCAAAAAATCCCTAGATTTAAAATTTTTATTTTTTAATTTATAAAATGGTATAAAGCGGCAAAATAGAAAAAATAGTATAAAACACTCGTTGTCATTACAATGTAATCACTTCTCTGACCTCAGCCTTTGTCTGCAGATACTTTTGCGAGCATTGTCACGCCCCGCACGACCATAAAAACGAACATAGGTGTGAGAAGTCAAGTATAGGGTGCGGTAGCTCTCCGCCGTGTGTAAGACAAGCCCAATTGATCAGGTGTCAGGACTGCAGGCGTGATTTACGAAGTCAACAATGTTTTGACAAACACAAACATGCAATGTGTCAGAGTGTTAAAAAGTGTAAAGACTGTTTTAGGATCATAAACCTCAAAAACAGAACAGAAGCTCATGTATGCGGAGAAATTTATTGTAAGATGTTCCAAAGCCATATGCCGGAGA
The DNA here is from genome assembly GCA_929113105.1 of Agrypnus murinus. NCBI lineage: Eukaryota > Metazoa > Arthropoda > Insecta > Coleoptera > Elateridae > Agrypnus > Agrypnus murinus. The sequence continues at coordinate 25,329,673 of OV816025.1, read as the reverse complement.
ATCATTTTTGCTACATACGACCATCGGGTAAAATGGCTGGGAAGCAAGACGTTCTCTTCGTGTTCTTTGACTTGGAGACCCGTCAAGAAAAGGAAATTGCAGCCGATGTGAAACTACACGAAGCAAGTCTACGTCGGTAGGGAAGAATGTCAACAGTTTATTAAGGATAAAGGGGGTATAGAAAACGTTAATGGTGTAATGAAATGCACTGTTTTACCGCCTCAAGATCTATACCATCCTGTCTTACCCGTAAAGTTACATAAAAAGTTGTTGTTTCCCTTATGTCGCTCCTGTACTGAAGACCTCAACCAAGCAGATTGTCATCATTCCGTTGCCGAACGTGTCATTAGCGGAACATGGGTCGTAGATGAGGTAGTTACAGCGGTACGAAAGGGTTACATCATACAAGATGTACAGGAGATCTGGTCATACGATGTAACCCAGTATGACAGGAAGTCGATGGACGGCGGTTTGTTTTCGGGATTCATAGATAAGTTCCTAAAAATGAAGCAGGAAGCTAGCGGATGGCCCTCTACAACATGTTCCGATAACGCTGCTGCTGATGAAGTCCGAAAACAAGCCTACGTTGATGAGTATGTCTTGAACGAAGGAGTCCTCCTGGAATCGCCGAAAATCGTGAAGAATGCAGGGTTGAGATCGCTGGCCAAGTTGATGTTAAATTCATTTTGGGGTAAGTAGTACAATAGTCTTACGTAGTTTTCTTTACTTAATAATAATTGTATTATAGGGAAATTTGGTCAACGTGAGAATCAATCCAAAACTTCGATTATCAACGAGCCCAAGGAGTTTTCCGATTTACTCTCCAACCCTAGCGTAGAACTCAACAACGTGCAGGAGATAAATGACGAGGTGATTGCCGTTTACTGGCAACATAAGGAGAAAGCAGCAGATCTTCTATCGTCAGTAAACGTTGTCATCGCGGCATTTGTCACTGCACAGGCCCGACTTAAGTTGTATAGCTATCTGGATCAGCTAGGCGAGAGAGTGCTGTACTTTGATACAGGTAACAAATATTCATTTCTCTCTTGAAATTTGATAACTACTAAGTAAGTTTTTTGTTACAGATTCTGTAATATACGTGTTCAGGCCAGGGGAAGAAGATCTACCAACCGGCAACTTCCTGGGCGATCTCACCGACGAGCTCGAGGATTACGGATCTGGGGCATACATTATAGAATTTGTATCAGGGGGTCCCAAAAATTATGCCTATAAGGTATATTGTCCGGCCACGGGTCTAGTACACGTGGTCGTAAAGGTGAAAGGGATCACCCTCAATCACGCCGCGGCTCAAAAAATAAACTTTGACTCCATGTTGCGTCTGCTGTACGACATGGACTCAAAGATTATGATTGAGTCCGATAACATACGAAGAACCGCACAGCATCAACTCGTCATCAGGACCGAATCAAAGGCCTATAGAATAACGTTCGACAAGCGACGTCGTATAGACGACTTCGATTCCGTTCCGTACGGATATAAAAAGCGTAGGATCAATTGATGTTACGGCTCTCTTGTAGTAATAATATCTGTATATAGTTTTCAAAATAATTTTTTCTTTATATAGTTTAATAATGTTTGTATATTTTTCACCATGTATTTATATTATTCGTATGTAATAGATGTAATAGTTTAAATAATACCTGTATATAGTTTTCAAATTGTTATATTTTTTTACATGTTTCACTGTGTTATCAATTATTTTGTAATGTTATAACATGTATTATATTATTCGTAAATAATAGATGTAATATGATTTATTTCTTGTCTTTTTATTTCTGTAATTTAAGGTAAAAATAAAAAGCAAATATTTTATACAAGAACTTTTATTGAAAGAAGAAAATACATTTCATACTAATATTTAATACTAAATTATATCTAAAATAATACATAAGTATACTAATAACAATACTATAAAGGAGCTAGTGAGTGAGTAGATCTTCCTTCTTTATCCAGGACTTTTCATTTAAACCGAGCCATTTTACGTAAATATCACCATTGCTGCGGCGTTTAAGTATTTTTTCAACTAGGTATACATCAGGTTGATTGGTTTTCTGCAACTCGAACTCGTAGAAAGCACCTCAAACGGGAACTCCGTGTAGATCTTCCAACAAGTATGTGATAGGTTTTGTAAATTGAACTTTAACTACTTTGAATAATCCTGTTGACCAGTTAGGTGTATATCCCTTGGAAAAGACTCCTTTGAATTTGCTTATACGTACGATGTCATTCAAATCCAACCTACGTTTACTGATAGTTTTTACATTAGTGTTATACATCGACAGCTGTGTCGTAGGTTTAACAGATGCAGGAGGCATACCTATTGTTCTATGTTTTGTATTATTATAGCTATCAACTACTCGTTGTAATATATCGACCCATTTAAATTGCCCTCTGTAGCTAAACTCCTTATACAGCTTTTGCTTAATTGTACGAATAACTCGTTCGACTATTGAAGCCTTAATCACGGAATGCGTAGAGTAATGATTTATGTTGTATTCATTCATTAACTTTTTAAAATGTTTATTATAAAACTCTTTCCCGAGATCAGACTGTAAATCTTTAGGTATGACCGAACCCTTAAAGATACTACGGACCTGCTTTGTCACCTCTTCTCCGGTCTTAGTTTTCAATGGACGTACATACAAGTATTTCGAATAACAGTTTATCATCATCAGTATGTAACGATAACCCTTATTTACTTTAGCGTAGGGAATAAACTCCGCTAAATCTATTTAAAACAAATCATCATAAATCTTTATTATAGTACTACGTCTTTCAAATTTTTTTCTAGCAGATCTATGTATTTCATCGACAACGGCTTGTTTTGCGTTCATCTCTGTTAATAACTACAGTTACTCAAATTATAGGCTATGTAAGACTGAACTATTAAATAGAATGTAAAGTAATATATCCTACGACTATTGCGGGGTTCTTTGAGTAATTAACAAATTTTGTAGGTCTATGAGCGATGATCTATCAAAGTTTTTAGACCTGGAATCTGCTTTAGCAAGAAGCCATAATGTTGCCCTAGACAGTTCTATACAAAGAGAGGTCAAAGTTTTAATACTATCACGTAGCGCGTCGTGACTGATGTTAGATATCTCGCTATCCATATACCATTTTGTAACTGCATCCTCTGCATCTACGGGGTCCGCTAAATTGATTAATCTTCGTTTCTTACAGTCAATAGTTTTATTTTCTAGTATTAAAGCATGTTTCTTTGTTACCAGATCTGAATCATTAATAGCGTGGCCTGCGTTTGTAATTCTTTTATTTTCTAAATCGAAATTCTGATCTTCTGTTAGCTTAAATCCTACCCCGGGAGGACCTGGAACTGTTACAGCATCTCCAACTATTGAACGTCCGAACAAATCTATAGTAGCATTCATACTGCGAATGATAATGGTAACGAACTGACTACTTACAACCGTGATAAAATCTTGTATTCTATAATACCTTCTTCTTTTAACTCGGAAATAATTGAAATTATTTCGTTTTCATTCAGAGAACTACTGTTACCGGCTTCTTTTACAGCATATAACAAACGTAGCCTGTCGACTAGCTCGTTAGCCTTATTCCAGTAGACGTATTCGACTTTGCAATCGCTTAATTTTTTAAAATTTGACGATGATGATGATAGTCTAATGCCTAAACCTTTGATTCTCGGTAAGTTCGGTTTAATTATATAATCATACTTCCAATGTTTAACAGCTGTTAGTTTACCGTGTGGTCTATAGGATTTCTTATGCGCATTAGTAAGGGCTATTATCTGCATATAATTATTGATATCATCTTGCGATGGTGTAGACTCTAATTCTCTAAACGTGAGTAAGTCAAACAGACCGGGTGTTGCTTCGAAAACGTTGTTTTTAATTATGATGTTTGTATCACGCATAGTCACAGGGGAAGATGCAAATGTCCACGCGTCTCGATCAATTTTATATCTAATACCGAATCTAGTTCTATCTATATTTTTGTTTCCGACAGCGTTAGCTATTAACATACCGTAATGAGTAGAGAGATCCTGAGTTTTATTAGATTCTTCTTCTTCTTCATCATCTGCTTCCGATGATGATGCTGATGCAACAGGCTGTTTTTTAACTTTCAACAGGGGAATGTAACTAGCAGTAGTAGTAGTAGTAGCAGCAGCAGATGGTTGTGTTTTAATTTTCAATAGGGGAATGTTAACTGATTTGGCAATAGTTTCCAAGGAGATATAACCTGTTTATGAGTATCATGATAAATACGTTCTGCTTCTGCTCTATCACGACTGAAGTATGCAAATTTTCTACGTATAGCCTTGCGTGCGTTTATTATTTTACGTTTTAAACTCATATCGTATGAGCTCGACATGGTGACAACTCTAAAAGACGACTAAGCGAATTGAATCTAATTATAAACTTATACACCGTGTCTGCGTAAGTTGGCTACATATAGAAAACATTGTTATTGATTTTATGAAAAACAGTTATTCTTCATAAAAAGTTCTGCATGTTAAATTATATCAGTCGTATCATAATAATAATAATAATTATATCATTTTTGTTCAAGAGTAAAGTACCTTCATTTTTGACCATATCGAGAATTTTCAATAAGAAAAGATGTTTTCAAACAATATTGAATATTTAAAAATTATTTTTAATCCATAATATCTTTTCTTATTAAAAATTCTCGATATGGTCAAAAATGAAGGTACTTTACTCTTGAACAAAAATGATATAATTATTATTATTATTATGATACGACTGATATAATTTAATATCTGATGGTTGAATTTTGGGTTTTAGAACATGCAGAACTTTTTATGAAGAATAACTGTTTTTCATAAAATCAATAATAACAAAGTTTTCCATATGTAGCCAACTTACGCGGACACGGTGTATATGTATCAAAACCTTTCCGATATCTACCGTTGCTTAGGGAACAATCTTTATTAATAACTAGGAAATCGTACGGATCCTTCCAACACATACGACAAATGTTTTTGAAGTCCTCATAGTTAACATCTCCTACAACATGATCCCTTTACACGTGCTTTAAATTTTATTCGTCCTGTTTAAAAAGAATAATCAAGTTTGCGTTATCCCTTATCAAATGTTTCGGTATCTTTGCATATGTCTGACCTAAATAAAACGAATCAACACCCTTATGCCTACCCATGCTAAAATATTCTCTAACTTTTTCCTGTTTGTCACAGATAATATCGTCGAAAATGAATACTGAATTAGGTTTGATGTTACTAGGACTGATTACGTCATCGTTTTCACTAAACTCTTGATAACCAATGTTTTTAATAGGTTTCATAACTTCCCTTAAGAATTCGTATTTCGGTTGAAATAAGGACTTGGCAAACAGGTAGATGTTTTCAAATTTTAATCCGTTTTCATTAGTCAGTAGACCTAACATAACATTAGTTTTACCGCAGGAAGAAGGACCGCTCAGAATTGTTCGACAAGACGTAGGTAATAAGTCACCGTGTTTTCTATCGTTGTCAGATTGTAGAGATACATCGTTGTCTAAATTAAATATGTTTAACGTTTTCTTTTGTTTAACAGTTTTCATTATGGTATGCGTACGTGTTTAGTCAAGGTTTCAGTGAACGGGTTATATTCTGTCAAGGAGTCGTGTAGGATCAAACAGTATGCCTTAGTTGTATTAGTAAATGCAGCGGAAGATTCAAGTTCTAACCTAATATCGACAGTGGAATCCTTAAAACTCTCTACCTGTCTTGAACAATCAATTACAAAAAACAGGGTATGTTTCAAATTTTGAATAATCGATTAAACAGCTATCAGTCGATCCTCTACCTATATCATAGTAACTCTCGCGAAAACGTGTATAATTTAAATAGGCAGGAATGTAATCCTTACTACTGAAATCGAAATTTAAACGTTGCTGCGGAAACACTTGCGAATTTAAATACAGCTTAATATCAACTATACTCCGGACACTGAACAGATATAGTTAAAAAAAAATCAAGGCATCACAGATTGTTCTGATTGGTTTTATGTGAAAGTTAAATTTACAATAGAACATTTTTGTATATGAATTGTTAATTCATTATAAATGATGTCACTTAGAGAAATTTATACTAGTATAAATAATAACCATACATTTTAAAAAATTGCATTTTATTAATTTAATAAAAAAGCCAAGAAAAGTTCGCGAATGCTATGTGTTTACACATATTATAATATATAATAAATATTTTTTACAATAAAACAAAGAAATTACATACAAACATACTAAATATACGTCGCATGGTAAGGTGGCAATCTCAGAACAGTTCTGTTGCTTTCCTGTGTTAATTCGTCGATTACGTTAGCACTGTGTTTAGGTGCATGCTGTTTTACTTAAGATAACAATTCAGCTCTCATCATACTGTCTTCGTAGGGGATAGTTTTTTCTGCAGCCAGTTATGTATGTCAGCTTTCTTTGTGTTGCTAGACGGATTTTTTTCAATTTTTCTTGTGTGATAACTTGCGTTATCCAAGACGATAACGCAACCTTCTTCAAGACTGGGCAAAATATTTTTAAACCATTGTTCAAATGTATCTGCGTTCATTTCTTCATGGTAGTCATTTGTTTTCTTGGATTTCAATAACAGTAATCCATTATCTACAAAACCTTCATCAGATCCTTTATGAAGGGTGATGAGCCGCTTTCCTTTCCCCGATGGATTTCTCAAGCCAGTCGATAACCCTCTTAAAAATGCATCTCGTGGATTTGTTATGGACATGTCAGCCCACACTCTTTTTTGCCATTTTTGTCTTCTTCGGAAACATTGTCCAAAATAGCTCTTGGTCTATGACACGTCTTAGGAGCATCAAAATAATCAGTTCATTCATTCATGGTAGTCATTTGTTTTCTTGGATTTCAATAACAGTAATCCATTATCTACAAAACCGTCATCAGATCCTTTATGAAGGGTGATGAGCCGCTTTCCTTTCCCCGATGGATTTCTCAAGCCAGTCGATAACCCTCTTAAAAATGCATCTCGTGGATTTGTTATGGACATGTCAGCCCACACCTTTTTTTGCCATTTTTGTCTTCTTCGGAAACATTGTCCAAAATAGCTCTTGGTCTATGACACGCCTTCAGAGCATCAAAATAATCAGGATGTTTCTTGTGCTCACGAATTAGATTGTAAACACTTGCCACACCAATTCATAAAATTATAGTAAATAAGCAGTGGGATTGGAAGGTAAATTAAAACATGACCTATCAATCTAGCAACATTTTCCACTTTTTCGTGTTTTTTCCATTGAGGTTGCTGCTCTTCACACACTTTAAAAGCGTCCGTAATTATTTGTTTCACCTCTACAGAAAAGTGCTTTTTTGGCGTTTTTTTGGTGGTGACAACTGAATATTGCTGACGTTTTCATCATCCATTTTTAATAATTTTGCAGTAATGAAAATTCTACAAATTAACCAACTCATTATTATTATTATTAACTTTTCATATAATTCTAACTTACTTATTGACAACCGTTCGTGTATTGAATGGTGCGAGTCTTAATAAAGACTTGTAATGTACCTAATAAGTAACACAGTTGGAAAAACTGACGGAACTTTCAAAACAACTGACGTAAACGCATGCGTAACAAGCTGGCGTTTGCCGTTTGTGTTTGTATGTGTAAATGAGACTTCTATCGAGTACCGCCCCATTTATTTCAACCAATGGATATTCAAGTTTCAAGTTGCATCTGAATGTCTATGGTTTTTCATTACTATATATGTTGGGTAAACGCAGTTATAGGTTCGAATGAGTAAATGTAGTAGGGTTAGGGTTCTTATACCCAAATGACGCTCGTCTTGTAAAACTACAAGGACCCAACGCGGTTTTTCCAATTCATTTGAATTCTTTATACGCCAAACCTGATTTTTAGTAGTTCCAAGCGACGGTAGTTCGTATAATTCCCAACGCCTAAATGGAATAATAATAGAAGAATTTTCTTTCAACTAAGTTCAACTTGCTTTCGTCCGATAATAGTATATGAGGAACCTCCCAAGACAGTCTATCAATCTTGATTTCTACATCAGTACCTGCATCTCCGGCGGCGCTTTTATAGCAATTAAAATCATTCTTAGAACGTATCAAAACTAACTGACAACTCATATGAGGAATAACTTTCTTGTAATCATCTGCAAACCCGAAGATATCCTTTAAAGGAATTCTACACGTGAAATTGAACACGTTATTCCCCGAATTATGTAACAGGCCATTTCCGTTTTTGAGTTCGATTCCCCATGCACTACTGGATAAAGCCCGATCCTCGGCACCGTGTGAAACGAGACCTTTTATAGTACTTGTAATACCCGAATGTTTACACACATCGATGATTTGATTCGTACCTAATATTAGTGGAATTTCGTCAAACAGAAAGTAGGCAAAATTGTTTACCGGTAGGAATTCTACGTTGACTTTTCGAGTCATAGTACCTTTAACAAAAATGTAGCTATCGTACAAAGCTAAAACATTATCCGAATTTTGTATGGTGATTCTCATGATGTCTGAATGATTTACGTTTAACGTAAACGGCAAATAGGTATAGAAGTCCTCTTTTATTATATCTGTATCGACACGAGGTTTTTGAAATATATTTAATTTATCATTAGCAAAGATGCTTTCTGTGTTAATATGCAATTTACTTCTTTTCGACATATTGATGTTGTACTTTAAAACCTAGAGATTCAAGAAACAGCCGATTCTCTTTAGATAACTTTATACGTAAGAGCCGCACTAGTCGGTGTAAGAAGATGAATGACCCTCGAATGATGCGAGGTATGGTTTTTATAGTTAAAGTTTATTCCCATTTTTCACGTTTAAGTTCTAGTCTTATACTTGTGAAGGTATATTCAGAAAAATTTACCAGTTGTCCACTCGAGTCTACTAATCGAATGGTAATATTATCAATTTCACTGACAGTGACAGGAAAGTAAATCACGTGTGTTGGTTCCTTCTCAATCAGGTATCCAGGTGGTACGCAGAGACCAAATTCAAAGATTGTATGACACGTCTGATTATTTCTATACGCGCCCCCTGTAATATTCGTGTCTACAAAGATGTTCGGGGTAGAGAGTATATCGACAATTCGATCTGATACGTGTCTGATACCGGGTAGTAATATACGATTGTTAAATCCTAATAGAGAGCCTATACTGTTCGGTTTGCTAAAATCTATAACGGCTGAGGCAGATTCAATCTCACACTTTCCTGTATTAGTATTAGCCTTGATTTGTAGTAGTAAATCTCCTTCTTCAGGATCGCTCGTATTAATTTGATTCTTTATATAGTTAGCGATTTCTGACAATTCGTAACTACCGGTTGTGATAGTTATCTCTTGATCTCCGTAATAAAATTTATTTTTCCCTGGAAATATATTCCATATCGTATGACTTGTATATAGACCAACTAATCCTATGGAATATCTGTATTGCTCACGATCTAGTTGTATATTCGAATAAATACTGCCGGTAGAGAGGATATTTCCATTACCGTACACGGTGATGGTTCTAGCCATACATGTTCGAATTATACATACACTTCTCTTTTATATAAAAATCTCAGGCACAAGTGTCCACAATTGTATGTATTGAACTTTTGTTCTCGAGATACATTATAGTATACACTGCAACGAGGACCGAAATATTTCACAAGTTCAGCCGGTGGTCTTAGGTCTCCGAAGGGGTCAAAATACAAAACAACATTTCGATCCTTTCTATAAGCTACCCAATGCGTACCGGGTTCTCTAGCATCATCGAGCTCTTTCAAATCGTAAAGGTTTATTTGGTAGACTTGTTCTCATATAAACACCTCTAAAAAAGGGTATGTCTTTACCATGCTTTATTAGATCTAGGTTTGTAAGTGGTCTTCGAGGCAAGTTATTCAGTTTTTTGACCTGTACGGTTTCAGATACAATGCTGTACCGCCTGCTTTATAAGGTTTCAGGTAAAGAGCGTTTCCGCTTTTATTATGTCGTTTAGTTTCTTCTAGCTGTCTGTTATTACTATTAGCAGTGTTAACAGCTTTTGCTACGCCCGAAGCGCCTCCTATAATTGCTCCGAGAGCCGAGAGGCTAGCAAAAATTGGTATGAGAGGTAAAATACCCCCTGTAGTCGTAGGTACCGGAATAATTCGCGGTATTTTAACGTTTTTCCTACCTCCTACGTTTTTAATGATTCTTCTAGCGGCGTTCAACGCATGGTGTATTAAATCCTTCCCCGTGAGGGTCTTACTTGCTCGATTTACCGTACTTACAAGCTTCTTTAAAATACCTCCTTTAAAAGTGACAATTTTCTTTGTATTTGCAATCTTCTTTGTCTTTCTCCTACTAGTCTTCCTATTCACACCCATTCCTAACTTTCGTTTAACCTTCATTATACCGGTTTCAAGCAGAACTGAGCCTTTTCCCCTAACTTAGAGTCTTTAGCTTTAACACGTCTCCAGGCAGCTTCTTCTAAAACACGATCTGCCTTATGTCTACTATCCAAGTCTGAACTTTGAGCGTACGAAATATCGTGCTGCATACACGCCTGATCCAAGGGGTTTATGCCTTTATCTCCTCTTTCTAATCTTTTAGATAATTTAGTTCCGGGTCCGCAATATTGGTAAGAAGGCAGGTGTAGTTCGATCGGGAGCCTGTCAATGAGCTTGTTAACAACACTGTTATCCTGGTGAGTCAACATCAGGTACTGAGATAAGAGATCAGATGCATCTCTATTTATACTCTGCAAAAACTTACTGTCTCATACTATTGCTAGTGGTAGTAAAACACAAATAATTTTTTATACGTTTATTCTTTATTAAATACATTTGTAATAGACAATCGTGAAAATTTCTTATATAACTTATTCATTACACAATACGATTTTATTTCATTTCGTAATACATACAAAGCGTTTATATAATTTTCTAACCTATTTCTATATTCAATCATCCTCAGCTTCGTATGGTACATCTGTTGATGTCTCGTGAATTGCTGACCATGACATTGCCGGTGCTTGCTGATTGGGTTGCAACTGACTGTGTACGACATTGATAAATTTTGATGGATAAAGTTTTATTATCTCTAATAAAATGAGCGAGTTCAATCCACCACGATCTTTTAAATTTAACGTCGAGTAGTTACCGGACGACAATTCGGCTGAGAATAAAATCGATTCGTTTGACACGTTCTTCTGACGTCTCACTCCTTCAGCGGTGTTCTCTACACTTGCGTAGTAGAAGTACGAGAAATTAAGGTGACGTAATACACGAGCATGCTGGTTAATAAGCGGTGCTAGATGCATGATCCTTTGAAATTCGTGGTCTTTTACCGTTATCTTCCGCTGGTCATAACATATCATCACCTTGTTGCCGTAAAAAACACTATGATTAGACTTAACGTAAAGTTTCGTACATAGATGGAATTTCAGCTTTTTATCGTTCCATATTTTCGTGGAAAAGAAGTCTTTGAACATTGCTTCGACTCGGACATCATACAATTCGGACCATATACTTTCTGTCAACATGATTTCACCATGCTCACACACGTTGTTGATACATTCCAATTTAACAGTCGCGTCAAATTCATTAGGTTGTTCAGGCGGGATAATTCCTACTAGGATATCATGTAAATGAATAGAGTCTTCTCTTGGTCTCATGACAAATAGAGGGTATTGTACGGATCCTAACATCTGCATGTGTTCACCCGGATAGACGGTAATCAACGACGATGCTGGTGTTGCTACATTATTTGTACTTTGTACCTGTAAGCTTGATGCATCGTCTGCATAGTATGGCTCGTTCGGACCTAAACAAGAAATAAGTATTCAGTAACATTCAAAGGATTTCGTTCTTTTAAAAGATATCTATTTCTTCATGCAACACTTCGTAGTCTTGACCCGGGAAATAACAGCTTGGTTCCGGAATTGATAAGTTTGCAGATTGATTCGGTTCATCATGATGTTAATCTAAAATGAAATAAATTATTCAAATGTATACACACACACAAACCGTTTTCTTTCTTACCCATTTCAACACTACTTGTAAACGTGTCTTCATAGCGATGATAATAATAATAATCAGGACTGCCTAAACTCATCATGGTACTGTTACACGATCAACTGTTGCACTCTAATGACTGATAGCTTTACACTGAAATGCGTTTTATAGCGATTTCGCACATGCGCATGAATACATACCTTCAATCAAGTTAAGTCGTAACGAATTGACTTATAGTTAATCCCTATAGAATAAATTCTGGGAACTGAGATAAAATCAATAACAAGAAATGACATGTTTCTACATGTTAAATTGTTTTCGCAGAATTACATGATGACGTATAGATCTATATTTAAATATCATTTAGGAATGACAACATAAGATTTATTTTGAAATAAATTTATGAGAGAGAGATGAGAGATGGGAGAGGAGAGATGAGAGAGAGAGGAGAAATGAGAGATGACTAATGAGAAATGAGAGATGACAAATGAGAGAGGAGAGAGGTGAGATGACAAATGAGATATGAGATATGTAAATGAGAGATGAGATATGCAAATGATACCGTGAATTAATTTAATTTAATTAAATTAGATCAATTAATTTAATTAGCGCATTTAATTAGATCAATTAATTTAATTCGCGCATTTAATTAGATCGCGCCTCATTTGAATATTAACTAGATCGCGGGTCATTTGCATAAAAAGGGAGGGGCTGGGCCTAAGAGGCGGAATACCTACTAACAATTAATACCAATTGATAAAATGCACTTGTTTAAATTAATAGAAGCCTATAAGCTAATCATTATTGGCACTGATAAAGCAATCACTTGCCTCCTAAAAATACCTATAATTAAAGCTTACCTTGTTGATTACTCCCGAAATTGTAATTATACCACCGAAGAAATAGCATCTGGAAATTAACCAGACCGAAAACTGGACAAACGAAAGATGCAAGCTCCCCCAAGATGTCGCTCAAGAACCTCAATTATCAGACACCTGCACACTGCAGTCCATTAATAAATGTATCACGACCAAAATATCCAATAACTATTAAATAGTAATTCCACTTCACAACCACCAACTGCTGACGGATGCTAAAGTCCAAATATAAATTTTAGAAGAATGTCACGGACTAGTGATAAGAATCCCACTCAAAGGAACTAATCTCGTAAGTTCCCCTTGCAGAATCATAATAGAAGACGCACGTACGAGAACGCGACCTCAACGTTCGAATTCGCTAGACCAGAGGTATCTTAACAAACATTGAATGCTATTCAAGGAACTCCTTTACAACTACTGCATTTTGAAGCCAAACAACTACTGCATCAACCCATTTATCTAAAACCTGTTCATTTTATTCATTAGTTATTACTCACTTACTATCTTGTACTTTATAATCATACTTCTCACAATAATCGTTATAATCTTTAGATACAGAAATTATGAATTGCTTACGAAGCCAAGACAGATCATCAAAATCAAGAGATCCACGAATGTTTAACCAGCCTTATGAACTTCGAAACCATAACAACGACCAATCCCAGTCTCTTTATCCAACCCTGAACGAGGAAGTTCAAACCTAAGGAAAGAATAGTTACGTATTCCACCATCTTATTATCAAACTTAATACTTACTTATTATTTTTGCATAATACTTAATAAGCAATTCAGAAACTTTTGTCATTCTTTCCCTTCTAATTGACTTGTTTTTTGTTTGTTTCTTGTTAAACTCAAGGAAAACCAATTGTAATTAGACTTTTTCTATCATCAACGAAAAGTTATAAATATTACAACAGAAACTAATTTTTTCTCAATCATTTCATCGTAAAAGTTACTATAAATAAGGTCACTACATTATCCTTGATCATTTGCTTAATTATTACTAACTAATTAAAATTGCGACAATGTATGGAGTAAAACCATTGACCATTGATTTAATCCGGCAACCTCTATAATATCATAGCTTAGGTATTTCTCAACTTATATTAACAATCCGAATGAATCCAGCGGGTTTTTTTTATACGGAAAGCCTCTTGGCGCCAACACTATTAGATAAACTTCACAAATCATAAACTAAAGGCACACTGGATTACTTATTAATTTTACTAGAACAAAGTACTAAACTTTAATCTAAAGCTCTGTAATTTCTTTTCGGTAAACGGAACGGGAAAACTTAAATTTTACTTGGCGGTCCGTAACAACTTGCGTCAGCTTGGCGAATTATCCAAGACTTACTGTCTTTGACTCTTGTCTGAGACTAAGTGACCACTTGGGGATGCAAAACTATCTCCACCTATTTTAAACTAAGAGAGGGAAATATATAAACATCCTATCAGGCACCAAGATGACACATTTCACTCCAATCAAAAGAAATCCTTCTGGAACATTCGACGGGTATTTACAGCAACGAGAATTGAAATCTAATATTTAATAGAATATTTCAGACTGGTTTTTACCGGTATATTTTGCATAATCTATTCATCAGAAACGAAAATAAGCACATAGGGGATACATAAATTTAGCTTAAATGCATTTATACATGCCATTTTATTTAGAAAATAATTCTTGTATTTTCATTGCTAAAAGACAGATTTATATACGTCAGAACACCTAGATTGCCTTTTCTGTTAACGAAGAACATTAGGTTCGGAATAAATGCTGCAATTTTAAACTAACAAAAATATATTTAAATCGACAGGGCCGTACTAAGACTATTTACAATAAATACATTTTCAAATGTATTAAAATTGATCTCGAAATCGGATTTTTAACACGTTACACAAGCGCATGCGAAGAAATAAAATTAATTCGTTCAGTATTTAAGTCGCATATATGCTTGGGGTGTTTCAGCCCCACAAGCCAACACCCTGGCTATGCGCCTGTCTAAAATGCATATTAACAATGAAATACGATTCGCTTTATTTGGCAAAATAAACAGCAAACAGACATTTTGGGGGATGCAGCACACCCAAAAATATTTAGCACGAACCGCCACTGTGGTGTGGCAGAACTTTCCTTCTTTGCAGAAGAAAACACAAATCTTCGTCGTAAACGTCAAACGTTGAATCTTTCTCTCACTCGCAAAGCAAAGAGTACATTTTTATCTTTTGGGACGCTTGAATCTTTGGAATCTCTCGACTATTCTTTCGGTAGATGTTCGTCCTTGAGAAACAAAGACACATCTATGGACACGGACAGTCATCATTTTGAACTTGAGCTGTTGATAGAGGTAGTACTGTTTATAAACTGGTTCCAATGATGAATTTTGTTTATTTATTTCCAACTTATTCCAAACAATAAAAAGTTGACCTTTCGCTTTGTTCGCAGTGGCTTCGAAATCTTTTAAACCTTGATGAATCTTAAATACTTCAAATGGTCATAACAATCTGTTGTTCAGCATAATAACTCTTATATCATATACGTTTGAAGGACATCTTTTAAAGCTAGAGGCGTTTGAGTACATAGGGTTGAAGGTTGTAAAGATATAAAAATAATATAGTAAATTGTTTGAAAAGCAAAACTAATCAGAATATTACAACGAGCAGAATTAGACAACAAAAGCGGTCAGGCACTCCAAACCGTTCTGGGGAAATTTTGCTCCACCACCGTGGTTATTGATGGCATTAATGTCCTTTATAATAGTTCGGATACCGAAGAGATGTTGTCACTTTTAATTATATATAAAATCATTCCAATCCAAAGAAGAAAACCTATATAGTAAACATGCAAAAAATGAAGATAAAAACTCTCAAGAAAATTGTAGTTTGTTCCGAAAAAGGCACGTTCTGCATACAAGATTGTCCAAGGCTTTTAATATCGAAACTTACAACCCAGACAGCCTTGGTAGCGTAATGCCTGGCGTGCCGGACTTTCATCGAAGCGGTCCGCGATCGACTCCCGGCGCCGGCAGATCTGGTTAGTGTTTCTGCAGTTTTCCTTAGCTGTGACACAAATGTGGGATTTGCGCTGTTCTATCTGTAAGTCGGCTGCAGCCGCACATTGGGCCTACATAATGATAATAATCGCCCCCTCCCTCCCGCACAAGCTTATAGCTTCTGGGGCCTTGGTTTAGGTTATGGGTTGTAGTAGTTATTATTATTATTATTATAGACTATCGTAACTGACAAAAACCTAGTCACAACTAAATACAATATGAATAATAAAAGGAAGAAAAGAATGTCTATGAGCCCAATTCAGCCTACTGCGATAGTAGCATAGTAAAGTTTCTTCCTAACAAATTAACGATTTTGTTTAAAAACAAATAAATCTTATGACATATTGCTCAAAATAAATTTTGACAGACAATAAAAATAACTAAAAATGCAAAAAGTTTTAGGAAAACCAGAACTACATCGTCAATGTACTATGCTTCCTCCTGAAGATATTGTCGTTAGATATATTGATGGTGGCTTGTTTGTTCACACCCGTAGAAAAATAAAATGTCTCTTGACCGTTAGTGATACAAATCCCAGAAGTAAAAGTTTTTTACGATCAAGTGCTGCAATTCGCCAAGAAAAGGCACGCCATCTTCAACATTATTACAACATGATACATCCATTTAGTGACGGAAGGTATTTATTTGATTTTTACTAACAGTTGATTTTACTAATAATAAATATTTTCAATTGTAGAGCTTTCTGGGAATTTTTTATGAGTTTTGTCTTTTTCTTTTTATTGGTTTTGATTCCTATAGATAACGCAATGCAAGTAAGCATTTGGTATATCAAGATACCAAAACTTTGTTTGGATCTGATATGTTGTATTGATATTATGATTACTTTTGCTTCTGGTTATTATGCGCTATACACGAAAAATATTGTTTTGAACCCACGAAGAGTAGCGAGGTACTTACTGCTAAAATGAAGTTTTTGGACCAAGTCACATCATCTTTGTTTTAGACGTTACTTAACTTCATATTTTCTCATTGATCTACTATCATCTATACCTATTGATATGTTTATCTTCATAAAATATGGTAATATTGGGCAATTCTGGTATGTGAAGTTGTTAACATGGCTTAAGCTACTGCGGTTGACAACTTTTGTTAAATATATGGAGAGATTTCGTGATGTAAGTTAATTTTCTACTTTTATTTTATGCTGTCAGATTTATGCATGTTGCCATCACAGCGAAGAGGATACGGCATATATAAATTCAAAGCCCTTAAGCTAGGTCTGATGTTTTTAATTGCGCTGCTATGGGCTACTAGCACCGTTTACATAATTGCAAGATCTAGCAACAACAGCTGGTTACCTCCAGAAGTTAATACACCCTATAAAGGTTTGCTAGCAAGTTGTTTTAGAGCTTTATACAACATTCTTCTTGTTGGACATGGTTATCACCGCTTGACAGAACTAAGTGATATAATATTTACGATTTTATGTTTGGTAGTTGGTGTAATTCTTCAGGTTTTCATTTATGGTAATTGAAAAGATTGCTATACACATTTTATTAAAAAGTCATTTTTAGCTCAGATTCTGCAGTTGTTAAATAAGAATCTAAGTGCTAAAAACAAATATCAGCACATGCTTTATCAGTTACATGAATATGTTCGCTACAAACAGCTTCCAGAGCACATGAGAAGACGCTTACAATTATATTTTGATTTTCGTTTTGAAAAACGATACTATAAAGAAGCGGAAATCTTGAATAGCATATCCGAAAATCTACGTCAGGTACGGAACAAGATGTAAATTGCAACATAAGATTAATAATAAATCTTTTTTCCAGGACATTACCTTACATACATGTCAAAGCTTAGTTGAAAATGTTGCTTTTTTCAAAGATTTACCTCTAGAATTGCTAACTAGAATTGTGAAGTCCATGAAATCTGAAATCTATCTTACAAACGATCTTATTGTGAGGGCTGGAATTTCAGGTGATTCTATGTATTTTATATCTACTGGAACTATAGCAGTTTATACGGCGAATGGAAAAGAGGTAAACATACGTAGGAATGTTTTCGTGGCATATTTATGTATGACAGTTTTATGGGTCTATTCTCTGTACAATTGTACAAATCTATAAGTTGAAGAAATAAGACTTATAGAGTTTGTACAAAAATACGAGTCTGTAGACCTTTCTGTAAGTACGAACACTGTAACAAATACGATATAGTGCTGCTAACTTCAAAAAGTTGCCTTAAAAATGCCAAAATAGAGTTTGTGCATTATAACAAAAATATTTCTTTATAATATTAAGAAACATTTATAATTTAGAATATGAAGCCTTCTAAGGATTTGTAGGTATAATATTGTAACATTGTATAGGTATTAAAAATGCAACTTGGTGTCAATAGTTTCAAAATCAAAGTATTATGGAAGAAAAGCGAAAAATTAAATCTATGTTCAAATTAAGTTTGAATAATTTATTAGAAGTTTTTCAGCTTTTCTAATAAGTAAAATCCTGAATCTATGAGATCAAAAATACTAAAAATTGTGTGATGCAGAAACATATTCAAAACATGGATTTACTTTGTTGCTAAATATGCATTTTTGGATAGTTACCAGCAGCGTGCAGTGCATACAAAACAGTGGAAGCAGTCCCGATACGACATATGCGCTATTACGCTCGTACGCAATGTGTACGTTTACATGCAAAATTACACATATTTGAGGCCGATAGAAAATATACCGTTACAGAGGGTTGTCGTGGAAGACTTGCCTGGCTGGTATGTATATCTGGATGATGTGATTGTAATAGGAAAATCATTCAACGAACATCTGAAAAATCTAGAGGTAGTGCTCCGAAGACTACGTGGAGCCAATCTGAAATTAAGTCCAAAAAAGTGAAGTGAAATACCTTGGACACGTCGTATCACAAAATGGAGTGGCAGCCGACTCCGATAAAATCCGCGCAGTTCAAGAGTGGCCAACGTCGAGAGATAAACACCAGTTCGTAGTTTTCTTAGTTTATGCATCCACTACAGGCGTTTCCTTCCTGGGTTTGCCATTATAGCGAAGCCGCCGACAAGGTTAACGTAAGGTGGGTGCGAGTATGTTTGGAGCGGAGATTGCGAAACAGTTTTCCAACAGTTGAAGCGTGCCCTGACAACAGCACCAATATTGAACTACCCACGGACAGAAGGGAAACTCATATTCGAGACAGACGCAAGTAATCTGGCCATAGGAGTAGTACTTTCTCAGATACAAGCTGAACAAGAAAAGGTCATCGGCTATTTTAGTAAAGTTTTGTCGAAAGCAGAATGAAATTCTTGTGTGACTAGGAAAGAATGATTGGCGGTCGTGAAGTCCGTTGAGCACTTCTACAAATACTTGTACGGATGGAAATTTTGGTTGGGACGGATCATGCCGTCAAATTGCCCTACAATTCCGTAATTCTGAAGGCCAAATCGCAAGAACCATTACATTTTGACACGGAACATCGAGCGGGCATCAGCTATCGAAATGCCGATGCTATTCCAAGAAGATCCTGTCCGACAGACTGTTGTCATTGCTCTCGTCTAGAAAAGAAAGTTTGCCAGATATTGAGAACTACCATCGTCAACAATTGGTTGCCGGAAGAATTACAACGACAGCAGGAAGCTGATCCCGAATTCAAAATGGTACTGGAATATACGCGTATGGGAGGCCTGCCTGGGAAGCCGTCAGCTCTTCCAACAGAAACCTAAAATCATATTGGGCCCAGTGGGGGTCCTTAAAGGTGGAAAACGGTCTCCTGAAGCGAGTGCTGGAGAGTGAAGATGGCACCACCATTAGGTCTCAGTTCATGGTTCCAAGAAGCCGAGTGGCAACAGTATTACGACATCTCCATGACGGTGCCTCAGGAGAACACTTCGGCGTGAAGAAGACTAGAGAAAGTTAGGGAGCGTTTTTATTGAGTCAATTGTAAAGAAGTCGTGAAAGTGGTGCCGTAAATGCGAACTATGTGCCACTGGTAACGGACCCTTGGGGAAACGAAGAGCACATGAGGCAATACAATGTGTGTAGTCCTCTGGAAAGAATAGCTATAGACATTGCCGGACCATTTCCCGAGATCAAAGATGGGAATATAATCAGAGATGGTGAGGTAAAATTTGTATTAAAATTGTGTCGATTTGATATGGAATTATCCGGACTAATTAGTACACCGAATGATCTGAGGATCTACACATAATTTTATTTTATGAATATATGGCTTGTGCAGAAAACGTTGACCAGACATTGGGAGGTCAAGTGTGGTGACTTTTGTGAGCTTATAACTGTTAAACGTCAAAACCTTGATTTTTTGTGTTGATAAGTTAGGGAATCTTGTTAGTTGGTAATAATCAGAGACGAGAAAGATTTACTGATAAGCCTGTGCAATATGTCGGACCAATAATCTTATCTAATAATGTTTCTTAAAGTCATTTAGATGGAATAAACAGGTTATATAAAAGCTCCACGCCACTATCTTAATTTTATTATATGGTGTAGCTGATAATGAGAAATTCAAAACAAACAGGTGCTGCAGTGGAACACCTGGTAAGTCATCCGGTTTCTTTATAAATTAAATGAACATGAAGATATAAAATTGTTTGGGCGATTATTTAAATGTATCATTTCTTGTTATTTACGAAACAAGGGTAGGGGTGTTAAAAATTTCACATTTAAATTATTATTTACATGTGTTTATTCCATTTATCACTAAATTGCTGCTTTGGACACACATAGCATTATTTTATATTCATTTCTTTATCAGCTTTTAATTTTCATCTTTGGGAATAATCAGGCTTAGGATTTAGGTGCATAATTTGCCATAACGTTTTACGCTGACTGTACTTTTAGATAGCCTGGCCTTCCCACCTTTTTTTATTAAACATCTGATAGATAAGAAATGTTAAATTTTATAAAAATCGATCTTCTGCACAACATATTTATTTTAGAATTTGTGGCTCAAGTTAAATAACATTAATGTGTTTATATTAAACGTCGTAAATACTCTTTTAATTGTGAAATAGATTTGATTAATAAAACTTCTTTTCTACAACTGTTTATCTACTTCTCTACTTGTAAATAAGATTTTATAAATTATATTACAATTAAAAGTTTATTTCCGCATTTCAGTTTATATTTTTATTGTGTTTAAAGAAAATGCATTCTTTATTTATTTCATTTTCTAAACTGATCAAGTTTTTAAAACAACATTCACAATTTATAGAGGTTTTTTAATAATACTATATATGTAGCTACAGATAACGCTTTGAAATCAACTGTAAAATATAAGTGGAACCGCATAGGTCGAGGTTCACGACAAAACTGCATCGTATCATCATGTGTAGTACCCCCACTTTCAATTTTTGTTTCAAAGGTGTCAACGGTACAATCAGGCTGCAAAATTTTCTAATATTTAGCCACTCCCTCGTCCCGAAGTTGCAAGCGTGATAATAATATACGACTAGATGAAGTAGTAGTAGAAACGTACAAAGATTGTTCCAAAGAAACATCGAAATGTGTGTCCATGCAAATGGGCAACATATGGAGCATTTGTTATAGTTTTTTTCTTTTGTTTTATTTGAAAAACCTTGATTTTTTAAACTTATAATTTTTTTAATTGTGTACTTCTTGCAGTTTTTTCTCAATAAATCAAAAGTGGTTACAGATAGCTATAGGGACGTACCTACAAAAAATGTTCGTTATTTAATTCTGCATCACAAAGGTACAAAATATACAGGGTGTTCCATTTGAGAAAGTTGTGAATTTTGAAGTTCTCTAAATTTAAAAATTAATTTTGAACACCCTGTACATGGTGGGTCCATTTTCTTTTAAAGAAGAGTACCCTACAAGCCCCTACAACAAAACCCCTACTTAAATTCCTCTTCACAGTTGCGGCCGTGAAGGCGGTAAACTGTTAAGTAAGATAATGTAAAACAATTTTTCTTGAAAAAAAATTTATAACTTCTAAACCGGTCATTAGATGGCGCTAAAATTTTAGATATGAATAAACCTGCCAAGAGAGGTGTTAAATATGCAAAAATATTTGGGGCATTCTATTTAAAAAAAAATTACCTTAAGCGTGCCACACTTCTCTGCAACACCCTGTATATTTGAAAATAATTTCTCTAGATGCGCCTCTATCCACTGCTTACATCCGTATTAGAACGATTCTTCTAGCTGTTATCGTTTAGGAGCTATCAGACTTCCCCACACTATTGCCCCACCCGGTATAACGCCTACAATTTATTTCTGCTATTGAATAAAACTTGTTTTGTAATTTTACTAAAGTTCTTTATATTATTTTAACATGAACGAAGCGTTTAAGATTTTGACTGAAGTTTGACATCAGTTGATAGAGGTCATGATTGTGCACAGAGATTTACAGCTATACAATGTATTATATATCAAGTTTAGTATGGGAAAGATAGGACAATGTAAATCTTATGGTACTATATTTCAGTAAATTTCTTACCTTCTTTGGGATGAAATTTTTGTAGGTATAGACACTTCGGTTGTTCTCATTCCATCCTAGATAAGTCACCATGTAAGGGCCTAAACCAACCCTCTCAAAAGTTTTATCAATTTATTTGGAGATAATTACAGATGTCTCCCGATTCGTAATCTTTGACTGCCCCCCCTAGAATCTGAGACGAATGGTTGGCTCTATACAACAAAAATGTTTTAATTTTTGGCTAGAATTTTCAATCTTTATTCTTTGGGAATGAATGTCAATTTATGTTTGCATCCAGGTAACAAATAACCTTATGCCCCTATTATTCCCAACATAATGACTAAGTAAAAAGATCCCTATATAAATATTCTACTTTTACAGATCTGTCATATATCAGATGGTGGTCATTTTGGAGAAATTGCATTAGTAATGGATAATGAAAAACGCATAGCCAGTGTTGTTGCAGTTGAATGCTGTGAATTATTTAATTTGAGTCGTAAAGATTTTCGAAAGGCAATAGCACCTTATCCAGACCTAAGAGACCGCATACGACACTTTGCTCAACAACGTTTGCAAAAAACCATGACATACATGAATGAAGAATTGATACAGCAAACAGCTGCTCAGTCAGGAGTTTTTGATCAAGAAGCTAGACAAGAGACTTTTGGATCTTTTGAAAAAGAAGATAAACATGAAGAAGAGAAAACTGAGATTTTCTTATAATTTTTTTTTGTAAATAAATACCAAGTATACAATTAAGAAAGCTTTTAATAAATGTTATGATAGCAATTGCTTAAAAATAAAGTACATTATTAATATACTGATAATCCATTAAAAATTACTACATTATAATTCAAACGACACACATATAAAATAACTCTTAACGTGAGCTACTAGAACTGGAACGACTTCTCTTACGACGTCTGGGTGGTGGGCTACGTGAATGTGGCCGGCGTCGAATAGGACTGCGTCTTGGCGGACGCAATGGAGAACGACGACGGAAACGTGGTGGTGTTCGGCGTGGTGGTGGACGTCGCATTGGCATTGGACTACGACGAGGTGGAGGAGGTCGTGGTTTAGGTATGAGTACAGGAGCTGCAGTAATTTCTTGTCCATCTATTTGTCCTCCATCCATGTGTTTCATAGCATTCTCTGCTTCGTCAGCCGTAGCAAATTCAACATAAGCATAACCACGTCCTATATGAGGGTGTACATGATCTTTTGGAAACTCCACATGCTTGATAATGCCGTAGGTACTGAAGATTTCTATTATGTGTTCTTTATTTACAGTCCTCGTCAAACGGCCAATATGAATTTTAGTGGGACGGGGAGTTGGAGAACGGCGCCTTCTTTTCCTTCTTAACGAACGAGACCTTGACCTGCTGTATTAAAATATTTTTGTAAATAAGTTTTATTTTACATAAATTATAGTAGTTAAAAGTTACAGTAAAACAGAACGGGAGGGGACTAGTAAATTATTTGCTACCAAGCTACATACTAGAAGTAAGGAATGTTCTATACATATATACACACATAGTACTTGAGTCTGTCAGGAAACAACATGAAGTGAGTGGAATCGGGAACTGCCGAAGTTTAAGTGAAGGCTACACTAACTTACATAACATATTAATAACTTGCACACATACTACGCATGTGCACAAGTTGTATGTAATCAGTTAGTATCTATCTATGCTTCGATTGATACTTATGGGGACTCAATGGTCATTTACGATAATTGGAGAGCTCCACATTAGTATGTATTAGAGTGTTCGTTAATACAGATAAGTTTTAGTATAATTTTAGTGGTACTTCAAGTGATACAAGCTGGTTTCTAGACTAAATAACCCTAAAAATTGCTTGCATCTTTAAACTTTTGGTGTGAGTGAGTTGAATTAATTTCTATTGCAGCATCCATGAGTTGGTTAATGTCGATGGTTAACAAAGCAAATAAATTATGGTTTGTTATAATACTATTTTAAATGGTGCCTCCTAAGCACACATTGTATTTGACTTAAGCCTGGAATACATCTGACAAACATTATTGCCATTTGTTTGCATTCGTTCGCATTGCTGCTCGTGCACAGACATTCTCGGAAACGTTTCTGGGTAGCATGACACATCTAAACGAATGACTTGCAATATTTGCATTCGCTAGCATTCCTTGTATTTGCACCCATTTGCAAAGTTGCATTGTTTGTGTGACTGCTGGTAGCGAACTACTGCAAATTATTTTCAACACATGCACATAGCAACCTTTCCCGACATTCGTGGCTCACATTTTCTTTTAATCTTTTTATTTTTACCGACAGCCGATGGAAAATGTTTGTTTGCAGTGCTAGCCATTTGTAGCACAATTAATTCCCTGCAAACGATCGTCTACACTTTACGAACGCATATAAATAAACCTTCGACAACGCGAATGAATTTGCAAAGTTTGTCAGATGTATTCTAGGCTTTATGCGAATACCTATTTCGGTAACCGTATTAACTCTTTCTCAGAGTAAAGCCGTCTGAAAAAAGTAAATTTGTTTATAAAAACGCTCTGTTTTCTCTTTTGGGAATGATGTAGTAGTAGTAGTAGTAATTATGGGGAGACCTAAGCCTAGCAAGTAGGCCTCTATGGGCCCTTTTTGCCAACCCCCGCTCGTCCCCTTAATCACCTTCACTGCCTTCGTCTTCTTCTACCTCATCTCCCTCCGTGAACCTCCTAGATTCTCTAATGAAACTCAGGATGTCTGTCCACGCCAGGGAGTGTAACTCCTCCTTTTCGAGCGTAACCGCCCCAAAGGTTTTAAATCTTAACCGCTCATATGTTACACATTCCCCCAGATAGTGGTAGGATGTTTCTTCCTCCCTTCCGCATCTTGGGCATATGGGATTCTGTTCTACTCCTATCAAGGATAGGTGTCTCCTCAATTTACAGTGTCCTGTCAGAATCCCTACCAATAGGTTTAGGACCCTTCGGCTTTTTCCCAGTAGCCAGGTAGACTTTTGTAAGTTGAACCCCGCTATATGGTACTTTGCCTGGCGACAGCCTCTGCTCCTCTCCCATCTTTTCTTAGATGTCTCGTAGGCCCATTCACATAGACTTGTTGAGACATGTTTCCTTGTTATACCTAGGAAGGGTTCCGGTCCGAAGCATGTTTCCATGGCTCCGCGTTTGGCTAGCTCATCAGCCCTCTCGTTGCCTCGAATTCCTGCATGACCAGGGACCCAAACCAGTTCGACTTCTTTATGTCTTGCCAGCTCCTCTAAGGCATCGCCACACTCCTGAACAAGTGGTGATCTTGTTCTGGGCGAGCATATTGCCTTCAGTGCCGCTTGACTGTCAGAGCAGATGTATATTTTCTGTTCTGTCGACCTTTTTATTTCCTCCTTGGTTGCTACCGTTAGGATAGCAAAAACTTCTGCTTGAAACACCGTGGCATACTTCCCTAAGCTTATGCTTTCTTGTATGCCTCGATTTTCTACATAGACTCCTGCTCCGGAGCATTGTTCTTTAGTCATCCTTGAGCCATCCGTGTAACACACTAAGGCTCCTGGTTGAAACTTAAGCTCTTCTTGCCCCCACTCGTCTTTAGAGGGGATTGTAAGAGCATATCCTCTATCCATCCTTAACCTGTCCTCTGCCTCGGTTGCTTTACAACTAGACAAGGGTAACTCCTTCGTCACTATTTCAGCTACCCTAGCGTGGCCCGTGCATACTCCTTGGCCTATCCACAACCCTGCGTCTCGCATTCGCAAATGGGCTGCCATGGCCTCTTTCTTTATCCAGGTATCAAGACTAGGAAGTCCTAATAACCCTTCAAGTGCTGCTGTTGGGGTTGTTCTCATTGCCCCAGTAATGCCTATACATGCCAACCTCTGGATTTTAGCCAGCCTGGTCGAGATGATAGTCCGTTCTACACTAGGCCACCATACCACTGAGCCATATTGGACTCTAGGTCTGATCACCATTACGTAGAGCCAGTACAGAATTCGAGGACTCATCCCCCAATTCCTACCTACCGCCCGGCGCAGCTGCCAGAAGGTTGCTATCGACTTGGTGACCACCTTGTCGACATGCTTCGTCCAACTTAACTTGCTATCGAGAGTCACCCCTAGGTACTTAACCTGCTGCACTAGTGTTAGAGGTCTTCCGTACATAATGGGTGCTCTGAATTCTTCCAAGTTTCTCCTCCTGGTGAAGAGAATCATCTCTGTCTTCCGTGGGTTGACTGAGAGGCCGTCCTCTTCACACCACCTTTCTATAATTCTACAGGCTACTTGCATTCTATTGCAGACGACGCCCAAAAACCTCCCAGTAACTAGTACCAGGCCATCATCTGCATATGCTTGGGCGTAGAAGCCCTCTTCTGTTAGCCTCCCTAGTAGTCTGTCCATTATGAGGCACCATAAATGAGGTGATAGGCAGCTACCTTGTGGGCAACCTCCCCTCACCCCTGCTTCAACTGAACAGTCCCCCAAAGCGGCTGTTACCGTCCTCTCTTCTTGCCCCGATCTTTGGGAATGATACAAGTTTTAGGTTAAAATATATACCACGATGATATGTCAAAGATCAATTGTGGTGACTATGTTGCAATATGTATAATCACCAGCGCAGTAGAGATATTTTGAGAGGAATCTCAGAATGATAATTCCATTTTACTAAAACTTAAAAAATTATGTAGTACTAGCAAAAAGTCTTTGGATTGCAATAGGCATGGAATGTAAAAACCATCTATAGAATTATTTACTTCTACTGGCCGTAGTTTTTGTGAACTGTACAGAGTAGCGCCAATGTATCTTGAGTAGCGCTAATGGAGACACAGCCACCTGTGTCAAGAAAATACGACGTGCTGACACCGCTAAACAGAGCCCCATAGTACACAGAAAATGTTAGGTTAGCTATTACCTAACGCTATTATTATTTCTTGTGCTTGCAGTTATTTTAAGTATTACTTAATAACATTTGTAAAAATAACACAGAATGGAATTTATTTGAACTATTATATATTGACATCACAGTTGTGAAATAAATGTCAAAAATAATAGAAATAAATAATTTCATAGATAGCTTGTTAATTTCATGCAACCTTGATCCAAAGTCTTTTTGATCATACTATACAATCTAAATATTAATAAACTGCCAGGTTATCATTTTGTTACATAAAGTAACGACATATGTTCTTTGGTTCATGGGTAACTAGATGTCATCTGTTTGTGAACACTCGTTATTAACTTGTTAACACAATGATAAAAAGTTTAAAAACTATAAAATTATTACAAACACTTCCCATATATCGTAAGTTATATACCAACCAGCAAAAGAATATACCTAAAAGTTAGTGGGCACAAACTGTTCACCTTTAATATTCTGTATACAGTATTGTACAAAACTATTAAAACTTATTACCGGTAAAAATGCATAAGAGGTACCCGAGCATACGCATACCTACTGCGCATAACGACTATACCTAATAAACTCATGGGAATAATTCTTACCCTGTTACTGGTCCTACTTAGAAGTACACAATTAAAAAAAAATTTATTTAAAAAATCAAGGTTTTTCAAATAAAACAAAAGAAAACAGCTATAACAAATGCTCCTTATGTTGCCCATTTGCATGGACAAACATTTCGATGCGCCTTTGGAACGATCTTTGTATGTTTCTTAACATTGCCGTATTATTCTATCCTTTATATTTTGGATTGTGGTTGGTGTCTCTGTATAAACAATTTCTTTCACATATCCCCATATCACATATTCTATTTAAAAAAAAATTACCTTAAGCGTGCCACACTTTTCTGCAACACTCGCTATCAGACTTCCCCACACTGCTGCCCCACCCGGTATATTCTTAAAGCACGAACGCAAAAATGATTTTGAAGTTGTTCTCGACATTAGTCTCCGTCAAGTATTTAACTGTAGTAAGCAAAAGTGAACACAAAAAGGAAAATAAACTCACATAAAAAGAAAGATAAACTCACATAAAAGAATTAGCATGAAATGCGTCCATCATCAGATCATCACGTCTTTTTAGCAGTTAATTCATTTCATTGTAGGTACACAGCAAGCAAGCTTTACTTTTTTTTTTTTTTTGTAAAGAACAACTTCAAAATCATTTTTGCGTTCCTACTTTAAGAATATACAAAATATTAAATTTATACAGTACATTAATATTTTATTTATTATAAAGAAAGTAAAACTGGCAACAGTGTAAGAATTATTCCCATGAGTTTATTAGGTATAGTCGTTATGCGCAGTAGTTATGCGTATGCTCGGGTACCCCTTATGCATTTTTACCCTTATTCCCTATTAAAATATATAATATTTACATCTAAAAAGTAGCTTACCTAGAACGTGGCTTTGTCACAGGAGGTTTATCTTCACGAGATGGTGAAGTTTTACGATTACTCGACTCTTTTTCTTTCTCTTTAGCACTTTCCTTTTCTTTCTCTCTTTCTTTCTCACGCTCCTTGTCTTTCCTATCCTTTTCCCTACTTCTTCTAGCTGTTGGCTTACTTGCCGATCTTGATGTTCTATAAATGAACATGAATTAAAAATTTATAATTTATGTAAATTACTTCTACAAACCTGCGCTTAGGGCGAGTACGATCGTTATCACTACTAGAAGAAGAACTATCTGAAGACGAACTGCTGGAACGTGAACTACTTCCTGAACTAGAACTGCTAGATGATTTTGATTCACTTGATGAACTAGACTCAGATGAGCTATTTTACATAAACTGTTATTAGTTTTAATTTTAACTAGGCTGTTGTAAAGAAGTTATGAATATTTAATTACCTGCGACTGCTGTCACTACTACTGGAACCTGATTCAGATTTTCTTTTCTTTTCACGTCCTCTATCCTTTTTTTTGTCTTTTTCTTCAGATTCGGATTCAGAACCTTTTCTTGCCCTAAGTAATAAGATTTTCAAATAAAGAAAATTATAAATTTATAAAGCGTATTGGACGCTTTACATAACCTTAAACTTAGTTTATTACTTACATTATTGTTAAAGATTAGTATGAAACTAGCTTATCCGCTACAACTATAAGATTTTAAATGAGTTGTTCTATTTAATTAGATACAGAAACTCGAATAACATTTCAGTATATAAATCAATTTAGCAAAACTGACAAATGACAAAAGAAACGATGCTGGTAGTTCACTGGTAATCGAGGTTTGGATCGTTTGGTTGTCATTGCGATTGCACATGCGCGCGTATTTTGCCAACTCTCGATATATACAGGATGATTCCAAGATAGAATAGTCTTCTAAGTAACAATGGTATACGATTTTTACGATAGTAGTTACGTCATGTAAAACAAAAGCGGAGCATTGCTGCAACGTTGTCAATACTAACAAATCATTTTAAAATCACTTTTTTGTTACATATCTACCTTTTACATTTCAAAATTGAAATATGTTCTACATAAACAGAAAAGTCACAGATTTATTTTGTTTTTAGTCGGATAAACACATAGTAACACCTATCGTATACATACATATATGTAACCTAATTCAAAATTTTATTTCTTTGTAAGCAATCGTGTAATAGTAATTTATTTCATACTGTCCGGTAAAAGGGTATTTACCGGACTCATTTGAGTCCGGTAAATGAATTATTACGTTACAAGGCCGGTAAAAAATTTTACCGGACTGAAAATCCAATTTGAGTCCGGTAAAAAATTTTACCGGACTGAAAATATAATTTGAGTCCGGTAAAAAATTTTACCGGACTGAAAATTTTAAATGCATTTTTTTAAAAAATGAACAATGTGAGGCAGTATGAAATAAAACGCCTTACGTCATACTTCCGGTAAACCATTACAGTAGCTCGTTTCAACATTCGAGACTCGGCTCCTTCGTCGCCTCGTCCCGAAACGTTTTCAACTCGCTACTGTAAACTTGGGTTTACCGGACTTATAACGTAATATACTATTACGTTATAAGTCCTGGAAATGGAATTTTACAGTCGAGTAAGATGTTACGGACAAGGCGACGAAGGAGCCAAGTCCGGAACATCGAAACGAGACTGTAAGACCATTTCCAGGACGTATGACGTAATGCGTTTTATTTCATACTGCAATTATTGGAATATTGGTTTAATTTAAAAAAAAACTATATAAAATAAATTTCCGAATGCAAAATATGGACATCTATGAAGAACGAGTTTCCATGGTAACTGATTACGTACTAAAACGTTGTCCAGGTGATTGATTGTATTTGCGTCCGGTAAAATTTTTTACAGTCACAAGTCCTGTAAAAATTTTTACAAGCATACTAGACCGTAAAATCGCATATTCTGGACTAAAAAGTTTGACGTAAAACTGACAAATGTGACACAGTATGAAATAAATATGATTCCATATGTTGAACATAATGCAAACAATTTTATGGACTAATGTTCTCAGACAGTGGCGGGGCAAGACCAAAATTGGACGTGGGCAAGATGAGTTTTGCGAGGCCCCCTTTCGATTGTAGGCCGCATTCCTAAGGTGACCATACGTCCCGCCTTATGGCTGGACAGTTCCGATTTTTAACAATTTGTTCCGCGTCCGACTTTTTGAAAAGAATATACTTTTTGCCGGTTTACAGCAAAAAATTAAAATTTACCTACAGGGTCTAACTAATATAATTTAATGTAATGTGAGTACAAGGTGCGTATTTAAAATTTAAAATGCGATTTCTCGAAAACTAGTAGGAAGCGACCACATGTTGATAAGGATAATATCTTCTAAATCATTACGAGGTTTGTAGTTGTATTAGTTACACCCTTTTTTTATTTATTTATTTACAAGTTCGGGAAATTAACAGACTTAAAGTCCAATAACAAACTTCCCTGGTATTATAAAAAAAATACTAAATACAAAGTGAGTATGAACTACAAAAAAGAACATAAAGAAATAAAATCATACTGTAGTACATGTGTATCAAGAATAAATTTTATAATTACATTTATATAGGCATAATGTTTCAATTACAAATGGAATGAAAAGATTAAGTAAGTAGACTAAAATAGATTGATTGCAAAAAAATTGTTACATGGAGAATTCATATTGAAGGCTTTTGAAGTAGTCTTTTGAATCTTTGTAAAGATATATTAAGGCTGTTTTACCCGATTCTGAAGATAGGGAAACGCAATGTAAACTATTTATTTATTTATTCAATAACCGCTCAATATTTTTTGATCGGGTTTTTACCAAAAATTTACCTACAATGTAGTGTATGATGTAATGTTTTTAAAAAATAATTTTTAACGTTTGAAACCATAAAAAACTTAATTTGCAATAGGATCGCTTACTATGCTTTTATTCATTTATTTATCAACGTATATTTTTTTAAACATTTTTCCCGTAATCTGTGCGTCAAATGCTATGATGTAATGTAAAGATTTTTTTTAGAAACGAAAATTTCAACTTTAAATTAAGTTTTTTATGGTTTCAAACGTTAAAAATTATTTTTTAAAAACATTACATCATACACTACATTGTAGGTAAATTTTTGGTAAAAACCCGATCAAAAAATATTGAGCGGTTATTGAATAAAAACCGAGTAAAGTTTACATTGCGTTTCCCTATCTTCAGAATCGGGTAAAACAGCCTTAAAAATGTCCGGATTTTCTTTATTTATAAAGTTGTTCAGTAAAAGCGAACACCGAGATATTGGAGAATTGGAAACTGAGTTTGTGTGAAAAAATGGAAGAGACAGCAAGGTTGTAGTTCTTGTTGGTCTAGAAGGTACTTGAAACGAAAATAATGAAAGTAATGGAGAGCAATCAGTTAAATTTGTAAGTATTTTAAAAACCATTAATAGACTGGCCATGTTTCTGCGATGTTCGAGAGACAAATACATATTATATATACCGGGTGATTTTTTAAATTTCTGATCTAGTAAGTCGTGATTTTTACGCCGTATCGAAGGTCACCGAAACGTAGGGCGTAGCGTTGATCACACTGCTATTCCAAATGTGATGAAAAACACTCCAAAATAACGTTGAAAACTAAGCGTTCAATCACAAACGAAAGGTTAGTCTTGAAAAAGACTGATTTTTGATAATAACCGAGATAATAACTGGCGAAACGGAATTCAAAACACGAGGAAACAGTGAAGCACAAAAGACGGCAAAAGCGAGAACAACACTGGAGTAGGTTATGTTTATGTCAACATTTTTGAAATCTGACAGTTGTGACAAATCGAACGATTCAAACTACGCCCTACGTTTTCCGCATCTTTTGTTTTAAAATTATGTCATGGCTTTCTAGATCAGAAATTTAAAAAATCACCCGGTACTACATTCACATAAAATAAGTAACTCTTTTATTGCGCAAATCATTCGGTTTCTTTCGGCTGATGTCATGTTTGGCGTGGTGAATTTAGTGACCGGCCAGCATTTTTACACTACTTATATAATTTTTATTTATTTTTTACAACTATACCGTTGTAGCACCACAGGCCTATATATAACTGGGCGATCGGGTTGGCAAAACCGTTTAAAAATCAAATCCCGCCACATCTGAGGTTGGATTCGATCGGGCAGTGGCCCCAACCCTGGCTCGGTGAAGGAACTTATGAAGGTATGAAAGAGAACTGGAGGGTTCCAGTCAGTTCATGTACTGACCTAAGTTGGGGGAATAGTCCTAATAGGCAAGCTCGCTCCAACCAGTGAGTAACTGATTGAGCGTATCTCAATTACTTCCTCCTAAGGGAAGAAACTTGGGGGTATGTTAACGCGTGTACCTTACGTAAAACATTCATGTAAATCAAATGTAGCACCACAGTGTTAAGACGGCATATTGAATGGAAATGTCTGTAGGATACTAGAGATGACGGACGTGCTTAAACACTATACTGTTTGAACACATACGTCACCTCTAGTCCCAAAACTACATAGGTTTTGTTTAGATATTGCTTGCATTTGCTTGTTCTGTGTTTTTAGTTCCAAAGTTAACCCTTCGTGGCCATTATTAATGTTGACTATTTTGTGCAAGTTTATCAATTTCTGTTTAATACTAGCTACATTTTCATCCGTTATGTAATAGTTTTTCTTCAAATCACCTATCTAAATCATAACTTCATGATAATTACTGCTTTAGGCAGGCATAAACATGTACTACACTAACATGTAATCGTTTATGTAATACGTTTATTATTGTGCATATAATAAATATATTATATAATATTAATTGCTACTACCCATTATCTGGCGAACCAAGCCCCAGGAGCTATGAAGCTTGTGCGAGAGGGAGGGGTGATTATTACTTTTACGTAGGCCCAATGTGCGCTGCAGCCGACTTAACAGATGGTATTAGCACAAATCCCGCATTTGGTTACAGCTAAGGGAAACTGCAAAAGACTTTAACCAAATCTACCGGTACCGGGAGTCGAACGGGCAGCTTGGGTGAGAGAAGAGGACGCTACTCCATACACTACCGAGGCTTATACAAGGCATACATAAGTTGTACGCTTTTCTACTCTAGAAACAATGCAGACGTCCCGAAAACCCATAGTTAATGAACATTACCTCAACTATAAACCCTATCTGATTTTGGCACTAAGAGGTGGCAAGGTGCTTAAACACTATAGTGTTTGTATCCCTAAAAACATTTCCATTTAATTTGCGATTTTAGCACTGTCGTGCCACAATGGCATAGTTCGTGTAAAAATGCGTCCGGCCACATGTCGACCAGAACAGAACATTTGTTAATCTCTTCGGATTAGTATGATAGTATGACTATGAAATCCATATTATGCATGAAATATAATTTAAGTATCTAATGCAGGTGAAAAGTTTCATGACATTTTAATTAACGACTCCAATTCTTTAGGAAAATTCACTCAAATGCGATATATAATCAGGAAATATAATTTTGTTTACATTTCTAATATTGTTCATTATATTTCTAAAGTTCATTTAATTGTATGTGTTTTTTTCATGTTTTGCAGAATTTTGTGTTAAGATGTTCTGTTTTTGAAATATGCTTTTTTGATTTCTTTTGTCTTCTTGTCCCGCGTTACTAAAATTAAAATCTGGCTACCTTACCGGAATTGCGCATATTATGTAAAGAAAAACTGTTGAAAGGCTCATTTACGCTCTCTTATTAAAAATAGCAACAAAGATTCTCGAGTTCTCTGGATAACTAAACGATGATGAAGTGGGGATGTTAATCCGGTTTCATGCGGTATATTAGTAGTATTTTGGGAACATGATTTTATTATTATATTACAGAATAAAATAATAATATACTCGTAATACAAGAAAAGGTCCATACCACTTCACCCACCCGTCTTTTAGTACCATATTGCCTAACGGAAAGTCCTCTTCGCCTAATTTTTGAAATGTACCACATCGCCCAACGTTCCTCGACGGACACAATGCCCAACAGGTCCACTTTGCCCACCTTTTCACAAGAGACACAACGTCCACCTTGACCACTTTGCCCAACTTTAGTTTAGACTCACAATGCCCAAAATAGAACCACAGCGCCGAAAATCCGATTGTTACAAATAGGTTAATGCACACATAAAGTGTTGAATAATAGATAGTCCAGGCGACAGGGAAATTGGTATATGGGAAAAGTCACAAGACTTGATAACAGCAATTTCTTTTGTTTAGTATGTAGGGGGGTGTGTTGTGTATGTGGGGGGTCCCTATTTTCACTTAGGGGGGCGAACTTCGATTTCATAGATAAGATACAATAAGTAAAAAAGGATGATATAATAATTAAGACAGGGATGCTCAATACTGTTATCTCCTTGAAAGTAAAATAAAAATGTTTTATTTTTAAAAGGTAATTCTATTAATTTGATCTAATTATCAACTATATAAAATATTTGTTAACAAATAATTAACTATATTATTTGATGTTACTTTTATATAAATATCACGTGCCTTTACTTTAGCTTGATGTTTATACACTAAACCAGCGGTTCTTAACCATTTCTTTTCCCACTTTTCTCTTAACGTTATTTTCTTGTGAACGTTTGTTTTGCATTTCAAGGTCATCTGCCGGCGTTTATAGTTTATCAAAAACGATATTGTTTAGCTTTTGTTTAGTATTGTTTTTCGATAAACTATAAACAAAACGATATCGTTCATCGATGAACGACCGATAAACGAGAAATCACCGGCGGATGATCTAGTAATGCAAAATGAACGTTTATAAGAAAATACATACGATCTCGTGCTAGAACCCACATAGCGTATCTACTGGCCATACTCATAAACTTACGTAAAAACATACGAAGTACAGAGATACTCCAATTAATTGTTCTTACTGTAGTAGTGTCGGAAATATGCTATTTGGAAATTTCAGATTAGATACGGTGCACGTCCATCTTGCATATGTGCTTCCTTAAGACAAAGAAATAGAAACTTACAAGATAACAAACCAATTTTCCTATAAAAAGAGACTATAGTTTCAGACAGGGTTGATTTCTGAATGCTTTTACTTTCCTTAAGATCGAGTTTTCCGCAGAAATAAATTGTTTTAAGGACTGATCATTTTACTAAACTGATACTAAATTATTGATACGAATTTTAAACTTTTCGTCAAACACTTATTTTATTTTGAAATTACAAAATAACTTATATCGACGTCTATTACTTATATAAAGAATAATACATATAGGTAATCAATGATAGAAGGTTCGAACTTTTGCTCGAATACCAGCCTTTGGACATCCTTCGCTGAAATCCTTTGGCTAGGTGCACCCCAGATTTGTTTAAATTCTTTGATTGTTTTAGCTCCTCAGCCACCACTTCTCAAGTTTCTTTTTATAATAGCCCAGTAGCGCTCTATGGGATGAAGCTTAGGACAGTGTGGTAGACGTCCTGTTTTTCCGCAAAATTTACATTTTTAGAATTCAAAAGTTCCAGGGTCGTACCAGAATAGTGGGCAGATGCAAAATCTGCCCAACACAACATGGAAACGTGTATACGATATAAAGTAGGGATAATAAATGTTATTGTATGCATTCTTTTCTGTAGACGTCGCCTCCAACAGTACCAGTTGTAAGAAATGTTGAACTTTTAAGATCATAAGAACGCATGGCTTACCATTCAAGGATTTTCTTCCCGAATTCATCTATTTTAATTGTTTTTACACTATTATGTACACCTTCCCCTATAACTACATTGTAAAATTGCGGCCCTAGCCCCGTATTCTTGAACTCATACGAACAAATCTTGCATACGAGATGACGTAGTTTTTACGTCATAAGATGCAACTTAGCCAAGCAAATATTAGAAGGTAATAGAGAATTACGTCATCTCGTATGCGAAACTCAAGGATACGGGCCCTGGTAACGCAAAGCTGTCTATTTTGACGCACATTTCGTCATACATAAAAACGCAATGAATTTTAAATCAAAACGCTGTACAAACCTTCCTTAAACTAGCTCTCCTTAGCTTCACAACATTCTTTTCAGCTTTTGCATT
Source organism: Agrypnus murinus (assembly GCA_929113105.1). Taxonomy (NCBI): domain Eukaryota; kingdom Metazoa; phylum Arthropoda; class Insecta; order Coleoptera; family Elateridae; genus Agrypnus; species Agrypnus murinus. The sequence continues at coordinate 25,292,876 of OV816025.1, read as the reverse complement.
TACCAAGCCTCTTCTGCGCCGTGATTTAGGCAAATCATCAAGCATTTGATAATTTGTGAAATCACCGACATTGAACATTTTGACAATGTTTGTAATTTTTGACAACATAAAGACAGAATGATTGTCGCAATCTTTTCTTCGTATTTATTATTTTAAATAATATGACACTATAATAATTAGTCTTCGCGGACCACCTGCGAGGCCATTATAAACCTGCGGGGCCCCGTGGACCACAGGCTAAGAACCACTGCTCTAAACGATGGGCGAACTATCTGCAAACAGATTTACCATCTAGAAAAACCCAAACAAATAATTTAATCTCGAGAAAGTTGAAACTATTTTCGCATCCCTGCTTTTTATTAGTGAAATGACTGAGCGGGAAATTAAAATAATAATTTTTAGATCATTAAGAATAAGTAACTAAGAGAAAATAAATAAAAATAATTAAACTCTTCTTAATAATAATAATAATTGTATTAGTAAAAACAAATTAATCGTATAATATTTAATTAAAATAAATATATTTTATACTTTCATCCTTGTTTCTAGGGAGGCAACTCCCCCCTGCTCTAAGATAGAGGGGGCTGTTTGCCCCCTCTGACCCATACTTCCGACGCCCATGTGCTGACTTAATATTTTCACAATTATTTGCTAAACTTTGAAAATTTTTGAAAGACCTCTTTATTGTATGATAGCCTTTCTGTTGAAGGCCATCGATCTTTCAACTATCAGCATTTAACTGCGGGATAATTATGTTTTATATATCTAATAATATTTGGTAAATCCAAGAAAAGGACAAAGAGATTGCGAAAATCACGGATGGCTTGTGTAGATATAATTAGTAGTGATAAGAAAATTTTTCGATCACCAAGCTATATTTTAGAAAATATACAAGAGCCACTTTGCGCTACAGAAAAATCGCTGACGATGTAAGTTTTTAGAATCGTGAAGTTGAAATACTGAAGTACAACTCGAGCTTGAGAACTCGTTGTATTTCCGAATTATTGACTAGTTCACAAGAATCATTCAAAATTATTCAAATTTAAGTCGGAAAATAGTCGATGATATAATATCTACACCATCACTTATTATATTACATTAAATAAGTATCTACATAAATCACTCTTAAAGCAGTGGCGTGCTGTGAGAATTTAGGCTAGGGAAGCAACCACGACTTTATTAATTAATATATCTAGGTACAGGCGCTAATTTCGGGGGGGGGATGTGGGAAATTCCCCCCTCTTTTAAAAATAAGTCTACATAGGATAGAAACAAATAATGTTTGTTTAATTATTATTTATTAAACAATTATTTTTCCAAAAATCTCCCCCTCAAAATAATTCTCTGGATCCGCCCCTGCTGAGTGCAATAAAAAAACAGTGTTATAATTATTAAGCTTAAAAGTTTTTCAAAGAACTTTTACACTTTATACATAGAAAGTACTCGAACCTTCCACCGAAGCAGCTGCATTTGCAGGCATGACGATAATGCAATTTTAAAGCATACAGAACAAACTAAATAGAATTATTTGTCTTTAAAAAGATTCCAACTTATATAAATTGAAATAATGAAATCTGACAAAATACAGTCTCATTCGCAGATTTACATTACTGAACAAATAACCAAATTATAATAAATAAACATTTGGGCACGAAACACACTAAAAATAACGACCAAACAAAGTTAATCGCATCGTCTGTATGACCACGCCCGCTTATCAAAGCTAAGAGAAGAGCAGTTATAAGCAACGAAATCTGTGCTTATATGCAGCGTATGTAACACATTTGAATCGGTATTACCTTTCCGGGCAAGTTTAATGAGCCTAATTTAAAATTATATTTTTGCTGTACGGAATTGATATTGAGCTTTAAGTTGATCAAATATTAGAAATTTAAATAAACGATAACGATAATTTTATAAAAATATTTTTGTTAGCATTGGTTTTTATTTTTAATAAATTCTCAAGGGAAGCATTGCTTCCATTGCTTCCATGGACCGCACGCCACTGTCTTAAAGTATCACATCAGCACAGCAATTTTAATAAGACAATATTAGTTTTTATATTTATTATAGAATTTGTCAACAACTATCTTTAACAATAAATTTTATTGATCTACCGTTTTTGATACCGCCTTCAATGATGTCTCCAGGTTTTACAACACCTGGCGTTGGTGGAGTACCAGTAAGTATAAGATCATTTGGTTCCAAAGTGTGCGTCTGCGATATGAAACTTATCAACTGTGCAGTGGAAAATACTAAATCTTTAGTGTTTCCAGACTGTTGAAGTTTGCCATTGATGGTACACCACAGTTCTACGTTATTCGGATCTAGAATCTCTTCTTTTGATATGAAAATACTAACAGGACAAGAAGTGTCAAAACTTTTACATCTTGACCATGGCCAGCTGTTTGAACGTGCTTTCATCTATAACATAAAATAATTTGTAACGTATTATCTTATCGGGAAGATGAAAAAGATATGATATACAAAGGTGAAGCTAAAAATCTAAATATTATTCTTGTGATTCTTTAATATTGCGAAAAATTTCAAGGATAGATTGCTTAGATAAATATAAGAAAAAAAAGTGCATATGAACATATGCCCGAAAGCTCTTCGTTTCCGCGTTAAACAAAATATGTAGCATGAATTGCATATTTTTTTAAATCATAATTGATCGATTCTTAAAGATTTTAGATGGTTCGGGGTCTTCTAGATTCATTATTAAAAAGTTGTTTTTTAATTGTTTGTTTAAAAAAGTTAACAATTGAAGTATTATTGGATTCAGAATTTCTTGTAGATCTGAAATATGGAAAAATAAGTGATAGAATTTTGAAGTTGGTGCCACATCGGATGAAATCTTAGAAAAATTTTATATAAATAGTATACAGGGTGTATTACCGGTTTTGTTATATAGACGAATAGGATGTAAAAGCATAATTTCTTAAATATTAGCAAGGTTGTAGATCTTATTGAATGCTGTTCAAAACACCCTATTTTAGCATTTTGCGTTAAATACTTTCCAAGATATAAGTGATTTTCTGGTATAGAAAATTAACATTGTAAATCAGAAATACGCAAATAGCAATTACCACGTTAGATTTAGACATCAGATGTAAATGCAAGAATTATTTGCTCCGTTTCATAGAGCAAAATCACTCATCAGAATGTTACGATTGCTACGTTATATAGACCCTGTATATATATTTTTATATGAAATTTAAATAGTATAGTTACTATGCTAATTCTAATTAAACCTGTCCATTAGATCATTTGGCTTGAATCTTTTTAGTCTACGCATTTCACCAATAGTGTTCGCGAATAAATTTCTCGCGAGTACATTAGGATGTACTTCAGGGCTAGCGATGTAGTTTGAACTAAATCATGAAATAAATAAAGATTAGAGGGCCGGCGGTGGATGAGTGGTGTCAGTGCATCACTCGTGTTCCAAGGGTCGTGGGTTCGAATCCTACTTGGGGCGGCGGGATTTTTCTAATTAGAAAATTCCTCCACCTCAACTATGGATGTGTGTATTAGTGTTGCATGTTAGATGGGGGGACAGATGACCTTAGCAGTTGGTTCCTCCGTAGTGTAGGCGTGAAATAAAAAAAAAGATTCATAAAAAGTTTTACAATATTTATTAAATTATAACCTGAAAATTGTTTTGACACCTAACCGGTCATTATCAAAGGTAATATGAATATGAACAAACACGTCGCTAAGGTAAAAAGATAAAAATTATAAGAATTATATATTTAACACTTCCAGCAACGGAAATTTACTGAGCTCAATCTGTTCATTTATTAAAGGTACCCCTGTGTTTGTATATCTCGAGAGCTTCTAAAATGTCTAATTGGCATTTGTTATTACAAAATGTAAAGGTGTTTGGCGTAATTAGATTTTTCGGGATGTTTATTTCTGTAATAACGCAGGTGCTCTTTATATCTTATGTCAAAATTTCGAAGTGTTTGTCGAATATATACCGAACTACAAAAAGAATAATTCAAACGGTAAATGCCCGATTTCATGATTGCTTAGCAATGGATGTGTGGGGAGTACAACAGTGAGTGAAATTAGGTTTCGATTGGATTAAAGATAACAAAATCTATAGTACCAGTAAAATTTGGAATATCAACTGACAAGTAGCAACGCCAGATCATTTGAAAAAAGTTAGGTCAATGTGCTATCCGTGGCATTTTTCCTGCTTACCGGGACGCGGCAGGGTAGTTAATGTTTTCAACTCGTCAGCAATCTCAAAATGGTTTAATCCTTATCTTTTCATAGGTAAATTTGACTCTAACTCAAAAACTAGTTATCTACAGTCCGTACAATATTTGTTGAGCCAGAGTTTCCAGAAAGGAGAAAGCCGATGACGTTCTATTTGCGGAACGCAACCGTCTGCCACGGCTTGAAATTTGCAAGCAGCGGCGTGCTTTGAAACGTAGATTGTTTGTGCAAGTGCAAGCTGCTAAAGTGAACTGGTGAAAGCCGGTGACGCCGCCAATGTCTGTCCAATTCGGGTGTCGAACGCGGTTAATTCCGAGAAAGTGACGTAGCGGTCTTTTAGGAATTTTGGCCCAACAAATATCATACGGGCTGTACTTTGTATTTCTTATTTCTTAAAGATATTGAAATTGATAGTTTTACCATTTCATCGACTGCGGTCATATCCAATCCGATGCAGTATCCACCAACGTAATCAAGAGCTTCGGATTCAGTAACTTTTTTACATGTTTTTCCAATTATAACTCCTAATTCTAATTCTTCGACTAAGGTAAATCCTATGGGTATCTAAAAAGAATATTATTAATTGCAGAATAGATAACAAATAAAAAAGATAATTATGTAAACAATTTTTACATTTGTTTTTACCTCTATTGGAGTCCCTTCCGTGATATAATCAGAAGGCGCTTTCAAAAATAACACAGGTTCTTGAACTTGCTTAGAAGTATCTCCTGTTGGATCTCTACAAATTAAATTTTTTTTCAATTTAAAGATAAAACTTTAAAAAATACTTACTTATAATTTAAAGCAGCCCCATATATTTTTTTGCCATTTTTAACAAAATCTTTTAAACGTGTCGCTGCCATTATTCTAATAGATGTGGAAATTAATTTAATGAAATATGAATAAATACAAAGTTAAACTTTTATCTAAATTTATCTTTCTTATTACATAAACATCTATGTGATTACAATGTACCAATATTTCTTAGCTAATAATTGCTGTAAAGTAACCCGATAAGGACACTCAAATCTTGTTATTCAGTGCTTGTGTTAAAATTAAACAATAATTATTCATTATAAATAAGAACATAATTATGAATAATGGTAAAAGTAACTATATATTTACTATACTTACTTAAAACTAGTTTCAAAATGTTGTTTGTTATTTGAAATCTAATTTAATTGAAAATATATTATAAAAAATAAACTAGTATACAGGGTGTTCAAAGCATGTTGTAGCAACAAATATCAGATGTGGGCGGCCTACGATTTGATGAAATTCTGACGTGTGCAGTTACGTTGATTTAAACATTTAAAATTACAATGACTAATCAATATTTTTCTTAATAGAAGCACCCGCTTGTTTATGGAACACTTTTGAAAATGATTATTCTAATAAAAACAAAACTGTACGCCACTGTACCGAATTTATTCACCGCAAAATTAGCTCAATCGCGCAAGTTTAGAATAAGTATGCCAACAGCCTTTGAGGAGTATCCGACCACGTCCTGGAAGTTAGCACAGTAACATGCTTAAAATTAAAAACAAAATATTTTTTAATTTATCGTAAATTAGTCGGAAATATGTCGTGAAAAATAAAAATTTGTCGCGATTAATTTTTTTAAAATAATCGATAGTGATGCTAACTTCCAATGGAAGTTAGCACAGCGACCGGTCTAGATCGCAAAATAATAAATATAATTAAAAAAACTATAGCATATAATTTATCGTAAATATGTCGTGAAGAGTAGAAATTTGTCGGGCTTGATTTTTAAAAAATAATCGGTAGTAATGCTAACTTCCATGGAAGTTAGCACAGCGACCGGCCTAGATTGCAAAATAATGAATGTAATTAAAAAAACTATAGAGCACAATTTATCGTAAATTAGTCGTAAATATGTCGTGAAGAATAAAAATTTGTTGGGCTTAGTTTTTTAAAAATAATCGATAGTAATGCTAAATCCCATGGAGTTAGCACAGAGACCGGTCTAGATCGCAAGATAATAAATATAATTAAAAACACTATAGCGTATAATTTGTCGTAAATTAGTTGTAAATATGTCGTGAAAACTAAAAATTTTTCGGACTTTGTTTATTTTAAATAATCCATAGCTGTGCTAACTTCCAATTGAAACAAAGCTTTTTTAGCCACGGTAAAATAACAATAAACTATAAAAATTATATAAAATGATTCATACTTACTGTATCTAAGAAACTCAAAATATCTGCCACAGCTTGAGATTTAAACTTTCTCTTACAAATTAATTATTCAAGTCGTAGGTATTGGTTCCACAGCTGTATAAATTGTGAAAAAGAGTAGATAAAGGTCTCAAAACACAAATAATAACTCAAAAAGGGCGCCATCTGATTATGAAGCTTAAAGTATTGATTATAAATAACCAATCAATGATGTTAATTGAATAAGCATTAAAAATTATTAAATTCATTAACCAGAAAATGAATAAAATATTTAGTTGAATCAAAAAGATTTTGTCTATTTAAAATTTTGTAATCAAAATGAAATAAGATGTTCATAATTATATGGTTCCGTTTTCTAGATCCTTGGTTTTGAACTGAAAACATTTATTTAACAGGAAGAACATATGGTTGAGACATAACAATACATATATAAAATAAAACACTACTCAAACATTTATTACAAGTCTAATCAATATTCATAGGATCATAATTATACTAAAGTAAATCAAAAAGATTCATATAAGACCTTTCAATAATTAACAAAAATAACCAAGAAGTTTATAAGATCGATCAAAAGAATTATTCAATAAATTTTATTCAGGTAATAAAGTTTAAGTTGACTTGACTTTGTTGACAAAATCTATAAACAAATATCTAACGAAGGTTAAGCAAATTAGATTAATTCAGCTATTATCAATTTGGATGATTTTAAAATACATTAAAATTTAAAGATTTCTAAACAAAGTGGAGAGCTCTCTTCCTAAAGAAAAATTGCAACATTCTTCAACTAAAAGATTCTTAATTAACTGCATTATAAAACAATCACTTAAAAAATACGGTACCTTGAATTTCATCCACCAAACTCGTGGAATACAACACATACAGTCTAGGAGAAATTGGAAGTTGGCCTTTATTTCTGAAAATTGTGGTTGAACTCGGCGTTGTCTTGAAGTGTTGATTTTCAATACCAGAAGCTCGATTCAATTTAATTACTGTCATTCGCCCATATGGTTTCATAAACAAACTGGGTCGAGCACACACAAATAAGCCAAGATTTTAAACTGTTTATACGTAATAACGTATTTACTTTCATTTAGAAAATAACAATAATGTTTCAGGAACTTAAATTGTTTTTAATCACTAGTAGCACTAAATGCGTTTAAATTCTTTAAGCGGAATTTTAATTTATAAAAATACGGGAGTCGATCATTAAATTCTGGATCGATTACGATTGATCTTTCCTGAAGAAAACCAAACGAAACGAAATAATTGTTTTTAATAGTTCTTTACCAAAAAGTGAAACACCTTTGTTTACTCGCGTTACAAAATTATAAATCTTTCTAACACGATTTATCGAGACGGAATTCCTTTTAAAACTGGCACTTTGCACAAAATAGCACTGAAACGGTACTGTACTGTATTTAGATTTATAGCAAATCTAAAGGGTTTATAACTAACTGTAATTCGGTAGCAGTGATTATAGATCAATCATTATTGATCTGAACTCAAACGAAGAACCCGCACACCCCAAGTTAAAGTGTGTACATTTATAATATCGACCGCTTGCTGTAAGGGTTCGGTGGTAAATCTTTTAGCGTCAACACCAGCGAGGGTTTTTATCACGTCGGGTCCCGAATCTCCGCGTGGAAACATCTGTTTTTATGCAGCAAGGGCGCTTTTTACTTGACCTTCTATAGGATTCTAGACTCAAATACAAAAAAGTAGAACCGCCAGAAATCGCGCGCCAAACTTATGCGGTGGTACAGCGTCTGGCGTGTAGACAAGATTCCTACGCCGTAAACTGACTTAAAATTTAACACGCAGATCACTAACAAAGGAAATTGTATTTTCGAATCCTGTATTCTCAGAATGTTAACAGAAATATCTCTATAAAATAAGTTGACCAAGCACTTCACACAGTTTCTTATCAAGGTCTTTCCCGAAGTAATCGATATTATATTAAAATATAAGCAAACAAATACCGAAAAACATCATTCTTGGTGACACCACGTTCATTAATTATATCAAATATAAAACAATCCTTTCCTAAAAGTGCTTTCTATAGGAAATGTTTACATGATGAAATGCTGATTTAAATAAAGCGAAGTCCACAGGACCGAACTTAAGATTTTTAATAAGACTAAATGCAAAATTATACATACTAAATGCTGTTGGAAAATGTACCCGTTACACAATTGAGATTGGTACAGCGACCAGTCTAAATCACTTGAAAATGAATAGAACTGGAAAAAGCATAGTACATAATTTATCATAAATTAGTCGTAAACAAACAGAGTAAAAAGGATTTTGTTATATAAAATCATACAGTAGTTATTAACAATATACTGCACAAGGCCGTACCCAGAGAAAAATCTCGGGGGGGGGGTTGGTTCTAAAGTAAATAATGTTAAGGTTAGCTTTATTTGACCATGGAATAGTGATTAGGATAGATTGAAGGTTTACGGTGTAGACAGAAACTTTAGGGCTTTGAGAAATGTCTCTACAAAATCAGCCTACCAGGGTACAAACATAACTAACAGCTGCTTTTCACCTATTGTAGTACTGTGTAAATAAATAGCATTAGGTCTAAGCCTCTTTAGAGTATAATTTGAGTAAATTTCTCAAGAAGAATTAGGCTTGTAGAATCGTAAACTATTGCAAGAGTAAACATTTAATAATTCTTAACCTATAAAAATTACAAAAGCTATTGTTAGGGTTACATATAACTGTTTGTTTATTTAGGTTTATAACAATAAAATTGTTTTTGGATCTAATAAGTAAGATGAAAGAAGTTAGTTACCTGAGAATTAGAAACAATTAAATGCACCACAAGAATAGTATATTCTGTAACGAGGTTAGAAGAAATTCAATGCGAGTGGAAGATTCCGAACGCGAGCTAAAAGCGAGCGTGAGGAACCACGAGCATCGAATTTCGATTCTAACCGAGTAACAGACCGTGCTTTCTCCAAGACCACAAGAAAATTTAAACTTTGCAGTATTTACAATTTGAAAACAAGCACAATAACCTTAAAAAGTATGATATTTAATGTAAACAATGAAATCAAGGCTAACCGTTTTTTTATTAAACTGTTATAGAATATTCATTCCATATCTAGTGATGGAATGAAATACACGCAAAACACATAAGTAGGGTAGTGTTTTAGAATATTTATTCTAAAACAAGAGTTAGAATATTAAGTTTTTATTATCAAAATTAATTTCAGAATATACAAATTCCATAGTGGTCGTGGAGAAATGTATATTCTAATACTAATTCTAATAGAGGCACACAATTACCTAAAACGAGAATTTCCCTTGACCTGTTTTACTAAAGTTGGTATATTAAGTTAATGTTTGTTGTAACTTGTTTTTTATACAAAATACAGCTGTATATATTTTATTATTTAGTACATTCCAGTCCAGGGTTACTACGAATAGTTTATATTTAGAAAAGCTAAGGGTGTTTATACAAAATTGAAAAATATGAATTATTGTATGGGATGTACATAAAACTACCTGATTTTCACCTTATTCTAGATATATTTTACAGATTTCGGGGGGGTTTTCACTCCCCTAACCCCCCCCCAGTGGGCACGGCCTTGATACTGCATCAAGCATTGTACGTAACAACAATAGAGGCGTAACAGAAAATTGTTGAACAACTGATAAGATCTACTGATTAATTTAAAAATAAGTTCAAACTAATTTATTGTATAAATCCATTGTGCGCCTCATACAAGCACAAAACTATTGTTTAGGAGGGATTTGTGCCTGGTTTCTCCACACGCACGGCATACGTTCATTTTTGGATTCCTACCCGGTAGGTCTGGTAATCTCAGGGACATGGCAAATTACGAACATGGTTCATATTAATGATTCATCCTACCACAAATGTTATACTTTTAATATATCGTTGCCATTAATTTACGCAGTTTCAGTGCAAGATATACGCCTAATATTTGGTAACATCTCTGCACCATTGTCAAAAAACAAGACAAGCATTGTGACGTGGTCACAATTTTTTTTTATTATTATAAGCAGGCGGCATGCATCCTTTAAATTAAAAAAATCACAATCCTTAAATTTTTTAAACTTCATTTCAACGTCTTCATAACTTGGCAGCGAAATTGTTTTATCATTATTTGATTGCCTATCAGGTTACCGGTCAAACCTTTTAACAACTAAACGCAGCACACACAGTCGTCCGCGACCACGTCGCCGACGACGTCGGGGACGTGGTCCGGATAATGTCCCAATGTTTAGATTTGTTGTAATTTATTGCATAAACAAGTTGGGCTAGGAGTTGGTTTGTATAATAAAATTATAAGTATAGTATTTCGGGTCGACGTCATCGCCGACGTGGTCGCGGACGACCGTGTATGGTGCCCAAATTTAAGAATAAATAAATTTACACTAGAAATTCTAAAATTTAGGTTAGTGAATACTAGAATACTACTAACTAATACAGAGGAAAAGGTCTAATTCGTTTAATATTTTAATGAACACATTAAATGTGTAGTTATATTACTGTAATTGTTTCTATTATGTACAAGTACATGCACTAACGATATCAAAATAGAAAATAAGGAATAAATAAATAAATAATAATAATTTAAATGAGAGGTAGTCATCGTGGAGACTGTGGAGGAGATCTATTTGTTTTAAATAAAATAAAAGTCTGTTACTTCGGACCCATTCTAACCCCTGTTGGGTGTAAATCTGTAAATTATTCAATTTCGGTTGGTGTTTCCCTTTCATACATTTTCAGGCAGATCAACTTATAGACTCCTAATTCTTTACCATTTGATATCGTGCCTTTATTATTTTTAATTTTCTGGGTCATATATATATATATATATATATATATATATATATATATATATATATATATATATGACCCCAAAACTCAAAATAAAAATAAAAAATTTAAAAAAAATTCGGATTTTTCCGTATTTTTTACAAGTCACGAGTCGACTATGGATTGTTTGCAAGATTCTGACCCTGAATTACTGATAAAGCAAACAATGATCTCACATATGCAGTACTAAATTAATAACTGACCTGCGCTACGTACGTATCAATTTACAGAAACAACAGAATTGAATTTCAACAGCGGTTGCCGAGTGACTCACTACCTTGATGACTTGATCATTTATTAAGGTCGGTAAATAAAATGTAACATACGTTCGTTGACCTAATTGTGATGGAAACATTGCCTGTTTTTCATTTTACGAATGTCATTTTAACAAAATGAGTAAAACTTAAATGTAGGACATACGCGGTCTTCCCCGACAACGTCGGCGAAGACGTCGTCGACGACGTCGGGGACAAGGTCGAAATAATGAGGTAATGTTTATATTTACTGTAGTTTAATGCATAAACAACTTCTACTTCCAAGCTGGACTGTTATAATAAAATTATGAATATCCTATTTCTTTAATGCATCAAACTGAAAGAAAGCATTTTTGAGCATAATAAAATGCGTACTGAATCTCTTTCTTTAAAGTATTTCAAAATAGCTTATGCAACTAACAAAACTTTTCATAAGCGGAATAATATTGATATTCATCGGTAGAATTACAAATCAACTCTTTATTAGGAAACGAAAACTCTTGTTTTTTGTTTATTTCATTCTTAATTTAGTTTAAAAATGGATATAATTAACGCAGGATTTAGGATTCTGAGTTCTGGTGCGCAAACGATGTACAATAATTTCCTATAAAGAACTTTCCGTAAAAAAACACTGGGGTAAAAATCTGCTGATTTTGGTATAGGAGAGGTCAATGGACAAATTATTAGGTATCAAATATCATTTTGTTCGTGTTGTTCATCAAGAATGTGCTGATTCTAGTAAAATAAATATTTTGTTGCATTTGTAGAGACCGTTTAATAAATTCAACCGAATTTGATGTAAACTGATTCTTAATTTTACAAATCATGTTTACAATATGGGTCATAACCTGATAACCTTGGAAGGTAAACGGACGTATTTAATAGATGTGACAAAACATTTATTTTACCAGAATCAGCATTATGATTCATGTGAATAAAATGTAGCAAATGCTGTTACTACTATTAATAAAAGATGACAGATATGATAAAAATCAGCAGATTTTTACCATTGTTCTTTGGTAAGTGATAATCTTCCTTTTGGTTTCGGAAAATTGTACATCATTTGCACACTGGAACTCGGAATCCTAAATCCTGCGTTAATTAATTATATCCATTTTTGAACTAAATTAACAATGAAATAAAAAAAACTAAAGTTTTCGTTTCATAATAAAAGATTGATTTGTAATTTCACGGATGGGTGACGTCAAGGTTATTACGTTTATGAAGACTTTTGTTAATTGCATAAGCTATTTCGAAATACGTCTTGATTATTATCAATAATGCTTTCTTTCATTTTGATGTTTTAAAGACATACGATACTCATAATTTTATTATATACAGTCCAGCTATAAATTACAGTAAATGTAAAACATTACCTCATTATGAAATAAATAAATATTATTAAAATTTTCACAGTTTTATTAAAATATACCTGACAATATTGTTTCGACAGCTATGCTGTCATTATCAAAGGTAATATAATTATAAACAAACACGTCGCTAAGGTAGATACAAAATAGGTAACCTTTGATAATGACAGCATAGCTGTCGAAACAATATTGTCAGGTATATTTTAATAAAACTGTTAAACTTTTAATAATCTTTATTTATTTCATGATTATGGAGTTCCACAAAATAAGACTGGAAACAATAAACAAGATTACCTCATTATCTCGACCTTGTCCCCGACGTCGTCGTCGACCTAAAAAGGGTATTAATACGTAATCGAAACTCAAGTTCACGACTACCTTAACACAAAGAAAGTTGACAACAAACTGCATACTGCAAATTACAAGCTTCAAAGATATGAGTCATTAACAATTATTTACAGATGGTCAAAATGACTTGTTTATTATTTATCTAAAACGTTTTAAAAGCACGTCCTAATGTTTTGTGTTGCTGACAATTCATTTATCCGGTTTGGGTTTATTATGATTATTTTTTGATGACTTTTAAAAGTATGTACTATTTAATAGGCATAATTTTCATACAATTTTATCTACTGCTTTGCAGTGGCGTGCCTATTATTTTTATAAGGGGGGGTTGTCATTTCAAAGGGGCATTTCAGGAAATTGTTAGTAAGATGTTACTCTACACATGTTTCTCTATTGCCCTTTAACGGGAAAGGCATCTTATCCAAAACACCCTGTATATATATATATATATATATATATATATATATATATATATATATATATATATATATATATATTTTACATTAAATAATATTTTGAATGCAAATTCATAGAGAAAAATTTATCGACTCTGCTGGGACTCGAACCCAGGACCCTCCACTGTCTAGGTGGTATCTCTACCAACTGAGCTACAGAGCACGACTATCAGCAAAGCGAGAAATCTTCCATATGAATTAGATAGTAGGCAAACATACAAAGTAACTAGATATTTTTTGAATACTATTAATGAAGATCAGCAATTCGCATGACAACAACATCAATATTCAAAGCATCTAGATTATAATGAATCACTGCTTCGCGTGGTTACACGATGTAGACTGTAGAGTCTACATCGTGTAACCACGCGAAGCAGAAGGAAGTTAGAAGTGACCTGAAGATGGCAAGTGTGATCTTGCCGAAACGTCGTCAACCATTGTCTGGTTCCTCTAGGAGCCGAATAGGGAATACGCGGAGTGAAACCCGGAAAAGTAGTGAAGTATCATATAATATCCGCGGAAACTTAAAATGTAACATATATATATACACACGCCCAACTATCCATACCAAGCCCGCTATGTTACGCAGGCACTCAGAAGCCCGGGCTTTCCTGTAGAGTTTCAGCTGTATATTCTACCTCAATCGAACCGATAATTTCATATTATTAAGCGCAACCTGCGAGGGGTAAGTTATTTTTACATACAAATGAATATATACTGTACAGCTTTTACGAGACCGCATATATTATTGGTACTGTAGCAGTCCTGTTTGTATAAAAATAGATATTTCACGCATTATACCAAGCCACGCAGGGTTGCCGCTACTGTTACCAGCAAAACGTAAGATTATTGATCGTGTAATTTGTCTCGCCGGCTGTGAATGTCGGACAAACCACGGTTAGTCACCGAGACTTCCCGAATGCTTTCGTTCATATGTGATGGTAATGCCGAGTTGGGAGTATCCTAGCGGAACTTTTGTTCTCGCCAACAGCCTGAGTCAAGGTCTTACATCTGGTTATTATCGATTTTATTTTAGCTTTCTCGCGGCATAGTAACACAGACAATTATATACAACGAACTTTATGAAAAGAAGATGGAATTTTAGATTTCAGATCATGTTCTACATGCATAATTAACTGAATATTAAGTTACCTCGGAATTCGCCTTTTGGCCACCGATTTTGATGATTTTTTTAAAATAGTAGGTAATCGAATATATTTCAAAGTCTAAATGTTCGATTTGTCCGCTAATGCCCTGTTTAATTGTTATTAACAAATTATTATTTTTTCCATAGGGGGTTAATTAATAATTAAATCATTTCATCAAATTTTTATTATAATTGAATAAAGTTGGGTACTTATAAGTTTTTAGGGTCGTAGATTACGAATCCAAATTGGTCTAAAATTCAAAATGGCGGCTACAAAATGGCCGCCGGTGTCAAAACTTTAATATATGAAATTTTGAATGGAAAATCGTACCAAGGGGTTTTTAAAGTAGCAAATTGTGCTGTTAAGCTAAAAAATGACCCAGATGTAAAATGCTTGTCACAAAATGGCCACCGAAACTAAATATGATTAAAATTCAAAATGTTTAATCTCTACTGTATGTTTGTTTAAGATGGATTAATATAGTAGTTAACACAATTTTAAGATTGTTGCAATTATTATTTATTTAAAATTCAAATTGATAGAATGGAGTTATTCCGTATGAATAGTGTTAAAATAAATTAATACTCCATAATTTAACCAGATTCCGTTTAAGTCTGAAACTTTATTTATCGTCAGATTTAAATAAAGGATATTGTGTTAATTATTATTTACTTGTGTTTCATGTAAAGCATTGTTAGTTTTTTCAGCTACTTCTGGCAACGTAGAAAAAGAATGTGCTCTTTACATTTTGAAAACTGATTAGTAAGCTTTTTTTTGGGAAGAATAAATTCTTTTTTACATGCTCTTACTGGTTGCGACACTTCAACAGCGTTTTTCGGAAAAGGGGAAAATAAATTTTTCAAAACTTTTGAATGCAAAATTTTATAGGTGTTTTTATAATTTTTAGAAATAGTTAGGGTTACTGAAGACAAGATAAGATATATAGAAAATAAATAAAATGGAACTTTTTTATTAGAAATTGCATGAAAATACAACTAAAAGAAATTGATTTAATTTTATTTTATTTGACAAATCCCATATTGTATAATATCATCTTCAGAGTCATTGCGTTCTGTTTCTTCTTCTTGTTATTTTGAAAAGCATTCTTCATCAGAGAAGTTTTCATCTAAACTTCTTTTTCATTAATGTTTCCTACGTTTGGACATTTCCAAAACTTTAAAAGATTTGAAGATTTGAGTTTTGTTTTCGACTATGCTTAAAAATTGGCTATAAGTGGATTTTCTAAATTAACTAATCAACTTTATTTATTTCTTCTAAATAGCTTGAAATCTTTTTTCTCGCTTCTTCGCTAGCCGTTCATCTGTATCTTTTTGATGGACCAGCATGCCTCGAAGGTTAGTTAGAGTACCGTAGGTACATTTTACTAAAACATTTTCTGCAGCTTTTATGGTTGAATGGTCTTGAACTTTTCAACATTTATTTCATATCCACATACAACTGTTTGCATAATATCAAATCTATTAATAAATTATCTCTGACTTAATTTCTGTAATTTCTGCAGAAGTCGCAAGCGCTTTGAAAAAGCACATTGCTTCATATTTTCTTTGTTTTTAAAACTGTAAACCATGTGGGAAAAAATCGTGAATCTGTGTATCAAACAATAAACAAGTAACTGTGATTCACTGGCAAACATTTTAAGAAAAAATGAATGAACTGGGTGTTTTGCAAACCTTACTGAGCTGAAAACATGTGAATACATGTCTGAGATACCTATTAGAGACCGCTAGTTTAGCCGTTTAATTCTTTCGACATTTTGTCAGCTTTTGAAGCAAAATCCCGTTACATGAGACGGTGGAATAGTCTAAATTTTTGACAGTATTGCCTTTTTGTCCGTTCCAAGTTTTGATGACTTTCGGATTTAGATTAATTTATTATGATATGAGCTTTCAATCAGTAAAGGTTTCATCTTGTAAATCCGTTTCCCCAAAAAGAACGACCTAAACAAATCCACAAACTGACAGAGGAACTAAGGGAAGACTGACAGATAGGTGCCCAGTTCGTGTTATGTTATTCACTAACCATGTACAGTGCCGCCCATTTGAAAGTGCACGACTCTTTATATGTAATATTCCAAAATGACATCGTGTAAGTCAGGATTCCATGGGCTGTGTTTATAACAGCTGCAGCGGAATGAAAGGTTTATTATTATTATTTTCAAATACTTGTTTAAAATAATTTATCAGCTTAGAGTAAGTTATAGAAAACATAACCGAGGTAAATCGGGTCTATCGTGTACTTTCAAATGGGCGGCAGTGTACCTCTAAGTTGCTATTTAATACTTCATAAAGAATTATGATATGACTTTTAAATTATTAGTCCAAGAGCAAGAGCAAAAAAGTAGGTTCATAATGCAATGAAATGTTTTCGTAGACAATAACATTTTCTACAACTTTTATTACAAACTTTTTTCTGTATAGTGCATAGCTTTATATTTAAAGCGCGCCAAACTTTCTCCAACATGGTTATTGCTAAATATATAGTTAACGGTTGATGATACATTAAAAATGGTAATAACCAAATTTGTAGAACACAAAATTTCTTATAGAATTTATTTGAAGTCTTTTTTCTATAAAATTGATACTTTAAGAGCTATAGCTTGGTAAACTATTGCACCGCGTGAATTATCAGTGGTAATGTTGGTCATAGTACACGGTAAACATTTCATAACACATAAAACGGCGAAAAGTGTTCAGAAAAATGACAGTACTGTGTAGTGTGTAGTGAATGTAATGTATTAATCTTATAAATAGTGCCAAGAAGTACTCATAATTTATACATCTTTCTTAAATTGCATGGGTAGAACGTATTATCATAAAAAACTGTCAATGTAGCAAGATATAATAGTTTGTCACGTACATCACGTACATCATAAAAAATAATAATAATCATGATGATAATAATAATCATGAGAAGGGAAAGGTGGAGAAAAGGATAACATAGTTCAAAGAATGCAAATTAATTTTTTGAAATAAAAAACGGATTAAAATGATGAAGGAAGTCACTCATCGTCTTCCACATCCTTGTTTTCTGCCACCGATATATCCGTAGGAGGTGAATCGAAAATTTCATTTTCATCGACTTCGTCTTCGATGGTTTCCAATGTATCTGGCACATGTGCATCCACCACAATTCGAACAAATAATGGAACATTTTAAGCCAGCTTTTCGGCATACACAGGCAGCCCCGCAATTTGTTGTGCATTTGCAAGATATTATTTTCAGCAAACTTGAGGGTGCTGGAGCCATAGTAGTTCGAATTGGTTGAAGTCCATTTGTAGTCCGCTTCCAATCCCATTCTTCAGGATCATGGTAAAATCCAAGCCAAGTTTGAACTGGTGGTAGGTTCTAAAAGAATGCTAACGTGCCGTATCTTGGGTTGGAGGTAGAAGTGAGAGGTTTAGTTTGGTGTTACTCGCCAAATTTGCGAAGCATTTTTAGCGAAGAGAGTTAATGGACGCATTGAGAGGCGCATGATTTAAAATATAGTGTATAATTTCGTGGCTATTGTGCGTAAACTCGGCATTTACAGCGTTATAAGTCTTAAAGTATCAATTTTATAGAAAAAAACTTCAAATAAATTTTATCGGAAATTTTGTGTTCTACAAATTTATCATCAACCGTTAACTATATATTTAGCAATAACCATATTGAAAAAAGTTTGGCGCGCTATAAATATAAACTTATGCACTATACAGAAAAAAGTTTCAAATAAAAGTTGTAAAAAATGTTATTATCTACGAAAACGATTTTTTTACTATTTTTGTGGCACGATGCACAGTCACGAGATATTTAATAAAACGTGTTTTCCAAGATGGCTGCTAACGTTCATCTCTCCCGTCCCGCCAACTAGACGTTACATGCAGGGGACACCTACGAACATTTTCCAACAAGAAAATCAATTCTGTAGAAGATTGCAGAAATAAATTACCCGGTTACTGCCCGATATTATTTATTTTCCAACTTGTTTACATGCAGGTTACTAACATTATTCCATTGTTATTTCTAAACTACTACTATTTAGTAAGCATTAATCCTACAGTTCGGACAGCTTTTTTAAGGAATTCTCTCGTGTAAAACAGCCAGCCTTCGCATTCAAATGAGACAGTGTTAAGATCTGCAGATGAGAACAACTTTGTTCTATTTCTTTCACCTAATGTAACTGCTATCACTCAACCAACGGACCAAGAATATATAAGAAACACCTAAGAGATTTTACAGACGTACCGTTTCGATTAATTTCTTGGAAACATTTGATATGATGCTATTTTGAAAGTTCTCTAATATCAAAGATGCAATTTTTGCTTTCGCTATTGCATGGATCAATGTTAAACAACTGACAATCGAGAAAACGTTTTTTACAATTATGAATAATGGAAAAGAAGTTAAAGGCGAAGATGTTACTGAAGACGTGATTTGTTCTAAAGGTATTGGTAGTTTGGCAAATCAGAGCGAGGATATGAAAGAGATAGAAGAGTCCGACATTGAAGCTTAAATGCATTGTGATCGTAAAAAACAAGGTTACCAAGTACTGACAGGAGATGCAATAATGGAGGAAGGGGAAATTCTACGCGACACCTCTCAAGTAGATCAAGAAATTCTAAGTGATGGTGATGATGATTTAAACATGAAGAAAGTACTTTATGGACAAACTGCTGAAGCCATAGGCGTGTCATTAAATTTTTTTGAACAACATAAGGATCCTGATGTAATACATATTTTACACTGGCAAAATATAAAACAAATGATAAAAAATAACACGGTACGCACAGAAGAAATTTTCAGATTTTCATATAGCTTTTCTAGAACTTTTTGGTATGAAGATTACGAATCTGATGTTGGTTGTTTCCAATCAGGTCAAATGTTGTTGTTTCGAATTTCATTCGTACGCCATGCAGCCAACCCATACCTGCCTCATGAATTTAACTCAAACCGGGTTTCTCAGGAATTGCTTTTTACCTTACGAATGCAAAACGCCAATAGAAGAATAGCATGCATACACCACATAAACAGGGTTGACAATTTTGGCGTATCTTAATTCTACAGCTTTTTTGCTTTGGCGCTTGGTGCGTAAATTTTGCTATTATTTTTTTAGCTTTGCATCGTGTTTGACTACTATTGCATAATAAGTAGCGTGCCCCAACTTCACCTAACGATAGAAAAAATGTCAGGCGAGGCATCTGTGACTCTCGTTCAGAATTGGACTGGTCTAGTGCCCTCATGTCTCTGTGATTTGTGATTGCGCATTAAGTCTAGTTCCGTTACGGGTAAACTAGCTAGACATATGTTTCCGAACTATCGTTCTCAGATAGTTACGTCAAGGAACTTCAACGCTTTCTTGGATTAATTACTTATTTATCTAAGTTCTTTTAAGAACTTATCAGAATTATTAGCTCCACTTAGAGTGCCGTTAGAAAAAGATGATGAATGGAGATGGGAGAATGAACAAAAAGAAGCATTCTGTAAATTAAAAGAAATATTAAAAAACCCTCCAGTACTTGGTAATTTTAACCCAAATTTACCTATTTTATTTTATTTTATTTTACTGCATATGGTGGGGCATTAATTCAGAATGGTCACCCAATAGCTTATTACTCCAAATCTTTAACTAAAACGCAGATCAATTATAGTCAAATTAAAAAGAAGCATTGGCCATATTACTGGCTTGCAAGAAATTTCCTGTTTATATATGGGGAAACAAAAATCTGATAGTAGAATCAGATCATAAGCCGTTAGAAACCATATTCAGGAAGCCATTAACTGAAGCGCCTCCCAGACTACAGAGAATCCTATTTGAAATACTGCCATATCCCACAATTGTGTACAAAAAAGGAACCATGTTGTACATAGCTGATATACTGAGCAGAGACTGCGCAAAAAATGTTCATGATGACGAGGATGAAAACTCATTTGAGACATGTGTAATAATACCAATGAGTAAAACGAGATTGCAGCAGTTAAAACAAGAGACAAATACAGATATAGAATTGGTGGAATTAAAACAGCAAATACTTGTAGGATGGCCCGACAGAATAAGCGAAGTTCCGGCTTCTCTAAGAAAATACTGGTCTTACAGGCACGAACTAGCAACTTATGAAGATATCATATTCAAAAATGATAAAATAATGAAACCTCCGAGACTACAAGAAGTTGTTCTCAAATGTTGTCACTTTAGTCACAAAGGTATCACTGGTACTCTCTGATTGGCCAGAGATTTTGCGTATTTTGGCCAAGAATGTCTGTAGACATTATTAAATTGGTGCAAAACTGCAAGATTGGTACGAAGGAACAAAAAGAGAATCCTAAAGAAAAAATTTTACTTCAAGAGTATCCAGAACGGCCATGGCAAATATTCGCTTCTGATATTTATCATTTGAAGGACAAGGAATACTTGCTAATGGCAGATAGCTATTCAGGTTATTTTGACTTCGTGCAATTATCAAGCTTAACCAGCAGGTCAATAACTCGAGCATTTAGATGTTGGTTTGCTACATTTGGAATACCTGATATTCTTCGTACAGATGGAGGAAAACAATATGTATCTGAAGAATTTAAAGAATTTGCTAGAAGATGGAGGTTTGAACATAGAGTTTCCAGTCCACAGTTTCCCAGACCGAATGGTTTAGCAGAGCGATATGTACAAGAAGCAAGATCGATACTAGATAAATGTATAGAAGAAGGTTCAGATATCCAGTTAGCCCTTTTACATCACAGAAACACACCAAGAGACACCCTAGGTTCTCCAATGCAAAGATTAATGGGTCGAAGAACTAAAACGTTCATTCCCATTAATACAAAGTTATTATTACCTGAAACAGTTAAAAATGTTTCTGAAAAGTTGAAAAATATTAAACTAAAAGAGAAGAAATGTGCAGATAGAGCAAAAGCAAATTTACCAGAATTTTAAAATGATGAAAAAGTATTAATTAGAAAGAGACACAAGGAATGGACTCCTGCAACAGTTGTAAAGAAGGCAGAAGAACCAAGCTCGTGGATTGTACAATAGGGTGGTCCAACAAAAAAAGCAAAGTCGGAAATCTTATGTTCTCACCCCCTAGGATTATTGTATATCGAAAAAAAAAGTACCCCTATTTTTTATTTTGAAATCGGACGATGTTTAGGGGTGCCTCAAAGCCCTTAAAGGTTCCAATGTATTTTATATGGGGAAAAAAACTCTTTCATAGGTTTGGTATAGAATTTTAGAAAATCCATATTTTTCAATGGGACTACTCTATTTCTCTTCAGAAATGTTCAGAAAATGACATCCAATAATTTATTTATCAAAATATTTTTATTAAAAAATAGTAATAAATATTTTTTAACGATTTTTCTGTTTCTTTCATTTATGGGGTTTTTTGCGGGTCTGTAAAAAATAGTTAATATAAAAAATTTAACAAATAAATTATTGGATGTCATTCTCTAAACATTTCTGAAGAGAAACACAGTAGTCCGGTTGAAAAATATTGATTTTCTAGGATTCTATGCCAAATCTACGAAAACGTGTTTTTTTTTTCATATAAAATACATGGGAAACTTTAAGGGCTTTGAGGCACCCCTAAACATCGTTCGATTTCAAAATAAAAAATAGGGGTACTTCTTTTTTCGATATACAATAATCCTAGGGGGTGAGAGCATAGGATTTCCGACTTTGCTTTTTTGTTGGACCACCCTATTGTACAAACACCAGATGGTACACAATATCGAAGAAATTCATGGTTCATCAAAAGAAATCACCCAGAGCTACAATAAATAAATCATGGCGATGATGTTAAGCAGTTGACAGTAGTGTGTCAAATCAAGAACCAAAAGCACAAGCAACGAATGATCAATTTCTTCAACAACAATATACTTATATCAAGATATGGTAGAGTAATTAAGAAACCAAACAGACTGAATTTATAACTGCAGAATTAGTTGATGTGTTGTGATTGATATATGTTATTTGTTAAATGAATGATGTGTAATTTATTTATTTTGTTAAATATTCTCAAATATTATGTTTTTATGTTGGTAAACTTGACAGGAAATGTGTTGACATAGCAACAAAAATATACAAATTGTATGTCAAAGAAGTTTCCATTAAGAAATGTCACAATGTAATTTTGTATTATTGTAAATGAAATAAACACCTTAAAATTAATCTATTGATAATCAATCCACTGATATTAACATTGGTTATGGGCCCAGCACGCTTCCACTGCGTTAATATCAGTGGATTGATTATCAATAGATTAATTTTAAGGTGTTTATTTCATTTACAATAATACAAAATTACATTGTGACATTTCTTAATGGAAACTTCTTTGACATTATATTTGTTTATTTTTGTTGCTATGTCAACACATTTCCTGTCAAGTTTACCAACATAAAAACATAATATTTGAGAATATTTAACACCCTCCCTCAAACTTGACAGAATTATCTTCATCAAAAATTACGTTTCTACTGTGAATAATCTTATTTTCCTCTTCATTTAGTAACCTATAACCATTTTCTGCATATCCTATAAATCTACATTTTACTCCTTTATCGTCTAATTTTGTTCTAAGTGAATCAGGTATTCGTGCATAAGCTATACAACCAAAAATACGCATATTGGCCACATTTGGCTTTCTTTTTAACCATAATTCATAACGGGTTTTATTTTTAATTAAAACAGACTGTGTTCGATTTGTTATATAAGCAGCAGTGAGAACTGCTTCTTCCCAATAAATTTTACTCATACCGGCTTGCATAATCATTGCTCTTGCTTTATCCATTAAAGTTTGATTCATCCTTTCTGCAACACCGTTTAATTGAGGAGTATATGGTGGAGTATACGAAATTTGAATGCCTTTATCTGTACAAAAATCAGTAAATAGTTTTGAGCAATATTCCCTCCCGTTATCACATCTGACTTTTGATACTTTTCTACCACAGAATAATGCTGTTACCTTGGTTTCATAATGTTTGAAACATTGAAAAACTTTATCTTTAGATTGTATTACATATACCATTACGAACCTTGAATAATCGTCTACAAAGGTTACAAAATAACGGTTACCATTATGAGAAACAGGTGTAATAGGCTACTAAATGAAGAGGAAAATAAGATTATTCACAGTAGAAACGTAATTTTTTATGAAGATAATTTCTGTATGGTGAAAAGTAATCAAAAAGAAAATGAACTGTATGAAAGTGAAAATGATGAGGAAAATGAAGTTCAAGAAGAAAAAGTAGATTCAGAAGTTGAAATACCTGAAATTAAAAGTGATGAAGCAAGACCAACACGAAATAGAAAGTTACCCTTACATCTTCAGGATTATGAAGTTGATTTTGGTTGTCTAGCATTATTAAGTAACTTTTGTGATGTTCCTAAGTCATATGCAGAAGCAAAGAGAAGCTTAAAATGGGGTCACTGGGAAAAAGCTATTGAAGATGAGTTAGATGCTTTACAAGATAATCAGACATGGGAATTAGTCGATAAACCGTGTGATGAAGAAATCATAAGCAATAGATGGGTATTTAGAGTAAAAGAGAACGAAGAAGGGAAATTAATTTATAAAGCAAGATTGGTTGCTAGAGGTTTCGAACAGGATGTTAGTGATTTTTCTCAAATTCATGCACCAGTGGCAAGGTTGTCAACATTAAGAATTTTATTATCAATTTGTATGAATCAGAATTTACATTTGGAACAATTAGATGTTAAAAATGCTTTCTTAAATGGTGTTATAAAAGAAAAAGTTCATATGAAGATTCCCGAGGGTTTAGAGATTAATGAAAATGATAAAAACAAAGTATGCTTATTAAATAAAGCTATCTATGGTTTAAAACAAGCTCCTAAAGTGTGGAACGAAAGATTTAATAATTTTATGTTAAGTTTGAATTTCAAACTGTCAAAATCTGATTACTGTTTGTTCACTTTTCTTAAACAGAATATACAATGCTATTTACTGTTATATGTGGATGATATTTTGTTAGCATTTAATAATAAAGATTTTGCAGACTATGTAAGATTAAAATTGTGTGAAACTTTTAAAATGAAAAAGTTAGACCATGTTAACAATTTCTTAGGAATAAAAATTAGTAGGGATTCTAAACACAAAACTATAACTATCGATCAAGTATCAGCAATTAAGAATTTAGTAAAAAGATTTAAATGTAGAAGATTGTAAGAGTTTTAAAACACCTATTGAAAATAATTTAATTCTGGAAAAAAACTGCGACGAAAATTTAAAAACAAAACTACCTTATAAAGAACTTTTAGGTTCACTGATGTATATGATGGGCACAAGACCAGATATCTGCTATTGTGTAAGTTATTTTGGCAGATTTCAAGATTGTGCAACAGATGTACATTTTAAGCATTTATTAAGAGTATTGAAATATTTAAAGTTTACAATAGAGTTAAAATTAACTTTCCATTCATCTGATAAAAATTTAATTGGGTATGCTGATGCAGATTGGGCAAATGAAACAACTGATCGAAAATCTATTAGTGGATACTGTTTTAAGTTGTTTGATAATCTTGTATCTTGGAGTTCAAAGAAACAATCAGTTGTGGCTTTGTCCAGTACTGAATCGGAATTTGTAGCTGTATGTATGGCTAGTTGTGAACTCTTATATTTGAAGAATTTGCTAGATGATTTACAGATTAATTATACATTACCATTTACTTTGTTTGAAGATAATCAAAGTACTATTAAACTTCTTCAAAATTTTGAAAATAACAAAAGATGTAAACATATTGATCTTAATTTTAATTTTGTATTAGATTTGATAGTTAAAGGTATTGTAAAGGTAATCTATATTAATACACGTGATCAGTTAGCAGATATTTTTACCAAATCGTTATGTCATGTGAAATTTGTTAATCTAGTTAAAATGTTACGATTAAGTTAATTCTGTCAAGTTTGAGGGAGGGTGTTAAATATTCTCAAATATTATGTTTTTATGTTGGTAAACTTGACAGGAAATGTGTTGACATAGCAACAAAAATATACAAATTGTATGTCAAAGAAGTTTCCATTAAGAAATGTCACAATGTAATTTTGTATTATTGTAAATGAAATAAACACCTTAAAATTAATCTATTGATAATCAATCCACTGATATTAACATATTTTATTAGTAAAAGAGAGATGTAATACAGGGATCTAGTTACAGATAGATAAACAAACATTGTACTAGTTTGACATTAGTAAATCGAACACGTTAATAAATTAATTATTTAAATAACATGTTTTATTGGGTAATTATTATTATAAATAATAACATAAAACATGACATTATTTAATGTCAATTCTACTGCTATTGAGAGACATAGTACCAACGACAGTAATACTGCCAGGTGCTTTTTCAAAGCGCTTGCGACTTCTGCAGAAATTACAGAAATTAAGACAGAGATAATTTATTAATAGATTTCATATTATGCAAACAGTTGCATGTTGATATGAAATAAATGTTGAAAAGCTCAAGACCATTCAACCAAGGAAACTGCAGAAAATGTTTATGGTACTCTAACTAACCTTCGAGGCATAAAATGCTGGTCCATCAAAAAGATACAGATGAACAGTTAGCGAAGAAGCGAGAAAAAAGATTTCAAGCTATTTAGAAGAAATAAATAAAGCTGATTAGTTAATTTAGAACAGGTCATCCATGCAAATCTTCCAGATAAGAAACTAATGAGAAAATTCTCAACTTATGTTTGGCATCTTCGAATCCACTTATAGCCAATTTTGAAGCATAGTCGAAAACAAAACTGAAATCTTCAAATCTTTGGAAATATCCAAACGTAGGAAACATTAATGAAAAAGAAGATTTAGATGAAAATTTCTCTGATGAAGAATGCTTTTCAAAATAATAATAAGAAGAAGAAGAAGAAAATTCTTTTTGAATTTTTCTCCGCTATTAGGCCAAACATAAACATAAACTGCTATGTTTGCAAGTGGGCTAGTTTTTCTTCTCATATGTTCTGTTTAAAAGCTTTAGGCATCACGTTTCTTTGCATATCGTTATCATTATTAATATTAAGTAATAGAGCAGCTGACTAGCAGACTAATTATTTTTCTATTTGCAAATATTGATAGGGGAGACGAGCGTCCTTGCGTCCTCATGCACAAGCCCCCTTTAACAAACAGACAAATTCTACAAAATACTTTCCTGATAGACCTAGTAATCCTGTAAAAGTAAACCCATTCCACAGTTATTTTCTTAAACAATATACAAAATTCTTTCTTGATATACCCAATATATGTATATAATTGTAAAATTAACCACCAAGCATAACAGAATTTTTCATACACATAAATTTACATCAGTTTACAACGGCTAAAATTTTGTTATAATTGTGGGAATTTTGCTTGTCCATCTCTGTGCTGCAAACTGAGAAATTAGTTTCGTTTTTCCCTCTTCAATATAGGGAATTTCATTACCAACATCAAAAAGTAAAAGGTGATAAGTTTCGGCTTACAGATTTCTATAGGATCTGTCAAAAAGTGTTTTGCTATGAATTACGTAAAACATCTTTCTAAACATAGATTTTAGCACAATATTAAAAATACAAAGGTATATGTTATTAGCAAGAATGCTAATTATTTATGTATACTTAATATGTACTTTTAAACTAAATTTGTAACTTAACCTTAATAGGTGAAAGATGCTGCGTACAGCATTGGTGCCTTGTAACCAAGGTGTACAAATCAACAATGCTTTGAAATTATTAAGTGGAAGCTTTGGAACAACTGCGAAACGGCACGAGTCAACATCTATCCAGCCTGCACCAAAACCAGAGGATAATAGACCATATTCACCATTTAGGAAAAGCACTAGTAATTTAGCTGAATTCACAGTAGCTCGTTTAGATGATCTTTTAAATTGGGGCAGGAAATGTTCTATATGGCCAATGACATTCGGCTTAGCTTGTTGTGCCGTTGAAATGATGCACATTGCTGCCCCTCGTTATGATATGGACAGGTTAAATATTTTTTTCCTTTTTTTTCGTTATAAAATCTTATTTTATTGAAATATTTCTAGGTTTGGTGTAGTATTTAGAGCTTCTCCTAGGCAATCAGATGTTATAATCGTAGCGGGTACTCTTACAAACAAAATGGCACCAGCCTTACGAAAAGTGTACGATCAAATGCCTGAACCACGATGGGTTATCTCTATGGGCAGCTGTGCTAATGGAGGCGGTTATTACCATTATTCATACTCAGTAGTTCGGTAAGAGAGCATAAAACGGTAACAAAATAA
Source organism: Agrypnus murinus (assembly GCA_929113105.1). Lineage (NCBI taxonomy): Eukaryota > Metazoa > Arthropoda > Insecta > Coleoptera > Elateridae > Agrypnus > Agrypnus murinus. The sequence goes on along the minus strand of OV816025.1, from coordinate 25,264,774 downwards.
GTTTATTTATTAAAATACTTTTCTAGGGGGTGTGATCGAATTATCCCTGTAGACATTTATGTTCCTGGTTGTCCTCCAACAGCAGAGGCTTTGTTATATGGTGTTCTGCAACTTCAAAAGAAGGTAAAAAGAATGAATACTATCCAGATGTGGTACCGCAAGTAAACATAGTGATTTTAGTAGTTCAGGTTTTTCTGTACCTACAAAGTTAAATGAGATGTATAATAATAAATTAAGTTATATAAATATATTGAAATTCAATTGTGTTTTTAAGTAAATTACTTACATCTACAGTTTGTACTAATTGTAAATACACCTTTTGTTTTAGATTAAGAATGTTTAGGAGTTACTATGACAGCCCTTACATATTTCTTTTATTCTAGATACATTGAATAATGTAATTAGACCCTTTACATAAGAACGGATTTTTTTTAAAGCAAAATGTCCTACTTTATAATTATAGATTCCAGAGTAGGCCATGATTTCAACTTATTTTTTTTTATAGTGTATGAAAAGTCATTTTATATGTGATGGTTTACTGTATTCATCACAATGAGACTCTATTATACTGATTAGTTATTTTATAAATGTATGTTTCTATTTTGCGTCTATTATAAAGCTATTTGGTGAGTCGTGCTGGGTAGGTTGAATAATAATAGATGTTAACTCAGTGGTTGCTTAGTGGACTGTGTTTATTTACAAGTATGTACAAAAATAGGTAAACTCACAAAAACGGTGGGGTAAGTGAGGGTGTTTCCCTCTATTGGTAGTGCAAGACGTACCACTATTAAAGAACCCAAAACAGTGGGTTTATAGCTCATTTGAGTGCTTTAATAGCCCAACTTTTCCAAAGTTGGTAGAATTGAAAAAAGAAGAAAATTAACAAAAACTTCTCTCTAAAGGTAAGTACTCACAGCAGTGGATCCGCAGGCAGATGTCATACAATTGGTCGGTTCGAGTCAAATCGACCAATCCTATGACATCCGCTGCTGTGAGTACTTAGCTTAAAAGTTTGGATTTTTAAATGTCACATTAGTGTTGCCAACCACCACAAAATTTTTGAAATTGTGATTTTTTTTTATTCAAAAAGAGAATAAAAGGCTAAAAATAGAAAAAACAGCATTAAAAAAATTATTTCATAAGTCATTGTCGCACTCGTCCTTTACAAAACTAAATTTAGACTCGTGCAATAAATCTTATGAAACATGTTCTACAATATACTATTAATGTACAATGCACATTGTCAATTAAATAGCCTTTTCGGTTCAGGGATTTGTAACTTTTTTATATACTAGGCAGATGTTTATTTTTTCTTGAAATGAACAATTATTCTTTTTTTAATTTTAATGTAAATTGTACTTTATGACTACTAATGCCAATTTATTAATATCTTATTAAAATGTCATATTACATACCCTCAAAAGTTTGACTAGTGGAATTCAAAATTATTTTATATATCATCCAATAATCACGTTTAGGTATAAATAAATAAATAAAAATAAAACAGAATGAAAGAATTAGAAGAACAGTTTTTGACAAAACATTTTAACAGAAATTTTATGCTGATTTCTAAAATGGAAATCATTTTTTGGGTAAAGTCCCCAAATTTGGGGATCAAAAGGAGAAAAATGCTTAATCTCCATGGAAATGAATAATACCTAACTGTATTAAGTTTCTATGATTGCCAAATTTATTTTATGCACAGATGCATTATAATTAGACTATTATTGTAAGATTCATCTAAACATAAAAGTCTTTATGGTCAGACAGGCAATAACGAAACGTCAATTAAATGTCAGAAGTTTTTTTGTAGAACTTGATTGGTCCTTAATATAATTTGTAAACTTATCACCAATGAAAATAAACTGAAATTAAATATTTTGGAATAGTAACTATAGTAACTTACTTCATATAAGCACATAAGTATACGCACAGCTGCTTGATGTACCCACGTACTCATTTAATTATATTTTTATACAATAATAGATTTGACATTAAAAACTTAATCTGTGCATAAAATAGTGTATGTACAGCGGGCATAACTTGCTTTTAGGGCCCTACAGCCTTTTCCTAGCCCTCGGCTGACGCCTCGGGCTAGAAATAACGCTTCTGGCCATAAAAGCTTCATTATGCCCTTAATACATAAATAACTATATTTTATGTCCGGACGGACGATTATGACCTATTTAGCGGCCTGTTTTTAGCGCGTAAATTGCTAAATTAGAGCACCCTCTTGTACTACCCTTGTTTATCCATCTACAATAAAAGTAATTATAGACCACTCCACCTACCTACTTGAAGTTTTGTACTTTTAAAATTATTTTTATTTTAAATTAGATATTTTTAAACTTAAGTTAGATCGGACATAAACTAATGTATGCGTTTCGGGCTTAATTAGTGTTTTAGTGTCCTTTATCAATTCAGGCGAAAGCCGAAGGCGCTAAGACTGACTCTATGGGCTCTAAGACACTCAATTAAGTCCTTAATACATAATATACTATTATTTCAAGAAACAACAGGTTAGAAACCTCATTACATGTTTCTTACATATACTATGAATCAAAACAATTCGCCAATAAATAAAACAGACATTTAAAAATAAACTATAACACTTTTAGTGAAATTACCAAAGTTGAAGGAAAAACATTTTAAAAGTATTATATATAAAAATAAAAATGTACCTAGTTCTATTAATTTCTATTAGGTTAGGTTAGGTTAAAGGTGAGTGTGGCGTCCTGTCCGCCCCTCCACTGCGACCTCCTGGGTCTATTGTGGCTCACACCTAGGTTAGAGTTCACCCTCCAGTCCCATTCTTTTAAGGAAGGTGAGTAGTCTGGTGGGTGATAGGTTGGTCAGATCCTCCAGCTTCAGTTGCACTGAACCAAACAGTGAGAATCTGGTGCGTTCCCCTGCAGGACAGGTACATATGACGTGCTCTGCTGTTTCCTCTGCCTCTAAGCATAGACGGCAGACGGTCTCGTCTGCTAAGCCTAGCTTATGCATATGGTATCTAAGACGGCAGTGCCCAGTGAGAAGGGCAGTTACGCTGCGCAGTCCTAGTTTGTTCAACTCTAACAGTGAGGTATGTCTGGGTTTGGATGGGCCCTTTATTGCTGCCTTGGAATAAGCCATCCCTGGGCGGCTATGCCACAGCTCCTGTGTACAGTGCCTCATCCAGCTTGTTACAGCACTTTTGGCCTCGGCCCTTGAAATGCCAAGGACCGACTCTGGGCCAATAAACTTCGAGCTGGCACCTCTCCTAGCGAGGTGGTCAGCTAACTCATTCCCTTCAATGCCAGAGTGACCGGGAACCCAAATTAGGGTGACTTTGTTGGCTTTCTCCAATTTGGAGAGTGCCTCCTGACAGCTCCATACTGTTGCTGATGTACAGCCACAGTTTGTCAGGGCTTGGAGAGCAGCCTGACTGTCAGAGAAGATCTTTATCGATTTAAGTGCATAACGCAGGTCGATTAACGTCCTTGCACACATCTCGATGGCATAAACCTCTGCCTGAAAAATAGTTGTATGCGTTCCAAGACTGTAGTACAATTCAGTTCTTGGATTGTTGCAGTACACTCCAGCTCCTACCCCATCCGAGGTTTTGGAGCCATCAGTGTAACAGTCGATGTCAGCTTTCTGCAGGGCATTCTTTGATTGCTCCCATTCGTCTCTATTAGGAAACAGGACTTTATACGGTTTGCTGAAGTTATATCTGGTAGACATTGTGTCGGTCATCATACCTAGGAGGTTATCCGATTCTATTACAGGTAATAGTCGGTTTGGTATGAAGATCACTGTCTCCGGCTTCTGTCTTGCCGCTTGATAGAATCGATATGTGGCCAGTCTGGCTTCTCCCTCTAACACAATGTGTAGGGGTGGTAGATCCAGTAGCATTTCCATAGCTACCGACGGTGTAGTGCTTAAAGCTCCTGTCACCGCCAGGTTGGCTGTTCTCTGTAAGCTAGAGAGTTTATCTTTGGCTGTCCTTTGTGAGGACTTGGGCCACCAAACAACACATCCATATGTGACTATAGGTCGGATGACCGTCACATATAGCCAGTGCATTTGTTTGGGTTTTAATCCCCAGGATTTTCCGCAGATTCTACGACAGGTCCAAAGAGCCTGCCTGGCCCTGCGGATGGTGTTATCCAAATGGGAGTTCCAGTTAAGCTTCTTATCTAGTGTAATCCCCAGATATTTGGCTTCTTCCACAAATGGGATTGTTTCGCCTAGGATACTTGGTGATCTGAGGTTATCAGTCTTTCGTTTCCTGGTGAACGGTAGGATAATCGTCTTTTGGGGGTTAGCACTGAGTAGCTCCCCCTGACACCAACCTATCGTTGCATCCAAAGATTCCTGCAGAATTTCAGAGATGACCTCTTTATCTCTGCCTCTGACCAGAATGACTATATCGTCAGCGTAAGCCTGAACCTCGGCTTCATGTACCTCGATGGTCGCCAGTAGGTCATCAACCAGGAGTGTCCAAAGCAAGGGGGATAAAACCCCTCCCTGCGGACATCCCCTGGTTGCCCTAAACCTGACAGTCTCTCCGCACAGTGATGTCGTTATCGTTCTGCCCTTTCTTGCCATTGCTCGTATCCATCCCACCATGGCGGGTGCCACTCCCCGAGCTGCAACCGCTTTACAAAGGGAGTCGGTTAGTGCATTATTGAAAGCTCCTTGAATGTCTAGGAAAGCTGCCACCGCAATCTCTTTTCGATCCAGAGTTTGGGTGATTTTTCCCACAAGGTTATTTAAAGCCAGTTCTGTTGATTTGCCCCCTTGGTAGGCATATTGGTGAGCACTGAGGGGATTGGTCGGAAGGACTTCCCGCCTGATGTACCCATCCAACAACTTCTCAAGGGTTTTCAGCAGAAAAGACGTCAGGCTAATTGGCCTGAAAGAATTGGGTTGGGTGTCTTTGCGACCCACCTTAGGTATATACACCACCTTTGCCGTGGACCAGCTAGATGGTATGTGATTCCACGCTAAACTGGCCCTGAACAGTCTAATAAGGTGGGGTAGGAGGGTGTCCAATCCCTGTTGCAATAGCACGGGAAGGATACCATCCCCTCCTGGTGATTTATAAGGCCGGAAGGATTGAACTGCCCAGCTTATGGTTTCAAAGGTGACGACCTTGTTAACCGCCAACCAATTTTCCCTCTTAGGCCGTCTGTACTCGCCTATGAGGGCCGTGATGGCAGGTTCCTCGTCAGCGTCATTGAGTGACAATCGGGGAAGTGGTATTGAGCTAGGATCTCTAGAGTGGCCTTGCCGGAGGTCGTGTAGGTGCCATCGGGTCGCTTGATCGACCCAAGTACCTGAGTCGACTCTCTGGCCAGGACCTTGTGAATCCTGGCGCTGCTAGGTGTATCGTTCGCACTCTCACAGAACCTTCTCCAAGAGTCCCTTTTGGCTCTTCGGATTTCCTTGTTATAGTTAGTTAGGCCACTTCTGTAATTATCCCAATTGCCTGATACTTTAGCTCGATTGAATAATCGTCTAACTTCTTTCCTCATTTTATCTAAATTGTGATTCCACCAAGGGGTTCCTCTGTTATCTTTCTTCCTCTTGAGTGGGCAGTTATCATGGTATGATGAGACAATTGCATGGCGGACCTGTTCCGCGGCTATCTCAATCTCATCATGATTCCTGATGGTGGTAATGGCATTCCCTAGCAGTTCTTCTAGATCGTGCTTGTAGTTTTCCCAATTTGTGCACCTAGGGTCTCGATATTCAGCTATGGGCCTAGGGCCCATTTCGATTTTAAACTGAATATGTCTGTGGTCTGAGCACGACGGCTCAGTGGATACCCTCCATTCGGTTATCCTATTGCTCATAAAGTAGGAGCTGATTGTAATATCTAATACCTCCCTACGATTTCTCGTTATGAAGGTTGGTTCCGAACCAGTATTGTTAACAACCAGTTCGTCCTCTATTATAAAATTAAAAAGTGACTCACCTCTCTGATTGGTGTTTGTGCTGCCCCAAGCCGTATGGTGGGAATTAGCATCACATCCAATCACCAGATGGAGGTTGTTCCTCCTGCTGTAGGCGACTAGTTCTCTCACTGCAGCGGGGGGAGGTGGTTCCTGGCTGTCTCCCGGGAAGTATGCCGAGCAGACGATCACATCGAGCCTGCCCTTCCCCACCGGGAGTAATTTCTATTAAGAAAAATATAAAAAGAAAATATCTGGTATATAGGGGAGAGGTGGGATACTTAATCATAAGGGATACATGATCACTTCGCATTTTTAGTTCAATTATGAGAAAGTATATTTTGAATATTGGCACCGCTGCATAACTGTGATGCACTGGTAATGTGGTAATGTTAATGCCCAATTGACATCTGTCATTAAAACCTTTGTTAGTTTTTGAGGTATTTTGCATTGCATCATTTCAAAACTAAATTATTTTTCCTTTTGTTATTGATTTTGTTTAAGTTTGTTTTGGTCTTTAGTCCTATCCAACTTATATTATTATTATTATTATTACAAAAGATCAAAGAAAGGATGGATGTGCAATTTCCACAATGACATATGAGGGGCAGATTGTACAGGGAAATGAAGTTCCAGAAACGTTTGCCAAGTATTTTAAATCCGTATATGCCACAGATGTGTAAACTTTTCCAATAATGCATTCACTGTAAATAATAACAGTTTTTCTATGAAGCGTATTAGTGACACAGAGTATAATGAAGTAATAAAGAACTTAAATCATAAAAAATCATCGGGAGTGGATGGCTTTACACCATATATTTTAAAAGGATCTGCAGATTATCTAGCAGTTCCACTAAAACATATTTATAATTTAGCCATACAAACGCAGACTTTCCCTGCTATTTGGAAAGAAGCTTTAGTGAGCCCTATACATAAAACTGATGATAAGTCTAACTTAAGAAATTATCGACCAATATCTGTAATATGTGCCCCTGCAAAGGTATTTAAACAAATAATCCTCCAGATTTTATGCTTTTGTAAAAAATATTAAAACTGAAGAACAACATGGATTTGTATGTAATAAATCTACAACAACAAATCTCTTTCTTTTTACAAATGAAATTATGCAGGTATTTGAAATGAAGGGTCAGGTTGATACGCTGTACACGGACTTTGCCAAGGCTTTCGATACAGTTGATCATTACCTGCTATTACAAAAATTACATAGTTTGAAAGTTTCAAGGCCGGGTTTGAAATTCTTTGCATCTTACCTAAAGGAGAGAAAGTTTACAGTACGATTTGGAGGAAACACCTCCGGCAAATATACAGCCAACTCAGGTATACCCCAAGGAAGCAACCTGGGGCCCTTATTATTCATTATTTTCATAAATGACTTGCCAAAGGTTCTCCAGCATGCAAAGCGCCTGCTGTACACCGATGATTTGAAGATATACTGCAGAGTAAACAATGTCAATGATCATATATTACTTCAAAATGATATTCATAAGAGTCTGTAATTGGAGCATCGAAAACAAATTATTATTCAATTTATCTAAGTGCAATGTAGTCTCCTTTACTAAAAATATTAGGCCATTATATTTTAATTATGCAATGCATAATCAGGAAAAATAGAGTAGAAGTTATTAAGGACCTTGGAATTATTTATAATACAAAATTAAATTTTAAACAACACATAATCCCCATAACTAGTAGGCAGCTTCGTATGCTGGGATATGTAGTTAGGCAATTTAGGTACTTTCGTAATATACATACCTTAGTCAGCTTGTACAACTCATAAGTACGTTCCCTGTTGGAGTACACCAGCGTGATTTCGCACTCATCATATATATTAGGGTGGCCGTTATTTTGCAAAAATTAAAGTTTTGTAGCTCCCCCCTCTTTAAAATGCCAAAAAAATGTGCTGTGCAAAATCTCAGCCCATTTGGTCAATATTAACCCGTGCCACCGAGAGGTTAAAGTTTAAATGGGATTTAACATGGATTTGATGCATTTCTAGAGAATTTCTGGCATAACTTTTTATCTTTCTATGTTTTAACATGAAAATTTATACACTTATGTTGTTGGAACTGCAGAACACGAATATGATAAAATTCAAACTGTCAGAAACCCATTTGACAGTTGACAGCTGTCAAAAAAAACGGTCAATTTCACTAAAATGAGCATTTTCGAGGAACTGCCAAAGTTTTTTTGACAACAAATTCGTGTTAAGCCACTTCAACCACATAAGTACACAATATTTCACGTTAAAACATAGAAAGATAAAGAAGTTATGACACAAAGTCTCTAGAAGTGCTCCAAACCCATGTTAAATCCCATTTAAACTTTAACCTCTTGGGAGCTACAAAATTTTAACTTTTGCAAAATAACGGCCACCCTAATATAGTATATCTTATGGAAAAGAGATAAAGTACAAAATAGATTTCTACATCATATTTATTTTGTAGAATAGGGTGTATACCTGCATTACAATATAATTCGATCAATAAATATTAGAGAAGAATTTAAGATTCAAAGTCTGGGTTCCAGGAGGAAAATAGCTTTATTAATGTTCACATATAAAGTAATGAACAATTATTTCAACGATGCCTCATTACTTCTCCTCTTTCATATTAGAGTACCTTCGTAATCCACGAGATGTATTAACTTTTTTCGTGTCCCAGTGACATATGTACCTGAAAACACTATTATAACTATGTTTAAATTATTTAATGAATTAACAAATTTAATTGATATTGATATTACACTTAATAAGGAGATGTTTTTTTAAAAAGATCTCTACTTACTTTAGCTACATTGCATCTTGGTGCTAATATCGCTGCAATTTTGATAAAAAGTATTTCGATAAAAGGTATTTAATAAATGTTTTTGATATTGTGATAATTTGATACGTATGAAAATTACTGAAAACAATTATATTGCACACAGCTTGGCCGTTTACTTAAATTTATATATGTATTAGTTTTTACTTTCATTATTGTAATGTAGGCATATGCCTGTTTTGGAAGTATCAATAAATAAATAAATAAATTACTTATATACAAGTTTTGTGCAACCAACCTCCATTCCGTAATATTCTACAAAATAAGAAAACAAGACACTTTTTCAAAATAAAGTCACTGCAGGGATACTTGAGCAGGTGATTAAGTATGACATTTAGTTGTTGTACCGGGTGATTTTTTAAATTTCTGATCTAGAAAGCCATGACATAATTTTAATACAAAAGATGCGGAAAACGTAGGGCGTAGTTTGAATCGTTCGATTTGTCACAACTGTCAGATTTCAAAAATGTTGACATAAACATAACCTACTCCAGTGTTGTTCTCGCTTTTGCCGTCTTTTGTGCTTCACTGTTTCCTCGTGTTTTGAATTCCGTTTCGCCAGTTATTATCTCGGTTATTATCAAAAATCAGTCTTTTTCAAGACTAACCTTTCGTTTGTGATTGAACGCTTAGTTTTCAACGTTATTTTGGAGTGTTTTTCATCACAACAAAATGGTGTTCACACAGGAACAAAAAACATTTATGATCGAAGCTTACTTTCGTAATGGTCATCAAGTTAATGGTCAATGGGTGTATGAAGCCGGAGCATGTCTTCGGGAGTTTCAAGAAAAATTTCCAGATCTTGCGGTGATAGAGGCAAATTTTCTCATGACTCTGTCTTATGTGGTGAATCTATTGAAGCGAGTTGTAACCATAACCTAAACTTCTCAAGTCAATAATCACATCGAAATTGCACTTAAACTCGCAATAAAATGCACACTTTGGTAAAAGCATGTTTCGCAAATGATCACTGTTTAAATATTTATCAATTTGTTTAATAAATGTAAAAGTAAGTAGTCAATTTGTCACATAAATGACATTTGGAATAGCAGTGTGATCAACGCTACGCCCTACGTTTCGGTGACCTTCGATACGGCGTAAAAATCACGACTTACTAGATCAGAAATTTAAAAAATCACCCGGTAGATGGCGTTGATGATAACACAGGCCACGGCCTACTAGATTCATATAAGCTTCGCGAAGCTTATATGAATCTAGTAGGCCGTGCACAGGCAATGTTGGGTGCACGACCTTCTAGATTTCACGAGACGAAGTCTCTTATCCGGCCTGCGCACTCCATTAGTTCAAGTGTTTCTCCGCTGGCGCCACCGAATACGAAAATGCGGAAACGGATATATAACACGTAAACGCCAATTTCAAACTACGCTAACTTCGCGCGCTTTTATACTTTTTGTCGGTTTTGCGCGTATCGTCAATAAATTATATTTTCATAATCTTTTAAGGCAGTTTTCTTTATTTTTTAATATAATTACGTTATTTCCTTACTTGTCTAAATTTTCGTAGTTTTGTTGCTGTTTTTTCGTTCACTTTAGTAATGGCAAACACTAGCAGAAAAAAGTATAACTGCCGCAATGCAATGTGTAATAGTACTGATCCTACAATATCATTTCATGAATTTCCTTCAAATTATACCTACCTTACGAGAAAAATGGTTTAAAATCTTACATTGGGGTTATGGACACCAACACTCAACAGCAAAATAATATATACTTCTTTATTTCGACAGATCAACAATTACAGATACCTGAAAGAGTCAATTTCTACATCGAACTTCCTAACAATATAACAGAATTGATAAAAGAACTCCAAACCTTATCTATGCATCTCGATTGCGAATTCTTTCAGCATCTGTAGCCCTTCTGGCAGGATACATTGCAAAAAAACTGAAGAAAGGATTGAATGTCAATAGCCTATTAGATTCTCTGTTAGCTGCCTCGTGTTCAAATTCACTGATAGGATTTGTAAATCTTCAAAACAGAGGTGCCTTAAAATACTCCACTAGAAGATTTACACTTTTAATCAACCAAATAATCGAACTTGTAATACATATTGTAGAACATTTACCTGGAGAATGTAATCCGTCTAATATTCTAACATCACTAGGTATTTCTAACTCCAATTGCTTTTTCACAGTTTTTGGTTTGCCACGACCACAAGCAGGAACTTAGTAATATAATACTTTAAAAATTGCTAAAACCTAGTTTAGCAAACAGAAACATTGCAAAAACGTGAACAGATAATGTACTTACTGCTCACTATCTCTATATCCTAAATCCAGCTCACGGGAAGTTATAAAATTGTAATTTCAATAATGTTATTGAACTTGTAAATTAATTTTAATAACATAAGTAATTTAATTATATAAATTTATTTAATTAATTCGCAAAATATTTACGTAAACATGCAATGCTTGACATTTGTAAGGGTTATCTAACCTATATATCTTCAAGTGACAAATAAACATCAGCGTGTCAGCTAGCGCCAAAACGGCGAAATTTTGCGTTTTCTCAGAAACAAAGTTTATATGGGAAATCGTAAAAGTGCCCAGGCCGGATAAGAGACTTCGTCTCGTGAAATCTAGAAAGTCGTGGTTGGGTGAATTTATTAAAAACCCAAATAAGCAACAACTCTGTCATTTTGTGGCCAGTGACACAGTCGTGGTTAGTTATGATGAAGTTATCGGAACTACTTCCAATCCAAGTGTAAGCTTAAAAGACACAAAAGTCTATTAAGTATAAGTTTTTGAACCTTTATATGTTTTTGAGAGCATCTAATGATGTTTTCATTCTGTTTCATGAATTATCTAGAAGGGTTAAGTAAAGAATTAATTATTTTTATAAGACATCTAGAAGCTGAGTATAGTATAGAGGTCTAACTTGTACGAACATGGCCAAGCCAATGAATATAAATATCTAGAGGTAACTTGTCCAAAGATTTAATTGATTCAAACCATTTTTAATGTCGCTTTGGGGTGGCATTTTTTATCACAGTTTCATTCTGGAATAAAACGTGGCGGTTCCTAAGTAAATAAACCGTAGTTAACCTAATTTTCGCGATTACAACGCCATCTATTACGAATGGAAAAAAGTATTTACAAAAAGTATATACAAAAGTTACGTTGTTTTTACCGCAGAATCTGAATCTACAATGATGGGAGTTTCCCTTTAAGATTATAAAGTTGCCCTCCGCTCCACACCCAGGGGGTAGGGGGCATAGTAATTTTAGCACAGGTAAATGCCCCCGTCGAAGATATTGAAGGTTTATTTGGAATATTTTTTTGTACAATGCATATTTCCCAAAACATTTCGATGTCTCAAGTTAAAAAACTTGGTGTAAATTTTTTTAATAAGATATAACTATACGTCATGACTGCTTAATGATAACTTTGAAATATACCGTATAACAATAATTTCACGCAACATTGCAAAGTCCATAAGTTAAAACAGTGCAATAGGATTTCCTGAAGAGAAAGACGAAATATACAGCGACGAATCGAAACAATTGTTGTTACTATGACTACGTACTCGAAAAGAAATTTACATTTTCCCTGTCAAATTTTGCTTTAAATTAGTAATTGTCGTCTTGTACGATGTTGTACACTCGTACAAGAGCAAATACAAATAATTAAATGGGTGTACGGTGGTAATTCAATTAGAGATACTGTTCAATTATTTGTAGCAAATTTTGAGAACCGGCCAATTCCACACTGTTGCCACAGTAAATGCCACAGAAGAGAACAAAGGGCTCCTACAGACCAGGAAAGACACGATACAATGATTTGCGCTATTGCCGAAGAAGATTCATCGAAATCCAGCCTTCAGATTGCTAATGAAGCCAGTACCAATATGGAAACTGTCCGACAGGTTCTTAGAAGAAAAGAGTACAAATCGTACAAGGTGTCAATAGGTCACCAGATATTTCCCGAAGATGAGATCGAAAGAATGGTGTTCTGTGAAACGATGATGGAACGTGCAAACGAAAATCCCAATTTTTTGATCAATATTTGTTTTACAGACGAATCGACGTTTCCACTATTAGGAAGGCACAATCCTACTGTTATTCGGTTTTGGAGTAGGGAGAATCCACGTCACCGAATGGATTTCTGAACTCAGTACCCACAAAAGCTGAATGTATGGGCAGGTGTCAGAGATCATATTGTTGGACCTTTCTTCATTGAAGGCAATTTGAATGGATGGAAGTATTTGGATCTTCTTCGGGACCAAATCATTTCAGCCCTGAGGCTACTTTCAGAGTGGACTTTAGCCAAATATCAGCAGGATGGCTGTCCTGCATACGACATGGTTGATGTACGACAATTTTTAAGCACTACTTTTCTGAATCGTGTAATTGGTAGAAGAGGTAACATCAGGTGGGCAGCCAGGTTTAGCTGTTATTGACTTTTCCCTTTGGCCATACGTAAAACAGAAAGTGTACAACCATGTGAGAGCTGAAAATTTAGAACAGCTTCGCCAAAGGATTATAAATGTGTTTGGAACCATTACACCTATGATGCTTTGTAACATAAGAAGGAACTTCTACACCAGATTAGGGCACTGTTTAGCGGCGCAAGGATCTGTATTTGAACATTTATTGTAAATTATCTTATCCACGTTTTCGGTTGCATATCTTTATTAGTTATTACAAACCAGTTATTTGTTTGGATATTTCGAATACTTTGTCGAATATTTTCGAAAATATGAGGACTATTCCAATTTTCGAGAAAAAAAATTTACATTTACGACTTAATAGCTCCAAAAATATCCCTCAAATTTAATTTTCGTTCCGATAAAAGTTGTACCTTATATTGTAAGCTTTCCAAAAATACCATACATGATAGGGTTTAGTCCGCCAGGCGATCACAGGGGAAATCACAGATAGCGGAACGCGCCAGACATGAGTCAGCCGCAAGGCGCAAGTCAATTTACAATTTACAATCATTTTTACCTATAAATAGCAATGTCCGTCTTAAAAATGTTTCATTTTAATTTTTTTGTGCCAATAGTTAGCATGGCTTTAGATGGTGTTTGTGTTCTGTGTTCGGGTTTACTGAGTGATGGTGAGGTGGTTTGTGTTACTCGCGGGTTAGAAACAATTAAAAATATAAGTATAAATAAAAACGATGTAATTTTTGATCAATTAAATAATGTGACTAGTGTTATAGTTCATGTAAAGTGTACACTAAAAGCTCGTCATGCAAGAGGTCTCTTTCTCAACCTTCTATATCAGGTAAAGAGAATAAGATATTAAGATCTATTTCGGAAAACTTTAATTTTAAAGAGCAATGTCTTTTTTGTGGAGAAGGAATTCGAAAAAGAGAAAAACTCTCTGCAGATGAGCGAAAGACCATTGCACATGTTATGACGATTGAAATAAAAAATAAAATATTGCAAAAGGCCAATGAACGAAATGATGCATGGGGACAAACTGTACATAATAGAGTAAATAGTGTTCTGGATTTGGTTGCTGCAGAGGCCAGGTATCACAGAAAGTGTCATGTAAATTTTTGCGATTCTATGTTTTTAAATGTCTCTGGATGTGGGAGGCCGTTAAGTGAATCAAAACAAACAAGTCTAGAAGTGCTGATTCATTTTATAGATACAAGTGAAGATTGCCAGTTTACCCTCGGTGAACTTTTCGAAAAAATAACTAGTTTTCAGAGCTGTTGTGGTGACGATTTCTATACAGAACGTTATTTAAAACAAAAATTAATTGAATTGTATGGGGACAATTTGGTTATAGTAGATCAAAGCCCTAAAAGTCCTATTATATGTCTGAAATCAACTAATAAAAAAATACTCACTGAAAAGAAGCAGGAGGAGGACATGTCACCCAATATTGAAATGAAAATCGTTAAAACAGGCGGCCAATATAATTCTAAAAGACATAAGGGGGAAATGGTTTAATAAAGAAAATTATCCATCTAGTTGTGAAGTAGGGTCTCATAATCCTGAAATAGTCCCTGAAAGTCTTAAATTATTTATTGAGCAAATCATGTTAGAGAAAAAATCAAAACCCGAAGACCACTTAAAAAAATGTCGTTTTGTGGAAGAAATAATTATTGCCTCAGTACGTCCACGGTCATTTATTTCTCCCCTCTTATTTGCATTGTCCATTCACCTTCATAGACATTTCGGTTCAAGGCACTTAATAGACTTTCTCTCGGCATTAGGAGCTGGCATAAGCTATGCTGAAGTTCAGAAGTTTCTTTCTTCGCTTCTTCAACACCAGAACTCCAACACTTATGAAGAAGGTTTTGTGCAATTTGTGTTTGACAATGCAGATTTTAATACAGCGACTTTAAATGGACATAACACACTCCATAGTAGGGGAGGAATAAAATGTGGAACTCCTGCATCTGTTTTTTCCAACGAAACGAAAATTCCACGTATTCAGTCTTTATTATCTTCGGATTTCTCGGAATATTCTGGACAGTTTGGAAATGTTCCTATAGTTAATTTTGATAAACCATCACGACCATTAAAAGATATCGAAGTAGCCGACGAATCCGATTTAATAAAAAATCGTCTGACAACAACATGCTTAAAAATTTTTGTATTACATGACGTATTTTGGGCTATACAAAGAAGTTTATGCCCTGACACAACTCCTTCTTGGAATGGATATATGACGTTGACTGCTGGTAATATACACGAGTGCTCAGAAGATTATTCAACTAGCAATATAGTAGGTTCGCCCTTCATAAATTTGAACCCTGGAAATTTGACTACCATTTACTCAGCCATTTTATTTGCACAAGAACAAAGCGCAAAACATGGTATGAAATCCACAATCATAACATTTGAACAACCTTTATATTTTAAAGCTTTTCAGATAGTGGCTTGTACCTCAGATCTATCCAATGTTGTATTAAGGTTGGGAGGATTTCATTTTCTCATGTCATTCCTTGGAACCATAGGATATATCATGGCCGGCAGTGGATTGAAAGAGCTTTTGTCTACGATATACGCTGAAAATTCAGTTCCCCATATCCTTTCTGGACACTCATATTCCAGAGCAATACGGGCTCACTTACTAGTTTCAAGCGCGCTTATTAATGTTTTAATTAATAAAATTAATCCATTAGAAGAAGAAATTCAAATAAAACTTAAGGAGCTATCAGGAAAACTTCTCTCAGATTCGCAGTGCAAAATAAATTTTGAAGGAACTGTTGTTGAGAAAATTTACAATGATATTACAGCCTTAATGAAAGAATTAAGCTGTAATAGAACAGCAAGACTTTGGTGCCAATATTTAAAACAGGTAGAATTAGTACGAATGTTTATAAGAGCAGATCGTACAGGAAATTGGGATTTACATTTAGAAACAACTAAAGACATGTTAAAATATTTTCACGCTGCAGGACATATTATACACTATGCTAAATGTGGGCACCTTTATTTACAAAAGTTCAATCTAAGATGAGCATTCAGGAGTTCAAAAACTTTACTAAAAATGGTTTTTTCTCAATACGAAGAACAGACAAATTTTGGTCTGGAATTTGGTCAGATATGACTATAGAGCAGGTGTTAATGCGATTTATAAAAACCTCAGGTGGCTTAAGCAATGGCAGAGGTTTTACTGAAAGCATTTTAACTAAATGGATCAGTAGCATTCCAGCAACTTT
Source organism: Agrypnus murinus (assembly GCA_929113105.1). NCBI lineage: Eukaryota > Metazoa > Arthropoda > Insecta > Coleoptera > Elateridae > Agrypnus > Agrypnus murinus. The sequence goes on along the minus strand of OV816025.1, from coordinate 25,248,350 downwards.
ACATTTTACTGAAGAACTGGAAAACTTTTGTAATGTTAAGGGAGAGTATTCAAAACAGCATATTGAGTTGCGGGACTCAAGAAAGGCATTGGACAATCAAGATATCCAAATAATTTTAGAATGGCTTGATATCAACTCCCCATTTAATTTTGAAGAAAATGATTTTGAATAGGTCTCCCTTGCTGATGGATTGTTGCCGATAAAGAAGTTAACTGTGACGAAGCTGAGAAAATAGGACAAGAAGCTATAAAGAAAATTATCGGAAAGAAATTACTTTTAAAAGGTCAGACAAAATTAAAACATTTGACTCCATATTGACTACGACTAAAATAAGAAATACTGAAGTAGATATAAACCCATCACAACTTTTCAACAGAATTATTTGCGTAAAATCAGAGAGTGACTTGAAAGAATGATTTTCATACGAGTTACACAATTATCCGCCTTCATTATTTGATAGGGGACAATTACTAAAAGGCACAAAATCATCCCTTCAAGAAGTATTTCACAGTTCCTACTTCCTTTACATGCTATCACAGGTTGTGATACAACATCAGCTTTATTCAGGCAGGGGAAGAAAAAAGCCTTCAATTTGATAAGAAATTTGCCAGAGATAAGGGAAATTTCGGATCCATTTCTTTCATCCTCGTCAAATGAAGATACCATAATGAAAGCTGGAGAAGACTTCCTTATCGCACTGTATGGTGGAACAAAGTGGAAAACTTATAAAACGCTTGACGATTTGCGTTTCTTTAAGTACCACAATACAATTAGCAAATTGGCATTAATTACAAATTTTGACATGGCTTCTCCGCCACCGCAGACATTCTAATTCGCAAAGTGACAGTCGTCGGATGCGGTTCAAACTGCGCTCTCTGAATTAATTTGAAATTTAGTGTATCCCTGTAAATAATTATTTTTGCAAATATGAGTTCGTGTTGTAGTATTTGTGATGTTGAGATATCAAGCAAAAATACTTTAAAATGTAGTGATTGTGATAAACACTTTCATATCGAATGTGCAGGCAAGCGATCGGAGAGGTTAGATAAGTTGTCCGAAGTTGATAAAACTATGTGGAAATGTAAGGAATGTATTTCTACCCAAAAAATAAACGAGGAAAATCAAAGAAAGATAAGTATCGAACAAAAAATTGATTTACAATTTAATATGCTTGCTGATATACAGAAACAGCTTGCTGTTGTTATAAACTTGCAGGAAAGCTTTAAAAAAATCGAAAAAGATACAAATGATCTCAAGGAACAAAATTTGCATTTAACTAAAGAAAATGAAGAGATAAAGAAGCGATTAGATGCACTGGAACAAAGAACGAGGATTAATAATTTGGAAATTGTAGGAGTACCAGAAATGCCAAACGAAAATATTTTGGAGCTCTTAGTAACCTTATTTTCTAAAATAGGGACGATGATTAATATTAATGATATTGGTGCTGCACATCGGGTGCCGACTAGAAATAATAACAATTTTAAACCTATTATAGTTGCCTTAAATAAAAGGAATATAAAGAATAATGTTGTACAAATGTTTAAATCAAATTTGAAAGACCGCAAATATCTTGTAGCTGATAATATTGTGCCAGCAGCGGGTATAAACAAAAATAAAATATTTATACACGATCACTTAACTCCTTCAAACAAAAACTTATTGTTTCAATGTAAAAATATTGCAAAACAAGAAAATTATAAATACGTTTGGGTTAAGGACTGCAAGATATTTGTTAGAAAAACTGACAATAGCCAGGTAAAATTAATATCTTGCATCTCTGATTTAGAAAAGTTAAAATAAAATTGAGAAATATTCCTAATTTAAAGAGAAATTCAAGAAATTTGTGTTCACTAAATTTTATAATTGTCATTATGTATTTGTTTGTATTTCTTTAGTTAAAAACAGTTAAATTTTAACTTAGATTAACCTTCATCATTATTTTTTTTTGTGATGCATGTGCGATGACTGCGTTTGTGTTTGGGTCATCATAAAAAAAGGATTGGTTTTTTTTTCTTTTTACTTTTTTTTCTGATAACACGAAAATAAATTCTTTTGTATTTTAGATTTAAGGTTACGCACATCCTACGAAAATTAAAAAATAACACTAATGTTGGTAAGTATTTTGTTTCTTTTTAATAAATTATATTGTGTTTTTAATAAAATAAGAGTATTCTGTAAATTGATAGTTAATGAAACTAATATTAGTGTTACGGGTTACGGTCGTTACGATTCGCGTTCCCTTTTTTTCTTAATTCTTTAACAATTACTAACCAAAACTTGAAACTCGTATTTTTTTTTCATTTATGGGATTTCTAAGGCAGGGATATACTGTATCTTTCAAATAAAACTCACTTGACGTTTTCTTTCCATCCTGTCGTTTTGCGTTTTGTTCTCTTTCTCATTTTTTCTTCTTCTTTTGTGTAGTTCAGTAGTTGGATTCTCTTTGTTTTGATGGATAACAATATTATTAATTGGGATGAATTTAACGTAAAAGAAAGTAATTTTGAAACTGTTAAACAATGGAGTGACAGTATAAAAACGCACGATATTAAAATTAGTCTATTAAGCATAAATATAAGAAGTTTGAGGCGTAATTGGGAAGAATTTCTGACTCATTTAACTGCGTCCTCAATATCTATCGATATGTTGGTTTTAGCGGAGATTGGTGTGTCCGATGCTGAAGCGGAGACATATGCAATCAAGGGCTATGAATCAATTTTTTGGTGTCGAAACAACCAAAAAGGGGGAGGGATTTTAATTTTGTATAGAAATCACTTAAAAGTTAATATTATGAATAGAAAGTTATTTGATTCTGCAGAAAATATAATCATATCATTACTTGTAAATTGTATTTATCGACCACCTAAAAATAATAAAAAAAGTTTCATAACAGAATTAAAAAATTGGCTTCTTGAAACATCGGAATCTAATGTATGTATAGTCGGTGACATCAATATCGATACTCTGAATACGAGAAAACCTGATAATTTAGCATACATTGATCTCTTATCGGAATTTGGTATTGAATCCTTAATTAAATCAGTTACTAGACAAGAACTTAGACTTAACAATTTATCTGCATCCTGTATCGACCACATCAATCTCCGAAGGATTGCCGGTGTTGAAGTGGAATCCGCAGTTATTCATACCAAGATAGCTGATCATTACTTAGTTGCTATGTGTTTATACTCTCAACAGAAAATTACTAATCAATTAAATATTAATTCTATTGAAATTTTGGATCAAATAAAAATAAATTCAGAAATACAAATGTATGATTGGGAAACTAAATGCAATAATATTCGAGATCCCGAATTATTATATAATATTATTACAAATATTTTTCACGAAATTTACAATAAATCAAAGAAAACAATTAAATTCAATAATCGCCATAAATCGTGGATTACAGCCGAACTAAAGGAATTAATTGTGTTGAAAAATAGTCTTTGGAAACAAATTAAATGTTCGCCGAATAACGTACGTATTCGATTAGAATATCGTGCAGTTCGTAATAAAGTCTCTAAATTATCAAAATCTTTAAAAAACACATTTATTCATGGAGAATTCGAAAAAGCAAAAGGTAGTATGCGACAAACTTGGTCATTAATAAATGAAATGTTAAATAAGAAACCTAAATCAAATCCAGTTGAAGTAGTTGAAAGAAATTTTCAAGGTATAAATGATCAGTTATCAAACAAGTTCAATGAATCTTTTGTGACTAGGGTTTTTGCTTTGAAACAACAGGTGACTGCGGTTCCAGAAATTCTGGGCCTACAACAACAGTCTGTAAGCGCATCTCAATCTGTATACTTTCCTGAAATGACTATTTCTGAACTTGCGGAGATCATTAGCCATATGGACACCAAAAAATCCCCTGGTATCGATAAAATCCGAATTAAAGATATCAAAATTAATTTTCGTAGAATTGGTAGTATTATCTTAACACTTCTGAATCTAATACTCTCGACAGGTATAATTCCAAAAGATTTAAAAACTGCACTAGTAATACCGTTATATAAAAGTGGGAAAGTCAAAGAATTTAATAATTACAGGCCTATTTCGATTCTTTGTACATTTGATAAAATCATTGAAAGATACATTCATACTAAACTTACAAACTACCTTAATACGTTTAATTTATTGTCAAAGAATCAATACGGTTTTCAAAAATATAAAAGTACAACAACTCTTTTAAATAAATTTTGTGATAAAATAAATAATGCTTTGGACAATGAAACAGTAGTAGCGGCTGTTTTTCTTGATTTATCCAAGGCATTCGATACGCTTGAGCATAGTATCTTGTTAGAAAAATTAGAAAAATTTGGTATCAGAGGAGGTCTCCTAAAATGGTTTGGTGATTTCCTCAGGGAAAGAAAACAAATTGTCAAACTTGGAAATAATTTGAGTGAACCTATGAATATTATCTATGGCGTTCCTCAAGGATCAATTCTGGGCCCATTGCTATTTAATATTTATATAAATGATATTAATAATATAACTCTCAATAATAATTCCTTTATATTTCAATATGCAGATGATACAGCTATTATTAATATCAATGAAAACGCCGATGTAGCTGTCAATGATTTGCAAACAGATATCAATAAGCTTTGTACGTGGTTTCACAATAATGCAATTTTCCTAAATGCAAAGAAAACTGAATTTACTATATTTAAAAGTCCTATGAAACACATTAATTACCCGATATATCCAATTTTTATTCATGATAGTAGTTGTTTATATAGAAACCATATCAGTTGTTCATGTAAACACATACACGACGTTTGTAAAGTCAAGTATTTGGGCTTAGTTTTAGATTCAAATATGAAATGGAAATCGCATATTGAGAACGTTACAAAACGACTGCGAGTTGTGTCGGCAAAGCTCTATCACCTTAGATTTATGCTCCCAGTATACATAAAAAAAAGAATTTATCAGTCTCTTGCTGAAAGTGTTATAAGGTATGCAATGACATGCTATGGATTCACATTCAACTACCACTTTGATAGTTTATTGAGGGTCCAAAATAATATTTTGAAGTCTATCGTAATTGATGTTAAAAATCCTGAATCATTTAATCTAACTATAGAGAACTGCTATAGTACAGTAGATGTACTACCGTTCTTTAAACTTAGAAACTCAATAGTTATTCTACAATTTTATTTTGATAGAAATTATTTAATTCATTCTCAACATGGTTATCACAATAGACCTCAAACAAGATTGTATTTAACTCCTCGTATAAAAAATCATTACGGTATGGCTCAGTCTAGTTATTACATCCCCAACGTCTTAAATAAATTTCCGTTTAAAGAACTTACTTCGGTTTCTGAAATTAAAAATAAAATTAAAAGCTGGAATCCAACTACATAACGTGTGTTCTAGATTATGTTTATATAGTATTATATTGTGAGTGGGTTGCATGGAGGTGGATGGGTTTGGACTGGGATCATAGTTCCTAGACGGCTTTGATTAATGTTGATCGCTGCCGGGAACTGATCCTTGTTGGCTTAGTCCGCCTGTATGCGATCTACCGCATGTTAAATGTTCTCCTAGCTTTCCGTCAGAAATTAGTTATAAATCAAACTTTTCCACAAATAAGTCTTCAAGGCTTCGTAGGATGGGCGTATGGAGGTAAGGGAAAGGCTCGAGCAACTGGTCAGTGCTATTCTCTGACGAGTTGCTCGGAGGGGAGATGGGCGGCCTTATAAAAAAAAAAAAAAAAAAAAAAAAAAAAAGTGGTAAAATTTTGTAGGCAAAATTTTCTTATTGTTACGAGCGTTTGTTGCATAGCAATTTCTCGAGTGACATTGTCACTAAAAACCACGAGACGTCAGTCGAGTGGTTTTTGATCAATGTCACGAGATGAATTGGCAACAAACACGAGTAAATCAAAAAGAAAATTATGCCAAGACAAAATTTTACCACATATGTTATTCGTTATGACTATTTCGCGAATAAACAACACAAAGAATAAAAATATTTAACATTTATTTCAATGAAACGTACAGTTTGTGTATACTATTTTTGTAGGATCGTTACTATAGCAAAAAAATTGTCGGTGAAATAAAGGGTAGGTTGCTTATTTGAACGTTTTCATTGGTAGAACAAGTTCGGAAAATTTTATAAACAAAAAATAGTCGCCGGAATAGAGAGAATTTCGTTCACAGGATAAATTTTTATTGGTTCGTATAACATTGAGTGAATGTCAGTCAATGTAAATGCATAAGATAAAATAATTAAAAATAGCATCATATTAGCCTTGCTGTCCTAGATCATTATGAAACCAATAGTACCTATATAAACCAAAAGAGTAAATAGTCTCTAAATAATCCAAATGTATGACACCGTGGTTTTTCCTAAATTTTAACTTTTTTTGTAAATTTGTGGCGTTATTCATGTCAGGTAATTTTCTATTAGGAGTTGATATGGAAAAATTAGTTACATTTACCAGGTCAGCCCCCACTTTAAAATTATTATTTTTGAAGAACAGAAATTGATATAAAATTTTTTATTTGTTCCGAAATTAGTCCAGGATGATGGCTCGATTTGGTTCTGATTTTTATCATTTTCAATTTCGTCAATTCACATAATTCTTGGAGATGATTTACCAGTTAAGGGGCGAATTTGTAAAATGAGTTATGTGCCAATGAATATCTTTTTTTATTCTTTTAGTTTATAAAAAGGTTTTTCCTGAATGTTATCTTATTTTTTTTTCATTATTTATGCGGAGTAGTTTTCTATTTACATAGGTTTAGATTTACTAATTTAGGTAATGATTCCAAAAATTGATTAGGTGTAAATGAATGTACTTTAATCAATCAAAATTATGGCACTAAAATTCTTGATTTTTGATGACTTTGATAAAATTCAACAAGGTGGAGATGCTAACTTTATAAACATTGACACAAGTTAAAATTTACATTTCAGCAACATTAACTTTGTCCTCCGTTGCAACATACAGTACGTGGGGTTCTCCATCTGTCCCAAAACTAAGATCAGATGATTCTGCCATAGGAGTAAACCTCACTGTGGTAAAATCTTAGTATAAATTAATAATCAAAACAAAAATTACATAAAATAAGGAATAAAATGACTTTGAAGAAAAGGTAATAAATACTTAATATTTCTTTGGAAACGTATCTATACTAGAGCTGTTTTTATAAATAACTGTTGCTAGGTTTAATAAATTACTAACATTCACAACTTCAATTCTAGGAAGAATCGTCCTGGATTATCTCTATAATTCTTTTAGGCAGCATAGTAGGCAGTACTGTAGCAGGATTTATCGTCGGCGGATATGGTCCAAAAGTGAGTTTATATATTGCCTGCATTCCATTATTTGTACCATGGATATTAATTGCTTTTGCGAAATCCGTTGCAGTTCTAATGATATGCAGTCCTGATGATCGATGGCATTGGCCAAGGAATCACTTTAGTAGTACGACACTTTCAAACGACTGAAATCATTTTAATCTAAAATGGGGTTGTATTCTAGGTAGCCACGATCTATATTGGAGAGATAGCTCAGACAGAACACAGAGGCAGATTAAATGTTTTGGGGGATTTTTTAATAAAATGTAGTAATTTCTATGTATTAGGTGTTGGACCTTTTATATCTTTTCAAGCTTTAGCTTTATCTTGTAGTATTTTTCCATTGTTTGCAATAATTTTTTTTTTATGCCTGAATCTCCATATTATTTAACTAAAGCAGGCAAAGAAGAGGCTGCTAGAAATAGCTTAATGAAGTTATGTTCTCGAAATGATGAAAAAGGTGTAATGGGTCAATTGGAAATTATTGAAATAATAATTGACGAAGATATGAAAAATAAGACCACATTGTGGAAGTTTATATCCAACAAGAAATATAGGATATCACTTGTTTTAATCAGTGGTAAGAAAACTTTCTTTGCCGACTCATTAAGATTTCATCCAATACTAATTGCCTTACTGTATGCATTAGACAGTAGGTAAATTGATTCAATTTTAAGAAGTCTTCCATAAATAAAGATATACATGATGAAATGAAAATAGTCTAACAATAAGCCTTGACCGCAAGTGAGAAACAGTGACTTCTCTAAATCTTCTGTAGAGATGCTAGTGTTTCTCAGTCGCAATAAGTTTCCTATCAGTTTCTTTTGATTGTCTAATTTTACGAATATTAAAGTATAATATGACAAATACGCATACGTATTTAACATATCCACAAATGAAATCACTATTGAATTTCTATTCAAGATTATTATTATTATTATTTACGGTCTAACTATTCTTAGGTATCCAATTTTCCCGACAGTTTAGTGGGACAGTAGCACTGGATGCCTACAAGCAATCAATCATTGAAGCTAGTGACAGTAGTATTTCTCCTTAAGTATCCAGTGTTATCTTTGGAGTTTTAGAAATATTAGCAGGTATTATTATGCACCCTCTGCACTCTTAGTATTTCTATTACATTAGTTTTAAACGATCTGATTTTAGTATTCATTTGCGCTTCCTTAATCGACAAAAGCGGAAGAAGGGTTCTACTATTGACATCGACATCTGGATGTGCTATTGCTTTAATAGCAGAAGGACTATATTTTTATCTTAAAGACGGTTTACATGCAAACGTACATAAATTATCATGGCTGCCAACCATAGGTTTATCGTTTTATGGGTTTTTGGAAAAATTGACCAGTTATGCCGTTTCTCAAACTAAGCCATCTTATATGTTTTTTGGGTCGCTGATTTCGAAAATCGGGGTGTCGAGACTGGAAAATTTGTGTTACACCCCCCACATGCAAGAAACACCCCTCCCAAGGGGTGAATTTTCGGAAAAAATGACCAGTCACGGTGTTTCGCAAACTAAGCCATCTTATATGTTTTTTGATAAACATTGATGCTAGAATGCACGAAATATAGATGGGAATATAGAGAGGAAACCTGAATCTACGGCCTTGTATTCGCACGCCCTCTGGAGTCCCCTAGTGCTTCCAACGCGGCATATTTAAACTAAACAGGAGTTTTAATTCATAGGAATATTGATTTTTTTTCGGGTAATTCTTGTTTTCGGAAGATCACTTTAAATAAAGACTAAAAGAAAAATACGAGTATCAGAAAGATCTTGATACTTTTTGTTCAAAAATTAAAATTAATTTGGAGTGTACTGGACGGGGTGTTTCTTGAATTTGGGAGTTGTAACTCAAATTTAAAGGGTCGAGAGGCCGATTTTCGAGTCCAGAAAAAACATATAAGATGGCTTAGTTGGCGAAACGGCATAACTGGTCAATTTTTTCAAAAACCCACCATTTGACGTGATGGGACTCTGATTTTGAATATCAGCGACCGAAAGAAACTGAATAGGCAAGGTCAAATGTCCGCGGGAGGTTTCGTAAGGGAATTCCGCAGTACAGTCGAAAAACACCCCTATTTAGGGGCGATTTTGCAATTTTAGGGGTGTTCCAACCATTGCTGCAAGTTCTAACCCCCATTTTCGTAATCAGCGCCCCAAAATACATAGGGACAAGTGGTCTCGTCAAATCCATCGTTTCCCGACCTTTTACCGTTATTTTAAATGTACTATTAATCCTATTGCCAGATTAGAGCACTAAATCTCGTAGGTCGACAGCTACCTAATACGTAAAATCTCGTTAACTCGAAGCCAAAGGGAGTGAAAAAAAATTAATGAATATTCGAATTAAGGAATTTTTTGAAAATTAACCAATGCGCTCTCGCCACATTTTTTTTAAAGACAAATCACGTCTCTCCTTAAATCGATTTAACCAACCACTGCTGCACTTAAAATTGTTAATCTTTAAAATTCTTGAAAATTCTTCCGTCTTGTTAAGTAACACAAGTCCATTTACCGCGATGTTATCGCGAACTTGTTTAAACCACCTTAAAGCACATTCTTCTAATTCGCCAAAACGCGGTTCTCGTAGACGTTTCCTGGAAACACAAATTTCGTTAGAATTCCAAGATTTTCTCTTTGTTCTTTAAAATTGTGGAAGGCGTATTCAGTTGAATTCTAAATTCTTTTGCTAGATCATTTTCTTTTCACTTCTCTCATCGAATGTCAAAATAGATTTAAAATGTCAAAAAGTACACGGATAAGATCAAAGAAACAAACCGAATGCCATAATCTTCTTTAACAACAAATCAATTAAAAACTAAAAGGTTTACCTACTTATTTTGGGATTTTCTAAAAATTTTTTTAACATTTGGTTTTATAACCGGATGGGTAATGAAAAGGAACCGCAATGAATCATCCCTTAATCCTTTCTTTGAAACCTGTTTACTGTCACCGGCTACTTACTGACACATTCATTGGTTATTTAGGCACCTTAAATACATAATAACATATTGCACCCCTATTCTATTTCAGGGCTGTACCATTTTAGTGTGTTTTGGTGTGAATACATCATTTTAAGAGTATTATTTCTGAGTTGTTGTTGAATTTCCCTAGCAAACCAAGTTAGTTGTGCCACTTACTTTTGCAACGGACCCAAACATGAAAATGAAAACAATTGGATTGTTAACTTCAAAGACTCGGGCTTATATCAAGACTAGCTTAAACGGCCGGCCGGGCGCTGAAGCGCCCTTGCACGAGTATACTTCACAACATAACAAGAACCTCCTACCCCCACCCCATCCATCTCTATAATAACGACGTCGAAAAAATTCGCAGTGCACATTCCTAGATGCAGCGAGGCAAAAATAAAATTCATATTCACAGCGCTCAGCCTCGCTGCATCTAGGAATGTGAACTGCGAATTTTTTCGACGTCGTTATTATAGAGAGGGATGGGGTGGGGGTAGGAGGTTCTTGTTATGTTGTGAAGCATACTCGTGCAAGGGCGCTTCAGCGCCCGGCCGGCCGTTTAAGCTAGTTAAACCTTTAATTTTAATTGTTCGCAGTGTTTTAAAAAAAATTAAAGTAGCCAGTGAACACCGCCTGGTCACGGGCAACACAACGGTGAAAACCGTTTTTAAAAATATTAAGCCGTTTAGGAGGAGATGAGTCCCAAGCAACCAAGCACTTAATTAATTATTTTAGTGACACGCTCCTTATAAGAAAGCTTGATATAATGGTTGTTACTGACAGAGTAGCGCGAAATTCTGAAAGTCTTTTGCAAAATATGGACAATAACGCTGCCGAATGTTATAACTCGATAGTTGCAAAATATATAGGAGGTAAACGAATTAACTTTACGGGAAAAAGTTCCTATATAACACGATGCGAAGCAGCTGCTTTGACTTTCAATCTTGAACCAGGCCATATTTCGAAGGTAATCCATAAAAAGGTAGTTGGCAAAAGTCCTGGACAATTTACAAAAAAATACGCGAAAGCTGTGGAAACCAAATCAAAGTGGGTTAAATGCCGAAAGAGACTGTTTAGTGAAAAATCACAAAGAAGGAAGATTTACCAGTCAGCACCAGCCGATAGCGAATATGGAAAAATAGAGGAAGAAAACATGCAGTTATCAGCAGAAGAATATTCTTTAAAGGAAAACGAAGTTTTACAAGTAATGAAAAAAACTGAAAACGAATTACATCTGATACAGTTAGAAACAATTGGTCAGCATAATAATCTACTTTGGCGTCAAGAAAGATCGTCGCGAATAACAGCTTCTAATTTTGGCCAAATTTGTAAAATGAAAATCTTAACACATTGTAAAAATATAGTAAAAAATTTGTTGTATAGCACGTTTAAAGGAAATCTCGCTACACAATGGGGACAAGATCATGAAATACTAGCACTCGGGAATTTCAAGAGCAATCTAATATTCAAATTCAACAATGCGGACTTTTTATTGATAAACATGATTTCGTTTTGGCAGCGTCGCCAGACGGACTATTAAGTGAAGACGAATTAATTGAAATCAAATGCCCTGCATCAGCTGCAAAAATGAATGTTATGAGTGCTGTTAACAAAAAAAAATTAATTTTTTGGAAAACCGGGCTGGTGAAATCTGTTTAAAAAGGACTCATAATTATTACTTTCAAATACAAGGACAGTTACATATTACGAACCGCGATTATTGCATATTCGTTGTATGGACACCGCAAGAAATGATAAGTGAGAAAATTTATCGTGACGATCTGTTTTGGCAAACAAAAATGAAAAACGAGTTAACGACTTTCTTTTATAAGTGCTTGTTACCTGAATTGATTGATATTCAGTATCCTCAGGGACGCCCAATAAAAGACCTTCGAAAATAATTAGGTAGGTATGTACCTACTTATTGTTGCTTATGATCTTATTTGTAATTATATTTCTTGTAAAAGTTGAAATTTCAATTTAATTTTATTTTAAAAAGTAAAATAAAACAAAATCTCATACATATATAATACAATATATAATATAATACCTTCAAAACCTTCTACTAGTATGTAATCAAAAGCTTTTTTACACTGCTGGTTGATACACCTTTTAGTATGACATGTAATTTCCGACAGAAATTTTATTTTTGTTAAAATTGCAACTTAGTATACCCTTTTTGCAATCATACATACATACATAATCTTTAACCTCATATACCTTTCGGTGTCGAGGCGTCAGACACACCGAGCCGCAGAGTGGATATGTGCGTGTGAGACGAGACAGCGGAGCCATATAGGCAAGTACACTGCGCTCGTGGTTTACCCATCCGAGTCCTGACCGACACAAACTCGACTTAACTTTGTTAAGCGATAGAAATCCACTATAACCACTCTGTCGTACTGCTGACTCCTTTTTGCAATCAAGGTTTCAATTAAATTAAGAAATAAGATTCAATTAAATTAAGGAATAAAATAAAATTCCATAAATAATAATAGACCGCGCATAATGTGAACTTATTTTAACAGTGTAGCGTGCACAGTGGCGGATTTAGGCACAAGCGTTTGAAGCGGCCGCTTCAGGCCCCACAAGTAAGGGGGCCCCGCAGAGCCCTCAAATAAAAAAGTGAAACAAGAAACAGATCATATCGTGTACAGGCTGGTAAAAAAGTGTACGGTTAACGCATTAGTTTCGTACAAAAAGGCAAGCGGCACTCAGAGCGATAGGTAAAATATTGTAACGGAGTATACTGTTCCACAGCAGACCTGCGAGGAATGTATCCTTTGTCGGTCCGAATGCTGGTCTTCTCGCACAATCAGCGCGGTCATCCGACTACTATGATGAGCAATTTCTTGAATTAATGGTTTCTGATAGACACAAAGGTGTACGGTCGACGAAATAGAGTTTCGTGTGAAAAGGCAAGCATTCAGAGTGATAGGTAAAATTTTGTAATGGAATATACAGTTTCGCAGCAGACCTGCAAGGAATATATCATCTCTGTCGCTCTGAATGGCTTGCCTTCAATGCCTTCTAGCAAACTCTGCGCGGTCGTCCGACTTACATTCGGGGAAGGCGAACTGTACCTTGCTTTCGAATGGGTGAAATTCCTTAATGTCATTTGTCAATTGTCAACATTTCCCAATGTTGAAACAATTTAAAAAAAAATCTTAACATTACCGATATGTAATTCATCTGGAGAACGATCTATCTCCGTTCTTAAACGTGTAAAAAATTATTTAAGAAATAATCTTGGACAGTGTCATTTAAAAAATTTACCAGTAAATAAAAATTTATCATTGAAAATGACATTTTGAACTTTTTGACTGTTTTGAAAATATTATTGATAAACTTGATGCTTCTAAAAGCAGAGAAGTTCCATTATAAATGAACTGATTATGGAATAAAATGTTTTTCTGAAATAAAGTAGAACTTTTACTGACTCATTTGTCACAATGACATATGTCAAAACTGACTTTTACGGACTCATCTGTTATTTTTATTTGCATTGCTTCACATGTATTTGACATATGTCTCACACAGCCACGTTGACTTAGTTGCCTCGTCTACTGTTATTAAAAGCACTTTTGTATTTTAAATTCTTAATTTCACAATTTCAGAAAAAACGTAATGTACACCTCAGCACTAAAGTAGATTTTTTATCACTCGTTATGGTTGTTCAACAATCTCCATATTCGTGATAAAAAAGTTTAACTTTATTCGGTACACACATAACTAATTTATCTACGACCACTATAGAAAATTACACATTTCACACAGTCTAGTAACCATGAAAATGACTCATTGTTCATAATCTTTAAACTGTACGGAAATGACCGTGGGAAATGATTTCGCATTTTCAGTGGTTCTATTAAAATGCCATAGATGTCAGCACATGCACTATTTCTAATTATTTGAAATATACAAAGTTATAACTTTTTTATAAAGATTAATTTATTTTTAAAAGTTAAAAATTGTTAATGAACGACTATTATACTCACAATTTTATAGTGATATGTGTATAAATCACAGGCGGTATCCTAAGACAGCTGTTTCGAGCTTTTGGTGCTCCTCAGTTAGGGCAGCTCGTCTGTGATTTATACAAATATCACTATAAAATTGTGAGTATAATAGTCGTTCATCAACAAAACTCGCTTTATTAAAACACGTTTGTGTTCATTTTAATTTGATTTATGTTAATTTATTTTGTTTAATTAATGTTCTACTTATATTTTGAATGCAAATCCATATAGAAAAAATTATCACCCCATTTGAAAATCGAACCCTGGGTCTTCCACTTTCTTCCACATCTCTACCTCTGAGCTACTGTGTCGACTACCAGCATATAAAATTATTATTACCATATAAAGTTATTACAAAAATGTTATTGAATTAACGTATAATTGATTTAACGATATATCCTTCTGATAGCTTTAATCCATACATTTAGAATAACCGGTCTATTACATGGAAATCTAAAAATGTTTTGGGAATTTATTATTTCAAATTACATTCAAAAGAAGTATTAGGTATTCAATGTATTTGTAGAATTGAGGTTATGATTTACTTACATTGACAAAAAAACAGCGGCGGAACAACACGAGTCCAAAATACATTTAAAAATGTGTCTATAACATTTAAAAAATTGAAGACACCAACAAAACTACTATTATTAATTTAAATAATTGTTCAAATTTCAGTATTAATTTTAAATAATAAATGATTATTACATGGCTTAGTTATACGCATTTCTTAATTTTTACATCTAACACCTGTTTTCCACAAACTGTGGGCATTGTCTACTTTTGACAATCCAGCATCTCAATCTCAAATCATGTTCTAGGTTAAATATATGGTCGTAGATAAAGTATAGTATGTAACACGTACAAAAACGCCAAATTTACACTCGTATGTCTACTGCATGAGACTAAGTCGGATTATTTAAAAAATGTCCTCCTTGGGAAGGAAATTTCTTCCATCCCCCCACCGTGAATTCGCGCCTGATATTAATAATTATATGTACTTAATTTTTGATAAAAAAATAAAAGGTATATATATTGTAGTAATTGATTTATACTAGGGGCCCCAAGAATTTGTAACGCTTCAGGCCCCTTAAGTATTAAATCCGCCACTGAGCGTGCATGAGTAATTTACCATCGAAAACTATTGCCATTGCGCCTGGTAGTTAGGCAATTGTATTAAGAAAAAATCCGTATCTTATCATCGTAAATGTAAGATATTTTAAAAAGTAGAAGGCACTATACGATGCGGTTTTTACTAAATGAAAGAAAAAACGTCAGTTGAAGTACCTACGACGAGATTTAGTTAATTTTATGGTTATCAGACATGCTTTGGTTAGTCGGAAATATACTAACTTAAGCAATTTTTTTCTAAAACAGATTACGTTTTGTAAAGATATTCATTCGAGTCGTAGGTACCTACAGAAAACCTATCTTAACAAATTGGTTTTTGTTCCGTGTCATTATTTACATAAATAAAAAAGTTATTTTACAGATACGAACACATTATTTTTCTACTAGCGAATCTTCCTCTTAAGAATTCTTATGTAATAGATAGATCGATTTTATAATGTCCAAATATAATCTTATAGTTTATTGTATTTTGTATGAAAATCTGTAACAGTTTAACATAACAGTTTTGTTTCATTAATACAAATACTTTAATATTATTAATACCGGAAACTCCATATACTTTACCATATGAAAATAGGCGACATTTTTGTGGCGCCATCTTCGCAGATGGGTGTGCCACTAACAAATGGTTTTTCGGTGAGAATCCTGCATCTAATTAAAAAATAGCACTATTTATGTTAAACGATGGTTTATTACTGTTATGCTAAAATATATAAAATTTTACAATTTATCTAAATTATTCAATCTTTCATTACAATGACGATTTTTTAATTACTTTCCTAATATTTGAGAAATGTCAGGTTTATTTGGACACAAGGGGCGCTATTAAATTTTGTCTCCCGTTTTTCGAAATAAGTTTCCGGTATTAATAATATTAAAGTATTTGATGAATATTTAAGTTTCTCGCTGAAATACTTTTACATCTAAGAAGGCGAGTGCTTTGTAGCCACGCAGTTTTCTTGGAACCTTTCCTTTGAATTTTTGTAAGCTTTGTAAATTTCTGAGGGTGCTGTAGGTACTTAAAATATAATTTAGGTTAGTAGGTACTTTTTTATGAAAGGTACATGTGCTTTCACTAAACTGCAGTATGAAAAACATATAGACTTTTTAGTTGGGCATTGGATTCTGAAGAGTATAGATCAAGGTCATGAAGAACTCCTCGATTTGAGTGACAAACGCTCCTTACATTGGCCGGTTGCGTTTGATAAATTTTTGTTTTTGACTGCTTTCATAGATAGACAATATGTAATAGATGGTAATGTTCCATACTAACTTTTGTATCCAAAACTCCATCTATCAACGTGGACCATTAACTAGTTTTTGGCGCAAATTTCGATATTTGCATTGCTTCAAAAGAATATATTACTGATCGTAATACGGATGATCGTAAATGATTGTAATTTTTTAACTGTTAATTTAATTTTTATTTTTTGCAAAATATGCTAAAAATTCAAAACAGTTAAAAAATACAATCATTTATGAACATCTAAAATTATAAGATAGTAACATAAATGTATCATAGAAATGCAACGTATTTTAAAAAATGTATTTACTAAATTAGGCTGATATTTTCCAGTAAATACACCAACAAACACCACTACAGAACAAAAATATTTTACATTATTATAATTTATTTAACGTTTCATTTCATATCAAATTAACTAGATTGCTTTTCATCATTAGTTATTTGATCTATCACTTCATTCGCTGTTAACCTTCTTAAGTTATTTTTGCATAAATCTTTTATTTCTTCCAAAATATATGCATGCAAATGCATTTGAATTATTCTAGGTGTTTCATGCAACATATCGTATTTTGAGTTTGCTGGAAATTAAGTAGTTTACTGCAAACTAGATACCATAATTCCTGCATACCCACAACTTTTAAATACTATTCTGATTCATTATTCTGTAGAAAACATTCTTTACTGATGGTTCAGGTATATAGTTTAAATTTGATTTTTGAGCTGAAAAATAATTTTTGTGTTAATTTAGTTCTCCATTTTACTTCAGTAACTTCTATAATAGTTTGTTCTACTCACCTTCAGTTTCACTTGCGGTTCTCAACTCTCAAAGATATCGTTTCATATTTTTACTGGGAAAGGAAAGTATTACAATGGCTTCTTTTACTATTAAACGTCTTCTTGCACAACATTTATATGACATATTCGATAACTTTTTCATGTCGTGTATGACGATTTTTTATTTAAGCTTTCATTTCCGTACATATTAATTCAAATATTAAAAGTGACTAAATACTTTCTACAATAATAATTCATTTGCAAATTTTTTCCAAAAATAATGACAAATTATAAATTATTTTTACAATACCATAGAAACAAGTTAGATTATCTCTTATTTTTTTACATTACTCAATTTTGCTACTACCACTTGGATCGTTTATCTAAAAAAAATTTCTGAAAACAACGCCATCTACCCGCGTGGACCACGTACTAAAATATCGTAGTAACTATGGAGTCCATTAAAGATCATCATCTATAATATAGTTTTATCTAGGACTGCTTTCACGGCCTACTAGATTAATATAAGCTTCGAAGCGAAGTTTATATGAATCTAGTAGGCCATGCTGCTTTTGTATTGTGTCACCATCTATCGAGTTCTGTAGTAACTATATCAGAAAGATAATAAATTAAAAAACTTCTTTTGCCGCTGTTTAATTTCATTTTTATAATTTCTAATTACTGTTATAAATACATTCTCATACAGCTTCCAGTTCCACAAGAAAGACTTTTTCAGGGCCACAGTTATTTATACAAAAAGCAGGTGGTCACAATATAGAGATGTTTTGACTGTAGTATATAATAAATGTTATTTCCAATATTCAACTATTTATTTATAATTCCTGTCTTAGTCCTAGTATAGGACGTTTTAATGACGTCTTTGGGCTGTTACATAATGATGTCAGTTTTACAACAATTTGCCGTCGTTACTGCCGAAAAACGGAGACATTATGACGTCAGTGTGCTAGCTGGATGAAATGTAACAAGTATACTCCAATTAATCTAATGCTAAATACTCTGAATTGGTTGTTTGTAAAGGATCGCATTTTATATTTAGCAATGGTTCTCATCTTCCAAATAAAGACCTTTAAAACCCCCATTTACTTTAATCAATTTATCATATCCATAATGAAGTTCACTCTTACCCCACTAATAGTAATACTAATAATACCTTACTAATCTACTAATATAATATACTACTAATATAATTTTATTAGTAGTAGTGAGAGAAGGGGGGTTCTGGCACCACACCTCCGCACGTTACATTTGACCAACTCGACCACATCACCTCTACATTATGTATGGTTTTAGGTAGCGATTTTATAGTGCCCCCAAGCCAGAGTATTACCGCCCCCATAAGGAATTATGTATCTTTTATCATCTGCAGGAGACAGCGCCACCTTGTTTTTTAGCTCTGTATACAACTGATGTTTATAAGATCTAAACGTTTTTATATTCCTGTAAACTATTTTATTATTTAGAACAACATCCTTATAATCAACCATACTAAGCTCATTCTTTACGACAGATGATTGGACCCCCTTGGCTTTTTTTTGTAAACTCTCCCTCCACATCCACAATATAGGCTTTAGCCCCGGTTTCAAAGAACTCCCACAGAATTTTCCCTTTCATCCTTCATCTTCCCAATTATAGATTTTGTTTTAGGTATTCCGAACTGATTGTCCGTTGAATAGTTAGAGGTATTAAAAACGTTGATATTATTTTTGATATCCTCATAAAAATTAGATGTAAATACCTCTAGAACCAATGAATCCGTATCTGTGTAGGCGAGAGTAGCATTTTTCCCATATTTTAATTTAATGAAGTTGTAATAGAAATCATACATAATAAGTTTAGCCAAATCTAAAACACAGAATCCTATATAAATAGGTTTATCATATCGAACATGTAATTTCTCCATCTGTATAGCCACTAAATTTTCAGAAAAGATTATGGCTTCTTTAAAATTTGGTTTACCAATTAACGCTTCTGCCCCAAGTCTTCTCCCTAAATTTTCCCAGTGGGTTACTAATTTAATATCAGACCTCTTGCCAACATTCTCCATCGTTTTACCGAATACAGAATTATTCATTAGCTTATAAAATGTTTTCTCAAATTCATTAACGGCACGGTTTCTTTTTTCCGTATTCAAGTCAACATATTTTCTTAACCACTGGGATTGGTTGAATGATAAAATACGATGAATTTTTCTTAATTTTAAGCCAGCATTTAGACATTGTTTAAGGTTCCTATAGTGAATTACATATTTCTCTTTCGAGTTTAAATTAGCTATAAGTTTGGAAGTTTAGAATTTGGTGGAATCATATTTTCAGGACAGAATGGGAATTCATTATGGTGATCGTGCAGTGATTTCGGATAATCTATATCTGCTTCTAATACATATCCTTTATCAGATGTATCTGCTATTTCTAAAATATTGAAATTCTCAATCTCGTCCCCAGATAGCCAATGGAAGTTTCCAGTAGGTAGAGGCATAGATAAAGATGCACTATAAAGATTCGTAGCATCCAAATAAGACAGATAAGATGAACCCCACGACGAATGGGTCCGCCATCTACCCCGAGTCCTCCACGACCTCCGCCTCCGGACCAACGCCGCCACGCGATCGAGCCCTGCCAAGCTACTGTTCGGGTACGAGCCACTTCAGCCAGGGGATCAACAGCTTCCGGAACAACGGGAACCGCCATCCGCCGAAGACCGACAGAGGGAAGCCACCGCCAACCAACTTCGGTATCACCGGAGATACCAGGGGCAGCCCACCGCACCAGTCGCCAGGGTAGGAGAGGATGTCATGGTACGCGCCCACATCCAATCCAACGAGCAGCGGAAGATCCACGCCGGTTTCGCGCCCAAATGGTTGGGACCCTACAACATCCGGAACATCTTCGACGGGAGGGTCTACACCAGTGGTTCTTAACCTTTTAGTGATGAGGGACCATTTGACAAAATTTCTGTCTTGCCATGGGCCACCAACTCTTTGGAGGTAAAATACCTCCTAACAGTTTTTTCATTTACATTACAATGTAAGTAATTGTAATGTAAATGAATAAAGGGTTGTTCTATCTATAAATAAAACACGTATACAATTGTTCAATTGTTACCTAATTAATAGGTAATAAAGTTCGTATAAAGAGGAAAGGCTGATTTTTAGGTTACGTTGCCTCAACTCTTGCCACTTAAACGGTGTACGCAAAACAAAGCTACTTGGCTACGTATCGTAAAATACTTACCAACAAACTGCGCTGGTTTTTTTATTAAGGAAACGATATTCCCACTGCAAAAACGTGCAGTCATAAAGATAATTTTTTTATTTTATCTATACAGATTTTATTATAGGAGTGACATCGCCCTGCAATTAGCACTTAATAAAAACAATACCTATTAGCGTAGGCGATTCTCCCACTGTAAAAACATACAGTAATAAAACTTATTTTTTATTCATTATTTCATTATAATAAATAAATATTTAAAGTTTACTAAAGTTTCTTTTACTAAAACCAAAAGGTAATGACTCTGACTATACTTCTAATCAGAACTGTAATTAATAATATATTTAATATTAATTTGCACATATCCAATCGAATTGAAAAGACGCTGTACAAAACGCATGCGTTAAGTTCAGGATTAGATTAGTGATAACTCCGGCGCTAGACGCTTGTCTTGACTGGCTCTCTCACACTCACTTGCAGCGCAACTCGCGCCGCGCATCGTTGTGTCGACTCGTCGTTTCAACGATTTTTAGTATTTTGGTGTATTTTTCGGTGGCTTCGCGGACCACTTCGGGTGCTTCCAGGGACCACCAGTGGTCCGTGGACCACCGGTTAAGAAACACTGGTCTACACGGTCGACAAAGGGGGACAGCAGGTGAAGTACCACGCAGACCACATCCGGCCAGCACCACGACGCCCAGCGCTTCGCACACCGCCTCCGGCATCACCACCACCGCACCCGGAAGAAGACGAAGAAGACGCTTTGCAGGCCATGCCGTCGTCTCCGAGGGGGGGCGAATTGTCACCGACGACCACGTGCGCCACGACGTCAGCAGCCTGCAATTGGAGAATCCGGCCGACCAACCACGACGCAGCACCAGCCTGGAGGAGGAACCGACATCCTAACATATAAGCGCTTCACGCGGGACACTGTCTCATTATTTTTCCAACTTTTGCTTAACTGCTATCATACTCTGTTAAATATATATTTGGATGAATATATGATTTTATTTTGTGTTATAATACTGCCGTATTATTTCTTTAACCTTTCTTTCCTTTTAATAGCATTATTTGGTAACTCTGAATAACTACGAGCCGTTCAACGGTAACATTCGACCTAAGCCTTCTGTAGGCGGTACGTGTGCCTGGTATAAATAGTGGTTGGCTTCTTAAAATATTTCTTTGTTTCGTGTTGTCAGTCGTACTGTTCGGACCTCCTCTCAGGTGCTTCCAGGTGATCTGTGCTTCCTTTATAAATTTCCGGTGAGTGTTTATTCAATATTAGTTATGAATCTCGGGTTCGGGAAGATAATGGTGGGAGAGTTAGGGTGCAAAGGGTGGGTTCAAATTAATAGTTTAATGTATTGACTTATACTATGTGGGGGTGTTATATGGGGTTTTACAGCAAATTTATACTTATAATTTTATACCCGTACTTATAAAACATTTAAGTCATCCCTTATGAAGGGGTGGAAATACTTGATATCAGGTGTTGACATATATCGCATCTGAAAGGGCTGTTGTAAAACGGACGCGATCTATAAAAGGCACAAGAGGTGAAATTTTGACCCTATTTTTGTCTATCGTGCCCCGTTCGGCTGTTATTTTGAAAAAACGAATTTTATAGCTGTACTTAGAAATTTTTTATGATTAATATACATACGTATGCATATCTTCTTTTTCGCTTTTAGATTGTTACCTAGATAATTTTACAAATTAATCTTCTGTAGTCTCAGTGCTCTGGAAGACATTTTCCATAAATGGAATGAAAATAATGGTTTATCATCACATCCAGAAGTTTATTGTTAAAAGCATTAATGAGGTTTCCGAGACATGTTTTGAAAATCTATACTTTTTCCTACATCAGTTGTTTAATAGGTTACATTTTTTTTAATTTATTAACTTATAATAAGATTGTGGTTAGTGTTGTTGGTGTCAATGACCCTTCAGATAGAAAACGAGTGATATACATGTAGGAGGTGGATTTATGGGGTTGAAACCTATATTGTTATATCGGGGTTATGAATAATTCGACAGGGGCTGCGAGGGTGTTTTTAAATTATTTTTTCGAAATTCTCAACCGTTGGCGGCAATTTGAAAAAAAGGTCGCCTTTTCGTTTGTTGTATATTTATATTATTAACATAGGGGGCTGAAGAAAACATAATAATAATTATGTCAGTTACAAACTCTTGTCTTGTCAGTCTTGTATTTATTTTTGTACTAATAAATATTGTACTAGAAGAACCCAGTATGTCTGTCTGTCTTTATTAATGTATCAGTAAAGATACAACATTTTGGCGACGAGTTAATAAAAATCTAGAACAATATAAGGAAAACATAAAAAGTTTGTCGGTAAAGTCAGTCTGTCAAACATTTTAGATATTTGTTGCAGAAATAAAATATTTAAAATGGCATTTGTTGGAAGTATAGAACATTATAAACCATGTCAAGATTTTAAAGATTATATAGATCGTTTGGAGCAATTATTTATTGTTAATGGTATTGAAGAATCTAAAAAAGTACCATTATTAATAACATTTATAGGTCCAGAAGCTTATGGAATTTTGAAAGATTTAGTGTCACCAGATACACCATCAAAGAAGAAATATGAGGAATTGAAAGAAGAATTAACAAGACATTTTGCACCAAAAAGATTAATTATTGCAGAAAGATATGCTTTTTATAAATGTGTACAAAGACCAGAGCAATCAATTAGTGACTTTGTTGTAGAAATTAAGAAGCTGTCACAGTCATGTGAATTTAGTGGTTTCCTGGATGAAGCACTGAGAGACAAATTTGTTTGTGGACTAAAAAATGAAGCTATGCAAAGAAAATTATTAGTTGAAACAAAATTAGTTTTCAAAGATGCTGTTGCCATAGCATTAAGTATGGAAAGTGCAGAAAAGCAAACTCGATTGTTGCAGCCAGGAATTCATAAAGTAATAAATAAATCACATGGAAAAGTTGCATCAAAACAGTTTATAGCAAATGATGGTCACTGTAATAATGATCTTCATATCAAATCGCAACACAACAATCAGTCAAACGTGAAGTCAAAAGCCAAAGAATGCTGGAGATGTGGTAGGTTTCATTCTCCTGACATTTGTCCCGCAAAGTATTGGGAATGTTATTTATGCAAAAGGAAGGGCCATACCTCTAAAAATGCAAGCAAATAAAGGTAAAGTCAGTAGAAGACAATGAAGAATCAGAAAATTCTGAAGAATATGTTTTGGGTAACATTAAGAAGATAGGAGAAAATGAGTCTTACGTCATAGATGTCATAGTAAATGGAGTCAAAGTTAAGATGGAAGTGGATACTGGAGCGTGTCGCTCAGTAATGCATCTAAATGATTTTGAAAAATATTTTGCTAATACCAAGTTGGAAGTTCCAAGATTTAGTTTAAAGTCTGTCTCAGGTGAAAAATTGCATGTAGCAGGTATTTGTAATGTAACTGTAATGTGTAATAATGTCTTAAAGAATTTAGATTTAGTTGTTATTAAGTCAAGTGAGCCATTTATACCATTATTGGGTAGAGATTGGTTAAATATTTTATTTCCTGACTAGAAAGATAAATTTAAAATGATAGTAAGTGTTGTTAGTCCGTCCGAATATCAGTCAAGTCCGTCAGTCTCAATAGTAAATCAAAAGTCAGACGTAAAAGAATATTTAACAACTATTATAAAGCAAAGGTTTAAAAATCTAACTGAACTAGATAGATCATCTAGTATTAAGTCATTTGTGGCTCAAATACAATTAAAAGAAGGTGCTGTACCCATTTTCCATAAGGCGTATACAGTACCATATGCTTTAAGGCATGACGTTGAAGCAGAATTGAATAAGTTAGAGAAGTCAGGTATTTTAAGAAAAGTTCAGCATAGTCAGTGGGCAAGTCCAATAGTCGTTGTACCAAAAAAGCCAAGTGGTATACGTATATGTGTTGATTATAAGGTTACAATCAATAAAGTTGTAGATATTGATCATTATCCACTGCCTTTGCCTGATGACATATTTGCATCATTAAATGAAGGGCAAATCTTCTGTGTCTTAGATTTATCTGGTGCATATCAACAGTTAGTCTTAGATTTGAAGTCAAAAGAATATTTGACTATTAACACACATTTAGGTCTTTATCAGCCCAGTCGCTTACAATTTGGTGTGTCTAGTGGGCCCTCAATATTCCAGTCTGTTATGGATAGAATTGTAATGGGTATAGAGAATGCTAAATGTTATATTGATGACATAATAATATCAGGATACAATATTCAACATTGTTATAATACAGTTATACAAGTATTGGAAAGATTTACTGAGTTTAATGTACGTGTAAACTGGGAAAAGAGTAAATTTTTTGAAAAGGAAATACAATTTTTAGGGCATACTGTTAGTGGGGAAGGATTAAAACCTCTTCAGGACAAGGTATTGGCAATTGTAAATGCACCGGTTCCTGATACTATGCAAAAGTTGCAAGCCTTTTTAGGTTTATTGAATTACTACGGTAAATTTTTACCCAGATTATCTGAAAATTTACACCCACTGTATGATCTTTTAAAAAAAGATAAACCCTACAATTGGTCAGATAAATGTCAGCAAGCATTTGATCTAAGCAAAAAATTAATTACATTCTTATATGGACGTAAGTTTATTTTAGTCAGCGATCACCAACCACTTCAAAGTATTTTTAATGCAAATAAGAAAATACCAATTACTGCAGCTGCTCGAATACAAAGATGGGCAATTATATTGTCTGGTTACAATTATGAGATTGTATACAGAAAAGGCACTTGGATAGGTAACGCTGATGCATTGTCTAGGCTACCTTTACCAGATGAAATCAACTTACCTGAAACAATTAACTCATTTAATTTTACTGAAACTGTACCACTGTGTTATAAGGAAATAGCTGAAGCTACAAAAAAAGACATAGTGTTAACTAAAGTTTATGATTTTGTTATGAGAGGCTGGCCAGAAAATGTTAAAGATGAGTTGTACAGACCATATTTTCTAAAACGAACAGAATTAACCGTCGAACAAAACTGCATTATGTGGGGTAATAGAGTCATAGTTCCTGTAAAATTAAGACCAGAAGTCCTAAATTTATTTCATGAATCTCATTGTGGTATAACCTACACTAAAATGTTGATTAGGAACTACTGTTGGTGGCCTAAGTTAAATGAAGATATAGAAAACTTGATATCAAAATGCGAAATATGTCAATTATCCCTG
Source organism: Agrypnus murinus (assembly GCA_929113105.1). Lineage (NCBI taxonomy): Eukaryota > Metazoa > Arthropoda > Insecta > Coleoptera > Elateridae > Agrypnus > Agrypnus murinus. The sequence continues at coordinate 25,222,420 of OV816025.1, read as the reverse complement.
AATTTTACAAAAAATTGTGAGTTGTTACCGTGGTCTAAAACAAATTGTAACTTTGACAGAGTGCACGTAGATTTCTTTTATAAAAATAATATTACTTATTTGTTAATAATCGATACCAGAACAAAATGGTTAGATATTCATATAATGTCAAGCACATCAGCAGCTCAAACTATAGAAAAATTGTGTAAAACGTTTGCAATAGTAGGCTTACCGAATGAGCTGGTCAGTGATAACGGCCCGCCTTATACGTCAAATGAATTTACAAAATTTTTACAAGCTAATGATATTACACCCATTAAAAGTCCTCCATACCATCCTCAGTCTAATGGCATAGCTGAAAGGAGCGTGCAAACGGTCAAAAAGGCTTTAGAAAAGCAGTTGGAAAATTCAAAACTAAAACTGTCAGCAGAACAGAAAATACAAAACTTTTTATTTTTATACCGTAATACACCTAATGTAACAGGAATGACACCTAATGAAATGATTTTTAAGCAAAAACCTAGGACTAGATTTGATATTTTAAAACCTGGGTCTATCATCAACAAGAAAAATAGCATAGAGTTAAAGAATAGAATATTGTATAACGTAGGACAAAAAGTGCTATGTAAGAATTTACAAGGTGAAAAGAAATGGATAATAGGAACAATAGTAAAAGTTTTAAGTAATATAACTTACTTGGTCAAAATAAACGAAGATGTTAAGCAATTTCATGCGGATGCCTTAAGATCCTGCTATTTAGATGTACGATATCCTACTGCAGTTCAATCCGAAAAGAGTACATTAGCTACACCTGGACGGATTATTGAAAACACAAGTACTGAAGGGTCAAAGAGTGAAACCGATGATGTTGAGAATGAAGATAGAAGTAAGAGTAATACTCAAAATAAAGAAAATACTAAAAATAAAGAAAATACAGATATAGACATTACTGTAGATATACCTACTGATATAAAAGAAACTCAGTTACGTAGGTCTACTAGAATTAAAAAGCCAATCGTGCGTTTAAATCTTTAATTGTATCTAAGCATTATTTTAATTTGCATTAATGTTATTAAATAGTAATTTCTGGTTTGTACTTTATCTTTAGAGGGAAAGAAATGTTGTATATTTATATTATTTTTTAGTAACATGATATGGATTATTTTCGTCCTAGATACCAACTATGAAAAGCAACTCATATCTCCCAAGGGAGTTTTAACACCATCCATACATGAAATCGGTCATATTCTTTGATGTACAAATGTTCAGACTTCTTCGGAACCAATAACTCACTGGCTTTTTCCGCTTTTATAATCACACTGTGAGGAATAACGCTGCTGCTTTCAGACATTTTTTTTTGTTGATTGAAAAACAAATTCATGCAACTGTAGCAACCATCGTAACGGCACAGTCAAACCACCTTTGATATTCACAATTTATTTTAATTTTGAATGTTTTTTTACGTTTTAAGTTGAAAATAAAGAATATGATGTTACTAAAAAATAAAATATTTAATGCACTACGGGAGATATTCTGTTTTTTGCCCTCGGTAGACTTACAGACCACGGGCCTTCGGCCCTTGGTCTGTAACACGTCAACCTCGGGGGAAAAAACATTCATATCTCCCTTAATGCATAAATATCTATTATTAACATAGGGGGCTGAAGAAAACATAATAATAATTATGTCAGTTACAAAGTCTTGTCTTGTCAGTCTTGTATTTATTTTTGTACTAATAAATATTGTACTAGAAGAACCCAGTATGTCTGTCTGTCTTTATTAATGTATCAGTAAAGATACAACATCATTATGGAGGATTAACATCTGATTATGATTAATATACATACGTATGCATATCTTCTTTTTTTTTTGCTTGTTACCTAAGGATACTTTCGCTTAAGCTTATGTGGATAGCATTACGAAAGGGTATCAAGGTTACGAACGGGTTACCATCCTTTTTATATTTTATTTTGTTCTGTCAGTGAACTATAATTTTAAATTTTGTTAAAAACTGACATTTGGAAGCGTTAATTATTTTGTTATAGTAGTTAATTTCGGAGATATGAAATTTTTCAAAATAAACTATTTCTGGACTTTCACCCCCTACCTTCAAACTAAGGGTCGTTGCCTTATAAGGGGTGATTCTAGGTGTAAATTTAAGACTTGTGTGATAAACTTCACATTCCCATGTGTTAATCGGCTCTATAAGTTAACTATTTTGTTAGAAAATGATTTTTTTAAAAATAAGGGGTTTTTGGACTTTTATAATTAGGTAACAGTGCTTTTAACAGTATACGTATTTATATGGGGGTGGTGAGGGTGAGATTTTGTAGTTGAAACCTATATCACTTTATAGCCCTATCAATAAGTCGACAGCGGGTGATTGAAGTTCGGTATTTTTAAATTTTTCGAAAAAAAATTTTTTTTGGCATTAGGTCTTTTGGAGTCTGTTTAATCGATGGGTTCGTACTGAAAACGGCTCTAGGTGGTCTATTAGGTTATTTAAAAATTATCTGGTGCTTTACGTACCCATTATTTTGATGTGATTTCTTTTTAATAACTTATACCTATCTCTTTAATTTTCAGAATTTGCTTATTTAGCCGAGTAACTATCCACCTTTAAGGCAGGTTTTGTTCGAAGAGGCTACGGTATTCTAACACTTCCACACAGCGAAAACTATTCTCCACTCACGTTGGTTGCAACCTCAGCCGGTGAAAGTGAAAGTGTTAAACATCGACTTCAATAGGTAAGTATACCCCTAACCTATCGGTCGAAGAGACGAATCTTTCCTAGAGTTTACCCAAATGTGTCGGGCGGTCTTTTATGGTGAGGGTCATGCATAGGTCTAGGTATACATGTGGCTAAAACAAATATTTTCCATGTTTCTAATAACTGTCTGTTTTTTTACTGAAATCGTAATACGATGGTGCCCTCACCGAGGGAGAGTATCAGGTTTGTACTTGGTAAGTCGCCTCTACAAAGGGTGCTTGGTACGTTAAAAACCTAGATATATGCTGTGTTATTGATTTCGGTAAAAGCTGACATGAACAATACACTTTAGACTTTATCGGTCCTTGACATGCTTCATATCCTTGACCTGCTTCATATCCTTGACCTGCTTCATATCCTTGACCTGCTTCATTTCGGGGGGCTTCTTATTCCTGATGTGGCTAGTCGGACGTGTATTTCCGAAATATGGAAAAATATTGTTTTTAGTTACCTAATTTGTTAATAAGTTGGCTTTCACTGACTTAAGCTTGAGAACCCTTTTACGAAGGATTGAAAATCACATATATATATCGATAAGACGAGCTTGCAACCCTCACTGTTGTATCAACGACTGTGATTTTTTAATTCTCAATCTCGTTATTTGGATAGTCTTTGACTGTTCGGTCCATAGCGACATTAAGTATCATTTTTACCTTCAGTGCTTTCAATTCCATTCAAATAACTTAACGGTAAGTGGTCGAGGAAAACGGAATGTATAATTATTGTGAGCTATCATTACATGCATTATCGATATGTTTTGAGTTATATATCAGAATGCTACTTTCATGTGGTTCAATTCGCTTATTGTGAGACCACATATGTTCATATTTTGATATATGTATTTTGGTGATAACGAACTTTGATGGATACATTGGGGTCCTTTACGAAGGATGGTGACACTATCTAATATTGTAAGACGGATCTTGCAACGAGCGCTGTATTATGCTACGAATATAGTGTTCACGCTCGATGTCGGCATTGGTTTAAACCTTCATCAAAATATATATTTCGGGATATTCTCAGTGTAATTGTTTTTAAGACCTTTAAAACCCGTGTAAAACGGATTTTATAGGTACACCTAACAAAATTTCTGGCCCTAATTTTGCAGTGTTATATGGGATTTTACAACAAAATCGGCCTTATAATTTTATACTTGGACTTTACAATGAAAATTTATCATTGCACCTGTTGCTTGTTTTGTAGGGTGGTGGAGGAAGTTTTATTTTGGGGTGATACCTACATACTTTGATAGAGGTTATTAGAATAATTCACAGTTATACGAAAAAGGGGGGTATAGATATTTTTACAAATTTAATATACTCGAAATGTATTTAAAACATTGTAATGTTTCATTCTATTATTTACAGAGTTAGTAAAGATCAAGCAATTCAGGTTAAAATGCAGAAGTTTACCTGCGAGTCTTGTAGTAAGCAGTTTACCCGAAGAGATAGCCTCCATCGACATGAGGAGGGTTATTGCAAATCGGTACATGTGTATCAATTGTGTGAAGTCTGTGGGGGTGCTTTCAATAGTCCGGGTCATTTTCGGAAACATCAAGTTTAAAAGCATGGATTACGGAAGAGGAAGTCTGAAGATGATGCTGAAATGTTATTAACTGAACAGCACGGTTCCCATAAGAGTCGGAAGCTATCTTATCCTACACAGGTTCTTGTTGGTGCTGGTGAGATTGGGGGAGATGTTACAAGATGTGAAATCTGCGAGTTAAGTGTCCCGAAAAAATACGTATCTCAACATTGTAGAAGTCTGGAACATAAAAACAAGTGTTGTGTGGTAAAAGGGGGCGGATTGGAATTAATAAATCAATCGTTCAAAAATCGTATAGCAACATATCACATTAAGGTAAATGATGGGGAGATATATATAGATGTAAAAGAATTTATGGAAATTTTAAAGAAAACATTTTTTCACACGATTATGATAACATTGTACAAACACATTGCTGTAAAAGCTAACATTGAATTGTTTGGTCTTTTCGTATTGGAGTCACAAAATCTTAAAGAGGTGAAATCATTTAGTACGACATTTAAAGTTTTTGATAAATCAACGAATTTAAAGGATATATACGGTGGTTTTGTAGATGACATAAGTAACAAAGTTAGTGAGTTCCAAGAAAGGGGGAGTGGGTGGGCGTTAGAAAAGCTGTTATTTATTGAATCGAATATCAATAAATATAACCTTCTCAAAGCCTCATCATATGTCCCGCTGCCGCGAGAAATTGAATATAAAAAGACTATAGTTAATTTACAGAATTTTGACAATAAGTGCTTTATGTGGAGTATTTTGGCAGCCCTTCATCCAGTTGTTAGAAATCCACAACGCGTTTCTACGTATATAAAATATGAAAACTATTTGAACTTCACAGACATCGAGTTTCCTGTCAAACTGAAAGATATTGCTAGGTTTGAAGAGTTAAACAACATTTCCGTTAATGTATATGGTCTTGATTCGAATTATGTGGATGGGAAGATGAGCTTAGAAGTTGTTGGTCCATTACACTTCACCGCATTAAGACGTGATAGGCATGTAAACCTATTGCTAATCGATAATGATGCAGGAGCATGGCACTACTGCCTCATTAAGGATCTATCAAGACTTGTTCGGAGTCAGTTGTCGAAGAAGAAATGTCGAAAATTCTTATTTGACGGTTGCCTGGTGAATTTTACGAGCCGGGAGCGTTTATCTGCACATCAAGAGAATGATTGTCGATGTTATATATACATACATTAGGTTAAACTAATATGTAAGATTGGTTGCATAACCAATAGTTTTATAGTAATAGAATATACATATACGAGAATCGAAGAATATAATAAATGGTTGTTTTACGAATTACTGTGTTTTATTCCTATTAAATAAAACCCAAATATACAAAAGTATATAACATGGTGGCAGCTGTGTTAAGGTGTTAAAAGTGTTTAACAAAAAAAAAAAAACAAATAAACAGGTACGTTTTGAAGTAATTAGACGACGTATACTGAAAATTTAAAAGCACACAAAGAAAGTGAGGTTAACCACGTGCACATTTTAACAATAAAATTGATGCAATTAAACTACAATAATTAAAAGATGGATTCTTTTAATAAACCTAATAATATTAAAATAATTGGAAATCCTGCAATTGACTGGCATAAATGGAAAATCAATTTTGAAACATATATGGTTGCGACAGGACTTGATACAGCTACAGACAAAAGAAAAATTGCAATTCTACTTAACTTAATAGGAGAAGATGCTTTAGAACTTATGAATAATTTTACTTTTACACCTGAAAGTGATAAATATGTTTATGACCAAGTTCTAACAAAGTTTGATGAATATTGCTTACCCAAAAAGAATTTAACAGTAGAGAGATTTAATTTTCACAACATTTGTCAAAAAGAAAATGAACCGTTTGAATCTTTTCTTACCGAATTACAATCAAAAGCAGCTAATTGTGAATTTGGCGACCAGAAGCATAGTTTAATTAGAGACCGCATTGTTTGTGGTATTCAAGACAAAACATTACAGAAAAGGTTACTGAGGGACAACAATATTACATTAGATGATGCAATTGAATTGTGTATAGCAGCCGAAACCAGTGAGCGACAAGTACGATTATTAAAAGAACAGCATATAGTTGAAGACATTAAAAAATCGAAGCTATCCAAATCAAACATTGGTAAGAATGCAGAACCAGTTGAATTTGAATGTACCAAATGTGGCAGAAAACATAAGGTAAGGGCTTGTCCAGCATTTGGCAAAGTTTGTAATTATTGTAATGGTAGAAATCATTTTGAAGTCAAATGTAAACAGAAAATTAATAAAGATAGAACTAAAGTTGCAAATAGAAATAAGAACTATGTAGGAAATAAAACAAATGTTAATAGATTTAAAGTTAAGACTATAGCTAGTAATAGTAATGATAATGATGTTGATTTAGAGGATACATTTTTTGTTACCTTAGTTTCACAAGAACCTACATTTTCTATAAATGATGTACAAATGTCTAATAATGCTTGGTATTCAGATGTAAAAATAGCTAATAAAGTTGTTAAATTTAAATTAGACACTGGAGCAGAAACAAACATTATACCAGAAAGTGTTAGTAACAGATTAATATTAGAAAATCCAGATATAAAATTAAAAAAATGTGATGTAACTTTAGTAAGTTATGGCAATTACAAAACTAAAGCTATAGGTAAATTGAATTTATTATGCAGTGTAAATAATAAACAAACTAACTTAGATTTTATTATAAGCGAAGTTGAATCACAACCGTTACTAGGATTAAATGCTTGTATCAAATTAGGATTGATTTCAAAAGTAGATCTTGTTAATAATGGTTTAAATAAGGAAGCCATATTTAGAGAGTATAAAGATATTTTTAGTGGATTAGGTCAAATCAATGAAGAGTATCATATCGAACTTGATCCTACGATTACTCCTATCACAAATCCTCCTAGAAGAATTCCTATAACATTACAACCCAAATTAAAGCAAACATTAGATACATTAGAAGAGCAAGGAGTTATAACTAAAGTAGACTATCATACAAATTGGATTAACAATCTTGTAATAATTGAAAAGAAGTCAGGCGAATTGAGATTATGCTTGGATCCGAAAGATCTAAACAAGGCTATTATTAGAGAACGCTATATAATTCCAACTTCAGAAGAAATAGCTTCTAAATTAAATAATAAAACAATATTTTCCGTAATTGACATGAGTTCAGGATTTTGGCAAATAAAATTAGATAATGAGAGTTCTGATTTATGTACTTTTAATACTTCGTTTGGCAAGTATAAATTTTTGAGGATGCCATTTGGAATAAAATCAGCACCAGAAGTATTTCAGAAAATAACAACAAAAATATTTGGTAATATAGAAGGTGTGCAAGTAGTATTTGATGACTTAATTATCGCAGGACAGACAGAGCAAGAACATGACAAGATATTTAAACAGGTTTTAGATACAGCACGAATTCAAAATATTACTTTTAATAAAGATAAGTTGCAATATAAAATTAAATCAGTAAAATATATGGGACACATTATCAGTGAAGAAGGTTTAAAACCTGATCAAGATAAAATTAAGAGTATAATTAATATGGAATCACCAAAGAATAAAGATGAATTAAAGAGATTTTTGGGAATGGTGAACTATTTTTCTAAATTTATTTCAAATTTATCAGAGATTAATGCACCACTGAGAAAGCTACTAAAAGAAGATGTATTATTTAATTGGAATGTTGAACAAGAAAAGTCATTTGATTTGCTTAAGAATTGTTTAACTAAAGCACCAGTTTTAAAATACTTTAATCCAAGTGAACCACTTATATTACAAGCCGATGCATCTCAAAATGGATTAGGGGCATGTTTAATGCAAAATCAGCAGCCAATTGGATTTGTATCCAGAGCTTTGACTGACACTGAAAAAAGATACGCACAAATAGAGAAGGAATTACTTGCAATTGTTTTTGGAATGGAGAAATTTCATCATTTTGTATATGGCCAAAAAATTCAAATACATAGTGATCATAAACCACTTGAAGCCATAATGAAAAAAGAAATACATAAAGTGACTAATAGACTACAACGCATGATGTTAAGACTATTAAAGTATAATTATGTTGTTACACATGTTCCAGGAAAAAGAATGTTTGTTGCAGACACGTTATCCCGATCATATTTAAAAGATCCAGTTGAAGAAGATGTTGAACTAGAATCAGTTGTTCATAGTGTTGCTAAGCATTTAGCAATTAGTGAAGAAAAGCAAAAGCAGATTAAAGAAGCAACAGCAAAAGATGATAACTTAAAAGAAATTTTAAAATATAATCAAGAGGGTTGGCCGAGAAATAAACATCAAGTTAGCGATTTAACTAAACCATATTGGAAATTTCAATCTGAAATAACTGTAAATAATGGACTTATTTTTAAAGATGATAGATTATTAGTACCAACAAAATTAAGAGAGGAAATTTTAAACCAAATACACGCAGGCCATCAAGGTATTGAAAAATGTAAGATGAGAGCTAGATCTGTTGTATATTGGCCCGGAATAAACAAAAATATTGAAGAAATGGTACAAAACTGTACAATTTGTGAAAAGTATCAAAAGAAAAATCAAAAAGAGACTTTGTTATCACATTCAATTCCTAGCAGACCTTGGGAAAAGATAGCTACTGATATATTAGAATATGGAAGAATAAATTATTTAGTTGTTATAGACTACTACTCAAATTGGTTAGAAGTTATTAGATTAAATACTAAAACAGCTCAAGAACTTATTGTAAAATTTAAAGAAATTTTTGCTAGAAACGGAATTCCACAAGAAATCATATCTGACAATATGCCATTTAATAGTCATATCTTTCATCAATTTGGCAAAGAATGGGACATTGTATTAATCACAACAAGTCCTAGATTTCCACAAGCTAATGGAATGGCAGAAAGAGGCGTCCAAATAGCAAAAAATATGTTAAGAAAAGCATATGAACTTCACACAGACATTTATGAAATGCTAATGATATATAGAAATACACCTATCAAATCAACAGGAATATCTCCAGCACAAGCAATGATGAGTAGAAATATCCGAACCAGATTACCAGTCCAAACTAAGACTTTGCTTCCAAAAGTAGAGAAAGATGTTCAGCAGAGAAAAGAAAGATATCAGAAAGATTCAGCAAGAAGATATTTTAATAGACATGCAAAAGATTTGAAATCGTTACAACCCGGACAGAACATAACAATGAGAAAAGGAAGAATTTGGAAACATGGTCAAGTGATATCACAATTTGATACTCCAAGATCATACATAATACAAACACCAGAAGGTAGATATAGAAGAAACAGATGGGATTTGAGACCTTCTTTAAATACTTACTCAAGTAATTATAATTGGTTAGAAGAAAAAGCGACTAATAAACAAAACAAAGAATCATTGAAAAATATCAAAACATCATCTGAAACTCTGAATGATAGTAGTGACACCACACCTAACAATAGTGAACCCCAAAATGTTCCTAACCAAACGTTAGTCATTCCTACTTCAATGAGACCTATACGTAATCGAAAACCACCTACTAAATTAAATGATTATATATTAGAAGTATGTTAATTTAATTTTAAAAAAAGGGAGATGTTATATATACATACATTAGGTTAAACTAATATGTAAGATTGGTTGCATAACCAATAGTTTTATAGTAATAGAATATACATATACGAGAATCGAAGAATATAATAAATGGTTGTTTTACGAATTACTGTGTTTTATTCCTATTAAATAAAACCCAAATATACAAAAGTATATAACAGTCGACATATCCGTGCTGTGCTACCAACAACAGAACCTCGAGTGGATAAATTTGGAAATACAATAGCACAAAACATTTTAAAATTTGAGGCGTTCGAAAAGCAGCTAAAACACCCATTTTCTATCTACGGAGACTTTGAAACGATGGTGGTACCTATAGAACATTGTCGGCATAATGATAATATTTCCTATACCGAAAAAACCAAAATGCATGTGCCCTACAGTTTCGCATACTACATAAAATGTTCGTATGATGATTCTCTATCAAAATTAGAATTGTATCGAGGTTTAGATTGCGTTGAAGTATTTTGTCAGCGAATAGAGGCTGATGTTAAACGAATTTACAGTGAACATTTACAACATGTAATACCTATGAACAAATTGACCGAAATAGAGGAAGCTACCCATAAGATGGCCGTAAATTGTCATATATGTGAAAAACCGTTCAAAGAAAATGAGGAGAGGGTACATGATCATTGTCATTTAACAGGATATTATCGTGGCCCTGCACATGTTACTTGCAATTTAAATTATAAACTGTCAAGTCATGTCCAGGTATTCTTTCACAATCTATCTAATTATGATGCTCACCTTTTCGTGAAAGCTTTAGGTTCAGATGAGGAGAGAATAGATGTGATAGCTGAAAACAAGGAGAAATATATATCATTCACAAAAGATCTACTTGTTGATAAAGTACAGGATTCTAAAGGAGTTTTGTTGAATAAATACATTAAAATTAGATTTTTGGACTCATTTAGATTTATGCCAATGAGCTTAGACAAATTGGCGAAAAATTTAAGTGATGGGCAGTGTGTTGAAATTAAAAAACATTTTAGGGAGGAGGGAGAGTTTAATTTAATTAGGCAAAAAGGTGTACTTCCTTATTCATATATCGATAATTTTTTAAAATTAGATGACGAAGCGTTACCTCCACGTAAACTATTTTATAATGATTTAACCAACACCGATATACCGGAAGCAGCATATCAACGCGCACAGAAAGTATGAGAGGTTTTTGCTTGTAGCACCTTGGGGGAGTATTCAGATATTTACTTGAAGTCTGAAGTTTTATTGCTGGCTGATATTTTCGAAAACTTTAGAAATGTTTGTATGGAGGCATATAAGTTAGATTCTTGTCATTTTTTTACCACACCAGGTTTAAGTTGGAATACTATGTTAAAATATACTGAAATTGAGTTGGAATTACTAACGGATATAGACATGTTACATTTCTTTAAGAGGTATCCGCGGCGGATTGTGTCAATGTAGTAAACGGGTGGTTGTAGCTAATAACCCGTACATGTCAACCTTTAATCCTGATAAACGAAAATCTTATCTGTCCTATTTGGATGCTACGAATCTTTATGGTGCATCTTTATCTATGCCTCTACCTACTGGAAACTTCCATTGGCTATCTGGGGACGAGATTGAGAATTTCAATATTTTGGAAATAGCAGATACATCTGATAAAGGATATGTATTAGAAGCAGATATAGATTATCCGAAATCACTGCACGATCACCATAATGAACTCCCATTCTGTCCTGAAAATATGATTCCACCAAATTCTAAACTTCTTAAACTTATAGCTAATTTAAACTCGAAAGAGAAATATGTAATTCACTATAGGAACCTTAAACAATGTCTAAATGCTGGCTTAAAATTAAGAAAAATTCATCGTATTTTATCATTCAACCAATCCCAGTGGTTAAGAAAATATGTTGACTTGAATACGGAAAAACGAAACCGTGCCGTTAATGAATTTGAGAAAACATTTTATAAGCCAATGAATAATTCTGTATTCGGTAAAACGATGGAGAATGTTGGCAAGAGGTCTGATATTAAATTAGTAACCCACTGGGAAAATTTAGGGAGAAGACTTGGGGTAGAAGCGTTAATTGGTAAACCAAATTTTAAAAAAGCCATAATCTTTTCTGAAAATTTAGTGGCTATACAGATGGAGAAATTACATGTTCGATATGATAAACCTATTTATATAGAATTCTGTGTTTTAGATTTGGCTAAACTTATTATGTATGATTTTTATTACAACTTCATTAAATTAAAATATGGGAAAAATGCTACTCTCGCCTACACAGATACGGATTCATTGGTTCTAGAGGTATTTACATCTAATTTTTATGAGGATATCAAAAATAATATCAACGTTTTTGATACCTCTAACTATTCAACGGACAATCAGTTCGGAATACCTAAAACAAAATCTATAATTGGGAAGATGAAGGATGAAAGGGAAAATTCTGTGGGAGTTCTTTGGAACCGGGGCTAAAGCCTATATTGTGGATGTGGAGGGAGAGTTTACAAAAAAAGCCAAGGGGGTCCAATCATCTGTCGTAAAGAATGAGCTTAGTATGGCTGATTATAAGGATGTTGTTCTAAATAATAAAATAGTTTACAGGAATATAAAAACGTTTAGATCTTATAAACATCAGTTGTATACAGAGCTAAAAAACAAGGTGGCGCTGTCTCCTGCAGATGATAAAAGATACATAATTCCTTATGGGGGCGGTAATACTCTGGCTTGGGGGCACTATAAAATCGCTACCTAAAACCATACATAATGTAGAGGTGATGTGGTCGAGTTGGTCAAATGTAACGTTTGGTTACATTCCCAAGTAATTCAACTCTAAATGTCAGTCTATATTTTAATTCAACTAGTACATGTACTACACAGTATGAATATTATTGTAAGTTATTGTTTTATTTGTAATACGTATATGAAAGTTAAATAGAGTAATTATATATAACGAATGTGTGTTTTATTTACTATCTTTACAACGTACTTGGTATAGCTAGTAATAGACGTGTACGTGCTGAAATACCACTCGATTTTTATCACCTTGAGGTTGGGGTACTTTGACGAAAGTGTATACATAATCGAACCGTGTATGTGCAAAGTTATTTTGATGTACTACAATGAGATGATATGCTAAATGAAATTATATAATGGTCACGCGATTAGTATTGTTATACTGACTTGAGATTGGGGCCCCCTTTACGAAGGGTTAAAACCGGCATAGATATTCTTATTATTCGAGCTTGCAAACCTCGTTGGTATATTGATCATTGATGGTTGGTTTTAATTTCTCGATCTCGTCAGTTAATAATAATAGATAAATAAACGTTAATTAGATAGAACGCTTGATTTACATACATATGAGATATGCTAACCTATATCCTAGAGTGAGATAGATACGTTCGCTCATCTGCATGAGGTGCGGAGGTGTGGTGCCAGAACCCCCCTTCTCTCACTACTAATAGTAATACTAATAATACCTTACTAATCTACTAATATAATATACTACTAATATAATTTTTAGTAATTATTAGTAGTAATACTAATTTTTATGTAAATATAACTAATTACACTAGAACTACAAAAATGCTTTTTCATAATTACATGATTACTAGAATTTAATAAGCTTCCAAATGATATAAAAAGAAAGAAATTCCATCGTAGATTTTAAATCAACACTTTTTGAGTATTTAAGGTCCTACAACCAATAACTTAAATTAATAATTTTTAATATTCATATTTAAATATTTTGTTTCTTTGTATATTAGTATTACCTATTTAATAAAGTTCTATTCTATTCTGTCGTCTAAGCGAAGTCACTGAATAAATGTCATCAATGCACCGTATTATGAATTAAGTTGAAGAGAAATATTTTATTAAAATAATCTTATTAAAATTATTATCTGCATAGTGAAAAGAAAACAATTAGAAATGATTAGGGTTGGACGTCATTGATCAAATTACCGTAAGAACAAGCCGTCACTGCTTAGACTATTGTAGATAATCCCAGACAGCACACTGACGTTATAATGACGTTATTTTTAAGTGATTATTGGTCGGCGGCGTCATACGACTAATAAAGGATGTCCATAAGACGTCATATTATGGAACGTACTTAGGCGTCTTTTAGACGTACAATAAGGTCGTTTTTAGACTTCTAATAATATTAAGGGCCGATCTATTCACCTCCCTGTAACTTTATCTGCTAGTTAATTGTCATGGATACCATTGTGGAAACAATTGTAACTATAGCAACTAACTTCCAGATAAATTTAAAAGGAGGTGAATAGATCGGCCCTAAGCATAATAAATGTACTATCTTTGTATTGTCAGGTCCACTGATGTACGACAGACAAATAAATTTGGCAACACTGTTTTACTTTGTTTTTTACTGAACAGCACATGGCAACACTCCGCAATACAACCAGCAACACCACCTTGCAGGTATTTGTTTTGCTCCTTAATTAGTAACGTTCCTACTTATTATTAAACTTGCTGGCATACATTTATAGTGTATGTGTCCAACCACTGCATATAATAATTGTGTGGCTTGTCACAATGGGTGAGTATAATAATTACTTGTTTCGTCACAATATGTACTACATAATTTATACAATCTTATCCGTTCGACGATGTTAAAAGATTAGTATTATTAATTTTAATAATTATGTAAAGGTTGCTTATAGTACTTACTAATCTTATTTTTTATTTTAGTATCATCAATTATTTTGCATATTGTTTTAGCAGCTTTTCAGTTAGTAAATGCTTACTTTTGTTTATTAATTATGTATAAAATAGTATATAATAATGTTATTTCTAATATTCAACTGTTTATTTATAATTCCTATCCTAGTTCTAGTATATAGGACGTTTTAATGGCGTCATTAAACTACGTTTTAATGACGTCTTATATTGACGTCCTTGGGCTGTGACATATTGCTGTCAGTTTTACGACAATTTGACATCATTTTAATACGTCATTTGACGTCGTTACTGTCGAAGAAACGGCGACATTACGACGTCAGTGTGCTGACTGGGATATAGCTTTGATCACGCATAATTAAAATTTATAAAAAAAAAGCAATATAAAAATGTCCTTAAACATACTGTTTTTTCTGAAACTAATTAAATCAATTTTCATATTTGTGGGATAGAAAAATGATATTAGAATAATAGCGGTTCCAATGTTGATGGGTCTGTAATGCTGCTAGGTTTTCATCAATTGGTGTTGCTGAAATAAAGTCAGACTTCATTAAAAGTATTATTGGAAATCTAAAGATTTTTCTCGTTGATATACAAAGCCTCAGGACATCTCGCAGTGCGGATGGATGGGCACATTAAGCAGTCGGTCTCAACAATTACACAAACACCTTCCTGTGATTGTGGTTAAGAATAACTCCGTCTTATATCACTTACAAGTATATATTCATACTTTAGTGGTTTGCCAATGTTAATTACAGTTAACGTTTATACCTATACTGCCCTGCTAAGCGAAAAAGTCCTATCTGCAAATCTACAATGTAGAAATGTACTATATAGAATGTTAATGTGAGCTAAGAAAAGATATGGTATATTTCTGAGTTGATGTTTTGCAGATAGGACTTTTCGCTTAGCAGGGCAGTATATTATTAATTTGTTTAATTTGGTCGTCAGTCACGAATGTCAGTCATGAACAAAAATGTGTATAACTGTTAAGTAAATACATCTACAAACTTGATCAGTTGTTTTTCTGAGAGGTTAATAGTTGCAGAAAGTTTTAAAGTACCTGATGAAATACTGTGGTAATTATATTCACAGGAAAAGCAACACAAAAGTCAAATTGCACAAACAATTTTTAAAATTTTGTACCGTGTGTGTCATGACAAAAGCTTTAGATATTTTGCTTGGAATTAAAATATGTTAATCTAAAATATATACTAAACAATAGCCATGTCCATAATCTATAAAATGATATATAGCTTAAATTCAAAATTGCTTATAATATTCCAACAGTACAAAAACTTTGTGCAAATTGTTAGCGAGTCACATTCTGATCAGGGCCATATGTACCACACAAGATCCAATTCTATGTTTACAAAATTTCTGTTGCGTCATTCATAAAGATTCGCATTACTTCCTCAATTTAAAACCTAGGCACTGACTGCTTAAAAACGGCATAATAATGATCATTCTCTCAATAATTGCCCTCAGACATTTTTTTTTCAGCATTAAAAAAGTCTTGGTTGTTCTTTATCTATTATGCAATTTTTATTCAGGCAGATTTATAACTCATGTCATGCTTTTAAAACACATTGTGTTGGATGTCCAGAAAAATATTCAAGAGTAATGGCGCCTGCCTTTATATCCTGTAGTAGTCAGTTAATTCTTTCCCAAATAGTTTACATGGGAAGCAAAACACAGCGTTTAGTTTAACAAAATAGGTAAACCAAGTCCTTTTAACTTTTTCAACATCTTATAAGTTTTTGTAATAATATGAGATATTAAATTTCCAGCCAACCACATATTTATCAAAATTCTCATAGATAATAACAACACCATTTTATTTTTTATTACCAAATACCAAGTAACAATTAAACAATAAACAAAAAAATAAAAACTGATACAATCAAAGAAATATTTTTTTTATAAGAAATAAAAAATATAAATAATTGTTTATGAATTAAATAGCAATGAAAAATATGAATACAGCTTCTCTCTTTTTAATTCTATAATTCATTTTTCATTATTCTTAAAATAATAAAATATTACTTACTGGAAATAATTGTTTTAGTTTAATTATAAAAAAATTACTTCTTGCAGTAAAGGGAATAATTTGTTTACAATTCTTTATGCCCTTTTTGATTATCATTAAAATTTCTTATTACTAATTAAACTAATGGCTACTGAAAAACTCACAGTTTTTAAATTACAAGAATTGTGTAGTTCCTTTTAATTTTCTTAAAATTGGCACCTTGTAAATACCAACTTGATATGTTGAAATCCCTGGTATCAGCTGTCTGCTATCATGAACTTGACAAAGAATTGAAGGGTCAGCCATAACGTTGTATGTAGCAAAAGGATTCAATGAAACACGAACTGACAACAGACGTACAGTGTTGTTAAACGGCATACTACAAATTCAAGCTTTCCGAGAATCTATCTAGGAATACTTAATATCTCTATGACGTCAACACCTTCCAATAGGATTGTTTTTACGGCAGGAGCTTATTTCAACAAAATGTTACACACAACGATGTTACAACCAAACTTTCAATTGAAGAAAGAGATATGTCAACAATCCATTTATAAATATTTCAAAATCAATAAAAGGTTTACGAATTACCAAATCCTATAATTGTTATTCATCAATGGTAAATACATACTTTTTTATTATCCAAATCCATTATAATAATAAAAAACTTTCATAAATTTGTCTCGTTAGCAAAATTCAATCATAGAATTTATGAATCATTTGTTTAAATTGAGGCACTATTTAAATAAACACTTTTATTTTAAAACTTTCTCAATTAAATCACTTTGATGTTTAACATTATTAAAACTAACCTCAACTTTAAACTTTGACATTTCAAATAAGGTTAACATAACCTTATTTTTATTAATCTGAACTAGAGTTCCTAAATATAAATTGAGCTCTGTGTTATTTAGAGTTAAGTCACGCATGTCAAAGTTTCCTAGTGACATTTCATATTTTGAGACTATTTATTAAAATGAAATAAATAAAGATTAGTAACAGTTTCACAGTATTTAATATAGTGAAACTTTTACTAATCTTTATTTATTTCATGATTATGGAGTTCCACAAAGTACGGCTGGAAACAATAAACAATATTTATTAGAAGGTTGGTTATCATGAAAAATAAATTAATCTGTCAATATGAAAATTATATAAAACTGAGATTGGGTACAGTCACGTGAAGTTAGTACTTTAATAAAAGCTGTTGTAAATTATTAGATATAAAATTGATGTATGTTCTATAGCAGTTTTAAAAATTCTCTACAAACAGTAAATAAATGATAACGTGCACATTAAAGCTTTTACATGTATAAAAATAAACTTGACATAAAGCATAACCTAAAATTTATGCTGAATTTTGTCACTAAAGTAAAAAGAGACAAAAAAGTATCTCTTTTTCAGACAGCTTGGTTTTGGCCTAGAAAGTGATAGATTTTGACATCGGTGTGCCAACTCTTAAATGACACAGTTAAAGTTTTCATTCAGTAACCCTAATCTGAACTAGACCCTCTATAATGCTTTTATAAGAGTTGAGCCAACACGAATGTCAAACCATCATTATGGATCCAAATATATACGTTGCAAGAATTATTGGTTATGTTTACCTGACAAACGTCAAATATTATATTAATATAATATTGAGAATATATTTATAATATTGATTAATATAATAAAATTCCTATTATTATTTTTACTTCAAACTGTCGACTGATAAGTTTTTTGTAAAAAATCCTCGACCACCTATTTCACTAAAGTCTTCGTGAATGTATCACCTACATTCACGCAATAACATTTTTGTGTTAAATAAATAAAGTGGGAATAACAACAATACTGAAAAAATGGGAAATAACGAGAAACACAAAGAAATTGGCAGGAACAAAAATTAGGAATATCTGAAGATCTAGATAAGAAGACAAGAGAAATGAAGAAACAACTACGCCCATATATGATGGATGCCAGAAAAAAAGGACAAAGAGCGATAATAAAAAAAGATAAGTTAATAATAAATGGCGAAGAGTGGAAGATAGAAGACTTAACAGAAAAAGAGGAGGAAAGTGAGGAAGAAATAGGAAACAAGGAAGCAGAGGAACAAAGGAAAAGAGGTACAACCTCAGAAGAAGAAATTAGTCCATCCCAAGGCGAAATACCAAAAAAGAAAAACTGGGAACAAACAATACTAGCACCCTTCCATGAAGGAACATCAAGAACAAAAGAAGTAGACTTCAATAAAACACCAAGAAACATTACAAGGACGAACAGAAACCAGTATTTCCCAAAAAACTAACAGGAAATGAAAACCGGACAGAAATAAAAAAGACGACGACAAAAGGCAAAGGAAAAGGACAAACGAGAATAATAACGAAGAAGACAACAGAACAGGGAGAAAGTAAAGAAAACAAAGTAGACAAAATAGGAATAGGAACATGGAATACAAATACAATCAAAAGGAAAGAGATAGAAATTACACAAGAAATGGACGACAACAAAATACAAATAATGGGACTGAGTGAAACAAGGTGGAAAGGAAAAGGAAACAAAAGATTAACAAACAAACATGTAATATACTATGCTGGAGTTGACATAGAAAAGAGAGCAAAAGAAGGGGTGGGAATAATTATAACAGAAGAACTAAACAAACGAATAATAAAATGGAAAGCAGTACATTCAAGAATAATACTAATCACAATAAAGTTCCAACAAAATATAAACTTTATACAAATATATGGACCAATAGAAGGTACACCAAAAGAGGAAGTGGAGGAATTCTACAACAATCTGCAAGAAACACTGGATGAAGCAAGAGAGGAAACAGAACCAACCATAATAATGGGTGATTGGAATGCGAGAGTTGGGAACGACCAAAACAGGGGAATGGGATGCACGGGAAAGTATGGAGAACAAACATTAAACCAAAATGGAGAGAAAATGATCGAGTTCTGTCAGAGAAATGACCTGCTGATAGGAAATACAATATGGGAACAAGAACTGGAAGATAAATACACCTTTGTTGCAGAAGAACGCAATGCGAAAAGCTTGATAGATTATATAGTATTCACGCAAACCCTAAGAGGGACAGTATTGGACATAGAAACGAGAAAAGAGGCGGTAATAGGAACAAACCATAGGCTAGTAGTAGCAAAACTAAGAGAAACAGTAAATAAGAGCGAAGAAGTAAGGTACAGCAGGATAGCATTATATAAATTAAAAGAACCAGAAAGACAAAAAGAATACCAAGATAAGACTAATAAGCGATTTTGTAAACTAATAAACAAAAAAAAAAGGGTAGACCTGGAAACAAAATGGAGAAAATTTAAAGAAATAACTTTAGAGGTAGTGGAAGAGATATGTGGAAGAAGAAACGTCAACAAAAACCTAAAAAGAACAAGATGGTGGACTAAAGAGATAAAAGAAATGGCTAAAGAAAAGAAACAGGCATGGAAAAAATACATCCGAACAAAGAACCCAGAAGATAACGAAAAGTACAAAGAAAAAAGAAATAAGGTTAAACAAGAAATCAAAAAAGCGAAAAAGGATAGCTGGAAAGAGTTTGGACAAGAATTAAATGACAAACACAAAGTGGATACAAGAAAGTTCTGGACAATAGTGAAAAGAGTAAGAGGAACTAAAAGAAAAGAAATAAAAGCAATAAAAAATAAACAGCAAGAACTCAAAGTGGAAATAATAGAAATACTGGAAGCATGGAAAGAGTTTTACACAGAAAAATTTGAAGGAGAATCGCACGACGATGCCGAGAACCAATAGAAAAATTCAAATTTGAATTGTATCCATGACAATCACACAATTTTCCGGAAATTTATATATATATATATGCTACCAAGGAGTAATTTTTTGAAAATTATACTTGTAACATATATAGCTACATAAAACATGGAGTCTCTGTACATAAAACTTGAATCAATAATTTATTGAAATAATGGGTGCCCTGAACAGTTTCAACTAATCTAAACTATTTATTAAAAACAAAGTAACACTGATTGTAAGCATTCCCCGGTGTCAAAAAAGCTGGAGAGGAAGAGGAGCCTTCATTATTCAAATGCGTTATGAGCTCTTGTGATGAAGACGCTGCTTCAGTGCTTTCCCCTTGGATCAGGCCTCCCACTTTTGTAGTTCGCATAACGTCTATAATTTTTTTATGGTGTTCTTTGTCCATTTGTAAGTAAGGTCGAATAGACTGCGGATTGCTGTGACCAGTAACTTTGATTAGCTCTTGTTCTCCTACGCCTTGCTTAGCCAAATTTGTAACCGCTGTTGCTCTTACAGAGTGATTAGTTATCTCGACTTTCTTGGGGTCAATTCCAATTCTTCTGGCAGATTCTGCCAACCACAGTGAAATTTGATTTTGTCCCACTGGTACATTTTTATACCGTCCTTTCGACCATCCATGCTTCCAATTTGGATTAGGGGTTAAAAATAATCTCTCGGTTTTTATAAACTCCGTCCTCTTGCTTAATAATTTCTTTAATAGCCTACAAAGAAAAATGAGATATTATAATATGCACAATTTTTAGAAATTTCCGACTTACCTTACTGGACATAAATGTGGCTTATTATAATTCGTTGTCAACCATTTACTATCTGCTAATTTGCGTGCCTCTCCCTGGCACGTTTTGGTAAATATCGGGTTGTATTCTATTCGCCCAGTGACTTTTCCTTCGTTGTCCTTTTCTTCAATAAAATGATAAACTTGACAGGTACTAGCTTCGCCGCCACGCCATGCTAATTCATATCCAGCAATAAGAAATACCTTGTGTTGAAGCCCCGCAGGGGTATTCTCATCCCTTGATTCTACCATCCTTGTCAGTTCCTGGTGTGTTAGAGCTGCTGAACTTATTTTTCTTTTAGTTGGGTCGATCTGCAACCTTCGTCTCTTCGCATCTCGAGCAGCTCTTGCAGAGAGAAACTCCATATCAGTAAATGGATCAAATTTTATATTAAAATCTTTAAAATACATTTCCTGCATTTGCTTCGCTACAGAATTCCACATGACTTTTATAACTCCTTCTTTATAATTGCCCCCACTTTTCTTCTTCATGTTGAAGGCCCAGTCTTTCAGAATTAACGACAGTTGTTCAACTGAAGTTGATTTCTCCAGCTTGTAACATTTTTCCTTACAAAAAGATAGAAACTGTGACCAAACAGAAGTCTTGGAGCGCTTGGTGTTTACAAGCATTGAATTTTGTACAGCTGCATCGATATTTTGCAGAGATTCTTGACCAAATCGAGCCATATTTTGTCTTTTGATGCTTTGAAATTACACAGATTACACAAATTCTGTTTGTTTGTAAAAGAAATTCTGGTTGCTATGAACACAACGATCATACCACTATTTGGGGACAGATATGGGGTTGATATTTTGGGACACTGATTTTAGAAATAAAAACCAATTAATCATAATGCATTTTTTTCTGTGCGTCGTGCGATTCTCTTACCGAATATAGCCTCGTGCATTTATTCTGTCTGGAAATTTTGATTTCGTGCATTTCTGCAACGTAATTGCACTCCACTCCGTGTCGTGCAATTAAGACGTTGCAGGAATGTCACTCAAAAAATTTCCGGCAATAATCAATGCACTTGGTATATTATAAGTGAGAATTAACTGATGAAAACGAGGAAGAGGACGCAATAGAAATGTCGGAGATAACTAGGGAAGAACTACAGGAAGCGATTAAACAGATCAAAATAGGAAAAGCGAATGGAGAGGACGAAATAGCACCAGAAATGCTTAAATACTTAGGGGAAGACGGGATAAAATGGATACACGAAATGTTAAAAGAAGCATGGAAATCGAAGCAAATCCCCCGAGGCTGGGAAACAAATTTAATAATACCTATACATAAAAAGGAAGAGACAACAAACTGCGAGAACTACAGAGCGATATGTTTAGCACAAACCACACTAAAACTATACACAAGAATACTGGAAAAAAGGCTGAGAATATATGTAGAACACAAAATAGAAGAAGAACAAATTTAGAACAGGAAGACAGACAAGCGATAACATTTATATACTAAAAACGCTAATAGAAAAAGCAATAGAAGAAGATAAAGAGCTGTACCTCATTTTCATCGATTTACAGACAGACAATATGGAAAAATTAGAAGTGCCGAAACAATTGATCCAAATAGTAAAAAGCACATTCAAAACAGTAAGAGGGAAAGTACAAATTGCAGGACAACGCTCAGAAGAATTCGAAATGAGGAAAGGAATAAAACAAGGGGACAGCCTAAGCCCACTCCTATTCTTGATAATAATGGACAGAATAGTAAAACAAACTAAGAAAAAAGAAGACCTGAAAACAACAGTAGGATACAATAAACTAGAACCCATACAAATAAGCAGCTTATTATACGCAGACGATGTAGTACTAATAGCGGAATCACGAAAGAAAATACAGGATTTATTAAATATCTGGGTAAAAGAAATAGAAGAAATGAAAATGGAAGTAAACAACAATAAAACAAAACTGATGTTAATAAATGAAAAACAGGTAGAGAGTAAAAACAAAGAAATAAAAAGCAAAAACATAATTCTAGAAAAAGTAACAACATTCAATTATCTAGGTACAATACTGACAAACGACAGGAAAATAGATTCAGAAATAACAAATCGGTCAAATAAATCAACAAAGCTATATTACGCACTTAACCATATACTAGGACACAAAGAAATAGACACAGAAACGAAAAAGAAAGTATATAACACAATAACACTTCCAACAATTACATATGCAGCAGAGAATTGGACATTGACGAAAAAACATGAAGGGAAGATAAACACGATGGAAATGAAGCACATAAGAAAAATAACAGGGAAAACAAAATGGGATCAAGTCAGAAACGAAATATTAAGAAAAGAAATAGAACAAACACTAATACTAGAAAAAATTAAAGAGAAACAGCTGTTATGGTATGGGCATGTCACAAGAATGAATAATAACCAACTGACGAAAAGAATAATGGAAGGAGGGAAACCAAGAAATAAGAAGAGAGGAAGGCCAAGAAGAAAATGGATAGACCAGATAATAGAATATGGAAAAAATAAAGGGAAGACAAGGGAGGAGATGAACATACTGGCAAGGGAAAGGAGAGCATGCAAGAAATGGATTAAGGAGGACCGGGACTCGCAATCCGACGCCTGAGAGGGCATGAAGGAAACAAGAAAGAAGAAGTGTTAAATAAATAAATTTATGTCCAATTGCATGATAAAGTACTGTTTATTGTATTGTTTTGCAGCAGTAAACTGGCTTATTATTGTACTCGTAAAATAAAGTGGTGTAGTGAAATAAAGTATATAGTAGTAAAATAAAGTACGGCATGGTATATTACATGTCAAATTTTCTTCTGTCAAGAATAGATGTCAAATTTATAAACTGATTTTTTTTGATAATTAGCCAATTTTAGGAATCAAACATAAAGCTTTGTATGCAACTCTTACATAATCGGACCTTATAGACTCGCCCTTTTTATAGGCCTTGCTCGCTTGGCCATAAACTGGGCTTGTTGATAAAGTCCTACATTATGTACTTGTTACATAAATAGCTATTATAGAAGTAAGAGATAGCTATTCTGGAATGTGGACGCATAATCAGATGTAAGACTTCATATTACTAATGAATTCCAACTTGTACCTATGTACCAGGGTCCTATCGAGATCAATCATGCATCAAAAGATCTTCAAGCCCTTTGTGAAGTATTATCCAATCGAGAACACTGTGGTTTTTATAATATTCTGGAGACTAATGCAGACCTAAGTGACATTGTCGAGGATGATAACAGAATGCTTACAAAGATTTTTTTTTATGCTAGCGATATGAATCTTTTGTTTAAAAAGTATATATTTAAAATTTTTTTAAATCTGCCAGACCAGTATATTCTAATTAAAATTTATCTTGTTTAACAAAACAAATTACAAATTTTCGTCAAAAACCACAGATTTTTGGATTGTGTAAGAATGTTACAAACAATAAGAATTCTGGCGTTGCAGTTAGTTTTTGGTTCTCCTAAAGGTTGTAGTTTTTTTAACAAATGCTGTTTTTGACATCGACCCTTCAATTGCAATTTAGATTTATTAAAAACTTGAAGAGAAATACATAAAGATTCTTCAATTTATTAAACATCAGTTTATTTATCAAATTATTTGGCAGTTAATTGTTATGGACACAATTGTAGGAACGGTTGTAACCATAGCAGTTAGCTTCCACATAAATTTATGAGGAAGTGAAAAGATTTGCCCTAAATTACATAATTTTGTCAAACTTCGTGTTTTTAAATTGGCATTAGTGCAAATGGATCCAACCAATCAGCATCAATAGCCGTGTGCACTCTCTGCAAGATATAAATTGAAAAAGAGATTGTTACAAAAATGGCCATCCTTTTGTATCTTTTTGTCGAAACAATTGAATGTGATGCGATTCTTGCATAGAACAAATGCCTGATAACATTTCTAAATAGTATTAACCCTATTTTTATTTATAAATCTTAATTGACACTTAAACTAATTAGATAAACTTATAGGAAATTAAATTCCGAATCCATTGGTATACTACACTTACATTACAAAATAAGCCCGCTTTTGAATGTCGATGGAACTTGGAAATCTCCATTGTGATACACTGTTGCAATCAAGTAATCATTGTCTATCTAAAACAAATATAAAATACTCACCTAATTAGCTACTTATATTACAGAAAACGTAATTTAAAAGATTTCCTAGGAAGAAGGCAAAATCAATGAAAAAGAAAACACAATTATGACTAATGTTTCTAAATTATAGAAACAATATTTATTATTATATATTACATCACTTGATTCTTTTAGAATCATACACATAAAAAATTGTTTCCTAACAAACATTAAATAGAGCACGATGATTATCTACAGATATCGAGATGTTTTCTTCACGAAGGCGTCATATATCTACATGCGAGTATGGTTGAGCTTATCTAGAGTAACGTTAAACGCTACAAGTCACCGCCTCGGGGCTGTTACGTGACTCGTTCAAAAGTACCCACCACTGTGCATTTCTTTATATTATATTCATATACATATCATATTTATATAATATTAACTACTTTACAAATGAACACATTGCTCACACAAAAACATGATACAGCATTCTATAAGATAGATCATAATCAGTATTTGTTAATAAATTATTGGTCCTCTCATTGCTTTTGTGTAATTTCTTAGTCTTCTAGCCCTTTTTGAATATTTTGTTTAGTAATAGTAAATGCAAAAAGAAATGATTAGATTATAAATGTTGAGAGAATTGATAATAATAAATAATGTTTATTTTCAAGTAGTATTGTACAGTGTGACCTACATGACATTATCTTAAAATGATTATTCTCTCAAAAATTAAAAAATGAAAGTAATAAGTTTTAATTCACTATTGTTTATATGCCTTATTTAACTTTCAATTGTTTTCCTTATCATATTCTGAATAATATAAAAAAAAAAGCTAAACAAGTTCTATACCTCCTCCTTCTTAATTGTTTGCTAAAGTAATCAGGTCAAGGTAGGTGCGGAAGTTATGAAGATCACTCCCTACAAACTCCTACTCTATGGAGATTACAATACCACATGGGTGTCTTTTCCATTAGTAATGTTACATAAACATACTGCATTTAAAATATAAATCTTAACTTTCTTATTTTTATGTATTTTTCTCTACTGAGTTTTTGTTAGATTTCTATCGTCAATCCTCAAATGTAAATCTCAAAAATTGACACTTTTATGCAAAATAGTGGAATTATGTTGACTAATCTAAGACTAATTTTGTTTTTCATAGCAAGAGTTGATAAGAAATTTCAAAAGTAGTAATTAATATTTCTAGTTATTGCGTAGTTATGATTTATAATAAAGTCTTTTAAAACAGCACAATTTCATATCTTCACATTAACAATTAATACTTTTATATCTCATAATTTAAAATCTTCTCAAATAAAAGTTTAAATGGTAAGGCGTGTACATATAAGTAATAAGCAATAGTGGTACACTGCACAACTACTATAATCGCCTCAAATAACTTGATGGAAGTAATGCAAAGAATTAGTAATACTTAATTTACATTATAATTATTCTATTTTACATAGATTTACCCTAATTTCCAACTTTCATTGATATTTATTTACTTTTAAGATTTTTGTACTGCAACTTATCGAAAAATATATATATTCAATAATTAAGTTTCAGATGATTTTATTATTTTATTTTGGTTTAATGTATAAAAAAAACTTCAGAAATAATAATTACGATTTTCTTTTAACAACAAAGAAGGTTTGCTGTATTCATTAAAAGAAAACTCACACTATAACTAACTTTATTTAATTTACACAGTGGCGAGTAACTTATGTAAAATTAAAAATCAATAAATAAATATATCTCTTAATAGTACATAAAATAGACATATAAATAATAAAACGGTAGGGTAAGTAAGGTATTATAAGCAGACCAGAGACACAAGTGTCAGTCTTAAGTAATAAATAATAATAATTAATATAAAAGTGGTTAACTTTTAAAATAATAAATATTATTATTACAGTTCATTTTTTTAATTATTTAGTTAATTAAAAGTTGTGTCTAGATAGCACAGACTCAGCACTTGATCGAATCACATAACGTTGCACAGCACTCACTGGAGCTGGGCTGAATATAATATTACAGAAGCAATTACATTATGTACACTCGAGAGGCAGATGATACACTGCAGTAGTGTAAGCCCCCAAACATTTCACTTTTTTAATTAAAATATTTTTTAACTATAATATATACATAGTACATTTCATGAAAATCTAAATTTTGATTTCTTATCTTAAAATATGTTTTCACTTTGTAAATTTTTGAGATTAAAAGAAGGATTTATGAATCGATTTTAACAGAATTAAAAAAATTCAATTAAAACATACACTATACTCAAGTTACATTCAAGTTGATTCACATTTTTGTAAGCACTATTATAATACATAGAAAGAGAAACCTATTTTATCTGAAATGTCTTATTTTGTATCAGAATACATAATACAGTAATGATAATACATGAAACAATGTAAATCAACCTTTAAAATTATAGTAAATCACAATATTCAAATATTACATAAATGCAAATCAAGGATAATTTTTTTTAAATGTATTTAAATAAACACCCTGTATTTTTACAACTTTTTTGTTTACCTTGATAATATCTCATAGATCAGTCTCACTTCAGAGAAATTTTAAGGAATAACTTTACTTTAGTGGGATGTCAATGTGTACATATTCGGAAAGTACTCGACAATAGGAGTCTATTGATACTGCTTTAGTCGCTTGGATTGTTCCATTAAGAAGCTATAAGCTTTAAAAACATTGTGCAAATATCTTAATAGGTACTAGATATGCCAGTTATCCAACAACTTGAGGACATAAGTTGCTAAGTGACAACATAAGAAAATGTACTGAAGTTTATCATCACTCGCGCATTAGTTTTCATCATTTTGCAGCATTTTGGTTTTTTAGTTCCATTTTATTTGTCTTTGTGTTTACGATATGGCAGACAATATCATTTAGTGGTAGAATGTGATACTTACCCACAGCCTTTAATGGTCTATCTTGGGTTAAGGAGGGTGACCTGGCGCCATCGAGGATATCAACACCGCAGTATAATCATGAACTTGTTTCTCGATGGTCAATCAGGTCTTGGCACTTTCAATGTATATCTTAATCCACAGCAAGTGGTTTGGGGTATGTACGATTTTTGTTAGAACTCGCCATGCAAATTTACTTTACACGAATTCATGAAATTAATTTTTTTATGTCAGATGAGCATCAGTCTTTAAGCTTGAAAACCACTTGCAATTGGCAAGTATAATGATGTTATTGTACTGCTTTAAGAGTTTGAATTTGCAGGACTAACTTTTGTTGTGAAGTTGTAAATGAAGGTTTTAGCAAGCAAATGGCAGGTCAAGAGTCAATTGGTTGTTCAAATCGCCAAATGTATGTTTGGGCACCACAAATACTGTGGCCCATGCTGTCTGCACAGCTTTATACGCAAGATTGTGAATCAGTCAAAACTTTGTGAGTAAGTAAATATGTGACTATTTTCTTTTATTGTACTCACTAATATTTCTTTTTTACAGATAGTCAATTCTTAACTCTTTACAATTAAGAACATATACACAAAAATCTGAAAGTTCTATTTAATTTTCATAGATGAACTCCAAGTTATACACACATTTTTAATTGTAAAGGGTTAAATACTACTGATACTCACACGCAGCACATTGGGCCAGACACTGGTTTATTAGTCGGTATAGGCCTACATCAGATACAAGTACAACCACCACGCAGACCCATTGGAGTCCCTGCTTGAAACAATAATTTGTCTTGAGTACAGCAACAAACGTCATAATGCTTAAATCACAGTGTGTTGCACAAATTGCCTTTTTAAAGGTAAAAAGCAAAGCAAAAGAGAAGAGCAAAGACAACCACCTCTGTGTGGTGGTTCTCAGAGAACACCTTACATGGCTAAACGGTTGACTAGTTTAGGTTATTTTAATTTTTTCATAGGGCAATCCAAAACGGGTTAGTTTAAAAGGAAGCTTGACGACAAACAAATAGTTTGAAGCACTGGTTCTCAGATAACACCTTACATGGCTAAACGGTTGACTAGTTTAGGTTATTTTACTTTTTTCATAGGGCAATTCAAAACGGGTTAGTTTAAAGGGAAGCTCGACGACAAACAAACAGTTTGAAGCACTGTTGTCTTAAAAATATTAAATGTTTGATATATCTGTTTCGTGTATTAATAATTTAAATATCCAATTTTCGTTTTAGCGTATATTTTATGTAACATAGAAAGCAATTTATTTACAATACCATTTGAAGTTATTTGTCAAGGTACTTGATATTTTGACAGCAATCTGGATTGCCCTATTTAAATTTAACTTTATGTTAGGTTAGAGGTTAGATTGAAGTTTAGGTTAGACATTAGATACGATCATAAGGTTAGGTCATGTTCTGGTAGTATAAGAATATTTTCATTATGTACTTTCATAAATGAATGCAGGATGCCATTCACTAAAGAGAACTTTTTTCACATGCATTTTCAGTAGCTTTGCAACGTATTTTCAAAAACTTGTAGTTTCTTAACGAATCATTTTCAGTGACTAAAAGTGATATCATTAGACTCATCGTGTTGAATAGTTTTTGAATATATATTGAATATACTGGTGTCCTCTCTAAAGTAAACTTATACTAATTTTAATTTTAAGAATTAACTTTAAAGCTTACAATGTGAAAAAGAAATTGTCGTCATAGGTTAATTATATATCACATAAATGATTAATTTCGATATTTTCTTTAATCATGTGTATATAAAACATTTGATTAAATTTTTAAAAGTAAATTTTAAAAGTTTAACTACAATTTATCTATGAACAAAAGTTCATTTAAATTGAATTAGTTTCTATTCAAAAATCTTCACCAACTTTTTTACAGGTTGCGACATTGGAACCCTCGAGTACCAAGTGACAATTTTAGAATTTTACAGAAGATAAATAGAAAAACCTAAAATCAAAAAATTCCACTCGTTACGTTATGGTTCTCTTCTAAAATATATTAATTATATCCTTTCAAAAGGATTTGTAAAACAAATATGATGTATGTATGTAGGTGGGAAAATATACATAACCTAACATAAAAACAGAATTTAGTATCTTTGATGCCATAATAAAAACAAGTACAATAGAAACTATTTAAGGTGTTCAAATTAAGCAGCAAAATAATTATTGTACATTCATAATTTTTTACTAGTAAGATAGGTATGCATTAATATAATGTTTCATGTATCTACAGGACTTTCTAAATCAGAGTGGGCCAAGCTCAAGCCCACGAGCTCGAGACATTCCCCTACTCTGCTAATACTGCGACGATCACGCCCGTGCCCGTGCAATGTTCCACTCGTACCCCTACTCAGAGCAATCACAGCCGGTCTAAATTAGTCTAATCTTAAAAGAATGATGAATTTATAATCTTATTTTATATCTTGCAATTTTTATAAATTACTTTTTTATCTGCTTATATTAAATGTAGGATTTATTAGTTACTCCTTCAGTTATATTGTTATAATTTTTTAAAATATGTATTTTCATAATCCCAAACCAAACAGTAATTTTCAATTTATATTTATCATTTATCTAAATATTTATTTAAACGTGCTACTACAAGGAATTTAACTAGAGGTGGGAGCTGCGTAGGGGAATAGTGAGGGTTAAGGACAAACCAAATGACTCAATATGATGCAGTAGTGGAAGTTCAACACGCGTAAAGGGCCCCTCCGGTGGCCCAGCCTGTTCTAAATGTATAACCTTAAAACAGTATTATTAGTCAGGACACGGATGTTAATTTACTTATTGACATTATCATCACTTTGTATATAATATTTAGCCATTATTAGACATGTATCAGTGATATGTCACTGACTGCCTATTTATACAATACTATTCTTTTTGTCAAGTCATTTAAATTTTATGTAAATACCAGTATAAAAGCAGGTTAGTTTAGAGACTAGTAATTCCCCAACCCAATGCGTAATATATATCTGTACTAACCTTAGAATATAAAACTGTAGGAAGGAGCGTAACTACCCGGCACCATGAGCTTTAAAAGCGATGGATATGATGTCACACTGTCCGCCATTAGACACCACCTAAATCTGCTTTTCTCTCAAATTCCGACAAATACGAAGCAGGGAATTACATTTCGTGAGTATTCGTTTGTTTAAAATATTAAATATAAAATTTATATTCTAAGATTAACTTCAAACTACTATGTTTTAAAATTGAGGTTGTGTAGTTTATGTGCGCATTTCGAGACAGTGAGAACCGCCAATGGAAATATCTCATTACAAAACCGGAAACACCTTCTCCACCATATTGAGATCCCATCCTGGTTGTGTGTGGTAGATGATTATGTTCCTTCCTACAGTTTTATATTCTAAGGTACTAACAATGCATTAGTCCCTCATCATATGTATACATACGTTTGATTGGTGCAGTGGGTTTCTGTTTACACCAATCCATACTCTACCAAATACTTAACAAAGTTAATGTTGTAAGTACTTTTTGAACATCATTTGAGCATATGTACAAATGTGTAGTACTACTTGAAGTTGTGCAACCGATATTTGATGTACAGATATTGGCAACCAACTAAAAGTGAACGGAGCCTAACTTTTAGTATTTCAGTTTTGAAGTTATGTCTGCAAATTGGAACTGTTGCGTTATAGCAGACTGAGGTTTTTTTATTCAATTAAACAAATGGTTACTGTGACGGTAACTGAATTCTTGTAATACAGTATGTAATTCAAAAAACCTGAATTATTTATCTTCAATTGTTCCAATTCAACGGAGCTTGGTATGTATTAAAAAAAATGTATACACTAAATCTGATTAGATTAAGTAGAATTAAACTTTCCCATTTGTGCATTTAAAAAGAAATTCAAAGAATTTTTATGCTTTGGCAGTTACTCATTTTTTCAACTTTTCATTGGTCTTACTTTCTTTAGATAGTTAAAGATAGGAGTGTTTCCTTTTAAGTTGCGAAAACCAAACAAAGATACATCAAGTATCTGCGACATTACATTTGAAAATAGTAAAACATAGAGCAGGATCATTCCCTTCAAAATTTAACAGAAAAACATTTGGGCTTATCATTGTTGGTTCTTCTTTAACTAATCTAAATCAATAACCTGTATTTAGTGAAACTAAAATAGATTATGTATTATAAATCTACACAAAACACATAAATCTTCCAATAGAGAATCAATATATCATATAATGCATCTGATTTCAATAAAAATTTAAAATTAGTTTGTACCAGTATTATGTCTGCTACACAATTTAGAACACCTTAAAGTTAAAAACAATAAAATTATAATCAAGCTTCCTACCTTATTAAATATTTCTTTTAGGAATTCAATTATTATTTAATTAAGCTATTTCAAATTAATAAATAAGAATATTTAGTCCTTATTATCACAGTAATTTCTCTTTTTTTGTTTATTGAACTTTAAAATACTAAATCGTACTTAGTGTTTGTTTGGGGGTCTCACCACTTTTGACAGCTGGTCCTGGGTAAGACTGAAAGGCTTGCAACACACAATGCATTATAATACTAATAAAAACATTCAGACGGTCCAATACAAAATCACTGTAAAAATATTTTATGCGGGGGGCACCCCTGTTTTGATTACGCTTATACGAATGAGATCAAAACGTGTGCCAATATTATTTCTGGTCAAAAGTGAAGAATAAACGAAGAGTTTAAAGCTTCGCATCATCGACGATGAGTATTTAAATGTCCTAGTAAAACCAAAAATATACAGACACACACACGCACACTCAGCAAACCTCTGTACTTAAACAGTCTCATCACAGCGGTTGCTATCGGGGCTCCTCTTTCTTATGTAAGTCCGTGGGAGGTGTGGGGCACAATTTGTGTGTGGGTGGTGGAGGTCCAGGGCCAGAACCTGCTCTTAAATGTAAAAGTCCTGGGTCTTTGGAACGAAATTGTGCATGGTGTGAGTATGCACCGAATAACTTAACACGTTCCTCTTCAGCCCTCATGGCAGCATCCACTAATGGATTATAACGTAATGGTTCATAAGTTCGATAGTATGGGTCTGTAGGCGGCGGTGGCCAATGTGTTGTCGGTGGTGGAGGATATGGTGGAGGTAAAACACGAGATCTGTCCATCATAGGAGGAAGTGCATGTTGCAAACCAGGGTGTTGTCGTACATAAGGATTGTAACGATCTTCTTCTTTAATACGAGGTTCTTCTTTTACACGAATTTCACTATGATCCACTGTTCCATTTCTTAAAGGTGACCGGTCTCTCATAATAGGAGGTGCTAGTTGTTTACTACTTTCCGCTAGCCTCTGCTGGTGTAAAAGACGCTCTCTTTCCTGTTGCCTTTCTAGTTCTCTCCTCTCGAGTTCCCTTCTTTCTTTTTCTCTTCGTTCTCTTTCTCTTTGCTCTTGTTGCTATAAGAATTAGAACAGTTAAGCTTATGTCAACAAATCATTTAAATATTTTAAATACCTGTTGTTCCAGTTTCCTTTGCTTTTCCTCCCGCTCCCTCCTTTCCCTCTCTTCTCTTTCTCGTCTAAGTCTCTCTCTTTCTCGTTCAGCTCTTTCTCTTTCTTCACGTTCCCGTTGTTCTAAAACTGGATCTGGTTTTAGTGACCAAGGTGCTGGGGGTGGTAATCCACCAACAGTAGGTGGTAGGGGATTTACACTAGGAGGAAAAACAGGTACAGTGCGTTGAAGTCCTCTCCAAGGATCATGTAAAGGTCCTAAAGGTAAATCTCTAGACACTAAAGGAGATACACCAAATGGAGAACCGCCTGTTGAGTAGCCTGCACCATATCTTGCAAATGGTGATAAGGTACTACCTGCAACATAAAATTATAAATTATAATGTATATTATGTATAGTGAGGCTGTTATCTGCACCTTTGATTATTGATAAGTTCTACGAATCTGTATGTACTAACTTGTATGAGTAAAAAAGTAAATATATTATGAGCAAAAAATTAATTCAAAAAGATCAGTGATTACACAGAACTCTTGCTTTTGACTTCTGGCAACCAAACTAACCAAATAAAATTAACGCTTAGTTCTGCTACCAGTAATAAGTCACAGTGGCGTAACAACGTAAGATTGCGCACCCCTACGAAACTTACATTGGCGCCCCTCATATACAGGATGGTTAATTTTTAATTGTCCAGGTTATATCTACTGAAAGAGTAAAGGTAGAGAAAAAAAGTAAATAAGGGACCTGTTGAGCTTTTTAATTACCTAATCTATAAAGGAAGAAACTTTCTTCATGGCCAACTTATTTTCTAGAAAAATATCAAACTTTAATTTTTTAAATGGAATGTCTTGTATATTTATACAGAATAAATTTCTTTTACAATGATAAACTACAATTTCTTTATTTACTCTTTCAATACAAAATTATAGCAGCTTATATTGATTGTAGAATACGCAATTAATTTTCTTATAAAGATTGCACAAATTGTCCACCATGAAATTCTAAACTTTTTTGGACCCGTTTGATTAGGTTTCCTCCGGCTTTTTGCAGCATTGTAAGTGTAATTAACAAGCTAACTGCAGTGATTTTATTTTAAAGTTCTTTTTTAGAAAACCCCAATGCAAAGAAATCAAGAATAAACAAGTCAAGTGACTTAGGTCACAAAACGGGTCTTCTGTTATCCATTTTTGACCAAATGCATTATTTAAACCTTTAAACAATTTGTTAATGCAGCTCCATTATGAGGTGGGCTTCCATCGTGTTGAAACCACAAGTTACGTCTTGAAAGATTGATGTTTTGCAAAAATAATAAACACTGTCCTAGATCATAATTCCATCGTGAAAATGAGGTCCTAAGATTTTGTTGCCAAGTATCCCTATCCATACATTAATTGAAAAACGTATTTGCGCACAAGTTTCTACAATTTTGCAACGGTTCTCATAATCCCAATAATGTCAATTATGCTTGTTAAAAATTTCATTTCTGAGAAAATAAGATTCGTTGACATTTTTTATACATGTTGCACAGTATGACGCTTTGAAAATACTTCAGTGCCTGGTGTAATTTAAAAGCAAAAAGCCACTTGTGATATATCATTATAAAGAGAAATTAAAGATATTTTTCTGGAAAATAAGTTGACCACGAAAAAAAATGTTTTTGTGCTATTTTATAGATCAGGTTAAGCTAAACAAGTCTCCATGGACTTATTAAACTAACGGACAAGGAATTCCCGTGGTGCCCTAGTGGTTTGGATCGTGCCAAAACTGTCATTTTGTTTGTGTCCGTGTGACGCGGTCGTGTTAATTCAGCAGTTGATATTATTAATAGGAATGGTTATTTGTGTTGAAAGGTCATGTAAGAACAAAAGTGCCGTGGTAAATTAAGTGAAAAATAATGTTACGTTTCACTAGTAAGTGTAAAATATGCTTTTTTATGTATTCTATTTAGGCAAGTGCAGAACATCTGACAAGCAATCATCTGATCATTTTTACATGACGTCGCTAGTTTGGTTACGTTCAATGCTTCCCCCTGCTCGCCCCGAAAGCCACTCTTCTGTTGCCTCCAAGGTTTGATATAGCTTGTCCGTTAGTTTAATAAGTCCATGCAAGACTCTCATTTAATTTTTTCCTCTACCTTTAATATTTCAGCAGATATAAATTGGACAATGAGAAATTAGCCACCCTGTATACAATTATACGTAGGTGACTTTTATATCACCTTTTGTTAAACTTAAATATTCAATAATTAATTTAAAATTTTTACGAAAGCAGCGAAGCAGCGCCCTTGGGAGGATCGCGCGCCCCCTCGTCACAGGGTCTGCGGGGGTGGTAGTTACGCCACTGATAAGTCAGTGATTGCCTGATAATATTGCACCAATGAAGTCAGAAATCTACAAAACATTTGTCAGTTCTCAAAAATAATAGAATTCATTATAACTGTATGAAATAATCAGCTTTTGTTTTTCAAAATTCCATAGGCATCTTTGATATATATTTATTCTTTGTTCATACTATAATAAACAAACAAACCTAAGTGTGGTCCAGCAGAAGCAAATAAACTGGGATGTGGTTGATCAAAAGTAGGCGGTCGATGACTACTCAAACTTGGTGGGTATGGTAAATCATGAGGCCGTGAGAAGGGCACACTTGGTGGAAAGAGATGTGAAGGTGTCCGAAGAAGATCTGGTTTTACTGTGGCTCCTTTGGTTTCTTTCTGTTGGTGATGATACACCTCCCATGCTATTCGAACGTGCATTGCATTCCACTTACCCGTTTTCTATTAAATTGAATAATCGAATAAGCAAAGGTGATCAAAGTAATTCTTTAAGTTAGTTGATGTCAAAAAAAATGATTCATACTTACAATACTGTTATTCTATAGATCAAATGTTAATATTAACTATTCATAAATATTACAAAGTATCAAAACAAATGAAATATGATTCATGTACTCTCTAATAATGAAATTAATTAAGCTGCAAGCTTAAAGCAAGGAGTTTAGCTATGATACCTACCACAATCTTGGGCTTTGTAGGATCAGGTTGCGGTGCAGCAGGCTGTGGACAGAGAGAGACAAGAGTTAGGGAATTAGGTTTGGCGCATGCTGTGAATTAGCAGCAGTGATTTGGACATGAATTGCATGCCTCAAACACAGCAACTAACAGTATTTATTAAAACATGTAAGCTTGATACTGTTTTCTGAAATAAATTTATAAAATGAGACATGTTTTAGAAATTGCTTTAAGACTTGAGAATTCCAGAAAGATGAAAGGCAAACATATTTTAATTTGACTTTATCATATAATCAAATATAGACAAATACCTTCGGTTGAAATGATGGCAGATGATTTGGTGGTACAAAAGGGGTGGGCCCCGTTAGTCCTGGATGTAATAAACTTGGCGAATAACTTGGATATCCAGGGAGACCAATGTTTTGTCGATAAAAAGGTGAATCCATACTACCTAATTTAGGTATGTCCTTAAACTGAAAAAGGGAAAGTTTCAGAAAACTGAATTCTACATCTTCTCTAATGGCACTTCTATTACATGGGCAATTCTAAATGTTTTTGAGAATAATTTTGAAGTTTGAACAATGATCATTTGCCATATAAATAACAGCCTTTATGCACTGGAAACTGGAAGATTCAAAGTTATATATTATGCAAATCTCTCACCGTGTGGAACGTATACATCGCTGCTTCTTTGGGAGCAGGTTTATTAAAGGTTTTTTTCTCACTGGGCGAAAGTTCATATCTCCATCTCTAATACAATGGAAAAAAGAAAATTTTAGTTAACACAAATACAACAATATACACACTTGGTTATAAATAAATCAAAACATTTTTTGCTAAATTATACATATGGCTGACATTGGTTACATAAACAACATAACACTGAAAATGAGTATACTATTAAATATTCTCGCTTATCGCTATTGCATACATTTCAAAACCTGTAAAAAGGCTTAATAATGTGTGAAAATTGTATACAGTCAAAGGTATAAAATTTACTACAAAAAATAGCAGTGGCAAGCCTTTATCTTTAATGTTTCCATACTAACAATTGTCCTGTTATGATATCCACTGTTCAGGGATGCAGCCACGGTGGTCGACAGGGATTGGTCTTGAATCACCACTTACAAGAAGCCAAGTTGCCAAGAAGTCTGGCAATTTTTTAGGAGAGTATTAGTTTCCCTTTCCTGTGATAGATAGTTCTATACTATTATGGTGCTATTATTATGGTCATCAGAAACTTGAATTTGACAGAACAAACAAAATTTGTTAATGTTATATTAGTGCAAAGGCTTTGTAGGTGCCACTATCATTTGTCCATCCCAGACTTACTTTTTGGAGCCCTTTTTGAAATTGGAGACAACCATAATAATCCAGTGTGAGCTATTTAATCTAAAAGGCTGTGATTTTATCAGCAGCTATCGTTAGCTGCCTACCGTTAAGCTAAATTAAATACACGGAATTATTCGCGATCAATAACTAAATCAAAAATATGACACTTTTCCAAATTAGATATTTTAATATTTTAGTGGGTATCCTTTCGATTTTATTACTACAGCAATTCTCCGCAGATTTAAGTCTACCAAAAGTTTGAGATTTTTACAACTTTACCCGTGAAGAGCAATTGCTCAAAAATTGATGGAATAACAGAATATCATAAAATAATGTTTTTCAGATATTCTGAAAACTAAAAATTCGATTTTCTCCCGCAATAATTTTATTTTTATATAACACTCAGTCATGAAGCAAGTGAAACACCGAAATTTTTAAAGGCGATATTTCACTTTAATTCATTCTTAAGAAGTCAAAGAGGTAAAGTGACAATTAAGAACAAGGTAAAATGATAAAATCTTTTATCGAAAATTTTTGGAGTGATCACAGGGGTTTAGAAATATATCTAGATTTTACATATAAAATTCATATGCATATTTTCACTATTTTCCTTCAGTCTACCTATAACACTGTCACCGGATAGAGGCTCATAATAAACACAGACAAAACTGATAGAAAAAATACAACTTTCTGCACTCATCCTTGACGTTTTTTGTATTAAGTTTCACACTGTACTTTTTTTTATACTACCTTTTATAAGAGTAATATTCATCAAATACTATGTGCTTCTCTAACTGTGTAATCATTCTTGTTTTTCAAAATTTAAAACTAGGGATGCAACGTTTAAACGTGTAAACGTTTAGTAGTAAATAAACGTTTAATATAAAAATACATGTTTAAACGCGTACGTGCATGTGAAAGAATTATCAATGAAACATCAATATTACACGGCAAACAATAATCTAATCTAAACGGCAACAATGTACTTTCTCCGCGGCTATTTGCCGTTCGACGTTCAACCCAATACGGTATTTGATTAAGGTAATAATTCAAGCAAAACACGCATCATCGTAGAAGATGAAAAGTAGCGACTTTAGTGTACGCAAAAATACTTCACATAAAACACAGTTTATTATATTTATTTTTGTATTTTGTTGAATTTGCTAAAGTGTGTCTGAAATAAGCTGTGGCAAGGACGTAAACAACCATAAGCAATGATATTGATCGGCGCGCACGTGTTTTCTTTAACGCTTAAGCTACTTTACCTACATGCGAAAAACGTATATGTAGTCAATTCTCGTTAACGTTTATTTGTTTTGTTAAATTTATTTTGTAATTGCCCTTTTTAGGACAAAAACCTCTTTTAAACTAGGCTTTGTTATGTTTAAATAGCGAATGACGAGTCTGATTTAATTGCGGTGTTTTTAATTTTCATCAGTATTATTTTCCATTTCATATTTCGCTGAAACCGTAAGAGCGAGTTAAGCGCACACGTTACGCAAACGCGCATCATCGTAAATTAAGCTTCAAGGGTCAGCTAACAAGTTTATTTACGTCTTGCGACAGCATATTTCAGATGCACTTGAGCGCACTTCGCGATTTATCCCGCCGGAGTCTTTCCGTATACTCTCTTAACAGTTTTTATTAGTGGTGGTAGACGTAAACTAACGTGAGTCGTCCGCTCATGGCTTTATAGCTCGTATAAATTAAAAATCAAAACAACATAGGATTAGAGAGAAATGGTTTCATAAATCTTTCCGGGTAAGCGTTTAAACGTGTAAATGTTTAATTTTTGATGGTTTAAACGTTTATTTAATTAAACTTTGTTTCATCCCTATAAAACTGATCGAAACATCAAAAGCGATGGATCTAAAGCATCTACACAAAAGTGGTGCAAGTTCAAAAATCTATCAATGCATCTCCAATATTTTATTTTGGCTTTTTTTTTGAAATTTATCAGACCACTGCAAAATTGTTGCTGATGCCAATAGTGAATTCTTATAAAGTTTTAAATATAAAAGTGGTATTTCTCTTATTTTTTTAAGCACCCACCAAAATCAAACATTTTAGAATTACCCATACAAACATACAATTTTTGACCATCACAAGAATTATTAATGTTTCTATGATGTGTGTACTTACCAATGGGGAAGGAAAAAGTGTAGAAGCCGAAGGAGGTGGCGGTAAAATAGAAGTGGTATGCTGATGAACGTGTGTGTGGTGGTGTTGGTGTTGGTGCATTTCGGCACGAAGGTAAGGCGGTGGACCAATATTTAAAGTCCGATCTTGTGATGCTAAAAATCTATTATCTAATTCTCGTCGTAACATATCTGCTTGATCTATAAATATAATGTGTTTACAGCAACTTCTGCCGCATAAACGAGATAAAATACTTACTTGACTGGAACAGGCTTTCTGCAGAAAATGGGTTAGGATTTGGAGCTGGTGGAGGTACAGTTGAAGTCAATGGACTTGCACTTGTTACAGGTGGTGGTAAAGGTGCTGCAAACATCGGGGATGGGAAAGAAGTATGTAGAGGTGGGGTTGGACGGGGTGGTGCAGGACTTAATTGTGTTGGAGTGGCTCCACTCCAACTTTTAGATGATAAAGCCAGACTAGAAGATACTGTGGTGGGTGGTGGACAACTTATGGGAGTCACGCTACTTCTACTTAAACTGCTGACGTTACTGCTGTAAGCAATAGAAAGGTTTTAGAAAAATAGATACTAGGCTGTACAGAATCAGACTTACCTATAGCTTTCTCTTTCTCTGGTTGGACTGTGACCTTTAGGAGATACTGCTCTATTTACAACAACATCTCTATGACTTGAAACAATAGCTGGGAGAGTTGTAGCAACTGTTGTAACTGGTTGTGGACAACTGGGAACAGTAGTTGTACTGACTGACACTGGAGGTACGGGTGACTGTGAACTGTATGTACTATGAACTGCATATGGCGCATATAGAGGTTGAAAAGTTGGATGATGGTACTGTCCACCAGCCGTGCCATTTCCACTGGGAGCCACTGCAGCATTGGCAGATGTTGCCACTGCTGGACTTTCAGTTCTTCCATGGTTGGTGGTAGAAACAAATGCAGGTGGATGATGGGCTACTGGAGCTGCTGCCGGTTGTGGCATTGTTATTGGCACAGCTGCGCTGCTTGGTATTGTAACGCCGCCACCACCACTAGGAGGAGGGACAGCACTTACAGCTGTTGCTGCTACAGGTCCCGCAGTCGTAGTTCCAGTTCTATGATTGGAGATGGGATGAGGAGGCGGTTGTTGTGCAGGTGCAGGCGAAGGAGCTGGCAGGTTTGGAGGAGTGGGTGCAGGTACTGGTGAATTACTAGTGCCATTGCTAAGGGGCAGACTAGGAGGAAGTGCACCAGGGAACTCATGTTTTCTTGAGGCTGGTGCTGAACCAAATATCACCGAGCTGGCATCGGAACCCTGTAACAAAATCAGAAACTGTAATTTTTTGTTTTCTTGTGGAAACAGCTTACATAACTCTTTGATAATGGCTTCAAAGTTTTACTCCTAAAATGGTATGCAATGTAACGCAAAAAACAAAAGTTGTGTGATTAATACTAACAATGCTCTTATAATATGAGCAGTTCATGCAAACGAAAATATTCATTATCCATTACGATCTAGCATGGTTAAAGTGAATATAACTTGTAAATGTTGATTCTCCGTAACATAGGCCGTGTTTAATTGCATTTTAATGAATCATTAAGAAGCGGATGGCGGGGTATTAATTGCACACCCGGCAGCAAACAATTTAACAAGCTCTGTAATTAGAGCCGGGGGCGGCAGAGGCGCCGAGCCGCTACCGTCAATATTAAAACTGCAAACTCGACGCTATCTTATGCCATCGCGCGTCGTTTCTGCAATACAGCATCGTTTTCATGCGTACACGCCA
This sequence comes from Agrypnus murinus, assembly GCA_929113105.1. Lineage (NCBI taxonomy): Eukaryota > Metazoa > Arthropoda > Insecta > Coleoptera > Elateridae > Agrypnus > Agrypnus murinus. The sequence continues at coordinate 25,180,451 of OV816025.1, read as the reverse complement.
CAATCAGTTATCAAACAACCAACCCTCAGCAATCTCTCGCGAATTATATTGTATTTAGTACACATAAAGTACGTCTTTGACGTAATCGTATACCAACTACAGCGAAATGAACACGATGAAAAGTTGGCAATTTCAAGGGTGAATACTTCTGTTCTTGGGTTCTTTTGATCAAATATTTTCCATCGTTAATTACATAATACGCATTTTGTGTTTGTCCCATTTCACAGTCTATTTCCTATAGGGAATTTCTTCCTTCTCTTTTTTTAATCAAGTTGGTTGGTATTGGTAGTAGCTAATACAATTGGTAAAAATAATGAAACAATGGTATTGGAATCAATCTTACTGATTTGGATAATTTCACTTATCTATATATTAGCTGATACTTAACATAAAAAGTGATGTGTGTTTAATTTGCACCTCTTTGTCGGTAAGTCTAAAGTAGGACATTCTGTAAACATTTCTAACCTAAGCTGCGACATACCAATTCCACTTGTTGGCACGGAACCTGTGTTTAAACACTTATACATAATTGTCTAGGTATGTTCACACTGACATTAAATGTTTACTCGTGCACACAATATATGTGTGTATTTACGTGTTAGCTATTGTGTTAAAATTTAGTAGAATTAAATACCGTTCATAAAGATTCAATTCAAATTGGAAATATAGAGAATATTTCAGTGGACGTTCTAAATTCTAGAAAATGTAACACTTTTCCAAACATAAATTTCTGTATTTTCAAAAAACTCCACAGTTGAATCAACATGTCACATTTCGGCTTGTTAGAATTAATCAAACTTGTTATCAAATCAATTAATTATATTAGTTTTCTGTCAATTGACGATAACTAAAACACAGTGGCGCTCAATATGAATAAAATATGTCATCATATAAGATTTGTTGCAATTTCATAAAAATCTTACTTAAATTTGACTATGAGATACTTCTTGGATAACTATGGACTAACTGTAAAGAAGATTTATTACAGAAGAGGTCAATGTATCACTTTTATTGCAATACAGGTATTTAGTAATAAATTTTATGTTTTTTTCAAAGTGGGTTAATATTAATATAGTCATGATAATAAAACACTATCCATTTCTACAGATACAAATGATAGGCAATAGTAATATTTAATAATCCCACACGCAGACATTATTTTACTGTTTTCCTTTTAGCAAAAAACATTACAACATTAGAAATCAACATTGCTTGTAAAGTAATTTTTGCAATTTATATTAAAATAGGCGATAAAAAATAAATGTCAAACATTACTTTCAATAGAGAAAAATAAATTAAATGCAGAAACAATTTAAGCACGAGTAACAATGAAAAATTAATAAATCTTGCTGTCAGATGCTATAGTATACATATGTAAATCTATTGTATGCTACTGATTTTATTATGTAAGAACTATTCTTTTTTTTAATGTTATCATTCATATGTATTTTATTATGTTTTATTTTTTGCCTCCAGGCAACATAACTAACTTTCTTTAGAAGTATTTTCCAATTAACTAGCATTATCTTTTTTGTTTCAACATGACGGTGTACCCATCCTATTAAGTTTTTTAGTAATAATGGAAAGTGACTCAATTAATTTATATCATTTTGCAATAAAGGATTCAAATTATAACAAGATTATCGCAAAATTCAAATTTAGTTTTTTCACTCCCATAAATCCTTAAAGTTCCCCAAACATAATTTAAAACTTTCTTTAATTGCCCCAGAAATCTTTAAATAACTTTAACAATTAGAATGACTTGAAACTCAATTACTTGAAAAGTTGTCAAGACTGTGAAAAACATCTTCAAAACTTTTAAAATGAAAAACATTTATTTCCAAAGCTTCTAACAAAATCCAATAAAAGTACAGCAAATGCTACACAAACAAATAAAATCTTTTAACATTTGCGTTTTCTCCTCTCTTTTCTCCTTTCAGCCATAAAATTTTTTACGTAGAATTGAAATCGAACAAATAAAAACGTAAAATAAGCAACATGTTAGTTATTTTTTTTTTCTTCTTCTGTATAGAATAAATTTTAATATTGCGTTTGTTGAAAATATGGAGAGAGAATAAATTAAATTGCTTCCGCCTTATCAAGTGAAAAACTAATAAAACTTGGAAGGGAATATTTGCGGGAAATCATATTTTGATGTCATGTATACATGTAATAACAACACATACATGATGATGTTAGTGATGGTAATAATTTAGAAATAAACTTTTTAAAATTATCTACGGATATAACATGCATATGAATGTAATTATATTTAATAGCACACGTTGAACGTGTAGCTACAACGATGATTATGCAAAAAGTACATAATTTTACATTAAATTTTCATAATTGCGTGAATAAATAATTATATTCAAATAATGGTATGAATTTTATGTTATTATTCAAGCTGTAATAATAATAATTGTCATAATTATGAGTAATAGTCTTTAGACTGTGAAATTGGTTACAATTAAAACTTAACATAAATTTAAAAAATAAATAAACTCTTGGAAATAAAAACTTTTCTATTATAAAAGATACTCCTATATCTAGCTATAATATTGATACAAGTTAATAAAATAGATTATACTTTGATTTATAATAAATTTATATTTAAAAAAATCATCTTTACTCGTGACATAAGGGTATCATTTTTAATCATATAACATTGTAGTTGTTAATATACAGAGTCTAACCAATATAAGCCTAAAGCCCTAAGAAGTGAAAATTGAGTACATAAAATAGCCAATCAAACGCCTTACATGTTTATCAAATTTTTAACAATTTTAGTTGAAATTTGAATAAAAATAAAGTACCTAAGTGATAACGAGACAAGGTCAGCTTCTGGCTGTTTACAATATTCAAACTCAATAACCCACTAGAACGCATTACAACTGCCTCTTTATAGACCGCATCTGTTTGGAAGTGCAGTTTCAGCAATTTCAAAATGCATAAATCTAATATTATTTTTTGTTGGTTTTTAGTTTCTCGTTTTTGCAATACACATTCATTTTCAAATAATAAAATAGGAGTAAAGTATAATAATTAAAAAATGTAGTACAAAAACATTATAATATTCAACATTCATATAAAAGATAGATTTCAATCATTTTTTAACGTAAATATGTACAAAAAACCGAGAACTAATATTTCAAAATAATTAGAATTAAATTAAATGTTAAATTTAAAATAATTTTATTTTTTTAAATATGTTTTAGCAAATATATTTTTATAGTTTGATTTAAGTTTCATTAACAAATAATGATGTGTATGCAAAACCAATAAAGCAATTTTATTAAAAATATATAAACCTATAATTTGATAGTAGAGTAAAATATTTTTAAACTATTTTTAATCATTACAAATTTGTACAAACAAACCGAGTAACTAACTTCCCTCGTCTAATTTGTAACGTAAAATTATAAAAATAATTTTTTTTCCAAAGTAATAATTAAAAACTAAAATTAAAGCATTTTTATTCTTTTTGATTTCTTATTTTTAGAGGGGGGCGAGGGGGAGGGGGCAATAAACACCTATGGGTAGTTTAAAAAGCTTTTAAAATTCTCCTAGTAAAATATGTACTTCGTATGAGTTCGTAAAATTGGAAACTTTTGCAAATTTGTTTAGTTAGTAGTACGTGTTTACAACTTTGTTACAGTTTGTTTTACTATCATAATTCCCGGAATATACTTTAGATATTCTAATAGATACATAAGTACGTACTTATTACCAACTATTTACATAATACTTTAGTAATGACGAAACTTAAAGGTGGCATTTCTAATTGAAAATCAATTAAACCCCAAATCCACTGTGAATCTGAATTGTAGTGCAAGTAAATTACTACAGGAACGTTCAAGTTATCAAACATTATTAGTGAGAACAACTAATAGAACAATAATAATAATTTGAAGTACCCATTTTGATAAGCGATAATCATAATAATTCAACTCTGTTTTAAGTGCCAGTATTATGAAACATAATACCGTAAAACAACTTTGCACGCAGCGGTATCTCGAAATTTAACCGGATAAATTCATTCATTAAACGAAGTTATTAAAGTAATAACTTTGCGAGTTAAGTTTCGAAACAAACTACATATGTAAATTTATTATGTATGTGTGTATAAACCATTGTAATAAATTTGTACTATAATAAGTTATAAAGGTAGGTAGCAGGTACTACTCTAGACACATAAATTACTGCAGGTAAAATTTATTAACGAAACCAGTATGTTAGTACTGGAAATGGTGTTTTTCTTCGAGTGGTAAGAGAAAAAAAGAGAGCCGTCTGTCTAATAAACGAGAAAATATAATAATAAAGCGTTTTCCGATAACACATACTGTCGTCGCGACCATTAGTAACTCAAATATAATACTAATGCGGTCTTTTATCAGCAAAGCATGTAATAGAAATAAATTTCCGTTTGTTTAACGTGATTTATAACTAGTTTGAGTGTAAAATACTTAATATACAATCCAATATGTTACGGCTTATATAATAAGTGGTTCATTTAAATAAAGACGAAAGATAAATGTAAAATGCAAAAGATATCCGGTTCGAAGGACCATGGAACGTAGAGGTTAAATGATTTTTAAAATTGATTGCGTCTTGTGAAATTAACTATTATTGATGCTATGCTATTTTCCGGCACAAAATTCTGCAAAATTGTCTGTCGAGCTGATATCTTGAGAGAGGTGCACGATAATAGAATAATGTGATTTAATCCAGGTTAAGAGGACAACCTTTTCTGATTAATTTATGTTTGCTTTAACTTTACTTAGCTTAAATTTTTACGTTATTGGCAAGCAGAGCTTAATCGAGCTCATAATAACATTTAATTTTTATTTCAATGGAGATCATCAGTGTTTGTAACATATGATCAATATAATACTTTATGACAACGTGCAGAGACTTACGACTAATCTTTCTGAAGTTGTTTTTTATCTATGATTTGTAATAAAATGGCAGCTACCACATGTGATATTATAAGAAATTATATTAATATAGCGTTGGGGCCAAAAAGACATGCGACACCAAGGGGATATTACTCGATTAACATGCCCTTATTTACAACACGGAAAACAACAGAATTTCAGGAGATGCCTGTATTTATTGGTGTTGGTTGTTTCAATTAACAGCTAATGCTCTTGTTGCGGGAATTCAATTTAAAAAGATCTCTACAATTTAAATTTAAACTGATGCCGTCAATTAGAAAAGATAAAAGGAAGATTTGCGAAACAGAAATTCTGATACTGATGTATTTAATCGAATAGGATTAAACTTATCTCGCCATTTAACGATTCTCGAGAGAACTACGAGATGATGAAGATGTTTGCCAGGTGTTAGATTTCTCTTCATCCCCATAATTTAATAATGCATAAGCTAGGGTGTATTATAAATATAGCTGGTGGTTGAAAGCACGCAGTTATAAATTACAAGGTGAAGTTATCATTAAGTAGCTTCCGTTTCACGTATGTCCGTTTCCTTTTAGTGACATGAAGGCAGTAAATTAAATTAGGAAGAGTTTGTTTCATTTTTTTCTTTTAGTATATTGACTTGAATAAAGATGAGCTTGTAAAAGTTATTGGACGGGGAATCTACCTTTTCTGAGCATGGCATCTATTTTAAACTCATCTAAACAGTTTAATTATTGCGACACACAATAAAAACCAAACTGCTTTCTCCTAATCAGTAAATACATTTCTATGAATTTATTTTCAAAAAAATGTTAATATAATTTTCTGACCTTTTAAAATTTTTTCTCCAACCGGAAAAAATTACATGAAATGTAATTCAAAAGCGCATCCTTCCGTAAACCATTTTAATTGACTCAATTGACTGTCAACCTAGGATGATTAGCAATTTGGTACAATCAATTTAAAGAGATTTTTTCTTGTTCAAATCTGATTTCAAATAAAAATTTAACCTAATTTGCTGTACTGAAAGCATCGATGATTTGCATTGATGACAAGGGGGCAAACGACGGCAGGGCAGACACAAAGCGTTTGGCGGTACGACTATGACGGTTTACTAGCGGGACAATAATTGCGTTACCCAACCCCAACAGAGAGACATTCAAACCGCTTCATTAGTTTTCATTAGTGCCGGCGCAACTCTCGTGTTTTATTAAAATCTCGGCCAGGACCGTTGGAGTGAGTGGGTAGCGGGTTACGCCGCAAAAACACCCCCACAAACGAGCGTGCAAAACATCAACACTTTGTGATTCACGTCGTAATCAGCAAGAAGCAGCGAAAACAAGCGCGAGCATTAGAAAGATTATGCAGATTATTAAGTCGTTGGGGGAGCGTTAAAGGAGTAGCGGCAAGAGTTTTGCTGGTCCTTGGGGTGAGGACTAGGGACTAGACAGGAGCAGCAGGAAATGAGTCGGCGCAATTAAAAACTGCGCCGCAATCGATAATCCGTGTGCTGCAAGGTGCACCCAGATGCTGCGTTTAACCTCTTCCACCTCTTTCGTTTTTCGCCGAAGACCTACCACACCTCGAATTCCTTTTCGCACCCCATAAATTTCCGCCGCCACAAGTCCTATCAAAATCAAATCTGCGGTAGTATTTCAACCCGCACCCTTATAAACGACCTACGCCATGCATACGTAGCCAACGACTCATAAACCCACCCTCGCACACGAGATTCTTTCTCAGATATAAAAGTCCGCAAGTAATCGATGAAATTAAGTCGAGCATGCAGCTATCGGAAGTAGAGAGCAAACATCCGGATAGATGTCGGACAAGTGCGACTCCCCTCGGGCTCACAGGATCATAAACCGCCGACACAAAGGAGCAAAGTGAGCTGTGTCAGACTTAGGACGGGGGACGGGGTGAAATCAATACGGAACGAGCACCGCGTTCTGTACCGAGACGCATTCTTTCAGCCGCTTTTCTTATATCCTTCTCGGGAGCATCCAGTATTCCGCGATCTTCACTATCTAACACATTAACCAGGGTGCCGCCGGATGAGACCTCATTATTTTCCGTGGCGTTAATGAGGGATGACTGGAGTATGTTATCAAGAGTAAATTAACTGGAGTAGTCGTTTTGTCATCAAGTTAACGACGAAATTTTCAATCAAAATTCTGTGTTTATAAAAGATAACTTCATATTGTCAAGTATAATGATATGAATGACATACACACATGAAAATACATTTTAACTAATTTAATTTACTTAAAACACTGAATGTAGCCTGTAAGAGGAGGAGGATCGATTAACGAAATTACCATCGTAATGAGTTTAGTGATTGATTATTATTTTATGATGCTTCAGGTGCCCCGATTCACAGAAGACGACATCTGCCTGTCAGTGTCTGCGATGTTCTCGTACTATATAGTACCCTTATTACTACAGTGAAGGTTCTTGAAAACATCTTCAAACAACGATGAAGAGGAGGATGATAATGCCCTCTTCTATTTCTCTACAGATTAATTATAAAACGTTACAAAAGGGTTAACAACTTCTTAGCATAACTTAAACAATTTCGTGAGTATAAAACAAGACTACCTACTCTCAAAAGGTACACGTTTGGGAACAATAATTTTGGTCGTCCCCTTTTTCGACGTTCCCTCTGTTTTACGATGTTTTACACGTTTTTGTTTCTTTTGGCCCTGAATATTACATGATGTAATTACAAAAGGACGTATTTTAACTGTCAAGTAGTATCTAGTTGGTTTTAATTGAGTGGGAAATTGTCATGTTCTAAAAGAGGAAACCGAGCAGAAAATTCTTTACGTGAACACTTTAAAACTTTTGTTTTTCTTTAAAAGTTTTGACGCTTCTTATACACGAGCAGGTATCATGGGTGGATATCAATGATTTTATCTTCCATTGCAAAATTTCGTAAAATTCCGTCATATTGGATTTTTTTATCGTAGGAAATCTTGCGCTTATATTTGCAGGTAAGCTTAATTTTTACCGTCGGTCTTTTTAAGTGGAATCCAACTGCGAAAGAAATCGCTGAAAACATAGGCGCCCGAAAGGGGGGGCAAGGAGAGGCACTTGCCCCCCCCCCTAGATGTTGAACAATTTGAATTTTATTGAAAATTTTGTATAATATGCCGTTTCTTTTCTAGGCTTGCCCCCCTAGCATGTCATTATTCTAGCCTTGCCCCGCCTAGCATGCCGTTCATTCAAGGCTTGCCCCCCCTGGACAAATTTCTGCGGGCGCCTATGGCTGAAAACGGCATACAAACCCAACTAAAGAGACCTTCAATCTTCCTCATGAGCTGGGAATCTTTTAATTTATTATGGAATGGAGCATCAAGACACTTTTTGATATCCATTGATCACGAGATTGCCCAAGCCTTGACATATAACTGTTCGCTAGACCTACTCAGAGTGTTTCTACTAGGAACACGTTCCGTTTCTTAGCCTCTTAAAGCTCATCCGGAGACCAAAAAACGATTTCTTTTATAGGCTGACAGTATTACCAAATTTTACTTTTACATACATACATAATCCATTATCCTTTTAACGCATTTCGCAGTATCGGGGTTCCACACAAACTCTTATGGGAATTCAACAGAGGTAATGGAGCTATTGTAGCAAGTACAGTACGCTCTCACATAGTTTTCACTTATACAAGATTCATTCCTTAACCTAAGGAGCTCAAACACGATTGTGTTTACTTTTAAGACTTTGAATTATTTCAATAGAGCTTTTTGAAGCGTAGGTTTTTGCGAACACCGACTTGAATTGGGAGACTTGTCACCATTAATCCTACATTCCCCCACCACTTTCATGTGATCGTAAGCAGTAAGATAAGCGTGAGAAGTGACGTCACGAGGACTCATACCTATTATTCTGTGTTTACTAGAATTGTATTTATCGGTACATCTATTCGTTTGTATTTCCCGTACAAACTAGATTCTGATGTATGACATTTTTCAAAGTAATGATTGATCCATTATTGTCGCTAATTAAACTGAAGCAGACTTAGGACTTTGGTATGGTATGGTATTTCAAAATAAATGTCTTAGAAGCACGTACCTACCCTATGATATCAAGATTGCCAATGTTGTTTTTTCGACATCAAGCGCGTCTTTGACAAAGGTCGACGCATTATAGTTTTTTAAATTCCAGAAAGCCTTGATCGCCATAAAACTTTTGAAAGTTATTTATTAACATTGCTTACGAGGGCATTATGTTTAGAGTATATAAACCATGAGCATCCTAAGGTTCTATATTTTCTCCATTACCCTTCACCATTGATTCTCATCCAATACACCAATGACATCAGTCTGCTGCCATGCTAGCTTCAAAATATTATACGACATTCAAATTTCAAGTATAATTGGATCTGTTCGTTTTTTGTTCATACTTTGTTTTACATTTCGTATCATATTGTTTTCTTGTTTTTTTTTCTATCGCATTTCATCATTTTCTTCTTTCAAAACGCTTTCTATTTGCTTTGTAAAGCTCACATTTAGGCGGCTCTTTCTTCAATTGCTATGATTGAAAATGCCATCTTCAACTTGTTACTGAGTCTCCACACCATATGTATACTTACCTCATATCGGTTTACAATTTCATCGGGAGGAACTACCAGCAACCGACTTTGTATCCACCGCAACATACAATTTTTTTTATTGCAGAAATGCGAATCAACAGTATCGGTGCTATTGATTCCAAGGCTGTAACAGCTTAAAGTGTATTGGAATTCACAGAATTAATGTATAAATTATAAGATACCTACAGCATTACTCCTGCACCTACTCCATGCCAAGTTTCATAGAATTCTCAGGAAAGTTTTCTCACACCGCTTCTTCGCGTCTCGAGATCAACAAAAGTGTCCAAAAACCTTGCATGAGCGGTGTAAGGAAACCCCCTAGTAATAGAATTTTATAAAACATCGCATGGTGCAGATTCAGATGCAGTACTTCACTTCTGGCAACAAGAAAGAGTCACTTTCTAGACCAGAAGAGAATTTCGGAGTAAAGATTGTAAGGTGACTTTTAACAAAAAATGAAAGTAAACGAATTAATATGCATCCTGGGCTCGTATTACATAGCAAAACTTCGATCTAAATTTGAACACTTTAAAAAGTAATAAAACTCTCGCTAAGAACTGTGGTTCAAGTTTTTTTTAAACATGTCAGGAAAATAGATAAATATATATCTTTCGCGTGCATATGAAAATCTGACCTATCACGCAGGAACAACACTTCGAAACGGAAAAAAGAACACTTTTTGTGACTGTTGTTTATACAACTTAATCCTTTTTGAAAAGCGTTAACAAGTTGATTCATAACAAAAAGTTGATTGAAGGTAGGAATTTAAAACAAAGGTAAAAGTTATATGTTTACTGTCTGTATGTATACAGTGTGTGCATTAAACAAACATCAAATTTTTTTTCAGCTGTAGCAGTTAAAAACTGCCTCCAAGTAATCTTGGTATAAGAGTAAACAATTACTAACAGCGATATCTAACGAATGCATTCATAAACATTCGTTATTGTGTAAAACTGCAAATTCTACCTTGTTACGGTATAACACTATCTCATTCAGTTAGATATACACGAATGATATAGAAAGTGAAAGAGCTGCTCTGGCATCATGCATTGCTAGTAATTTAGATAAGTCGAATGATCACAACGAAGATAGTAACACAGCAGAACAATATGTTATTACATTGTATGGATGCTCACGTAAAACAATTCAACTACTAGGTACATCATTCTCTACACATTCTCTTATCCCTCTAGGTTGTTCTTCATAATGCAATAACAAATGAATCGCTTCAATGTTATTACAACCAGTATATCAAAAGAGCATTAAATAAAATTATATGAACAATTAATTAAAGAGCGTGATTTCAATTGTTTCTAGGTTAAAGATCATCAACGAATCGTCAATTGTTTGATTAATTAAAATTATAAACAAGGAAGTGATACGGGACACGCTATTAATTAAAAAAAAGAGAATTTAATTGAGACTATAAAATTGAAATGAAAGTAAAATGGTGTAATTAACTTGCTTGAATAGGTTATTGTAATGACAAAGCAATGCTGTAGACCTACATTAAGTAAGCCTGTTAATAAATGAAGAAAATATGATTATGGCCGACCTTTACACAGGGAAACAAATACTTTTTATCAGCTATTGTAAATGTTTTCAGTTTTTCAATTAATAATCAATTAATAATATTTATAATCATTTTAAGTGTTAAGTTCAAAATTCATTCAAATCAAACACGAAGACGTTCACGGTCAATGGAAAAGGAACGACTTCCGGGTTTGAACGGTGTCATATTGGGAACAATACAGGAATCCCAAAAAACCTATTATGTGCTAAAAACCCGTAGTTAGATTGTAAAATCGAGTCATATGACGCACGTTTCCTCTATTTTTCTGTAAGACTGTTAAGTTTATGAAGATAGCGACTATAAAGTATCCTAATCAGAAAAAAGCGTTATACTATAATACTATTTATAATGTTACATAATTTGTCCATTAAATGCTGATAGATGACACAAATTGTAAACAATTTATAATCTTTTTCATAAAACAAAAAAATTCAAGGTCGAAAGGTTATTTTAAAAAAATGATAAAAGTTGTAAATGAAAATACTTGAAGATATTGAAAGATTGATTTTTGCGAACACATTGCGCTTATAATGCCCAACTAGCAATGTTACTTCAGGTGTTTCTAAAAGTCTCCGTTTGGGCTGCTAGAGGTCGCGCTAATATCAAAACTTTTAGTTAATAGATATTTAAAGTACCGCAAAGTTCCCTCATTTTGGGGCAAATCGACCCGGGGGTTCCGGGAACCCCCGGCATTGTGTCGCATTGTTTTGACAACTTCAGGTTTAATTTTACAAACAGTACAAAGATTGAGGGAAACGGAAATTATGTAAATTAATCTTAAATTAAAAGACGATTTTTACTATTAATAAATTTTGCCTAAAACAGAAAACAGCGTCGAATTTTTCATTTGATGATTTTTTTCCACATGATTACAAGAACGCTTATGTCGTTGGTTCATCGTTTACAAAGACTTGACAGTCACCAACACCCCTTTTTTTAATTATCGGCTTCTAGGAATCATCATCTGTCTGACTAACCTCATAATTGTATTGTTTATCAGGTTACAGGTTCCGCAACGTAACCATAACAATACATAAAACGTCTTGTTTTGAAGAACATAACAAACCTTATAGGCCAGTAAAATTAGACCCGTTTTGGACCGTTGGTAGAAAAAAATGTTGGAAAGCGGGAGATCATTTCGATCGCTTCGTTTGAGGTCAAATATAAGTATCCTAGGTTTGCACGGTCCCTCGACTCGGGCTTACCCGAGGGCATCAGAAGAACCACGAAATCTTCGGACCTTTTTTAGTTTTTCGCTTATAACTCTAAAGCGGTGCTTTCCAACGAAAGCTTCACTATTACAGGAATTAAAAAGCATTAAATTCTACGTCGGATGAGTATCCAACACTTTAAATTCGGTCTAGTGGTCGATGTCGACGGCCGAGAAACGACAATTTTATAAATTTTCGATTTTCCGTCAGACCGGACGCCCAGAGGCTCGTATAAAAAACCCGTTGGACTCATTCTGATTGTTAATATAAGTCGAGAAATACCTAAGCTTTGATATTATAGAGGTTGCCGGATTAATTTGATGGCCATTATTTGTCATCCGCCATCATAGCAATTAGAATCAATTCATATGAAGTAGTGCAGTACTGGTCACTCGATCATTTCGAAAAAAGATAATTTTTTGTATGTTATCATCCCTAAGTGTTGGTAGATCAAAACCACTGTCATTTTATTTTTATTCCATTTGATTGAAATATGGCAGCCATATTTGCTTCGTGGTGCACGACGTTGCTTGCAGTTTTTGGATGTAAACGTAACTCTTGATATCTGAAGAACGGTTGATCCGAGAGACCTGCGGTAAAAATGATTGTATTGCTCACATGTCGGACTACATTTTTTAATCATAAATATAATATTGATATGTCGTATCATAACGAGAACTTCAAAGCCCATAAATACCAAAATAGTAAAATTTCAGATTTAAAATATTTTGTACATAAACTACCTCTAACCGTGTACGTTTAAATAGAAAATCCGCCCTAAGACTTCGTTTTTATCTGGATATATGAAATATGCCCCCATAAAAGCGGAAATCTTGATAAAAACTTTAATCTTCGGGATTAAATCACACCCATAAGTAAGCGTCCTACAAAAATTATGTTTAGATTTAAAAATGTAGTACGATATGTGAGCAATACAATCATTTTTACCGCAGCTCTCTAGCATCAACCGTTCTTGAGATATCAAGAGTTACGTTTACATCAAAAACTGCAAGCAACGTCGTGCACCACGAAACAAATATGGCTGCCATATTTCAATCAAATGGAATAAAAATAAAATGACAGTGGTTTTGATCTACCAACACTTAGGGGGGATAACACACAAAAAACTATCTTTTTTCGAAATGATCGGGCGACCAGTGCTGCACTACTTCATATGGATTGATCCTAATTGCTATGATGGGGAATGATGAAAGAATGGCCATTAATTTAACCCGGCAACCTCTATAATATCAAAGGTTAGATATTTCTCGACTTACATTAACAATCAGAATGAATCCAACGGGTTTTTTATACGAAAAGCCTCTGGGCGTCCGATCTGACAGCTAATGCTCTTTAATTCTTGTAATAGTAAAGTCTTAGTTGCAAAGCACCGCTTTGGAGTTATAAGCGAAAAACTAAAAAAGATCCGAAGATTTCGTGGTTCTTTTGATGCCCTCAGGTAAGCTCGAGTCGAGGGACCGTGCAAACCTAGGATAGTTATATTTGACCTGAAACGAAGCGATCGAAACGATCTCCCGCTTTCCAACATTTACTTCCACCAACGGATTCTATTTTACTGGCCCTAACAATATTATACCCATCTGCATTTGCATTTTTTTTCAAAAACTAGACGAATAGATTTTTAATAACGTATCCAAGAATTTAGCTTGGAGAGGAAACTTATTGTTTATAGCAGCGGTTTCCAACCTTTTTCGTTCGCGGACCACCAAACGACGCAGCATCTGCTTGCGGACCGGTAAAGTAAAAAATTAAAAAAAAACATTTCGCAAAATAAATCTTATAATAATAAATTTACTTTTACACTGTACAAGAACAATCTAAAATAAATAAATATCCATTCTTTATAATAACAAAAGTCGGTTTTCGTACATCATCCGCTTCCCGTATACCAAATCTCGAAAGACCCAAACGTCCCGAAGACGGAGTTTTTCTCTTATCACCAAACGAAGAAATGAATGTAGGTCGGGGTGCGGCGAAAACCATAACCGAAGACACATAGGGCTCTCATCGTTCAAAACCAGAACCAGATATCTCGACAAGGAGCGGATATATAACCGAAAACGCTGGCGAGAGGGTTTCGGCGTTCAAAAATGGGAATGCGCTCAAACGACCCAGAAGGCAATCATATAAGGCCTCCAGAAGTGGTTTCCACTTAGGAGCCCGATTAGTTGGTGGCGGCGATATTACTTTAGCACGTTTCTCGTATGAAAACAAATAAAACATTTTCGAGTTTTTGCGGCTGTAACTTTTTTCTTATGGTTTTGCACTTAAAAATTTGAAAGAGAAACATTTTGAGATTGTCCATCGTTTGACGCCAAGATAGTCGTTTTGGCTCCTAGAGATTCCGAGATACCTCCTTTCAAAAGCGGGCGGAGCCCCCTAGAGCGGAGACGGCTAGAGATACGGAAAAACCAATAGATGCATCGCTCGTAATAGGCCGCGCAACATAGAATGGCGCCAACACATGTTCGATCGCCCCAAAAACCCCATGTTATCAGTAGCCCCCGTACCCGCCCTCGGGATTTCAAATCTGAAAGGGAACTACCCAACACATACATAGACACACCAAAACGGTGCAGATCGAAGCAAGGTTTGCAGTCCCTCGAAACCGCGAAACCCGGATTAAGACCGTTTTCGTTAATCGGGCACGCAAGACGAAAATTCTTTCGGTTCCGGTATGCCTAGACCCGTGCACGCCAAACTCGCTTAAAAATTCTAAAATAGAAGATTCTCCTTATTACCTATTACTGGATACTACCTACCACATAGGCACGGAGCCGGCGCGTCATATGTTACATATGTATGTACACAACGCCGGCTCCGTATAAATTTACTCAGAGTTTACTCTTGGCCAACTCCGATAAACCATTTGACCCCCTACGTTAGCTCTAGGATAACACGAATTAAAAAAATTCTTGCAGTAAAATTTTGAAAACACTGTTATTTCTCTGCGAACCACAGCGGTCCGCGGACCGGCAGTTGGGAAACGCTGGTTCAAAAATCAATTATTCACAGCGGCTTAATATTATTTTTTTAATTTGCTGCAATGAATAAATAATAAATATTAATATGAGGTCTTGAGAGGAGGAGGTCGCCCTCAAAGCCCCCCACCTCTATGAAATATAATATAAATACAAAAATTAGTTAAAGTTTCACAAGTTTTATTAATATCTTAACCTTTGTATTTGTATTTATATTATATTTTATGATTATGGAGTTCCACAAAGTAAGGGTGGAGACAGTAAACGCCCCCCTCCTCTAGTTTGCAGTTTCGGAAAAACATTTACAAAAGTTCCGATTCTTGACGGCTCATTTTGCTCTGCCTTTATTGTTATTTCTCAAAGTACACAGTCTTATAAACATACCTATGCACTGATTAAAACTGACATAAATGTCAATGAAGGGGGTCATATTTTAGAAATAAGGTAACTCTTCATTTTTTTTAAATATTTTTTCATTTTTATGACCTTTATCCTTAAAAAGGAATAATGGATAAACTCTGCATGACCATGAGAATTCTGCCGCCTGATTGTCTCAATCTCGGTGGCCCCATGACTATGTTAACTAACGACATGGTCTATACACCAACTTGTGCATTTAAGACATGATGAAAGATAAATAGACAAACACCAGAAAATTCAATCCAAATAGGTCTAGATCTAATAGCGAAGTTAACTCAATCTGTATCTACAGTTTACTGTTCTATACTTCAACCATAAATACCATAAATGAGTCATCACAAACACGTGGGCGAAAATGAAAAATGCATCTAGAATTATGCGAAGGCCACGCTGTAATCTAAATGATAAAATAAACAATAAATGAGCTAGAAAGATTCATTAGCGGAACAAACCCCTTCTTTTAAATTGAAAATAACTGTGAATGAAGCAATGAAAATCTAGGCTCTATTGGTTCTAGCGTACGTCACTGAATTCTTAGCAACGTGAAATTTGCACTCTTATCTTATATCACCTCGGGTTGTATTTCTTTATTCCGGTATAATTACGAAAATGACTCATTTCATGTATTTATGGTTGAAGTATAGACCGGGACTGCTGAAAACTGTTTTACACAATTTTACTGGTCAAAAAAGTAAAAACTAATATTCTGATTTTGCCTAGATTTTTCTGAATAAAGCAAATAATTTAGATCGAACTTATCAAACAAGGAAATAGAAATATTTAATTTAGTTAAGGACCTCAAGTATTTTATAAAAGTTGTTCAAAAATAAATTTTGATAAAAATTACTAGGGTCTAAACAAACTCTCAAAATCCAAATAGTAGCTAAGTTATTTCGATAAAACATCCATTCACTTTCAATTAATACTTACTTTCTTAAGAGTTGATAAAAGAAAAAAGTAGGCTACAAGAGTATCAAAGCCATCAATAAATCCCAGTTAATTTCCTCACAGGGTGTACCCTGATAATACATCACTTCCCCTATTTGTTGAAACTATCAATAATTCCACACACCAGCAAGTTCATCAAGACAGACAAGGTGATGTATATAATTATCCCGTCAGTGTTGACAAGGGACATCACGTCGACGGATCAAAATAGCCGTGTCGTGATGGTTTTCGGGTTGTGCGCTTTGTGCTGCGGTTCGGGCGAAGCGCCAGGAATGCCGCGGTCGTGTTAGACAAGATGACATACCGGTGTTCATCTTAAAATAAAACATGATTTCTCTCTCGATGTTTATATTCCGCCCACAAACAAATTTGTTCGCTATGTTTTCATAATACATTTTAAGTTTGATCAAATAATAATAATAATAATAAATATGTTCGAGTTTACAAAATGTTACACATGAAATGTTTTTTTTTCTTTTCTAAACAAGTGGGATGTTAATTTACGATGTATTTTTAGAATATTATTAAACATACCGTTTAGTTGTTGCAATTTGAAAGAAAATAGATGTAGGTGCGTTCTTATAACGTCACTTTTTTTTAAGATTTATGATGAAGAAAATTAATGAACCTACTTGTTTCCTGTTAACTTCTAGTTTAGGTTGGTAATTTCCATATACAAATGAAAATGTCAGAAGTTTCTCTTCTAGAGTATAATGTATATAATTTGTTTTTATTAGATTCGAACAACCTACACTTCTGTACAATAAAAATAATAGTATTTTTTGTTATAAATGTGTATGCTTAAATCATTAATATTGAAATCGCCCAAACACAAAATTTTATTTTTACAAAATTAGTTTCTAAGGGGTTATTATAGTCTTTAGGCCATTTTTACTAATTTTACATTAATTTTCTTCTTTGTAGACTAACGTATTAATTATAAAAATCTTAATTAAGAATCCTTTTAAGAAACAAACACGAGGAAAAACTTGTTATATAATTAATTTACATACTTTTTTGTTTTGTATCTAATTTTAATTCTGTTTTAATTAAGTGTTAGCGAAACTTCCTTCTTAAGCAATATAAGGTGATTTACTTGTCAAGAAGTTAATACATCTCTTTGCTCATTTTATGAACCTGTTCCTTTCATTCAAGGTAGAAATGATGATAATAATATACCCATTCGACTAATTTAAAATATATAAATAGCCTTTTATGTGACGTGGATATTATAAATTAAATTTTAAAATTAGGCGACGAGGTTAAGTTGTCGTTTAAAAAGATTAAACAGATTATACAAAAATATTCATTGTGTCATATTTCATTATACTTTGTCGGCAGTTTTATATTTGGTGTCAACATTGATTTAATTAAAAAGTAATAAAATAATTCCATTCGTTTTTTTTTCTCTTTTTAACACTTCTATTTCGGATCCATTCATCTATTTTAATACACTGAAAGAGGATATAAGAATTAAATGTCATGTTTCACGCTATTTAATTATTTAATACTCCTTGTAATCAAATGTAATCATAAAAAAGTACTTCCTATAATTATTTTCGCTTAAAAAAAGCCACCGGTAACAAATTTATTCTTATTAAATAATAACTGAAGGTTTCATGTCACTCACAGGAGCTGCTCCACTAATTTGCTCGTGATAACATGGTTTACTCATCACTTATTAACCTGTCATGGAAATTGCAACTGGTTGTTGGTGATTTATTTATTAACACCGAGTGGGCGTATGACGCTGTTTAAAATAAAATCGGGGAAGAACTTACAATTTCTAGTCTTCCATTTCAATTTTAATATTTTACAGATAAATTAACAATCTGTACTTTTGTGGATTCTTGAAAAGTTATAAAATATTCATCCAGCAACATGACAGTTTCAAATAGGCGATTGTTTGTAATATCGATCCTCTTGTGCAATATGACAGGTGTTCCATCTTTCTTGAGCAAGTGTAATGCCGACCGAACTCGCTCTATTCCAGTGTTTCGCAAAGTGGTGATCCACGGACCGGTGACATAAGCATTTGTTTTGTTATTGTTTATTTTAATTGTAATTTGATAATAAACATTCACGTTCTGTAAAAACTCATCATATCATATTAATACAATATACACCTGGTGGTGTATATGTGGTTTTTTATAAAAAACAATTTTTTATTAAATTTCCGTAACAACATTCATGCATTAACTGCATTTTTATTAAAGTTCGAGTCAGACTTGCTATAGGATGTTGCTACTATTTGAAATAGAGGGACTATACGTCAATTTTGTGCTTACCGCCCCATCTAGCGGCAGCATTTGAAATCGCGTTTTTGAACTGATAGTTTTAAAGCTCCATATCGAAATATATCCCAATTTAGAATGCGCAAACTGCACTGTCAAAACGAACTTGCAAGCATTTTTCTTTCCACTTTTACCACCATTTTCAGGGTGTTCCATAAGAGTTAGGAACTTCGGGTCTATAATTTTTTTTATATTTTTAATGCTTTATATGAATCTCAAATAAAAATTACCATAAAACCTGACTAACAGGCGGACTGGGTTTCGTTAACGAACTCAAGTCAAAAGTGTGAGTGGTTTGAGTAATGACAATATGACGAAGCGAGATAGATCTTCGTCATCTGCGAGCAAATTTTAATGCAGTTTTTTATTTTATTCTTCTCGCGACCAACAACATATGTACCATCTTATCCAGCTACTGGTTTCTTGTGGTGTAAGATTTTTCTCTCATGTACGGCAAGATCTTTGCAGCGATTTTATTTGAGAATAAATGAGATTATTTGTTACAATCTAAGCATGTGCACCTTTTAGCCTGTTTTACTATCTGAGTTATGGCTTGACTTCTTTCTAGTTTTAATTTTGACTTATCAAAGTCAACAGATCAAATAGCTGTTGACGCTTTACTAATATTATTGAACGCCATCTTCAATTCGATACACGTCAGAAAAGCTCCTAAGTTAGTTGAATCATTTAGCTCCTTTAATTTTTAATTATCTAACTTCTCTAGGTTTTTTCTGACGTATTAAAATTCTATAATATGCAGACGTTACCGACTTGACACGACTTACCGACAAATTGAGCTAAGTTGTAAGGTTTTTGTGCAACTTTTACAGGCTCAAAATATGTGATATTATACAGGAGCATATCAGTGTCAGACAATGTAATGAACTAAAAGTTATCTCTGAACACATAGCAGTAATGTATTGTAACGCTGAAGCCATCGTATCTTCAAGTTCGATATTGAGTTAAACAATTTCAGTGAAACCTACAAGCAATACAGTATAACCCAAGATGTGAACAGCTGGTTAAAGCAAGATTTCATGAAACAGACAAAAAAAGTTAAACATTTGTTGTCAAATTCATAAATAGAAGATATAGAATCATTATGCGAAATAGCTCTCATTCAGAATTTTTGAAACCTTGGGCAATAATAATCCCTAATTTGTATATCAAAAAAGTCACTGGACACAAAGTCCAAACAGTTATAATCTTATAACTTTCGAATTACAGCCGTTTGAAGTTGACAGTTTTTGCATCTCACAGAAGAACGTCAACTTCAAACGGCTGTAATTCGAAGACTATAATTCTCTGGACTTTGTGCTCGTTGACACTTTTCATCTACACATTAGGGACTATCATTTACCAAAATTTCAAAAATTTTGGCCTAGAGTCATTTATCAAAAGAATTCTACGGGGTGTAAAAATTATCAACTTTAAACGGCTGTAATTCGAAAACTATAACTTCTTGGCTTTGTGTTTATTGACAGTTTTGATCTACACATTAGGACACAAAATTGATCCACATGAAAACTGATCTACAGAAAATTTTAAGATTTTTGGCCTAAAGTCATTTCCTATAATAATTCTGCGGGGTGCAAAAATTATCAACTTTAAACGGCTGTAATTCAAAAATTATAATTTTCTGGACTTTGCGTCCGTTAATACTTTTGATTTACACATTAGGGACTATGATTTACCAAAATTCCAAGAATTTTGACCTAGAGCCATTTATTATAAAGATTCTGCGGGGTCTTGTGCTTTTACACGACAACTGCAAGATGCATAAGGTACGTGCATACCATTATTCAAGAATCTGAATTTACTGAACTGTGGCATCTACCTTACAGGAGATATAGCGCCCTGCGATTCTTTTTTGTTCCAGAATTTGAAAAAATCGTAGAGACGGAAGGAATGTTTTTTTGAGAAAATTCAGCAGTTTGAAAAACGTTGAAATAAGTACCTTAAGGTACTTATGTGGAAGAATAAAGAATTTCAATGTTCTGAGTGTTCCTTTTCATGGCGAGGTAAATTACTGCATAAAGATTTGTATGGTAAATAAAAAAACCGCTCAAGTTTTAGTAATGAAAATGGCTAAAAAATACAAAATGGTACAATTTTGAGGTAATGTTAGTCAGTTATATTTTTGAAAGTAATTGAAAACAACGTCGAATTCGAACAAACAGCCGAGCATAAAGTTCGTTGAATCCTAATGACATCTTTGAGACGCCTGCCATCTCCATTACTGCAGGGAGGTACCCTATTGCCCTAAACACGCTTGCTCTTCGTTTGCTCGACGCAGGTGCAGGGATTTTTCGTAAAAGATATTGAAGATGAGATATTGAAAACCGTACTTTTTGGGTATGATACACTGTTCATCTGCATGTGTTAACGGCGATTTCACACCACTTGCCATTTTTAAGGTGCAATTCGAAACTAAAAGTCTAGAAATGCAGTTTTACGATCACAGGGATCTGATCCGGGTGTAGACAAAATCCCAACGAACTTTAAGGTTGAAAACTGTTCCAACTGTTTGAAGAAGTCTTCAGCTATGAAATGTTTTCCAACAGTTTATTTTTTAACCGAAGATGTTCAACAACCTACTTTTTATTATTTGTGGATACCGTAGCCAAGTATCAACAATACTTTATAATTCTTTACTCATTATTATATTCAACATTACTTTATAATTCTAAAGTCTTTATAGTATTCAAAGTTTTTAGGTCCATAAGATTTTACCTGTTACTACCAATTTTAACACCATCTTTTAAGATTCATAATTCTAACAAGTAGTTATTGGAATACAATTACTGAACTGAAAGAAGCGGTTGTGTTATTCTCATATTTTTCAGAACGGTCAAGCAAATGTATAATGTCATATTTCCTCTATACCGCAATTTCCCTTACTAGTATTGGCATGATTCCAGGCATGTACCCTTAACTCTAACAAAGCTATACATCAATTATAAAGATTAAAAGATAAACTTCCATTGCCAAAAAAAGCTATCATAACTAATCAAGATCTACATTCTGTAAAAATAATGATTACAAAGTCCAATGCATTTCCAGTTTGAATGTGTATACCTACAATTTGGAGAAACCAAGCGATTCTCATTTTCGACTTGTCATTCTACTATGTAGTAACAGCATATAAAAAACCTAGCATTGACTAATAATTATAAGATTATTATTAATTGCAAGAAATGATGATTAGATAATTTCTTTATTATTTTGCTAATTATAACAGTTATTTACCTGAACAAAACACCGACTTCTAGAAAAAAGTATTTATCTTCATGTTGTTCAAAAAGCTGTTGTAATTGATTACTTTATAGAAAAACACTTGAAAGTGCACTTGAAAATAATACATTTTGAATAAAAATCTCAAGTGACATTGCAAAAAATTTCCAATCATAAATCTTTGTTCAGCAGAAAAAAAAGGGAAAAAAAGTCAGCAACTGCCACCAAGACTGCCGACGTGCCATGGCGAAAAAATTCTAATGTTTTGTTTTTCTAAGCGATTACTCGATTTGGAAAAGCCTGCTGCGCACACAAAACAATCATTGGAGAAAATTCTAACGCGCCATACAAAAAAGCCACGAAAACCCAAATATGGATATTCACAATATACTTGTGTCTTAACACTCATATCGTGCACCAAAACTAATATCTTCTATCGCAATTCATGAATAAAACAACAGACTTTAACGGTATAATATGAGCGGGTCGTTTTTTACGACTCCGTTGCGTATGACACTTCTGTTTTATATAAAAGGATAAGAAATAGACGTGGATAGCAGGGAGCCAACGTTGCCCTATAAAAAGACAATTCAAGATTCTCGTTCAGGCATTCACCGTTTTTATCCCCGAATCTCAGATTTTATCCGCTCGAGGTTTAATGTAGCGTGACGAACAGCAGCAGCAGCAAGCAGTACGTCAAATATTAATGTGAAAGATTCGAAGGAACGACATGGCACCTAACAAGTCAGGGTGCATATACTTAAAAGTGCTGCTTTTTTTCTATAAGCGGGTCGCATTATAATAATTTCGTTTATTTTCCCTTTCTTTACTTTCGTGATCTAATCTCACTAATTTGATGTCAAACAAGTCTCTTTTGATCGATTTGATAAAACCGTACATATTTTTCATTTCACAGTTTGAAATCAAACACTGTGTAAAGGGGAACACGCGTCATTTGTGATTACATTTTCTCACGCTATTCTCGTGATAAGTGATTAGAATAAAATTAATTTAAAAACGAGAATGTTGGAAATTGAAAAATATCACTCAGTACGTGAATCACTTTGCAATCAGCGTGAATAAATTTCAATTTTGTAAGGTGCTACATAAAACCTGTTTTACATTTAATCATGTACGTACCATATCTATTCCTTCTATTGCAGTGTATTCACGTGAGTCACCTTGAATTACGAGTCACGTGAATCGCGGTTTCTTCAGCTATATTTGGGTAGGACTATTTCAAAATGGAATGGGATTACAATGGAAAATTGGATTGGAATCATGATTGGCTAATCAGTAAGTGCTTAGAAACTGTTAACAATATTTAGTCTTCTTTTATAAATGAAAAGAAGAATGCGGTTGGGAAGAATACCTTATGATGAGTTGAAATCTCGACAACTGCATAAAGAAGAATGAACGGAATCAGATAAAAATAATCAGTGGTGCTATTAGTGAAAAAGCATCGGGCAGAGGCGAAAAAAATTCTTCAAAATCAAACGTACAGAAATATAGTATTTTTAATTATTCTTAGCGATGTTGTCTAGCGATACCAGATGCTACGGACAAATGAGTCTATTGCGTAAGCATTATTAAATAGTGTCCTTTGTTGCTTGATTTTACATTTGTTAGAAAAAAGGCAAAAAATCAATATCCTTTTGAAGGTTTCGCATTTCAATGCTGTGTCGTCGCATTTTCACTCACTTTATTTCTCTTTCTATTTTAATATAAACCATAACTGGGACCATAACCTACATTGTTATACGATCCAGTTAAATTCAGTAAACAAACAATATTTAATTATTTAAAAGGATTGGTTATAATAGCCACTTCTGAAGAAGATTGCAGAGAAACATAAATCTTTTTAATTTAAAGCCCATTAACTGTGTAAATTAACGGTTTTATTGCGTATATTCTGTATGAGTGGCGTCAAATCAGATATAAACTATCGATTACGATAACCATGCGTGTCTATGACCGTACGTATTTAGTAGATTAACTTTATTCGACCTGGATTTAGTGTAAACCTCCGGGTTATTTATTTTATTATACTAAACGCGTTCGTTTTAACGGCACGGCCGTATAAATTCTATTACACTCAATAATCATTTTACAGGCATTTATAATTAACGAAGCGGCAAATTCAAAATTAAAATAGTACATAAAAGTAATTAAGTTTGCAAAACTGTTCTGTTAAGATCGTTTTTAATGTTTTTTTATAGCTGCGTTTTTTCCTATTTGTACAGTAATAGATTTTTCGATTGATTTGTGTAACCAGACGTGTATAAAACTACTGTCGTTAGTTTCCGATTGTTTATGGGTCTGTGCGTAAAGCAACGCTTTAACGCCTGATTAACTTTCTGTATTGTTCAAAAAGAAAGAGGAAGAACTATAGTATCTGCGGTGTAGAATTACCTTTAATCGATTAAACATGAATTAGAATATCTCGGTACATATAGAAATAACACCCCGTACATACACAATAAAACGAATCTGGATTTATGTATATAATAATACCACAGTCAAATATTCTTATCTGGAAGTTGCTCCCCATTACATATTTAATATCACTGCTTTACGATTTTCCCTTACTCCACATTTTGAGAATCTTCCGTTTCCCATTGGCACGTCCATTGACAGAACCATTTCATTCGTATACAATGGAGAAGTTGGCGTATATCGTATCACGACTGTGGCGCAGTAAAACTTTTATTTGGTCGTTTCGTGCAGATTGGTTGGGGTTCGAGTTCGGCGCTGTGGCGTTATATTGTGGTCCGCCGGTCGGTAACGAGGTCGCCGCTATCTGTAACGGGCTCAACGATTACGGTCCCGGAATTAACAAGAGCCACCGTCACTAATGCTACTCGTTGTCGTAAACGCGATTTCGCGCGTTTTTCACTTAAGACCCTCTTTATCCACGATAGTCTGTAGTTACTCCCGTACTCTTGAAATGTTCCCAAAGTGACGCCGTAGTAACCGTATCGTTAACGTTTGCGCTATTTTACATGTTCTCAACTTTTGATGCCGACTTAATGGCTACTCCTTCCTCTACTACCTCGTTAGGTTTTATGCAGGTGCTCCAGGAACGTTAGGATCTTGTCGAGAATGTTAATCTGCTACTTTAAGAGAGAATTTGTTAAAAGCCACCTCGTTGTAAAAGATACATCACGCGAGATATAAAAATTTATGAACATGTTTAAAAAGTTAGTAGTTTGTAGTTTTTTGGCCAAACAACAAATGCGCTCTAGCGGGAATTATTAATGGCGAGCAATATTTCTGCTTCACTTTTTTCCTTATTGACGTCAGTATGTGTATAACAATTTCTTAAACTTTCAATATCGATGAAATTATTATTGTGCGAGAGCACCATTTTGTTAAAACCTTTCTTATCGAGTGATTAATCTGATTAAAACAACTCAGGTGAAGAAATCTCGAAATAAATCAAGATATACTTTTTTCATCGAATATTTTTCCATTGCCAAACAGGAAACAGCCATTTATCAAAATCTTTTGCAATAGATGAGTAAGTTATCAACGTATCAGCTAAACCATGCTCTTTAATGAAGTGTGACTAATTTAAATGTAGTGCCAATAAACGTTGAAAAATATTATTTCTTGAAACAAAGCCAATTTGCCATCATTAACTTCAGAAATGAAATGGACAATTATCACAGCATGCGCAATTTTAAGAATATAATTTTAGATCAAAGCCATGCTTGACCTGAGGAAAATTTTCCTAGCAAATTCGTAACACATTCTAAATGTTCTATAGTTTGGATAAAGTGCTCTTTCAAATTATCAATCAAACCAACATGGTCTTTTAAACTTTCAAGAACTACTTTTCTCCTTCATAACAACCTTCAAGTTGTTTAAGTTTCAACTTACCCCTGGGACCCAACAAACATGTTTTTGTACAAGTTGTAATACAAGGGTGAACAGTGGGGTGGTTTTTGCCAATAACGAAATCATTGAATGAGTGTCTATTACATAAAGGTTTTTTGAAGTGAAGTGAATTTAAAAGAAATATCGATACCATCTCTACAAGGTTTTATTGTATGCGCTCATTTTTATCCTGGTGTGTAGGACGTGTATATAAATCAAAGTAAAAAGGAAAAGTGGTGTTGGTGTGATAATCTTTTTACCCGTTTTGGAACAAATTTCTGTTCTATCAAGCGTGTTATTGTTAATTAACGTCTTGTCAGAGAATAAAATTGGCTGTAGTTTTGGAAGCTTGCCCGGGTGGGATCTCTTCTTTAATTATTTTGTGAATGAAATAGACACTTTTGGAAGTTTCGCTTTTATTAATTCGAGCTAGTCTGATATACGTACTTCATTTTTTTACGTAGATTTATATTTAGCTTATCAATTCCCAAAATATATGGACAAAATATATGTTGGTCCTATAATAATGACAATTTTAAATAACATGTGCATAAGAATTGTCCTTATGCCGTACAATTTCAACGCCGTAACAATTTTTTACCATATTTAAAAAGTAAATATAGCTGCTATTACTCAAACATTGATGGATCCCATCCTCGTCGCCACAGCAATAATCTTAAAAGTCTAAACCATACATCTGAACACAAGCAAGGAAAGTATTCGAAGAGAATGATATGGTCCTTCCATTATATCTATCTTAGCTAACTTTAGTTACTACATAGTTGGATATGAGATCAGATCTTTAAATAAGCCCACCTTTCATGCTTCAATCCCTATTTTCATTCATCAGGTAATGCAATTGCTCATATTCATTAGCACACTACATAACAGATTTCCAAAATTTCCAAGCACAAATCTTGTGAGTTAACTTTCCAGTTCTGGATTACGAAGTGGGATGGGGGATTTCTAAACATTTAAATTAAAAATTCGTTCTCCGTTTCTGATTTCCTTGATATCCGATACAAATGACGGAATAGGAAATAAATCTGATTACCATGATCCAACCTCGAATAAATAATTTATTAATAGATAGTGAGTACTGGTAGTTCTTACAAAAATAACTGACGCGCTAATTGAGCGTAACTCAATTCGATGTCTCCTAAGAGGGTCCTGGTCATAAGCTAACGCAGGTAGGTGTACCACGTTAAATAAATCCTGGACAATCTGTATGACTCAGAGATAAAATCTTGGTGACCAAACTGCAGTGGCGAAAATACAATACCAAAACCAATTTTTGGGATTCTATCAAGGAATCTAAAACTGCATCAGGCATTAAGTTTCTCCATTTTTTTAAACTAATTTTACCTTCCGGCTTTTTTTTCACCATCTACAATCACTTAGTCTGGAAAAAGACAAGAGCGAATCAAAATTAACAAATTTTGATCTCCGCCTGAGTTTAAACTTAGAAGACTATTATAGGAAAGACTTACCAAGCAACAAACAGGCCATTTTTGTGACTCCATTAGAGTTCTTGAGGAGATTTTTAAAAGTTAGAGCGAAACTTGTTGCCTTGGTGATTTGTAGCCGCTATTAAACAGTGAGTGCATTCATCTGATCAGATCAAAAATTTATAGTTTGCAAACAGTCTTTATTACACTTAAAATATGTTTCTACATATATAGAAGTTTCTGTGCATCTTTTTTTTTAAGTTTCACTTACTTTTCGAAAGGTCACTTTACATTTAGTTTAGTTGCAAGCTGGCACGCAAAAGTTATAATCCTTAAACCCTTTTGTTCAATCCAGTATATTTTACTTCTTAGGAAATGTGTTAGCGAAAGGACAAGGATGTGGTTTGCACTTTTGACAGCTTGTCATCTAACGAATTAAATAGATCTCAGGAAGGAAAATCATGGCGTTCTTGATCAAAATGCATCGATTTCAACACAAACTATTATCACTTGAGCCTATCGATTGAAATTTAATTAACAATTTGAATGTTACGTTAAAAATACCACCACATCTACGTCACAACATTTGATCTTTTAACTAATTAATTGAACACTAATTTAATCTAATAAAATTAAAAACTAGATTGCAACAACCTACCTATCTATTGGAATGCAGCAAGAGATAACGATCTCTATTAACGTTTATTTCTTAATAACCATTTAATTCAAAGAACAAATCCGGCTCGACTAAAATTGGTCCTACAAGCCATTCAGAGAGAGAGCAAGTTTTCAGATTTTGTAATGCGAATAAACTTAATTATTTATTTATAATTATTTCTTTTTTATTGTATCCCGTGGGTACGAATTACGATCTTGCAAAAAAACTTAAATATAAATTTAATCGATTCAATAATTTAAAATAATTAAACCTGTCATGTAATTTTTTTTAACAATAAATATTTTTTAATTTGTTGCTGTTGCTGACAATCGAGTTTCTTATACTTAATAGTATATACCTTTAATAACCATTACACTTAAAGGTGTAGGCTGTTGCAATATAAAAAAAATTAATAAATAATAAGAGTATTAATAATAATAATAACAATGATAATAATAATAATAAATCGTTTCTTTATTTTATTATATTAATAAAATTACATGCTTCAAAAGTGTTTTTTAAAACAATAAAAGAAGATGATTGGGTTATTTATTTATTTTTAGATTCAATTAAGAATGTGGGCCATTCAATATAATGCGTTCATAATATTTAAAATGGTTAGGTGGGCTAAAATTATTTTACAATTATTATTTAAAAGAAATATTAATTATCGAATAAATTTAAATTTGCGTTGATTGTATTTTTATATGTTTTATATTAATTTCTTCATCATTCTTTTAGACAAAAAAAAACAATTCGAATTGTTCAATCAATTTAGTACAATAAACACAAAAAAATCATAATAAAAATAACCAATTGTGTGGTGAGATTGTGAAAAATGGCAACACTTTGATATGTGGATAATTTAATAATAAATAAATAAGAAGTAATTAATTCATAAATTATTAAGATGAAAGAACTATTTTATTTGGTTTAATTTGAATTTAATTAAAAAATATTTTGTTTCAATTAGTACAAAAAAATGCATGTTTTTGGGACGAATAAGAAAGTTGTAGGACGACGCGTTAGCAAAGTACGGCAAAAGTATCTTCTCCAAGAGTCCCAAAAACGCATTTTTTGTATGAATTAAACATACTATTTTTCTCCAACCCCTTTTAACTAGCAAACTCCGTGCGAGGACACTTTAGAACAAATAACATGACGGTAAGCTACTTTTTATTTACTGCAATTTTAATACGGGTAAAAAAGGGCAATTTTAATATTAATATCGTTAAGAAACATCTACAAATGTGCCATTTTCACTCCCATTTCATTGGAAATTCGAAGAACTTTCGTCAGGCGTCAGTCAGAAATATGCGTTAAATAAAAGAGGTTAGGATTGGATTTGTGACGTCATTGCGAGCAGCAACTACTTTAACATTTTAATAAAAACGTTAACTGTGTTTCTTATGTCTAAAAAACTAATTTAAAATTTTAATATTGTCAAACAAACGATAAATAATTGCTATTTAATTGACCATTTCTACTTATTGGTATAAAATATTTTTTCTAAACGTTTCGAAAAATTGACATTTTGATTCTCATTTTAATATTGAAACAACATTATTTTTAAGACGAACGGCATCTCTAACCTTTAAAGACTCCTCTGGATTTGAAATTCAAATATAAGTGAATGCATTGATAGAATTCGAGAGCAGACTAGAGTTTGTATTTGAAGCACCCAATGAAAGAATTACTTAGACTTGGCACAGTTCTTGTAAAAACAACAAGGTCGTGTTCATGAAGATTTATTCCGAGCGTTCTTGTTCATAGGGTAGATGATAAAGAGCATTGGGTTAAGTTAACATGTCAGATGAAATTTTCTAAATAAGATCTAGATTGTTTATGGGCCAATCGGGACGCGTCTTGATGTAGCAAGACGTGCTTCTCCTTGGCATGAGGATAAAAATGGTAGGGTTAAGCAGTTGAGGGAATCATCTTTTAATGAAACAATTTTATATGGACTAGGAAAGTAGATGTGTCAAATTGAACCAGCTCCTCCGGATTAAGGAGCTACAAAAAGCACCAAAGTTTTTGTGGATAGTGGATAGCGTATACTTAATTCTCACTAGAAGCTAGCATGATGAGGAAGGCACGATCTAGATGTACATGGATTATCTCACCGCCTCTCCACAACTGTCTTTATAAGACGGAGGGAGGGCAGTTGTTAGAGGTGTCGAGGAGCACTAGGAGCCGAGACTAGCTTGTGGGCAGACCACACGGCGTTCACCCTTAGAACTGGTTGTTGCCTACCCAATCCCAGGCCTGTCTAGGTAACGGATGACGCAATCAGGAGAAAATGTGTGATAGTTACACACAAGTGTTTCTCGACGATGACTCTAAAACGTTGCAGAGGAAGTGTGGGTGGTTTGATTCTTACCTGACGTCAGCTAAGTATGAGCTAAGTATCCCACTGTCTGACCTAAACGAATGGAGGAGAATCAAGTGAAGTTTATCCGTCAGGACGTTTGCTCGCTGACCTATGAGAAACTGCATGCCACCAGGTAGAGTATCGGAGATGACAGTATGGTGGTCCGGCTTTGGCAGTTTCAGTCGTCGGATTCTCGGAAATCTTCTCGAGTTACACTAGAGTACACTTAAGGGATGTTGAAACGAAGATTCATAGACTCTCACGTTCAAGACAACTTCACGTTAACGGGTACACACCGGGGTGCTACTTTGATGGGGCCTATACAGTAGCCTCGAAACGAAGCTCTGTTTTTATAGGTACCCCACGTAAAACTTTTCATGATATTCGTGTCTTTATATGAATGGGTTTTTTGAAATGCACTTATATCACCATCCAAAACTAAGGAAGCACGCACCTTACAAATATCGTAGTTCATGATTACCAACTCTATACAGTTTCAATGAGTGATGCTAATTCGAAGAAATAATAGCAAGGAAGTTTAGTAGAAGGAAGATAGGAATTGAAGAAATAACAAGAAATTTATGCGAATAATTAAAAAAGGAGTGTTATTGGCAATGAGCCAAGCAACATCCACTGCATCTGATGGGTTGGTCAAGGCAGGATGGATATAAAGAGAAGACGAATCTGAGGGTGTTGTTTAATGCCAAGATTCTTTAAAATGCTCGTTCTAGATGCCATTATACAGTCCGCCATTGGAAACCAAGAGTGAGAACCTGCTGAGAGAGAGATAAATCAAGTTATCAATACTGTGGTCGTAGGGATATCTAATGCCGTCAATTACGCAGATGTGTTCTTCGTTCTTTCGTTTTTTTTTGAGCCAATTACTTTTTAAATCTTTGTGATGAAAAAGCAGTAATTAGTTCTAGAGTAAAGTTATTCTTTACAAAATAATCAATCCTTCTCCTTAATTTCATTGGTATCGCTTGAATTTTCATTTACAGATTTAGTTTTAGTTCGCTTATTGCATCGTTTGTATAACCGTGAATTGTATCAAGCATATGGTACCGCACGATGGTTATGGTAAATAACTAAGACAGTGTCAGTAGCTAAAGACACGTTTAACTCTTAAAAAATTCTATCCAACATCTTTCGACCACCTGACTATCTCTACTCCTTTTTATACATTTTGAAGCATAGAAGAAACTGGACCAATCAGAGATTTATTGTTTGTGTTCATCTACTCGTGTATAAATTCTTTCTGTACTATCGTAAAATTTATGCTATTTCAACATGTTTTTGAAATAAGTTTAAAGTACTCATGTTTGGCACAGTTACACGTAAATGTTTTGACATTAGCCGCTATAGCTTACAGAAGCGTTGTGTAGTCACTGCCAAAAAGGAACTAAACCATAATTCATTATTTAAATCCTGTTCATTTCTAAAGATCAACAAGGCCCGTTGTAAATTTTTATCGGCAATCTAATAATAAAGAATTTTTATAAAGTTATAAAAGTTCGTATACTATGAATAAATTAATTTCTCTTTTAAATGCAATTGATTATTCCATCATGGTATTTTTAGAAAACTTAACCTACAAGAATGAGCATTATTTTCCTATAAGTCTACCTTGAAACAAAGAATATCTGAACAGTTCTTGAATAAAACATCAAGTTAACACCTTGAGTGTGTAAACATTTTAATATGTACACGTGTTCTAACACTATACCTATTATTTTTAAACGTTTAAATACCTGCACGTGCTGGACATCGTCAGAGGGAGATGTAAGAGGTGTATTTACAGTATCCTGTCTACCCTCTTTCGTCTTCCCCTCCGTCGCCTCGTGGTCCACATCCCCTTGAACGGTATCCTGTAGTTTCACTATGATAGCAATGGTGATCCTTTAAATAATCTCACTTATCTGCTGCAGTGTACACTAAAGACATTCGAACAACACGTTTGATTCTCACAGATCGATCCGATAAGTTCACTAAAATTTCATTTATGTAACCGAAATTAACACTATATAACTGTTTGTTTTTATGTCTTCATGTAAATTAAGCTCTTCCAGAAAGTTCAATTTGAAGAATTAACTCTGTTGGAATTATTTAATAATAGAAAAGTGAAACGTGCTTGTAAGAATATAGATTCTTTGCAACATTCAAAAATTACAGTCATGGATGGCAGTTTAAAATTCAGACATTTCATTATGCACGGTTCGTATTTAAGAGATCCGCAAATTAACATTAATGACAAATTGATCTAGTCAATATCTTTTCATAAGTGATATCCAGTTACTATTATAAACTAACAGTCTTCATTAAAGTTATATTTTTTAGATATTTATTAGTACCATAAGTACAACATTTCTTATTGTAGATGTAAATAACAGAAGTGCATACTTATATTAAACATAGATACAACTGTAAACGATTTAACCCCATGCGTCGGCCGGCCAATAAACACCTACGTTGGTTATGTGTTGTATATTCGTAATAATAATAATAATAATAACTACGTCTTAGATCGAAAGCAAAGGAGGAGCGAAGGACTAAGCTACACTTGTAAGAGTGTTTTATGCTAACTATAACTGCATTTTACGACAACATTAACCCATAAAGACCGTGTGTTATATCCGCACGCCATCATTTCAACGAAGAGACATAAACTTTCATATAATCAGTAGGATATTAAACGACCCACCATAAACATTCAATTTAATGATCGAGTAGTTTACCGTGTAATTCCAATCTTCCCCTTCCCATTTTTTAATGTGCTTTTGTGTAATTTTCTGACGGTTTGAAAAACGCATCATGCAATATCACGAACACGCAAAAACAACAAGTAAAGAGCGTACGTGTGTAATTTTTGTCTATTTGGATGATTATGGGTTTGAGTGTATAAAAATGAATTAACCCCCATCCTGCATGAACTAATTGATTGTATTTTTATTAACATGGCGTATGTACGCATAAAATGCTTGCACATCTGGTTCGTCGTAATCTAGAAATCTATTTTAGTACTGTAACGCGTGGAAGATTAATTTAGTAGCTCACTTGTTTATACGAGGGTAACACTAAAAATATCGACAAGAAAATATTCTGCTATATAATTTTCAAATAACCGTAATTTAATTAGTTCGACACTATAGAATGCCCCTTTTTTTCTCTAGATCTTAATGATTCTTGCCATCATGCAACAAACTATTTAATTTTTCCGAGACACCCTGTATGTTGACTACTAACCATTAGGTTTACATATTGTAGGTGACCTCGTAACTTTCACACTTCCAACAAATATGACGTCACAATTATGCCCGTATTAGCCTAGGCCAGTGGGTCAGACACTGACCCCCCAGAAGGGTTTTTAAATGACCCAAACGTTGATTTTTATAAACTTATTTTTTATAGCATAAAAGAGAAAACAGACAATCGAAAATATTGAAAAAACTAAAGTATATCTAAAGTGTATCTAATGTCAAATTTTGCTCTTCACTTGCAAAAGTTGTAAAACAAAATGGAAACGTAAACCTTTTTAGAGGATTAAAAGTGAGAACCAAAAAAAAGGGGTCAACTGTCAAGTTTTTCTGTTAACAAATTTTCGGTGTTTCCAAATTATTGATACCCTTTCCCCCCCTTCCAAGTGACACCACTGACTTAGTTTTCGCGCGGTTCCTGTCATTGGTTGAAATAATGATCTATAAATCTGAGGGGGGGGGGTTACAGGTCGGTGTTTCTTTCGTGCAATTGGTAAAAACTTATTGTAATTTCAATGAAAGTCTCTCAAAAAACCCATCGAATTTTTCATATTTTATTACAGCGTAATTGTGTTTCCTTAGCCAGGGACAACGACGTGGTCCTATATTTAGAGGGTTACAAATAATTCTATGAAAAAATATAAAGAATCCTGAGTTTGGGATATGGTCTACAGTGTTTGGCATATTAATACCATATATTCATGTTTTTAATTTTTAGTACTTTTTTTTTAGTGGTGGTGCTTAGAAAACCGTACTGCACCGGCAATACCGTAAGGTCGTCTTCACATGTAGTTGTACTTAAAAACAATTATAAACTGCCAGCTTTCGCTTAATATTTCACACTTCAAGACAAAACTCATCCAGTCGCAGTTCTCAAATTGAGATAATTGTAGAGCCGCTGATAATGACGTCATCATAATCATATCGATGTAAAAGTGAGACAGAAAATAA
Source organism: Agrypnus murinus (assembly GCA_929113105.1). Taxonomy (NCBI): domain Eukaryota; kingdom Metazoa; phylum Arthropoda; class Insecta; order Coleoptera; family Elateridae; genus Agrypnus; species Agrypnus murinus. The sequence goes on along the minus strand of OV816025.1, from coordinate 25,145,686 downwards.
TGTATCCAATCAGAACGCTGGAATTCAGGTTAGATATCAATAGAAGGTAGACAGAAATTATTTTGGGCGTATTTGCTGCTACAAAAACTTTGTTGCTTTTCCACTTCCATAAACAAAAATGTTTCTGTTGCGCAATAAAAAATTATTTGTCTTTCATAAAAGAATATGTTAACAAATTCTATCATCCCTAAGTCCAAGAATTTTCAAATTCAGTCCACTGTGCGAGTGACGTCAGAGATACAGCGGGGAGGGGGGATTCTGAGAACTCTTTGTTTTTTAAATCGTACTGTAATATTTGGGCATGATGCTGTCACGCTAACAAACAAAAGCGCACGCCTACGTCACCAATGGTCAAACATCGTCGACCGTGTCGACAACGATAACATCAACAGGAAGCCGCGGTCTAACATGATTACCGACCACCCATCAGTTTGCTTGCTTCGTTACTCTACACCCGCCATCATTTTCATTTCGCTATCCTCGGCATAAACATCAACAGGTGTCAATATGTCACAATTTCTAAATTAATTCCACAAGGTTGGAGAGGACTAAACCTATAATAGCCACTGCCGTGCTTTGTAGGGCAAGAATCAACGTTAATCGCCATCGTCATCTGGAAGATAAAGTTTCAGAATCCATTTTTACGTTCTGAATGAAGTGATAAGATATAGAAAAACAAAAAGAAAACTGAATTACATTTGCAGTTTATTGGGCGTAGAGCTCTGCATCGCTAAAGCTTCACCCTTGCATTCTAAAGCCGAAATTTCTGAAGAAATGTTCTAATCATTTCTAACTCTTCAACTGTTCCCAATCAATTGCAGTTAATGCCGTCTGAATTATTGAAGCTGAAGCGGGAAATGGCAATTATGAACATTCGATTGTTTTGGGCACAGCCTAGTAGTTTTGGATTTGCACATTTTTCCACTTTTTTCAAATCTATTCTGCGTCTGTGCCAATCTCTAATGGTAATTATGATTGTATTGTACATATAAATGTTAATTGTAATAACATTGCCACACCACTGAAGTAAATACATACTTGTGCGTGGTATAGGGCGGTGTTATCTTTAACGACAACCACAGAAAGATGATTATGTGGTTGTCGGGACCGACTGCTTAAGGTGTCTGACAGCACGGCGAAGTGTACTGAGGCTTCATCGACGAGAAAAATCCTCCCACCGGTTACGGCGATAAAATCAGGGTTGCCTGAGTAAGAGTTGGACTCTTTACCGCGCGGCCGCCCACTGTTGAACTGGTTGTCTCCATTGAATTCTTCAATGTATATTTCGACATTTCACTAATACCATTTTTTCTATTTTACTTAATTGGTCACTGAAGTCTCCTTTCACTATCTAGTAGGAGCTTTCTTACTCATTAAATAGGCACTTTCGATAAGATCAGGTGAAGATGATGTAGCATATATTTTCTTGACGGCCGCCGCCGCTATGGACGACGTCACTTGCGATTTGTGAAAACCTATCTTCCACTCTCGAAATTCTTGCCGATTCTTTTTGTCTATCGTTTTTTTTCTGTAATCGAGTTTTTGGCCTCTCCTGGTAAATTCATTACAAACACGACTCCATGTTCATATCTCAGTTACAGTTATGCACTACTCAAAATAGGCTTCAAGAAAGAAAAATTTAAGTAAAGCCTTCAGGCTGCTTTGCCGTTAAGGATGACATATTAGCACTTCGAAATTTTGTCCTGAAATCTCATTATTTCACTTAACAAGAATAATAAACCATACAACAATGTTTAAATTGAGTATAAAATGCCAAGAGTTAGTTTTGTATACATATTCATGGCCAACTAGTATTTTCCGGAAATTTTCAGTGTTACCGCACAATATCCATGATTTATTCAACTGTTTTATTATATATGGCTAAAACAAACTTCGCGTTAGTTGCTTCATTAATATTTACTTTTTGACATAACTAGATGAATTCACACAAAAATATGAATTGCAAATTATTCAAATAAAAAATGTCAAAATTTAATCAACACAAATACATCATTTAAGTGGTTAAATAAAACTTCCACCAACAACATGAAAGAGGACACACGCAAAACTAAAACAAAAGCTAAATAATAAAAAATCGACATGAAGTTGGAACACACAACAGCTGGATTTATAAAACATTCCAGCTATACGGCGCTGCAAATATAGCAGTAGGTACATACAAGAAAAATTTATTGCATTCACATTTATTACCGGCTTGCGTCACTGCAACATTTATTACTTGTAAAACACATTCACTTTAGTTCATTTAATTTATTTTAACGGAGTCTTTAATTAGAGGTAAAATTAATAATTTCTTGTTTTTTCTTTCTGCTTGCTGTGCTTTTCTTGTGAATAATGCCCGACATGCATGTTAAACGTGTGTAATACCTGACATGACGGATTTTTGATAAGCTGCAGTTGGAAGGTAGGTTAGGTTAGTTTATATTATGCAGTTGTGTTGTTACAAGTTTGTATGCAAGACTGCTCTAATGGAAATAAGGCAGTTTTTTAATTTAATTTAAATAAATGAAAACATGCATAGCAGGTATATGTAGGATATTATTCATAACATTATTAGTCCAGAATGTGTAGAGACATTTTAAAGCAGAAACAGTCAATGCAGGTTTCTGATATAGACAATATAACTTTGGAGAATGATGAAGTAAAGTGAATTTAGATACACCTAGCATTACGGAGAATAAAAGTATACAGCGAAAAAGTTTTTCGCATATGCGATCTCAGACTATTCAACTCGCATGTCATCCAGCTAAATGGACCGTAATGAACGCACTGTTTACATTTGCTGTAATTTATTACAGCAAATAAAGTTGCGTCTTGTGATTACTTGTAATTAATGTATTTCTTTAAATTATGTTAATCAGAATGCAATTAATATTAATTATTAACTTCATAATGTCTACTCAAATCTGTTTGTTTAATAAAAAGTAGTATTTCGAAAATGCAAAAAAGATATTTATGCAATTAACCAAAATAGTTGTTTCAATAACCAATTAGAAAGAAAATATATATAATGTTGATTAGCACTTCATAACTTTGTGTCCGTTCTTAATATGAAGGATACGTTAACGTATCAAATATCATTCTAAACCTTGAGATCTATCGGTGGAATTAAAAATAGTCCATTTAAGAAAAGAAAACTATATATCTATGCCATTTTTAATTTAGTTAAATGAATAAATTGAAATATAACGATAGAAAGTAAAAGTTAGGATTCTACGTGTAAAAACGCATGTTATTTAAGGCATTTTAATATTTTTAATTGTTAATGATTTATTTTTATTAGAATACTTCTCATTAAAAACATTGATTTGTGTAGACATTATGACGCTAATAATATTATTTACTGCAATAAATTACAGCAAATGTAAACAGTGCGTCATTACGATTCATCTAGCGGGATGACCACCAGGGATGGATAGTCCGCGGTGGATTTTATCTAACATTTAGATTCCCTAAAGAGAAATCTTATTACACCCTTAGACTGATGTGTTCTATAGTTTTGAGATATAATAAAACATCTTTAAGATTTTAAATTAAACTGGTGTTAATAAAAAGAGGCACTACACGTCTTGGTACAATTACTGATAGAGGTGCTTTATCTACGACAAGCTTTGAACAAGTTTTCACAAAAAAAGCGCCAATTAAATATTTGTGTAGCTTCAGTACCCGAGGCCGAAGATGTTTACAATACATGTTTCGTTATTTTGATCAATCTTCCCCCAGGCACCTTAAATTCATCTCGAACTGAGCAAAGTTGTTCCTTGCAAAACATTTGAATTTTTGATTTGGAAAGCCATTGCAAGTGATAAGTGATACTTTTGCATTGAGTAACCTCGCAAGATCTCTTCGTTGAGGCAAACGCAGAAGTATAGAAGAAAAGAAATGCGGGAAGTTTGTTATCAAAGCGCGTTGGATCCATATATTTCACACTTTAGTTATGTGTTATAGTGTGTTCAAAGCCAACTAGAAGAAGTTTTTATAGCAATAGATAGAGCATGCATAGCAGTTATGTGAGATAAACACCACACGTGGATATCCCCTGACTTCATAATGCAAAATGAATGAAAAAAGCTCATAAAAGTTGATCTACAATTGAGAAGAAACGCTCTTGTTTTGTCTCGGTTTTTTCCTCGGTGTATTTATAGAAGGTTAGGATCGCTGTTAAATATGGAACCAAGACGCTGTTGCAAAAGGAACATTATGAACATTATAAAATTTAAATTTATGATTATTTTGCACCTTTTCAAATAAAAGCATTCATGCATAGTTTCTGAGCGCGGTCGCCATCTTTAATCTTTTGAAATGACAACATGTATGGGATTACATACGAAAAAAAAATTCAGAAAGATTAGAAAAACGTTTTCCGTATATTCAGCAGGATAATTTATCGTACTTTAAATATGGGAACCATCACAATTCACAAACGGAACGAATAGAAATTCTTTTGGCGATTGAATACATGCACACACGAAGAGATACGTCCTTTACATATGTATTTAATACCGCAAATCCGATCGGAGTCCGATTAACAGTAATAAGACAGTGATAAATAAATAAGAAAGACATAAGTAAATAGCAGTTTCAAAAGATTTACTGAAAGTGGTAGTTTGAAAGACTGTCCTAATGCTGGTAGACCAAGATCTACCACACGCAAAGATAATTCTCTAGATGTAGTGCTGGATGTCGCAAACGTCTGTACAACTAATTTGCAATAAAAACCTCGGTACAAGTCAATGTTCTGTTCAAAATGTACCGCACAGGGTCAAGTACTGCCCATATACATAAAATACATTTATTAGTACAGGATTTGACAGAAGACGATTATGGCAAAGAGGCTTCATTCTATGAACGTTACTACGCAAAATAAAAATATTGCGACTACTTTCCGATGAAACTGCATTTCTTTTGGCTTTGTAAACAGTGAACAGGCACAACTGTGACATACTGGTCTCATACTAGGAGACAATTTTCGAATCCAATGTTAAAGTTACCTAATTAATTACTTAAAAATTAAAGTGGCATGAGTCCTAGTTAATATGTATGGTAACTAAAAGTCAGCTAGCTAACTTTAACTTAAAGGAACAAATTGATTATGAAACACCCAGAATCCTTAGTAAAAATATTCTTGGGCTTTTTTTTTATAAAAAGGAATCTTACTTTCACGAAGTATCTTGAACTACCACAGAAAAGGTTATTCCTTGAATTATGGAGCTTTTTCAAATCCTGCGCATGCAACGAGAACGTCTGGTTTCAGCGGGACGGTGCCTTCCCATTATGGACTTGAAGTCATACTTGAGTGAAACTTCTCGTCGATATATCTTCGAAGATGGATAAGAAGAGGAACCGTGGAATTGCCCGTCAAAACTCCTAATTTATCGCTTTTGGACTTCTTTTGCGGGGCCATTGAAAAAATTGCATCATTAAAATAGCCCACAAAATTGGTTGTAGAATATTTAGAAAATTGTTGCTAAGAAGTAAAAGATCAAACAATTAATCATTTTCACAATTAATTGTTGTTAGTTTTTTTATTTGAATGTTCGGAAATCTTTAATTTACTAATTTTTTTTTGTTAATTTCTGACATTCTATAAATATGATGATTCCTAGTTAGATTGAAAGTAGCATAGTTTATCCGGAGTATACGGAAAACATTTCCTCTGTATTGTTGTTCTCTTACGTAACCCCATACTTGTTGTGTTCAAGTTGGTTAGAGAGTGCAAAATAAACTTTCCAACAATATCACATAGGTCATGCAGCCATTAAAAAAAAATCAAGATGGCGGCCCGCTCAAAAACTATGCAAGGAAAAAATCAAAACAATAGTTGTTATAGTTATTCTATCAATCAGATTAATTTGATGGAATTGCCGAACTCAGCTACAGATGTAATGATTTTTTTCAATAATTAAAAGTTTATTATTTAGTCTTATTGTTACTTTAATATTTCGTAATATTTTGTTAATAAATAGACGATATAGAATTATTTTATTTTTATTGAACTCGACTGCACACGTCTTGGGTTACTGCACATAATCACGTACTCCAGAAGTCTATATTGGACAGTACCACTCAAACAGCGGAGGACTACGCATCTTATATTGTCTTATGTTATTTTTAAGTTTTGATTTTAATTTAAGATAAATTGAGTTACTGTTTAAAATCTGTAATTCCATTTCAAAGTATAATAGCAGCCTTCGCAGGTAGGCGAAAAACCTTTATATGTCACTTGAACAGAAAAGCATTTGCAGCCCTTAGTTGTCTGCTGCCCTCGTTCTTCGCATCGCTTAGGCTTCAAACGCTAACTTCCTGCCCTGGAGACACAAAATACTATTAAATTTTATAATTTTCAAACTTGTATTTAAAACGGTTTTGGAAACAGTGCCTTGGTTCCATATTTACCAGTTGCTGACGTTACATTAACCTTTGATTTAGAATAGTTTTGCCCCATTTGCAGTTTTCCATTTGTCATTGTTGAAAGTCTGAATTCAGATATAATGCGCGATATAAGATCCGACCTAGAAACAATTGAAACTCATAAAGAGAGCTACGCTTACTACGATCTCGATATATATTGTAGTAATACATTTCCTTATATTTCTTGGCTATGTAATCTTTGAATGCTTTTCAAGCAACTAAACCTATATACTTTACAACAATTGCCTTTAATCAAGTGAATTTTATATTTATAATGTCCTAGAGTTGCTAAATTTCATGATTTTGCATTGTGTAAGAACGAGGAAGAAGCGAGAATGATAAAACCAAGAAAAATTGTTTTTTTTTGGTTGCAGGAATCGAAAGCAATAGATAAAAGCGTTATTTGTGGTAACTCTTTGCATCAAACGGAGCAAAATTCGGGTCTTAGATCTTATGTCATCAACACTGTCACTCTAACAATATCTACTGTCCCTTATAAGTTATTTGTCCATTGGCAGAGCCACTTACGTCCCAGTTTTCATAAGATCCCAATTTTTGGCTGCGTATAATTTCTTAATTCGGTGTTTTAGTGCTTTCTCACAGCGCCATTTTCTAATGCTTTAAGACATGCTTACGAGCCAAATAAACTATCAAGCCATTAGCAAAAACATTGGCGTTCTTTGTTTGGATCGCAAGCATAATTTTCTTTCAGTAACGTCACTTTAATAACAGACGACCATCATAGAATCATTTTTGCTTAGAACAGGGTCATCTACAGGTCCAAGAAGTGGTTCTAATCAGTCTGTAGAGTTGCTTCCTTTCGATCCTTAATGGATTATTGATGGAGATATAGAAATTCATTTTAAACTATCTTATAACAGACTCTAAGTCTTATAATTCTAAAATACTGCACAGTCAAAATAAACAAAATATGTAATACACCCTATACATATGTATAGATACAGATTTAACAGATCGAGATAAGTATAGATTCATAGAAGTAGCTACAAAAACCTCCTGTAAGCACAGATGCTCTTAAATAGTGCTAAAAGTATAACCTACGCAATCGAGCGCAGGGGGAATTTTATACAGGTTATGTCAAAAAATTGACCTGGAGAGATGTAAAGCTACTTATACCATTAGACATATTCTAAAATAAAATTATTTAGTGGGAACTTAATTAACCATTCACGAATATACATACAGTTAAGTTCTTCGAAGTTGGTGGACAGCGCCAGGCGTGTGCACATGCCTCCGCTTGCACCTCCGGTGTGCTACCGAATGCATGCGAAATGTCATGTCATTCTCCTGCTTTAAATATCTCTTCTGTATGGTTGAATCTGCTATTCTTAACGATTGCGATGCATCGTCGATACAATTTTCTTATAGTTAACGTTTTTACGGAGGTTTATTAATCATACCAAAATCCAGATACGTCAGTACAACCTAATCTCTGAAACAATTTTGGATGTGAACGTTTAAAACAAAAGAAAAACTTTGGAATTTTGATTGTGATTTAGATTACAGCTTTTCCTATAGAACAAAATAATAATACAGCGCCTTTTGAACACTAATGTGGTGATCGCATGATCTCATTACGAAATCAACATAATATTGTGATTATTATAAAATTATGTTATAATTCTGACTACATGAAATTATTTTAACAAATTATTCGAGTTAATTTGATATTTTCATGTGGATGTATATGCAAATTTTAAATTTAAATAAGTTAATCTTTTTGGCACAGAGTTAACCTTAAGAGCTTTTACCGACCAATTACACCCACATCTACAATTTACGTCATCAAAAAGGTTTTTATTAATAAAGTGCATCGAAGAATAGTGTACTTTACACATTCCTTCCGTTAATTAACACTTGATTAAATTAAATCATAAAAGTTGTCAAAGCGCTTCAGAGCACCTATAAGTTGATTGGTATTAATTGGTCTATGGTGTGCAATTCGCGGTTGAATTAAATAATAAAGCAAAATAGACATTCCTAAATAGTTCTGTTAACCAAAGGTTTCAATTTTTAATTAAGGATTTAATTGTTGACGTCCAACCGGCAAATAGCTGCCCAGGAGAGCAAGTTTAATATACATTTTTATGATAATAAAATCATGCATTTATTCAGTTAACAAACTCGTAAAATCCGAAATAATGAACAATGAAGCTATTGTGAGCCGCGTATATGGATTTAAGCCACTTATAATGAAGTGCAATATGAGCTTGTTAATTTTTATTATCTAATAAATTTTGAAAGGCCGCTGGAGCATTATCCATCCCCATTGTTTCATTGTTTCAGCATGAGAAGTTGAATTATTAAACGGCAGCAAGCAGCTAGCAAGCAGTAGCAGCTACTATTGTTGAGTATATATCTGGGTTTTAGTAGCAGGTGTATAATTTGTTCCGCCGCTTCTCTAATACCAACACAATAAAAAGTTAATAAAACGGTGGATAATTGTAGCCCGTGACTACAAACTAAATAAAGCTGTATTCAACCAAATTAGGAGGTTACCATAAAAAAGCTCCGGGGTTCAGATTAAATATTTCAGCATTAAAAGTCTAAAAAGGGGAGAGTCAACTAAAGAGGAAAAGAGAAAGAAAGATAAAGCTGTTTTATTTCCATTTTGAATATTTGAATAAAGAAGTTCGTGCGCGGACGAGTGAATCGATGTTAGTATATGTACGTGGTACTCTCGTGCTGTTCTAATCGAGCATTTCCATCAAACATACACTTTGGAAAAAACTGTTCAAAATGCGAAAAACCAAGCCATCAACTGTACGTATGTATACATGTATACAAGAGTAAATAAAGTTAGAAACCCGATGTGTTGAAGAGTGATTGCAGTTGGCGTAAGCGAAATTTCTTCATGCCTAAAAGGCAGCTCTAAAAGTTAAGTGGATTTTCACATAGCGTGACAGACCTGACCGCTTTACAATTCGTAGCTAATAACACTTTATTACAAGATTACGAGGGTCTAATCAGAGTTAAACTGATTACAGCTTCTGTTCATTAGCAATGCATGCGCGTTTCACTTCAATTCTCATTCTAAATTCTATTAAACGAAGTGAAATTTGCTCACCTAATAGGATGCAATCCCATTAGAATTAATTTTTTTCCTAGTTAATCCTATTTCGTAAAATAAAATAAAAATACCTCTGGTCTCATTAATACAATCATTAGTTGGAATGGGATTCCTGCACTTTTGCATTTACAATTTTATGTATCTAAGATTGTTTTCTAAGTTCTTGAAGATTCAATAGGAATATCTTCTGCATCCGCATGGAAGGTAAGAACTGCATTACGAGTCTAAATTCAATCTTCAAAGAATGCAATCGGCTGCTTCAGTTCCATCAGTCGATTAGAACAAGAGATTACATCCAAATCGGCTCATAAATAATAGATGAAAAATTACCGATATTAAGATTTAGTTCTGTGTTATTTATATTTTTACAAATGAGAAAGTGAAAGACTACCTCACAACCAATCCACCAAATGCTCATCAGAATCACATTACAACTATACCTACATAAATAAGTTATTATAGGTTGCAATTCTGGCTGTAAGAAGTGGTGACAAGTTGTATGTTCTGATATCGTTTTCCAATTCTTGCTTATTAAAAAATACAGTCGATTGTCTTATCAACATACGTTACATCCTCCTTTCTCGCTTTGAAACTTGATGTAATAAGGTAACTTTGGGTTACAAGTATTCTCTCTAAGATTGATTTTAAGAAAGATCTAAGTTTTTCTTTAGATCTTTAAATTTTAAAATTCCTGCAGAAATTAAGTTTTGGCCATTTCGTTGATCAACTACAATATGTACAATGTCAAAATAAAGACTGTGGCGTATTTTCTATTGTTTTTTACATTTATCGTCTTTACTTCGACAAGGCGACAAATATATTTTGGTTATTACAGCGGTCGTAGCAGAGTTAATTGAAAAAAATATGTAAATAGTGACTAAATTTTCTTAAAATATGTACTTTTTAGCGTCTTTTTTTTAAATATGTACCAAATATGTATGTAGTTTATAAAAAAAAATAGTATATTATTCAACAAGCATATAATGATGGCTATTAATCACTAGGGCGAAGTTTAAGTTTATTAGAATCGGCTGAGCGAATACTCGCCATTATATGCGAGTCGAATACTATACTTTGTCCACAACTGTTCCATTCAATTTTAATTAGATTTTTTTATTCCATATATGTTTACGAACTGTTTAAAAGCCTTTGTAGCTCAGTGGGTTAGCAATCGAGTTTGTGACGCAGAAGACAAATCCCGTGGTTACGAAGATGATGCATTTTTATATTCATGGTTGAAGTTTATCAGGCAATATAATATACCCTTCTCAATAGTACATTCTAAATTGCTAATAGCGCGCTACGCTAAACAATAATGGTTCTTATTACCTGCACGACAAGGCGCAATTTGCGTTTATTTTCTTAATAAGTTTCGTCCAAAATGGCTTGCGTTTTACAATCGCGGTTGTAAATTTTGGAATTTAAAACTTTTAACAAAATACGTACTTTTAGTGACTAAATGCTAAAAATATGTACTTTTATGTAAAATAGTGACCGAATACGACCGCTGTTATTAGTAGAGCTTAAAAAAACAGAGGTAAAGAAATCTCTTGGCCAGGTACGCTCATCCGGATAAAAAGATAGTTGTAGTCTTAGGTGTTTGTAGAAATAGTCCAAGTGTCAGTGTCCAAATTACTCTGATATAACAGAGTTATCAGAAATACGGAAATATAGCAGAAGGCGTCGTTCATGGATCAACGTTGATAGCAACATATTCTTTATTTGTAACTTACATTACACGCGTACAGCGATTCCCAGATCCAATCCCAGATGCAATTTTTTGGTTGAAATGGGAAAATAAGAAGACCAGACAGACCGATTTCATACACTGCCTTCCCTACGTCTTTTCTCATGATGCCCGAGATGATTCCTGATTATGATTCCCATCATAACTCCAAAATTGAGAGAGGCATAGCTCAATATTGACAACTGATACGGCAAAGTTGCTCGTATTGACATTTTTTTAAAGAAAATTTGCCAGAATGGCACATTTAGTCCGATGACGTTTGGTATTCGTCCAACGGCACTTTTGGTCTATACTCTAGTACTTCTATCCAAGAGAACTATTTTAATGAGATTTTTGTCAAATGGTAATAATTCTTTTTAAACTAAATTTATTAAAAACTAGTTATTTCCGCCATAAACTTGACGAAAAAAAAACTTAAACCAATAAAAAAAATACAAGCAAAACTACTAACTGAAAATGAGATCGAACTTGATGGTCAGACTCAGTGGCTGCGTGTACACACCTGCGAGAGCCGCTCTCGAAACGCTGTCGAGAATTCCAAAACTAAAGTTCCCATATAATATTTATAAATATTACTATTATTATTCAGAGTACCGCAAACTAAAGTTCCTAAATAAAAACTTTAACTGTGTTATTTTAGAGTTAGGACACGGATGTCAAAATCTATCTCTTTCTAGAGCAAAACTAAGCTGTCTGAAACAGAGATACTTTTTTTTCTCTCTTTTTACTTTTGTGGCAACACTCAGCAGCTATCAGTTATAAATTTTAGGTTATGCTGTCATGTTTATTTTTATGCATGTAAAATGTATTTATTGTTTGTAGAGAATTTTTAAAACTACTATAGTACGGCAGCTTTTAATAAAGTATTAATTGTACCGAATTTCAGATTTATATAATTGTCATACTGACAGTTTATTAAACCAATTTTTATGATTACCAACCTACTAATAAAAGTTTCAAAATATGAAGTGTCACTAGGAAAATTTGACATGCGTGACTTAACTCTAAATAACACAAAGTTCAGTTCATATTTAGGATCTCTACCGCAAACCAGCGTCATATTGGGGCACAAAATCCGTGATCTTTAATAATGGAGAAATTAAAATCGCATTTTACAAATTTGGCGTAGAGCTTTAAACTTTCAGAATAAGAATTATGTAGAAGAACCCTTTAATCTAAACGTTGATTTAATTAATTCAATACGGATAAAAATAACGAAAAACTTCGCGCTTCTTTTGTCCCAATATGGCGGCGGTTTGCGGTACTCTAATTCATCAGCATGGCCTGGTTGATTATATGTAGTGACTCTAGCCGCAACCTGAAATCGAAACCTGGTGGTGTGATTCTGCAAAGAGCCGTTTCGTTCCCACCAAATATTTATCACCCTTTATTCCATCTAATAATTAATATTTCCTTCGCTCGCTCGATTTGCCATCCAGGGGGCTAACAAGCCGCCTCCAGCACCAATATCACCGTTGACTGTATTCAGCGGTTATGACCATCGCGCCGAGTACTCTGCTGCTGCTGCCCAACACCAATCAACAACCGAGACAACCGCCACCTACATACCAAAGATATGTTTGCTAACTTCGGCGTATATCCGACGACGATGACGCAGCCAGCTACAACATCTGCTTTGGAGAGAGCTACCACCGAACTCCAATTTACCGTACCTCTGAAGAGGTGTAATAAGTCTAAAATAGCCACTGAAATTTTCTCAGGGTAGGAAACAAAGCTGAAGACAGATCACCAGTGAATAATAATAGGTGATGTCTTTCAAGTTGGTATCATTTGTTTAAGTTCATCCAGTAGTTGCGTTGGACGAAAAGTTTCATTAAACCAAACACCCATTAGAGCATTAGACCGAAAATCCCACTAGACAAATGTCATCGGATCGACAGTCATTTTAAGACATCGTTCCCAATACACGTCAACCTGTCCTATGTTTGGAAGATTATAAAAGAACATCGAGCTTTGTCTTTTTTTCTGTTTTAAGTACATCAGCGCAGACAAATTGTATATGGTATTGTATGGTATAGTCTTCGCAAGTAGTAATAACAGCCTACCCTAATATACCCCATGAGCAACCATGGCCTGTCAATGGCAACTATTATTATATGTAGTCTTCGTAAGGTAGAGATTATTGGGTGCTGATAGAAAAGAAATACATCACTATAACTGTTCGTACATACGAATGCTTTGCTCACTCCCAGTAGGTTTGAGGGTCCATGCAGGCTTACATATGAGATGAAGCATGCATATAATGTTAGCAAACGCCGCTTATTCAAATCACTTTTGAGAAGCACCAAAATTAGAAACACTACGGGTCTCTGTTTTAATAATATTGATATACATAATTACCAACACAAATATTTACTCAGACTATTACTTCAGCTATTTATTGGGCCCACTTTCTCACTACACCCAATCTTAAGGATTACGTGTTGCTACAACTTTCAATCGCAATACTTTTGTAACTTCAATTATCTTTTCCCCGATAAATTTTTAATAGCCAAATTACCAAGCTATTTATAAAGTAAGGTATGAGTCAACCCATATTTGAAAAGCCTTCAATAGATAATTACACTGCTCCGCTTAATTTCATAAAAAAATAACTACCAAGAGCACGTGCCAATTTCTTAGAAACACTTCAAAATAACTTTTTTTTCTCAGCTACTACCGCTTCACTAAGTGCTCGTAAATTTTCTTGTAGCAAACTAATAACTACAGAAGCATCCAAGAATGCTATAAATTTAAGAAGCTTAAGTGTTATTTAATTACGAAAAAATAACTTTAAAATTTTTTTTAAATTCAAAAAGCAGAGAAGCGACCAATAAATTTAACCAAATAAGAGGTAATTTATTTTCAACAGGAAAACTGATAACAGCAACAACCAAAGAGGAGGGAAACATGCAAAATTCATTAAGAGTGATGGTAAGTATCAAGAACACTTCTGGTATTACGTGCCAAAAAGGTTTAAAATTCAAAACTCATGCAAAGATGAAAGCGCGTATTTAGGGAATAATTGTTTTTCCCCCATAGTAATGCAATTGAGCTAAAATTGTATGTTAAAATGTACTACTTGTCTGACAATGAGTGCAACCGGCGAAACGGATCATTTCTGCAAATAAACGGTGACACAGTATTTACATATAAATGCTTTCACATACATAATCCTAATTTTAACAATGTTAGCTTGTGTCTGGTTTTCAGTATGAACACACAATGGTGGTTATTAAAAGTATTTAACATTTCATGATGTTGGTAACACACGGCTGTATTGTAATCAATATTAACATACGTAATTAAGCAATTGTTTTAAATGGGTAGGTATGGTTCTTTAATTAACTCTTGCTTGTGTAGCTTTTGTTTACATTTGCAAGCGTCTTAAGAAATGTCTTACTTTACTTCTTTGTTATTCGGGCAAACATTTTCGGGTACAAGTGTAGTGTATATCGCAATTTCAAAAACGACACCTTTTTGATAAAAATATGGCAAAGAGCTCATTGCGTCTACTAATTATAGACTTGATTACTTGAATGCCATTTTCCTTTCTTCGATATTGGTTTAACGTTTTTCAGAATCCATCTTGGAACTGTGACATCATCGTTTGCTTTTCTAATAGTAACACCTATTTTCTTACAAATACAGCAACGTAAGGTTTTGTAGGGTTGCATAGTACGATTCTTGGGGAAAATCTAATCAAAATATCACTTTTAGCGGACTTAAAAGTGACAGAGTAGGAATATAGAAATTAGAATGAAGAGTAGAAATATAGCCTTGAATATAGAAATATCGAGTTGCATTTTCGAAGAAAGAAGGTCTGCCGTGAGAGGTACAATTCTTAAAATAACCTTTTTTTGCGCTGCCGGTGAAGGCCTGTTACTACTCCTCGCCACCAGACACCATTGAACGCCCCTTTGAGCATCATCAAATATTCCAGAAGCAGCAACATTACTTTTACTGACCTCGTCTTGGTCTGAAAACTGTTTTGAGGGAAGAGAACGGAACGCACAACAGTTTTGTTCGACCACCAGATTGATACTTAACCCAACTAAAGAGATATAATGAGCCTGTAACAGCCACTGCCCTGCTTTAAAGAACATAAACCAACAAGTTGAAGAGAATTACTTCTGTTACAAGTCTGGTTTTAATCCAAAAATGTTAGTAAGACTAGAAGTGATATTGACGTCGGTGTCGCAATAATCAACCGTATTCTCAACGTCATGCGGTCAATTTTACGTGGTTCTACTAACGTCAATTTGACGGAATTTGGAATTGTTACTTAAAAAGAACTCTGAATACTGTTGAGACCAGTACTTAGGCACTAGGCAATGTTGATCAATGATTTTAAGAATACAGTTTGATGGGCCATTAAAACGTTATTGTAAACACGTGGGAAACACGTCTCATTGTTTCTCGTTGTTTCGACATTCAAGCTCAACACTATATTGAAGGTAAACTTGTTTTCAACGTGTTTTCAAACTTTCAACGTCAATTACATATGTTGGGGGGTTACTAAATACACTTAATTTCAAGGTACATTTCACGTGAATGATTAAACGTACAATCTTGTATCAAATCTCAACGTATTTTCTCAACAAAACACGTGATTTCAACCCCCTAGACGTGAATTCGACATGTAAAAGGCTTCTTTGTGCCTACTGGGGTTTAACGGCAACTCTGGTTTAGAAAAGATCTATTTTCAACGACATAATAACGTAACGTAGAAACGTAATAATTAATCCCGTTTTTGTAAAAACGTCGTATCGACGTAAAAAATCAACTGTTAAAATTTGGGTATTGAATCAACGACATATCAGTGTCATACAGACACATCTAGAAAACGTCGGAATCAACACGTAGAATGAACGAAATAAATGATGTAAGTATTGAAAGTATGAAAAGAACAGCAAAAACTAACGTTTATTTTCGGTGAAGATGACGTTAATATTTCAACCAAAACTCTTTAAGTTTCAACGAATAACGTCGATCCGACGTAAATTAGACGATGTGTGCCTGATGAGAGTTTCAAGTATCAAAGCAAGGCAAGGTCCGTAAAATTACTTCTAGTAGTATTGCCACTTTGCGAGTTTTCAATACACAGACAGTGGACAGAACCAGCCTATGAGACGTCGTCACCAGACGATGAGCAACAATTCCAGCTAGCTAAGCAGCACCAAAGTGATTTTTTCCACTTGCTTCAGATTTCGATGAGTGGAACTAACAGACTCCCTCTATTACCCTCAACTGCTTACTTCCACGCTATATTTCCAGTTGGCAGTCAACATCAGCCGGTTGTCCGTCACCATCACCACCATTTACCATTACTAGTCTTCGACGCGATAGAAAATATCCACCACCACCATTAATTGGTGATTCTAGAAAAACACCAACAAACCCATCGCGGTTTAAGAGGATTAATGAAGCACAAATCAACGTTAAAAACGGCCAGTCACATAGCTTCATGTCTTGATGTGAATGTACAGGTTGAGTTCACTGCACTCTTTAATTTTATTTCTCCTGAAGAAGATCCTTACAATTGCGGGTGAAATGTTGAGTTATTCCTTCGAGCTTAATATGACACGGCCCAATCCGGATAATCGCTGTATACTCCTTAAGTTATGAATATCGCATGCTGGACATAAAATACTATGTTGGCATCCGAAACACCTACTTTGATAATAATCAGTTTTCTAAATATATTGCAAAGCGTCGCATGTAATAAAGGTAATGATACGTTAAGACTAGCTAAGAGTAGAAACCCAAAAATCTCGACGATATACTATGAGTCAAGGGGACAAAAAATTGATATAATTTTATATTATTTTTAAACAATCGTACAGGTAGAAAACACCTATTCATGACTTCCTGGCAATTTACCAAAACTTGCATTTTAAAATTTGCTTCAATGAATTTGTTATTTTAAATAATGTGTTTAAAATTTTTTAACATCGTAACAAAAACATATTTAGAAAACCCTTCATTGTAGGAATTTCAAAACAAATTTTGAATTTTAAATTTTTATATTTCTAATTCTAAGGGATTCTATTTCAATGGACGATCTATAAAGGCGAACGGAAACTTTGAAGCAATTGGATCGGATTTTATAGTGTTATTAGTGAGGTACGATAGGGAACATTTCAGAATAATTCAATTTTCAACCTTAAACATGTTATTCTCTCAAACTACTGTTAAATAAGACTCTGTAAGGTATTTTAAAGTTAGTATCATTTCTTTCAATTTAACATTTTATCGCTTTGTATTATCATGGCTTATATCAACCATAGCCAATCCATTCATTGTTGTCAGAACTTTCATAACTTTGCGGAATTTCACAGAACTCACTGTTCCGCGGAACAGCGGTTAAGAAACACTGTTTCGCAGTGTGCATCAAAATTAACTTGAGCGAATAGTTTGGTATTCATAATTCACTTAAATACGATTAAAAACAAAATCATCAATTGGTCTTCTTCAATCGCTTACTTAATCCCTTTTTTGCCAATAGCTCCTTACCAAAAACAATTATTGCATTTACGTAAAAATATCGCCTAGGCAGACAATTGATATTCATCATCAAGTATGCAGAGGATTAACTTGCATTTGTTATCGGGAATCTGGAGACGCGACGGCAAAATTGATTAGGTTTAGTTCCACAAGTCTGCACTTACGAATATCAAATTTACCGCTTTTTCTCAAATTTTCATTAAAGTGCATCTAGTTAGTAGAAAATGGGCATTTTTAGGCAATTAAAACAAATGAAATAGTAGTTTATTTGTTTTGGTTCGTTTAGGTTAATCACATTTTCTGCTAAACCCCTACCAAGAAGATCAACACTTTGAGTGTGTTTATATTTATCTTTATGAATCAGAATCTTTTAATGAACGTCATTATATTATTTATACACCTGCTAGTTATCCAAACAAAAAACATTACCAACATACCAATTTGTGGAAACTATATTAAAATTCCTGCCAACCAAGACAAAATAAAACAAAAATCTCCTACTACTGCAGTGCACGAGTAATTCTTGCGAACGCTACCGTGTTTGCTTTTTATAACGCGCTCGTGATTCCTGCTGCTAATGCTGTAATCCTGCTATAAATTCCTGCTGAACACCGAATATTACCGGAGATTAGCTCCCAAATTCCCGCTGCTTTTTTCACAAGCACGTTTCCGCTTTTTATAACACACTTCCCTCTTTATTTCTGCACATTGCTGTATATAAACCAGTCCATAACAAAAATCCTTCCTCACTAGGAAAACGAAGAACAAACAAATGAACAACAAAATTAAATTTAATCCTTGAAAATCGCAATCCTTTTAGTCGTAAAGTTCAGGATTTAACGGCAGCGCGCACCCGAGTACAAAACGAAATCCCACACAGCGCTATCAAAACGAAAACGGCACACTGAAACTCGCCTTGAAAACAAAATAAGTGAAAAAGGATGGCAAAATCGTAGAGAATATCGCGATTCAATTGTTTAGTAAACACGCGATACCAACTTCCAAACACTCGACCTCATACTGTGCGGTCGCGGCCCGCCGCGATCTCTGCAGGACGCCGACGCAAGTCCGCACATGCGCCCAGGTGGCCCAGGACAAGGAGGCCCGGCCACAGTAGCAGGAGAGGCCCCATGTCGCACGAGGGCATGACAATTATTAGCGCCCCAGCTGTCACAACTTGTCGCTATTCATGCTACACGAAGATTTACATATTATAAGCGGCCCAATTAACTACTACACGAATCACTGACACGAACCGCCGGATGACTGCTTACTACCGCTAATAGTTTTCTGCAGAACAGAACGGGAACAAGGCTAACGCGTTATTTGCAACCAATTTGCTTATTTATTATTGTCAACCTAGAGGCGCGACGGCTATTCCTGCCGTGACCACATATTTTATTTAGTGGCTCATAGGAATGTTTGTGTCCAAACTCCTTTCAACTCTTGCCAAGTTGCACGCCCAGTTACGCTCGAATTGTCCGCTTTTTTTTCCTCGTCTTGTTTCTGACATGTGTTACAGGTTATGATATAATTATTTCTATACTAATCTTTCGGCGCTTTTAATCCCAAAAGCTTTTTCTTTGCCAATCTTGTTTTACAAGGACTTTTTTTTGTTTTGATCTTTTAAGTTGACAGTGTCATCGTGACAGAACAGATAGAAAAACAAGGCTTAACCAACAACTACTTTACCTGCTGAATGACTTATAAACCGCTCAAGCAATGCTATAATTATCAAATGGGACAAGAAGTGGCAAGTTTTATTGACTGACTGACTGCTTGTGATTAAATTAAATAACCCATAAATAGGACCGGTTGAAATTACTCGGCACAACCGACCATTACAAACTTGTCTCTTGAGATTTCCACCCTTCCTTCAATTAGCTGCTATAATTAGTTTCTCACATTGCGCGACACCACTATGAGTCCTGCTAAATTTAATAGCCTGCAATTAATACGACAACAAGAAGGTATGCCGCCTACACACACAGATCCTTTTCCAAGAAACAATTAAAGAGGTAATTTATTTAAAATTAACCACTTTCAATATTGATCTGATTTTAAAAATTAAATTAGAGATCTAATTGAACTTTACGGGCATAACTAAAAATTTGAATCACACTCATGGTTTTCAATTTTTAAATAATAATTTACTGCGAAAAGAAAAATAAGTGATCTCTCAAATTTATTATAGATAAGTAGTAATGCCATTCGAACAAGAAAGGGTACGAAAATGCATAGTATTAAATAGACGTCTTTTTATTCTTTTTTGTCGTTATTGTTGCCTTGCCACCAGATTACTCACTTAACTACACTACCTTTCATGATAATATTTAGATTGTTCTTCATCTAGACAACCCTTCTCACATAAAATGCTCAACAATATGGTTTTTATTTTACTCCCTCATATCCTGTATCATTTCTCGTTCGGATGGCATTATTACTTATAATATTATACGTCATAGTTACGTCACATACAAAAGGTAAACAAAAAACAAACAAAAGACAGTATGCACTAATAAACTATAATATTATTATGTCATTTGTGTAATTGTGTTGGCTGATATATTGTAATTTTTATATGTGTAGCATATTACTAGCTTGTATAATTAAATATAATGTAGTACTAATAAAGTTTTTTAAAATGGTAAACAAGTGTTGTGTTATTGTGTGCCG
Source organism: Agrypnus murinus (assembly GCA_929113105.1). Classification (NCBI taxonomy): domain Eukaryota; kingdom Metazoa; phylum Arthropoda; class Insecta; order Coleoptera; family Elateridae; genus Agrypnus; species Agrypnus murinus. The sequence continues at coordinate 25,125,233 of OV816025.1, read as the reverse complement.
GTGCAACGGTAATTACAATGAAGAACAAAAAATGTGAACAAAGAATGCACGTGTTCAAGTTTCCGAAAGTCGACGAATCACAAAGAACGTGGATTCATAAAATTAACCGAGAAAATTGCATGCCATCAAATTATTCTGTAGTGAGTTATTAGCTTTTATTTGGTTTGCTTTTTACCTGTTTCGTAAGATGCTAAAAAGTTTTATTAAAGAGTATAATAATTGTTTGATATAACTGATGGTGCTCTGGCGTCTTAACAGTAGAAATTATAGTTACCAAAGGAGGTTCAGTAAATTTAAAACACCCAAGATCTTCGCGACCCAGGAGTTTTCTTTAGAAAAGCTTCGCAAAAACACATAAGAATTATAAAATCTTTCTAAACGCGTTGTCACCGCCATTTGATTTAAAATTCCTATTCTCTGAGTTATTTTGCACGACCCATTACCATCGAGTTAGCCTAACTACTAAAAAAATTTTATTTTAAAGATAATTATTGCAAATACTACCATACATTTATGATAGGATTGTCATACGAAAATAGGTTCCTGCCAAATAAAAACCCGTTCTTAATTAATACTCTGGGAAATCTTTTATTTTTGGTGGAACAAGACAGCCTATTAGCAAAAATCTGAATGTAAAATGAGAAATAAAAGATTCGGAGATTGCCTCTTTGTCGTGACGTCATTATGTGGTTGGTAGGCCTTGTTATGTAGGTGGTGCTGGCTGAAGCCAGGAAGACTACCGCCGGAATCATTTTATAAGAGGAGTTGAAGCGAATAGAGAGCGAATACTATCAGGCGGCCGTCTGCCGGTCATTTTCTGGGGAGTGGGGGGGTAGTAATTTATTTAAATGTTGAAACAACTTTGTGCCGTTGCATATGTTCGTTGGCTACACTGTTTTTAGATGTATACTTTCCCCCGAATAAAGAAAAGTAATGCTACAAATTTAGATAGAGATAAATAGATTAAATTACGTCCATTTTATAAGATCTTCAATATACGTTATACTACTGATACTACTACACACTAGCGCCATTTATTGTTTTCGATTGTCATTTTACGCATATCAGTTTAAAGATAATATCAAACTGTCAAACGGGAAGTATCGAAAAGACAATGGTAATCTTGGTAGTGGTAATGCCAACCTACATTTATTGAATTGAATTTCAAGGCCTTCTAGACGACTGTTTCCTCGATCATGTTGTATTTTATTTTTTGGTCACTTTATAGCAAAATCCTGACCTACTATTATAACTTTTTATATAAATACATTTTTATTTTTAAATATGTAGTGTCATTTTTGCAAAAGATATTATAGGCTATTCATCGTGAAGTGCTTACAACAAATCTCGAAACTTGAAAATATATAAACTGTTTCTCGATCTATTACAAATCACTTACCGATCTTGTATCGTAATATACTATTACAAAATCGGATCTACTAAAAATCATGGGATAACTCAGCTCTTGATGCATAGGTATAATTAAGGTAACTGTAAATGTAGAAGTAACTTTCCATCGAATGATCAACGTGTTAATTTTTCAAATTAAAAAACATCGTAAAATTTACTAAATTAATTAACACTATTTAATAAAATTTAATAACTTCGGTAAATCTGGAGGTAACAAAATTTTTTACATGAAACTCTGACGTTATTGTATACATATGTATCCATACATCTCGCATAATATATTTTATTGATCGTCTGTTTAAACTTTTAAGTTATGATGTCGTAATTTAAATATTTAACGTAAGGTTGAATAATTGCCAATTCCAACAATAAATTATGTTTAATTATAAATTAAAAGCTTATATTTTAACATCATTCTCATTTATTATATCATTAACATCGTCGTTTAAATACCTTGTTAATTGTAAATTATGGATTCCTTTTGCTAGAAATAACATAATCGTGAATTTCATAATTCGTAATTAAAGCTGAGAGAGATAAAGTAATAATAATAATCATGATTTAATTAATTGTATTACATGCAGCAAATAAAGTTCAATCAGTGCAAAAAATATTCCTTAAGGTTATAATGTCAAAAAGTACAGCGAACGAGTAAGCTGTAAATGAAATGAAATCATAATAATAATCATAACATAGGTTATGATAGTTGTGTAATTAACTTAACTTACTAATAACAGTACATTTTTATTCTATGTATAATAAGAAACCTGTTTTATATTATTCGGTTTTTTGTTTGACTTCCTGAATTAACTCCTTTTATATACTTATTATTTTTATAGTTATTTCATGATTTATTTAACTTTTATAGAGCAGACATGCAGTAGTTTATTTTATTACATTGCTAAGAAACAAATTATAAATTATAAATAAATATCGTGTACATATAATTAGTAACATGCTTATTAATTACCAGGAAAACAGAACCTTCTTAACTTATTATCTCTAATTTATTAGCAGGAAGGTGTAAAAGAGGCTTTAATAATGATAAATGGAAGTATTAGTAAAACATTTTGTTTATTCAAAGAAATTATATGCATATGTTTGTACGTATAAAATATTTATTTTATATTTGCCTATTAAATACTATCAATAGCAATAATATAAATTAATAAGTAACGTGAATGTTAATAACATCAGTAAACTTTGTTACATTTGCCATAAATTAGCATATAATAAATTTAATTATGGGCTAAAAATCAGAGAGAAAATACGTCAGATGCTGTAGAATTTCTACATTGTATGATTTTCTGTTTATTTACAGTTAGGTGGCAACAACGAAGCACAAACTCCCGTAAGAAATACATTGGATATATTTCCTTCAATGTAGTCTCAACGTGAGACGGACAATAGACCAAAAACAGGTATATGTACATAAAAATAGTAGCTACATAAAGTTTAGATTTGTAGAATTTTAAAATTCCCACTAATTTTAGTAACTTTTCAAATTGCTAAGGTTTAACAGTTATAACTAAACATCTGTTAGTGCACGTTCACGTCTTTTTACTGCGTGTGATTGTGAAATTGCGCAGTTTGTTTTAATAATTTAAAAGTAACTTAAGAGCGCGCTTGATAACGCAAAAGTGCATAAATTACTGCGCCTTAAAAGAAAATTAATTAGATAACCCATCTTGCACTGGTTTCTTTTCTTTCAGACAGCAGATATGACTAATTCAACATTGGAATTCCCAAATGTTCCGACCAGGGTCGCTCGTAAATTACTGTGTTATAAACAACACTAAACATATTAGGTTTCATTTTCATTTTTATAAGCGTCAGTTTTATAATTGTTCATTTTTCTGTTTATCAAAGTGAAAGACATTATTGAATGTCTATTGAAATCTCTTTAAATTAAAAGTATTTATTATTATATTATTAAGAGTTACGAATTAAATTAATAATATTAATTTAGTTTCATATTAGTAAAGGGTTTATGTTTAATTTCACCTATGGATATCAAGGTTATTGTTATTATGCTTAGCAACTATTAAGCTATAATAGCATAAACTATTTAAAATACTTCTAGTTATTATTAAAATTGAAGATTTCTAGTGGAAATCAATTTTTCAGTATGTGGAAGTTTCAATTAAAAAAAGCATAGAATGCAAGAGTTTATACATTTTGTTAAAAGACACAGTTAGAGGTTACTATACAGGGTGGCCTAAGGAATACATACGTATTTATTTTTCTAAGCAAGAAAATCAAACAATTAAGTGAAAATATTTATTCAATATATATGTAAGTCGTAGACTTTTGGTGTAATGCGTTATTCCGCGGAAAACGTGGTAATATTATCTATGTGACACCATAAGAAGACTTATTTTAAATATTGTATTCGGCGCATATTTCACTGGGCCATGGTGCTAGAGATAAAATGATTTTTGCTTTAAAATAAGACCACATCATTCCACGACCTGTTTTCGGATATTTCTACAATCGTGTGAAATTCGTCTTAAGAAGAAAAAAGGTAAAATCGAAACATACAAATTTGGTTACTAAACCTATAGTTTTAAAAGAATTTTGTTCTCGGGGCCAAGTTGATTTGATCGATTAGCAGTCATGTCAGGATAAAGAATACAAATTGTTACAAAATTATTAGGACCATCCCACAAAATTTATTTGCCTACGTCCTTTGAAATCAAAGAAAGCTGTTGAAGTAGCTTAGAAGTTTTTGAAAAGCTTCCTTGAACTTGGATGTCCAGCCATATTACAAAAGCGACAATGACCTCGAATCTGCAAACTATATAATTCTCGAATTAGTAAAACTATGGCCTGAGCTGGAAATTATTCATGGTCAACCGCGACATCCTCAATCACACGCAGTATTATAGCAAGAAGCAATCAGGATGTCAAAAATATGTTGCCAGTCTGACTGCAGGACAATAATTACACAAATTGGTCCGTTGGCTGTTATTTCTTGCAGTTTCAGTAAAGCTGTTCCTTCCATAGGATTATTACATTGGATTGGTACAAGGCAAAATTTGGCACAGACCTAAAAATTAGACTATCCTCTACAAATCATTTCAATAAAATGATTAAATCCCTAGGGCATAGTATAAATAACATACAATAACGTGACTGTCGCAAATAGTTACCATCCACCACACAACAAGCTGGCAGGTGCCGGCAGTACATAGAAAGCCTACTTCATAGACGCGACCGAGCACATCAAATTATCCAGTCCCGTATAACTCCAATTATGCAGTGCGAGTGCCCCCTATTACGAAATGAATAAACACAGAATCAGGAAACGATGAAGAGAATGTTTTAATTGACAAAGATTACCAAACTTCTGATAAATTAGAAAAAACTTTATTCGATATATATGCAGTTATTTGATAAAAAATGTTTATCGGTACATACCTGCAAACCTGAGTTTTATTTAATTTATTTTATCTATGGAAATACTTTTTCAACAACACTTCCAAGATATTTGTGTAAATGAAAATGTTATCAAACGCGTTTTATCCATCTTCAAAACATTAACATTTCTACATTCGTACAATAATTTTAAATATAATAATAATATAGTATATCATTTACACGCTCGACTGCGAGTGTATTACACTTTAAAAGACGTTAACAGAAATTTTAAATCATCTAAAAGTAGTAAAAAGATAATTGCATTGAAACATAATTAACAATAAAGTTTTCGTTTTGTAAATGAATATTCAATTATGTACGTTAATTTAAGTTCAGTTAATAACAAACTAATTGTTCAAAGGCGTCAATTAATTTTGTTGATTCAAACAATTCTATTTCGTATTTTATTGAATACGTTACTGGATATTATCTGCAGGCGATGTCGACCGATCAACTCCGGTGCACTACTTCGTTTATGGGCGTGATATTCGAAGGTGGATTAATGAAATCAATAGTGCCGCACGCAAGTAAACCTACTGACTGTTATATATACTGTGCCTAGGCACTGAAGATGATCTTGATGAGTTACTCTAAAAATTACAAAGTCATTCAGTAGAAGTAAATGCCAGTATTAGCCAATCATATAAATATGTACAAGAAGGTGAACAATGGGAAAGAACAATTGGCGAAGAAGAAACAACAGAAATGTGTATAACATGGTGGAAGAAACAAATGTAATAATATATGCAGAAAATGTAAGAACTTAGAATTGAATAACGTTACTACAATGCCTTGTAACTAACAGGAAAATGACAAAAACCTACAAGAAACAGATCAACAAATTATGTGCCTTAATTGCGAAAATCAGAATACCACATGTGTTTTCAATGGAATAGGTATGTCGAGATGTTCTTGCAAATGTCTCCCTCCTAATGACTAATCACTAAAACAATGGATTTGTACTTTTCATGATTTCCAAAGCATCGTTGGTAGTGTTCGATTTGCCAGTTTTCGGAAATATCTATTTGAAAAGGGCAGCTTTGGCAAATTCGAGAATTGATACAAAGTTGATACACTTTGAAATTTTGAAAACATATTTTTGCTGTGGGGAGTTTATGTAGACGCATTTGCCGTTAAACGCAATTGGGGACCTCAAGTGACTCAAGTTCGTGAGTGAAGTTTACCAGAGAACTTCACTCACAAACTTTAGTCACATAAAAGTCTTTAATTGCAAGATAAGTAACTTAATAAAATAAGCAGATATTATAAAAAGTATGTACAGCCTCTTCCACATGATAAAATCAGGAGACTAATCTCAAGAAAGAAATTGTACACGCTACACCAGATTACAAAACACCGCATGATCTCACAGCCGAATACACATTTTATTCAGAATTATTTATTTGCCTCAAAATTTGTATATCGACTAACCAAGTTTCAAAGAATCGAAATTTCATTATCTCTAAAATTCTAAAGTTTAGTATTTTAGTTTCAATCATTTAAAGATTAAATATCAAGAACTGAGACATTCAAAGTTTAATTTCCAAGTTTCTAATGTAATTGAAATCGTTAATCTAAATTTTCAAAGTTTCAGTTTCCAAGTTTTCATTTTAAACAATAATGGAATGTTTGGAAGTTTCCAATATAATGATGCCCAGAACATATCAATGTAAACTACGGATATGAGTTGAAATCTAAAACGTGACATCTCTGACTTGAATTTTAAATTTCTAAAATTTCGAATTTTAGAACCTTAAGAGTGAGACTTTACATTATAAACTTCTTAAACTGCATTTTAAAACTATGTCGGTTTTAGACTTAAGCTTCATTTTTAATCCTAAACGTTTACAGTAAATACCAATTCCGTTGGAGGGAGATTCTTGGAATGAACGGAAAGGAGATTTCGAATCCCTAGAACCAACCCCCTAGACCCCATCGTTTACAATCATGTAGCATTCTAGGGATAGCTTTCACTATGTGACAGATGACGTTTCGTTCCAAGAATCTTCCGCCAACGGAATTGGTATTTACTGTAACATTCTGCTATTTTTAAAGTTTTCGAATATTATATCTCTGAAATTTATAATTTTTGAGATTTTAAAACATAGAAGAAATTCTATAATAGATGCTTTAAAAACTGTTGTAATGCTGAACTTGTAATTGTGAACCTCTAAAAGACTTCTGTTTGAGACTTGAGAAATGACACAGTATTGGATTATAAATTTCGAATTTTTGATACCTTAAAACGTTTGAACTGGGGTTTCAAATCATTTTCATGTTCAGGAGCAAGAACAGATTATTTTAAACCTTTGGGACATGCAAAAAAGTAACATTATATCAATTACATTGATTCGGCCTGTACTTTATGAAGATCCATAATAACACAATAAATAAAACTATTTATTTAAAAATCATAACTGTCCTTTCGCTACACGGTAGCTTCTTCAGATAAAGACTGGTTTAAGTTTTAGTTATAACCAGTCTTTATCTGAAGAAGCTATTGTGTAGCGAAACGACAGTTATAATTTATAATTAAATATTTTAGTGAAGATTTTAATAGTATTTTATTGTGTTATTGTATTTAACATTATATTCAATAAATAATTAGCCAATCGCACACAGTGTATAGCAATAAACAATGGAATTTCTAGCTTTTCACCGGTAGTAACAGGAGTACATGTTTTGTGTTAAAGGCTGTTCCCAAAGGCTTTCCAAAATTAAACTTACACCAAAAAGAGTCCACACCTAGCTGTATAACATACTGTATTTCTAAAGAAATTGAAGGTACACTTTCTTAGATATTCAAAGTCAAAGGTCACATCATGTGACCTTGGAATGAAGAATTCAATATTTTTTATAAAACTCTGCTCTTTTAGCTTTAAAACAAGCCTAAGATAAAAGATCTACTACGATTAGAAGCAAAGTTATGAATTGTTTTGTTCACCTTGTAAGCGTAAATTTTACATTTTGTACCATATATCCAACCCTGCTGTATGAATACCGTGTGTCACTGAGGGTTATTATTTTACATACGTAAGTTACTTTATGTCGTCTACCATCCTACTAAATTTCACGAAAATCTGAGATGGTCGGGTTGAAAAGTTCATTTTGCTTGTGATGATTTGGCATGGAATGACCCGAATGACATTGAAACAACAGTATTTGACCTGACCCAAAAAAAACCAATAGCAGATTCGTGATCTTCCTACCAAAAAGTTGTAGAAAAACCATATAAAAACCTGGAAGTTTTTTTCGTGTTGTACAGTGTTATCAATCTTCAAAAATCAGTTGTTATCTTCTTTGCGAATAAAGCCTAATACATTTTTAACTGACAATATTAACGTAGCGATTGGTGGGATCCCTATTCCTATCAAAAAAGAAGCTAAAAGTTTAGATTTTAGTTTACAGTGTGTGTCGTAAAGTTGGATCCATATTCCACATCAGAAAATTATTTCTATTCTGATTGGAAACAATTATGCAGGGCAACTCTCTTTCCAGAAATACTTGAAATACGCCATGTCAAAGTTGACAGGTGAAATTATAGGTAGGTATCTGTTAAATTCGCAATTTTCTAAATCACGAAAAATGACCTTATGTGTTAAAATATGGAAAATATTTTATTAATAATAATGATAATAATAATTGCTACAACCCATAGCCTGGAAACCAAACCCCAGAAGCTAGAAGCTTGTGCGGGAGGGAGGGGGCGATTATTATTATTACGTAGGCCGTAAGAAAAAATGTTTTTCCACTACTAGCTATGAAGTTGACAATTATTGCGTCTCCTAGCCAACTGAGAAGTTGAATTTCTCTAGTAGTGGTTAATAATTTTTTCTATTATTAACCTAGGTTAATAATGGATAAATTCAAATGTTTGGAGAATCCAGGGATAGTTGTTTAACAAAAACTTGTGCAACATAATTTTGTATACCCAGGAGATTGTCTTTAACGTATTTGCTGCTTGAAATTTAATTACAAACATTGTTTGAAAATAAGTTTTATTAATGGAAATGTCAATCTGCATCAGACTACTTGATTTTTGTTTTATTAGTGGAAAGGCGAATTTGCATTCCTGTGCTACTTGATTTTTACAAGAAAAATTTTAATTTTTAATTTTTGCCTTAAATTTGGCTAGTAGTGGAAAAAATAGTATATACACCACGGTGGTGAAGACATTAATAGGCCTCGCACCTTATTCCGCTCGGGGCAAAGCCCCTCGCGAAATAATCTTGATGCTCGGTCAATAATAACAGTCTTCACCACCTTGGTGTATAATATACTATTCTAACGACATTTTACGTTCACATATCTAGTTTGAACAAGATATCCCAACATAAGGAAAATGTTTTTTAACATTTTTACACCCCATAACTGACTATTTTGAAATCATTAAATAATAGTTTATGATAGAAAAGTGTCAAAAGTGAATGTTTATTTTGCGAAAAGAGAAGTTTGGCCCAAGACGTGCCAGCAGAGTTAGTAATCTCCTCGAACAAACTAAATTCACTTTTAACACGTATATCATACATTTATTTTTTACTTTTTACACTCGTGTCTAAAGTGTTACTCTAGATCTCGCTTTAGATACTAGTGGTATAAAATGGCATTTTCGACTCACGACAATACAAAAAAGTCAAAAGTTCTGCTTTTAATAGGGTTTGTAACACTTTAAAGGAGTGGTAAAGCAACAATTGCATAGCAGATTTTGCTAATAATATCAAAATATGAAATGAAACTTTCTGGACGATTTTCCAATTTAGAAGAAAATAACGGATAATTTTAATCCTTTTTTTATTAAGTCAGTTTGAATAATACTAGATAATACCTTCCTATGTGAAAAATCCATATAAACTCTCGCATAAATAAAAGTATTCAAGCACTGAAATTAATCTACCCCCATAGACAAATATTAACTACTGAAACAACAAAGACCTTGCATTGTTATTCACTTATTTTATCTAATTTTTTATGCTGTAGCGAAATTTACGATGGATAAATAAATCCATTTATTTAATATTATACTGTATATTTATTTTTGTTGTATTTTTAACTATTTACTAATTGTGAAATGAATAAGGATTAATAAAAAGTTTCAATAAATTGTTTTAAATAAGTTTTACTATTTGCTAATTAAAACTTACTTCTTACAAAATACGTTACGCATGTGCTCAAAAGGATATTTATTAATTAAAATTCCCATGCTCTATTCCATAGAAATATTTTAATTTTAAATTTATTTCTAAGAAGGCAAACAATGAACGAAATATAATACACTTATAAATAGAGTTCTAATAAAACATGTATATTTATCTCCAATATTTTTTTTCTATGTCAGAATTTCTTTATATAAACATCACAACTGCTCGAATTACAAATACGAATGAAGCGCCTCTAGTGGGAAAATACCTTAACTTCTTATCTCCGCTTGGATATCTTTTTTACAGCCATTGTCAGTTGGGTAGCCTAAAATTAGGATTAACTGTATAAATCGCTGTCAGGAACATTGCGCACTTTGTTAGAGTTCATCACAAAATTCAGAGGTGATAGCGACATGCAGTTTTCATAAACACATTCTCCATTGAATTTCCAAGGGGATGACATATTTCTAATTTTCGAAGAATTTCTAAACTTGTAGAAAATAACAATCTAAAGTTGCCGAAGTTTGAAAGACTCTCTATCAATTATTACAAAATATCCACCCTTGAAAAATATGTCAAACCCTAGGCATATCCTTTATCTACAATTTAAGACCTCGACCAAATCTTCATCTCATTCCTGAAGGTGTGTGAACTCTAACGAAAATTGGTCGGAAACGACACTTTCAGCACGTAATGAAGCGCGCCCTTAAAACAATTACATTTTAAACATTTTATTAATGAATGTATTATTTTATAATTTTAGTAATTAGTGTTACTTATGATGAGTAAGACGGGGAGCACTTGGAAACTTATAACTTTTTTCAATAATTCATATTCAGTTTTTTATTTCCAAATAATAAACAGAGATATTAAGAAATTCGGTAAGTAAAGGCAATAATTATAATTATATCTAATTCGCAGAACAAAAGAGTAACTACATCATAATTGTAATAAGTTTGAACTTTGGCGGAGTTCACAGAGTGCTGCAAGGGAATCCCCTACTAGAAATTTCATGAGAATTGGCATGGAGCATGGACAATAGTTCACTCTAGCAACAATTAACAACCATACCATGGACCATGAAAAACAATTTTGAAGTAAAGGTTCCGGAGTGTCATTTAACTAAAATAGAAGTGTCCCAACTGGGCTCGTGTATATTTAACTACACTAATTTCAATCTAAATTTTAATCTAAATAGAAAACAATTATACAAATTATAAAAAACTTTATAACAATCCACTCTAAATAGGCAATATTTTTCCCAGGTAAAGTAAAAGATTCAAAAGTCAAGAGTAAAATCTTACTCTAAAACGATTAGTAATTTGACTGTTTTAGTGTAAAAAACGTTACCATAAATGACTAAAAATATAATCGTTTTAGAGTATAATAAATTTACACTAACTACCATATATTGGACCTAAACACACACTTTTTAGAATGGTCTAGTGTTCGGATTTTACATTAAATTTTTGACTGTGTACATACATTTGTACTTGGTTTGTGTTCCTTTGCTTCGCATCCTATGTTTCAGTGGTATCTTCTCTTCAATATATTGAAATTTTTTCTTAAAATACAAACAATTCTGAAAAACCATTTGCTGATGGAATCTTCAAACGTCTAACCTGCTAAAGGGTGTAACGTTACGTTTCTGTCGGTTTTCAAATAATGCAATTTAGTATGCATATTTAACAAAAAAACCATAAATGCGCTCCTGCGTATTCATATATTTTCTTTCAATGTAAAATCACCGTGGGTATACTACATAAAATAAACCCTATAAAATATTAAAGGTCATCTCAAAGAAGCAGTCCAGACTAAAAAAATTGTTTTTATAAGAATTTATGGATCTCATTTCAAATAAAGGTACTGTTTCCACACGTGTTAGTATCTACCATTTCATATTGTTCGTGGGAAAAATAATATTTTCGAATAGACTAGTCTTTTAAAATTTAAATTGTCAGCTATTGTAGTCAATGTGAAAGAGAATCTGCAAATATTCCCATCTAAACAAGTTGAAATTCTATGAAAAAAATATCATTAAAACCTCTCCTGCCTTAATCTATGATTTCCTTGTATGTGCTTATTGGTAAATTTCAAATAAACACATCTGCGCTTCGAAAGATATCATGTCTGCAAATCTTGTTGTAAAACCCCGGGCTCTGAATTTTCTTTGTGTAAAAATATTAATTTTGGTTGGCTTAAAAAAGTCACGTCATTCCCTTATTGGTCTTATTTGAAAGCGTACCCCTCTTAAAACTCCGTCTACCGTCAAAATTTCTTTAGTTTTTACAGTCAGGATTTAATAAAGCAAGAAGAGAATACACACAGTGCGAAACGCCTTTACGTATTCGGCCGGGGTTTCGGTCCCCGTGCCATGAACTAGTATTTTTAAAGTTAATTGCCGAGGGCATTTTCATAATATTTTTGCGGCGTTTTAGGTAATATTAACGTACAATAAATACAGTGATTGTGGAGAATTAATTTTTTACCGAAACCTAAAGTTTAATACCGTACAGTTTCCCGATAAAAATATTAGAGTGTAATCAGTGTTTTGGTGGTCGCAATTTAGTTTTGCAATATCGTCGCCTAGTTAATTCTCGTTGAATTAAGTTTTTATAAAATATCGTCCAGATATAATTTGAAATCGGATAATGTTAAACTTAAATAAAACGTAAATCGTACGTTTTAGCGGATGTGACTGGTAATAAAGACAGTCTCTTCTTCCTACAAGATAATTTAAATGAGTAAATTCATCTAAATTGTCTGATTGTATCGGTTATTTGAAAGAGTGAATTTTATCAATAAATACCTCTTTGTAGTACAGTATTGTGAATTTTAATTCTCGCAGTTTTGGGTATTAGTGAATGCAGAATTTTATGGAGCTTTCCAGTTTTTATAGTTCAGTGATAATTGTTTATATCTGTGTTTTTAAAGGGCAATATAGTGTAAGTTTGTTCTGACCTAGTTTTGTGAATTTGAATTTGAACATTTGAACAAGGTTTTGTGAACTATCGACTTTTGGAATCTTGTGAACATTGTGTAAGTTGTATATTGCTTATGTATCGATTATTTGTGTTATTTTGTTGTATGTAAACGTTCCCATTTGATAAGAATTTTTATGCAAGGTATTGCGACTTTACTTAATGATTTTTTTGATTAGTTGTTATCTTTTCTAATTTTTTGGTTTATGAATAAGCATTAGACTAAGATTAAAACTAATTAGACTGAATAATATTGACCCATATAATTATGAAAGTCTTTATTTATATTTTATCCAACCTAACTTTGACATCACCGAATATGACTAACAAGTTGAATTAAATTTATTAGATCTGACTTCAGTTTCTGGTTAATTGTGACAGGTCATTATTCTAACTACCATCATTATCAAACTTTCATAATCAGATGGCGCCCAATTATATGCATTGTATTGTGACTTAAAAAAGCTTTATATATTCTTTTACAATTTGAAGCTATTGGAAACAATACCTACAACGTGAAATTTAAATTTGTAAAGATAAGATCTCAAGCTGTGGCAATTTTAAGCATTACCGTAACGTAAGTATAATATTTGGAACTTTTTATGAGTTTCAGACGTCCATCGTGCGACGTATATTTGTCTTATGTTTCAGTTTTACAGTTAAAGTAATATTTTTAGTCCAGAAAAATAAGCTGTTTTTCAAGGGATGCTCGTATTTACGCTTCAGCACCTGTTCAACTTGTAATTAAAAAAGGAAAGTTAACTCTTTATTTTTTTGATCGTTTGCTTTGACATCAAATCAATTTTCACTGTATTTAATTTTTAATTTTTTTAAATCTCCCCCTCTTGTTTTCTTGGTTTCTATCATTTGTACAATAATTTCGATTCATATTTTAGATATCATTAGATGTCATTTAGATATCGAACTGTTGAAGTAGACGAATGCATGCATGGAGAACATTGATTTGGAAGCTGTATGTAGATTCGCTACCTGAATAAATTTTACAAAAGCATCGATGGCACACAACTGTTCAAATTGAACGCTACGATTTTGTATCACTGCGCAGGTAAGTTAATTTTACTTTTGGGGTAATTGGCAATGTTTAGTACTTGATGCTTGCATAACTTACCTTTTAATGTTTAGAAACTAAAGTAAACAACTTGTACGGCTCAATTCATTATTATTCAAACAATTACACTTACTTTCATCTTATTCTATTTTATTTCGCACCATTCTCTACTATAAAGAATAGAAAAAAAAATACAAGTTACAAGACAAAAACAAGATAACGATAATAAACCAAAGAGTATACACAGCCACAAAACCGTCATCGCCCACGCATTAAAGCCTCTTCTTTGACGGAGTTTATTAAAAGTATTTTATAACGTCGTAGAAGCATTTATTGAATAAAAGTTGTGTCATAAAGTTGTCCAGTGCCTCATAACGAGGGCCGTTCCTTGCGATCGCCATAACACGGTTTTATACTGAGGGATATTTACGAGCAAATTATAAGTCGTAACACAAATCCTGAAGCTCGGTGCTGTGGCGGTGGAGCATTTTATGGCCATCAACGTTAAAAGAGTAAATTGTCTATCAATACTGGACAGGTTGTAATGGCCGCTTGTTTTATTAACGCCGCCGAGGGAACGTATCAGTAACAAGTAGTAAAGTTAACTATTAACAACTAATAGCGTGGGATCGGCAGCAAAACAAAGGAGATGTAATACGAAGATTCCAGCAATCGCAGCTCAATGATAAAATTAAATGAAGGGAAAAGTACTCGGCTTAATAGAAAAATGTTAATTTAAACGATCGTTAAAGTGTCAATTTTTAACGAGTTTAGAAAAAAAAGAGTTAAGACAAATAGGGATAAAAAGTGGTAAACAATTTATTGTGTCTTCATGGTTCATTTCGTCCTGCTCATGCTGAAAATCTATTTGTAGACAAGAATTTCATTTGACAAAAACACTGCAGTATTACAACCCATTTTTAAGGCATTTTTAATTTAGAAAATTCCATTGATAAATTAATAATTTCGTGTAAAGATTCTGTATACAGCTAAGTTCTTACAAGTAGGTGAATTGTGCTAGAGTTCGTATACGTTCGGCAGCACCAGGTGTGTATATGTTACGGTTAATGTGGTAAACTGGTCAATGTCGTTAATAACCGGCCATTATCGTTCAAGCCCATTTAGGTTGGTTCACGACGTTAAAAGCCGGTCATCGATGTAAGTATCCAGTGAATGCGGACAATGCTGTTTAATTTTAATACTGAAAATAACGTTGACCGGTTATTATCGTCAATGGCCATCTATAAAGTAGGAAATGTTGAAACTAAAGACATAATGTTACGGTCAATGTAATAAACCGGCTAATGTCGTTAATGGTCGCGCGATGTCATAACGTAAAACTTCTAACTAACAACCTAACCTTACCTGCGGCTTGACAATTAATAATTAAGCTGCAGATTAGTTGTTTTATGTGTTAGTTGAAGCAGATAATAAATTTAATATTATTAATACCGGAAGCTCCATATATTTTACCACATGAAAAAAGGCGGCAGTTTTGAAGTGCCATCTTCGCAAATGGGTGGGTGATTATTTTTTGATAGGCAGTGGTTTATTATTTGTATGCTAGCCTACATCCACCTTTACAACTATTCAATCTTCTATCTTTCATTATATGACTATTTTTTAATTACTTTCCAAATATTTATAAATGCACGAAGTTTAGTTGCACACCACACTGCAAGAGGCGCTATTAAATTTTGCCTCCTATTTTTCAAAATAAGTTTCCAGCATTAATAATATTAAATTATTTGGTTGCAGTTCATTAGATATTTGCTAAATATGCTTCTATGCAATTTTCGAGACTGGCCGGTTATTAGCGACAATGGCCGGTTTACAACACTGACCGTGACATCATCCGGCCAGGCTAATTTTGTAGTAAAACAGCCGGCCATTAACGTTGTATTCCGGCCATTTACGTAATTATCCGTATTTACGTCTTTGACCGTAACATATACATGATTACAAACCTACCTTCTGTGTACACGCTTGATGCACCGAACACATACGAACTGCAGTGTCATTCGCCCACTTGCATGAATTTAGCTGTAGAAATGCACAAGATTCCTTTTAGATAGAAAAGCATGTAGGTTGGAGCTGATATTGGTGGTAGGCGTTGTTCGTTGTTGTTGTTGTGTGTTGACGACGGCGGGCTTTGTCATGTTTTTGGTGTTTCCTCTATTTCTATCTCCCTTTTTTACATCAATTAATGAAAACCGATGTTTTTTACAGCCACAAGGACACAGTTGGAAGCGAAATCTATATGGTTTGGCGAATGTGAGCAAATTCTGAAGATTTCAGAAAATCTTTGAAGACCGAACATGCTTTCCATAAATATGTAATATACAGGGTGTATAAAAACACAATGTTTTAATTAAATTGCTTTTATAGAACACCCTGTACAACATAAAATAATGTTGTGAAGTGCATATAATAAAAGACATTTTATACACATTGCTACGTCAATATCGAACAAAAACTTTTTAGTTCAAGTAACCAATACAATGCAACCTTTTTTAAATCATTCGCCCTGTGTAAAGTAACAATAAAACAACAAAACAGCGACCTACATCAACGCGTCTTAGCATTAATCCACAATTAAAATTAATTAAATAGTTTCAATTTAGCTTAAAAGAAATTTAATTACAATTACACTCGCCAGTAGCATGAAATTGAGTTTTAATTTTTATTTTCCAACTGCACTCACTACTAATAAAAGTACCCTGAGCATAATAAATTTCTGCATAAAATTTTCACCACGAAATGATACAACATAAATGTCTAGTAATATCTGTGTAAGGCAAGATGATCCATTTAACGAGATTGTAGCTAGTTAACTCGGCAAGTAAGCAAAGTAACAATTTTACGCCAAGTCTGAGGCAGTAAAATAGCGTGCCATTACTGGAGAGGCTGCACGGAGTCGAGAGTAGTCTGCCACCACAGATATGTAAATAAGATCATCTCATTTGCATTAATATGCTTAAATTATACATTTAAGCGAATGTTTTCTCCGCGTGTTTATCGAAGTGCACCGCCATTTCTTCTTCCTTCATCCTTCTAATATGCTCAAACCCTGATGTCCTTGGATGTTAAAACGTTGTAAAAGCTTTGTGTTAAATTTGTGCGAAATGAATTTGCCTTTTCAAGAAGAAATACTGACAATTAACTGACGAATAATAAAATGAAATTTTATTCGTCTTCAACTAATAAAGATAGAAGTGTTTCTAAGAAACTCTAACATACCGAGTGTTTCTCACTAAACGCTATATTACATTTAATGAACAGTCTATGTTCAGCTTCAGAATTTAAAATCGATTACTTATCTCGTAAACAGGTTCACATATATACTTAAGAAAACTCATTTAAGCATTCTTTCTGCTTCTTCGACGTCCGACATTTACCATCAGTAATAGATAACTATAAAGAAATTATCTAAATTGGCAACACATGACACGATTACACAAATAAAATAACAGAAATATTAGCTTTCTACAAATTTGCTTTGAGTAGATATGCCTTTAGATAAGCCTTTTTTTACTTTCTCAGCAGTTTTCAAGTTTGATTTTTACTCATGTATCTCACCGAAGTTTCTTGAACCATTACAGAATCAAATCCTGTGAGTGATTTAAGACTTTTCGACGTAGCAAAATGAAATAAAGCATATACTCATTTTTTGTTGATCACATTATTCAGAACACCCTGTATATTCCGGAATACAGAGTGTATCCTGAATATAGTTACATTGTATATTCCTCACCCAAAAACAAGTAGATAAAAAGATTAAATTAATAAGATTAATAGAAAAAGTAAAGGTTTTTAACAAAAATTTAAAAAATGGTTTTTTGCTTGTTTAGTATTTTTAAGGTTATGTGAGTACAATGGGTGTACTGAAAATTTAAAATGCGATTTTTTCGAAAACTAGCAGGAAGGAAGTGGTCGCATTAAGGGAAATATGTCCTAACTACGAGGTTTCTAGTTATATTAGTTACACTCTGTATAAAGCTTTTTTTTCAAGATTTTTCCTGATTTTTCATCAAACTGTCAATTTCGGAATTTTATTATCATTTCCTCATTAAAACATTCATTTATTCTACTGTGAAGTATTTCATTTAGTAGTGAAATGGAAGGCGCGGTAGACTCCTTGTGAAACATTGTATAAAATATGTAGTTTTAGTAATTGTATCTTAGGTAAAGGTAAAGTAAATAATCAAATTCTTCTCTAGCCTATTCACGTAAATAAGCCAGTTTAAATGTAGATGTTTATTAGTCGGAAGTGAGCTTAGCTCATCAAAACCGTCTTTTGCCAAAAACTCTGAAAGCAGAAATCCTCACGGTCAAAAAGCGTGGTGACGTATCAAACTCGAACGGGACAAAATACATTCTGCTACAATTTCGCTACTAAGAAAATACCAAAAGTATAGGCTGGTTTTCTTGTTATAATTGTCTAAGCCTTGTTTAATCTTGTTTAAGCCTTGGTAGTGTAATGCCTGGCGTGCCGGACTTTCACCCAAGCGGCCCGGGATCGATTCCCGGCGCTGGCAGATCTGGTTAAGGTTTTCTGCAGTTTTCCTTAGCTGTAACACAAATGTCGGATTTCCGCTGTTCCATCTATAAGTCGGCTGCAGCCGCACATTGGGCCTACATAATAATAATAATAATCGCCCCCTCCCTCCCGCACAAGCTTATAGCTTCTGGGGCCTTGGTTTAGGCTATGGGTTGTAGTAATTTAATTATTATTATAATACTATCATAGACGTCTGAAAACAAATGACGATCACCACTCCAGTCGTTTGATGATTGGAATGATATCTCTGGGAATTCTTTCATGAAATAGCAAATTACAAATTTTGCTAAGTCCCTTTCTTCCCATCTCTTTTTAGAAGTTTCATATTTTCTAAACATAATAAATAATTCGACTATTTTTGTCAAATTCATCAAGTAGTTTCGACCAGGTGTCTTAGAATTGGGGCTGCTTTTTCTGTGGCGTAAGGGCACCAGATAGACAAAAAGTTTAAAAATGACTGACGCAAGACGTATTAGAAAGACCAAACTCGTACATTGTAGTAAGCTGGTAAGGTTCGTTGTTGTTAATTTGCTTGAAAATTTTCTATTACGCCAGATGATTAGCAAGAAGAACAATATCCCAGGCCAGAAGAAGCAGACTGAATCATATTTTTCATTCTTTCTGATCAGGCCAATTACAACCAAGTCAGAAAAATTAGACAACCTGGGATGGGGGGTTACTTGTTTACAGTGTAGTGTCGAGAGACACCACCACAGATCAGAACATGCTTTTTGCTTGCTGCAAGTCTTCAATTCCGAGCAATTCATTTAAGAAAACTCCTCTTACAGTTTATCTTTCCGATTTGGTGTATCACTACTCGACAACTTACGATTTTTATAGCAGCCAACAGCATAGTGATTTATTTTATGACAAAAGTTGCACTTTTTACCAAATGGCTAACGGTTTTTTGCTGTATTATTTTTCACTATTCTCAATCTTTGATGTATTAATCATTTTCTTCTGTATCATGCTTGAATTCTTCAATGCCGCTTCTGTCATCATATTTTTAGTTGTAATTTGCTAGCTTTCCCTAGTGGGCACTATTGAGAAATAAATAATTGATACGGTTGAATTATAAAGTAGGCGGATTTTTTTAAATTTTGAAAGCTAATAATAATAATAATTACTATAGCCCATAACCTAAACCAAGGCCCCAGAAGCTATAAGCTTGTGCGGGAGGGAGGGGGCGATTATTATTATGTAGGCCCAATGTGCGGCTACAGCCGACTTATAGATGGACAAGCGCAAATCCGACATTTGTGTTACAGCTAAGGAAAACTGCAAAAAACCTTAACCAGATCTGCCAGCGCCGGGAGAATAATACTATGGAACTTTCAAATATTAAATTAACTTAGGTTTACAAAATTAATATTATTATTAAATCAAGTAGTACTTATTTAGTTAATAATAATTATTTATTAAAAAATACAAGATTACAACAACTGTCAGATTATGTGTGGTGGTGCCTCTTGATGCTACACCGTAACAATAATAAATTTCGCTGCCTTTTCACATTATACTTTGTTCGACTTAGTTCACGATGCTCTTCATGGGGGGAGGTGGGGGTTTATGCGAAATTAATCATATTTTTGCTGTACTTAATTGATCAGTGCAATTTTAATTAGAGAATCCTATAAATTCAAAATTAAATTACCCTAACTGTCTTGGTGCAAATCCTGAAGATTAGTAGCAAGCAAATTGTATTTAAAAAATACAAATATACAGTGTGTTTCACTTCACAGTTTGACACCCATCTGTTTTTGTTATTTGCGTTCATTTCCAAATTTTTATCAGGTATAGAACACATTAAGAGAGATTTGTGTGCAATTTGAAACCCCATTTATTATAATTCACCAGCCTATTACGATCAAAAATAGATGGAAATAATTGAAAAAACATAGTAAGTAGGGCTTGTTTAATTGTAATAAGTCATTAAGTTAATAAGTCATTAGTTAAGTTAATAAGTCATTAAGGAAATTTGTTCTGGAACACTTGGAAACCCCAAAACCAAGTTTTGGTTAGAAATTTTGAATAATAAATGATTTGTTTAGTCTTAAAATTTAACTAAAAGTGCATATTCATTTTAAGTGCCATAATAAGTTGTGTTGATATTTTATTTAACAAAATGGCTGAAATTATTGGTCGCTAAAAACGAAGAAACAGTTCGTTTGGTTGGGGAGAAACAGTTCCAAGCTAGTGTTTCTCCCTTTTCAGCGACCGATAAGAATTTCAGCCATTTTAACCAAAATTTGGTTGTATGATTTTCAGGTAGTCCAGAGCAAATTTCCGTAACGAATTTTCCGATTAAACAAGGTCTACTATGTTTCTTCATCTTATTTGCAGCTATTTTTGATCATAGTAGGCTGGCGGTTTATGATAAGGGATTGCCCTTATGGGTAGGACTCTGTGGGGCAAAGGATAGACAGGACAGTGTCTTGCGGAATCCATCATGTTCGAACACCAGCGTCAGCATGGTTCTGCGAACACCCGGCAGAGGGTCCCCCCTCTGATCACCGGCAGGAGTTTGCAATTGGGCTGCATTCAGTTGCGCTTATAGTCGAGCATTTTCCTCCTGCGTGGATGGCCCACTTAAAGCCAAAATAACGGGGTGACCTTAGGAGAAAAGGGACTAGTCGGTTTCGAACCTGCGTCTTAATTACAAATTATGGCCAGTCCGGCGGGCAGGGACCGTCATGAGAGGGCTTTCCTGCCCTTTTAACAAACTTCTTTTAATGGATTGTATACCTGATAAGAATTTGGAATTGGTTCAACTATAAATAACAAAGATATAAGGGTCTCAAGCTGTAAAGTGTAACACACTGTATATACACAAGATTATAGAAAGATCAGTAAGAACTGCGTCATCTATAAGAGGATCTTTTTGCTAACAGTTACAATTTATTACATTAGTTACAAATATCAATCAATTAAATAAATTATATAAAAGAGACACACTCATGTGTCATGTGTCAAAATCTTAAAAAATATACAGGAACTCTCAACTTTTTAAATTTTAATTAATCTGTTTTAATTATGTTGTAATTATAAAATATTTATGAATATCAAATACAAATGTATATATTTTGCAATTAATTTCTAAATTATTATGTAGGTAATCAATTAATGTAATCATTAAAATGTTTTATTAAGTGTCAATGAATAATTTCTAATGAATAAAATTAATTGGCATCCGTGTTGTTAACTCTATAATTAGAAAACGTAATAGACTAGTGGCTTCTAATTTCTAAAAAAAAGATGTAAAACAAATTGAACACAACTCAAAAAATGCGTTAACTTAATTTTCTAATGCTCAGCAAATAGGAGTTTTATACCAAATAGATCCTTTAACTTTTTTTTTTATAAAATCTGCTAAATAAAGATTTTTTCCTCCTTTGAAAAACTATTCACAAGCATTTTACTTTCATAAAAAAGTAGAGGAAAAAGTTTCTGTATCTTTTCAAACGTAGCATCGATAAAAAAAATCTGGCATTTTTCAACTTTAACATTTTGGAGATCGTTGTTAGAAGTCGAGTTTTCCCTCGTCGCCAATATCGAGCAAACAAAAGGTGGCGTCTTAGGTTTTTAGGAGAAAACCGATATAAACAGGCGGCAGTGACGTTCGAAGGACGGCGCAAAGAAATGGGACACACGAAGAACTGAAGAGGGGAGGGGAGAGTTCGAAAGAGACGCGGCGCGATAAGAAGAACGCGCGTCCACGGCGGGTAAAGCATCGATTTTAAATTCAAAGGGCTTGCGGTAGCGGACAATAAAACCGGCAACGGCGATGTCTGCAAAGATTGAACCGCTTACGGCAGCCGCATCCGAATAGCTCTTAAATAAATTATCACCAGTGCCCGGATAAGAGCGCAAATGCAACTGCGAATAGCGCACAACGACGACGAAGACAACAAACGTTGCGGCGCTACTGCTAACAGCGCATTCGACAAGACTTTCTTCTTGCTTATAAATAGCCGTTGTTCGTGAATGATCCCCGTTTTTATGCCCACTCTAAACGAGTCCAACTTAATTTCAGTCGCTTGGAAACATCGCTAAATTGATATTAACACTAAGTTATGGGAACAATAAGCGATTTGTTACTGAATGCCCCATTAGTTCGCGGGAATTTCCGAGTCATTTGTCGCCATCAGCGGCCGTTCCCGAAAAAAATCCAATAACAGACCCTTTGTTTGCTTCGTTATTACAAAGCACTTCGAAAAAGATCTAAATTAGGATCTCTACGAAGCTTGTGTAACGAAAGATAACGTTTTTTACTGACTTCACAAGGAAGGCATAAACGACTATAGTATTGTGATAAAGAGGTTTTAAAATAAACGTTTGTGGAAAACGATTGTTGTACTGATAAACACGTTTTTATGTAGATAGAAAAAAAGGAAGGGAAATTCCAAAAGGCAATTTATTGAATGAAAGAATCAGAGATAGGCAGAGATAAGATTACAAGCAGATATGCAAAAATGCCCAAACTGGTTAATTTAATCAAAAGCGCGTTTATTTTCACTCACCGAGTTCAATTAATTTGTGTATATCTCGTCAGATAAGTTCTTTCCCATTCATTCCATTGCTACCAACTGCAAAGAAGTTTGGCAGACTACTTGTTAAAAATCAAATATCAAGACACAGACATTAATCACTTCTTTCGGCATGATATATACAAAACGTTTTTTTTTTTTGAACAATAGTCAATGAAATATTATAAATAGTTTAAATCAACATAAATTTCTCGAACAGGAAGGGAAAAACTTGTTTTTAAATTCAGGGCAAATACCGGTTTCATAATATGGGAACCTTAAAACGCCAATCTTTTTTTATACACTATACGGGCAACGTTTATTCTAGATATGTTTTGTCTTTGTCTACATTATGAAATATGTTACGGTTAATTTTTTTGTGTTGATAGAAACATATTTTTTATGTATTTCGGGTTTGCTCTTCTCTAAATATTTGCAGCAGTTTTAGGCATTGAACCTATGTTCATTAAAGGTTATCGAGACGATCTACAGAAAGATGTTAGAGCAACATATAGAACATATTATGATGATGTATTATAGCTAAGATATTTCCAACAAAATGGGGGCATTGCACATACACACCTTTCGTTATTTAGTGCATATTTCGATGATCGAATATTAGCTAAGGTGTTGTGTCATAATATATTTTGTAAGATTATTATTAATTTTTTTCAAGTCTAAAAAATATAATTATTATTCGGACAGCCACACATAATCGATGAACTGCAATACGACTAAGAAGTACACAAAGATGTGTTGGAAGAGTTAATTTGTATTTACAAGGAAACTAAACAAAGCTTCAGAAAAGTGTTGTAAGAGTACTGCAAACTATCTACAAGAAGCCGGTTAACATTCCATGACCTACAAAGACGAAGACTTTCACGACCTGAGTCTCTGGATAAAGAACGATTTCCGGGTTTCGACCGTCTCATATTGAGAACAACAAAGGTACTGAGTTCCTTGAGAAACACGGTAGTCTTTCCTTGTACATGACCTACTATTATTTAAAATTCTAAAAGGCGATCGGACACGCTTATCCCACATTAAATGATCATTACAAGACGCGTACTGCGTTGCAACTACTGCTACTAACGTCCATATACGAAACATGAAAAAGAAATAGACTGAGTTATTTGTATTTTTATAAACTTGCAAATGTAGCAAAACGAAAATGTTTATTAGAAAAAAAAACTAAATCAATTAGATAGTTAAAGAGTTATAGAATGGAGGAAACACGTTAAACTGAACAAATTTGTAATATATGTAAATAAATGGCATTAAAAACAAAACTTGGTTACTATATGTATTACAACATTTAATTTCTAGACAAACTACATATAATAGAATCGTATCAAGTACTTCCCTCTAATCTATAAACATATAGGTAACTACCCATAATTCTATTTTATGCAAATCTTGTTTAATTAAATAACAATATTAAGATTAAAGTAAAAACCTGCATTGGCCATCTCATTTCCTCTCAGTTATTAGCCTAATGCACTATCTTTGTTGTATATTGTCGAATTCTAAATGTGCACTTGACGTGTATTATGGAATTACAATCGCCCATATAAGATGCACATACTAACGTCGCTCATTTCTCGTAAAGAAATAGTTGGGCAACTGATTTATGTTTTCATAGCTGGTGTGCGGGCTTCGGGCGGTATCGGCTGCCGGTTGCAGTCGAGTGCCCTTCTCTGTTCGATTAGGTACTGCACGGTAGGATAAACAAAGAGAAATTGATTCTTTATTACAGAAGTTTTTTGAGAAATAGAATAAGAATTACGTTAAGATCAATTCGTTTGAAGCGTGGTCGCGTCCTATGCTCTTAAGAATTCTACCCTTTAAAAGAATCTGACAACCAACAGTAAAATTTATTTTTAATAAAACAAAAAATACCAAACATTTCTATGTAATCAATTCATGTTTATAATAAAAAGCTTCCAAATTTGTAAATTATGGTATCTATTCGATTTCTGCTCAAATAAAATAGTTTAAACCATGAATGACTCCCTTCTTAAATTACAGCACTACATTGATATAAAAAAACAAATGAAGGCAAGAATTCATTATTTTCTTATGTATGTACTATGCGAGCGTGTAATCAAATTACATACATATAACATTTCCTATTCGATATTGCATACTACAAAAATGTACGGAATTTTAATATAACCTAAGCATATAGCAGCAAAATATAGCGTAGAGATATTTTATTTAGCTAAGGAATTTGTTTTAGGTTTATTACAGATCTGCAAAATTAGATTCTTTCGTCCATAATCAAGATCAAAAATCAAATAAATAATAAATTAGCTTTCTGAAAATTAAGGATATTTTACGAAATTCTTCCCATTCTATTTATTTCAATTTGATTTTTTAAATACATATCACAAAATTCTAATGTTAAAGGGGTTTGACAGCTTTTTAAATTCCATAGCAAAAGTAAGCAGAATTCCATCTACATTCTATCTAGCTGTGTTATAACTTTCGCCGTGTACAAACAAAATGATAATTTTGTATTGATATATTAAGTGAAGCTAAGCTTCTCCTTTTCCAATCCTTGCTGTACTTAAAAAGTGTCTTTTGTTTTTTATAAAGCATACCAAATCTCGCTTTTTATTATTTTAAGACTTTTGAAAGGTTTCACTCCAACTCTTTTCTTTTTTCACTTGACTAAATTACACTACATAAGATGTGTGGGATTAATCATAGAAAATGGCGTCCGACTAGGGGCACCAACATTAATAAAATGACTTATTTAATAAGCATCTACAGATGCAAACATTTTAATAATTTTATTGTAAAATCTAGGATCCAGTCCCACTTTCTCTTACGGCTTCAGTTAAAAATAATTTTAGATGCATGTATACCAATCAAAGTATTTTGCAAACTAATGTTTTTTACGGTGACCATTTATTACTTTTAAGAGCAGAGATCCAAGAAGTTTGTGGCTTCATTAGGTGCAGTTATATAACTTAGACACTGCAAATTATATACCCGTTCCTTTTTAACTTCAACCAAGAGAAAAACCATTCAACATTTTCTGAGTCAGTAATATTAAACTATTATTGCAGGTCTTTCTCCGAGAAAAATCTTTTAAAGATTTTGGCCTAAATGAATCTCTTCGACTATCCCATCCCGACAGTACCTTTTTTTGGTCATATAAAATATTTTATTGAAAAAAATTAACCCAGCTGGGATTAGAACCGGCGTCTTGTAATTGGAAATGTAACACGCCTTCCATTCGACTATGTTAGTTGTTGATGTGTTTTGCTTTTTTAATGAATATAATTTATCTGGTTTTTTTTTTGTTTCTTTTTTTATTATTAATTACTTATTATTGATTTTTTTACAATTACTAATTACTGTACATTCACTTATTAATTGATTAATATGAATCATTATTCATGGTTTACACTATACAGGCGTTCCCAAGAATGTGCGGCAGACAGAATTTTCTAAACCAATCAAATTTTGTGAAAAGTGCAAACAGGAACACGTGATTGCTACACGAAGTTTGCGTGAAAAGTTTCAACTTCAAAACGATTGCGTATATTCCTAGTTATTTCCGTTAAAAAAGATTTCTGTATTTAATTGACATACTGCCTTTATTAATTTGTTATTTATTTAATTTATAAATTAAAGATACATTTTGTTACTTTATATGACATTAATTATTTTCATTCTCTTTTATTTACTTTTGCATAATTTCAAATTAGCGCATTTCGCATCCTGCATTTTCGACCAATTTTCATTGGTTCATAGATTCTGTCCCTCTCTACAAATCTCTCTATATGCGCAACGCGTCAGCTGTATATTTATACCCAGATATGAATCAATCAACAATTAATATTAATTTATGTACGCATGTAAAATATTCTCTGAAATTTAAAATCTCGTTCATTACGGTGTTGAAATTGTGTAACAAAGAGGGAAAATGAGTGGGGAAAGAGACGAGATGTGTCCTCGGGGCTTATTTCTGTTAACACTGGGCGGAACCAACTTTAGTTTTAACAAAGAATAATAATAATATTATTGTATGTATAGAGATCCTTCAATTAGAGCCTGGTCAAAGCAGTCATTTTATATCACAACACGTGGTGCCAAATTTTAAAAGTGTCAAAATGGTTAAACGGCTAAATTATGGCACGCATGTGAGCGTATTTGACTCAATTAAAAACCATCAAATCGTGGGTTGTGTATATAAAACATTATTTAGCTGTAAAATTTCAAATTCCATGTCATTGATCCTATTCTCTATTGTGATATAAAATGGCGGGCACCGTCATCACGCATTGAACAGACTCTAATTAAAGGGTCTCTAGCAAATGTACTGGACGCAGCGGCCTCTTTTGACGTCAATAATTACTAAAAAATACAAAGAAAATTGTTTTCCAAGTATTCGTTTCCTGATCTTAAATATTAATTCATCTATAAAAATGAAACAAAATACAGTCAAGTACGATTAATGAACTATGCTGGTGTTGCTATTGCTGGTAGTGACTTTTTCAGAATTACGCTTAGTTAATATTTTAATTATTTTTTAAATCAATCGATTTTTCTATGTTCTCTTGTAAACTTTTTTTGCCTAAAAAATACTTTTTCCTCAAATCTTTCAACTTTATTTTGGTTTAAATCGGATGTGCTAATTTTTAAGAGTTTACAACTATTTCTAATTTTATTAAATACAGGGTGATTTGGAAAATGTGTCCTTCCCGTTAAAGGGCAATAGGGAAACATGTGTAGAGTAACCTCTTACTAACAATTCACTGAAATGCCCCTTTGAAATGACAACCCCCTTATAAAAACAATAGGCACGCCACTGCAAATTAGTAGATAAAAGTGTATGAAAATTATGCCTATTAAATAGTACATACTTTTAAAGGTCATCAATAAAATAACCATAATAAATCCAAGCAGGTAGCTGGGTAAATAAATTCTTCGAAAATTGTAACCAAAATAGAATAGTAAGTACGTGCTTTTAAAACGTTTTAGCTAAATGATAACAAACACTAATTTTGATCATCTGTAAATAACTGTTAATGACTCAGATCTTTGAAATTTGTAATCTGCAGTTTGTCGTCAACTTTCTTTATGTTAAGGTGGCGATAAACTTGAGTTTCGACGTATTTACGTATTAATACACGTTTTAAAATTAATAACTTGAGTGAGGTAGTGTTAAGTAGTTTAGTTAATTGTAGTTAGTTACTGTTTAAATTATGGCAGAACCAAACACGCCTGCTGAATGGACGGAACTTTTCAAATCAACCATTTTCAAAAAGTACACTCACTAGAACCTGCAGATCATATACCGCGAGTGCAATTTTGCCAATGGCTATTGGAATGGCAACAGGAAAATCCCCAGTTTGCACAAAATGTACTGTGGACAGACCAATGCTGTTTTACTCGGGCGGGGGTTTTTAATTCACCCAACAGCCACATTTGGGCTGACGAGAATCCTCATGCTGTCTGAAGACATTATTTCCAGGCGTTTTGCGGTAAATGTGGTACCTACACTTTCTGGACAATGAAGTGGTCGACGGACTCCCACTATTGAGCACCACCACACTTTGCTCGCCAGGTACGGGAGTTTTTGAATAACGAATGCCCTAACAGGTAGATAGGACGTGAAAGACCCATCACCTGGCCTGCGAAATCACCGTACATGACTCCCTCGATTTTTGTATTTGGGGATATTTTAAAACGTTAGTGTACAGGACAGAACAGAATACCGAATAAGAGCTACGCGACGCATTGCAATCGCCTCAGAATAAATTCGCGCAAATGCCGATATGTTTGCTAGCATAAACTTGTGTGTACAGACAAACGGCGAATTATTTGTACACATGTTATAAAGATTGTTTGCATCTAAACGGTAAGTTTTACTCATTTTGTTAAATTGACATTCGTAAAATAAAAAACAGGCAATGAAATTTGCATCACAATTAGGTCAATGAACTATGTTACATTTTATTTACCGACCTTAATAAATGATCAAATGATCAAGGTAGTGAGTCACTCGGTAACCTGCTGAAATTCAACTCTGTTGATTCTGTAAATTGATACGTACGTAGCGGAGGTCAGTTATTAATTTAGTAGTGCAGATGTGAGATCATTGTTTGCTTTATCAGTAATTCATGGTTAAAATCTTACAAACAATCCATAGTCGACTCGTGTCTTGCAAAAAATACGGAAATATTCGAAAAATTTTTTAAATTTTTTATTTTTATTTTATGAGTTTTGGGGTCTCTATATGGTTTCATATACCTTTCACCCCCTTAAAGCATTGCATATTTGTCCGGAACACCCTGTATTTATGTATTTAATTTAATAAAAAAACAACATCTGACTGTCGAAATAGTTTTAATTTTGTGATCTGTAGCTATTGCTAAGACTAATATTGCCGTCTTAGTTAGACTAATATGCCTCAAGTTGTTTTAGTAGAACTTTTGCACAAGAACTACAAAAATTCTCTTTAACCTAAATTAATAAAGACTATATGCTTTTTTGTTTATTCGAGAATTTGAATTGAATTAGTGAATTGACTGAGTTACATTAATCTGAGGTGTCAAGTGGGATTTTAGTTTTTTAAGCGTAGGAAAAATAGTATACATATAGTAAATTGATATTTGGAAAATAATAATCTTAATTCGAGGATTGTAACAAGATTTTTAAGTGATTGATTGATGGCATACCACACTTCTCCTCATCTTTCACTTGTCTTCGTTGAAGATATTGTACGACCATATAGAATCAGTGGTTTCTGATCATTTTTTTACACTAAAAAATAGATCTTTACCGGACTAGACTGGAAAAGTAGTACAAGGGATTTGTAGTAGTTATTTGCGTTACTAATCTGAAAAGTAATATTTTGCTGGACGAGTAGGCAAATTCTCAGAATTCGATAAAGAACTTTCCGGGCATGTTACTTACAATATCTTTTCTACGGTCGAATAGATCTTTTCTTCGTAGACATTTTTTTCGAGAATTTATTTACGTAGGTCGGGAACAGACGTAATATCATTACCTACACCGTCATCGAGTTCTACTATCAGATTACTATAAAAATCAGTCCTTCTTAGCAACGTTCGCTTCAGCCAAATCATATTTTTCAGCTTTTTAGCCATGAGCAATGGATTTGAATACAACAGGTACTGGTAATATTTGGAGCCACATAACCTTTAATGATATATGCATTACACACGTTGCAAAACCTAGGCAAATGCAGGTTTGCCTGTTTCGCAGTTCCAAAATTGTTATTTCCGTCGCATTTTTCTTTGGTTTCTTCTCCTCCTTTCATCGATCGATAAAGAGAATCTTTTCTAAGCCAGTTCGATATTTGATCCATTCTTGACCAAAAGTGGAGCTGCCTGGCTTTTATTCTCAGATCTTTAATTATTTCTATGTCCACAATATCTTTTAGTTGATGATGATGTGTTTTCATCTCCATCAGGATATTTATATGGAATGTGAATTTAAAATGTACCATATGGTTTTATTTTGTGCAAGCATGTGCCCGGGATCTGCCGGACAACAGATATTTTTAAGTGGCATTCTTTGTATACTTGGACTGCCAAAATGTACTTGCCAAAAATGGATCTGCACATTAGCCGTTCATTAATGAGAAGTCAAATAAAAATCTCAGCAATTTTAATTCCTAATGAAACTGTTTCAACCAACAAATATGGCATCCACACGATTCCCACTACATCGTTTTTATTCAACATTGTTAACAAACACTATTATCCGCCGTCTCTTTTAAAGACGATAATAATGACGAAAACAGTTTTTATGGTACAAGAATTCAGAATTTAACAGATAATTAAATCTTTTTATGGGCGAAGCAACTGGCTGCTTTTTTAAGGTAGACATTTTACTTGTATAATACAAACACTCACTTTATATGGAAGTTAGACAATTTGTTCGTGCAAATGTTCATTAGCATACAATATACTCTTAACTTTCAGGTTGTAGCGAGCGACAACAAGAAGGCATTGAGAAAACTCCTTTACAAGAGGACTAGCGACACAAAGAAAGTAATAAAACACCACACACCGACTTATCACACAAAGAGCAGAATTGAGATTTTATCGTTCCGATTTATTAGTTCTCCGTAAGGCGAACAAGAAAAAGTCAATGTGTCATCTGTATGTATAAAACTGCACCCGAGGAGGAATCGAATAATATATATCTCCAGGAGCAGTTGAAACATAAATGTGTGTGGAGATGCCGCATGGAAAGCATAATAGGACGTTAGGGGTAAGAAGGAATGGAACATGCGGATAGACCGCAACCGAGTGGAAGAGGCATTACATTAAATCTTCAGTTCCAATATCCAAGTAATGCCAGTAAATTTTATTGCCGGGAAAACAGAGCTTCAAATTTACTTTTACGACGGGCGAACGAGAAAACGAAAAAGAGAGGAAAGGAGGAAACGACGAGTGACGCGAACAGATGTCAACGCAAACGACCTAAAAACATTTACAAAAGCGGATTACGACCGCTTTCTGAATTGATATCGTCTCTTTGCAATGCGCATAAATAATCGCAAATCTTTACTTTCATGAAAATGCATGGTTTACAAGAAGAAAAGGTGAAAGATATGGTTAGTACGCATAACCTACCTTTTGGTTTTTTGCAATGTGGTGAAATCTAAACACTGTTGCAGAGTTCATCAATATTCAATAAACCATTAAAATAAGAGTATTCACGAATATATAAAACATTCGCATCAATAAATTAATTCATTATTTGTTTATTTTCTTTGTTTATATGAATTGTAACTAGATTAATGTAATTATACGAGTTTGTGATTGTATATCTAGAAAGCTTCTAAAATATCCAATTTGCATTTGTTATTGCAAAAATGTTATTATTTTGGGGAGTCATTGTGTGATTCTGTTCTAAAAGGTGTTTGGCATAATTAGATTTTTCAGGATGCTTATTTCTGCTACAACGCACGTGCTCTTTATATGTTATGTCAAAAATTCGAAGTGTTTGTCCAATATATACTGAACTACAAAAATAACAATTCAAACCAAATACTCGATTTCATGATATCGTGTGTTCTGTCTTTAGCATTATATATGTGCTGTCAAAATATGGTATAAATATGTAATTTGTGTCTTTTTTTGATTGTCAATGGGATATATTCTTTTGATAGCTAACCTATAATCTTTTTGTTTAACTAAAGTGTCAATCATGTTTGGATTATAATGATTTACAAGTTGTTGATTTTTAATGGTTGAAATTTCTGCTATGTGTACTAAGGATCTGTAACCTGCTACTTTATGTGATTTGTGGTGACAGGATTCATTTGGTATGGTTATGTCCGTATGTGTGAGTTTTTTGTATATGGAAAATTCAAATAGATTGTATGCGTTAATCTTGATAGTTAAGTCTAGGAAGTTAATAGCCCAGTTTTGTTTTGTTTCTAATGTAAAATTTATGGTTTGGTGGAAATTATTAATAAAAATTAAAGATTCATTAATAACCTCAAAAGAACTGTCAAAACAAGCTAAAATGTCATCAACATAATAAAGCCACAATATAATGTGTTTAGAAAGGTTTAATTAAAATATTTATTTGATCTTCTAAATTATCCATAAACATGTTAGTTAACAGAGGACTGAGTGCATTTCTCATAAGCAAACAATCTTTAAAGTATAACAAAATCCACTTTAATTTTTAATAACCGTTAAAAAGTGATCTAAATAGGTAAAAAAAACGTTTGTTAGTGTTCATGTTACTCTAGTTCGAGTAAATAAAACAAATTGTCACCAATATACTCTTGACAGTGTATTTGACAAGAGAAACGTGTGCCCAATAACGACATTAACAAAAACTGGCGGCAATCAGCTGTCTGCTGTATTTGACTTCGACTAGTTATAACTATTTAAACTTTGCTATTTTAAAAGCTACTAAAATTGATGGGAATTTCAAAATTTTACAAATCTTTAAATAATTTAATGTAGATGTACAATTTAAAATGTAATGACTAATTAAGCAAAATTTAGAGCTCAAAATTATATTTAGACTAAAAACAGGTATCTGTACATAAATAATAGTATCTACATTAAGATTGGATTAAGATTTGTAAAATATTGAAATCCCAGCTAATTTAAGTAACTTTTCAAATTGCCAGAACAGTTATAACTAGACACTTGGTAGTGCAAATATGTTCACGTCTTTTTACTGCGTGTGAATGTGAAACTTCGCAGTTTGTTTTAATAATCAATATAAGGTAACTTAAAAACAATTTTACATTTTAAACATTGTATTAATACATGTATTATTCTACAATTTTAGTAATTCGTGTTACTTATGATAAGTAAGACGGAAGCACTTGGAAACTTGTTAAACAGTAAACTATTTAATATTGATATCCAACGGAGTTGTACTTTTTTCAATTATTCATATTCAGTGTTTTATTTCCAAATAATAAACAGAAATATTAAGAAACTAGGTAATTAAAAGCAATAATTATCTAATTCGCAGGACAAACGAGTAATTGCATCATAATTGTAGTAATCTTGAACTTTGGCGGAGTTTATGGAGTGCTGCAAATGAATCTCCTAATAGAAATTTCATGG
This sequence comes from Agrypnus murinus, assembly GCA_929113105.1. Taxonomy (NCBI): domain Eukaryota; kingdom Metazoa; phylum Arthropoda; class Insecta; order Coleoptera; family Elateridae; genus Agrypnus; species Agrypnus murinus. The sequence goes on along the minus strand of OV816025.1, from coordinate 25,091,536 downwards.
TTGTTGTCATGGATCACGAACAGTAGTTCACTCTAGCAAAAACTAACAACCATACCATGGACCAAGAAAAACAATTTCGAAGTAAACGTTCCGGGGTGTCCTTGAACCAAAATAGAAGTATCCCAACTGGGCTCGTATATATTTTTTTCAATACATTCTTATGTTTTAATTGTATAATGTATATATTGTTGTGGATGCTAAATTTTACACTAAATTTTTTACTGTGTATATGATAATAGATTTTATTATTATTATGAATATTTAAATTTCTTTTGTTATTTTCCATATTATTAATGAAACTGCAACTTACTTCACAATTCAAGAGAACTTCTATTTTTAAGAGTAAACCTCCAGTGACGAACTGATTATAACGTTCAATTTTTAAAATCCCTTGTTCCAGTAATAATTAAGCAAAGTTTGGAATTTTCTTCATTATGGTAACTACTAAACAGATTTTAGGTTCAAGTAAGTACTCCAAGTTTAAGTTTATACTGTTGTTACAAAATTATAAAATGACTTCTAAATAACTTCTTGAGCAAAAACATATATTTTAATATTGGTACACCATTAAATTCACAATCAACAAATTGTAATTTTTAATTGTAAATTGTAAGATTCACAAGAAGTTTTAATACACGTCTTCGTCTCTCAAAACCAAATTTTTCTAATCGCTTTAGTTTCAAAACACAACACCTGAAATTTTATCGCCTTGAAAAATAGTACTCGTAACAAAATATATCTGTATAAGGTGTTTCTATAATTTAACCGTCTATTATATATTATCAAGTCTTCTTGTAGAAACGAAATAATAACTAAATAATTTTCTTCATAATTCATTTCATTACTCATAAATACGATAATATACAGAGTGTGTGAAGATATAGAAAGTGGCTTAACTGAGAAATAATGTCACTAACTTTAACAATAGCTTTTTTGAAGCATAGAGCCTGAAACTAATAAAATCTGTATTGTTTGTGCAATCTGGTATGACTAAGATAACTCTCTAATTGAAGTCGGTATCCTACTCTTGTCCCTTTGTGCCTAAAATATTTACAGGACTGCTGTTTCCGAAACCACACATCTTTGCTAGTTTAAATAACTTCTTATTTTTTTGCATGCCATGTATATTACCATGATACGTACGTACTTAACCTATCTTTTTTCGTCTTACCTTTGCAATTTATTCCACTTTTTTAAAGAATTTTTATCTTAAAAACCCCCTTTTTCCCCAAAATGATTCTTGACCTTTTTAATCTAACACATAAAGCAAAAAGGACGCCAAAAAATAAAATTTATTTCATTCAGGCACCTCATCATTTCACCAACGTTTCGAATGCTATTTTTTTGGAGCGAGGAAAAAGATTTTGGCCCTAAAATGATTAATAAAGTTTGTTGTCACACGTTGTCCTGACCAGGATTACGTTATACAAGAGTTAAATGTAATGCAGTTAACGAATGGTAAAATGAACAAAATAACAATCCTACCTTATCATCCTCTCCCTCGCTATCACACTGTAAGCAAAAAACAATCCATTAGTGGAATAGCAAACAATAAAAAAGTTAAGTGGACAAAAACAACAAGAGAATAAAAAGTCAATCTGTTTTTGCGATCATTTTCACGTTCTCCCCGCTGTATTCATTCTTTTACAGAGCGCTTCCCTCGGGCGACAAAAAATCATTCGCACAACAACAAAAATAGGGGTTTACGAGTCCCAAAATTTATACCATGAACTTGTAATTAACAAACTACCAATTTTTTGCCATTCAATAAAAAATTAGAAAATTAAATTGATAATAACAATTTTGCTCTAGGGGTTGGTGAGTAACCCCTGCGATTATTAACATTTATTATTTACAGAATATTTAATAATTCAATACTTACGATATATCCTTTTCCTGAACTACATCGACTGCTTGCCTGTAACAAAAAATTGATATTTTTTACAAGTCTGTCATTTTAGAGAAAAACAAGAACGAGAAACAAAAACATTTGAACGTTTCAGTATTTTTGAGGTCGAAGACGGAGTTTTGGGTAAAAATATATTTTTATATATTTTGTAGTAAGTGGTGTGCTTTTCGTGTTTCTTCTGTCATTTTAAAACTTCTATGTGACATCCTAAGTTCCACCTATTGTGTATTTTTACCTTTCTGCTATATTATATTCCCTTTTTAAGTAGAGACAAACTTTTATGTTTATTCTTTTATTTTAGCAAGCACGACGTTGTTTCCTGGATGTACTACTATTTTATATTTTTATTATCTTGTAATCTCGGTTTCAACAGAATCGTATATCGTTTTTTTATGGTAAAAACAGTTAATCCGAGGAACGCTAATATGTAATAAAAAAAGTCGGAAAGCGCTATAAAAGGAGAGCTATAATCTCATTAAAGTGATATAAAATATTTTTGTTTGTATAATAAGAACATCTAATTTTAAAACTAAAATATATGCAATTTAGAAGAAATGTATTTTAATCTTAAAAAAATATTTATTTTATTTTTATGGACTGTGAGCAACCAGCATGCAAAAAATAAATTGGAACGTGGTTTGCATCACGCTTTATTGCCATATGCCTAATGTAGGGCGCATACGGTCATCTCTGACCACGTCGGGGACCAGGTCGCGAATATGGTCCGGATAGTGACGAAATATTTACATTTGCTGTAATTTATTACATAAACAACTTGGGCTTCCAGCTAGTGTGTATAATAAAATTATAAGTATCGCATTTCTTTCAAACGTGTATATCGAAATGAGAGAAATAATTATTGAGTTTATAATAAAATGCCTATTGAAATATCTTTCTTTATTTAGAAATTATGCAGTAAATTATGTCTTTGTTGTGATGAAAAGGTTTCAAAGAAATACGATACTTTTAAATAATTTTATTATACACACCAACCCAAAGCCCAAGTTGTTTATGTAATAAATTACAGCAAATGTAAATATTTCATCATTATCCGGACCACATCTTGTCCCCGACGTGGTCGGGGACGACAGTGTGTGCCCTACTTAACCCTTAACTGGTAAGGTGAAATTAACTTGCATTAAGGTAATGTGGCGTCTGAGAGTCTATCATTTTAAGCAGTTGATAAATGCAACAAATGTTAAAACTTTTTGTTTTATTTATAATAAAAACCAAAGTAAACGCGTGTTAATAAGAAAATAACGAAATTATCTTCTGGTTATGCATAGAACATACCATTAGAAAAATTTAAATGCAACTCGACATAAATGTGCTTAAATTGGCATGAACTTTAAATATTACGAAAAAAAGGAATCTTACTGAAAAAAATTAAAACATAAATTTTAATGAAATATAGTGTAGAAAATGTCCGTATATAACAAAAAATGGTAATATAATAAACAACACATTTTTGCGTGCATTTTTCTCATTTTTTTCACGTAAAGGAATGGATTTGATTTAATATTTTTTTGTACAGTAGAGCTAGCACCCTGTAAGTGCGGTATCAGATAGTACAACCATAATGTGAAGATTAGATGGAGTGACAGATTTGTAGGTGGTTCCATACTAGAAAATTCAGAATGAAAGATGCGTGATAGTCTCTCAGACGCCACCTTACCGGTTAAGGGTTAAAGCCGATGGGAAGCAGGGGTAAAGACATATTATTCAGTATATTAATGATTTCGTCACAGCCACCATTTTCTGATGTGGCAAGTCAGGCTTGCGATCCAAACGATCTATTCAGCAATTTGTTTGGATCGCCAACCCAATTTACACAACTAAGTGGTCGTTGTAACGTCACATTAATAGATCGAATTAGGAAGTTCCCCCCACTCCACCCCATCAAACCGTTCCCTATTGTACGTCTCACGTTGGGACTACAGTGAAGGAAAGATAGCCAATGTATTTCTTATGGAAGTTTGTGCTTCGTTGTTGCCACCTATTTCACTGTATGAATCTATAGAAATGTGGATTAAGATTCCAGAAGTTCTACACCTTTGAAAACAGTAACCGAAAAAGCTTAATCGTAACCATACAAAAGAAGCATGAAAGTCTTATTAACATGTATTTGTTATTTTATTAAACATTGCTTGGGATTTTTACATCGTACATGTATCTAAATATCCGATATTTTATTACTTATACTTTTTTGTTTAATTCTTTCGTCTTCAAATTCTTTCAACATAAAAATAACGGCTGGTTAGCTTCTGTATGATATTTTTAATCTTTTAATTCACAGGTAAATACAGGAAGTCCCAAACGTAATTTTAATGGTAAAATGATTTGATCATGATAAAATCATTCATTTGTTCAACTTGTTTCAAAAGAAACTTGCAAAAACGGAAATTTAGGATTAGCAGCAAATGCAAAGGATTTTAGTAAAGAATAAACCCTTCTGGTTTTTTCTGGTTTTTTCTACTTTTACTTCGCGGAAATTCATACCTAAAATTCAAAAACTCGAAATAAAACGTTTGACTTTTAATTATAATTAAAATTGGGTATACCCAAAATTATTAGTTTTGTAATAGTACTGGCGTTAACTCATAAAGTATGGAACTTTCGAAATAAATCTTTTATTAAATATTTTTGAGAAAAATCCTCGAACACATCGATTTTTATCTTAAATGAGACATATTTTAGTGTAATTGTTATTTGCAGATCATCTTTTGTTTCCGAGTTATGGCGATAGCAAAAATATTTTTAAATGGAAACCCTAATTTTTTATGATGGATTTGGAAAGCAATTTCCGAAATAATTGCTTTTAAAGTTTTAAAACAAAAATTTAAAAAAATCAAGAGTTCCAAATTTTAATAAAAAAAAATTAAAAATTCCTTTAAGAACTGCCATAAATTTAACGCTAAGTCAATTGTTACATGGCTACTTGATTTTTTACCAAAAAATTTGAACTCTTGATTTGAACTTTGATTGAATAACAATCAAGAGTTTAATTTTCTTAATAAAAAAAATCAAGTATCCATGTAACAGGTGACTTAGCGTTAAACATACGACAGTTCTTCAAAGAATCCTTTTTTGTATTAAAACTTGGAACTCTTGATTGTTTTTTAATTTTTGTTTTAAAACTTTAAAAGCAATTATCTCGGAAATTTCTTAATACAGCATCATACTTTTTTAGCATATTTGATCTTAGCATTACATTATCTTTCCAAATCCATCATAAAAATTTGGGTTTCCATTTAAAAAAATTTCGTTATCGTCATAACTCGGAAACAAAAGACGATTTACAAATAACGATTACACTAAAATCTGTCTCCTTTAAGATAAAAATCGACGTGTTCGAGGATTTTTCTCAAAAATATTTAATAAAAGATTTATTTCGATAGTTCCAGACTTTATATATGCTCACTACATGAACAGCAGCAAATTTTGAAATTTTGTTTTACTATCGCTGCCAGAAGAAGTGACTACCTGCAATATAACTTGCTCGAACAATAGGGATTATAAAGGTTAATGCAGTTACAACTACGATATTTAGAAAGTGTTTTTAAAAGTTGCTTGCAAGATGTTTGGCAACCCCGTTGTCCATAAGAACACACACTGTAGACTTAACGTGAGACGATCAATAGTTCACACATTTTGTATTAACATTCCTATATCAAAACAGAAACTGTATTCTTTTCGATGCACTCTATCTCTTACCTATATGAATCTTACCCTCCCTCCAAATGGAAGAGGTTAATACTCAGCCAATGTCTCTAACTTTTTCCCTTACGAAACCTCAGCATCCCTATGAAAAATAACCTCTACCAGATATCTCCTTTGAAATTTCTTAACTCAAAATTTTGAAAATAGAGCCTTTGCAATCACTAATTACATCACACTCAAGTTCTAGGTTACATTTCACCGGCGTCTGACTTTTATCATTCAGTGACCTTTTTTTGTCTAATGGAATTTTGGTCCAGCGAGATTCTTCGGCCACTGGGACTTTTGATTCCATAAACATTATTTCCTGCGATATTTTAGGTTCAACAGGACTGACTTTTTATCCAATGGCACTCTATGAATACATGGCACTTTTAGTTCACAACTATATTTTTAAATGAACAGCTAATCAGATAGCTGGTTTAAATTATTTATTGACGAGAAAACACTATTACCAAACTTTAAACAATAGAAGAAACTAGGTAAACTAATAGATGGAAGTTCGACTGTTCTGGACGGCGCCTGCACTTCAATTGATGCTCAACAAATGACCCGCGACAATAATAGCATACGTTAGTTTAATAGACTAATGAACAATAATGGATACAGCATTAACTATAGAGGAATTACATAAAAGTATATACAATTTATAATGGACGAAAATGTAAATGAACGAAAACTACCATAGAAATAAAGGTCCCGTTGGATCAAAGTCCACTTAGACCAAAAATTCCGTTAGACCAAACGTCAAGGAACCAAAAGTGCATTGGATCAAAAGTCATTGAATTAGAAGTTCCACGCCCATATTTCACAGAAAAAGCATTGTTGGAAAAAATCAGAATACACATAATATGGTGTAATGTAATATAATGAAATTTATAAATATATAACACTGCCTCATTAACCTAACCAAGATAATGGCAACACTTCATGGTCATCTATTCTGCAAAAGAATTAAAAATATTATTATTTATTAAAAGTATTTTTGGATTTACATCGACAAATCTAGGTAGATTAAGGACAGATGCGCCCTCCCTTCCAGTGGTTTGAAGTATCTTTCCGGTATTTCTAAAATCATTAGGATTAGGGATTAAAGCGATTCCTAATCACCAATTCCATACAAATATTTAGAAATCTAATCCCAATTCCTAATTCCAAAACATATTTTGAAGACATCTAAATAATTTTTTGAAGTGCCTTAACCTAAAACATATTTTTCAAATTCAATCTGCAATCCCTACCCTAAAATCATTAAAAAAATCCATCTCTAACCCCAAGTATTTTTTTAAAAATGAATCTTTAATCTCAAAAATAGTTTTTAAAATTTAATCCCTAATCCCAAACAATATTTTGAAAAATCCAATCGTAAATTCTTAATACTAAAAAATAAGTTTTAAAAATCCAATCCCTAATCCAGTTAACAATCGCTTGACTTTGGATAAATTAATCCCAGCTTGTGCTCAAACCAATTTTGGGCCTATTCCAAAGAATCCTTATAGGTATAGAATATTGAGTCTAAAACCAACTAGAACAAATACATTTTGATCGGACTACTAACATAGCGATAAGACGGAGTCGACTAAAACTGTGGAAAATGAATGTTTTCAACCGTGTACCTTTATTTGAGTCTGAAGATTTTAAACTGATGATTTCATATAAAACCGGAATAGAACGTTATGTACTAGCAGTAAGGTTTAGGCTCCAAATACTTACAACCAAGACAAGTCTCAAAGTCTAGTTATTATATGGGCATGAAAAGCTTTACTATCCTCTTCTTTAAATGGAAGCAGTGGCGATTCAAAAAAGTAGAACTAATGATTAAGTACTTATTTATCAATCTTCAATAAACCCCTGTCTATAAATGATTCAAATAAACGAGAACATTTTGGTGCTTTGTTAACTTATCTCTCCAAATTACTATATAACCCAAAACTATGTTTTTTTTATATATTGATATATACTTCTATTACCTTCCTGCCTGATATAAACTCAAATAGACCAGAGAACTAGGTTTGTGCGTTGCTTACCTATGCCTCTTTACTCTTTGTATGTTTTTCTGTTAAAAGGATTTTAAAATACACGGGTTTTTCACAATAGCTGATTGAAGTGACGCTTGGAGGCTGATATATATTTTTGGGGCTTTTGAAAGCTCCTGTTGCATAATTCTGCAGTAACGACTGTGCCAATTGAGTCGAACTTAAAATCAAAAATTGCGTTGTAAAACAACCTTGATTGTTGTGAAACAGTGCTAAATAGAATTAGCATCGCACTGAAAAGATAAAATACATTTAAACGTTAGACGCCCTGGGCGTTTAAGATATATTTTCACTTCAAATCTATCCATCTTCATTTCAAAACTCTTAAATTAGAAGGTGTTCCAGTTTTATTAAAGGGTTTCGTAGTTCAGATTTATCTAGTTTTAGGGTTTTACGGATCGTTTGGAGATGTTAGTTTTCACAATTTCACTATAAGATCTTTTATAATCAAAAAGTCTCGACATTTCGATAGTATATCATAACTTGAAGCAGTTTCTTACTGTTTTAAAAGGTCACGTATGCTTCTTTACAATTACAGATTATTTACAATATCCGTTTTATCTTCGCCAAAGGCTACAACTTTACAGTTGTAGTTTTCGCTGTTGTCAAAGTTCTAAGAATCTTCGGCGTCCATAGTTTCTATAAAACCCTCAGATGCTATGGGGATTTAGAGATTGAAACGTCTAAGATTTCTTCAGAATGTTACAATCTAGATCTGTTTAAGGTTTTCTGCAGTTTTCATTAGCTGTAACACAAATGTGGGATTTGTGCTATACCATCAGTAAACCGGCTGGAGCAGCACGTTGGACCTGCCTAATGATAACAATCGCCTCTCCCTCCCGCACAAGCATCATAGCTTTTGGGGCCTGATTCGCCAGGCAATGGGTAGTAGCAATTATATTATTATTATTATAAAGCTTAAGCTTAATTAGACCTTAAGCTAGCAGCTTTAGAAGAGTTATGGGAAGTATTCCAATATAAATCCAATACAAACTGTCCAAGTGCGAATTTAGGCCCTTTGGACCTCTAAAATGCAGTATAAACCTTTGGGGTTTAAGTTGAAAGTCTAAAAATTAAAAACATCAAAGGAAACTACTTACATCACTAAGGCGATCTCTAGAACTATCGGCATCTCTGGGTGCTACAGAAGAACCGGTTAGACGTTCAGATGCCCGGCCACTATCGTCGCTTGTGCCCGGGTCTTGATGCGTCAAAGTCAGAGCCTGAAAAAGATACACTTTATCAACACAAGTAACAGACTTATCAACATACAGACAATAGACATACATATAGAAAACAGTTTGTAAACTACGACGGCATGATTTGAGTTGGTTTCTTTGAAGTTTAGATTCAACTTCCAGCAGATCAGGTTGGTACCCGTCAGTAAGTCAGTTGCAGCTAACAAAATTTATTTTGGCTTAAGTTACTCTAGCAAATAGTTCTGTTCAAGCGTATTTGTCACATCTCAGTTTGTCGGTTGTAATATAAAGGCATCCCTTCCACATAGTTCATTCGGAGCATATTTGTCGATGCATAAACATAAAAAATACAGGATGTCTATTTTGTGAATTACCCGAAGAAGTCAGATATAATGACGCGGTGCCCCATCTTGTTGAAAAATGATGTTAGGGTGTGTATGTGATAATTAAATAGATTAACAGCGACATATTAACGTTAAATGAGAATGTTGTGTATGGAATTCGAACAGAGCTAAATATGGTATTGTCTATGTAATAATCAATGTTGTCGCCATATTGTTTGTAAAGACCACAAGGTCATTTAGGCACATACTTGTCTTTTTTTTGAAATTGCTTTCTATTCCGTTTCTTTTTGCAAATTCCATCCAAACAAAATAATAAAAGCTGCACAGGTAAATTCCTTATTGAGCATTAAAGCGAATACAAATTAATGAAGATTATAATTAATTCATAATTTATCTGATGCAAGAAAAATGCTTTTTAAAATGCAAACTACCATTTATTATAAGGATTTATTAAATGATAAGGATTTTATTTCAAATGGCAAAACGTTGGCACGCAACTAATTACCTGATTATAAGCTACACTAATATGCATAATTATTTAAAACAACTTTCAAATTATTATTATATGCTATCATTTTCATTCTACCTCGTAAATTTGCTTAGTTGTAACGAAATGCAAAAAAAGGATAAAAATACATCATTCACAATAGTAATTATAAAGATAATTATTCATAATTGGCTTGTTGTACATATTAACCAGCAATTATTGCAAACTGATATATCAAATAATTATAGCAAATGTATAAAGTACTAAAAAATGGTTGTGTTTTTCTGGTCTCTGAAAAAATCCATCATTCTCAAGCGTTTTAGAATTTACGAAATGTAACTTCGTTTACACGATAAAGTTCATTTGTACGACTGGATACAATATGAAAGCACTACTGAGCTTTGTTGTTCTCTGGCCGTATAAATGGTGACTGGGAGTTACTACCACTTGCTATCACAAAAACTACATGAAAATATTCTTCATAGCTGTTTATTCTGACCTATAAGAAAATTGAAATAAAGTATCTCCTTGTTGAGCCAAATATTTTTTTACAATATCTAGAAATATGAATAATATCTCTCAAAAATGAGCGCTGTCTGACTTGATCCATACTCCTAGGCTATATCTAGTTTCTCTCGAGAAATTTCTGCCTATGTAGGAAAAATAACCTTTAGGTTTTATAGGTTGTTCGGTATATTACTCCTTCTAAAAACTTTTTTAAAAAATCAGTTGAGATTTAGGCTCCTTGAAAGCCAATCATTGCTATGTTCCTCCATAAACATTCCCAAGTTAATTCGCGCTTGTGGACATGAGTTGATTTTTGGTGGAAGATTTCGTTCGCAAAACTTTCGAAAGCATTAAGAGTTCAAGACTTCTCCATTCTGACCAAAGCTATATTGTCTTGGCGCTAGAGCACCGTCCTGATTATTGTAGAACATGAAATCTTTGAAAAAGTCGTGAAAGCACTTTTGTCAGAATTTATTAAAATTTTAAACCATGGGCTAGGGGTTTTCAGTTTCAAACATCACTAGCTAATTATTTATCTGTTCAATAAATTGGGGTTGCATGGGTTTGAGATGTTTCGTTCAGTGAGTTTCCGTTTAAGGTCCAAGTGTACCCAAAAAACGTGTGTTGTTTGTTTCATAAATAATATAATAATGTGATAACTTTGGTTTTAAGTTAATAGTCGAGGAATGTTAAAAACTTACTTACCTAACTTGTTTTGGAAAAAAAAATTTTAATTAAATTATTTCACATGTTATACGTGAAAAATTAATTTTGGAGAAACTGTACATTCAAAATTAATCAAAATAATACCACTTAAGTTTCATAGTATTTAAACTATTTTCCCAAAATTTTAAGAAAATCGTATGTCTAGGGACTAAACTATTACCTCCTTTTTGCCAAAAAAAGCAGTTTTTTTTTGGCAAAAAGCAGGTTTTTTGGCAATAATTTAGTCACTAGACATACGATTTTTTTAAAATTCTGGAAAAATAGTTCAAATACTATGAAATATAAGTGGTATTATTTTGGTTAATTTTGAATGTACAGTTTTTCTAAAATTAATTTTTCACGTATAACATGTGAAATAATTTAAATAAAAATCTTTTTTTCCAAAACAAGTTAGGTAAGCAAGTTTTCCCATTATTATATTATTTATGAAACAAATAACACACGTTTTTGGGTACACTTGGACCTTAATGGATTTTTGGTCCAATAAAATTTGGTCGAAACACACTTTTAACCTGATGTACGTTTTGTCTAATGGGACTTTTCGTTCAATGCAAATTTTAGTATAAGAGACGTTTGATACATATTTTTCGCTTAACAGTACCTACTTGTAGTACAAGTAAATTAATCCAGTTCAAAGAATTGGATGGCCATTAAATAAATCTAAAAATCTTTAATTAAATTACTGTGAGCTCAAAAAGCCTGGCCAAGTTGACTTTGATTTGTCTGAAACTGGAACTTGCTTATGTAAATTTTATTTGCAAGGCAAAAATAAATGTCATTTCACCGGCTACTTGTCCTTGTGTATCTGCGTTATATCTCTGTTTTAATAAGTTTGGTCATAGTGTTTTCTCGTCAATAAATAATTACGACTAAAAATATGGTTGTGAACCAAAAGTTCCACTGGACAAAAAGTAAAGTCCATTAGATAAAAAAACATTGGACTAAACGTACCATTAATATCATAATGATCTTGGCTAACAAGGCGTGATGGATAGTGATTCCATAGGATAAAATAATAAAAAATACCATCATATTAGCCTTGCTACCCTAGATCATTATGAAATCAATAGTACATACGTACTATTGGTTGCATAATGCTCTAAGGCAGCAAAGCCAACATGCATTTATTAAGTAGTGTTTTTTTAATACAAAAATTACAATCATATTAGCCTTGCTGTCTTAGATCATTATGAAACCAATAGTAACATTAGACTAAGTCTCATTAATCAAACTTCATTGGACCAAAAGTTCATTAGATCGAAAGTAATCAGACGAAAAGTGTATTAAGGGTATTAAGGTATTAAGTTTAAACCCGTAAAAATCAGAATAAGCACAAAAAGTGCCATAGCGAAATACCCGCTAGTAATACCAGTCATATCCAGTATTTCTTTGCTGACTGTGACCATTAGTATCTGAATTTCTGACCACTTTGGGTTTGCGGTAAACAATATGCGTCGTAGAAAGTTGTCCATAGTTCTGGCGGTTTTTTTGCTTTAATTGACGCAATGACTTCTGGCTCCCAGTCGCTTAGTAAAAGTGATACAACGATATAGATACAACGCCTAATTGACTATTTCCAGAGAAAAAACAGAAACAAATGATGCAATTTTTTTCTGCAAATAAAAAAATTGTATGATTTTTGTATGCACACCGTGTTCCTAAATGATTGTCAGGTCAAAAGTTGTTTAATTTCTGATGCCTGTAGTACCAAGAAGTATTCAATTTGAGCACCATTCATAAAACAGCACTCATCCACTTGGTAGTTTATTTCCTGCCATATTTTGTTCAGTATTTCTGTTGTAATGCATTCAACAGCCACAACTATCCTGCGTCTCAACACATAGAGCATCGCTTCCTAGCGGTGGCAGATATACACGGTCCGTCACGGCATGTGTAAGATCAAATACCGTGTAGGACACCGGGAGTAAAAAGATCGACGTATCCTATTCACCATCGGAGAACAACCATTCCCACACGTTGTCAACAAAATGTGGTGGAACACCGTCTTGTTGCTAAATGAAGTCTTGAGGTTCATTATCAAGTGGAAGAAAGAATCAGTTCTAGGGCATACGCAGAGGCCCGTAATTTTCGTACAAAGATTCCGCAGAAAACGTTGATCTTCGCAAATCTTTGCGCTGTTGCATATCTGATCCTCAGATATGAACGTTATGCCTGTTCACTTGGTAATGGTGAAACTTGCTTCGTGAACACGGTGAACACAAGACGCCAAAAGATCATTATCTTCCTACTCGACTAGCATTTCCCTGCTGAAGTCGCTATGTGCTACATTGCCTGCAACCTTAGGGCCTGCACCAGTTGCAGACGATACGGCGGAAATTGTAGTCGCCTTTATAACACCCTCTACACTGTTGCGGCTCAATTCGTATGAAAGCCGTTCTAACATTATTCATGTCTTGAACGTGTGTCTATAGATGGATCGTTTTGAACTGCTAATACCATCGACGTATGCTGTTGTTGGATGATAAATCTCTTTCAAATTTATGTCGGAATCATCTGTACATAAACTAGCGGATTGATCTTCTCAAATTCAGTTAAACTGAAACTTTTACAGTTGCACTTTCATGACATCTACGATTCATATATCCACGTCTGCTTGCATAGTCATACCAACCACACGAAGACCCGACAATCATTTACAAACACGGTGTATTTATATAAGCGTTAATTGTATAGGAATTTAAAAAATGACGATCAATTTACTGCATAATGCAATTTCTTTTTGAGACAGGTGTAGACAACAATAAAAAGCTTCTTTTTTTGCTCCTAAAGTAAAATCCGATAATTTAATTGTCTCTAACATCAAATGATTAAATTTCTTTTTAAAAGATGAAAAACACGATTTCACAATTTAATTGAATTGCCAGACTTCAATCAATTTCCTGTGCAATAGGGAAAAAAGAAAAATCTTAACAATACGCATTCGCTTTTCCAGATCGTTAAACACCTTTTTTGAGTTCTGCGCTTTTGTCATCAATCACGAATAAAACTTAAAACACAAATCTACTCTCGGCGGCAGTGGTAGCAGCATATTTTGAGCATGAAAAATTTCATTTAATAGAATTTTCCTGTTTCATTTTTCCAACATAAAATAACCCTCATAAAAGAGTGACATTTTACGTTTACAGAGCCGATAATCTACGGCGTTACGATCTTTTGATCAATAATTAAAAAGAGCAAGAGGTTGTTGCTAAACGAGGTGTGATCCCGAGGTTCCGGCGGGATAAAGCCAACATAATCCCTGGGGATCTATTGGTGCTACACACGGAAAAGGGTGCCCTTGTCATCCTGTGTAACAACGCGGCCATTAAAAAGTAAAGCGGCTTTTACAAGACCGCTGCTGTGATGCTTTCCGATTAAATAACAGAGATTAAAAAAAAGTTTTTGCCCTTTACCACTTAACTCGTTCACTTAAATGCCAGTAGGCCAAAATGCGACTTTTGTTTTATTAATTAATTGTATGTTCCTTAGTTAAGATAATTAGTAATAATGATTGGCAGGATAATTATTCAATTACTGGATTACAAACTTTACATGTTGACTGGGGAGGGGGTAAGTGAAGGAAATTACTATGTTGGCACGCCTACTTATTATTTTAATTGGCTTAATAACCGTAATTACTCAAAAGTACACTGTTTATTACTGTATTCGTAATTAGTTATTTCACGTTAACATGCCGGAAAAAATTATAGTTCGCTTGTACAAGCACTTTCTTAAAATTACTACGTTGTCTGCAGAACGCATATACTTAGAATCCAGATGATGATACGCATTTCGGAACGTAACAAAGCATAAATACACACCGTGATAACTACATATAAGAAATTTTCATTAATGTTGCAAATTAAAATCGCATTTGTTTTAGCTGTAAATTACAGCCATAGACAATGTAATTTTAAAAGTAAAGTTCTAAATAAAAATACCTAATTATGCTTTCTTGTTGAATTACGGATGGAAAAACTCTTCCTTTCATTAGTAAGTTATTTCTGCATTAAAAAGAAATTGGTTAAAGAAGTGAAATAAATGGTTGAAAGAGTTAAGTTGATTCTGAAATATAATATAAATACAAATAATAGTTAAAGTTTCACAAGTTTTATTAATATCTTAACCTGACAACATTGTTTCGACACTTTATGTCATTATCAAAGGTAGATAAGATTGATAAACAAACACGTTGCTAAGGATAAATACATACAGAAAATAGGTAACTAGATACAATACACACAAAAACTAAATATCTAACACTTCTAATAAAGGAGAATTACTAAGCTCAGTTTGTTCATTCATTAAAGGTACTGTGCGTTTATGTCTGTATATTTCAAAAGCTTCTAAAATGTCTAATTTGTGTTTGTTGTTGCAAACATGTAAGAATTTAATGTTGTTTTGACGTGTCATTGGGTGGTTCTGTTCCAAAATGTGTTTGGCATAATTCGATTTTTCTGGATGTTTAAGTCTATAAGAGCGTACGTGTTCTTTGTATCTTATGTCGAAATTTCTAAGTGTTTGTCCAATATAAACCGAGTTACAAAAAGAACAATTCAAACGGTAAATGCCGGATTTCATGATATCTTGTGTTTTGTCTATAGCATTGAATAAACATGAAAAAGTGTTGATGTTAGTTTTATAGGTTATTTTGTAACTGGTGGTTTTTCGTATTCTAGTTGCAATTTGTTCTGATATCTTGCCAAAGTATGTTATTGATATGTAGTTTGTGTCTTGTATTCGAGTGTCAATTGGAAATATTCTTTTGATAGCTAACCTATAATCTTTTTGTTGAATTAAAGTGTCAATCATGTTATGGTTATAATGGTTTGCATGTACTAATTGTTTGATGATTGAAATTTCTTTATTTTTAAGTTGATTCTATTTCTATTTATTGCTTTATTTTGGTTCAATACACCTTTTTAGCGAAATATTTGAAACAAATTGTTCTAATTGTTCTCTCCAAAATCTTAACCAAAGGACGTCCTTGTTTTTATTTTTAATATTCTATAATTTTTAGCATTGAATATGAAAAAAAAGTTCTTCAAAATATTTGCCATAAAATAAAGTAGAATACAATAGTTATTTACGTGCCAAGCTTTGTAAATTAATCTTTACGGGCGAGCTGGAAAGTTTGTGGGGCGAGCGACGAAGGATCGAGCCTTCATGATCCAGCGAGCCCAGTAACGATTAATTACAAAGCGTCGCGTACAAACTTTTATTTCCACCTTCACCAGCATTTTTTTATGAATTATATATTTTATAATTTATAGCTAGGTGTTGCCATGGTGTTATGGTTAAGCAACACATTAGTTGCCATAGCATTTTGTTGATGAGCATTGTAAAATTTTACAGGTCTCTTTTAGGAGCCCGTAAAGTTTTACTGGGCTGTGGCTGTAATTACTCATTTACGTAGTTACATAAAGGCTTGTAAAGTGTCATTTACATAGAAGGGGAAAATAAAAAATATAAATAAGGCGTCTTTCATGGAAAATAATTAGTAGTATAGTATACATACATAGTATACAGGGTGGCTGATTTTTCATTACCCAGGTTAAATCTGTTGAAATATTAAAGGTAGAAAAAAAAGTTAAATAAGAGACTTGTTTAGCATAACCTGATCTACAGAATAGCGCAAAAAGCTTTTTCATGGTTACTTATTTTTCGGAGAAATACCCAACTTTAATGATTTAAATGGAACATCCTGTATATTGTTTCGGAATAAGAAGCTAAATAAATTTCTCTCTGTCTTTTCGCAGCACTGTAGGTGTAATTAACAAGTAACAGCTAGGCTGCAGTGATTTGCTGATGTCCTGAACATTTTGAGAAGTACTATATACTTGATTTTTCACAAAACCTCATATACAAAGAAATGAAGAATGGTAAAGTCATATCGTCACCGTTAATACATACTGGCGTAACTATTTTTTAGCAACTTTACAAGAGCACAGTTTAAATGCTTATAAAAACTTTATTACAGATGATAGTGTAGTGGTCAGACCTACAGTCAACCAAAATTATCAAAGTTGCTGTAGTAAGTCATTTAATCACAAAACAATTTACATAATAATCAATTTACCTAGTAATGTTATCACATACAGGTTCAGGCAAAATATATAATTGATTTTAAAAATAACAACTATTTGGTTCAATATAAAATGTTGGGGATGTTTATTACAGTTTCTTTGGGGTTGGTAACTTGATTTCATGTTAGGGATGTTTAGTACTGGTTCTTTAAAGGTAGTTTGATTTGTGTTACTAGGGGGTAGTTAGGGGCGATGCGTTTTTGTTTTTATATGGAGGATGAGAATAAATGTAACAAGAAGTAGGTAGCCATATTTTGGTCTTTAGCATTTAAAGTAATTTTATTCATGTAAGTCTATTTTTTATTTGTTTTATTTATGTTGATTCTAGTTGTGTGATGTGATTTTTATATTATTTAATTAATTTAAATCCCAAATATCTCGTTTGAATCTATAGATAAGTCAAAATCTATACATACATAATCATTAACCCCTTATACCTTTCGGTGTCGAGGTGCCGGAACGCACCGAGCCGCAGAGTGGATATATATGGCAATTAAATTTAAAAGATTTGTTTGATAATTTTTAATAATTCATAAATTTGTCCTCTTGATTTGTAAATATTAATAGAAATTAATGTTTTTTTTAACGTTTGTAGTATCATTACAGCTAATTATTGCTATCTGGAAATGTTATTCGTGCATTTATTTACGACTACTGTTTATGTGTTTTATTGTCAGTACTTATTGATTTTTAGGTTAATTTTTTTCTAACCTAACTAAATGTTTTACTTTGTGACTAAAAATGTCGGGATAATGTTCTGGTTCGAAACAGTTGGTTATTTCCCTGGGGATAAATTGATTTATTTATTTGAGAGACTATTAATCTCCACGGTGGCTGAAGCCCATTTGATATGTCGTGTATAAAGAGAACCCGTAAACTTTTATTTTGTTTACACTTGCATGTTTATATATTTTCTTATGTGTTATGTTATGTCTTTGTGCCAATTTCTTTGCTTGCTTATCTAGGTTATCGTTTCTGTTGCGGACAGTAAAACTATGTCTTGCAAAAGACGTGTTCTGATATTTCTTATTATAGTATATGTATGATCACAAAGTATCTATTGCTATTTCAAATATGATAACTATTGTTCAGTAGTCCTTGTGTATTCATTTTGAACTGGTATGCTTACCTTTTCTAGTTTGTACTTAATTTTACCTGCTTGATTTAATTTACAGTTATTCTTGATGTTTTATGCTGAGAGATTTGCGTTTGACTATTTATAAATACCTTGTATAAACACACAACTACTAATCATTTAATCACTTATTAAACTTGAAGCGTGTACGTATTTCAGCTGGGCTAGCATACTTTCAAGGAGGTTTTTACAGAACTAGCCTTTTATTTGTATCAGTTTAAATCCGACCCCCCTCGCTCAAGATTAAGAATAAATTAATAAAATAATACAATATATTTAACTGTTCTTTTATTTGTGTTCATCTCTCTTTCTTCGTCCTTATGAAGTAAGTCAACCGTTATCAACCATGGTCACATGTTATAAAAAAATAATCACAACGTAGGATCCAGTTTGTTTTTTTATTATATTTATCATAATAAAGTTTGTCATTTGTAAGGTTGGTGCTGTGTCAACTTCCGTTTTTGTTAAATATTTGAATTTTCCGCGGGTAGACTAATTTGGGCCATGATTGTCTAAAATAGTTACGCCAGTATTCATTAACGGCAACGATATGACCTACCAAGCCACAAAACGGGTCCTCTGTTACCGATCCATTTTTGACCAAACTCAATTGTTTAAACGATTTGTTACTTCAGCTCCATTATGAGGAGGAGCTCCGTCGTGTCGAAACCACAAGTTTCGTGGTGTAGCTAATGGAAGGTTGTCTAGGTAATCTCGGCATTCGCTTTGCAAAAATACTAAATATCTGTCCTAGATTAAAGTTTCATCGTAAAAAAAGATTCTAAAATTTCGTTGCCAAGTGTCCCTATGCATACATTAATTTAAAAGTTGTTATCATCCCAATAATGCAAATTATACTTATTAAAAATACCATTTATGTGAAAATTGGATTCGTCTCTCCAATTGCTATTAACCATTCACAAAATTCTATTCTGTTGCTGGGATCATTAGCATGCAATGTTTGGACTAAAAGTAACTTATAGAAGTAATAAACAGGCCTCGGAGAAGAGCTCGTTTGCCTACTAATAGTTGCATACAAAATCAATACAGAAAATTCTGAAAATTTGTTTAATTAATCAGTGGCGCACGTAGGGGGTGGCTGCCGGGCTGCAGCCCCACCCACCTCCGAATATAACCAAAGATTATATCCAAACATAACAAATTATTTAGTACCCCCTAGAAAATATTATTTTCATAAGCATTGCTTATTCACTACCCCGATTCCTTTTTTGTTTTATTCAAATTTTACATGAGGCACACACGAATACGAATCACATGTCACCATAGGCGGAGCAAGCCTAGAATCCCCAAGGTCATAGCTTACACACGATATTCTTGTTATAACATAAAATGGACAGTGAGATACATACACTACTGTTCATGGAAAGTCGAACACCTGTAAATTTCAAAAATTAGAAAATCAATTTTATGTTAAAACACATGTCCTTCCAGGTATTAGAAACTAATAAAATTTCATTGTGCTAGGTTTTGCAGTTTTGTTGCAAAAAATGTTGTTTTATCATAACAATTGTAAAAGCAATAACAATTGTTTTATTTTAACGCCTTGTTAATTATTGTAAAACAATTTAAGCTTGCAAAGTATTTTAATAAAGAGTACAGTCTCTTTGAAATGCCTCGTAGAAATCGTCTTGTAGATTATCATCAAATAGCGGACTTTGAAAGAGGTCGTGTAGTGGGACTGTGCGAAGCATGGAGGCAATGGACAAAGAACATCTCGAGACTTGCCATAATCGACCTGGCCCTTTTCAAGTCGCAAGTAAACTCGAAGATCAGCTACTTGGAGGATAGTTGTTACTAATATATCTTCCACATCCACGGAGTTGGCACAATCATTAAATAGACTTCAGTTTCGTCCAATCTCAGCAGTCACTATAAGATGTCCTTTGCGTAAGTTTTCACTTCGGGTCAGGTGTCCTCACAACAGAGTAGCCCTGGTTATTAGAAGGTTGTCACATTCCTTATTGATCAAATGCCTTAAATGCAATTCAATTGAGTCCATTTTTTATATTTTTTCAATAAAGACATTATGATACTTTAGAGTCATTTTTGAGTTTTTATTTCAACTTCTTCATGGTGTTCGGCTTTCCATGAACAGTAATGTATATTTCTTAACATTTTTGAAAATATTCTTTCTACTTATCGAGTAATTATTTTGTGAATTAAATTATTTTTCATCTGAGAAGCAACGTAATATTTCAATAAAATTCAGATTGTTCAGCTTCTAGGCGCTTTAGTGCCCCTCCTAGTCCCCCTTGAGGCGCCTATGCATGTCACCTTTCTTCAGTCCGTGGACATTATCGATTGCGGATGTGGTATTGGTATAGAAAACTATACCACTCTGATCTGAATCACAATTAATAAAACGGGTAACTTACATCTAGCGGAAGCTGCTTCTGCAAAAAAAAATCGCGAAGTATCCATAAACTTCTGAAATATTTACGTTAAAATCGGTACCGGAAACTGCACCACTCGGTTCCGAATCTCAATGACCAAAAAGCTATTTTTGCAAAAAATCTTAGGAATTATCCATAAACTTTTAATAAATTTATGTTTAGTTGCTGCAATTTTTTGGAGGTTATGTTATATTTTCAGTAATGTTTTGAAGTTGAAGCAATGCAGAGATAAACGCAATCGTTACAAAGTGAATTAAAATTAGAATAGGGTATACATTGCAGCATTTGGTTATAAAAATAAGATTTAAACCACTATTTTACCATATTATATGTTAATAGGACTGACCGATGTTCATTAGTAGTACTGCAGAAGGATGCGTACTCCATATGTGCACGTATGCACAGGAGAAACTTTTGTAGAAATTTACGAAAAATAAAAGAAAGAAAAGCAATGCAAATCAAACATAACCTACCTTATTTTTATCATAACATAAACCAAACACTAATCTAACTCTACCACCTAACGTAACTTCTAACCTAATCTATTATTTAACATAACCTCGAACTTAACCTACAATCCCACTTGATACTTTTACCGAAATTCTGATCTTACCTAATCAATCCAAATCTCTAACATACCCTTACTTTTAATATAACCTAATCTCTAAGCTAAGCTAAACCCTATTCTAGTCTAACCAAACCTATAACCTAACCTCTAATATAGCGCAGTTAATAAAATATAACCTACTATGTCACCCAAGATAGTACCCATATCACTACAACATACTTTGTATAACTCTGATGAAAAATTTCCGAATCATTCATCTACATATTTTATCTTCTCTTTTACGTTGACTTTTTTTATCTTGCCTTTTATGGTTTTATTTTCTAATTTTCTTAAAAAGCTCTGTTTTATGGCATACAACTTTTTCTTCTGTTTCTCTGTAGTGGATTACGTTTTGATCTACATTTACTATAATATTTATATTTTTTGTATATTTGATTTCCATGTTATTATTTGGTTTTATACTTTTATATTTTTACTGATATAAGGACATTAATCGCCAGCCGTACGTACGTTGGTTGATCAAACTTGAATGAGGTTCCAATTACATTCACGTTAAAGCTAGTCTCAATGCCTAATCTGTTTGGTGGTTCGCGTTGGCCTTGAAAGCAGTGAAATTCTTACCATAATCGCAATATATGTGACTCGAAATTCACTTAAGACATGGCCGAAGTCGAATTGACAAATTCTTAATTTTGAAATTTGAAAATCCAAATTTCCGAAACTGTAATTGTGTGGAACTGGAAACTCGGGAGATTCTAGATCTGTAAAGCTCGAGGAGGTAACAATAAAAACAAATTAAAAATTATATATGTTTCAAATTTCAAAATTGCCACATTCAATGTAAAGAGCAAGCTTTAAACTAAGAAAAATCCTAGCTTTGAAACTCAGAAGTTTTAGTGCTTTGAGCCTCCACTGTTTGAAGCTTCGAAACTATAAATATATCTAAAGCTAATTTATAATCCTAAAATTCTGGAATTGCGGAACTGTTAACGCTTAAAATACTTACATACGAAGGTGGTCCAAGAAGTACTCGACCCAACAAAGAAAACACAAAAATTTTGGAAAAAGATTTATTTATTTTTCAACGTAATCTCCTTTCAGCTGTATACACTTTTCCCAGCGGTGTTCAAAAAGTTCGATACCCTTTTTATAATAAGAACTGTCTTGCTCCTCAAAATAGCCATTAACTGCTGACATCACTTCTTCATCGTTGGAAAATCTTTGACCACTGAGCCATTTTTTCAAGTTTGGGAACAGAAAATAATCCGAGGGGGCTAAATCTGGCGAATATGGTGCATGAGGTAGCAATTCAAACTTTTTAATTGATTAATTTTGGCCATTGCAATAACGAATTTGTGAGCTGGCGCGTTGTCGTGATGAAACAACACTTTCTTTTTAGCCAAATGCGGCCGTTTTTGCTTGATTTCTTCGCTCAAACGTTGCAATAAGTTTGCATAATACTGGCCGTTGATAGTTTTTCCTTTTTCGAGATAGTCAATAAAAATTATTCCACGCGCATCCCAAAAAACCGACGCCAAAACCTTGCCTGCAGATGAAACGGTCTTCGCCTTCTTTCTTTTGGAGCCGGTTCTCCCTTTTGAGTCCATTGTTTCGATTGTTCTTTTGTCTCGGGTGTGAGATGATGGACCCATGTTTCATCCATTGTTACGAAACGGCGCAAAAATTCTGCTTTGTTGCTGTGAAACTTTGTTGCTCGGCACCCATCTTGCACACAGCTTTCTCATGTCCAAATTTTCAGATAATATGTGATGTACCGCACTTTTTGAAATGCCCGTAATGTCTGATAGCTCGCGCACTTTCAGTCGACGATCATCAAGTACCGCTTTGTGGATTTTCTACGCCATTTCTGGAGTCGTCACCTCATTTGGTCGACCACTGCGATGCTCGTCTTGGCAGCTCGTACGGCCTCGTTTAAACTCAGCTACCCAAAATCTAACTGTTGTAAACGAAGGAGCAGACTCACCCAAAGTAGAATCCAGTTCAGCTTTTATATTGGTTGGGCTGAGGCCTTTCAAATAAAAGTATTGTATCACATAACGATGACCAATTTTCTCCATTTTCACAAATTCACTGACAACGTTCACTATTGATGGCTGCCAAACAAATACTGAATAACGTGGCGCTTTCAAACTTGAAACATATGCTTTATAGACTGCGTACTTTCCAATACAGTGATATTTTCAAATAACTGCCGCCACCTCTTGGTCAGGTCGGGTACTTCTGGGACCACCCTCGTACATTCAATAATTTTTAATTTTGAAACTAACGACCTTTAAAATAATACTTTGTCACTTTGAGGGGTCCTTTGAACTTCTCAAATCAGAAGGTATGTACTCCTTATATTATTCTTTTAATGTTTTTGTCAGGGACACCAATGGATATCAGATATAATTTCATATTAGCATGAGCTTGTAGGTAAATAAATTCGCGACTTACAGAATTACATTAATGGAGAATCTTCTATTGATACTAATAATTTGAGTAGTTAAGTGATACTCTTTTTCTTTCCATCTACCGTGAGAAACAAGTCTGATGTGACTTAATCAACAAGGTATTAATGGTTGTGATGGTTTTTCATCGTCGTTTAAATGCCGTATGAGTTTCGAGGTGGGTAATATAATTGTTTTTTTAATCCAGTTTAGTGTTCGACTGACGCAAAAATAGATATTATCCGAATCCAAACAAATATTTCGAGGCTAATCAAGTTTACAGAACCTGAAAAATCCAGAAATTGTATTTCAGTCGACATACTTCAATATTATAGCTTATTCATCTAATACTGCAATATATTCGTTCAGGTGGATACCATTGAAGAAGTTGAATAAATTCTCCAAATTTCTACGAAAAAATAAGCCTGTTTCTCCAACTTCTGACAAAAAATGTTAAAGAAAAACAAAGCAAAAGATAAATTGGATGTTCTCATCAAAACATTATTACAATGTCTTCTTTTAAAGCCAGTAAATATAAATTTAGATATAAATAAATATGAGTCGTTTCACAAACTCAAGTCTCGAATATATATATATATATATTTTCTGAAAGCATTTCTACTTTCGAACGAATCCATTTCTGCTGTTCACTTTTTGCACCTGTTCGTTCGTCTTTGTGAATTTGCAATAAAGATTCTGTGTCAGTAGTCTGTCAGATAAGTTCTCGACGCTTGTCACGATATTGAACGCGAAAAGTTTAAAAGCGAAGCTTTATCCCATAATCTCTGCTTGAAAATCATTGAAAGCTCCGTCGCATCTCGTCTACTGCCTCTCATCCAAAGAAAAAGCTTTTCGCGGCCTCTGTTTTTATGTATATTTATTCTGTTTTAAAGTCGTACAATTCCTTAGGGCCATTTTTCACTGTTTTAATCTGAGAAAACATAGGCGCAACTTTAGATCGACTTTGTTCTGCCTGATTCGCTTTACGGAATAAAGTACATTTAGAACATCGAATGATATACATAATATATTTTTCTACTCAAGTGAATTCGTTTTACTTATTGAAAAATCTCAATGGTGCCTTTTGTTTCGCTTGAAAAATGAGGAACGCATCTGATGGATAGGAAATCACAGTGTGTGGCGGTTCGGAAAGATAAATTTATTGCTCTCCCACTGGTAGTATATGTATCCGTGCCCTGGAAAAAATGTGTCCTCATTTTATATCAACAGAAAATCAACCGGATAACCTAAATAATGGGATGATCTGCCCTGCATTTCTTTACTTCTCTTTTGAATTTGTTCTTATTTGTCAAGTTCAATAGGACTTATTTGTCTTGGTTTCAAATGTCAGCTTTTAGGGAATTTATTGAATATTAAATGACAGCTCAATAAAAAAAATAAGAAATATGAATTAATCTTTTTACATAATTACGTTCTAAACGGAAAGTATGAAAATAGGTACGGAGTTAAGATTACGACACAATGCATACCGCTAGGATCTCCGCAAACGAGTATGCAAATCGTGCAGTACACAAGGATAGCTTGCAATTAAAATTGCAGTTTAATAAATAGATTTATTACCATTCTTAGGTTAAATATAACGCCATATGTAAGGAGGAAGCGAGATTAGCTGAAAGTTATTACTAAATTTCTTACATATAAGTTTGTTAAACATCACAGTATCTGAGTACTAACAAGAGGGGATCATCAATATAGTGCTTTTTGAGTAAAAGTAGTCAAAAAAAGATACGTGTATGATAAATATTTGGTCTAATATGGCAATAGTGGAGATAACAAATAATAGTGTACTGTATAAATAGGCTCAAGTTCGGTTCCCACAGGCGCCACTTTTTTATTTTTATTTATTTTGAGTAAAAATAAACTATTTATAAATTTAATGTATTTCCGTAATAACAGCCTGAGGAGTGGATTAAGGGAATCCCACAGGTATCCTCTGGCTTCTTAATATTTCTTATTATATGTTTTAAGCACGCAGACTTGAAGTATCGATGATCTGAAAGATTAAGGTTTTCCATTAAGGACCGATGAATAGGGATTTGAAATGAAAGGGCGTTAATTTCTTGAATGGCGGACATTTTGGTATTGCAGTTCCCGCTTTTGTTTCTACGTGAACAATGTCAGATAAATTAGATAGCGTTTACTATATATATTTGAAATAATTAGCTGGAAGGTTCAAATATAATCAAAGTTCTATATGATTGACGGGCATCGATTGTTGGGCCTTGGTGTGTTCACTTTTGCTCAAAGAGTTAATTTCAAACATACGGTCACTTTGCATTTGATTAAAAATCTTATTATTAAACGAGTACTGACCGTCAGAGTAGGTTTGTGAAATTAAAAATTAATTAATTAAAATAAATTAAATGAACTGATTAATTTAAAAGATGTCTCAAAAACTTTTAATTTAAAAAACAGGATTTAGCAAAACTTTAGCTGAATTTTTGCTTATGGCGGACCCCTTAAAACTCGTCTCGGGCCCCACTTTGAAAGACACTGGTTTAAAACTTATATAATCCGCTGTAATCTACATGTTTTAGCATTTCTCAAAATAAGTCACATTACATTAAATATCGAGACACGCATTTCCTTATTTTGGGTCAACTTTCACTCAATAGAAAACATATTGAAAAAAGCCACCCTTCAGCTGTAAGATACTCTTGTAGCTCATTTCACTATAAAAAGAATCCTATAAATAAATAGCAAATCCCTCCAATCTGTACAGCCCCGCCACATTATATGTATGGCAAAATTAACAACCAATCTTACAAAAAAAATTCTTCTAAAAAACAGTAGGAGTTGCAGAAAAAAAACGCCCTCAGGTTTAAATATATATAAATGTTATTAAGATTAATTCTCAGGGCGCTTCTAAGTCGGTAAACTGGAACTGAGTTAGATCTCTACCATCACAAAACAAAAAGGATAGGGTTATGTGCATCAGGTAGTACAAAATTCTGTTTGAGCAAGGATCTCAATCTTTATCACAACTCTCGTGCTGCTTGTTTGAAATACATTATGTACGAAACTAGTGAGCCAAGCATGTAGATACGATATGAAGGTACTCGTATTTCTAAGCGGAGAATAAATCAAATTGCATTTCGTCTCCTACACCTCCTGAACAAAGAAGCACGTGTAGTAAAAAGAATATACGGTGAGAGACAATACAAGAATTGGGGTTCTCCTGTTTACCTTGATATTCTTGGTTGCAAATGAAACATTTGATTTAGTCAGCGTGCTATGCTCTATGCTCCGAGACAAAGACTTTGCAATCGTTAAAAAACAGAAACGCGTTATGAAAGTCTTCGTACCTTCAGACTTGCATCAAGTTGTTGCTTCTGCAAGGTACAATCAACCATTGAGAATTTTGGGCACGACATCATCTTAGAATCTTAAAAGTTGCAGCAAATATCCTTTTGAATATAGCCACACATAAAATGAGTACGTTATTATTTGTATCGAGAAAAGCAGCTCAGCAGTGCTAAAAATAATAACATCCTATACAGTAACATAGCACACTGGGTAGTTGACAATTTTAAGAAAATATGAGAAACCTTGATGATAATGGAATTGACAATAGCAAGTAAGATATTACCTATAGACAGTAAACGAACGCCTGTAATGTTTATGACAACTTAATATCTTCAGAATCCTGAATACATAACAGTTCCATAAAAATCTCATGTAGAAGAACCTGCAAAGGGCGATTGCTAGCTAGAACCCAATAAGAGACAAGCCTAGTCGCTTGAATGCTAAAAACACTTAGGTACCTCTTTCTCAAATTTTTCTTATAGACTCACTATGGACTATCTCTCGCATTGGAAAAGCTGCACTCATAGGTGACTTAGTTTTTTTAATGATCATACTAGACTTTTTAACCGTAAATTTGACTGAATGTCTCGGTTATGTTAAATGAGATTAATCAACAAAACTATGTGAAAAAGTTGCTTTCTCAGGGCGGGTTGTATAAACACAGATTAACTTTAAACCAGGATCAATATCCTAGATAACGATTGTTCTGACAATCGTTACCGCGGCAACTGAGCCAAGTTTAAAGTTAAACCACATTTATAGAACTCGCCCTTACAGTGTTTTCAATTTACTACTCAATTACTCAAGGGTCTTCGTATAACTTCGGGTAAATTCGACACTTAGCCCTTTCTTTTCCCATGTATATCCAGGGCGAAATGTGTCATTTTCGACGAACATAAAGTTCGTCTCTGAATTCGTGAAGTCTGTCTGTCTGTCGCCTTTTTCCCTGTTGACTTTTTTGAAATTTTCTTTTTGGAATCTTATAGTACATCACATTCTAAGAAACTTTTGGTTGAAATATATTTTTGTATCTCTTCGGGAAAGTGGTCAAAATGACCACCGAAAATTTCGGTAAATTTTTGAAAAATGAAAAATTTTAGGACTTAGAATTTTAGTTTTTATGACAACTAATGTGTTACGTGAACATTAGTTTTCAAAAATATAGTTATTTAAGTCATAAGGAACGTAAGGACAATATAACGTTCGAGGAAGAATCCAGTAGTCAGAAAGTGTTACCATACATTAAACAGATGAAATTGTAAACAAATTTTTGCAAATTGAGAAAATGTGACGTTAAGATTTGTGTGCGTTTTCCCAGTCCGAAATTCAGTCGAAATGGAGGTCGATACCATTGAAAAAGCTGCAAAGATTGGTGGTTTAAGTGTATTACCAAAAAATCTAGAAATAGGTATCAAATTGTATACGAATCCTTCGAAAAATGGCGTTGTACAAAAAAATGTAGCAACAGTGACAGAGAAAAAGATGCTGGCGTACATGTTGGAATGATGTGAACAACTAAAGTCACCAGCAAGCCTATGGTGCGAATATTCCATGCTAAAGGCAACTATTAATTGTAACAAAAATATTGATATATCAAAATTTCCCAAGCTAATTGGTTTCCTGAAGAGCAAAAATAAAGGATATCGACCAAAAAACTCGGCTGTTTTAGAAAGAGAAGAGATTTGGAAATTTCTGGCGGAGGCGGATGATGAAATGTATCTTCTAATTAAAGTAAGTTTTTCTTTAATTATGAAAAAATTTATTTATTTTCAATCTGTTTCAGACAGTTATGATAGTGGGCATTGCGGGAGCCTGCAGGACGGATGAATTTTGTAAAATGAATCTAGCTGATATTACTGATCATGGTCAATATGTCATAATAAAGATTCCACAAACAAAAAATGACATACCAAGAAGTTTTACGATTGTAGAAAATCCTGATGAAGAAATTGATCATTTACGAATTTTTAAAAAGTATTATGAAGTGCGTAATAAGTTGGGAGTAGCCACGAACAATCGTTTCTTCATGCGTTATCAAAATAGCAAAGGTTGTAATCAACCGGTTGGCAAACACACCTTCGCCAAAATGCCAGCGATCATTGCCAAATTTTTGAATTTACCTGATGCAAATTTATATACAGGGCACTCATTTAGGCGGTCCTCCGCTACGCTTTTAGTCAATGCTGGTGGGAATATTCTGGATTTAAAGAGACATGGAGCCTGGAAAAGTTCAAGTATAGCTGAAAGCTACGTAGCCGATTCTGTGAAGACTAAACTTGATGTCGCTAACAAAATATTGAACAACGAAAGTGAAAATTGCAATTCAAGAATTTCGACACCTGACCATACTACAACTATACTGGAGATGCCTTCTACCTCCTCGTCGTATGAGACTCAAGCAGCAACTCATTCATCTTCGGATAATTCACACGAAAATATGTCTGAACTTAAGAATTCAATGCCAGTAGTTGAAGTGTCTTCAAAACACGAAGAACTTTCACTGAAAAATGAAACCTTTATGTTTAGAAATTCAGAGTTTTCCAATTGTACGTTTTTGATCAATGTTCACAAACAATAGTAATAACAGCAAAAACATGTGTTCAATTCATGTATTATAAAATGTTATGTATTTTTCTTCTTTTGAATAAAGAGAAGCTTTCAGATTTTTGATACATTTTGAACGTGTATCTTATGTGAATTATTATTTTCCTAGGTCAGTCCTAGAGTCGGGTGGGAATTTTGATTAAAGTGATCAAACAACAATATACAATATAATCGAAATAAAAGTAGTCTCTTAGGTCTTGAAATTTAATTTAAAAAAAATTATATTGGCAGTGCCAGTGTCGATTAACATTTTCTATCCTCTTCTTCACGTCTGACAGTTTGAAGTAACCTAAACTAAGTAACTAAGTAACTTTTAAAATCAACAACAATCGAATCTGTCGTTTTGGTAAAAACTGAACTCTTAAGCCGCGTCAACATTAGTAAATATGTTCATCGTGTGTTGAATGTAGAATGCGCCGCAAATGTTGCGGCGTAAATCTCTTTAATGTCTTTCAAAAAGCCGACACTAAATGGATACCGTGCGTGGATGTGTCGCAAATCTTTGTATACGTTCGTGTGTGGCGCACACGTCCACACTGAGATATACAGGGTGTATTATCGGTTTTGTTACAACAACGAAACTTTGCTATGGTGAATTATCCTCTAAAATGTTAGGGGCCAATATCTGAGAAATTGTGTTTTTACATGCTATTTGCCTATATAAAAAACCCAATAATACACCCGTAAATGTTGACATGTACACATTAATTTGTGTCGCATTAAACATATAACGTAAAGTAATGTATTAGTAATGTGGACGCGGCTTAAAATTCTCACTTAAATTTTAATTTGATACAAAACATTAATTATCGAAAGTTTCTTCCAAAATAGGGAAAAGCTGGAAAATGTGTTATTCCCAAACTGAAATGCGTAAAATGTAGATCGAAAACAATAAACGGTACCAGTTTTGCCAACTGCAGCCTCCTAAGCGCCTTTTTTGTCCGTTATGTATTTTTCTGATAAAATTGAATTTTAATGTAATTTAATAACAGTATATTATATTCCAAAGGGCTAAAGAGCATCTAGAATTTTAATCCCGCCTGCGAAGAGTAGCATAAACGAGAAAAATAAACATAGAAATAATTAAAAGTAACTTTAGTCACACGGTATATTACGCTATTCTTTGCACGATTTAAAGGACTAAAACGCAAAAATTCCCAAAATTCTCTAAAATATTGTTAAATGTCATCCTGATAAATTATGTAAACATCAAAATCACATATGTACATATGTAGTTTCAGGTTAATAGATCCTATGTGTTTGTGATGGAAATACTTTATTCCCTCTTTTGAGGGAGTAGAGCTTTATATGTAGGTCGCACAAAACATGTATTTTTCTAAAGTTAATTTGCTTAATAATTAATTCGTCTTAATTAATAAAAATCTCCCTTCATCATTATTATTTATACTTTATTTCTGGCCATAACATCACCTAGACCCGTTATGAATCATAACAGTTTTGTTATTGTTTTTACTATCGTAACAAGCGACAATAATTCGGTAAGTTGAGCATACTGTGGCAGTTAATAAAGGGGGGTGATAGAAATAGGTTGGTATCGCAAAAACCAAAATATAAAATTCATGTAATACGAGGGTCAAGCTACAATTATTGAGAAAAGAAAGATTGATACAAGTTTTCAGAATTTTTATTTTAAATATGTTCAAAATAATTGCCGTTCACAATAATACACTTAACCATTCTCTCCTTCCCTAGTTTAAAAGCGTTCAGCCAGCTGTCTTTAGGAATACTATCAAAATAAGACTTAACAGTGATATCAATCTCTTCTTCTGAAGCCAGAAATCACACATTGCCAAATCTGGCGAGTAAGGAGGAGTACATAATTTTCTTCATTCTCGCTGTTCTCTCACCATCGTAGGAGTTTCCTCATCTTCATGTATCCATATTAGGCTTTCTTGGCGAGTAGGAACATCAAAAAACGGTATGAAAGTTTCAACGGCAGTAACAATTTTACTAATAATTTGATGGCCTCCACCATTCACCATATCTAAAGTTTGTTGCCAAATTCTAACACGTTCTGCTTTTTGTAAATCTGCTAGATGATGGGGTACCTATAAACCGACTTACAACCTTTTTCAAATGTAAATGTTCGTACAATATTGATCTCACTTGCGCGGATCCAATCTTCAGGTTGGACTCTATATTGACATAGGTAATTTGGTTGTCCTCTTTCACCATCTTCACTGTAGCGATATTTTCGGGGTTAACAGCAGTTAAAGCAGGGCCAGCTCTTTTCTGTGTACAACCGAGTTGCAACCTCGTTAAAAATCTTTATAACACCTGTTACATAAGTTTTGGGAAAAATTCTAGAAGAATATTATTTAAACTCAAGAAACCTTTATTAAGTGAACATAACATAACAATAACTAATGGATATTAAACTTTAACACTTGGCTCCTATATTGCTGCTAGGGGTCCTATATCCTCAATAAGACGAAGTTTTTGTCTTATGTGTCGCATTAAGTTTTGGACGCTTTCTAAGTCCACTTCTCTAACTTTTTGGAGAATTCTTTGGAGCAATTGTTGTTGATTTCGGGCTTCCCAACCATTATCATATACTTTTGTTGCCAATAGAGCCCAAAAATTTTCAATTGGCCTTGCCTGAGGGACGTTTGGAGGATTATCATTTCTGGGGACATACGGCACATGGTGGGCTTCTAACCAGTCTAGTGTAGCTCTGGCGTAATGTGACAATGCAAGGTCAGGCCAAAATATGTAATCATCATTAGCATGGTGCTGATTAATAAAAACAATCAATTTGGATAAGCAGTTTCGAATATATACTTCAGCAGTCACTGCCTGACCTCTTACATTACCTACATAAACTCTGGATATCCCTGCCGCAGATATCGCGCACCAGACCAAAACTTTGTCAGCAAATTTGGCTTTCTGTTTGTATCTGATATCACTAAGGGTGTCTTCAATGTTATCTGTATAAAAACCTGCATTTCCTGGAATTTCTGCGTGGCTAAAAGTAAAATATTTTTCGTCGTCTAGGATAATTGTCCGGTTGTTGGCGAAGTGATGACGCCTCAAAGCTCTACAGCAACGAGGGATTCTGGCCAATTGTGCGTCAGTATACTTGGGACATTTCTTCCGTTTTCTGTATTTTAGGCCTTTTCTTGCGATGCATCGAGAAATTGTGGCATTCGAGACATGGAAACGGCGGGCAAGCTTACGGGTGGAAACTCCAATGGTGTTTTTGGAACGTTCGGCTACTCTATTAGCTTGAACTTCTGTTAACTTACGTCGACGGCCTGTTTTTGGCAGGTTTACACATGGAATACCCTCTTCACATTCCCGAATTGTTCGATATATCGTAGTTTTTGAAATATTTTGCCCGCGAAAAATGTTTACTATTTCTCGTTTTTGCACCTGTCCAACTAGGTTGTAGTTGGACTTTCGAATATCTATTTTATACGCCATTTCACAAATGACAAACAAAATTGTGATATGTCATACAAATTGACAAAACACCTAGCAGCATATTTCTCCATAGTTGACTAGATGAATTAGTTTCACTATATCACAGAGCGCATTAAAACATTTTCCCAAAACTTATGTAACAGGTGTTACCACCTATAAACAGTAGCTAATAATGGTGCGAGATCCCCAAACGCCTATTTCAAACTTTCCTTACACTCATACGTGCTCAAGCCTTTCTTGAAATCATAGTAAATCATTATCCGAAAGTTCTCTCGTGACAATTCCATTTTTTCGATAACAGAAGCTTATTCAATGGGTTATTCCTCAAATACTATTCAATCGAATTTCACAAACTAAACTGACATTGACAGATAAAATAATGCACTATTTAATAAACAACAATTTGTTTTGCATGGTTAACTAGATTTTTCTATTCTCAATAATTGTAGCTTGACTCTCGTATGGTAGCATCTTCGCAGAAAGCAAAACTTGCATGTAGTGCAACAAAAGTTTACTTTCTGCACTCAATTCAGTCGGTAATTGCTTAGTTTACGCACAGTCACAGATAAAAAGAGCAAAACGAAGATGAACTATTTTAAATGGGTTTTCAATTTTCAATGCACTCCTTTTTTTATTATTTCTTGTATATTGACCTTTCTAAAGCGGATCTTCTTAAATGTGGTAAATATATGTAATTAAAAAAAACGTTATTTTATAACTAATAAAAACGTTGCAATGTAGATCAAATAGTGCATATTTCTATTTGACCTTACTCAATACTTCATATTTCCAGAAGTGGCGACAACTTTCCCATAGGAATATAAATAACAACAAAAACAACATTGTGGTTAACATTACAAATTATTTCTTATACAAGTTAATTAATTTTGAATATTAAATTGATTAATGATAGAACTTGAAAGTTTCATTAAAATTAAATAGATTCTCTTCTTTTTTTATCTCAAATTGATTTAATCCGACTTTTTAATTATTTACTGAACCGTAATGACCCGTCCGGTATTATCATATCAAGTTGAAGTGTATAATTAAAATCGTCTGTAGCAATAAGTTTACACTTATAATGACACCTCTAGAGCGAAGTAGTATGCGGCAATATACAGGATGCGGCGTATTACAGACTGTTGTTTTTCATAATTAAGTAGTACACATTATTGCAAATTATATGCAATTATTGTACACTTGACTACCTCTTGATTTTTTCCGATTATTATTGAAAGCTTAGTAATTTTATAAAGTCATTTTCTAGTTTTCAGAATTGTTTTACAAAAACGAAACTAATTGATCAAGGAGATTTATCTTGTTTACTTTTACAACCAGTTTTTCTTTTTTGAAATATCTCTTTAAATACCTAACATAGTGTTTAAAATACATTTTTTTAGAAATTCTAGTAACCATTAACATACTAATGATTTTAATATGATATAACTAGTTTTTAAATAAAAATAATAAACATTATATAATTAATTAACGAAAGTGATTTTTTTCTTTAACAGAATGGTCAATCGTTCTATACCAATCGGTGATAAAACAGGGCCAACCACTAGGTTGCTGAATGGATAGTTAAGTGCACAATTTCGTCACAGTATAAATAACATACAGTAACGTGACTCTCGCAAATAGTTACCATCCACCACACCACAAGCTGGCATGTGCCGGCAGTACATAGAAAGCAGTTATACTTCATACACGCGATCGAGCACATCAAATTAGTCAGTCCCGTATAACTTCAATTGTGCAGTTCGAGTGCGCCCTTTTACGAAATGAATAAACACAGAATCAGGAAACGATGCAGAGATTGTTTTAATTGACAAAGATTACCAAACTTCTGATAAATTAGAAAAAACTTTATTCGATATATATGCGGTTATTTGATAAAAAATGTTTATCGGTACATATATGCGAAACATGAGTTTTATTTAATTTATTTTATCTACGGAAATACTTTTTCAACGACACTTTCAAGATATTTGTGTAAATGAAAATGTGGTCAAACGCGTTTTAGCCATCTTCAAATCATTAACATTTCTACATTCGTGCAATAATTTTAAATATAATAATAATATAGTATATCATTTACACGCTCCACTGCGAGTGTATTACACTTTAAAAGACGTTAACAGAAATTTTAAATCATTCAAAAGTAGTAAAAAGATAATTATATTGAAACATAATTAACAATAAAGCTTTCGTTTTGTAAATGAATATTCAATTGTGTACGTTAATTTAAGTTCAGTTAATAACAAACTAATTGTTCAAAGGCGTCAATTAATTTTGTTGATTTACACAATTCTATTTCGAATTTTATTGAATACGTTACTGAATATTATCTACAGGCGATGCCGACCGATAAACATCAGTGCACTACTTCGTTTATGGGCGTGATAATCGAAGGTGGATCAACAACATCAAAGGTGCCGCACACAAGTAAACCTGCTGATTGTTATGTATACTGTGATTTCGTGTAGTCGAATGTATAGGTATAAAATTACAGCGATTCCAGATTTTTAAACTGTAATAAAAGATAAAAAGTAAACCAGCTGTTCAACAATTATTTAACATAGAATAAATTACGAATTAAAAAAGACAATTGTCTATTGAAAAATTGGCAAGATGCAAATGTATGTATTTTGTTACAATTTATAATAGTATATCAATTAGAATTTCTCATACCAGTTATTTTGATATGCGCACTTACGATTATGTAAATCGAATGACGGGATGTTTATTCTAGAGCAATATTTTGAAAAATATAAATTATTTATTGGATTAATTTTTAAAACTTATACTGAACTTATCTGGTATACATTTCGCATGTGTAAACGATACGACCCAGACCGGCTGATAATGCTTATTCTTCGTTCTACATTGTTTTACATTCGTCGACGAGACGACAACGCCAATTTACGTATTTTAAATTATTGCATCTTCGTTAAAACAAAACGTAGCGACCTATTTTTTGGACTAACCTTTTTAATTCCGCAAACAGAAATGTTTATTCTGAAAAATTGAATTAAATTTTGAAATTTATACATCGTAAAGCATTCCTGCACTTATTTCCTTGAAAAGAGCTGAAGAGATGGAAAAATTATAATTTAAATTATAGATATGGAAAATATTAAACCTTACGCGTTAATTTTTTGCGTAATTTATTCTATGTTAAATAATTGTTGAACAGCTGGTTTAGTTTTTATATTTTATTACAGTTTACAAACCTGGAATCGCCGTAATTTTATACATATACATTCGAATACACGAAATTGTGCACTTAACTACCCATTCAGCAATCTGGTGGTTGGCCCTGGTGATAACTATTGGCGGCTATTATTATAGTAATATCAACGATATAACCTCACTTTCGCCATAACACGTTTAGACACCAACCCTAACTATACCAGATTCACCAGCCACCAGGTTTCCTAAATTCTTAAATTACGCACTA
Source organism: Agrypnus murinus (assembly GCA_929113105.1). Taxonomy (NCBI): domain Eukaryota; kingdom Metazoa; phylum Arthropoda; class Insecta; order Coleoptera; family Elateridae; genus Agrypnus; species Agrypnus murinus. The sequence continues at coordinate 25,055,123 of OV816025.1, read as the reverse complement.
CGAGTGCATTATAGGAAGGTTTTCCTGTTCCCTTTTATTGTTATACAGGGTGCACGTTTCAAGCCCCGTCATGGCGATCTCGGTTGCTTTAAGCGATACGAGCTCGGTCAAATTAGGAATTTGTTAGGAAATTTGGGCATCTCTTTTAGTTCTAGAATTTTTCGAGAAAAACTAAAAATCGTTAATTTTTGTTTTCATTTTTTAAACGAAAACCGAAGGAGCTAAAAATTATAGACTTTAATTTTAAATATTATTAGGGAACTTTTTTATGAAGAGTTCAATTACGCCATCGTTTTCATACGTATCATACGTTATGATTTACTTTTTTATTTTTTGCCTAAATTCCCTAATACCCATTTTCGAAAAGAATGCTTTGGAGGTAGAATCGTCAACAAATCTTGACAGCTTTGTTAAGTTTACATAAAAAATGCAATTTTTAATTGGCGGAACACCCCGCAAATATAATCCAAGAAGAAAAAACCAGGTGACCGTGCGCTCACCTAACAACACCGTTATTTGAAATGACTTGGTTGGCAAACATTTCCGATAAAAACGCCACTTACTCTTCTGGCATTGTGTGACAGCACACCGTTTTGTTGAAACCACAGATTATTTAGACGTACAAGGAAAATAGGTCTATAAAGCTGGAAAATGAACTGTAGCACACAAAAAATATATTAGCACGAATATTTAAAGCTCATTTTTAGTTAATTTATTGCTAAGAGAAAAATTTATTTATTTAGTTTACTATTCAAGCTGGCACACTACCAAAAATTAAAAAATATATATATATGAAACTAAACCATTCCACCAGAGATAATTCCTAGCTCATATGATAAATTTATGGCTCTATTAGCTTCAGAGAAAATTAAAATCTTGTTATAGCGTTTCAGCACGTATGAAAAGTAACGAAAATATACTATAGGCTCAAAGAACCACATTATGCAAAAATTATCTAACACCATTAGAAAACAACAGTCGAGACGTGAAAAATAAACAATAATTTATAGCTAACAAATAAATATCTATTAATTATTGTTTCTTAGAAGTTGTTCATGCATCATCATCATGCATCGTAGTCATCTTCCTATATATCAGATGTCCTTTCTTCAAGTATCTTTGGATGTTTAAAAATTTGAAAATCTTCCACTGCTGATTAGTTTTCTAGCACCTCTCCTTCAAACTTAAACGGATTTAGTCCTCCTTAACCAGTCTTCAAGGCCTGTAGAGTTTCTGAAGCGCTTTGTTCCAATTTAATAATAAATAATAAATTTAATGCTAAATAAATTTAGGAAATGCTTAAATTGAGAAATTCGGTCGACTGCGAAACTAACACGTATCCCTTTTAACTCAATCAAGCATAAAGCTACCGACAATTCGCTTAGGGGTGCATGAAGGTTGCATTAACACAGATTGTGGGAGTGTTGCCATATTGATATGACATTTAATCTTATCTCTCATACTATTCATTCATTTTGTCAGTGGCATATTATGCATAAAACGGGCGCCTTAGGGCCTGGAAGGTGTCCGAGATGGGGCGGCGCGGTCTGATTAAGATTTTATTATTGTTTAATTGATACTAGGTGCCAACTGCTTACCCTGATGGGTAAGCTTCAGTAACTTGTTGCTTTTATTGAAATACGAAAAAAGAATTCAAGCTCGGATCCTCACCTCTCTCTCTTACATCGCGTAGTTCAATAGGGTTTGGGTCATCCAGCGCTAGGTAGCGCTGGCTGTCTCCACAGAAAAAATGTACCGAGACACATGAATGAATGAATGAAAACACAATGCATGTACTTAATAAAAGTTTGATCACAGTCGATAGTTACAACGTTTTCATGAAGAACGGCAAGAAAAGTTTTTCTGCCTCCAACTGCCAATCTTTGTTATTATTGTAACGAATGGGAAAATCCCCTAGACGCCGCGAAGAACATACTAGACGAGTCGAGTTATAATGACACATCGGCTGGCGGCTAGACGAGCCATCATACACGAGTATGTTCCAACGTTTTCTAGAACGTTTATATGGGGGATATAAATCGTCGTCGCGGATAGAAGAGAATCAATTAGTGTTCAACCGACGAATTGAATAAATGTGCTTTGCGTAATTAGTAGTCAAGTACTATTAGTGAATAAATAAATGTTTAATAAATGTTGTAATAATAAATAAATAGTCCTCAAGTAAATTTAAGTTCGTTAACAGTTTATAATTATAGTGTAAAATAATAATTAGTTAAGAGTGTATGTAAATAATATTTCTCTGGTTAATAGACGATTAAACAGCATTCTTGTTATTATTTTAAAAAGAACGTTACATTATTAAGTACGTTGCATACAGCGTAGGTCACTAACAATTTATAAATATTCTGAATATTCAATAGTAATTGTTTATTTATTGAATACACTTTATTTTTTGTTATTTAGTTTTTTTTTTCTAGGGAGTCGAGATACCTTAGCGCCATCGGCCCAAAATTTATCTGATCCGGCACATTTTGTAAAAAATTAGGAATGGACATTTTTATAAGGGTGTCCTCACTATCAATGTTTATTATTTTATGGTTGTATAACTTGTGGAACCAAATTATTAATACAGTGTTGCCAGATGTCTAATCATTATTTATGAAAATTAACAACTTCTAAAATTTGTATTAAATGTGTTTCCATTTTATCTACTTTATTCTTATAATAAAAATGTGATAAAAATCTATTAAAAAATTGGTAGCTACAGATTACAAAATCTTCTTTGTCGCATATAAAAATTTCAAAAAACGGCATCATTGTCTTGTTCTTAAAAATTCTTAACCTTACAATTTATGATGTTGTCAAACACTACACCGGGTGAAGTTTGCCAAATAGTCTTGGCCAGACCTAATCTCAAAGGTCACTAGTAACTACACTGCGATCTAGAGCCAAAACATAAATTTTGTACTTAATCATAACCACACAAACCTAACTATTAACACATAACCAAACATTTTTGAAATTTTTTTTACTAAACTTTACAAAAATAAGCACTACCCAAATAGGACAGGAAAATTAGGTTGAAAATGACGAAACTTCTAGGAACTTACCAACAAACCAAATTTTTGTATGCAGTTTCATTTTGAGGTTGTAAACAAGCGCTCAAAAATCTTGACATGAAAATATCACGTGTGCAAAGTTTTTTATTATGGCCAAAGGAAAATATTTACTTTTTTCCAATTATCTCGAAAACTATCAGTTTTTCGGAAAAGTGGCTGTAATGAAAATTGTTGCACGTAAAATGCAAGAATTTTGCTCACGCGATATGCATCAGGACTTTTGAGAGCTTGTTGACAACCTCAAACTAAAGCTGCAGACAAAAATCTGGGTTGTTGGGAATTTTGAGAAGTTCAAGTCTAATCTTCCTGGCCTAAGTGCGAATCTGGTTTAGATCTAGAATTATTGAATCTGGAGGTGTTCTGCGGTCAGGTAACAAGCTGTGATGTTTCCAGTTTTCATTGCGAACGAATAAAAATTGTTCCGAAACGTGGCTAACCACTACTAATAGATAATAAATCTTAACCCTAAGACTCGCCTAATATTGAATTTACTGGCAGAAATAGTCAATTCTGCCTTATAAGAAACTGGAACTGATTATTATTGATGTTTTAAATTTATTAAGCGCTACAAGAGACTTGAGAAAAGAGTGACGTACAGGTGCCAAAAAAGAATTGGACATAAGATTAGAGATCTGCAAGCGCAAGTGACAGGTACCAGGATGATTAATTGACACCACGAATATTTGCGGCTGGAGGAGCAGCGATAGTAGAGTCAAGGGATATTATACTTAGGCGAAAGAGATAGTGCATTACTTGTTATAAATCAATACCAACAGTTCCCACCTAGTTTGTTTGGAAGTGATTTTAAGCAGGCGAAGGCAAAACTATAGCTCCTATTGAATTCTGAAGATGTTATAGTCTCTAGACTTGAAATTATTAAAACTTCATTTCAAGAAGAAAGACTCTGGGACGATTATCGAACAATGATTGTAAGACAAACACGTTCTGGTGGCGCGTAAAAAGGCTGGATTATGGCACACCAACCTTAAACGTCAACTTGAAATATAGATGCAACCTTATCAGTGCTTTATTACATGTCTCCATAGATTTTACATGAGCGGTAGACTTAACATGTACCTATATAAGGTACTTAACATGTGCCCATAGACATAACATGAGCCCATAGGCTTAACGTGTTCCTATAAACTTAACATTGAATATAGAAATTGCTATATCCTTTGGACGAAGGGTATGTGGGCAATGACCCCCATACTTTCTTGAATAGCTCAGCGAAGTCCAATGAGCACTGTCCGCTAGCATCTATACGGTAAAGTCGAGCCTCGGAATATACTAGTGTACACTCCGTAAGTTTACCAAACTAACATTGGCACTATTACCTTATCTCTGTCCAAAGAGCTAGGCTGTCGCACTACTCACCCGTCAGGTTTCAACAAAACTGGTCGTATAGTTTTGATTCCATAGCTAAACTATGGTGTCCTTGGTTTTCCTCAACCCTAAAGTAGAAATATGAACTTCAAGTCCTTGAATTGACTATTTAGTCTTAAGAAGCACACGAACCCTATGTTCGCATTATCAAGAAGTAAAATCTAGAAATCCCTGAATCCGGACTAGTCTGAAGATATCTAAAAAAAGGCAGTTTTGCCAATTGAGATTAAACGCGTTGATAAAATATCGATGTACACAATTCCAAACATTTACATCAATTTATCAAGTATACTTACCACGATGTATACTTTTTACCATTCCTAACCCATTCCATTCCAAGAAGTCCATTTATAGACAATTCTTTAACTAATAAAAATCAAATGATCGTTTACTTATAATATATTTAAATGCGTTCCTAGAAAAGACATGTAAAGACATCATGAAGAAGCGTGATCCATTAGGTTACCTCTTCAGTGCTCTTTAATGGAACCGTGCTATAAAAGAATATACAAGTATATCGGGTGTTCACTAAAATTGATCCTACTTCTCTTTAAACAAAATAATTTTGACAATTCAAACAAATTGTTAATAATAAGAGAACAGAAACAGCTGTACTTAATTGTTCCGAAAACTGACACACAAAACGATACTTAAACAAAATCTTGAAACCCGTTCCATGAAAGTCTAAAAGTAGATTATGGTGTGTCGTGTGTGAGTAAGAAACACTTCACCTGTCAATAATAAACGCAAGACACGACACCTGCCTTTCAGAGTTAAGCGAACATGTTTTTGCATAAAGAGCTCCGGGAATGAATGGATGAATTTAAAGAAGAGGTAACGGAGAGAAAGAGAGATCATGTTTTATAAAAGGGTTCTCCCCATTGTGTTATATATCTGAAGATCACATAAGTAAGCAAAACAAGTCAAATCTGACAAGCGAAACATTATGTCAGCTTCACCGTTCCCAACAAGAAGTGTGATACAACCCTCGGAATGCATAAGCCATACTTCAACTTCATTCATTATTCATGACGGAACGTGCACGATCGCTAGGTGGCGTTCATTTGCACCTTACCATCACTTGCAGCCGGTGTACCGTGTGATGCCAATATGGTACATGAGAAGAAGTAAAACTTGCCATGAAATTTACGCCATGATATCAATCTTGAGCGTAGCAATGTCATAAAAACGTTGTTCTCCCCCTCTTTGACGATTGTGATAAAATCGGAGCAAATTACAAAATAAACGAAAATCGAGGATAAAGAACGATGCTGAAATCTATATTTCTATAATTAAATGTCGAATATTCATTGGATAGTAAGAAATATGTTTGATCTATTATTGGTACATTAATTTAATAATAATAATATTGAAATATTGCTGGTTCATAACTCACAATTTGTAAAGAAATGCAAAAGAAATCAATATCGATAGCTATCATGCATGGGCCATTTCATCATCATTTGGAATCATCAGCCTGCCAAATTTTAAATTTTAACTCTCTTAGTTAAGCATATTTTCTGATTGTACAAAATATAGATAATAACATTAGCTCAGATTTTCAATTTTTGATTCAATATACTGAGAAACAACGCCTATTCTAAATCACTCGTAAATAAACTATACTTAGAACTCATCTTAATATTATAAACGAACTACAGCAATTTCTTGAAATAAATTAAGACGAGATTACGGAACAGACACAATAGAACACGAGATGTAACTTTCAATAGCTCGTTCTTTTTTTAACTGATAATTAATTACAAACACACCTTAACAAAACATCTTCATTAGCGGTTGAATTTCCAACAAAAGCATAAAGTTGGTTCTAGTTAATTATTATACTTGAGACGGATTTAATAAGACCGCATTAACTTAGCGGCTTTTTTGTTTAAGAGCGTATAGTACCCTAGCCAAAAACGCCCAAAAACAGGATATCGAAGAAAACGCGTAACAGCCTTGCTTTGATACTTAGAGAGGTCTAGTTTTCACTGAGGTTTAGAAAAAAGATAAAACTATGTTTATTAAGTTGTGGATTTTTAAAAATCAAATCAGAAAATGCCTTAATTCGCTTTAAAAGTTCCATTAACTTTGAGCATTAGTTTTTTAATATTTTTCGTGAATATTCTAAAATCTACAACTTAATAAACATAGATTTATCCTTTCTGAATATTAATTTAAAAAAATCAGATCGAAATCTTCCAGATTAACATTGGTACGCGTTTTCTACGGTACCGTGTTTTAGACTTTTTATAGAGTATTTTCTTACTGTCCGGTGTCGCCCTCACGGGCAGCCGCAGCTACTTGTTGCTTGTGATGTTGGGTCTTTCTCTATCTTTAATGTAAACATATAGTACGTCTTCCTCTATTTTTATATTGTTTTACTTTACCGTATACTTGAATATCCTTTTTCACTACATTGAATTAACGATCGAATGCACTAATATGAACGTATTAAAATTTAATTCGAGATAGAGACATCATTGGCACCCGTTAAGAAACATCGAATGTTTATTAAGTAAAAACTTGCAATAATAAGTCTTCTCCGAGCAAATATTTTGTTGACTATGTTATTATATGTTATTTTTGCGTTTTGTTTTTTGTACAGTTGTAACATAATTTATTTTATTTAACACTCGCTGTTTTATGACAAAAAATACTGTTTACTAGTGAAATTATCGTGAAACTACATTTCAAATATAGTACTTACAGTAGGTATATTTAATATATAGAAAATCAATCGGGATTTAATGATTCGCAAAAAACATTTAATACTGACTTATAAGGAAATAAATAATTGCTGCAGTGTTACAGTTAGAATTCTCTAAATTACAAAAATAAGCAAAATTTTGAAAATAATGGTGTGCAAGCACACGTACTATTAATTACGCCGCAGATACTTGTCGCTTGTGATATTGGTTCTTTCTCTATTTAATGTAAACACATATTACGTCTTCCTCTATTTTAAAATGGTTCTACTTTAACCGTATATGTGAATATTCTTTTTCACTACATTGAATTAACCATTGAATTAAATTTTAATTCTGGACGTGCAATAATTCTTCCCCGAGCAAATAATTTGTTGACAATTTTTTATGGTAAGTATTGTCTGATTACAATTCAGTTATTTACATACTGTGATGCTATTTTATAATTTACAACTCGGTACTATTTATCATTATTACATTTGTTAATTTATGATGCCGGCAACTTCAAATTCAGAAAAGAATAATAAGAGGTTTGGTGAGACAAAACTTTACCGAAAGGACGGCGCCCTTTTAGTTTTGTACATTGTACTTGTAAATCCAGGAAAACCGAGCAATTTACAAGATGTATTTTATGGTTTTACGTGAGACTGGCTAATTTCTGCTGAAGAAAATACTTCTTAATTCTTATCATTTGTAATAGTTTTGTGTTCTGGAGTGGTACTGTTCAATTTTATCTTTGCATTTTGATATTGCATACCTAGTTTTAGCATAACTGTTTTTTATTTTAACACTCACTGTTTGGTGACAAAAAAGACTAATTAGTGGTGAAATTATAGTGAAGCATCGTTTCAAATATACTTACGGTAAGTACACTGTTTTTTTTTTGTAAAAATATGTTTATAAATACTAAATATAGAAAAGCGATCACTGATCAGGATTTAATGATTTGAAGATTTGCATTTGGTAATAACAATGTACTACCAAAAAAACAACCATTTAATATAATGAAATTAATACCGTTTGCAATGTTATAGTTAGACTTCTCTAAATTACAAAAAAACAAAATTTTTGAAAATAATGCAGTTTGCAAGTACCCGTACAACTAATAGTTAAATTTAGAATCCTCTCAAAAATGGTAATAAAAAGTGTATTTACTCTTTGTTAAAAATTAATAAATTGAATGAAAGCGTTATATTACGCTTTTTGGATAATTATTAATTTTTGAGAGGATTCTAAAGAGTAAATACACTTTTTATTACTATTTATAATAAAATATCGTCGGTCTAATTGTAATACCTCGTAACCCACTTTTTTGCGATTTTGGGGTTTTGAGCTATTCCCATGGTAAAAAGTGCGCTGAGTCGATTAGTAAACTCCTCGTAAACCACAGGGCTTCCAGTTTTATTCTATAGCGATTTAAAAAATACCTTGTATCCCAACCGGGTACAGTTTTTGGGATGTGGGTAACGCACTTTTTAATAATGTATGCATGCTTAATCGCGCGATAAATTAATACATTTGTCTGTTTAAATTTAATTAACAAAATTTCAGGAATTCAAACCATTTAAAAAAGTTTTGTTTTACATTTGGTGACATTTTCTTGTTCTCCTGAAAAATTGAGATTTGGGGGTTACTAGGTATTAGAATTAGACCGACGATATGTAACATAAGTAAGACACATTTTATAACCATATAACAAAGAAGTACTTGAAGAAAATTAAAATATTTTATTTTAACTTTCAAGGTACATATATATAAAATAAAATAAAATTATAGTGTCTTAAAGTCGACTTTCAGTCGAACTTAAAAGTCGACAATTTTCTCTACTTTTTTACTTTACTCATTATTTTTTCTTAATCCCTTCCATAACATGTTGGATTTTTGTCAAGTCGGTATTTCTTATACAATAAAAAAATCAGTTTTAATTCTTAATTTAAATTTGCAGTATTCATATTATCATATGAATAGAGGTCCCGGATGCTAGTACCACAGCGGTTACAAAATGTAAAGTATTTTTCATTTCATCATTTTGATAACCTTACTGCATTTAAAAATGTCTTGCTGCCATAATACTTTTTAAGCAACTTTTGATCACTAAACTTTGATTTAGCATTTTTCTTGTTCCTTCTTCATTAAATTGTGCCAGGGAATACCTTAAGATATAAGATTTCTTAGCAAGAATCTTAATTTTAGCATTTACTGTCTCCAGCCTTACTTCGTGGAACTCCATAATCATAAAATAGACTATAAATACAAAGATTAGTTACAGTTCCACAAGTTTTATTAGTATCTTAACCTGACATTATTGTTTCGACATTAAATGTCATTATCAAAGGTAGATAAGATTGATAAACAAACACGTTGCTAAGGATAAATACATACAGAAAATAGGTCACTAGCTACAATACATACATTTTAGAACAAAATCACACAATGACTCCTCAAAATAATATTAAATTCCTACATTTTTGTAATAACAAACGCAAATTAGACATTTTAGAAGCCTTTGAGATATACAAACACAAACTCAGGGTACCTTTAATGAATGAACAACTTGAGCTCAGTAATTCTCCGTTACTGGAAGTATTAGATGTTTAATTATGATTTTTATTATTAATTTTTATTATTATTATTATTATTTTATCTAGTTACCTATTTTGTATCTACCTTAGCGACGTGTTTGTTTATAATTATATTACCTTTGATAATGACAGCATAGCTGTCGAAACAATATTGTCAGGTATATTTTAATAAAACTGTGAAACTTTTAATAATCTTTATTTATTTCACAATACATACAACAACTAAATATCTAATACTTCTAATAAAGGAGAATTACTAAGCTCAGTTTGTTCATTCATTAAAGGTACTGTGCGTTTATGTTTGTATATTTCAAAAGTTTCTAAAAATGTCTAATTTGTGTTTGTTGTTGCAAAAATGTAAGAATTTAATGTTGTTTTGAGGTGTCATTGGGTGGTTCTGTTCCAAAATGTGTTTTGCATAATTCGATTTTTCTGGATGTTTAAGTCTATAAGAGCGTACGTGTTCTTTGTATCTTATGCCTATTATATTATTATTATCATTATTTATAAGTATTATTATATTACAACATGCCTATACGACAGTAGTATCATATATCAACCCACCTAATCATACCTTGTGCAAGAAACTCAACCATATTATTAACATATTAGGATACAAATCGAAATACTCTGTCAAAAATTCATTAGAATTAGTAGAAAAACTACAGAACATACATCTTCCAGCACATTCAAAACTTGTAGGCTTTGACATTTGTAACATGTTTTCAAAGATTCCACCACAAGATTGTATTCCTTTGTTAGATAATTTCCTAGTTAATAGTAATGTAGAATTAGTAAAAAGATTAGAGTTAATTCAATTATTTGATCTTTGTATCAGTTAAAATTATTTCACTTTTAATAATATAATTTATTTACAAAAAGACGGTTTATCTATGGGTAATTCTCTGAGTCCTCTATTAGCTAACATATTTATGGATAATTTAGAAAATCAAATATTCTAATTATATCTTTCTAAACACATTTTTGGTTTCGTTATGTTGATGACATTTTAGCTTGTTTTGACAGTTCTTTTGAGGTTATTAATGAATTTTTAATTCTTATTAACAGTCTTCACACAAACATCACGTTTACACTAGAAACAGAACAAAATGCTATTAATTTTTTGGATTTAACTATTACAATTAATACAAACAATGAATTTGATTTTTCCATATACAGAAAACCCACAAACACAGACGTCACTATTCCTAATGATTCATGTCATCATAAAATGCATAAACTAGCGGCTTATAGATCTTTAGTACACCGAGCTTTAACTACTCCAATGAAACGATCAGATTTTGATAAAGAAATTTCACCATTTATTGAAATTTATAAACATAACATGATTGACACTTTAATTCAACAAAAAGTTATAGGTTAGCTATCAAAAGAATATTTCCAATTGACACTCAAATACAAGACACAAACTACATATCAATACCATACTTTGGCAAGATATCAGAACAAATTGCAACTATAATACGAAAAACCACCAGTTACAAAATAACCCATAAAACTAACACCAACACTTTTTCATTTTTATTCAATACTAAAGACAAAACACAAGATATCATGAAATCCGGCATTTACCGTTTGAATTGTTCTTTTTGTAACTCGGTTTATATTGGACAAACACTTAGAAATTTCGACATAAGATACAAAGAACACGTACGATTTTATAGACTTAAACATCCAGAAAAATCGAATTAAGCCAAACACATTTTGGAACAGAACCACCCAATGACACCTCAAAACAACATTAAATTCTTACATTTTTGCAACAACAAACATAAATTAGACATTTTAGAAGCTTTTGAAATATACAAACATAAACGCACAGTACCTTTAATGAATTAACAAACTGAGCTTAGTAATTCTCCTTTAATAGAAGTGTTAGATATTTAGCTTTTTGTATGTATTATATCTGGTTGCCTATTTTCTGTATGTATTTATCCTTAGCAACGTGTTTGTTTATCAATCTTATCTACCTTTTATAATGACATGTAATGTCGAAACAATATTGTCAGGTTAAGATATTAATAAAACTTGTGGAACTGTAACTAATCTTTGTATTTAAGCTTGACTCGCTACTTATGACCCATACCTAATTGTTTTTCGGTGTTATTACTTAAAATTTGTCATTAGGTACTTCAATTAATTAACAACTGATTTGTGTGAGGTTAGCAGTGTAGGATGTATAATAATTCTGAGAATAAGGTATAAACTTAATATGATTTAATTTTGTTCAGCTGTAGGAGTGTGTGTATTTCCTTACTATGGATAAAGATGGTGAGAAAACATACCGAAAGGGCAAAAAAGCTCGGTTACGATTGAATTCCCGAAGACAGAGATGTAAAAATCTTGCTAAATGGAATATGAGGTGAGTTTATTAATATTCATAATATAAATTCTCACATTGCAGTATAGGTAAATTGATACTAAATGTAAATTTCTTGTTTCGCGCCATGTGATTCCCAACATCGTGCACCTAGTTTATGTTTTTTATATAAAATAATAATATAAATTATAAAGGACGTGCTGGGACAACTGGGCCACCTGAATAGCCAAAAATTAAAGCTACGAAAAAAATAGTCCAGGGTGTCAATTTTTTCGTTGAAACGTTATCTTGCAAATGCAATGTGGCTCCTGAAAAAAATAAAATGGCAGTTCTAGATGGCGGCCAGAACACATAAACTCTGAGAAAATTTTTAAAAATTGATTAGAAAGCGAAAATAAGTTAGAAACAGATCATAATACACCCAATGTGAATTATTGAGTGTATAATTAATCCTGGCTGTGCCAATATGGCGCCTAAAATCGAAAATTACATGAATTTCAATTTTAAGTCCAAATACAAAGGTTGGGGATATTATTTTCGTCATATTTTGACGAGCTGAACACGACCCCTTCAAGCCTAAAGCTATCTTAGGTTTAAAGTTATTAGGTTAGGTATTAATTAGCTGTTAATTATTGATGGTCAAGGGCAATGCAGATGAACGAGATCGTTTTCAGCGCATTAAATTACGTCAAAAATGATATTTTCTCTCAAAATTAGCTTTTTACGTTATATTAAAGGATCCAGAGCAAATTTTAACTATGGAATCGTTCAGCTCGTCAAAATACGGCGAAAATGATATGCCTGACCTTAGTATTTGGGCTTTCTAAAATTCATGTAATTTTCCATTTTAGGCGCCATATTGGTACGGCCAGGAGTAATTCTACACCCAATAATACACTTTGGGCTGTATTATGATCTATTTCTAACTTATTTTCGCTTCCTAATCAATTTTTAAAAAGATTTCTCAGAGTTTGTGTTCTGGCCGCCATCTGCAACTGCCATTTTGTTTTTGTCAGGGGCCACATTGCATTTGAAAGATAACGTTTCAACGACAAAATTGACCACCTGCAATATTTTTTTCGTAGCTTTAATTTTTGGCTATTCAGGTGGCCCAGTTGACGTGGAAAGTCCCATAAATAAACATATTTATTCGCAATCGTATTGGTAATGAGTCCATTCCTGACCATTTAGAGGTCCGAAAATGCATCATTGTTTGTAACTTTGACATTCTCATGGTCCGAAACGATCTATTTTCGCACCTCTACGTGTCTTTAAATTAAGCTACTAGGTGGAGCGCAGAAAATTACATCGCCAAATGCGGTGTATAAATGGCTGTATAAATCATGTTTGGTAATGTTGCGGGCCTTGGCTGCTAAAGAACGAGTACCCAGGTATTATTATTAATTTATAAATACTCCTATTCAATAAAATCCTCGAAATATTATGCGATCGAATTTGATGATGTAAGTGGCGACATACGTTATGCCAATCCCAACCGATGACATTTTGCATCTGTCAAGAATTTTAGATAATTCGGTATTTAAAGGACGATTGCGAATAAAATAATATACAAACCTCGGCAAAAGTACCATTCCTGTGTCTCGAGAACTAGTTCACCTCGAGGCTATCGCCTCTCGGTAAACTATATTGTTCTCTCGACAGGAATGGAGTACTTTCGGCCTCGGTATGTAATGTACTATTAATACACTAAGATAGAATATTTTTGTATTTGTCAGATACATAACAAAAAAATGGTTTATAGGACAGCAGGGCTAGTATGATGCTATTTTTTTTCTATTAAAAATGGCTAAAAAATAGCATCATATTGGCCTTGCAGTTCTCGAGATCATTATAAAACCAATAGTACCTACCTAATTTGGCATATGTCAAATTCAACCTCAAGATTTACAATAAATTAATGCTTTTTACAATTCTGTGTAAACGAACACAGAAAATTTTCGTCAGGCGTGCACTGGCAATTTCCAGGCTCTTGGACTCTTTTAAAGCACTCCGTTAACGCGTCGTGCTTTAAACCTAGTTAGTCCTCGAGTCTAAGAAGTGCCATCACAGCATAATTATATTATTGAAAATAACTATTGTCCTTAGGCGAACTGCGGATAATACCTCAAAACACACTGAATTGGAACAAGCGGGTACTTCTTCGGCAACAATAGTGAGAGGGCAAGGGTATGTTGTTAATCATAACTGATAATGTGGTTTTTTGGTAATAGCATTTTTTCTATACAGCATGAAACAAACTATTTTTTGTAATGTTAGCTACCAATAGGTTGATCATAGTTTTTTTTGTAGAGTTGGCATTTTAAAACATATGTGTTTAAAACGGCTGTTAAAAGTAGTTCGAAATATCAAATTGAATTTGAAACTACCTATTTGTTTTTAAACAGTTTTTTGTAATTGTTTTGCATACTTTTTTATATGAGAATAATAGAATAATTTTTAATATGAGAATATATTTTGGAAAAAGGACCAATTTAAAAAACAACTGTTTTTGTTCTTTTTAAACGAATATGTTTTTTGTCAATCCTGGTTTTTAGTGCCAAAAGTTGTCACTTCTTACATTGTTATAAAATCTTAAGTGCATAAAAAACTGGCATGTTACATCAAATAAGATATTGTTTTAATTTCTAAGATTATTATTTAAAGTACTGTTTTATTACGACTTTTTATTACCTAAGTATTTACATAGAATATTTTTTAGAATGTATGAAGCTGGTCCCAGTACATCTTTTGCCCAGGCAGCGCAAACCACGGTACCTTTATCTTCTCAAAGCTGCAGGTGATTCTTTTAGTACATATTTAAATTAAATATTACATTCAATGGATGCCTATTTTTTATGTTTTGATTTCTCTGTTTTCAGGAAAAGATTGTTTCCTTTTGATTCCGATACTGATAGTACAGATATTGAATTGTAAGTGTTTAATAAACTCTTCGCATAAAAGTTAGTAACTTTTTATATATTTAATTTTAGAGATTCATCAAACATAATAGAAGAGCGAACTGCAATCAGCGAATCCGGTACTAGTTGCAAAATAGAAGGCCGACGCATTGTTGACTTTCAATATATTTTCGAAAGTTTCAAAGAGATTAGCCATCACAATTCTTCTATGGGATGCTCTTTAACAAATCTCGAACTAATCAAAGAAAATCGAGAAGGGCTTAAATCTACTTTTACTTTACATTGTAATATGTGCAATAGTTCGTTGAAATTATACACAGAAAATTTTTCACAAAAAGTAGACGTGAACAAGTGCGCAGTCGCTGGAATCATGAATATTGGGAGTGGATTTTCCCATTTAGAATCTTTTACATCTTCTTTAAATATTCCACCAATGAATTCCAAACTGTACTCAAGAATTCATGACAAAATAGCCACTGCTTGGGATATTACAGCTCAGCAATCGATGAGAGAAGCTGCCGAAGAAGAAAAAGAAATCGCAAGAAAAATTGGAAACATCGATAAGGATGGTACACCCCTAATAAGAGTAGTTTGTGATGGTAGTTGGGCAAAGAGGTCCTATAGAACTAATTACTCTTCTTTGTCCGGCGTTGGAGCCATCGTCGGATACAACACTAGAAAAGTGCTGTATATTAGTGTTAAGAATAAATACTGTACCTTATGTGCACGCATGAGTAATTTTGGAAAAGAACCACCACAACACATGTGTTTCAAAAACTGGACTGGTAGTTCTACTAGCATGGAATCGGCAGCTATAGTGGAAGGATTTTTACAAAGTGAAAAAATGTACGGAATCAGATATCATCAAATGATTGCTGATGGAGACAGCAGCTGCTATAAGAGAATTCTAGACGCGAAACCTTACAAAACTTTAACTGTCCAAAAGATAGAGTGTAGAAACCATCTGCTGCGGAATATGTGCAATAAATTGCACGATATAACCAAACAAACAAAAATGGGAACGTCAGCTTTAAGAAAATTAGTAGCCAGTAAAATTCTCAAATGTAGGGTTGCGGTAAGAAAGGCCACCCAGCATTGGAAAAATGCTAAAATAACCGAAAATGTAAAAAGTTTAGAATTAAGGAAAGATATATTAAATATCCCTAGCCATGTGTTTGGGGAACACAAAAATTGTATAAGTCGGCAATATTTTTGCACTAAAGACTCACCTGACGAAAGCAATATAATACCTGAAATGCAAAAATATCCTTTACATGAAAGTGTATTAAACATTTTCCAAAATCTGGCTCGACATAGCAAAAGTTTAATTTATGACGTAGATAGCAACTACGTGGAACAATTCAACAGCATAATTTGTAAATTCATAGGGGGAAAAAGAATAAACTATGCGTTACGTCAATCCTATCAGGCCCGCTGCTCCGTTGCAGTTTTGTCTGCAAACACTAAACGACCCTTTTATCATGTCTACAAACATTTAGCTGGTCAGAGCCCTGGAAAGTTCGCAAAAAAGATTGAGCAAAGGAGGTTGGATATCTTAAAAAAAAGAAATTATGTCAGCAAAAAAAAGCAACGAACCCAAATTGAAGCAGATGTAGACTACGGCCCAAAATCAGAAAAACCCGATATGGACCCTGAAGATTATGTAAGAGCAGAAAATCAATTTTTAGAAAATCTACCGACTACGGCAAAAGAGCGTGAAGATTTGGAATTTAGAACTCGCGATCAACGCGATAGTGATGACTGGCTAAATGAAAGGCAAAAACTTTTGACATCGTCAAATTTTGGTCTAGTTTGTCGCCGTCTGCCTCATACTAGCTGTAGAAATATCGTAAAAAGAATATTGTATAGCAACATTCATTCGAAGGCAACTTTCTGGGGTCAAACTAAAGAAGACGTAGCCAAAGAGCAGCTACGCCAGGAACAAAATATAATAATAAAAGATTGTGGTTTAATAGTGGATCCAGTATTACCTTTTTTAGGAGCATCGCCGGATGGACTTATAGGTATGGATGGCGTTTTAGAGGTCAAATGTCCTTTTTCAGCGAGAATGCTGGCACCAGAAGACGGCATTAAGACAAAAAAGATCAAATTTTGGATCTACAAGAACGAGAAATGTACTATCAATACAAAACACTATTGGTACTATCAGATACAGGGACAGCTCCATATAACTAGAAGAAATTATTGTTTATTGACAGTTTGGACTCCATTAGGTATAAAAGTTGAGAAAATTTTGAGAAATGATGTTTTCTGGGAGATGCAAATGGAGACCAAGCTTATAATGTTTTACAAGATGTGTTTGCTTCCAGAATTAGTGGATTCTCGGTTTAGGCGAGGTATGCCAATTCGAGACCCGCAATACATTGTAGACAAACAAAAGAAAAAAGAACAGTCACAAAAATAAGTTTGTAAATAAATATGTGTAAATAATTGTATAGGTTTACTTCAAAAGTTTTGTATGTACTGTATCAGTTTAGGCATAATCATATCTAGCTGATTTCTTTTGTTATAGGTTTTGCAAGTCTGATTGCTTTAGTTTTTTTATTTTATATGGGCCTATGACAAGACGACAGATACGCACTTAAATACGTTGTAATAAGAATAACATAAATTAAGAAATTATTTCAGTAGGTACTTCATTCAAAGTAAAAAAATACATTATTGCAATTGTCAAGTAAAATTTTTAATTGTCATTTCCAATGTCAAAACGATACTATTTCATTCATTTTTTTAAAAACGCGAAAAAACTTTTTCCATTCGTTTCAGAAAATTGCAAAAAATAGTGTATGCTACACCTGCAGATTTATTAATGGTTTTTTTCACAAGATCTCTTTCTAGGCCAAACAGTCTGAAACAGAGATACTTTTTCTCTCTTTTTACTTTAGTGACAATATTCAGCAGCTGTCAGTTATAAATTTTAGGTTATGCTGTCATGTTTATTTTTATGCACGTAAAATTTTGTAATGTGTACATTATCATTTATTTACTGTTTGTAGAGAATTTTTAAAACTACTATAGTACATATATCAATTTTTCGACAGCTTTTAATAAAATATTAATTGTATCGAATTTCAGATTTATATAATTGTCATACTGACAGTTTAATTTATTAAACCAATTTTCATGATTACCAACCTTCTAATAAATAGTTTCAAAATATGAAATGTCACTAGGAAAATTTGACATGCGTGTCGTAACTCTAAATAACACAGAGCTCAGTTCATATTTAGGAACCCTAGCAAAAACAACACTACTTTTGCAACTTTTATAATTGTCTATTATCGCATAATATTTCCAAACTTTTCTCTGAATATCCTTTTTAAACTAGCAGTCTTTACAGCAACCTAAATGACCAAACATAACACTAATAGATCTGATTATAATTATAATTTTTGTTATTAATTTTCTAACTAGGGCCTCTTACCTTAATAATAAGTTAACTTAATAAGTTAACTTATTAAGGTCTACTGCAAATCCTATAACAGAGAAATCTACTATAGTTTCTTACCTTTAATATGAATTGATTGGTGTTAGGTGTACTTGAATATTAGCCCAAGTTATTATTTTTCTTTTTCTACTTAAAGAAATCCAGAAAAATAGAAAATCCTTAGATTTCGATAAGTCTGGATTTGTGTTTGAATATCAAGGAAATGATTTATCATTAACTTATTTCCACGTATTTTTTTGTGTAATTAATGTTAATATTGTTAGTTAATCTGTAAAAATTCTAATTGCGTAGAAATAGCTAGGTATTCATTGTTTAATGAAAAAATATTTAATAAAACTCATCTACGAAATTGTTTACTACCTTCCAAATGCTGCAAAATTCACATATACAAGTTTACCTTTTACCTATAAGTTTTATGATCTTGTGGTATTAAGAGTTATTTATATGTAAGATATTTTGTCATAAAATATTGAAATCCAAAATTTTAGATTGTGCCTGAAGTAACCGTGTTCAAATGACAATAATTATTTTACATAATAATTATAACATAATTAATTTGACAGTGATTATTATGTTATATTATAGATTTTTATTCGTGTGTCTTTATTTAAAGAGATTCATTATAAATCACCGTCCTTTTGAAATAATTCTATAATACAGGAACTCGTAGAAAACGCGTATCAGCGATAATATGATATAGCAAATACAGATACAACTTTTTTAATATTTAATATTTAGAAAGGATTAATGTAGGTTTGCTGTTAATGAGATTTTAAAAATAATAAGTGGTAATAACAAGAACGTCGTAATAATAATTATTACAAAGTTGCGGAATTTTAAAATCATTTAGAGATCGTTTTTGAATTATTCTTTTTATTACTCTATGTAACAAATCACTTAGTTTACAAACGTGAAGTACGTATCATAGGAATGTTGTGCTGTATTTTGTACCCCGCGCGGTGCTTGGCTGTTCCGCCACTGCGTGCGTTATTTGTTATGAGTACATTATTTCTGACTCATTTGATTTAGAACTTTTAGAAGTAGTGGGACTGAATTATACACGCCTTCCAAGTATCTAAAATTTACCTCACTCTTTACCGTTGCCCTGCAGGTGTTCGAATTCGTCAAGGTACTATACGCTCTTAAAGAAAACTCAAAAGAAGGAAGTAATTACTTTATGTCTCAAAGATTTTTCTTTTGTTAATTGAAAAGGTTTTTCTTGCCAATTATATAGTTGAGAGTTTAAAATCTGAATGTATGAGTTAAATGCGGACCCTACTTATTTCCCATGATTCTTTGCCTAATGGACTTTGTTCCAATGACTTTTTATTTAATGGACTTTTGGTTCACTGAGACTTTTTGTCCAATAGAACTTTTTATTCATAACCACTTTTATTAAATGAATATCACGTCAAAATTATTTTTAAATTCTTTATCAACTATCATCTAACTTTGTTAGGAATTTTTAGATGTTCTTTAATGAACAGATTGTTAATCGAAATGTGCCTATCGGAAAACTTAAAGTAAGTAGTGCGGCTAGAACGAAATGCTGAGCACCATAAAATTTGAGCACCATAAGTTTGCGGTTACTATTATATAAACAAAAATGTTTATTGGGATTGGATCAAACGTTAATTAGATTAAAAGCCACCTAGTCAAAAAATGCCGTTGAATGAAAAATGTCATTGTCGAAAAGTCTCATTGGATCAACCCTCTAACAGACTAAGTCTCGCTGAACCAAATGGCATTAGACCAAAAGTACACCTTAGTAACTCTAGAACTTGCTTAGTACAAAGAGTAAGCTTAAGCATCTTAAAAATATTTTCGAAAGGCATGGGGGTCCTGGTACTGTATTCCTGCTTCTTCTGATTGTTTTTTGTTTTTGAACGTCATATGAGCACTGACTGATGCAGGCATGCAGCCAGCCAGAGATATTACAAGTCCTAACAGATTCACGCAGGAGTGCAAAGAGAATAACAGCGTTACCAGATTTAACATATTAGATCTAATTTCACCTGATATTGCCAGATTTATTTTTTTAGCAAAATTTCCGTATTTTTCCGGGAATTAGAGCATGGGGAAATTTCCAGGTTCCCCAAAAAATCTCGCCAAGGAAGAATTTCGGCAACCTATTTATTATTAACTTTCACCCACTCAAGAAATCTGCGAAGGAAAACCACCCAATGGTTATGGCAAGTTATGTATAGATATAGATCGTACATACATAATCTTTAACCTCTTTTATATCTTCTGGTGTCGAGGTGCCGATGGCACCGAGCCGTAGAGTGGATATGTGTTTGTGAGGCGCGGCAGCGGAGCCATGTAGGCAAGTACACTGCGCTCATAGTTTACCCATCTGAGTAATGACCGGAGCCAACTCGACTTAACTCTGTTAAGCGATATCAATCCACTATAACCACTCTAGCGTACTGCCGGCAATGTATAGGTCGTACCCCATCAAGACATTGTTTATGCCCGCCCATGATACTGTTAGGTTGGTGATTGCATATTAGGGTGGTCCAACAAAAATGCAAAGTTGGAAATCTTATGCTCTCACCCCCTAGGATTATTGTATATCGAAAAAAAAAGTATCCCTATTTCGTTATTTTGAAATCGGACAATGTTTAGGGGTGCCTCAAAGCCCTTAAAGTTTCCCATGTATTTTATATGGGAAAAAACACTTTTTCATAGATTTGGTATAGAATTTTAGAAAATCAATATTTTTCAACGGGACTACTTTGTTTCTCTTCAGAAATGTTCAGAGAATGACATCCAATAATTTATTTATCAAAATATTTTATATTAAAAAATAGTAATAAATATTTTTTAACGATTTTTCTGTGTTTCTTTCATTTATGGGGTTTTTTGCGGGTCTGTAAAATAGTTAATATAAAAAAATTAACAAATAAATTATTGGATGTCATTCTCTGAACATTTCTGAAGAGAAACAGAGTAGTCCGGTTGAAAAATATTGATTTTCTAGGATTCTATACCAAATCTACGAAAACGTGTTTTTTCCCATATAAAATACATGGGAAACTTTAAGGGCTTTGAGGCACCCCTAAACATTGTCCGATTTCAAAATAAAAAAAAGTGGTACTTTTTTTTTGATATACAATAATCCTAGGGGGTGAGAACATAAGATTTCCTACTTTGCTTTTTTATTGGACCACCCTAATATGCAATCACCAACCATTCTTTAGATAAATGTATCGTAAACATCGAGGAACTAGTATTATACAAATTCGGGAATATTTATTTAACGTTAATTTATGTTCCAGGGTGTTTGGCAAGCAAGAATAAACGTTTCCTCTTCAACCAGATCTAAGTTAGATAAGCTTAGTGTGACCGAGTCCACCGAGACGTAGAGTAGAGGAATAGGTGGAATAGCATCGGTACCATCCCAGTACGAGTGCCTTGGGGGCAACCGATGGTACATCTGATCTGGACGTAGACGGCGGTAACGTCTGGGTCTCTACTTTCAGGTACAAGTGGGTACGGCTCTGTATCTATGCACAATATGCCTTTTGCAGATTGTCCAAGCATATGTTTGGGATAGACTCGATGGGGCAGTGTAATTCGCATTCTGCACTAGGTGTGCAGGGACTCCCAAAAAAGTGTGTCCGACGGATGAGTACGTAAGTAAGCAGCTTCAGCACTAGCCTAGAGAGCTAGTAGGTCGATAGCAATCTCGCTCCTACCAGTTAAAACTGGCAGCCCCCCCCCCCCCCACCAAGCCGACCAGTGAAATGCTAGAGTGAAGCCCGATTGCTCAGTGAATTTTAGTCGAGAGGAGAAAATGTTTTAGCAAAACACGAACCATAGGCATTTCCTACGTTTTTGGGTTTTAACGTGATTAAGAAATTATTAAAAAGGTCCTATTATTAATTTTTTTTCCGATTTAACACTTCATCTTCGAGAAAACATTTGAAAATATGAACCTTTTTTACCTGACGTACCTGAAGTCAGTTTAGTAAACGACGTCATTGCTTAGAAGGCGTGTTCCATCGACTGTTTCCGTAGCAACAAGTTACTTTTTTCTTCTAAACACCGCATGATGCTATTGGGCAGTAGCGCGGTTAGGTTAGGTTAGTTTAGTTAAACTCTAACAAAATAATATTCTACGGCTTTAGTTACAACCAATGTTACAGATTAATCTTCTCTGGACTTGTCGAGACCATGGCGCATTTCGCAAAAGAATGGTATATATGTTCAGATGCAGATGTTAAATTGCAAGAATTATTTCCAATGTCATCAAAGCATCGAAAAAGCAAGTTTTCGATTAGTGAAGTCATAGAAATAGGGATGGAGAGGTTTCTTATTCTTCAAGACATCGAAAGCATTCCAACATTTAAACTTACTAAATGCAAATCTCCGGTTTTCAAACTTTCTTTGACAGCTTACTGTTCCGAACCTATGCTAACTCATCGAACATGCATCACTAGAGAGGATTATAAACTCTGTTATTTTGTCAGATTTGTGTCATTTGTAATGTTTATGGGCCGATTTGAAAGCTGAGTTTCTGTTTCTCTCAGTTCGTCATCCCCGCGCCAAGACTAATTATAATGTACTGCTTAGCTCAAAAGAAAGTGATTTCATGACCTTCCAAGTTCTGGAAGACCTTACTTTAGTGTCGGAAACTTACTTTAGTAAAACGTTAACGCTAAAATTCAAGTGTCAAGAACTTCTTATCATGATCTATTCAATCAAAAAATAATTCGAATAGCAGGAATGATAATGACACGAGTTTGTAAGGTTGCGTATTTGAACAAAAATTCCAAGTTTATCAGATACATCAAAACTTATGAACAATTACCGCCACTTCCTGCCTTTTACAATAAATTACATCAAAACAGCCACTCACAAATAATAATAATTAGCATATTATTTGCGTCTCTTGTCAGTTTTTTTGAATTTAGCAATAAATTAACTTTTAAATATTTAAATAAGCCCAACCAGATTATACAAAACCATTTATCTTGGTAAAATTCCACAAATATCGTTAAACCCTAATCTGCATTATAATCAAAATATCATCTTTTTAAAATTCCTTTCGCTGCTCTGAGAGAAAAAGTGACTAAACTTTGAACGAGAAACAACAGTTAAGAAAATTGCCAGGCTGGTAAATATAAAATGAAAAGAGAAAAAGTGGCTCAGCGAAAGCAAATTAGATTAATTAAAAAGAAGAGACAAATCGTGCGATTTGGAAAAAACTCAAGCGTAACGAGATAATTAATTAAACACAGTTTCGGAGGAAGAAGGATGGTAATATGAAAAGCAAAGATAGAGGAATGGCTTCAGGGAAGTAAGGAAAGCTAAAGTAAAAAAAAGATTACTTGAGAGAACTCCTTCAAGGTCGAATGGGTGGGGCAAAATCATTATTATTAATAAATCTGTTAAAATGAGAATAAGGCCTACAACAATTGTTTCAAAAGATGTTGCCTCACAATACAGAAGTAGTATTGGATGTCTAGAAACAGATGATCAATTTGTACAAAGTACAGTTTTTAGACATCTGATATTAAGGCCCATTGCATAGACAGCAAAGAGACTGTTTTTAAAAACGAATGAAAACAGATCATAATGCCAATCATTTCTTTTTCAAAATTGCACATAAAGAAAGAAGAAAGTGTGTTCTATAAGCTACGCATGCTTATTTCCAAATTAATATGATCATTTTTGAGATTCTGAATCATGTTTTATAGTACACCTGAAGTCTTATTATGCGTGACCTAAATTTCTTTTCTCAAGAAAAAACATGTGTAGCTTCAAGGTTTGTTTAAATTTAAAGTGTCTTAAAAAAATGAAACCCAAATATTGAGAATTAATATATATTTATGTAACAAGTACATAATGTAAGACTTTATAGACAAGCCCAGTTTATGGCCGAGCGAGCGAAGCGAGCAAGGCCTATAAAAAGGGCGAGTCTATAAGGTCCGATTATGTAAGAGTTGCATACAAAGCTTTATGTTCGATTCCTAAAATTGGCTAATTATCAAAAAAAAATCAGTTTATAAATTTGACATCTATTCTTGACAGAAGAAAATGTGACAGGTAATAGAGTGTTGTCATACTTTATTTTACTACTATATACTTTATTTTACGAGTACAATAATAAGCCAGTTCACTGCCTCAAAACAATACAATAAACAGTACTTTATAATGCAATCGGACATAAAATAGCTTTCATTAGGGAAAACAGATTTTTTACGTCAATATTAATTTTCATTCTAACCGAAAGGTGTCTGTTGTCTCTGGAACCAATTCTCATAAGTTCCAAGTTCCAAGTGCTCAGATTATCCATACTTCGTTATAATATACTTCTAGACAAAACCATCATCGTCTTCTAGTTTTCCCAGGTAGCAATGCAATGCTCCTTAAAAACTAAACTAAAAATATCTCGACTTGATTACGCTTACAGATATTTACTATATTCATCATAGAGCAGACATGGTTTCAAAATTGTAAAAACTGTTGGCTAGTAAAACTTATTCCTGATTCCTTCGATCGAAATCAGACGAATCCGAAAAGAATCATTTCATCAAAATTCGAGTAGGTCATTTTTAAAGTCCATTCAATGTCAACTGCCAGCAGTTTCAATTGTTTTTAAGTGAATGGTATATTTATAATAGAGAAAATGAGACTTGTGGAAATTGGTGCATTTTATACAATTCCATCTTATTATAGTACCAACAAGTATGTGACCGTATACAAAAAACGGTAACTATGCCCAATTGATAGGTTTTCGCAAGCCAGAAGTGTACCAAAAAATGTGGTTTAACCAGATTTGCATTTGTTTTATTCCTCCGCCCCAAAATATTTAATTATATACTGAGAGTATATTTAAAAGTATACAATTCAATAACATATGCATAGCGATACATTAAAAATTGTGCATGCGGGATGTGAGTGCAACAGGTGGTGTATACTTTCAAGAGATAGATATTCTAGGTGTCTTAGATATAAAACAATCTTTGCATTTGGTTTACAAAAAAGCTTACCAACAGAATCATCAATGAAAAAAATTTAAACACTGCAACTAGCTGAAAAAAAGACCATTACTCATTAGACATAAACACAGCGAGGCAGACCTTGCTAAATGGGTAATTATGAACGCTATCCCGTGCGATCGTGACTATAAATTATGAGAAGTGATGGTCGCTTTTCGAAATTTTATAATAGGTGCGTCACTCTCATCTCATAGATGAGAGTGATGCACCTATTATAAAAGCTTTCAAAAACAACATGGATGATAAACTCCTGGAATATCTGAAGGCTGCATTGTTAATCTGATGTCAGCAGGCTTGAAGGACAACCGATATCTGGCACGTGCATTAAGTAATTCCTGGGAAATACGCAATATTTGTGATGCTCCGTTCTTGTAAAATGTGCGAATCGAGAATATAGCAGACTTTCTTCTGCAAGCGTATGATTTCCTAAATGGAGGTGTGGGGTGGAAAACCGACATAGGTTGCATGTTCACCACGGTCACCATACAGCTCTGCGAATAACTTATCGTGTCGCTAAATACCAGCTGATCGTGGCTATTAGTTGTACCTTAACCCGTGCAAAGATTTTTATCACATAGAGTTAAAGATTTTCCACTAAAGCTCCATAGCTTTTGAAGACTTAACAAGAAAGCTAGCTATACAGTGTGAGTCATAAGGTGTGAAATACAGCACAAAAATAAATCGCATTTGGATCGTTCAATATTTTGTGTAATGCATATAAGTTTGTTGTTGGTGCTGTTGCTAAGTTTCTTTTTGTTTCAGTAAATCATACCAAGTTTGGGTATTCTAGGCTAAGATGACTGAATAAAAACTGACCTACCCACGTTGGTATTGATTTTAGTGCTCAATTTAGTGGAACTTTTGCTGAATCAGCCTTGATTGATTAGTGTTGAAGTATTGATTTTATTTAACTACTTTTTCTATTTGCTCGTTCAAAATAGTAGTTTGTGCAACAAGGGTGGATATGACGCCTATATCGCACGAGAACGAAGTTTGAGGCACGACGCCGAATTCGAAGTGCCTCAATCGTTCGAGGGCGATATAGGCATTCCACCCAAGTTGTACAGTATCTGTTTTCTTCGACTAAGTAAAACAATTACAAAATAAATTGCATGTCTCCTTGAGAAATCGAATATATGGATTAACCTATGCTTTTATCCATGCTAAAATATGGTTTGTAAAATCCCTCTGTCATTGTAGAATTTTTAAGAGAATTGTTAAAACTTTGCAGAAATTAACATTTTCGAAGAAAAATTATTATTTTAAATTTTGTTTTATAAAAAAAAAATTAAAAATAAATTATTCTCCCAGCTGGAATTGAACCTACGTTGGCCAGCTTCAGTTTATTTATACCTATCTTCTACAGACTGAGCTACCAAACTCCGTCAAAACTCCGTCTACTATACTTATTATAAAAGTAGGTTGTACTTATTTAAATGATTTAATATTTATGTCTTTTTAATTATAAAAGTATTATTGTTAAAGCTATAATTTCACAAACCGCGTTATTTTCAAACGCTTTAAGTGTTATTGAAGGAAGGAAACATTGATTTAACTTACTTTTACTTCTATATTTATGACAGGAGTTGTCAATAAATTAATTATAAATAAAGAAGTGTCAAATTGGACTGCTTTGATTGGCTGTTTTCATATCGGTACACTGTACGGATATGAAATTATATTCGTACACCTTACTGGAATTGCATACATTTCCATTGCGCGAAGCGTGAAGAAAACGGGTGATTTACAGGTAGGAGTAGAAAAAAGATTTATTTGAAAATGGAAACAGAAACATTTTATTTTTTAAAGTTGATATCACTATTGAACTTCTCTAGTAGTCAGTTATTTAGTTTTAGAAACCTTAGAACCCTTATTTAACTAAAGTACAAAGATATTGATCTCTATAACGATACTAGCTTTGGGCTGTTACCCGAATCAAAATTCATTTCATACAGTTCTACAAAAAAGTGGAAAACCGCAAAAAAAGATTTTGTTTTGTGATCAAATAATGTAGGTTAGATAACGGATACGGATAGATCACTGCAAAAGACATAATTCGTTATGTGATATTGCGGACGAAGGCTATGCTAAGTTGAAGATTGAGTTAGGTTAGGGTAGATTAGAAATAAGATATAGCATAATAAGAGCTTTTGCTTTATATAGCATAAACTTCTCGTTAGTTTCCAAATACATGCAGTGCAAATAACAACAGCGTCGATACCAAATAATACATCATGTTCGAAAACATCTTGAATTATTAAATTTTATTGTGACCTCAGGAGCCGTTCTTGTGATATTTGGGATTTTGGACAAATCCCATTCACAAGATATTGGATGCAGTGAAGCTTTGTTCTTTTTAGTTTAGGAGCATGGCTAGGGTGATGAGCTGATCATGACCATAAACAGAACATCAATTGAGGCTACTAGTACAGAACTTCAACTACAATTCATACCTGAAAAAGTCTTAGCTAAATATTTTGCCAAAAAGTGATTTTTTGCACCCCACAGATCAAATCGTGTTATTTTCCAGGAAACATCTGTATTTTGTACAAATTCGCATTGTTTGCAAATTTGCAATGCAAAATATTTCTACTTACGTGTACAGGTGTTGGATGTGCAGATATGTGGTGTGTAATATGCGGGCGGGTTTCATGACGGGGCGCCTTCTCATCCAAGAACCGCTTGACGTCCTTTCCTGCGAGCTTTACAACGCTCTGAAACAATAGAATTTACTGTTAAGCGTTTGTGGTATTATATTGATCACGAGTCGTTGTCCAACAAACAACGGATTAAGTCTAAAGAAAGGGTTAAGGGCATAGAACTTGTTGGGTATATTATATTAATAGCAAAACGGTCTGGTTGCACACACACCGAATACAGCTGACCGCGAGGGCAGTGCCCCTAAACCCGATGTCCTCAAGGTGAGCGGCTCACACCGGCATTCCACTGGCCACAATACCTCCTTGGGTATATGAACTAAACATACACATCCTACAGCAACTACGCACCACAGGATTTGTACCGAAGTTCACACGAGTGTAAATATAAAGTTGCACTACAAATGAGAGAGGAGAGGCCACTACCCGGAACAAATTGCATAACAGTTTTGATGGTATGGAAATATTACATTACATGTGGATGGATAAAACTGGAATTATCAATTGAATGTTAGAAAGGAAAAAAAAGATTTCACTATCTAGGTCAAATTCCTTTTCTAAATTCTTTTAAAGCATAAAAGTGAAATTAGCGGCGTTTTAATTCTTAAATGGGCTAACTGTATTAAAATAGCAAAATTTCTGCAAAAACCACCAAACTGCGAAATTACATATAAAGTCAACCGAAATACTAATGAGTTTCTAACAATACTATTGCAATGTACAGACATCTTCGATTAAACATCTAAGAAATGCGTGGTTTTCTTAAATGTTATTAAAGCAAAAAGCAGTAGCAGCAGATTGTAGTTTATACTAACTATAGATTCTAATTTTCTACCATATTTTCTCACTCACACAACTCTTAGAAAAACTTAACGTATGGTACCTACATCATTATTTTATAAATGTTTTCAATAAATATATTCTAAGCAATCAGGAAGTAGAATAGGAAGTTTTTCAGTTTATAGTGGGTGTGATCTGACTACGCCCACTTTCCCACGTCCCTGATCTACAAAGAGTCTGCATGCCAATTTTGGTTAAAATGTATCAAATATGAATAAAATTTTCGTGTTCATACACAAGACTTGTTATTACAGGATTCTTTTTGGAGTCTTTTGAAGATATGATAATTTTGCTTTTTAATCAGATTCCAACTACAGTAGAGCCGTACAGCCGCAAACGTACATTCGTACGCTCGTTCACCACGAGCCGATCAACGCTGTATAGAGCTGACACTAGTAGATGTCCCCGCACTTAATTTACGCCTTAACAAGTCAATATACGTTGATATTATTCATGAAATCCGCCTATTCCCAATTCCCGCTAAACCGCTAACGGAAACGTGTTCGGTCCCAATTAGTTCGGAATAGCGGAGCTCTACTGTACCATTTAACCTTACAAGAAACACTGTAGTTTTGGTAGTGTCTATAGTGTGGCATAAAAAATAAAGAGATTAAGAGGCGCACGTAATAATGTGTATTCAATTTAGAATACTTCTCGTCTCTCTTCTCTTCTCTCGAATCAGGACCGCAACTGGCTGTAGCATTATATTTAATTCTACGAGAAAAATAGAGAGCATGCTATACGGGATTAAAAGTGACTTTGTTTGACTCGCAATTTTTGCAGTTGCTTGGCTACGCTACGCTTTGCCTCGCAAATATAATTGCTCGTCAAATAAAGTGCCACTTTTAATCCTAATCACACAAGAGATTCGATACAATCTTCTAATTATTTTTGGTACCACTACAGTGTGCTCCAAAAAAATGTCAATTTTCTTTGTTTTGATTGCTTTATTTTGTCGTTTCAAACAATATATTAAAAATTGAGAGTGCCAGCGTTAAAAATATTAACGGTCAAAAAATTCATTTCTTTGCAAATATCTATCTCACTTGCTATGGCTCGGAGGTCAATTAAATTTTTATAAAAATAAAAGGTAATTAAATTTTCGACGAAAAAGGTTATTTTTCAATTTTACGTTCAGCGAACCGTTTGGGAGATATACAGCAAAGAATGTATATAAATAAAACGCGTTGTATTCTGCGTCAAAGGTGGCGCGGAAACTGATACAACGTACAGTTGCGATCATTCGCTAAGGAACGATGAAAAAATAATGATTGCCGATTTTTTAGTTTTCTGTATAACATACGCTGCAACTAGACCTGATTTATGATCTGGGCAATAAATAATGTTAAAAAGTGAAATGTTTTTGAATACCATATAATAACCTTACATTTATATTGTACAAAAAACTGGAAAATCGGCGGTTATGATTTTTGCATCGTTCCTTAGCGAATGATCGCAACTGTACATTATACACATTCTTTGCTGTATATCTCACAAACAGTTCGCTGTACATAAAAAATAAATATAACTTTTTGCCGGATATCTAATTGACCTCCGAGCCATAGAAAGTGAGATATTCGCAACAGAAATTTTGACCTTTAATATCTTGTTTGTGTAACTGTACGCGGACACATCGCGTACGCAATTCAGGACGCGAAATTTCGCGGCCGTTACCCTTAGTAACAGAGTGCCAGTTTATCCACCCATTTTTACGATTTTTTTTACAAAACTAATTGTTTTATTTACACCATTTCCATAGAAACACTGCAACATGAAAGCCGCCTTTCTTACAATGAATTATAAACTGTTAAAAAAGCAATGGAATGTGTAATTATACGGTTATATTTTTTACGGTTGCACAAAAAATGTTGTGTACACTTTGTCCGCAAAATTCTTTAGCGTCTTCGAGATTGTCCTGCCTTGGCCGCAAATGGCCTCAGCGATAATTATTCTCTTAGTACGTTAAAAAAGATTTCGCGTCCTAGGTGTACTAATACACAATACTCACGTTCGACTATTTTAAACAACAAAATAAAATGACTAGAACAAAAAAAGATTTAGGTTTTTTTGGAGCAATAACCCTAAAGTAACTTGACTAAACAGTTTTATTTAGTAACGCTAATAAAGAAAAGTGTGAAAATTTAAAATAAAACAGTTTTTTTTGAGATCTGAGATTTGAGGCCCCAGACGCGCGCCTCATGAGCCTGTGTAGAAAACCGCCCCTGCACGTGGTGGGTTACCACGTAAAGTTTTGTATCTCGACAGTTTGAATTTATTTAGGCTCTGGTCTCTAAATTGGAAAAATAAAATAGTTTGTAGGTGTTTTATTGCCGATTATTGTTATGTTTTTTTAATCCTTTTACTTCGGGTTTTTTTCCTTTCGATATTGTTTCTTATAGTACGAAATCAACCAAACTTATCTTATTTTACAAATTTTTAAAAAAATTTACAAAAAGATAAGTGGGATATTTGTGTCCTAATAGTGTGTTATGTTGGGACAAATATATCCCATTAGTAACGTAGTTAAGTATGAGATGGCGTGAAACAATCTAATACTGTAAATTGCAGATTTTGCACATTATTTTAGTATGCTTATGGTTAAGTGGTCATCAACGTGACTATTATCTTCAGAAGACTTAGAATGACGTTTAAGTGTTTGTGTACGTTTTCGTTAGGGCTCGACCGATAGAAAAATTTTGACGATGTTTATACGTAAACCTCGGCAGATGTTTAAAATCAGTTGAAGTAAAAAAAGAAATTCAAAAAGCAAATGAAATAACACAGACAATTACTTTTTTGAGGTTATTTGCCCAAAAATTACAAGAGAAATCTGCGACATGCAACTTCACGCCTTAAGTGCAAATGCGAAACAGAATCATTGATTATTCCTGTAAATGATAAATTATCTAGTAACTTCAGCTTGTTCTTTAGATAATCACCGTTTTATTAACTGATAACAACTAAGAAATGGAACTAAATACACAGAAAACCTGATCTTGAATAAACAGAGCAATAAACACGCGTATTTTCGACTGGCAATGATGAGAAACTGAATGGAATTGTTCCGTTGCCATCCAGACACTGATATTACCTTGAAACTATAAAATACTTAAATGTCCCAGTTGCATTCGTTTTAAACGGCTTTTCCGACTCCGTGAAAATCTAGACATGTGCTCGAAAACATAGGTCTCTAGAAGAGCAAAAGGGTTAAGCATAATATCAATTCAAGAAATGATTTCGGTTTATCGTTTGTTTTGGCTTTTACATGCTATGTCACTGGCAATAAACACGGAAACAATAAATAATAATTGTATACATAATATACATTCCATCCATAAATTGCCTGTGATTGAATAATAATTGAAACGGGGTAAAATGAAATTAAATGGCTTTCAATTCATAATTAATCATCTCATGCTATTTGTATTGGTACCAAATTATGCTGTATACAACTACTTGTGTGGTCAACCAGGAGGGTTAATTAATTGATAAGAGAGAGAATACACGTAGTTTGATGGAAGCCGAACATAACAGGATGCCGAAGAGCGGCGTTGACCTACTTATCTGCAACTTCATGCGAATCAGATCGGTGTACCAGTAATTAGTAGTTCGATTAAATTCTTGATTATATCAGGGAGTCTCTAATGCGCATTTGGGGAGCGGATTTCATTGATATTGGAAATTCTGTTCAATGCCACACAGTGCATTTCCGACTAAATCGAGTAAACCGACTTAATTGTAATCGAGGACCATTAATATTAATTAGTTTGTAAAATCTAAATGATCTTTCATTAAGCGTGAAATTGAATAAACTAATATTAATATTATTATTATAATATGCAATGTGTATTTATAATTTTTTTAATGGATATATTAACAAGGCGGCCTACAGAGGTAATTATTCTAAATGAAATTGTGAAACATCACGTAGTATTATTTTGAATTGCAGCAACGTGTTCTCCATTGTTTACATCCGCTGTAAGATCGGAACAGAATTAGTCCACGCGTTTTATGTAATCTTTTTGCACCCATCTGTAACTTTAAAACTAAAATTTGTAAATGATTATCTAATTCAAACATAGTTTTTTGGATGCATGCATACGGACTATAAATAAGTAGAGCAAAATAGTAAAGCACAAAACCACATTTCTTATGGAGCGTAAAGTTTTATTTATTACTACCTGTTAATAATATGAACTTCGAATTGAAACCGCTTTAAAATGTGAAGTTTCGATTACATTTGCCGCATAAACTAAATGTGACGCGATATTTTTTTAATGATTTTTGAAGATGCAATGTTTTAAGGACTACCTGCATTGAAAGAAATAAATATTCGGCGGCGTGTGGTTACGATTTTAATAAATTTAATTATAATATCAATACTAAACTTTATCTTATCAAAATCCGCAAGAAGTATTTTAGTAACGCCAATGAAAATTACTTCATCAAAGGGCTTTAAAAGCAAGGTCAACTATTTTACTCTTACAATGATTACAGTTAAGAGAGTAAGAAAGGGAAATATACTTACTTTAGCAGAAACGAGAAGGGTATACATAGTATGTTTATTTGGTTTACTTTAGCATTTCGTTTTAGTGCAGCGCGCGCCATCTATAGATCTATACTATAGCTTAAATGCATTATTTAATGCATGTCTACAATATTAAGGTGTATTATTTATAGGGCATCTATGTTGTCAGAGTTCTATGACAAAACAAAACACTAAAACAGGAATGTATTTTAGATAGTATAAAATTAAAGAATTTTTAAGTTTTTCTTTCTAATGGAGAGGTGGCCTAAAAGTGACCTATAAAAAACGATGAATTATTTTGTTACAGTAACTCAATGTGATTTCAAATGAATGTTTAATCGAAACATTGCCCCTTCATCTAATTCAATACGAAGATGTGTACATAGTTTCAAGCAGGAAGAATCAGTAAGAAGAATTCGAACAGCTCACGTGAGAAACCTGGACAAACTTGCAGAAATTAAGGATATAATCGTAAATGATCGCTCTGTTTCAACTCGACGCATAAAAACCGGCAAGTGAGAATTTCCCAAAGTAGTTAGTGCGAAACTTAAGAAAGGGACTTTTACATCTTATGAACGGCTCCAAACAAACTATAACGAAATCGAAAAGCCATCACCGAGATGAAGCAGTCTAAACAATTCCACATCAAACATAACGATCGGATAATCAACGACCCTCAGATGAAAGCCCAAATGTTCTCTGATCTTGAAGCGCATTAAATTCCGGACGATACACATTTCGACGTTAAATTCAAAATCCTCCTAAACCATCAGCCGATTCGCCACTCCAAGAGATTCTTCGTCCCATCCGGGTGGTAGACACGACGGAGGCCATCTCCACAGGCAAAAAACTTCCCATGGAGGAGACTTGAACTCACAAGGCGAATCCTCTGCCATCTGACTCTCGAAGCTGCAGAGCTTATAATGCTCACCTTCAATTGTTGCCTATATTGTTACTTTCCGACCAAATAGAAGATGTCGTGATCATCATGCTGACCAAACCCAACAAGAATCTCATAGACCCTAGATTCTCCGACTTAGCCCCTACTAAACGTCATAGCTCTTCGAAAAATCATGGTAAATATACTTCTTGCCCTGTTAGAACAACAAAACTTACTTCCGGACACCAATTCGGCTTTCACACTGGCAGATCTATTTCGGACCTGATCCTGTGTATTCACACGGCCGACGCAACCAAGGCCATTCATTCAGGTAATTGTCTCGCAACCACTTTTCTAGACAACGAACGTTTATTTGACAAGGTCTGGCAAAAAGGTCTCCTAAAGAAGTTCTTAGCCGTCCGTACCAATATGTAAGCCTCATATAAGCATTTCCG
This sequence comes from Agrypnus murinus, assembly GCA_929113105.1. Classification (NCBI taxonomy): domain Eukaryota; kingdom Metazoa; phylum Arthropoda; class Insecta; order Coleoptera; family Elateridae; genus Agrypnus; species Agrypnus murinus. Next base: position 25,020,269 of record OV816025.1, on the reverse strand, counting down.
ACGTTTTCATCGTGCAAGGGTGCGCCAGAGGTGCAAGGGTGCAGTGCACTCCATGGTGCATATCCTTCAAGCTGGAGTTCCTCAAGGGTCCATCCTAGCAACGCTGATATTCATATTCTACTGTTAAGATATTTCACAACCCAGAGTCGCAGTGTGCTTAGCATAACTTGCAGGTGACATTGCACTTGGGGTCGAATCGACCACTACTGCTGGCTTGGAGCAACCCAACCAAAACCCAGGGAATCTTATTTATCGGTAGTTTCAGTACCACGATAACCCTTTTGACAAGTACGTCAAAGGTGCGTCTCCGATCAGCGCCTACAATCTCTTATCTGGGAATAACTCTCCAAAACCATGTCTGTTGTTCACCTGAACTTAAACGATACTCGACACAGTACATTACCGATAAAGAATTATGTACATAGTTCGTGGTAGCATGCCGAACTGCCCATCCACACGTAAAAAACCTTCATCCGCCCGGTAATCTACTACCGTTTTACGTGTTACGATTATCCCATGGTCTATCGAACAACCCCAGTCGGACCACAGACCTCCGCCTGTGGAGGTGTGCGACCTGGCCGGCGCGCAGCGACTAGTTTCGAACCCAAAAATTAAATTCTAACACCCCCTCTCGTGCTAAAATAACTACCTCCTGAGATGAATGTCAGTCTCAAAGAAAATCACCTTTTACAACAAACTTAAGTCAACTATAAGATAAACGCAACACACTGCGTACACATGAAACTCCCTAGTACTAGCGGTTTGATAATGATCAAGATAGCAAAGCTAATATGATGCTATTTTTTGTATTAAAAAAACCACTAAAAAAAAGTATCATGTTAGTCTTGCTGTCGTAGAATATTATGGAACGACTAGTAGATCGCACAAGTCAATAGTCATCAGTTTGTGCATCAATTTGGTTAGGGAAACTCCTAGAGGAGTTCTAAGAATTGGAGACTTTCATCATACGGGAGTCGAACTGTCTTTCTATAACGCTAGTCGCGTTGCAGGAGCAAGCGCTTGCGGTGTTTAATTCATGGAGTACCAGATGCTCGTCAGCTCGGACCAACGCATGAAGCTGAGGGAAACAATGGGTTAGAGGCCCTATTTTGATTGTTTTCTCAAATTTTGTTTCAATTTCTCAGCAATTCGACTACATTTGCTTGGGCACAGTCTTTGCAACTGCTTTCCTTTTGTCTTCCTTAATTTCTAAATCAAGCTTTTTAACTCACCACTTTGTCGCTAGATGTCATCATGTGACCATAACAGAGGCATTGAAACTATACCTATTACTATATCATTACATTATACTGTTACTTGTAAGTATACCCTATACATCATTTTACTAATATTACTGTAGACTTAGTTTCAGTCGCCTCCTTTGCTTTTCTTGTTTCGGGTGTACTAGTCGGCAGTCAGGTGTACCCCCCGAGTCAGAAAGGTAGTTCCGAAAACGGCCATTTTTTAAATGTTGGATCCGATGAAAGGGGATCCTTTCGCGTCCATCTCTTACGCGCTCTGCCAACATACATGCATAGATCCAACACAGCACCACCAAGTGAGGAAGAGAAACCATCGCTGACTGTGTGACCGTCACCCTACCGACCGAATGCTTACCTGGTCACCACGCCACACTTCACTGTGGTCGGCACTTCTATTATTCTTATCTTATATTACATATATTTTCTTAATAAAAGTAACTTATTACTTACTACTACTACTATTTCAAAGTTAAGAATGAATAATTATTTTACTTCAAATTCTGTTTGCTTTAAATTATATCTTAAACCTAGACGCTTCATATTATAGTAGAATTGTAGCAGTACAAAGTGTGTAAGGAGGGGGCTGTTGTCCAGCCATTTAGTGAATATCATGAGCGACTCAAAAATTTGTAAACTGTATTGAATACAAGCACAGAAGATATATCAAATATGTCGAATCAGTTGTTATAAAGAATCCCAATGTTACACTATTTACATAAAGACCTGTACCATTTTGCACCCACATATGTTTAAAATTAAAGCCGCTACAAAGAGTGATTATGGATGAGTAGAAGAATTGGGACACCCTGTACATTCAACAGTAAAAGAGTTCAAGTCGTCTTTTTTTTATTATTTACTATTCAGTATAATAATAACCAAAGAATCCAGACTAATTAAGATTTTTTACTACTTGAAAACAAGCTGAATAAAAAAAGCTATTAAAATGAAATTAAATTTTATTCGTATCCATTAAATTTTCATAGTTAATTTGGTTTATAAATCTGAAAATTATACAAACAAAAACTTATGTTAATTTACGATTAGAATGTTTTGCTACACCTTTAGAGATTGTCATTTAAATGCTTTGTTATGTCACGTTAAACGATTAGTTCGCTCTTATGTTGTTGAATGTTTACCTTGTCGAAATGGAACTTTATGTTATTTTAAAATTATTATCACTTACGTAGGCAGACAATTTATTCTGGTTATAATCAATATTGTAAAATATTATTATACGGAGTGTTGGCAGTAGTAATGTGCTTATTTTAAACTTGTTGCATACGACAACATTTATTTAATGCGTCCATTGTCCAAACATATTTTGCAGCAATTTTTATTTTAACTTCATTGCAGTTGTCAGTCAAGCGACTATATTATTACCTATTTAAACAATGGCGGCATATTATTACATACTTGGATGATGCATAGCTGGCGTATATGCCGCCCCTAAGATATTGCCACCATAAGCCAGGGCCTATTGGAAAATCCAGCTCCTAGTTTACGTATGGATGCCGAATAAAGTCAGTTGGCTGTGCATCAAGACTTACAATTAGCTTAGAAATCGGGACGTAATGCACCACCCTATATACCTATATTAATAAAACTTGTAACTCAAAATTTAAAATATTTATTTTGAATAATTATTAACTATACAGGGTGTTTCACTCAACTTTCGTATAAACTGAATGTGTGACAGTAATCGTCATAAGAACTAAAAATCCTTATGCCATTTTTGATTTTACGCACTTCGAAAGAAAATTAATAAAAAAGTACATTTTTGTAGACTACTGGAACGTATCATGACCTACCTCACTATAAGTCAAATACCTTGTTTAACAAACTAAACAGTAGATGTAAAACAAAATTTGCGCATTTATACGCATTGACGGTATCACATTTCATTTTGTTTGCGATTTTAGTATGTGTATTAAGAATGAGTGACGACTGAAAGAAATGGGGTGTTTACATTCATACAATACTTTATTATTGCATTATTAGGGATACCTTTAGGACTAAGTTTTGTTTAGCTATAACGTAACCTTAGCATTCGCTTTAAAAACGAAATACTAACAATAAACAACACAAATAGGTAAATGTCCGTTTTGTTCTAACATAAACGGGACAGCCGCGAACAACTGTTAATTATCGCGTCTGTTATAGTTACATTACTTTAAACATGAAGTAATGTAATGTAATATTGTTTATTATTGGTAATTTTAGTTCTTGGTTTACAAGTAAGCAAATACTTTAATTTTCTGAATAACTGTTAATTATCCGTTGTTATAGGTAAATTATTTTAAAAATGGAAAATAATAATTAATTAAAAATACATTTAATTAACAATTTTAATTTCCCTCACATCATCAAACGGCGCAAAATTCAAAACAATAGAATGTAAAATCTACTTGTGTGTGTGAGAGAGAATGGATGGCATTAGCCACAGAACTTTTTTATTAGAGAGAAAAAATATTGTCCTCCTTTTTCTTTCTAGGTTAAAAAATTAAATATCAATTTGAATACTTTTTGCAAATCTAATTAATATATCGAATATTGATTTATCTGATTGTGCTAAAAGAGTTGATATATTAAATGGAAGAGGAAATCAATACTTAATCACATCTTTATATAATACCGCGGTCTGGTCAGCGTTTTTAGGACATTTCAAAAATATATGGTTAATATCGGCAGAATTCTCATTACAATGAGGGCAGTTAGGTGAATTTAGTATACCTATCTTGAAAAGATGGGCGGGGAAACGGCCATGATTTAATTTTAAACGATCGATAATCGATGTTTTATATTTGTTATAGTTCCAGGAATCGATATGTGGAATATTTTTTGGCAATGTTGAGTGTATGCTAAAAAAGTGACTTTTAGATGTATTTGCATACTCAGAGTACTTTATTCCCTATTTAATCTAGTATCTTTTTTGTAGATGTTAATAACGTCCTGGTAATTACATATGGATAATATATCTTCAGACTTGCAAGCCTCTTTAGCGGCTCTATCCACAGACTCGTTGCCCAAAATTCCACTATGACCTTTAGCCCAAATTAAATATACGATAGAACCGAGCTGCTTTAGGTGAAATATTATTTTTTTGATAGACAAAAAAGTGCATTTCTATAATGCTTTATGGATGGGCTTTTAATGGCCTTTAGAACAGATTGAGAGTCGGACACGGTAACTGCGTTTTGTATTGCATTATCTGCACACCAATCCAGGGCTTTATAAATAGCAATTGATTCAGCTGTAAATACTATAGAACAAAAATTTGGTAATTGAAATTTCTTTATACGAGGGTAGATTGAAAAGTTTCCGGAATGGGCAAGAAAACGCAGTAATTGAACAGGTTTTTGTTTTTATTTTTCAACATAATATCCTTGCAGGGCGATACACTTTTCCCAGCGGTGCTCCAACTTTTTTAAGCCTTCAGAAAAATATGATTTCGGGAACTCTGCAAAATAAGCTTTAGTGGCGGCGATGACCTCCTCATTTGACGTAAAGCGCTTGCCTCCGAGCCAAGTCTTCATGTTTGTGAACAAAAAGAAGTCGCACGGGGCCAGGTCTGGAGAGTACGGGGGATGCGGCACCACCTCGTAGCCCAATTCAACCAATTTAGCATTGGCGATTCGGGATGAATGGGCCGGCGCGTTGTCGTGATGGAAGAGCACTTTTTTTCGCTGCAAATGAGGCCGTTTCTCCTTCAAAATGCCGTTGAATTGATCCAATAAATCGCTGTAGTATTGTCCCGTGATAGTTCTTCCCTTCTGCAAAAAGTCGATGTGTATCACACCTTGCGAATCCCAAAAAACGGTGGCCATGACCTTTCCAGCAGATGGGACAGTCTTTGCCTTCTTCGGAGCAGATTCGCCTGGAGAAATCCACTGTTTCGACTGCTGCTTGGTTTCTGGTGTGTAGTGGTGGATCCATGTTTCGTCCACGGTCACGAATCGGCGAAAAAAATCCGTTGGATTACGATTTAACAAGGCCAAACACTCTTTCGAAGTGGTCACACGATTTCGCTTGTTGTCCATAGTCAGCAAACGCGGCACCCATCGCGCCGAGAGCTTCCTCATGCCCAAATGTTCGTGCACGATATTTTGCACACGTTCATATGAGATGCCCGTGGTCTCTACTATTTCGCGCAACTTCACTCGTCGATCGGCTAACACGAGATCATGGACTTTATCGACCATTTCTTCATTTGTGGCCGTTTTTGGACGTCCACTGCGTGGTTCATCCTTGGTGCTCGTACGGCCACGTTTGAACTCGCTCACCCAGAAACTAATAGTCGAAAATGAAGGTGTGGATGTGCCATGAACTTTCTGCAAAATATCTCGTATCTCCGTCGCCGTTTTCCCGTCCATCCAGAAATGTTTGATGACTGCACGAAATTCGTTTTTATCCATTTTTGCAAAAGTGCCTGAATTGCTTCACAAGATATCCTAGTAAACATAAACGGAACGACGCACGTGTCTGAAAATTTGACAGCTTTCCTAAAATAGGTTAGCCTTGACAACCATCATAACAATTTCACGATACGCGCGCCATCTCTTGCCCATTCCGGAAACTTTTCAATCTACCCTCGTACGGTTGGTTTTGAAACAAGAAATGCGAAACCCGTACTTAAGTCATTTTTCGATCCATCTGTGTAGGTGATGGTTAAATTATCTTCTAAATCAGTCAGTATGGATTTAAATATTATATTATTTAAGCCTGAAACGTTTGAATATTCTGGTATTATGGTAGTTGGCGTAGATACTATTGTCAAATAATCAATGTCATACAAAGGGTACTTTTTAATTTTGTCTCCGAAAGGTTATATTTCAATAAACGCGTCTGCAAGTGGTGGAGAGCTTTTTCGACTCCAGTATGAGTTTAAAGGTTTTCCGTAGATATAGTTATTATCTTATTAATTAAAAAATGTACTAAAAGGTAGGTTTAGTGGCGGCTCCTGAGCCTCTACAAGAACTGCTTGATTTGGGGACGATACCATGACTCCCAAGCATATTTTAATTGCTTTAAATAGAATTCTGTCTATTATTAAAAGATTTGATTTACAAGTTGATCCGTATAGAGTACACCCATAATCCAACAAGGAACGTATATAAGACCTGTAAAACGTCAGGGATATATAGGGATATACTAGTATCTGCGCCCCATCTATTTCGAGACGACGCGCAAAATATTAATCCCCTTTTCACATTTTTGCTTTATATGTTTTATATGACTGGTCCATAATAGTTTTTTTTATCTAATACCATACCAAGGTATTTATATTCGTTGACTATGGGTATAGAGACATCACCAAAAACGAGATGATCAGCTGTTACAAGTCTGTGTCTCGAAAGACACATAATAGCTGTTTTCTCCTGTGATATACTAAAACCCATTTTATCCATCCAGTCTCTTAGGTAATAAAATATATTTTAAGTGTTTTAAACAACGTTCATAAGAATTATGGATAGTATAGCAGCATATATCATCCGCGTACTGAACAACATGCATAGCATTGTCCATCAAACCAAGCAGTTCTGAGGTGTATATATTGAATAAAAGTAAGCTCAATATAGATCCTTGAGGAAAATCGTTATATACAGTTCTTGGGCCATGTAGTACATTTTTATGGTCACGTACATATATTTTTCGATTTATAAATAGGTTAATTATATTTGCAGACACCCTATTTGAAATATGAGTATTAATCATCTTGGTTTGTAAAATACCCAAATCAACTACGTCATATGCACCTTTTAAGTCAATAAATAAACATAACATATATTGATTTTTGAAGAAACAGATTTGTGCATCAGTAAACCACATGGGTTAGCGCATCAATCGTACTATGACTACGACGAAATCCATACTGAGTGGTGGGTAGAAGAGAATTGGATTCAATAAAATGTTCTGACCTACACATTATTATCATTCTCTCGAATGTTTTTGTAATGCAAGACATAAGAGAGATGGGTCTGTAAGATGAAGGAAGTTCTGGACTCTTATTTGGTTTTATTAACAGACAAACAATTATATTTTTAAGATGTTTTGAATATTCTTGTTTCAACCACCAACGATTAAAGATCTGCAACAGGAAAAATTTTGCCGATTCTGGAAGATTTTGCAATATTTTGTATGTGAAACCGTCCAGTCCAGGAGCGGTATTTCAGCTAGTTTTTAAAGCTAAATCTAATTCAGCGCGTGTAAAAGGATTAGATAATGTATCGCGGTTCAAAGAATTACCGGATTGTCTACTGGAATCAATTAAGATGTTATTAGCGACACATGCAGCCGCTAGTTTATCCAAGATACTATCCACAAGCTGTTTATTCAATGAAGGCTTTTTTTTATTATAGAATCTATTGGAAATAGATCTAACGTAATGTCAAATTTGAGAAATCGGTGTACTCTTATTTATTTTATTTAGACAATCCAACTCGAACATTTTTAACCAATCAAATTACAGAATTTTTCAAATTAGGACCAATGAAATTACTTTTATAGTGAAAAAACCACTAGTGGTTTTTTCTTAGTGAAAAAATTTATATCAAATTTAATTAAATTAATATTAACTACACACGCTAAATAAAAATTTGCTCGATGGATTGTCAAGCCGAATTCAACTCGTGGTCTAATTTTTTCTTGCAAAATTTATCATTTAAGACATTCGTAGCTTTTGCGTTTGGAAAATTACACTCGTCTCCTGCGTCGACTCGTGTAGTTTTCGTTGCGAAAGCTACTCATATCTGAAATGACAAATTTTGTCGGAAAAAATTAGACCACACACATAAAAAGGTATATTTGATATAAGCATGACAATATGGTTAGATATTTTTGTTTGAAATGAAACAATATTTTGTTGAGAGAAACTAATATTTTAAATCTAAAACTAATCTACTAGTCATTTCAAAAAAAAGGTTGTTTCAAATGGGTTTATTTAAAGTTAACAAGCAGTTTTGGTTTAATTCTTACTTTTTTGAATACAAGTTTAGGTATATTTTGATTTAAATTTCCATAGCTTTGAATTTAGAACTTTGTATTTTTACTTGGAATAATTATTTATTTCCATCAAAACGGAAAAATTATATTTAAAATTACGCTATTTTAAAGCACCGCCCTGACTATGTTACTTTAAACAAGGTATGTTTTATTAAAGATTTTTTAAACATTTTTAATCCAACAAAATCACATTCTTAATTTAAAATGAACTTTTTAACTTAAACATAGCGAAAATTCATTTTAAAGTTGGCATCATAAATGCAACATTAGCAATTCTTGACGCCAACGCCACACCTAAATGTTCCCTCTTGTCGATTCACGTTATTAGTGATTGTGTGTGCATTGCCGAAAGTGCAACCATCCATGTCCTTTTAAAGTTACAGTAAAAGATTAATTATTTTGCTGAAATGTGTGAAATAGATGTAGAAAAGTTATTGGATGATTGGGGATTTCCGGAATTGATTGAGAACTTTAAAAGTAAGTATTGTTATCAATTTATCATTTATTATACGTTGTATATGCACGTGCTTTAGTTATGTGCGTATTAAATTTGTGCAAATATTCTCCCACTTAGTTTTCTATAATTCTTCATCCTACTATTTAGTAATTTAATTAACAACCATATTACCTGTAGTGTATAGTTAATTATGTATTTCTTTTTAGAAAATGATATTAATCCAAGTAACTTTTTTAATTTGGATGAATATTTTTTGAGGGAACTGATTCCAAGTGTAGGAAAAAGAATGAGATTTTTGCCAATTTACAACTCTGCAAAATTGATACATGAATGTAGCGTTCAGGTATGTGTTTACACTAATGAGATCATTTTTATATTTTTATTCATCTTAACCATCAGCGATTACTTTGTAATGTAACATTCTGCAGGTGTAAAAATTATCTGCATTGTTTATGTAAACTGAAATAGTAACAACATCTAAAATATAATAATATGATAATATACATCGATAAATAACTATTATTATATTATACAGTTGACTTTTGTTATCCAAAGAGTTATAAAACACATTTTCTTGGAAGACTATTTTGTCAGAATACCAACTTTAAATTTTGTTTTATGAATTTTAAACCTAGCTTCATATTTCCTATAGATTATTGAAAATAACGAAAATACTGAATTACACAAAGAAATTAATGAGAATGAAAACATGGATCAAAAGGAGGAATTAAATCTGAGGCAAGCTAATTTGGAGTTTGAAGAGAATCAAAGTAATAAGGTACCTATTTACTATAAAAACTTTCAAAATACTTAATTATTTTAAGTAGATTCCTTTGCTACGTCACTGATTTCACTTGTTTTATATATGTTAGCGTGAAAGTAGTAGTACATTCAGTGAAGGCTGGCACTCATTAGGGAGCACTCAGATTCACCAAGTGTTTTAGTGAATATGAGTACTAATCAATTTTTTCTGGTTTTCTAGTGATTGCTGTTTCCCTATACTTTTATTTCTCATTTTTACCAATAAATGTTTATTTACAAAATCGGTAAAGGTATAAGAATGACAGTTATTACCTAGGTAGAGATTATTAACATTCATTGATTTCCAACTTTCATGGTAACATATATACATACTTTTTAATTATAAAATGTATGTTATAGGAAAACATTGATCAATACTACTTGATTCCAACAGAGCATAGACAGGTCGCTGCAGTTGGTTTAGATTTATTTAAGCCTATTAAAATGCCCGATTTTGATTTGAATACTCTTTTAAGTACTGATATTTTTGGTAGGGAGATCTTAGAATATTATAATGTACATACAAGTTTCAATGATAAAAAACGCAACAAAATAACGGATATTATGATCAAACATATTTTTGATTATATTGCTAAACAGTAAGTATCTGGTAATGCTATGCCTATATACATCTTAATAGAAGGTATCTTTCTAGTCGCCTCACACCAGAAGATTATAATATTCTAACATCTAAAATAATTGGTCTATTTCCAACTGAATCTGCTAGTACCTACTATGTTCCAGCTATAAAGAAAAAAGATTCAAAAACTGGTAGGTCTATCCTGGCTAGGGGTAAATTAGTTGACAAATGTAGAAATCTGCTCCATGACTGTGGTCCTAAAGTACTTATGAGAAAACGTAGTCAAACTGGGAATAATTCAGAATATGACGAACTACCCAATAAAAAACATAAATCAACCTTGCTAGAAGATGGTAATTATGATATACTTTACAAAACATGGACAATTAGATAAACCATTATTTTTTAGAAAATATTAGAAATGATAGATTGTGGTTACAAAATTATAGAGAGCCATGGGCTGAGGTTATAAATAAATGGAAAAACACCTTTGAAGTTCGACATTTATCAACTTCTTCAACTGTAAAGGAATTCTATGAGGAATGGCCTGTTTTGAAATATGAAAACGCTGATGTTTTGGTATGATTTCTTATTAATCTTTTATTTAATATATATTTGACTTATGTATATAATTTTTACTGAAATTAGAATCATTAGTGTATACAAATGCTTGAATAGCTATTAGCTGTTGCTGTTTAATTTGTCCAAAGTTACAGCTAGCTGTTCCTCATACATATAAGTTCATAATTTTTGCAGATTAACGTGGACTTTGAAAAACTTTTCCCACAAGCAATATTAAGATTGATTTCAAGTTGGGATTCTACTTTCGAAAAGATATTCGAATATAAGAAAATAACAGCTAAAGATAAATACTGCGAAGAACTTTTAACTGTTCTAAATAGTGACTCCATTAATGAAGATTCTAGATTTATTGCGCAGTTGAGCATATTACCGTATTTAATTCCACCTAAGGGAAAAATTAATCTCGGAAATAGAAATATTTGGAAATTTTCTACTGCTGAAACAATCGTATCTTTAATCTGTCATGCTAAAGTGAGTATATACATGCTGTACACATAGTACTAATACATATATACTTGACATATACATATAGTAATGACTTTTTTTAGATTCCAGGTGACATCGATCGAACTATCAAATCAAACAAACATGCAGCTTATTTACGAAAACAGACTGTACAACCTTATTTAATCGTTGAAGGTCCTTCACTGTATGAATTAAATAATTTCTATATCGTTATTGACGAACTTCGATATCACTGCAAGTCAGCAAAGCAAGCATTTGATACCTGTTTTAAGCTATACTTTGTAGCAAATGCCCAGTATCCTCCTCCAGCAGAACATATTTATTTACTAATTCAACAGGGAATATATAACATTAAAACCAAGAACGACAACACCATACCTTATATTATGGATACCATAGAGATATTAAAAAATCAATAAGGTACCTATTTATTTGATTACCTTTTGTGCCATTTCATAGGTTTTAGTTTTATTAAATAATAGTTTAATATTTATATTCGAACCTAAAAAAGAGGTTTGTTTTTTGTTTTGTTTGATGTTTTAAGTTTATTACTGATTTACATGTATTTACTTTATTTAGAAACTTACTAGGGATTTGCAAAGATATTTTGTTAGTAAACATATTTGACTTATTCTTATTATTAGTATTAAGTTGGTGGAATTCTTTTGTTGTGGACTTTAATGAGCAATGTTAACCAATGGTAAAATCTAAAATATTAAATATTTATTTTTTATAAAGTAGTAACCATGGAATGTAAGGAGTGTGGAACACAGTTTTCGCAACCTAAGAAGTTTGCTTTACACCTGGAAGTTTATCACAAAGTAACTATGTTTACATGTCCAAAACATAATTGCAAACGAATATTTTCTAGAAAGGATGCATTTATTCAACACTTGAATCTAAAACACAAATTTCATACTTCTCTTCCCAAAGATAAATGCCTAGTTGGTGAAATGAATGTAAGCTCTGATACATTTACAAATTCAGATGAAATTAATTTATTAGAAAATAGTGGGAAAAATCCTATTTATTTTAATGTTAAAAATGATTCTGCAGAAGAAAGTTTTGAATGTCTCTCGATAAGGTTTTATGATTTGATAAATTCTGAAGTAAATAAAATAGTATCTCAATTGTATGATAATTTAACATTAACCAAAACTATGATCCAAAATATTATTACCTATTTTGCATCATTTCTATCTTCTGGAATTATTGATATCTTGGAAAAACTTATTGAGTCTTCTGAGAATAATTCAGTGGAGTTGCAAAATATGTTTAAATTATTGAAAAATCCTTTTCATCTATTAGATACAGAACACAAGAGATTGAAATATTTCATGAATAATAAATTCTTGATAAAACCTATCGAACATAGTTTAGGAATATCAGAGACCCGTTCAAAAATAGATGGTCCCATTTCGTTGTTACTAAAAACCCGAACGCTGTCTTATATACCTTTAACATCTACTTTTCGTTCATTTCTAGAGTTACCCGGAGTCTTTAAAGAAATTATGACATATCAAAAACAAATCATACAAACTGATACCATTGATAATATTATTAAAGGCTCACTATATCGAGAGACCTTCAAGAAACCTCCTGAAGATGTAGTACTATTGCCATTTATAATTTATTTTGATGATTTTGAAACAGGCAACCCTCTTGGTAGTCATTCTGGCACTTATAAATTAGGAGCTATTTATTCTTCTTTTGCTACAGTACCTCCCAAGTATTCAAGTCGTTTGGAAAATATATTTCTAACCATGCTCTTTCACAGCTCTGACAGAAATGTATTTGGAAACAGTGCTATTTTCAATATATTAATACAAGAAATTAAAACTTTAGAAATTGATGGCATTAAAATGTATGTTGATGGCAGAGAGCAAACGATTTGTTTTAAGTTATTAGCGATAGTTGGTGACAATTTAGGTATGAATTCAATCTTTGGTTTTGTGGAGAGTTTTAATGCCCATTACTTTTGTCGTTTCTGCTGTACAAAAAAAGATAATACCAAACTACAAATTTTAGAAGACAATAATTCTCTCAGAAATAAAAAAGAGTATAATGATCATTTGAGTTTATCTAACTTTGGAATTAAACAAAAATGTGTTTTTAATGAACTTCCAAATTTCCATGTTTATGATAATGTTGTCGGTGATGTCATGCATGATTTATTCGAGGGAGTGCATCGATATGCAATGGCAAAAATTATACAGGGTTTGATATTTGAAAAACATTTTTCTTTAGATGACTTAAATTCTAGAATTAAATATTATGATTATGACATTTCGGAAAAAAACATTCCACCCCCAATAAAAGAAGATTATCTTAAGAATGGTTGTATAATTTATTCTGCAGCTGAAATGCTTTCTTTAGTAAGAAATTTTAGGTTAATTGTTGGAGATTTAATTTCAGAGGAAAATGAAATTTGGGTATTTTACTTGCTTTTGTTAGAAATTACAGAGATTCTTCTATTACCTTCAATGAATAAAGAATGTATTAATTTTCTAAAAGTATTAATAATGGAACATCATAAAATGTATATAAATATTTTTCAGGAACATCTAAAACCTAAATTCCATATTCTTCTACATTATCCTAAAATGATTGAAAGTATGGGACCTCCAATTTATTTGAGTTCTATGCGATTTGAAGCCAAGCATCAAGAGCTTAAACGTAATGCTGCTATCATAAAATGTAGAAAAAATCTTCCTTATTCATTAAGTATCCGTTTGCAGCTTAAATTTAGTTACAGGTTAATTTCAAAAAAAGGATTAATAGATTCGATTGAATATGGACCTCTGCGAGATTTGTCAAAGACAGATTCTTCTGTCACATTTGATTCAAAGCATTTATATTTCTCTGTACCTTGGTTAACATTCAATGGTATACTTTATAAGACAAATTGTGTACTTTTAATAAATGATATAGACGATATACCACAGTATGCCCTCATAGAAGACATCCTCATCAATGAATCCAATAATTTTTATTTTTACTGCCGTCTTCTTGTTACAAACCATTTTGACTTGCATTTCAGAGCTTATGCAGTTAATTTTTCTACTAACTATGAAATGTTTAATTTGACTCAGTTATCTTCTTTCACATGTTCCACACTTCATAGAGCTACAAATAGTAACATGTATGTTTATTAATGTTATTTTTATACTTTTTTTAAGTACCTATTATATTATTTCTTTTGTTTGAACTATGTAATAAAGATTTGTATTCTATAATACTATACTTGTTTTTGTCACAAAATGCATTTCCTTATTATAATCTTATTAATGTGAATATTTAAGTTATACAAGAATTACGGTATATGCTCTTATAGTTTTTAAGGCAGATTTTCTTCTATTTTGTTACACTTTTAGAACACATCTCTCACATTACTTCTCTTAAAGAATCTGATAATATATGTATTGATAAGCATTTACTATGCAGTCTGTAGAGTATATGAACATAAACATATACAGCTTCTTGCACGATTTCTAAAAGAATTGCTATAGAGTTACAATTTGATAAGTAGAATAAATAAAAATTTATTTATTAAAATAATTTATTAGGGATTTTTTGAGTAAGCTTTAACTCCCCTTAAAGAATTAAGAGTGCTGTATCCTGAGATAGTCTCCAAATAAGCGTTCATCTAATTATCATCCAAGTAAGTATTGATATAATTTCGTACAAATAGTAGGACATAAAGTAGGTACATTTGTTTCATTTAAGCATTTGTTATTGATTTATAGTAAAACAACTTTTATTTTGATTCAATGATAAAATGAAATTGCTTCAAAGAAATACACATGTTATAGTTAAATTGTGCTTATGTTTAATTTAAACTAACCATTTGCTTCTAAGTTAACCATCAGTACCTTTAGTTTAAAAGAAGTATGTTCAAATTAAACATATTATTTATTCATTTAAAGTTATGGTGATTTTTTAATAATAATTTTTGTCTTGATTTAAAAGGATTGTTTCATAGTATCAACAGGAGTATCTTCTTAACTGAATAATGTTCTGTTTTAATTTAAATGGATTGTTCTCATAGTATCAAGAAACTGTATTCTTTAAATGAAATGAGTAAAGCTTAAATCAATGTAATGTTTTTAAAGCTTTTATATATTCATTGCAAACAAATTATTTGCTTGTGGATATGGGAAACAATGATTTACTTGGACCAAATACTATTAGTTTAATGCAAATGTTCCTTTTTATGTGTGCACTTGTTAAATTATATATGAAAAGATACCCAACTATTTCTCTGCTTTGATTTGAAAAGACGCTTGGTTTTAGGCCGCAGTCTTTTGATAGTGGAGGTAATTATCTGAGTTTCCTTGTTTTTTAAAAATCTTCAAGCTTTCTGCTCATGTTTTAACCATAGCTAAACATTCATCATCCCATCAGTAAGGCCTGGGGGACGAGGGGGTAAAAGGTTTTTTAACGGGCGTGGATTTAGATGCTGCCGTTGAAATAGCGTCGCATAAGGATTGTACTCTTTGGTGATTATCTAATCTCTTACTCGTTAAGAATATTTTTTGCAGTTCATCCTCAACAGCAGTTTGGAAAGCGTCCCGATCGAGTCGCATGTCATTCCACTTCATTGCTGGATAGATTTCGAACGTTGAGGTAGAAATTTGTATTTCTATTTTAATGGGACAGTGTTCAGAACCCAAGGTGTCTGAATGTACTGCCCACTGTACTACATCTGCTAATAGTGGTGATGTGATAGATAAATCGACAGCGGTGTGGTTACCATTACGGTTAATTCTTGTAGGGGTTCCATCGTTTAAAGTAATGAGTTCAAGAAAGTCTATGCTTCGACCAGAGTCCTACCACCAA
Organism: Agrypnus murinus; assembly: GCA_929113105.1. Lineage (NCBI taxonomy): Eukaryota > Metazoa > Arthropoda > Insecta > Coleoptera > Elateridae > Agrypnus > Agrypnus murinus. The sequence goes on along the minus strand of OV816025.1, from coordinate 25,004,284 downwards.
CGTCTTCTGTACTAGGGCTCCAAGAACCGTGATGAATGTTGAAGTCACCACAAAAGATAGCAGAATTAAGATTAAACATTTACGGTAGGAGGTTTATACACTGATACTAAATAAATATTTATGTCTGGGATATGCATCGCACATACTTCTAAACCAAGCGTAAAGTTTCTGTTTATCTCAATTTCTTGATGATTAATACTTTGCATAATTAAAAAACCAACGCCGCCGTAACCATCATCACGACATTTTTGTACCAAGTTGTAACTTTTTATGTTAAAATTATTATTAGGCTTTAGCCAGATTTCGGAAAGAATTGAAATGTCGATTTGATTTTCATTGAGATAATCTAGAAGACTACCTCTATTTGCAATTAATGACCTGCAATTCCATTGTAATATATCTACTAATTTGTTTTTGTTTTGTATTAACCATTGCGTTTTTGTTTAATTATAGAAATTTCTTTCGCTATCTGTATCTGATTCACTATTTACATCCATAACATCTCGATCTGGCAGATCAGTCATAGTTTTCAATAAATTTCTTTATTTCGCAGACAGAAATCACGCGAGATGGAAATGAACCATTTGATCCAGTTATTTGATTTAAAAATGATGTAAGTATTAAAACAGATTTTTCTTTATAATTTATGAGTTCATCCCTGTAAGGATTGGGAATGATCGGTGTAGGCTTAGGTTTAGGGCTAAAAGTTTTTTTTTATATTGGCAGTTGAAGCAACAGGGGATGTTGGAGGGGATTTTCGTTTCCCTACTCTAGGATTACTGGGTCTCGTAATGGGTTTTCTAATAGTAATTGTAGGTGTAGGCTTACCAGAGATGGAGGGTAGTGAGGGGAAATCATTAATGTTGTTCAGTACAGAAAATCTATTACTTGTAACAATTTTTGCATAGGATGGATTATTATAGAGATTTTCAGCTTCCCTAAATGCAACATTTTCCTGATCCATAATTTGCTTAATATTTTTTTGTTTAAAATAAACTGGGCATTTTCGTGAGATCGAAGGATGCTCATTATTTTGGCAGCATATGCATAAACAAGGGTTACTACACTGCCCATCGGAATGATTAGTATTTGTGCAATTCCTACATTTATTTTCTTGAGATCTGCATTGCCCAGCTGAATGACCGTAACGTAAAAAACGAAAACATTGTGCTACTGGTTGTATGTATGGTTCAACAGAGAAGTTACACAAGTTTATTTGAATATTTTGTGGGATTTCGTTGCCTAAGAACTGTAAAATGATCATTTGTCTATTAACTAATGAGGTTTTTCCATCTTATCTACCACTTTACGCTTCATTCGCTGAACGTTTACTACTTGTTTTGTGGAGATAATAGCTTTTAATAAATACTCTTCGCTGAAAAATGTATCTATCATGTAAACTACCCCCTTTTTATGTGTATAGAAGTTTGGTATATATGCCGTTAAATTATTTCTCACCATAACCTCGTGGTTTACTAAAGAGTTTGCGACTTCTAAAGATTTAAAAATTACTTTAACTCGATTAATTCCAACCGATTTTACATCTTCTACATCATTTTTTAAAGAATCATTCGTAAGTAAATAATGTCCTCGAAAAAGTCTACCTACATTTGCCTTAAGTGTTCAACAAACACAAAATATGGCCCCTTGTCACCTAGTCGATAACGATTTTCTAAATCTATTATAGTTATTTACATTACAAGTGGGATAGAAGCATTAGTCAGCCCGAGTCTCATCTGTAACCACACGTGTGCTGTAATATGCTCTATCTCATGAGTTGATGTACAAAACTTTATCTACGACTGCAATAAATTTAAAAAAATATTTTGCTCCAATAATTCTCATTCAAAATCAAAATGCTAAGATAGAAAACATTTGCTCATTACCAGGACAACCAATTTTGTTGTGTCAAAAACGATGTAATTTTTCAGTTTTGTTATTCCGTGGTATGAATATTATCAGTTTAACCAAAAAAAAAAAAGAAACATGAGTGATTCCGAAGACTTGCCCTCAGACATTGAAAACGCTGCAACTAGTGCAGTTTCATTGTTACTGCCAGAAAAGTCGAAACGAAAATACGAACAAGTTTATGAACGCTTTATTCGATGGTGCAACCAAAAGGGCGTGAAAAACGATACAAACGAGAAAGTATTATTAGCGTATTTTGAAGAACTATCGAAGATGTATAAGTCATCAAGTCTTTGGGCCTACTATTCTATGTTACGAGCAACGATATCTGCGAAAAAAAATGTTGACATTAGCAAGCATAATCACACAGAGAAAAATGCTATAGCGTACTTTTGCACAACGTTAGTTAGTTGTGATTGTACGATCTTTTTGTACAATTGGGTTCAATTGTTTTAAAGCGTTACGTATTCTTACTTAATACGATTGTTTGAAGAGGTTGTGAGATTTACTTTTTGGCCTCCTGTATTTTAAAACGTTTGTTTCAGTTTTGTTTACGTCAACTGTAGCTTCATATTTACGCATGATGTCGTAAAATGACAAGCGAATGTGGTAAAAATACTAAAAAACACTGGGCAATTAGAGATATTTAAGAAACCAACTATTCTTGTAATAATTAAGTTTATGTAATAAAATACATGTTACCTAAGTTATTATTAAAAAGATTTCGGGCTTTAATAGAAAAAATTAAAATTTAATTAATTTAAATCGCCGCAGCGCCATCTATTGTACGTTTGGAAACTACAAATGTCATCCAAGAGCACACTATTATGTGCATGTTTTGAATTATTTTTTTTTATTTTCTATAAAACTTGTCGGCCAAAAAATCTTATACAAATCTCATGCGTCAAGTCATTTTACAGGGCTCCAACTAATAAGGCACTCGCCCTACGGGCTCGTGCCTTAAACAAAGTTGTCGCCCTGTAAAGTTCGACTTACCGCATTCGAGTGTAAATAGCTATTAACAAATTGTGCAAAGCAAATTGAAGTAACTGAAGAAATTAATAGTTCACAATATTGTGCTGCGTTTTTCCACAATCTTGTTGTATCTTTTGGTACAAGCTGTTTAACTGTAATCATGCACAGTATTGTGCAGCTTTTTAAATTGTATATGCAGAAAAAATACAAATAAAATTGGAAACTGTAAAACAATTTGAGCGAAACCTGTCAAGGTTATTTTTAATGTGGGATTGACCAATTGCATCTATTCGCTCTCAGAGCAGACTCCAGACATAAACAAACTGCAATAAACGCTGTGCTAAGTGGAAATGGAACATATTTGTTTAGTAGATCCATGATAGTAGTTGCAGACTACGGATGTAACGTACACAGAGAGAAATACTTCATAAGAGCTTTGCACCATATTGTTCAAAACGGTGTTGGAGAAATTTACATTATAATTGTAGAATCGTATTGTCCAGCGTTGTGTAGGTTTTCGTTACTGAATTGTCTAACAGGAACGTACGACAATTATTTAACACAGTCAGATTTAGTTCTGCATTCTTTGCAACAATGTTGTAGAGGATCAGCTAGCATATTATGTTGAAGTATAATTGTAAAAAATGTTTAGAAAAATACAATATTTTGTTTAAATGAAACCATAATCCAGTGTTCAAACTGCTTGCTACTAATTATTGTGTTTCGCAAAGTTTATGGATGACATCATCTTATATATGTCACCACTTGTAATTGTCGCTATTAATGTAAATTCGAGAGGTATATATAACCAGGCGACAGCAAAAGGAAATTTTAGTGTTATACCCATATATACTATACATTGTATAGTTATATACATATTAGTTACATATATTTTAATATATGTAAAAATATATATTTTATTTGTGATACCTAACTTTCTGTATAGAATATTTGCGACAGAGTATTACACAATTTGTATAAATGTGAACAAGTAATTGTGTTAAATACTATTAAGCAATTGTACAATTTTGTATAAAATTGTATGCAACAACATTACACATTCTGTTTTAATAAGTAACACAATCTGTTATGGAAACTTATAGACAACTATTCATTTGATTCTACAAAATTACTATCGACTTCCACAAAATGTTATATTTGAGTTTATACACATCCTTTCAAAAAATTGAAAACATTATTTAAAAAATCTTGACAAACTAAATGACACAATCTTGTTTTATAATTCTACACAAATTGTCCCTGTCACTTTTTTAAGACCAATTTGTTTTACAATACCACACAATTGTTGATGAAATTTAAATACATTTTTCTCTGTGTAGGTGAATAAAAATTAATTAATGTAAGTATTTTTAATTTTTACCCTATATTTTAAATCATTATTATTGTGATTGGGGACGGATTCAATTTATCCATTTATTTTAGTGCAAGTGCTATGTAATAAATAACTTATTTATACATTCATTTTCCAGACGTAATTGGGTGCCGAATTTTCTCGTCTTGGGTCAACCACTTTTAGGAACGTTTTACAAACCAAATTTTCCATTAATTCTAAAAGGGACCGACCGATGATCTTCCAGTGTTTGGCATTATTGAGAAAATAAAATAATAAAGTATTGCCTACTCCATTGTTATGCTTTTGAGGTTGATGTATAGAATCAGATGAAAGTCCATGTTTTCAACTTGAAATCTGCACTCTTATATGCCATGGTTTGTTAGTAATTTAAATAGTAAATCGTTTATTTCAGTTAGATCTTTTGTTTAATTTGTATTTTTTCTTTATATGAATGTATTCTCTTTGTATTTTTGCGTTTAAATTAAATATACATATAACTTTTTGATAGAATTATGCACAATTTGTATCATTAAATCACCCAGTGGTTAGCGTCTCTTTCAGCAATATTAAAGGTTAAAGAAAAATAAGCACAATATTGTGCAAATAAGCACTAAACTACTATAGACACATTACTCCAATATTCATAAGTGTTTCCAACAACATAGTGCAAAAACTCAACATGAGAATCGCAAGTGTTTAATACAGCATTGTGCAAAACTATGCTACAAAATGTAGAAGATTCATTAAACAAATTGTTCTAGGTAGTTACCTATTTGGTGTGGAGATATAAATAATAAGTTGTTTGGATAAACATTACAATTTGTTTTGCACAAACCAATGCAATTACATTGCACGAATTGTTCCTGTCACCGTTTTAGACCCAATTTGTTTTAATTTTCTCGACAATTGTGCACAAAATGTACAAACATTTCTCTCTGTGCAGTTGATTGCGTTTTTGAAACGAAAGGCAGATGGGTATAAGCCGAAAAAATCGAAAGTGTTTTCCAAAGAAGAGATTGCAAGGTCCTTGAAGGAAGCTGATGATGAAACCTTTTTGCTGAGTAAAGTAAGAATGTTCAAAATATCTTGAGAACCGCTTTATAAAGTTAAACGCACTTATTTTCAGGTTGCCCTTATTATTGGGATTGCTGGAGCCTGCAGGAAAGAGGAACTTACCTATCTGATTCTTGAAAATGTCAAGGATGAAGGGCATGTTTTTCATGTACAAATTCCTTACACGAAAACCAAAGTCTCGCGAGAATTTTTTGTTACGTCCGGTAACGACGAAGGGACAAATATGGTCGAAATAATTCGCAAATATTTGAAATTACGTCCCCGCCACGTTGACCACGGTCGATTTTTTATTGGATATAGGAAAGGAATCTGTATAAAACAGCCTGTAGGTATAAACACTTTTGGAGGTATTCCAAAAAAGATCGTGTTGTTCTTAAAATTATCAAATCCGGAAGAATACACGGGACACTGCTTCCGACGATCATCAGCTTCTTTATTAGCGAACAATGGCGCAGATCTCTTAATTGACGGTCAAAAGACATGGAGGATGTAAGTCGAACACGATTGCCGAGGGATACATCGATTCTTCATTAGAAAATAAAAAGCAGGTAGCAGTTCAGATACTAGGAGAACAGCAGCTTTCAAGGAGTAATGACTGCAACGTTGAATCTTTAGAGATAACACAAGCTGCAGTAGAGGCAGATGCGGGTGGTATTGTGCTAAGAAAATGCAAAAATTTTTGTTATTGTTTATAATAAGTAGTTGTTCGTTGGTATTGTTGTTTGTTTACATTATATTTGTGTATTTCTTATAAATAAAAAAGCGTTACGTAATGAAATCAGTGTGGTAATCTTTAACATTATCTAACGTAAATTGCTGTCAATGGGTGACGTAATAATGACTTATCCAAGCAGTCGTAGATAAAATTATTTACATACCTGTTTTCATTTTGATTAGATTCAATGTTTTGTTTATTGTTGTTATCAAATTATCACTATTAGCAAAAGGTTCATTTACAATTTATAAATCTCTGCTTCTTTAACTTCTTATATTTTCAAAATTCAAACTTGCACAAAATTACCTTAACTTCCCGTTAGTATAAAAAATGTTATAATTGCTGGGTTCGGTAATTTAACTCTTTTTACACTGAAAGCTCTATTGCAATCGTTGCAATTATTTACAACAATGGATATCATAGAAATCGAGCTCTTCGAGTAAACAAATCTGAAATACCGAACGCGGCTATAATATAGACACTATATTATTTTTTTCTGGTGTTTGCTACATACTCCCCTAACCTCAAACAGCAACTTTTCTTTCCATTGCAAATTCCATTGACGCTATGGTGGTACTATCAAAACAACAATTGCAATATTTTAGAATTATTCTAAAACGACTTTAAAGTTGTAGTAACAGATAAGAGAATAAAACCTACACGTTCGTCACAATTTTACAGCCAATACAATGACACATCCCAAGAGATATAGGGTTAACTTTCTTTTATATGGATAAAAAGAAACTTAAACTTTGAACATAGTTTTTTAAAAGGGAAACGTCGGTTCGAATATATAAAAAATACTGATCTTTTATTTTTTAATGTTAATATAATTGAAGTAGCTACTCTGAGTACGCTACATATGCATTTATAGCAGCAATTACCATAACATAGTGGTTGAAAACACAAAAAAACTGTATATGATTTATGAATGTTTTAACCGTAAATGTCAAATATAACTTTTCTTGTTAAGATTTCTTAACAATTATTAATTAATTAGGATCTATATCCGATGGATAGCTTAAAAAAGAAAATTTTATGAAAATTACCGCTGCTACTACTATTACCGTTAAGCATGCATAACTTATTAATTCTATGCACATTCAATACGTCACGAAAAACCGATCACGATCAATAATAATAATAATAAAAATAATAATAATAAAGTCAAAAGACGGCAATACTAAAATTTTATTATTTTAAATGCATGGATTCCTTTGATAAAAGCAAATAGGTGTTGAAAATTCCTTTAATTATTTTTTTTGTAATAAGCATAAAAGATAGAGTCACGTTTTTTGTTACGGTCTTAAACAGGCGAGTGACAAGCTGCCAAGTGCTATTGTTCTAACGAATATAAATGTTCACAGTCATAAATCATAATAAATGTTATTAAGGTTTTATATTAAGTGACTAATTAATTGTTACAAATTAATGAAGTCGGTGCCAGTAGGCAATCGGCTGTGCCACCAACCACGCTCTTCAGTTCCCCCGTTACGTCGTCATCGTCCGTCGTCGTTAACCTTCTTATTACGGGGTGGGTAATTAATTATCCAAGTTAGTCGTTCTTAAAATGCAGTTGCATGCACACGTCCTTATTTATATAACTAGATGCATTGAGTGCATCTTTGCATAAACGTGCTGCTTTGTTAAAACATATTGCTGCCTTTTTTTTGCATAAGAAATAATTAAGGAAGTAAGGCTGGATCGCGATTTGTAATTTAAGGAAAGAATAAATGAGTACATATTCCCGTCGGCTTTTGTTGTAGAATTTATAACACAAAATAATAAGCGAATCAATTATCGAACAATTGAAAATGAATATCCTGTGAGATACGCGGTTGGATGCTGATGATTCAAATACATATAGTCGATATAGTTTATTTAATTAGTAGAAAAAATGACGTTTTTGGAACGAATAAGCAACTTGCCGGACGACACGGTAGCGGAGTCTGGCAATCTCCCAAAAACGCATCTTTTGTATAAGTTAAACATAATATTGAGCAAACTCTGTGAGAGGACTGTGTGTGTTGAAGGAGGGTTTGGCCTCAAACTGAGTCTATTAGCCACAAAGCTAAATTATAAAAAAGAGGAATAAACAACTATTAAAACTAAATCGAAATGTTTGATATTTTTATAAATTTAATAATAGCATCATAAATGCTTTTGTCCAAGGTACTCAACAGGCAAGCAGTACTAGTAGGCAGGGAAACAGTCATTTGAATCAATTCATCTACAAAATTATTAGAGTAAGTTTTATATTTCTTACAGTGAAAAAACATATGATTCAAATCGGCAAAGGACGAGTCATCGCAAGTGCAAAGAGGACTTTAACAAATCCCAATTTTAAAGAGATATGCTCTAAAGCAACCATGGTTGAGTTTCATTCTAGTAATAAGAAAAGAAGATCTACTAACATGAAAAGAAAATAACGCATGTTCATTTAAATTCGTAATCTAGCAACCTTTGGAATTTTAATGAAAGAAGACAGAGCGACAGATATAATACGTCGCAGATAGAGACAGGCAATAATCCAAAGATTGCTAGATTACGAATTTAAATGAACACCCGTTATATGTGGGATTTTTTGAGGGAGTTCTGCATTAATAACAAAATAATGATTATTGGATTGTAAGGCGTAAATGGCCCAGCCTCACGCCATTCTGCCCGAATTTCATGTTTGAAGAAATTGACAATATCTTGTAGATTACATGCGTCTTTTTTGACAATTTCATTGCCGAGAATTCCGGAGTGGCCCTTCGTCCATATGAAATTAATTTTGGTTTGTTTTTTCTTTAAATCACATAATATAGTTTTAATATTGATGATAATATGATTATTATATTGTTTATAAGAGGACCCTTCAATTGCTCGAAGAACAGATTGGGAGTCTGAAAGTATAGTTACATCTGGCAAATTACTGGCATAGCACCATTCTAAAGCAGATTCTATAGCTACTGCCTCCGCAGTAAATACAGAACAAAAATCTGGAAGCCGATATTGATGAACATCTGAAAAGTTAGCAACATAAAAAGCACTACCTGTGTGGTTTACAATCTTGGAACCATCAGTATAAATATAAATTCCACTATTGTTATCATGCAATAAGGACTTAAGGAGAATATTATTCAATATACCGAAGTCTGAATAAAGCGGATACTTAACTGTAAATTTGGAAGTTCTGATGTGAAATGATTCTGCAAATAAAGGATCTTTATCGCAAGCTACTAAATATGTATTAAACTTACTGGTATTAGTAAATGCAGCTGCCAATAGTGGGGATTTTTTTAACCGCCAATATGGATTAAGTTATGAGTACTTAGCTCAGAGATAGCCGAACATAGGAATGTGTTAAAAGTTTTATTATCATTTGTGATGCGGAAAGCGAAAAGGGACCTAAAGTCGGAAAATTCGATTTTGAGTTATTGACATTTTCGAAAAGTACGATAAAAAAGAAAAACTTTACAAAAAAAAATGGCGCGGATATCTCAAAAGTTACGGATTTTACAGCGTTTTGGAATTTTTATTTCAAAAAGTGCTTTTTGTGGGAAAACGCGCACAACTTTCTCAAAAATCGATCTTTCCCCATTAAATTAGGTTTTTATCCTATTTCCGGTCGGAAATTATTTTTTTTTATAATTTGGGTTGGTAAAAGAGATATCATCGTATCACAATTCAAAAAAATAAAAAACATCATTTGTTGACCCCAACCTCTGATTTTGTTTCTCCTGAAAATTCACGCATCCGACTTTAGGTCCCTTTTCGCTTTCCGCATCACATTTTGTTTGCTAAATATTTTCTTCGTATTTGTAAAAGAGACTTGTGTTTCTGCTAGAATTGCATAGCATGGAGATGACTTCGTGGCACCTATACACGTGCGAATGGCTTTATATTCTATTCTGTCAACGGCTTTCAAATTAGTATTTGATGCCGATCTATACAGTACGCATCCATAGTCTATTATGGATCGTATGTATGATTTATAAAAAAGGAGTACTAATTTTGGATCAGCTCCCCATCGAATTTTAATAATGTCTCGAAGCATATTTATACCTTTTTCACACTTATTTTTAGGTAGTTAATATGTTGTGTCCATAAGAGCTTTTTGTCTAAAATTATGCCAAGGTATTTGTAGTTTTCAACTACTGGAAACTTTAAAGCTCTTATATCAAGTGTGTTATTTATATTCAGTCTATGCCTTGAAAAATACATTATTGCTGATTTTTCTGGAGACAGGGTGAATCCCACTGTCAATATCCAATGTTGGACGCAATGAATAACACAGTTTAGCTTGTGTATACATTGTTGATACGTTGTTTGTGTCGTGTATAAGCAAATGTCGTCTGCATATTGAACAATTTTAATATCATCGTCTAGTAAGCTATGAAAATCCGCAGTGTATATATTAAACAGAATAGGTGATAGCACCGAACTTTGTGGTAAACCATTATAAACAACACGAGGACCATGTAACACATTCCTATGATCTCTAATAAAGATTTTTCTTTGTCTGAATATAGCTAATATGTTGACAGCTATATTTACATCAATACCGAGTGCGACTAATTTATTGTGTAGTATGTCCAAATTAACAGCATCATAAACCTCTTTAATATCTAAAAATAAGCACACTACGTACGTGTTTTTTGAGAAAGCATTTTGTATATCAGTTACAAGATGCGAAATAGCATGCATAGTACCAAAACCTCTCCTAAATCCATACTGTGTTTTAGGAAGTATTCCAAAAACCACTCAAGACGTGCTTTAATCATTGTTTCCAAAATTTTTGTAAGGCACGGCATGAGAGAAATTGGTCGATAAGAAGCAGCTAAACCTGGATCATTAAGGGGCTTAAGAAGAACAGTAATTACAATTTCTTTCATGTGTTCGACAAAATCGTGTTTTAACCACCAATTATTGTACATCTCAAGAAGAAATATCTTAGCTGGACTGGGAATCGATCTAATCATTACATATGTAAAACTGTCAAGACCAGGTGCAGTGCTGTATAAGGTTTCTAGAGCCACTTCTAATTCTTCAAGGGCAAATGACTTATTTAAAACGTTAGAAGCCTCATTATTAGAGGAATGTACTATTTGCATTTGTTGACTTACAACATAAGATGGCCAGTAAGTATTCTCTTTTTACTCTTACTCTTTTTGATTTATTTCAAGTTTTCCACAATTGTTATACTCCTAATAATAAGTAAAAATCATAAATATTATATTTTTCTCCAACCGCACGAATATGACACTATAACATCAAATTATTTTGTATAAAAAGTAGACCATTTAGGAACTGTTACTCGTTACCATAGCAATTGTACAAAAAGTAATCACTTTTTGTACAATACAAAAAGTAGTCTGAGGCTTTCCGCGGTGCTCTATAAGATTTTCTTTTATAGCAATAATGCGAAGTAATAAGAAATGTTTATTTAAATAATAATCATTTATCTTTTCTGGAACGTCGGAACGACGTCGCAAAAACAAAAACCAATCCTAACCTCTAATTATTTAACGGTAAACACATATATGTTATGCAACGCCTGTCGAAATTTCTTCGAATTTTCGACGAAATGGTAGTGAGATTATTTGTTTGTGTTAGTATTTCTTAATGATATTAATTCTTAATCTTGTTTATTGTTTCCAGCCTTATTTTGTGGAACTCCATAATCATGAAATAAATAAAGATTATTAAAATTATTAAAGATTATTAAAACAGATAAGGGTAGCACTTTGGTAATTCTTTCTAAAGATATTTACATACAAAAAGTTAATGAATTTATTAATAAAGAAAATTTTGAAACGTTAAACAAAAACCCAACCACAAAATTCCAAAAAGAAATTAAACAAGGTTTAGAAAACTGCAATATCTGCTTTTCAGGATTAGAAAAGCAACAAATCATTAATAAAAACCCACAAATTCCTAAACTGTATGGATTAGTGAAGACCCACAAACAGAATATGCCAATAAGACCAGTTGTATCATACATCAATGCACCTAATCACATTTTATCCAAAAAACTGAACCAGATTATTAACACGATAGGTTACAAATCGAAATACTCTGTTAGAAATTCATTAGAATTAGTAGATAAGCTGCAAAACATACATCTTCCACCACATTCAAAACTTGTTAGTTTTGATATTTGCAACATGTTCTCCAGAATACCCCCACAAGAATGTATTCCTCTATTAGATAGTTTCTTGATCAATAGTAATATAGAATTAGTTAAAAGGTTAGAGTTAATTCAATTATTTGACCTTTGTATAAGTCAAAATTATTTCACTTTTAATAACATAATTTATTTACAAAAGGATGGTTTACCTATGGGTAATTCTCTAAGTCCTCTATTAGCTAACATATTTATGGACAAGTTTGAAGATCGAATATTTGAATTAAACCTCTCTAAACACATTATCTTCTGGTTTCGTTATGTTGATGACATTTTAGCTTGTTTTGACAGTTCTTTTGAGGTTATCAATGAATTTTTAATTCTTATAAACAATATCCATCCTAATATAAAATTTACACTAGAAACAGAACAAAACAGGGCTATAAACTTTCTAGACTTAAATATCAAGATTAACGCAGACAATCTTTTTGAATTTTCCATATACAGAAAACCAACACAAACAGATATAACAATACCAAATGAATCTTGTCACCACAATACACATAAAATAGCAGCATACAGATCATTAGTACACAGAGCTTTAACTATTCCACTAACAAAATCAGATTTTAGCAAAGAGATATCAACCATTAAACAACTAGCACATGCAAATCATTATAATCCGAACATGATTGACACTTTAATTAAACAAAAAGATTATAGGTTAGCTATCAAAAGAATATATCCCATTGACAATCAAACAGAAGACACAAATTACATATCTATACCATATTTTGGCAAAATATCAGAAAAAATTGCACATATACTAAGAAAAACCAACAATTATAAAATAACATTTAAAACCAACACTAACACTTTTTCATTTTTATTTAATGCTAAAGACAGAACACATGATATCATGAAATCGGGCATTTACCGTTTAAATTGTTCTTTTTGTAGTTCGGTATATATTGGACAAACACTTCGAAATTTTGACATAAGATATAAAGAACACGTACGTCATTACAAAAATAAACATCCTGAAAAATCGAATTACGCCAAACACCTTTTAGAACAAAATCACACAATGACTCCTCAAAATAATATTAAATTCCTACATTTTTGTAATAACAAACGCAAATTAGACATTTTAGAAGCCTTTGAGATATACAAACACAAACTCAGGGTACCTTTAATGAATGAACAACTTGAGCTCAGTAATTCTCCGTTACTGGAAGTATTAGATGTTTAATTATGATTTTTATTATTAATTTTTATTATTATTATTATTTTATCTAGTTACCTATTTTGTATCTACCTTAGCGACGTGTTTGTTTATAATTATATTACCTTTGATAATGACAGCATAGCTGTCGAAACAATATTGTCAGGTATATTTTAATAAAACTGTGAAACTTTTAATAATCTTTATTTATTTCATGATTAATTCTTAATATTCAAATTGCCACTTTTTACACATATTAGAATTGCAGTAAATAAAAAGTAGTTTAACGTCATGTTGTTTATTCTAAACAATCCTCTCACGAGTTTGCTAGTTAAAAATAAGCAGTTGGAGAAAAAAATAGTATGTTTAATTCGAACAAAAAATGCATTTTTTGTACTAATGAAACAAATAACTATTTTGTCTCAAGTGAGTCAGGTGAGTGTCTCGAGTGGTGCCCTAATTATACATTTTTTATATATTTTTTATATATGTATGCCATGCAACCCATCATTTTGACGCCCAAATGATGGACTTTTTAAATAATAAATAAATAAATAAATCTTTATTTATTCTACTTTCTAATTTACATATTTGGAATACATATTTCAATTGTAGAATGGGATAGGATTCAGCTTTGCTGATCTTCCATCCTACCCCAGCCGAACTTTAAAACATCTTTGTTTCATTTCTTTCTATTCATCATCTATTTCTATCAAAGAGTATAAAGAAAAACGTAAACGTTAACATGCTCAGAATCACTCATTTTTGTACACTTTAGACGGACACAACTCAAGAACCACTGGAGTTAAAAATATAAGTATTTTAGATTTTTACTTATCTTTAGGTTGTGCAAAATTTAAAAAAACCAAAGAGGGTGTGGTCAAAACTTACAAAAAATTGGATCACTTGATATGGCATTACCCTGCATGTAGAGTTGCGATCATTCAAGTAACGATGTAAAATAGTTTTAGCCGGGTTTTCACTTTTTTTTGTACAATGTACGCTGTAATTCGACCAACCTTTATAGTATATCTCAAATAATTATAAATATTGCATGTGCTGACATCTATGGCACGTTAATAGAACCATTTAAAATGCGAAATCATTTCCCACGGTAATTTCCGTACAGTTTTAGAGATTGGGAGCAATGAGTCATTTTTATGGTTACTAGACTGCGTGAAATGTGTAATTTTCTACATTGGTCGTATATAGAAATATTTACAAAAGTTGAGTCTTTTCTCCCATTTGATTGAAAATTCGAAGAACTTTCAACGAGCGACGGGGAAGGCTACGCAAGAATTTTTTTTCTTTCATTATTTAAGATATTAACATAAACGTCAAATTTGCTGTTTAAGCCTTAAGAAATTAATTTAATACGATAATTCAAATTCAATATACGATATATAATTCAAATATACGAAGAACATTTGTTTAGATGTAGTCGAGCAATACTGTTAGTTGTATTTTGTCAGATTGGGGTCAAATCGAAGTAGTAGCTAATTTTACCCCATTATTACATTAGTTTTATGTTTCTAAATTGGTTTTATTTTTGTTCTATCTCTGATTATTTTGATATTTTTTTGTATACTGTATAAATTCTAATTAGAATTAGGGTTGCCAAACCACTGAAATAGATACATACTTGTGCGTGGTATAGGACGGTGTTATTTTTAACGACGACCACAGAAAGATTTTATGTGGTTGTCGAGACCGACTACTTAACGTGATAACACGTCTGATAACACGGAGAAGTGTACTGAGGCTTTATCAATCGAATCCGAGCGGCTGAGTAAGAGTCGGACTATTTACCGTGCTGCCACCTACCTCATATAGTCAAGAAAAACGATTCATCCCCATCAAAAGTAGTGGGCGACGGATCGTAAATAGTCTGCAAGGGGCTCTACATTGAGTCAAAAACTGCGATAGTTATATATAGCAGTGTATGGCATGCTGTGGTTAAACCTATGAGACATGCAGCAAGGTTAGAAAGAGCGACGGCATGTTTTTCTGTGAATCTTTTTCCTAATAACATGCTAAAATCGCAAAACCGGGTATTTGCGCTTTTTCGAAAAGCTAATTTGTAAAACATAATACATGTAAATGAGTGTCGAAAAGTTTCTTCTCTGTGATGTTTTTGTAGCAACAATTTTTATGTAAGGTATCCCATTTTGCCCCACTCTCTCCTAATTATAAATTCAATATCGTGGACTAAGCAGATAATACTCAAATTTAAAGATTTTCTCGTTTGTTCGTTTTTACATAGTTATATAGCATTGAAGATTGTCTTGGGGGGGGGGGGGGTCCAAATTTTCTATTGTAAATGCTGACAACAACTTTAAGAGGGATACTTTTGTAAATAAAACTGCTAATAAATACTATGTCTGGTTATTAATTCAGATTATTAAGTCAGGCCCGTAACCAGAACTTTCTTTCGGGCATTATTATTATATTAAATCAAATATAATTATTACAAAAAAAGTTTTTTATACGAGATTTATTATAAATCTTAAAATTTGAATTTTGATTGAAATTTGTTTAGTGGGGGTGCAGAGTAGACGTCAAGATAGCACCGCTGTTTGAAAATTTGATTTACAGCTATAATGTACGAACTCAAAATTTCTTCTCTTGGCTCAAAAGTAGCACATAATTTTCTCATAATCTACAGCTAAAAATGTTATGATATTGTCAAAGTGCGGGTGCCAACTTTGCGGACGTCGAAACTGGCGTCGATCAGAATTGAGCCTACCTGTTTTTTTTAACTAAAAATGTCCGTGCACTGCATTGTAATATGAACTAAAAGTATGAGTAAACTCATCAGGTAATTGAGTAAACTTCGGGTTGAATGAAGAGATGATGCCTATAGAAATCTTGTTGGCAAAGAAGGGGTGCCTGTACAAAGCCCTCTAATAATAAGTCGGATCTATTCACCTGCTTCACTCCGATTCAAAGAATGTAGCCAATAACCCAATTTTGTACAGCTGTTGCTTTGAATTTATTGTCTATGTAGTCCAACAGGCTTGCAAAACCATACAATCAGCTGTATACGGTTGTTATAACAGAACTAAAACGGCTATACTAAAAACAATTTGCTATCGTGTATATGTCAAAGAAATTAATATATGTCTCCCAGCTATATTGCAGTTTTTATTTTAAATATATTATTTTCCTTTTATAACCATCTAATTATCTAAATGCAAGCAAACAAAGAATTGAATGTCATCTATTGAAATAAAAACCGCTTTTACCGTAAAAGAAAGATTAATAACTTAATTGTCAATTGATCATTTAATCCATTCTTTATTAAACCGTTCTTCAATTATGGGAATGTAATCGAATGAGTCCGTTATTATTATAATTTTCTTTTAATTTAATAATTTCGTCCTTTCTAAATCATCAAACCAATCGAGTTTTTTGATACACAAAAACTAAACCTTATAATTAAACCACTCCTTCTTGAAGGTAAGAAGTTTTGCTTCAATATTCCCAAGCAAAATTAACATCCAGTAATAAAATAAACCTGTGTGCATTCAAAACAGATTATATTCATAATTTTCTCATATAAAGTATCGCAAGTAATTGGTCTGCGTGAATGTTATACTCGTAAGTTATTCCAGGGCAGTGCAACCGCGCGCGTCTTGCAGCAGCATTCCGCCATGTTCTAGAAATTTTTAAATGGGAAAAACAAGAAGGTAGTTTCTTTAAAGTTAGTAATCCCCAGGTGTATAAATTGAGTACGGTTAAACTGCTACCTTCAAAGAATGTAATTTTGCAAAGTTCAGTTGCGTGCTTGACCTGGGTTTCATTGAATATATTTTGACACGTGAAGTCTTCAGACAAATATAAACAGTGATGACTAGCCATAACAAACTATCATGAATGAATGCGCTGTATGGGTGGGTAGCTCCGTTGATTACCTCTTCACTTTTTAAATTTTATTTCTGCGTTAAATAATTACTTTTTAAGTACAAATTATTATAAAATATAAAAAAAAATCAAAAGATTAGTTAAAAGTTTCACCAGTTTTATTAAATTCTTAACCTGACAATTGTTTCAACATTAAATGTTATTATCAAAGGCAGATAACATTCATAAACAAACACGTTGCTAAAGATAAATACGGATAAATACAGAAAATACTTACAAAAACTAAATATCTACCACTTCTAATAAAGGAGAATTACTAAGACGCCAATAAAGCTAGCAACCCCACTTTAAAAATTTAAAAAAAATTAGCCTATAATTTAGTACTAATTAAGGACAAATTTGTAACAAAAAAATTAAATTTGTACCAACAACCGTTTGCCCGCAATTCGCATTTGAAAAGTGGGGGTGCTGGCTTGAGCTCAAGCTAGCACCCCCACTTTAACAAAACTGAAATTTTCTACACTACTATTTAGTTCAAATTAAGGACAAATTTGGACCAAATTTTTTTTCTCGTAATTACAACCATATAGCCGCTATCGCATATCAAGACTGTCAGCGCGAACTAATAATCAAACGCGCTTGTTTAAGCCCCCACTTTTATAAAAATGAAAATTTTCTACGCTATCATTTAGTACTAATTAAGGACTAATTCGTACCATTAAGCCAAGTGTCCATAATTGCTTACAATTAAAAAAATGATACAAATAAATCGTAATAGTTTAAGCATATATTTTCTTGTTTGGAGTGCAGTTTGTGGTAATAATATTCCAGTTGGCAGCGGGCGGTTGCACGTCACCCTTTGTACTTTAAGGTTATTATTTATGACTAGCAATAAAATGGTATGGGTTGGATTGGAAAAAAAATTTGGTGCAAATTTGTCCTTAATTTGAACTAAATGATAGCGTAGAAAATTTTTATTTTTATTAAAGTGGGGGCTTAAACAAGCGCGTTTGATTATTAGTTCGCGCTGAGAGTCTTGATATGCGAATAGCGGCTATATGGTTGTAATTACGAGAAAAAAATTTGGTCCAAATTTGTCCTTAATTTGAACTAAATGATAGCGTAGAAAATTTTTATTTTTATTAAAGTGGGGGTGCTAGCTTGATTGCCAATTAACGCTGCCAGTCTTGGTATGCGAATAGCGGCTATATGGTTGTAATTACGAGAAAAAAAATTTGGTTCAAATTTGTCCTTAATTAAAACTAAATAGTAGTGTAGAAAATTTTCAGTTTTGTTAAAGTGGGGGTGCTAGCTTGAGCTCAAGCCAGCACCCCCACTTTTCAAATGCGAATTGCGGCCAAACGGTTGTTGGTACAAATTTAGTTTTTTTGGTACAAATTTGTCCTTAATTAGTACTAAATTATAGGCTAATTTTTTTTAAATTTTTTTGAAATGGGGGTGCTAGCTTTATTGACGTATTACTAAGCTCAGTTTGTTCATTCATTAAAGGTACTGTGCGCTTATGCTTGTATATTTCAAAAGCTTCTATAATGTATAATTTATGTTTGTTGTTGCAAACATGTAAGAATTTGATTTTATTTTGAGGTGTTATTAGATGGTTCTGTTTCAAAAAGTGTTTGGCCAATATAAACCGAGTTACAAAAAGAACAATTCAAACGGTAAATGCCTTAATTAACGGTAAATTAATTAATTAACGGTAAATTAGCTTGTTTTGACAGTTCTTTTGAGGTTATCAATGAGTTTTTAATTCTTATTAACAGTCTTCACACAAACATCACGTTTACACTAGAAACAGAACAAAATAGAGCTATTAATTTTTTGGATTTAACTATTACAATTAATACAAACAATGAATTTGATTTTTCCATATACAGAAAACCCACAAGCACAGACGTCACTATACCTAACGATTCATGTCATCATAAAATGCATAAACTAGCGGCTTATAGATCTTTAGTACACCGAGCTTTAACTACTCCAATGAAACGATCACATTTTGATAAAGAAATTTCAATCATCAAACAATTAGCATATGCAAACCATTATAACCATAACATCATTGACACTTTAATTCAACAAAAATATTATAGGTTAGCTATCAAAAGAATATTTCCAATTGACACTAAAATACAAGACACAAACTACATATCAACACCATACTTTGGCAAGATATCAGAACAAATTGCAACTATACTAAGAAAAACCACCAGTTACAAAATAACCTATAAAACTAACACCAACACCTTTTCATTTTTATTCAATGCTAAAGACAAAACACAAGATATCATGAAATCCGGCATTTACCGTTTGAATTGTTCTTTTTGTAACTCGGTTTATATATATAATAATAATTGCTACAACCCATAACCTGGAAACCAGGCCCCAGAAGCTATAAGCTTGTGCGGGAGGGAGGGGGCGATTATTATTATTACGTAGGCCCTATGTGCGGCTGCAGCCGACTTACAGATGGAACAGCGCAAATCCCACATTTGTGTCACAGCTAAGGGAAACTGCAGAAAACCTTAACCAGATCTGCCGGGACCGGGAATCGAACCCGGGCCGCCTGGGTGAAAGTCCGGCACGCCAGACATTACACTACCAAGGCTATATTGGACAAACACTTAGAAATTTCGACATAAGATACAAAGAACACGTAAGCTCTTATAGACTTAAACATCCAGAAAAATCGAATTATGCCAAACACATTTTGGAACAAAACCACCCAATGACACCTCAAAACAACATTAAATTCTTACATTTTTGCAACACAAATTAGACATTTTAGAAGCTTTTGAAATATACAGACATAAACGCACAGTACCTTTAATGAATGAACAAACTAAGCTTAGTAATTCTCCTTTATTAGAAGTGTTAGATATTTAGTTTTTGTTATGTATTGTATCTAGTTACCTATTTTCTGTATGTATTTATCCTTAGCAACGTGTTTGTTTATCAATCTTATCTACCTTTGATAATGACACAAAGTGTTGAAACAATATTGTCAGATTAAGATATTAATAAAACTTGTGAAACTTTAACTAATCTTTGTATTTATATTATATTTCATGATTATGGAGTTCCAAAAAGTAAGGCTGGGGACAGTAAACGCTATTATACAAAATGACTAGCATCATTTGCTCCCCGACAAATATGTCAGCTCGTAAACTCATGTAAACATCAAAGATAATAGAAGTACACCATGATCTGAAATATATCTCACCAAAGCTTGAGAGACGAAAAAAATCTTTATCAAAATGAGTTTTTAAACGATCTAATACTTAGGTTATCTAATTACTTTAGGTTTTATTGAGTTACCATTGATAGATTACCAGGATCAATGCACAGCCCCTCCACCAAACTGTCACGTTGTAGGTTTACTTATAGGATTGAGTAGCGAATTACTGTATCTGAAATGACAATGGTATTGCGATGCATTAGTGGCATTATAGCGATATTACTATCTATAGCATTAGTGGATGGTTTGATGCTGCCTATATTTTCGGGTATCTAGATAGCGTGGCTACAATGTAGACTTCAATGCATAGCGTGGCACCTTTGTGGTCTAATACCATTTAAATAGCTTTCTGAAGGTCGACTTCAACTGTCTGGTTTAGGATTCTCATTTTGTGTGAAATTGTATTCACTTGAGTCTTGTATTCAAGATCATTTAGAAAAAGAAGGGATTAAAGATGGCTATAGTGGGGAAAACGAAAAGTTACCCTTTCAATTTTATGTGAGTAATTGGAAGTGATTTTCAAAATGTGTTTTATTGTTAAATGCATCTAAAAAATTAAATTTTGACACACATGTGAGTCATCAATAATATTGTTTTACTTTAGATCTGAGTTAACAATAAAAGGTTAAAATCACCGCTCACAATAATTCCGTAATTGTAATTGATCCAGATGATTTGTTTCTTTGGTCTAGTTTTAATCTAAATAGTAAAAAATGAAGACTATTTTATGGATAATGGTATTTATAAATGTGATTGTTTAGATTATTTGATATTGCAGATTACATTAAAAATAACAATATCTATTTAATATAATTGCAAGCAGCTATGTGGTATGTATCAGCAAAACATCTTCTCAACTTCTGTATAAAATATCACAGCAATAAATTTCATGTCAACAGCGCTACAAACCACTTTTACTGGTTGTAGGTACATAAAGCCATAAACAGTTAAGAGAGGTTTCATTAAACTTGACGACACATACACACAACAAACTTAGTGGGCAATAGAAATTTGGTAAAATATCATCAGAGCGTGGAGTTAAACTAGCATTGTATACTTTATAATGTAGTATATAAGGCTTACATAATAAGCCAAAGTTATTCTCAAGTGTACGACTTGCTGAGAGTTGGCCGAGTTCATTGCCCACAGAAAAGATCGACCAAGGCTTAGAAAACGCTTACGCTCCAAAGACCACCGCATCCATCTATATGCCTTTTCATTCTTGCAACCTTCCGGTCGGTCCTACTACCGCTAACTACCTACCTACCGATAAGTAGGTAGAATACGCACTTTTTAAAAAGAACACCACTAAAAGTCGGCTCGTTATTTTAAATTACTTTATTGCTTACAGAAACGTTTTCGTACGGAAGTCCAGTTTTACGATCTGACAATGTGAGAACATTAAAAAAATTTATGCCCATTACATTAACAGTTGGGTTAACAGTAACGGCAGTTTCTTTATTTGATTATAACCTTAGTATTATTATATCATGTAATGGTGGAGTACGCAATACCATCCACACAATTTTTGTAGGTAATTTTTAGCTACTGCGGAAATGCTCCTGGAAATGTCTGAATCAACCAATTGTTTCGATGATGGCGAAATCTCGTGCATGCATGTATACTTACCTAGTGTTTTATGTATTATTATCATGTACAAGGCAACTTTTGTAATACTAATAACAATTTTAAAGGTAGAAATTACTTCTGGAGTTAAAGAAAGAAAAATGTATAGTCATCAGTTAAAATACTTTTGCGTTATTGCTGTATAATTAGAAGCCTAATTGTTAATTAAGGATTGAATTTAGCTCTTTACCGCTTAAGAAACATATATTTACTAACAATGAAATACCGCTCCTTATCTGTGGATTACCGATTTTTTTTAAGTCGTGTATTAAAAAGAGTCTTATTATTATAAACGATAAACGTTACCTCTTTTTATGGAACATAGAAAACCACAGATATCCGGACTAGAGACCTGCAAGGATTCGTACCAAGAGTTGGGTTTAACCTTTCGGGTTTAACCTTTTTTTAGAAAAGCAAGCAAGTTCGTTTATTCGATGTACTATTGGTTTCATAATGATCTAGGACAGCACGGCTAATATGATGCTATTTTTTATTATTTTATCCTATGCATTTACACTGCAAAAAAAGACAAAAATAGCATCATATTAGCCTTGCTGTCCTAGATCATTATGAAATCAATAGTACATAATTTAAGGATGGATGTAATCAAAGATGTAAATTTTTAATGTTCGAAAATTAAAAATATGTTACATCAGGACGATGTTAGACACCCCCACCCCTCTGCTAGAGAGGCATCAGGACAGCGAAGAGATGTAGTTTTGAAAAGAACTCGTTTTGTTAATGGTGTTGCAATATTATAGCGTGATAGTATCGCGTTGGCAAACAAAATGGCATACTGCCGTTATCTAGACGACATCGTCGACCTTGCTGAAGACATCAGCAGAAAGCCACCGTCGAAAATAATCACCGACTACACAGCCGCCATCCAAAGTCGGCCATCTTGCCTCCACTATTATTTTCATTATCATCAGCATGACAATCAGCTGTCGCAGGTTGGGAAGATGCGGATCGAAGTAGAGCGTAAAAGTCACTCAATCTCCAAATCTACTGCATAAAGCTGAAGAGGCATGTAAAGTCTAAGCAGCCACTTCCCTGCTTCGGAATGCCGAAATCAACATTGGTCATCAGCAGCAGCGGGCCAGGCAATAGTTTAGTACTACCCTTAATCTTAAAAATTCAACAGATATCTACCTCTATCTTTTTCCTAGAAGATTTACCTTAAGGAAAAGAACCGTTGAAAACTGCAACTTGGGTGTATACTAAGGTGTAGACCATGTGCCGCTAACTGCTGATTGGAAGTAGAATTTCTTACAATTGTATGCGTTTCGGGACATAGTGCACTAAGGAATCTTGCAACGATAAAACTAGTTTTTCATGCGTCTACTAAGATAAATTTTTACTGGTACATATACATATAAGGCAGCTATAAAATTTCAAAAGTTAAATGCAAACTAATACCTTCGATTTTACGAATCATCAGTAGATGCCAGCACCGACAAATGAGCTACAATTTATCAAGCATCTCTTCATTCGTATGAAGCAGTTGATATGAGCGCACAGTAAAAAATCAGCTATATGAACAATTTTTATAGTACTGGGTAAAGATTCTAGAGTTAAAAACTTTGAGTAGAAATGCATTTTTTCACTCTATTTTTATAACAAAAATAATGAATCACTACAGAAATATATTTTCTCTATTTTAGTAATTAACTCTATATAGATTTAATATTCAATCTAATAGTATTCTACTTTAAAAGTACAACTAAAAATCTACTCTAATTTTATTTTTTTAAAAGAAGAAAAGCCGTTAAAATGTGATCTAAATTGGTAAAAAATGTTTGTTCTGTTACTCTAGTTGGAGTAAATAATACGAATTGGCAACAATATACACTTGACAGTGTATTTTACTAGGAAAGCGTGTGCGCAATAACGACACTAACAAGAAATGGCGATAATTAGCTGTCTGTTGTATTTGACTTCGACTAGTTATAATTGATAAAACTTTGCAATTTCAAAAGTCACTAAAATTAATGGAACTTTCAAAATTTTACAAATCTTTAAACAACTTAATGTAGCTGTACAATTTAAAACGTAATAAACAACTAAATAAAACTCAGAGATCAAAATTATATTGACTAGACCAAAAACAGATTTTTAATAATTAGTGTTACGTAGGATGAGTAAGACGGGAGCAGTTGGAAACATGTTCAACAGTAAACTATTTAATATTGATATCCAACGGAGTTATACTTTTTGGAATAATTCATATCAGTGTTTTATTTAGAAACAATAAACAGAGATATTAAGAAATTAGTTAAGTAAAAGCAATAATTATAATTATATCTAATTCGTATAACAAAAGAGTAATTACATCATAATTGTAGTAATTTTGAACTTTGACGGAGTTTACAGAGTGCTGCAAAGGAATCTCTTAATAGAAATTTCATGAGAGTTGGTATGGAGCACGAGCAGTAGTTCACTCTAGCAATAATTAACAACCATACCATGGTCCAAGAAAAACAATTTCGAAGTAAAAGTTCCGGAGTGTCTTTTAACCAAAGTAGGGTTCGTATATATTTTCCTCAATACGTTCTTATGTTTTAATTGTATAGAGTATATATTGCTGTAATATTGGTTTATTAAAAATAATAATTTATTTTTAAAAATTTTAATATATACTTTAATATAGCGAATAATTGCCGTTAAATCGTAGATGTTTATTTTATAAATAATTTGAGATTTAGAATGACAGTGAACTTTGGAAATACTTTTCAACTGCCCTTTTTTATAAATTCTTATATGATGTAAAGATACCTTTTAATAGATTTAAATAATGCAATAGTTATATAAAAATGTTACGTGAGTTCTTAACTAACTCAAGATTACGTAAGATAAGTTGGGCGTCAATTAAATAACTTAATATAACCGAAATAAATTATTAAGAAACACTCATCTCAGGGCGAATGCGAATTCTAGCGGTTAAAAAAATACAAATTGAAATAACTTTTAAAATTGAAATCTTAATTAAATTTAACTATTACTAAATTGTTTAATTCATTTAATTACACCTCACAAAGATTGTCTTTTCTTTAGCAGGTTCCAGATACAGAAAGGAAAAAACTCCTACTTTTTTTTATCGAGTTTTATTTCTTCCCTTTTAGTAGTCGTCTTTCCCAAACCTAATGCTGTTCCAATGCTGGTTTCCAATTCCGGTTTAATGGCCTTTGCATGAACTTTCCATATATCAACATCCAAGACTTTCCACAAAGGAGTAACAATTTTGATAATTCGCTTATATTTATTTTATTAATTTCGGGTAAATTTCCCTTATTCGAAGAATATTTGTTGTATTTGTTTTATCTGTTTAATTAAATAAATACACCAATTTATGGTTTTAACGAAGATTTATTCACTGGCTATAACTTTAGCTAGTAATTTAAATTAAAGGTGGTTCTTTATAACCTTATAAACACTTTTTCAATTTTATAACGACTATACACTTTCGCCGTATTCAATTCACCAACCACTTAACTGTCTATTGAAGACTAGACTATTTAAATTTTTACAATATTATTTTTCACGACTTTACTCTGTCGCTTATTTTCATGAAGTGTCATTTACATTTGTACTATATTATTTTTCACGACTTTACTCTATTTTATTTTTATGAAGTATTTTATGAAGTGTCCTAAAATTATTTTTTCCTAAGCTTAAATATTAACTATTTACATCATCACATTACTCAATTTTTACGTCACCTTACGATCTAATAAAATTACCATACATTATTTACAATACATAACAACAGATTAACATTGTAAAGGTGACACAGATCTATTATAGTTTATTACACAACACTTTATGCAAAATTAATGATTTATTTACATAAAAACCGTTAAAAGAATCTCATTACCCGTCAATATTACGCATTTGAAATTAATCTAAAAATGAATTACATAATAACAATAACTTCCGCACAACTGGATGTTACGTATTCTTAAGAACTTGGTGAGTAAACTGTTTGATAATAAATAAAGAAACATGGATTATTTAACCTTATTAAAAAGTACACATTGGTTGTATAATCAATGACACACAAGTAAATAACTTAAAAATATTTTTAACTGGAAAAGTTGATAAAATATTTCAAAAGTGTTAGTTTTTCACAAAGATTTTAGAATTTTAAAAAAATTTTCAAAAATTTCCAAAATTTTGAAACTACCAACCACAGCAATATGTAGGTTTGCATTGCAATAAATAAATAAATCACTTATTTTATTGTTGGCTTTGACCTTGGAAACTACACTATTTTCACTCTAAATTTTAATCTAAATAGAAAACAAATTATAGAAAAGTTTTATAACAATCCACTCTAAATAGGCAATATTTTCCCACTCCGAAGCGATTAAAAATTTAACTGTTTTAGTGTAAAAAAGTTACCATAAATGATTTAAGATATAATTGTTTTAGAGTGTAATAAATTTACACTAATATTGTATTGAAGTTAACTCTATGGTCTACCGAAGGTACAGATTTAATATTTTACACACACACTTTAGAGTAGTCTAGTGTTCGACTATTCACGGTCTCGTGAATTTTACACTAAATTTTTTACTGTGCATATTACTAAACTTCTCAATACCGAAAGAATTATTCTAATAGAGATTTACATGCGCTTACATGATGTTTATATGCAAGATTGTATTGATGTGAATACTCTAAGTCGATGGGTTAAAAAATATAAAATTGTGAACAGGAAAAGCTGTTTTATTTGAATAGAAACGAAACAAGACGTCCTATGAGTACAACTGATGAGACCAATACGAGAAAGGTTGATGAACTCGTAAAATACAATCGAGAGATCACTCAAACAAAAGTAGCTGAGACTCAAACAAAAGTAGCTGAGACTCTTAGCATATCACAAAGACGTGTGGGACACATTAATGATGTTAGGTATCGGAATATTTGTGAAGATGGATCTCTCCCATGCTGACTGAAGCAGTAACAACAAAAAGATGTGCAACTTCCAAACAATTGAAGTCCTAATATGGCAACGAAGATAAAAAAATCCTTCTGAGGAAATAATTGTGACAGCTGATAAAACATGGTCCCAACACCACGAGTTAAAGACAAAAGACGCGAGTCTCTAGAATATCACCATATCAGCTTGTATGAGCAAAATAAATTCAGAATACAGTCTTTAGGTAAACTCATGGTACTAGGTGCTTTAGGTACTACAGTGCTTTGAGATAAGATTGGCAGTGGGTTTACTGACGATCAGGGTATCAGAGCGTTAAGTTGCATCACTATCTTGATTAAAGGAATGGAAAGAGTTCGGAAGAACAAGAAACTCTGTTAATGACAATGCTCAGTAATGGACGAACTGTTCTTTTCGGGAAATTTGTGATGCCCGATTTAAAATGAGTCATCGCAGTCTTTGCTGTTGATGTAAGTTTGATGCAACATACACCTCTAGACGACACCTCTAGACGACACCTAAGATAGTTCTGTCTAATATATAGAAAGTGATGAGTATAAAATAGACTAAAACAGCTAGCTACAGTCTCAGTTGAGTGTGACCATATGAAGAGTACACTTATTGCTTCATTTTGATGCTTTGAGTTGTCTGTAAGAACTTTCAATAATATAGACAAAAACATGTGCGAATACCTGTTCAGATTTTTCATATGTAGTGCAGATGACAGTGATATTGCTGCTGCTTCTAACAAGTTGAAATAAATGAAGTTACACTAGCATTCCAGACAGTTACATAATTATTATTAGTAAATCTCATCTTGATTTAATCAGATTAATTTTTTTTCCTTATTTATGTATCCATAATGTTTGTGTCTAAACAAATTACAGAAATAACCAGGAAGTGTTTATCCGTTATCAATTTATCACAAACGTTGTCGAAACACTGCGCTCTAAAAATAGCAGAACCATTGTAGTAGTAGTTTTTTTTGTTAGATATTTATTTAATTTTTTTTTTTCAAAAACACAAATTACATTTATTACTGCCGACAATAATAAACAATTTCTAATAACGAAGCGGTAATTGATAATATAAAACATAAATAATACACTTCAAAGTCGAATGATTAGTTAACAGTAGAAACAAATACACAAACACCATTATTGCCGATTAAATTAATTGCTATTGCGCAAGGAAGTGATGCCTACAAACATACATAGCAGTTGTTTTAATAGAGAAACAGTATTTAATTGATTGTTAATTGCTTTATTTCGTTTTCGAATTTACAACAATAATAAAAAAAGGTCTATCGCAGATAGTGAGAGAAGTTACGAAACAATTCATTACAACCTATTTTGCGATCACTGCCATCCCTTATACATTAGACAAACAGTTCAACGTGACACTTCAATTTAACAAAGTAATAAATTACGGTACATCAGATTAGATAACACGTATTTTTACACCTGGTTTCATAATTAGAAGCAGTTACATTGAAAACAACAACAAACAATGTTTTAGACAGCGTAAATGATTTACGACACGCCTACAAACAATTGGCGGAAAACAAAATCTTTATTATTATCAAGTTAGTTGCGGCAGTAAGTAGTTCCTCTGTTTATAGCTTAAGTTAACATTGGAAACGCAAGCCAAACCAACCGAAAAGCAAGATCTGAATTGAACTACAAATGTTATGTAAGGTCTTCGAGATTGATTTTAGATTATTTTATTGGGAAAATCGACAGAAATAAAAAAATAACTGAAATGCTGATGCCATATTTAAAAGTTTGCCTGTCCTTTCATATGTATCTAACAAAGGAACTTGTGCAGCAGTAGGCTTGGATTTTGTATACCTGTTGGTTTAATTAACTAGTTCAAGTATACCTTCTCGCTTCCGGTACAGAGCAACAAAAATGTCAAGGTTTCTGATTTCACTACTTGCTTTGAAAAAATAAAGAGTCCAGGCTCTGGTACGACACAAATACCGATTTTTTAGGTTCCGGTTACGATTAAGTCCCTGGTTGAGACTTGGGATGTGCGAATAACGTTATCGATACGCAATAAACTAGAATTGGTATTGTCCGTATGAGCATGTCACCCAGCAGCTTCCAAGCACTTATGAATAAAGTTGATTACATGAAAGAAAAATCATGATATTAATGTGTGGAATTCATATAACGTCAGTTCTTTATAAACTATACGTGAATGAAACAACAAAGCAGGCAGAGTATTGAAAAATATTTAAAACAAATTTGGCACAAAGAGTGCTAGTCTTTAAATTTTAAATTCCGTTTGTGTCAAGAGAATCTAAAAAAACGAATAAAACCAGTATTTTTTTCGTTTCCGATTCTGATTTCGGGTCTTGCTTTGAAAAGATAAGGGTTCAGATTCCGGTTCCGGTACGACAAGTTCTTGTGGTTTTTCAGGTTCCGGTTCCGAAGGTGAAACCATTCGTGGTTTTAAAACTAGTTTTAAATTATTCAAAACTTTTATGTTTCAAGGATGCTGAGATTAGAATTTACCATTTTAAGTACCAGTGATGTTTCAAATCGATGTTTTCAGAAACTTAGAGGAACTTTGGGACTTCAACATTCAGTAATATTTCCAAGATTTTAGTCAAGAATTTTCAAAAATCTCTAGCAGGTATGTTTAACAATTCAAGTTTAATAAGAATCTTAAAGTTTTGGAGTTTCAACTCTTCATGGCTTCAAAGGACCACCATTCGGAGTTTGAAACCAGCACAGTGATGAGATAGATATTCTTTCTCCAAACTTGTTAACGTATATTCAATCTGGTTGCTTAATCGCTTACTCGGGCAATTTTGTTACATAACTGTAAATCAGAGTTTCAGAATTTCTCACGATGTCAGTTTTAAATCTTGCGTTAAAGATTCACAGCTTGAAAACTTCAACGATTTAAGATTCAAAATACCAAAAACGATTTTTCTAAATCTGTGTTACAGAGTTACAGATTAAAAATTCGCAATATCAGATTTTTCAGGTCTAAAGTTCAATCTCTGAATTTAACTTTTCGATTTTTTTGTTCTTTTTTTCTATTTCAACTGTTCATAACTCCATAGTCGGTTCCATAGCCTAGTGCTGTGAGTACTGGTCAAAAGGAAAGCCTAGACAAAAGTCGCTTAGGTTGAGTGGCTGTCGCTGAACTGAATAACCTTGTTGCAAAAAAATTCCCATGCAAATATTTTGGTCGATCTCGCCATGTTTGATCGTGTGTTGTGATCGCAATTCCATAGTCGGTTGAATGGGTGAGCATTGCGAGTATTGGTAAAACGATGTCCAAAGTTAAGCAACGTTGACCTGGGTTAGAAGTCACTATAACAAACTACATAGTATACACAACTCTATAAAGTTTCAGAGAGTTCTAAACAAATTTTCTTGATACTGGCATGCTTTTAGAAGCCATTTTAGGGGTGTCATAAGAAATCTTTGTCTAAGGAACATAAGTTATTTCACGACATTCGTTCCATGTCACAACCAAAGAGAAGGCAATGGTTGTAACACCGTCACTGTCTCCTCCTTTTTGTTTAATGATATTTTCAATTTGTAATCGTGAAATGCTACTGGACAAAATTTATGGTTTATTTGTAAATACTTAAACGGAAACCATAACAGGGATCCATAAGAAATGTTTGTCTAAGATACACTCATTGAAAACGCTCAGGTGCTGGTAATAAGGTATGCATAAGTTAGATACAGCTTCTTGTGATTTCATCGCTTGGTATAAAGCGCTCAAAGTCGTAAAATTGTAATGTTATGACTGCACCTTCTTACTCAGGAGTAGGCAGTGGTCGTTGCTGGTTACTTAAGTTGCCTCATCTTCAGTCTAATATGGTGTAGTTACTTATGAATTAGGCATTATTAATACACATTGAATGAGTTGCTGGGTTTGTATCACATGCATCAAATCAACAATAAGACAATACCAAACTATACAGGGTGTTGCATCTATAAATAACTTACCTTAGGAATAATGCATTTAAAAAGTACACAGATAATGCTTCGAAATAATTCTTCTAAAAAAAATTATTACCTGTAATACATCTACGCCAATTAGCGTCTATATTTTTGCTTTTTTCATATAATCAGCTAATTACAAGTTGCACGACAGTACTACATTTCCATATTTCAAATGCACCAGACATTATAAAACCAGAAAGAACCTCCACATCATCAAAGAGCCTACCTATTCACCTCTATAGTTACTGTTATTAATTATTCAATGATTTACGATCTCATTAAAGCGTCTCTAATTATATATCGCAGCCTTAATAAACGCAATTATTAATGTAGACATAGCTCACACGTGTGTTTCACTTAAAAAAGATCGATACTATAACTAGAAAAAAAAAGTAAATTGAATGATGTGCGGTGGCATGTTAATTATTATTTATAGTTGCATGCAATTTAATTATCTAATATTTTTCAAATAAAATTACTCAAGGCAGGTAGTTCGGTTTTTTATACTCTTTAATCAAGGCAACTAATACTACTACGCATTCAATTTGCACACAGACAGTCTGAATTGCCTAAATTATTCAATTTAGTAAAACCGGATTTAATCACAGCCAAATTTGTGAAACAAACCCGAGTTAAATTACAGCAGTAAGTAGCTAGTCTACATGCAGATTGCCAATAACTGCAACACAACTCCCTGTAATTCTGGGCACTAACTTGTTACAAATCACTAAGAAGTACGGCAGTTAAGACCTTTAGCGAGAAAGTTCCTAAGTTAAATTCGTACTTAACAAAATTAAACAGAGTATTGAATAAAATGTGTAAACTTTGTAGGATCTGCAGGGGTTGTCTAATCTGTAAAACAATATATTCGAAATCAAGGATTGAAGAAAATGGGAGAAGAGGAAACTTATTATAGCAGGTGATTAAATTAGGAGCTTTTTTTATTAGTACTTAAGTATATTATCATCTCGTTTGGTCAGAAAATGTCTACCTTTTTTTTGTTACACAAAAGTAAGCGAAAAACAAATCAGTTTGTTCTATTTTTTCACATTGTTTCTAGGCACTGCGAAGCGGCCGGTTTAGGCTTATTATGCCTCTTTAGATCTGTGTTAAATTGTGAATTTGGCTCTCTCTGGAACCGGTTCACGCCGATCCGAACAGATAAGATGAAGGGATGAGAAATGGAACTTGGAAATGAAAGATGAAGGGAACAACTAGGATGAGAAAAAGCCCTCGATGTGGTTGATGCTGTAGATGTTGGTGTAGATGGCAAACATTACTAGCAGAAGCCGGCTTGTGAATGAAGTGCTAGGAGTAACAATGGTGGTCCGTGGAGGTTTAGGAGGATAGCATCTAGCGAGAAAAAGAAATACCTATTAGATATAATAAACAGTGACAGGTAGTTAGGAAAAATATGGCTGTTTGTAGAATCACACCACCAGACTGCGATTCCCGGTGTACCAAGTTTCCGTTGGACGATTCGAGGTCCAATTTCACCCCGGATAGTTGTACGGGGTGGGCGAGTTCTATGCCAAATCAAGTCAACTCCGGTGACTGTAAGCGACAGCACTGATTGTGGAGAACGTTGCTTCAGAACTGGGGCCCAAACAAGTGTATCGAAACAAAGTGCTATTTTGCTATACACGATCTTCAGTTACGAGACGCCAAATCCTGCACTTTTTTGTCTCCTCTAACTAGGAGTTGCGTAGTGACTAGAGTAGGCGGTAGTGACGTAGAAAGTTTGCTTTATGTCGCTTCATGTTGTTTCAGTTCAAAGACTCAGTCTAGCATGCGTTATTGCCGAATTGCGCCTTAACACTTTTTGAAAGTATTTCCAAAAACTGAAAATCACTGTAGGGTTTTTGGATAGTGGTTGGCCTCTCAGGGTCAACCACTGTTGGGAATCACTGTACACTTTGCTGGAAATACTTGGAAATACCTGGGAATATTTGAAAATACTTGAAACTACCCGATGTTTTTTTTTAAGAGTTTTTAAAAACTGGAAATGACTGTGTTTTTTTGGGAAATACCTGGGAATACATAAGAATAGCTGGGAATATTTGAAAATGTCTGCGAATACTTGGAAGTACCCGATGTTCTTTGAGAGTATTTCCAAAAACTGGAAATCACTATAGGTTTTTTGGAAAGTGGTTGACCCATTGGGAATCAATTACTGCTAGAAATCGCAGTTCATTATGTTGAGAATACTTGGGAGATACCTGGGAATACTTGGAAAGTGGTTGACCCATTGGGAATCAATCACTGCTAGAAATCGCAGTTCATTATGTTGAGAATACTTGGGAGATACCTGTGAATACTTGGATATACTTAGGAATATTTGGAAATGCCTAGGAATACTTGGAAATACCTGATGCTTTTTGAAAGTACCTACATATTCCCAAAAACTGGAAATCACCGTACACTTTGCTGGGAATCCTTGGAAATACTTAGGAATATTTGGAAATGCCTGGGAATACTTGGAATACCTGCTATTTTTGGAAATATTACCAAAAACTAGAAATTACTGGGAACACCTGGAGGTACTTGGAAATATATGAGAATATTTGAAAATATCTGATGTGCTTTGTAAGTATTCCCAAAAACTGGAAATCACTGGGAATACCTGGAGATACTTGGAAATACCTAGGAATAATAATAATAATTGCTACAGCCCATAACCTGGTAACCAAGTCCCAGAAGCTATAAGCTTGTGCGGGAGGGAGGGGGCGATTATTATTATTATTACGTAGGCTCTACGTGCGGCTGCAGCCGACTTACAGATGGAACAGCGCAAATCCCACATTTGTGTCACAGTTAAGGAAAACTCCAGAAAACCTTAACCAGATCTGCCGGCACCGGGAGTCGACCCCGGGCCGCCTGGGTGAAAGTCCGGCACGCCAGACATTACACTACCAAGGCTGGTAGAATACTTGGAAATACCTGGGAATATTTAGGAATACCTGGGAACATTTGAAAATACTTGAAAATACCCGATGATTTTTTAAGTATTTCCAATAACTGAGAATGATGTTTTTAAAAACACTTAGCTGGAAATACTTTGGAAATATCTGAATACTTGGAAAAACCTGATGCTTTTTTAAAGTATTCCCAAAAACTGGAAAACACTGTACATTTTTAAAAAGTGGTTGACCCCTCGACTTTAACAAAAAATCAAATAAGCAAGAAAAGTTGTCTAATTTAGTTTTTATCAATGGCACTCTCTGGCTTTAGACCTAATTTTACAGATATACTCAATATCACGAGAATTTTGCACTGACGATTCCTTAAGAACTAATTCACTATGTTAATGCTAACTACATATATTTCTTCAAATAGTCAATCTTTAACTATAACATAGTATGTGCAGCAGTCTATGATTTTTAAAAAGGCTCTACTCCTTACGTTTTCCATTCGCAAGAACAGCGTTTGAGTTTTGATATTGTCCCAAATCGTGTGAAATTACTTTTCTAGCGTAGCTTTTTTTTTACTTTTTAAAGTCGTCCATCAATATAGAACAGGTAAAACGAGATCGCTGGTTATTGAACAGCTTTTGGTCATACTATATATATTCTTCAAGATCTTAACTTTTAGTAAGACTATGATTAAGCAAGTGATCCTCTTGGTTGAAAAACATGACGTAGATACATCGATAATCTGAATGTGAGTCAAGAAAGATTAAATCCATTGATGGTATAATAACCTAGGACTTTAATTTGTGGTTCTTGCTCCGAAATGACAATGTACATATTTGAATTTTTGAAAACGATCCGCCGCAGATATTTCAGAAACCAAAAAGAAATTAAAAATTTCCGAAAACAGGTCCACTTATATGTCAAGGGGGAAACGGTTTGACTTATGATTCACACTTTTGACGTTTACCCCTGCGCCCCCACCAATACCACCCCAAAAATTTTAAATGGAATGACCCATCGTGTGGTATCTCAAATGAATTCCATTTAAAATTTTTGGGGAGGTATTGGTGGGGCGCAGGGGTAAACGTCAAAAGTGTGAATCATAGGTCAAACCGTTTCCCCCTTGACATATAAGTGGACCTGTTTTCGGAAATTTTCAATTTCCTTTTGGTTTCTAAAATATCTCAGGCGGATCGTTTTCAAATAATCACCCTGTATATCAGTTTAGTTTACAAAATCTAATCTACGCCATTAATAAATTTCTTAGCAGTATAAAGTTTAGATAAAAGTCGTCATGGTGGAGTAGGCGAACAGCTCTGAACTGAAGATCCTGATCCGACTCCTGGTGCAGTCAACCTGAAAAGGACCTGGTGCAAAAGGGCTCTCGAATGCTTTTTTGGGCGATCTTGCCACGATTCGTCGCGTGATCAGTTTCAGACTTTTGGTAATTGGTCAAGTCAATCCAACCAAGTCAAACCCGCGCACCAAACACCCCGGGAACGTTTATGTCTTTATAATTCTGGTGTTTGTGGCAGCTTCTGAAATGAGTTCCAGAGATCAAGGATCGGAGTCTACATTAGACTGTATATCCCGTTAATGTCAGACCAAAACCAAATTAAGCTTTGACTTGCAATTATTTTTTTATAATTTCTTAAATTAAACCCTAAATTTTAAGGATTGGCAAAGTTTATTCTTCATCGCCGTCAACTGCTATTATCACTATTTTATGTAACTCCAATATTATGTTTGAGAACTAAATATGTATAATTTTTGGTGAATAGAACTAAGTAAACAAATTGTATAATTTCATAAAGGAGTTCACATTTGATGGTAAAAACTTCACTAATTCTGCTTTAGATTTTTTGTTTGTTTTTGGGCCAAGTGGTGGGGCATCCCTCGTCTTCATGACACCGATTGCTACAATTATTTAACTAGAATTTAGCCGAATATGGAGGAATTGTATCTCCAATAAGAATCTTTAACCTTTGAAACTTCGTAGTGACGCGGCGTCTACGGTTTTACCTTCTTTTCCGATAAGCCATTTTCTAACTTTGCCACACTAGAAAAATTCACGAGCTCTTTTGGTGCATGCAAAGAAAGGAACTAAGCTAATGCCGATTGGGGTCGGTGTCAAATTAGAGTAGTACTTGTATTGAATAGCAAAGATCTATTTCTTGACAATCCAGTCGTTATTCATTTTCACTACACTGTCCATTATGTGCTACTACTATGACGTGTCAGTTTCCTTAGTATGTCATTGGTATACTGTATGAGACCCTGCTGACACGATACTAGACTCTATTGCAATTAAGTTCCAATTGTACACGTCAGAATGTTCGGCATTAATAACACACGCACATACAGGGCGTAACTAACATAACTAGAAATCTTGTAACAGGGGTAGCTGTAATCAGCTACTCCCTAGGAAAATATGTCCTAAATCGTTAGTAGGGGGTAGCTGAGTACAGTTACCCTCTACCAATGATTTAGAACATATATATTACTGATCCACATGTGGTCGCTTCCTGCTAGTTTTCGAGAAAATCGCATTTTAAATTTTAAGTACGCCCATTATACTCATATTTCATAAAAAAACGAAACAAGCATAAAAAAAAGCTGAAAAAAGATTTTTTTGCACATGTTGATAAGGATGTTCTAATACAGCTATCCCCCATTAAGAGGTTTCTAGTTATATTAGTTACACCCTGTTATTGTCTGTTTACGCCTATCTTGATTTCGTTTTTGGATACTACTGCTTGAAGAAGCTTAAGCTCTAAGTCTTAAGATAAGTGTTTTCTTATTTGCTCATTCACGAAGCCGATTCTCCATATATTCTCTAAAAGAATCTGATTGATCAAATTAGCTTTCATCTGAATTAATCAAATTAGAGTAGTACTTGTATTGAATAGCAAAGATCTATTTTTTGACAATCCAGTCGTTATTTTATTTTCACTACACTGTCCATTATGTGCTACTACTATAACTACTTAGTAGTTAGTTTCCTTAGTATGTCATTGGTATACTGTATGAGACCCTGCTGACACGATACTAGACTCTATTGCAATTCTGTTCCAATTGTACACGTTAAAATGTTCGGCATCAATAACACACGCACAAACAGGGTGTAACTAACATAACTAGAAACCTTGTAACGGGGGTAGCTGTAATCAGCTACTCCCTAGGAAAATATATCCTAAATCGTTAGTAGGGGGTAGCTCATTACAGTTACCCTCTACCAAAGATTTAGAACATATTTTACTGATCCCATGTGGTCGCTTCCTGCTAGCTTTCGAGCAAAACGCATTTTAAATTTTAAGTACGCCCATTGTACTCATATTTCATTAAAAAACGAAACAAGCAAAAAAAGCTGAAAAAAGATTTTTTTTACACATGTTGATAAGGATGTTCTAATACAGCTATCCCCCATTAAGAGGTTTCTAGTTATATTAATTACACCCTGTTATTGTCTGTTTACGCCTATCTTGATTTCGTTTTTGGATACTACTGCTTGAAGAAGCTTAAGCTGTAAGTCTTAAGTTAATTTTTTTCTTATTATTTGCTCATTCATGAAGCTGATTCCCCATATATTCTCTAAAGGAATCTGATTGTTAAAATTAGCTTTCATCTGAATTAGTCAAATTAGAGTAGTACTTGTATTGAATAGCAAAGATCTATTTTTTGACAATCCAGTCGTTACTTTATTTTCACTACACTGTCTATCATGTGCTACTACTATTGGTGTCAGTTTCCTTAGTATGTCATTGGTATACTGTATGAGACCCTGCTGACACGATACTAGACTCTATTGCATTCTATTTCATTCAATTCTATTTCAATTGTACACGCCAGAATGTTAGGCATCAATAACATACGTACGTACAGGGTGTAACTAACATAACTAGAAACCTTGCAACAGGGGGTAGCTGTAATCAGCTACTCCCTAGGAAAATATATCCTAAATCGTTAGTAGGGGGAAGCTCATTACAGTTACCCTCTACCAATGATTTAGAACATATTTTACTGATCCCATGTGGTCGCTTCCTGCTAACTTTCAAGGAAATATTTTAAATTTTAAGTACGCCCATTGTACTCATATTTCGTTACAAAACGAAACAAGCAAAAAAAGCCGAAAAAAAGATTTTTTTGCACATTATGATAAGGATGTTCTAATACAGCTATCCCCCATTAATAGGTTTCTAGTTATATTAGTTACACCCTGTTATTGTCTGTTTACGCCTATCTTGATTTCGTTTTTGGATACTACTGCTTGAAGAAGCTTAAGCTCTAAGTCTTAAGATAAGTGTTTTCTTATTATTTGCTCATTCACGAAGCCGATTCCCCATATATTCTCTAAAAGAATCTGATTGATCAAATTAGCTGTCATCTGAATTAGTCAAATTAGAGTAGTACTTGTATTGAATAGCAAAGATCTATTTTTTGACAATCCAGTCGTTACTTTATTTTCACTACACTGTCTATCATGTGCTACTACTATAACTACTATTGGTGTCAGTTTCCTTAGCATATCATTGGTATACTGTATGAGACCCTGCTGACACGATACTAGACTCTATTGCAATTCTATTTCAATTGTACACTACAGACTGTTCGGCATCAATAACATACGTACGTACAGGGTGTAACTAACATAACTAGAAACCTTGCAACTGTAGCTGTAATCAGCTATTCCCTAGAAAAATATGTCCTAAATCGTTAGTAGGGGGTAGCTGATTACAGTTACCCTCTACCAATGATTTAGAACATATTTTACTGATCCCATGTGGTCGCTTCCTGCTAACTTTCAAGGAAATCGCATTTTAAATTTTAAGTACGTCCATTGGACTCATATTTCGTTACAAAACGAAACAAGCAAAAAAAGCCGAAAAAAAGATTTTTTTGCACATATTGATAAGGATGTTCTAATACAGCTATCCCCCATTAAGAGGTATCTAGTTATATTAGTTACACCCTGTTATTGTCTGTTTACGCCTATCTTGATTTAGTTTTTGGATATTACTGCTTGAAGATGCTTAAGCTCTAAGTCTTAAGATAAGTTTTTTCTTATTATTTGCTCATTCATGAAGTCGATTCCCCATATATTCTCTAAAGGAATCTGATTGATCAAATTAGCTGTCATCTGAATTAGTCAAATTAGAGTAGTACTTGTATTGAATAGCAAAGATCTATTTTTTGACAATCCAGTCGTTACTTTATTTTCACTACACTGTCTATTATGTGCTACTACTATAACTACTACTGGTGTCAGTTTCCTTAGTATGCCATTGGTATACTGTATGAGACCCTGCTGACACGATACTAGACTCTATTGCAATTCTGTTTCAATCGTACACGCCAGAATGTTCGGCATCAATATCATACGTACGTACAGGGTGTAACTAACATAACTAAAAACCTTACAACAGGGGGTAGCTGTAATCAGCTACTCCCTAGGAAAATAT
Organism: Agrypnus murinus; assembly: GCA_929113105.1. Taxonomy (NCBI): domain Eukaryota; kingdom Metazoa; phylum Arthropoda; class Insecta; order Coleoptera; family Elateridae; genus Agrypnus; species Agrypnus murinus. Next base: position 24,964,891 of record OV816025.1, on the reverse strand, counting down.
GTCCTAAATCGTTAGTAGGGGGTAGCTGATTACAGTTACCCTCTACCAATGATTTAGAACATATTTTACTGATCCCATGTGGTCGCTTCCTGCTAACTTTCAAGGAAATCGCATTTTAAATTTTAAGTACGTCCATTGGACTCATATTTCGTTACAAAACGAAACAAGCAAAAAAAGCCGAAAAAAAGATTTTTTTTGCACATATTGATAAGGATGTTCTAATACAGCTATCCCCCATTAAGAGGTTTCTAGTTATATTAGTTACACCCTGTTATTGTCTGTTTACGCCTATCTTGATTTAGTTTTTGGATATTACTGCTTGAAGATGCTTAAGCTCTAAGTCTTAAGATAAGTTTTTTCTTATTATTTGCTCATTCATGAAGTCGATTCCCCATATATTCTCTAAAGAAATCTGATTGATCAAATTAGCTGTCATCTGAATTAGTCAAATTAGAGTAGTACTTGTATTGAATAACAAAGATCTATTTTTTGACAATCCAGTCGTTACTTTATTTTCACTACACTGTCTATTATGTGCTACTACTATAACTACTATTGGTGTCAGTTTCCTTAGTATGTCATTGGTATACTGTATTGTACCCTGCTGACACGATACTAGACTCAATTGCAATTCTGTTTCAATTGTACACGCCAGAATGTTCGGCATCAATAACATACGTACGTACAGGGTGTAATTAACATAACTAGAAACCTTGCAACAGGGGGTAGCTGTAATCAGCTACTCCCTAGGAAAATATGTCCTAAATCGTTAGTAGGGGGTAGCTGATTACAGTTACCCTCTACCAAAGATTTACAACATATTTTACTGATCCACATGTGGTCGCTTCCTGCTAGCTTGCGAGAAAATCGCATTTTAAATTTTAAGTACGCCCATTGTACTCATATTTCATTAAAAAACGAAACAAGCAAAAAAAAGCTGAAAAAGTATTTTTTTACACATGTTGATAAGGATGTTCTAATACATCTATCCCTCATTAAGAGGTTTCTAGTTATATTAGTTACACCCTGTTATTGTCTGTTTACGTTTATCTTGATTTCGTTTTTGGATACTACTGCTTGAAGAAGCTTAAGCTCTAATTCTTAGGATAAGTGTTTTCTTATTATTTGCTCATTCATGAAGCCGGTTCTCCATATATTCTCTAAAGGAATCTGATTGATCAAATTAGCTTTCATCAGAAGATTCAACGACTCCATATGCAACTATCAGTTGTCTCATTACAGCTGAAGATTCACTGTCCATTCAAAAACTAATAAATAAGAGAACTTGTAAGTACAGAACTTTGGTTATGTCTTAAGTGCTTTTCTAACGTTTCATTGGGATAACCTGCCATTTTAGTTACACCACATTTACATCTAAATAATAATAATTTGCAATATAAGCACATTCTTTAATATGTCAACCTTTTCCAAAGAAATCGAAAAGGGGTAATTTTTCATCTTATTCATTATATTGTCAGATTTGCAATTAATCTTCCTTCAACATTACGCAATTAGGCGCTGTAATTTCATACAACATCAATTTTAATATTATTACAAGAATGTGCTACCCAGGAAATTATAACTATTATTTAATGCGAACAAGCCAAGCCTGTTCTAATCAATTATCTACGTTTTAACACTTTCTTCAAACTAATAATATTTTGCTTTTTTTTCGACATGAAATACCGTTATGATTTACACCTACACCTACCCAACTTGTAGTATATTGTTTTACCATAGTTATCGCATTATCGCAACATCTAATTGACGATCGCAAAAAAGAACGATTTATAAAAACTATAAATGTATCAAAAACATGTTAACATATACATCATTGTACAAACGTGTAATACCCATTGTTCTAAAAAAACCATTAAATGAGACTGTTTAGACATACCTAAATATTCCCTATTGTTAAGAAAGAAATTTACAAAATATTTTGAGATTTTATTATGGCAAGTTGCTATATCTGAAGTAATGAATAAATAAACAACAATCAATAATGGGCTTTCGTGATGTGATGATGATGTATGAAATGTACAGTCTGTGCAACGAAGACTTATTTCGGAAACAGTGGAAGAAACACTAATCTTGGATTATTATCAACAACCCTCTAGAACTTTCGTCTAATGACTTTTGACCCAATTTTTGGACTTTTTGTCTAATGTCGTTTAGTTCAACAAGAATCTTAGTCTAATCGACGTTTGGTGCAATATAGTTGTTTATTCAGTTGTACCAAAAGTTCAATTGGAAGGAAAGTTTGATTAGACCAAACGTCATTCGATCAACCATCACGGATCGCTCCACTACTTGAAAATATTGTAACGTTCTTTTTCAAATAATAATACAAGTGCTGTTTAAATCGTCTATTCACAAACAAATATTTATTTCTATACACTAATGAATACACTATAAATTAACGCTATGATTATAAACCATTAAAACTATTATTTACAGACTATGAATTTCTAATACAACATTTATATTCACTATTTATTTTGTAATACACAGTTAATGACTTGCTGTTGACTGCCCCTCTTTTATCCGCGAATCCGCTTTTATACCCTCATATAATCGCACCAGAAGTCGCTGGAACCTTCTATGTATTCTAGAAAACGCTAAAATAAACCGCGTCTGGTTTACATGCTTGTGCGATGCGTCATTCTCTCGAAGGCGGTAGAACACACCATTTGTTGCTCGAAAAGAGGTTCTTTCTTTTTCTCTCTTGTTACAATATTAAAAAATTTCGTTACATAACTCATCAAGCAAGAGTTCAAGTGTTTCTATGTATAATTTTGAAGTTTATGACGTATAAAGGTATACTAAACTTTGCATTCGATGGGTTTCCAACGATGCATCATCTATCGCAAAAGGGTGCAGTTCCAATTGATATTTTAATGTTATAGGTGGGGTTGTATCTATAGGCTCCTTTGCTACCATTCAAAATCGTTCTTAAACATTTTCAATGTGCTGTACTTTTTCGCGATCTAGAAGTTTTTGTTGGGACAGACTGGAGGAATAACTCACAACAAGTTTCTGATATTAAAGTTTCGTTATACTTCTTGGTTGGTATTACAGCAATATAAATTATAATTTTACAAAATAAAAATTACTGCCTGGATATGCAGAGGCAGAGCCCATATATACATACATATATTCAAGTAAAGTATATAACTAAAATATTAAATTCTACGACGATAAACATGCCGAAGCTACCTACTTAAAACTTTCTCGGGAACTTGATGCTATTATGCTCATAAAATTTTCAAAGACTTGGAAAATTAGTTCCTGCTACTTATAATCAACTTAGGACTCTACAAACATGAAAAACTGTTATTAAAGTCACTAACTTAAATTTTCCCCTTTCTAACAACTATTTTATGTAGTTTGCTTTAAATTAGTTGAGCTAAAACAAACAAGTTTGTGTTAAATTTCAACTTTATGTAAAATGTAATTATTCTCTTACACTATTTAGAAAAGACACCATAAAAAGGAAGCCAAGTAATGTAAGCAAGAAAATTTAATTAACTTCTGTATAATTTTCAAAACGAGTGCTTAACTTCTTTTAAAATTAAAAACCAGTGAGACAATGACAATAAGTCATAAAAATTAATTAATTATTTAAAATTCGATTACGTTTATTATTAACGGTTTTCTTTGCGATAAAATGCGTTTTGTATCGGAGTAACCATGGATGTTTCTTAATTAAAAATCTCTCTACTGACGCCATACTTGTTATACATTTTTTATTACTTTCAATTGACTTATTTCATGATTATGAGATAATAATTATGCAATTAAAAGTAAAGTCTCGATTAAAGTTGGGATTCTTTTTCGTTCAATGGCTTGCACATTTTCCCACCTGTTTTTAATCAATACTTACTGTCTTTTAATCTTTTGCCTTTCTACCGTGTGGTGCCAAAAATTTGTGGAATTTTTGCAATTACATTTCTGTTGTGTCTTTCGGTTCAATTCCTTGCATGTATTTCTTCTTTTGATTTGGTCTTCACTTCGCTCGATTTTATTACTTAATTTCTGCTGTAGAGTTGAATTCATCCAACCAGGTCTTCGTTCCTTCTTCCCGGTTTCTTCTTTGGCTTTTTCTGTAGGTCTTTTTTCACAAGATGATTTAGTCATCCTAACTGTCTTTCTTATACCAGTACGTCCGACATAGGATTTATCTTCAATCTTCCTGTATACTAGGCTACCTTTTTGTTTTTTTTTGCGAGAGGGAGGGGCGGTTATTATTATTACGCAGGTCCATCGTGCGGCTGCAGCCGACTTACAGATAGAACAGCGCAAATCCGACATCTGTGTTAAACTAAGGAAAACTGCAGAAAACCGTATTCGATCCGCACGAGTGAGAAACCAGCTCGCTAGTCGCTACACTACCAAGACTACGAGTAGGTATACTTCATGATTAATGATAGGATAAGCTTTAAATATTTACTCAAGTCGTCTTATAACGTTAAAATATATTTGTTTCCTGCTTCGGTTGACGGAAGGTGTCCTATGATATTTAGATAGACTTTTTCAAAAGTTTTTATAGCTGTAGTAGTGATTTCCATAGGCATCCGAGTTTTTCAAATTAATTAATTTTTTTGACAAGACTCGCACTGTTTAATAAATTTTTTAATATCTTTTTTCATGAATGTTTAGTTACTAAATAATAAATTAATTTTCCATTTTCTTTGGCGATGCCTACATCATGCAATTGAAGGTTTTGAGCTGTTACAATTTAAAATGATTACATTTATTTTTGAAATCTAATGCTAATCCTGAACTCTTTTCTAGATCTTTAGAGACACAATTAGCCATGTTATTTTTACTTGCAAAAAGTGATTCGTTATGTTCGACTTAATGCGTCGGCATTTGCATTTGTGCTACCAGGACGGTAGTGGATTTCATAATTATACTCTTCAGTAGCCAGCCTCCGTCTAACTTAGCGGGAACCTGGATCTTTTATACCGAAAAGCCAAGTCAGAGGTTTGTGGTCCGTATAAATGAAAGTTTTCCCGTAAAGTTACGGCCTAAAATGTTTAATAGCCCAAACTATTTGCCACTAATTCGCGTTCGATCGTGCTATAATTTGACTCTACACGATTTAAGGTTCTTCGAGCGTATGCTATTAGGAGATTATCAGGTACGAAACCTGGCGATAGTACCGCATCAATTGCAAATAAAATCGCATCAGTGGTTAAATTAAAACTGTGTAAGAAGTTTGGAATCTAGAGTATATGTTCTGAAATTAATTGATGGTTTAGACGTCAATAAAGCTAGCACCCCCACTTCAAAAAAATTTAAAAAAAACTAGCCCATAATTTAGTACTAATTAAGTACAAATTTGTACCAAAAAAATTAAATTTGTACCAACAACCGTTTGGCCGCAATTCGCATTTGAAAAGTGGGGGTGCTGGCTTGAGCTCAAGCTAGCACCCCCACTTTAATAAAAATGAAAATTTTCTACCCTATAATTTAGTACTAATTAAGAACAAATTTGGACCAAAATTTGTTTTTTCATAATTATAACCATATAGCCGCTATTCGCATATCAAGACTGGCGGCGCGAACTGGCAATCAAGCTAGCACCGTCACTTTAATAAAAATGAAAATTCTCTACACCATCATTTAGTACTAATTAAGGACAAATTTGGACCACAATTATTGTTTTCGTAACTACAACCATATAGCCGCTATTCACATATCAAGATTGACAGCGCGCGCAACTAATAATCAAGTGAGCACCCTCGCTTTTATAAAAATGAAAATTTTCTACCCTGCCATTTACTACTAATTAAGGACAAATTTGGAGCATTAAGCAAAGTGTCGATAATTGGTTAAAATTAAAAAGAATTGTTACAAATAAATCCTAATAGTTTAAAGAATATTATTTTTGGAAGGTTTCCTAGTATTCAAGGTTGCAAACATAATGCATTTTTGCACCCTTTTTCCCTCTAAAATTATTATTTATGACTAGCAATAAAATGCGATGGGTTGAGTAAGTTGGTTTTGCAAGCTCCAAAATACGTTGTGAATTACATTGCTTTTTGTTAAAAATTCATAGAAGGATTGATTGATCATTTAAAAAATATTACTTCAACAAGCTTTTGTTTTAAATTAAAATCTCACATAAGTTAATTCCATATCCGATTATTTAAAGTCAATTATTCCAAATATTAATTACAAATATTATGAACAACTATTATAGCATACTAATTTGAAATAATTTTAAAGGTTTTTAAAATGACAAGCATACAGGTGCAGATAAATGAAGCTACAATATTATTATTAGGTATTAAATACAGGGATTTTTGTTTATTACAGAAAGACCTAAATGTGATTTTATAATTTGGACCCCTAAGGGAATTGAAGTACAAACGATCGAAAGAGACGATGCTTTTATAAATCGAATGATCGAGAAATTAAAATCTTTTCGTACAAATCATTATGCATTAGAATTAATTGATAGTTGTCATGAACGAAACACGGAACTTCGTTTTCTCAGTTGACGAAATAATGAAATGTTATAATTTATAAAAATGTAATTTAATGTAAATATAGTATATCAAAGTATTAGCTTCATAAGACACGTTTTTAGGGCACGCGTGCGAGTTTAGAAAACGACCCGCATAGCAGGGAGTTTTCTAAAGGACAAGTGCGCTAAAACGTCTTATGAAACGAATACTTTATACTATTTTTTCTATTTCCGTTATTTCATTAATTATTAATTAAAAAAATTACTTAGATTTAAATAAAATTTGTTAGGGATATTTTGATAAGTAGCATGACAGTTGGCAACATAGAAATTATTCAATTGTTTTTCACGTACCATCGCTAACTTTAGGCAATCCGCGCGACGTCGAAATTCCCATCATTGCCTGATACACACAAAGCCCGTTAAGCAGTAACACTTCGTTCAAATTTGCCAGGTGTATTATTTGTACTGTTGAAAATGATTATAAATTTAAAGTAGAATGCATGCCAATATATTTGACATAAATGATAATTGCCTACTTAATGAATTAAAATATTGGATGAAGTAAGATTAATTATATTTCATTTCATAGAATAAATAACTTATTTTTTAAAGAAATTAACGAGATATAAATGCAATAGTATTTTCAACAAACAATGATTTTTGTTAACAAAAAATAATTATTCATTGGACCTTTTGAATAATTTATAAAGTAAAAATCGCCTCGACACTGAAAGGTATATGAGGTTAAAGATTATGTATGTATGTATAAAGTAAAAATATAAAATTTCACGAAACTAAATTTTATTACGTTACGTTCATATTGCACTTAAATACACAACACAATGCATCCCATGATGATCGTATCAAAATTTAGTTTCGTTAATAATAAAGTAAAAACTGTTACGCCCGTAACAGGGCTATTTACACGGTGCATTTATGCGGCCTGCAATGCTAGTTTTGCGAGCGTTGCAATCCAGTTATAAGAGTTCACTGCGCAAATAAGATAAGTTTGACATTCTAAGAACAGCTGTTTAACAGTGATATCAACTTTATAAAAAATAAAATGTTACTGTTTCCAGTATTCAAATTTTCATGGCTAATGGCTTCATTAGGACACGCAAATATAAAAAATTATTTAAGGTCTTTTCTTTATTTACTTTATGTAGCATTTTGCATGTTTTCTTTGCCGTTTAAAGGCTGATTCTCACCATAAGGCAGGCTAGCAACAGTCACCGATCGTCATTCGATCGTTTGTACTTCAATTCCTTTAGGGGTCCATATTATAAAATCACATTTAGGTCTTTCTGTAACAAACAAAAATCCCTCTATTTAATACACAATGATAATATTTCAGTTTCATTTATCTGCACCTGTAATATTATGCTTGTCATTTTAAAAACCTCATTCATCTGAAAGGGGTATTTACACTTTAGCAGATTATTACTTACTATCTTGTGAAGCGTGAATCTAATTTTACTTACAAAAACTGTAATAAAATAGTTGTTCATAATATTTGTAATTGGTAAAAAACTAAATGAATAATTGACTTTAAATAATTAATGTGACATTTTAATTTAAAACAAAAGCTTTTTGAAGTAATACTTTTTTAAATGATCAATCCTTCTATGAATTTTTAACAAAAAGCAATGCAATTCAGAACGTATTTTGGAGCTTGCAAAACCAACTTACTCAACCCATCGCATTTTATTGCTAGTCATAAATAATAATTTTAGAGGGAAAAAGGGTGCAAAAATGCATTATGTTTGCAACCTTGAATACTAGGAAACCTTCCAAATAGGAAAATAATATTCTTTAAACTATTAGGAATTATTTGTAACAATTCTTTTTAATTTTAACCAATTATCGACACTTGGCTTAATGCGCCAAATCTAATGTCCTTAATTAGTAGTAAATGGCAGGGTAGGAAATTTTCATTTTTATAAAAGCGAGGGTGTTCACTTGATTATTAGTTGCGCGCGCTGTCAATCTTGATATGTGAATAGCGGCTATATGGGTGTAGTTACGAAAAAAATAATTGTGGTCCAAATTTGTCCTTAATTAGTACTAAATGATGGTGTAGAGAATTTTCATTTTTATTAAAGTGACGGTGCTAGCTTGATTGCCAGTTCGCGCCGCCAGTCTTGATATGCGAATAGCATAGCGAATAGCGGCTATATGGTTGTAATTATGAAAAAACAAATTTTGGTCCAAATTTGTTCTTAATTAGTACTAAATTATAGGGTAGAAATTTTTCATTTTTATTAAAGTGGGGGTGCTAGCTTGAGCTCAAGCCAGCACCCCCACTTTTCAAATGCGAATTGCGGCCAAACGGTTGTTGGTACAAATTTAATTTTTTTGGTACAAATTTGTACTTAATTAGTACTAAATTATGGGCTAATATTTTTTTAATTTTTTTGAAGTGGGGGGTGCTAGCTTTATTGACGTATGGTTTAGGGTTTCGAAGGCTCTTGTTGTTGCAAACTAGTCCAATCGAACTTACAAACTTTGCGTAGAAGTTTGGTTGTGTTATTTTGCTAAAACTTTCAATGAATCTCCTGTAATAACCGGTTAATCCTTGAAAGGACTTTATGTCTTTTGGGTTTCCTAGAACGGGAAAACTCTTAACTGCTAGTACTTTATTTGGATCGGGTTTAACTCCATTTTCGGTTATTAAATGTTCTAAATGCATTTGTGTGGTTGTATCTTAAGGTTGTGTTGCTCAAGTCTTTTGAAAATTTTTGTTAATTTTGATTTTGATTTTGTCTATCGCTACCTTTTTATCCAAGAAATGTCTTCATCTCATTGAAAATCCTTCCAGCTGTCTTCCACTTTGTCAATAATTTCGTTATCTATTTTTCCATACTCCCAGGTACTTACATTTTGGACTTGTTCGAACAAAGTCGAATTGATCTTTCGTGTGTTGATTTTCATGTTCATCTTTAGCAGTTCTCTATTATACATTTCTAGGTTCTGGTTAAAATGAGTTAGGTGACCATGCATGTGGCGTATACTGGCATAATCGTGACGTCATACTTCGGAAGTGTGAAAGTTAAGAGGTCACCTGCAATATATAAACCTTAGCCTTATTCTCTTTCTTGCTTTATCATGTATCACTGCTTATCTTTTACTGTTGTCCATAGTAAGTGTGAATAGCAGCGGGTTGAGTATACTCTTTCATAAACCCCATCACCGGTGGATGGATTAATCCAGTACGAAAAGCTTAACCAGGTTTATCCCGATCAGTGATCCCTGACCACTGGCTATGGGTCTCAAAATAAGACAGGAAGAATATCTAGCCTTCTTCCCAGCTATAACAATAAGAGGTGTTTGACTCTCTTTAATTTTAATGCCCGGTGTAGTCGAAACTGTAAATCTGTTACTCTCAGACTTCTGGGTGGACTCCTTAGTTACCTCGGATTCCATGGTGTGGACGTCGCGGAGTAAAGTGAGGTTTCGACCAACTTAAGTGCAGTTAGTGTACCCTGCGTACAGTTATGCTACAATAATATAATAATAATAATATAATAATAAGGTGCTTTAATTGCTATTAGCACTCTCTTAATGCATCTCATTATCGGGTACCGTACTGCTCTTTACTAATTTTGTTGAGGATCATGTCCAGGCCTATCATTCATATACTATATATTTTTCTTTTATTTTTATCGTCTCCACCTTGATTTGTTGCAAGTTAGGTGGATCGAACCCGTTCGTCTTTGCGAAAGCTGCTGAGCGAGCCTTCGAATAGTCTTTGCAATACTACTCATGTTCGAAAAATTCTCTATTGTAACCTGTTAAGTTTTATTTCTGTAAGGTTTTCTGTTGTACGATTAGAGTATTTACAGTATGCTGGTTGAACTGGAACTGCCGGCTGACAGCGACAAGATTGATTTACATTCACTATTTTCAATGCTCATCAGCCCCGATAAGGTGGACAACAAACACGAGTAGGGAATTTACAAAACTATACTGTCTAATCACAGCCAATTATTTTGTACTTCGATTATTTATGAATGGATAAATGGATGGGCTATTCCTGGGCACTGGCGTTAGCTTTGTAAACCCCGATATGGGAGGCCAGGAAAAAAATCGTTTCTTCGATCGGCGAATGAAGAAGAAAAATCTAAGGAATCGTTCTCCCAGGTTCTGTAGTAACGCTGCGGGGCTGCAATTGTAACAAAGAATTCTAAATCTGGAACCGAAGATGATGGCAGAGAGAAGATTTATTACTCAGTAATCAACTTGACGTAAGGTATCCAAGACACCGAGTATACTAGCAGTATTCAAACTTTCAACAACAAGATATTCTCTGCAGGTTTATTTCGCTATTGACACCTCACTTCCTCCAGAAACAAAGAACTACTGACTTATGAAAACTATATAGATAATGGTATAGAAAAACTAGTCTCCAAAATCAATATTTTCCGAACCTTTGTGAACTTTGAAGAAGAAGAAAGAAATGAACTTTGTTAACAGCCGTTCTCTTGAGAACCAGAACGATTAGAAACAAAGAATAATAATGAGAAATTATCTTTTTGGTATGTTAAAACGTGTATGTTTGTTCATCAGCCTACGCGGAATGTACTGGGAAATTCTGGTAGCTCGAAGTATGGGCGTCATCAAAAGTAGGCCCAGGTGGGCACAAGTAATCTAAATGACAATGCACCCGCCTGTGTTCCAATAAAATGATACAACATTTTACAACCACCTTCATAGTCTACAATGGAGAAGTCGCCGATTTCTTGAACTCGAGAGAAGAACGTCAAATTTGTGCATAGAATTTGCCGATTCATGGGAAAGAATCGTAGATCTGGCAACTCTGTTGTATCGTAATTTATCGTGGTCGGGGTGCATTATCGTATATAGGGGTGCAAATAACTAAACTTCCCCTTCTTAATTCTTTCTAAATAGAACACAATATATTAAATATATGACATTCAAACAAAAACAATCCGTACAATACTAGCCTTCCTTGCTTCTTAATTATGCTTCGCCGCACATCAACTACCCATTCTTCTATTTTATTACCTTATTTCTCATTCTGGTTACATACAAATCCATCTGCAACGAAAACACCATTATTCTAAAAGGTATTAACTATTTCCGTAAATAGTTTTAAAACAAAACAGCATAGTAAAATTTATTATAATACTCCATTCAACAATGCTGTTACCAAAAACAAATGATTCGAGAAGACCAAAAAGACATTTTTTCTTTTTCACAATACGTCAGAAAAAAAAACATGTTGGTCTTCGGCCAACTTATGTTTACGTATGGAACAATGAACAATAAAGCAATAATAATTCTGATAACACATAAAATTGAATATAATCGAAAGTGGGAATGCACAATAGAATTGGTTGTTATTCTACTCCCATTTAGAAATGAGATCAGACATTAAAAAACAAGAAAAATATTGATGTTGACCTATTTTGTCTACTCTTAGCTATTGCAGACTTTTATTAAGTATGTGTGTTTGATATAAATAGTATTGACAGTAATTGAAAGGAAATGTTAGCTTCTTCATTCCTTGTTATGGCATTTTATTGATTTTTAGTATTCATGCTTCTCTCATTCTAGACACATCGTAATCATAGTGTGAAGTAAGTTTGTAAGTGAGCATTGTTTGCTATGTAATCTTATTTCCGTGTAATACCTTTTGTTAGTTAACAGTACAAGTTTTGTATTCGTTGTGATAATCCTGGAATCACATTTAAATAATAATCATTCCATTGAAAAATTGGTTTCCTTTTAGATATGGAAAATGCTCAGGTAGCAAACGTGATAACTCGTCAAAAGACGTCAGTGAATTAAAAATTTAATGATGAAGTCCAGTAAATAACATAAAAATGACGTACCACATATCACGTTATATTGTAGCCTTTTTTCGACGAGAAATTGTGTTTATACTTTACCGGCTTCAAAGCCAAAAACTAAATGTGACGAAACGGCAAACTCATTATATTTGAGGATAGAGATAGGCAGATATAATCTGAAAAAGATCGCCAATTAACATCTAACAGAAGACGTGAAATAACCGTCTAGCATACGACGTCATTGGTCTGAGACATTAAGAGATCACATCAGAAAAGGAATTATCAAGTTACATTTACGTCATATAACTATAACATTTAAGTCACTCAGTGACCAATTTCTCACGTAATCTTCACGTGCCTTTACTATCTGGGTGGTCATCAGAATATTAGACATCTTTGGCAGGACCGAGATCCATAGTAAGAAGAGGTTGGAAACGGAAATGTAAACATATGTAATAGATCGGCTGCAGTGTGGCAATAAGTGTAGCTGATTTTGACTCTATCATATCAGCACAAGATCAATTCCTTCATAATTTGAGTTCTATAACACCATAGTAGGTAACCTCAACCAGTTTTGTCATCTTGTAGTTTCGCAGGTATCCAAAACTGTTTGTCGATGTATGACACAGTTGTGGGTTTACCAAAGTGGGTAGGCTCAAAAGTGTGAAGAGTTGATAAATGAGGCTTATAAAAGATCAATCGATTTAATCGATTATTGATTTCGATAATCGCACAGTACTAGTCCGGACTTCCTTGCGGCTAGAAGAGCACAAGTACTATTTTGTAGTTTACCTTTTTGAGAGACAGCAGTTTAAGGTTTTCAAGTTGCAGTTTGTTTTTTCAACTAATACGGTCAATTTCATAAGGCATATGCGCATATGTTGGAAGCTATTCTTGGAGATCCAACTGTTACCAATAATGTAACCCATATATTGCTACTCAAGTGATAATAATAATAATAACTACTACAACCCATAACCTAAACCAAGGCCCCAGAAGCTATAAGCTTGTGCGGGAGGGGGGGGCGATTATTATTATGTAGTCCCAATGTGCGGGTGCAGCCGACTTACAGATGGAATAGTGCAAATCCCACATTTGTGTCACAGCTAAGGAAAACTGCAGAAAACCTTAACCAGATCTGCCGGCGCCGGGAGTCGATCGCGGGCCGAAGGGGTGAAAGTCCGGCAAGCCAGACATTACACTACCAAGGCTGTACTACCAGGGATGTACTAATTTGTGTCTATGGTGATGAACGATGATCAAAAAGAGCATGCCCCAATTCAGCGAAGATCCCAACTTTACCTTCAGAATCGCAGTAGTTCTACTTAAATTCCCTGGACTTTTGTGACAACTCTTCAACACAATGACTGTTGATATCCCCCTTCAATATGAGAGGGTCGAATTGAAATCTAATCTGAAACTCTATAGAGCTCTTCTCCGATTATTAAACTTGTCGCAGGAAGCCAAATAAAGACAAAAATCCCCACTTTTTGATTTAACAACAGCTTCAACGATTTTAATTTCAAAGATAACAAATGTATACTTACCGTGATCACATTCTTACTCATTCAACGCACTTGTATTTTTGTTCATTTTATATTTATTTGTTAAAACCTTTTAGTTAGCTTAGATAAGACTTTTCCGACAAAAAACTCGTCTTCTCAATTTTCACAAACTGACTACATTTCACAATTTAGTGTTAAACACTTAGCTAAGTTTACAAAGAATAACATAGAATAAAAAATTAAAAGAAGATTATTTTTGGAACACTCCTTTGAAGTACCTATAAATGTCAAGAACATAAAAGTGACGCAGAGAACTACACTCAATTTGAAATAGCTGAAGCTTGTTGAAGTACGACTTTTTTTGTCAAACAAATAAAGCTATAAAAAAGCTGTAATGTACTTTAAATCCTCTTAACTTTTGATTTTAGAAAAAATTATTTAACATCGAATGTTTAATCGTTTACTTAAAATTAGCAAAATACTCCACGCTTCAAATGCTAATATTTCCTTCTAATTATATCATTTAGAATCTTTTTTTATAGAATGGATTTTATAAAAATATGAGTCAATAAATTTGAAGATATAATCAAAATGATAATTTTAACAATTATTATTCAAACCGGTTCTATACGAATAAGAAATAAGCTATTCAGATAAATTAGAAATTAGTAGATTCTGGGACTACCAAACATTTTTATTGATGTGAGACGGATATGAATTAGGTTTTTTAAATCAAAATTTAAACTGCTGCACAAACATTTGATAAACTTCTAAAAATCTTAAATTGTTCGACCGCGGGCGAAACGTTGAATTCCTTCAATGTTCTCAATGTGACGCGATCGAAATCCGGAAGTCGTTATTTGTCGATTGACTCAGACTGTGAAAGTCTTCTTTTAGAGGTTTTAAAGTGCCTTTACTCTACAAACGTCGTGACCTGATGATCATTGCAAACTTATGAAATTAATCTAGACCAATAGTTCTTAACCAGCGTTCCACGGAACGGAAATTTGACACTGCTCCAAACAACATCTAGTGGCTTTCCTAGTGTAGAAGTAGCAGTGTCAGTTCTGCAGTCATAATGTCTTAGCATCCTTTCGTAATCATGTTAAGACATAAGGAAGAAGTCAACACGCAATAATAGTTGCCAAATACCCTCTCTTTCGATTGGCTACTCGCAGTTGCTGCTTACACTTTTATTATTTAGGACTAAAATTTAAAAATAACCGCGTTTATCTTGTTACATAAACGCCATTGATTCTTAACTGTTTCGCAAAAATATAATTCGAAGTGTTTCGCAACTCCGAGGTCCAAAACATATATACCATGAGTCAAAATACGTTCCTTTTCTGTTTCGAGCAAGTCAAAGAAAAAACTGAGCTCCTTTCGGTACATTATCCCCACAACTACTGCTTGCCAATTGCATTATTTTCAATTTTAGACGCTTTAGACGTGTTTTATTTATAATATCGGAAATGTTTAAGAGATGTTGATGTATCAAGATTTATCAAGACACGTAGCTCCAAATACAGGCACTGTTTAAGTGTCCTAAATCCGTATGTGCCCCTCCCAGATAAACATTGCATTATCAAGACCGTGCGAGTAGGGAAGGAAAGGCCAAAAGCCACTCTAACAAGTATGGGATTGCGGAAGGGAGCATATCATGTTCTAACTTGGGCGAGGTTCTCTTCGCACGGTCTACATTCACCAGGGTCCAGGCTAGTCTCAAGAGACAAGTGCAAGAGAAATACCATTGGAAGATAGAAAACGGCGTAAGGAATACAATTCTTCAGAATAGGCTACCGGGGATTCAACATAGTTTGTGGCACTAGTAACAGCATCTTTCTCATAAATGCCTTCACAGGTTCGAACTTCCGAGTGTTCTTGCTGCGACGAATCCGATACGACAATGCAGACGTTCAGAAACTAATGCATCTAACGAGAAGAGGAATTGCCATCTGTGATATGGAGAGACACCTTAAGCGACATGGCGATGGCATGGAACAACTTCGCTATGGCAGTAGTCTACGACTACGAAGAGTGAAATGTTACCAACTGTCCCACAACTTCGCCATTTTGGATATCTCTTTCGTAAGTAGTCTAACATATCTTCTTTCATTTTAGGTAAAAGTCGGGTTCCTCTCCCACGTTTTATTTTTAGAGTCCGCTGATGGGAGCGAGTTCCTTAGAAAGATTTCGCTAGATTCCCGTTTACCTTTTTTGTGCAGGAAGTTCCAGATCAAGATCAAGAACAACCAGGGTCCGCTTTTACATCGGTACTACTACCGGCCACGAGATTGCTCAGAAGAATGTCCGCCAAAACTCCCTCCAGGGCCTTATGATTTTCCGTTTCATCATTAGAACTGTAGCTGTACTAAAATAGTACCTACATCAATTAGAAAATCTTCAGACTAGAAAAAGATATTCCAAAAGTAAATTTTATATTCACAAGAAACCTACTATTTTAAGCTTTTTTATACTTTTTAATTTCGTTTATTGTTTCTAACCTTATTTGGTGAAACTCCATAATTATGAAAGGTTAGTAAAAGTGTCACAAGTTTATTATAATCTACCTGATAATTGTTTCGACAGCTAAGCTGTCATTATTGAAGGTACTATAAATATAAAACAAAACACGTCGCTAAGGTAAGTACAAAAATACATAACTAGATAAAAAGGATAGATAACTCGTTTGGCACCGGATAGTACGGCGCAGAGAGACTTCGGCGCTGGAAAGCTTGAGCACAGGCACAATCCGACGAAAAGACAGTTCAGTGCATGTAATTTTTTCTGCGGCTAATTAGAGTGCAACTTTTGGAGATATTTAAAAAAACATTTTCTTGGACCATTAATCTAATTTTTTTTGGACAAGCTACCCTGTTATCAGTGTAACCTTTTTATTTTTATGTACTCACATACACCTTTTTAAATATCAAAATTCTTCGGCAAATCTGAGTAAGGGAATAAGGATTAAGAAGAAGTAAATATTTTTTATCAAACATGATATTCTTATAAACAATAAGAGATTTGCAGAATTTTAATTTTGACGTTTTACTAGCTTAGAAAAATGTATGTTTCTTACATTGTTACAGCATATTTAATGGATATGAATAGGTCCGACTGTTCAGGAGACACTTTTCATCCATTTCAAGAGACTAATGGGTTTACTTGATGAATATATTATACCATAGATATATCATATCCCTATTCACTAACGATTCTTAGAAAAACCATTTTGATGGTTGTGCACCCGATAACAGAATTCACCAAATCATCTCAGTCAGACATAGAATTACAAGATGCATGCCATAGACAGTCATCTGAATATCTCCAAAAGTAAGTGTGTTTACCGTTCCCCGTACCAAAGATCTAGCCCAACGCATCCAAGTCCTGCAAAGAAACAAAAACCTAACGTGCTATCTCTGTCGGAGTCGTTGGCTCTTGGGATGCAATTTTATTGGAGAATCTACCGTTCATTGAATTCCATACATCCAGAAGGGGCTGATTACCATTTACCAGAGGTTCTTATTGGAAGAATCCTTTGCATTTCTTGAAAACTCGCCTATTGGAAAATACAAGAGTGATTTTATGGCCCATTAAGCAAATCTAACCCAAACATGCATTTTACTAAAGAAGCATTTCTGTATGCAAAAATCATTCATTACTTTTCATATATATGCGTATTCATCTTAACTTTAGAACAATCGATATTAGAATTTTCAAATCCAAACTCATTTCCTGAATGGTACTCAAAACCTTCATAAAATCAGGTGTTGTTGGGTGTTAATAGCAGTGTTAAATTGTTAATGCTCTACATATAATTGTGCACGAACCATTATGGAAATGAACGCCGAGCCGGTGTTATTTAATAGGTTTTAAAATACAAAAATAAATTTTAAAATAGCAGCAAGCGAAATTGCTTTTCGTTGCCTCTTAACAGCAAATCATCGACCATTATTATTATTTATGTTTATTTTTTCCAGATTGTTACTGTTTAATATTTAAAAGGGTATAATTTGCTTTGATATTAGAAATGCAAATTGAATAGACATCAATGTATCATGTTTGAACGATCAAAGTTAAATCTCATTATTGACTATTGATATTTTGCGCGGAGAATGTGGAGAATGTAATTTTGTAATTATGTACCTACCTCGAATCACCGCTAATCCGTGCAGTATTAGCGATTTAATTTATTATGTTTTATTATCAAAAGTTTTTTAAAATGAGATATATGTTCAAGCAAAAATCATAAATTTTTTTTTTTTTAATTCTAATAATCTTCAACCAACAGCCCCCATGGGGGTAATTGAAAGCCCAGCCAGCCGTGAATGTTTGTTTCAGATTAATCTTGGGCAAGAGGAAGCTAACACTGCTTTTTTCTACTTTTTTGCATAAATTAATTCTGCACTAGATTTCTTTTTTATAATTATAATTATAAGGTAGTATTAATTGATTATTATTAAAAAAGTAATCTATATAATCTTATAGTGGAACAGGAAGAAGAATTGGTTTTTCTTTTCCAATTAAATGTAAATATCTAACGGTAATATTGCTTCAATATCTTCTTTCCGTATTCTTGTTATTTCTGCTTTAAAATTGCACATTTATACCGGGTGATCTTAGATTTTAAACTATTTGTAATGTCACATTAAGTCCGAAAATACTATTTTTCGAATGTAGTTCCCATAGGTAAAATACATAGGTAGAATACATTTTTCTACTACTTTAAAAGAGAAAGTTCCATTTTCTAGACATTTCTTCTCTAGGCATGACCAATATCTACTTTGTTTCCCTAGGGACGAAGTATCGATTTTGTCTCTCTAAGGAGGAAAAGTTTAACTTTTTTTTAATTTGTATATTGAATATACAATTCGTTGCTTTGTCGGTATTAAGAAATAAAAAGTTACTAAAATCTTATATTCTTACGATTTAATTAGGGACACCAAAATTCAGGGTATGAAGCCGTACTTCGATCCTGTAGTTGAAATATCTTTGCCCGAATCAAGGCTGAAATTCATGCTGTCCCCAAATAAATAGTTTTAGGTAAAAAACCTATTAGAATGGAATGGAGGAAGATAATTTTTGCGGCGATCTTCACTACTACGCTACCTGGCCTACATCTTTTTATTTTTAAATCTAGATAGCTATGAATCATGTCAAATTGTTCAAATCTGATAAATTGACACTAAAAAATCCATTTAGTTTTGTATTTTAGCATCTGTTAAAAATTGGGCGCGTTAAATTAAGACAAACAAAAAGGTAGTGTCACAACCCGTAAAGAATAACTCTGACCTCCATAAGTCACCAAAAATGAAAAGCCCAACTTTAACGTAAATAAGTGTCCTAAGCGGCAATATAATTATAATTAACTATGGGGCCATACAAAACCTCTTAGCTGACTGCAAGGACTTTTCGATGGCACATTGCCCGACTGGAGCCAGGCTAGGGTCATAAAACGCCGAAATTCGATACACCAGGTTAGACGATAAAAAGGTTGTGAACCCCAATATTAACAGCATAAGGAGAGTGAGAGACTAGATATTTTTCACGTCCCACTAGGAGGGCTTAGCGATATAAGGAAGAGCGTTGCTCCATAACGCTTAGGTCCAAGCCAGTGCTCGGCACCGTTTAGCATAGGGGGAATTCGTGGGAGGTCAGAAGCTTCCATCCTAGGATACAGTAATACAGTACAGTACACGAAGACTACAGTGCCAGCTTGGTTTGGAGAAACGTGCTAGGCAACTTGTAACGTGCCTGAACACATTTCTGTGTCGAACCTTGGTAACCATTTGCACGACTTTTACCATAGCGTATAGTAATCTTACATTTATCAACCTTGAAAACCTACACAGCTGGTTTCTAACATTATGCCTGTTACAGTAGTCCATAAGTAGATCAAAAGCTTTCGGAAGACACCAACTTGCCTATTGATGTTTTCGCTTTAGCATAACACAGCATGTAATTACGTTGCAGTTAGATTTTTTACCTTTCGTAACCTCTAGAGGTCACTGGAACAATTTTTTCTGGAAGTCCCTTGCTAGTTTTCTTCATTAGTTTAAACTAATGACGAGAACTTCTGTTAAATTATTGCTTAAGCAAGAGGCTTCCGATGACACCGCACTAGGTAAATAACAAAGTTAAATAACTTTAAGTCACACTTTTGACCTTAAGCGACCTCTGGAGGTTTCAGATCTATTTTTAAGAGGTTGTGACACTCCAACTTCTTGTTTATCCTGGTCTAAGGAACGCGTGTGCCAAAATCTATTAAAACCTAACGTGTGCAAAAATTTCAACCGAGGTGATCCCATATCCTTTTGATAATTCTTTTCCAAATCCAGTCTAATCCTACGCGTGATGTTTGCTTGAAGTTTTCAAAGCCTATTCTATACAACAAAACGACGGAAAAATGCAGTAGGCCTAAAAATAAACAATTACAAACAAAATAATGCATACTTTAATCATGAACAATGAGCAGTTATAATAATTATTGCATTGTAAAACTAATCATAACGATTTTACAATAATTATCTATACATAAAAGAATATTATACCGTGACAGCATTTTAAAAACCGATGCATAATAAATTGAAATAACAGAGTATTGGCCGGAAAGTCCAAAAAATAGAACATGCATTTAAATCAAAAATTCAATAGTGTGAAAATAAAATTGATAACATTTTGAACATCTTTTACTCTAAAATCGTTATTAATAGTTTTTCAATGCAATTGTTATTATTATAATTAAACTGCTTATTATTCATTGTTCATGATGGAGTAGGCAATATTATGTTTGCGATTGTTTTATTTCCTGGGCAACTACTCTTTTTTTTGTCCGATTTGTTACATGGCTTATTATGTATTATTACGTATAGTCATTCAAGGCGTGGGTCACCCGGTATAAGATCGCTTTAATTTGAATCGTGTTTATAGACTGAATTCGGCTACTTGAAACTCATTAATGATTTCTTACTTTATTCTTTATCACCAAGTTGTATTTCTTTGACCAAATTATTAGTAACAAAATACTAAAAATGAAAGTTTTCGTTTTGATAAGCAAAATGTAAACAAACGAATGGTCCAGATTTTCTAAAAAAAAGGCTAATATGTGCTAATACAGAATATGAAAATTGAATAACGATATCGGTATGCACTCACCGCCCTATCTACTACTACTTTTCTTAATTTCTTCTTGACTGACTTGCTCGATCACCAGATCTTAAAAAACTTTCTTCCAAAGTTTTCTAAAAGTTTTTTCTCAAATTAAAATTTCACTTTCTAGGGCTTTTAAATTTAAGATTAGTAGATATTCATTTATAAAAGAAATGTATACGTGACGTGACTCTATTGTGATACTTGAACTTTGTTAAGTTAATATTTTAATTTTTAATTTAAACTTTTCCTGTGTTAAGAGCAAACTGAGATAATACCGATTAGAAAAAATACCCTCTCGAAATTCTTAAATGATGATATTAACCTTAACGATTGCTTCTCACAAAAAATGTTTTTAAACGTGTCAAGTCCGATAATACAGTATTCATTCTTCGCTAAAACTGTTTCAGATAAGGCATTCTCCATTGTTCAAAATGCCAGAGGAAAAATCAACAATTAAAAAATTGTAATTAATAATTAAAGGAAAAAAACGATCGATATTTAAAATTCACACGGGAAGAAGATACTTAGGGTTTAGAGTACGAGTAAGAGGAAATCTGTTGATAATAATATCAATAATAATTAAACTGAGATCAAAATTTCAATACTCAAATTCACCAGATAATTGTCGAATTCCGTAGGAAAGATTGCCTAATTATGTCTAAAACAAAAAAATTCAAATCTATTTTTCATTAATGTATTCGCGTGAAGGTTCCCAACATAGGATACTTGTCAACAGGGTTGCCACTTTTGGCGTTTAGATCATTTTAACTATCTCTTGATACTTTCTAATGTACAGTTTTGGCACTTTGTTTTATTATTTTTAATAAAATGTTTTTTTGGTATACCAGCATAGAAGAGAATTTGTATATGGCGCTATATTGTGATTTCTCATGAATGTTGCAGTATGGTTCATCTCATTATGTACACATCGCTGCTCCGCTATACAGGGTGATATATATCCGAAAAGGCACCATTTTCGATATACAGGAATTTAAGGTTTTACGAAACGAATTTAAAAAAATATTAATGATAAGTGAATGTAAATAATGAACAGATCGTAAGTGAGGAGACTTTCTGTTATCTACCTGTAACATAACTTAACACTCGCGATTAAAACAATTGATTTAACGAATTGAAGCAGCTTGTAATGGTACGGGGTAAGGTCCAATGCAAATATCCAGCGCGATCAATTGATTGATTCGGCGTTGTAGGGAATTTTTGGAAATTAAGTTTTATAAAAATTTACCGAAGCGGCGATCCCTCTTACCACCTCTTTGTGTTCGTAGATTGATCAGAGTTGAAGGGGCGGCGTGAGGAAACCATTCGATAGAATTTCATGAAACTTAACATGGTATAAGTGCAAAGACAGTACGTACTTTACTCTAACAACAAGAATAATATCTTTACATCACAAAAATAGAGTGTGCGAACTTCAGTGAGACAGGGCTCGTATACCGGGTGACAATGAGACCAAGGCCAAGCTTATATTTCCAATATTTAGGAATCGATTTGTATAAGATTTGGCACAATCTAGAATTTACTGACAGGTAGGGACAAAATAACTAGCTTCTGGTTGGACTTCTTTATCAGTCAAATTACATCCAACTGTTGCCAATTTTTCATTTTTTCCTAGATTTCTTTTTCTTTCAGTTTTCTTGTTTAGAGTATATCTATTTTTTTCTGGCAATAATTTCACTCGGAAATTACAATAAATGTAAAATATACAGGGGGTTCCATTTAAAAATCCAGGATATTGGCATTTCCGGCGAAACCGAAAGTCGGCCATTCAACTCCTTCAAATTATGTCTAAATGATAAAATAATTGCAAAAATCGGTTTCATCAATATAGTACAGCGTGAGTATACAGCACAGAAAAGACTATTTTCCTGGAACTTTTAGCTGAGTAAATGGTGAAATGGCAGTGAGCAAGAAGCAGGTACGCGAATACACACTTCGAATTGATCGTTCAATTACTTCAGGCTGTTGTACGTCTTATTTCATGGCGAAATCGAATCTTCAGATCTTCTAAATTGCCTGGTGTATCCACATATATGTACATTACCCGTGAGGTAATTCCATATAAAAAAGTCTAGTGGAATTAAATGCAGGGGCCTAGCTGGACATTCAATTTGTGTATCTTGCAGGAAATACATCATTTAAAAATGCCCCGACTGCAAGTCCAAATTGTGGTGCTCCATCTTGTTGGAACAGAAAGTTTGGGTTTGGGCCACCGCCATCATCCGATCCAAGAACAAAACAGTCAAAGCAAGAAGTAGATAAACACAAAAGCTCTTCAAGTAACGGTCTGTTGGTCAATCATTCGCGTCTAAATATTAAGTTTCTGGGAATGTTGCGTATGTGCGTCCTGAGACAAGTGAGGTTTTCTGGTAACCAGTAGCGACAGTTGTGACAATTCACTGTCCTTTTAGAAAAAGGAAGGGCATCTGAATAAACAATTAAATAGTAAATGTTGTTATGTAAAACGTGAGTAATAAAACTTAATTACCTGAAAAATATATTAGACACGAACTGTGGATTTTCATCACAACGCCTTATCAGCTCGTCATAACATCCTAATCGTAGATAATAATTACCATCTGATATTCGTGAATGAGGTGCACTTTACAAGGCCAATTTTTTCTTTTTTTCAATAGTTGCAGTAGAGATGCGTGACTCTCAATTAAAAGTTATGTATCTCTAGTAGTGTGGATTTTCTTCTAGCACCAACTTATATTTAGGTATAGTGAGGTAGATCTCTCACCTAGCCCACTTCATTGTACTTGGCAAGAATTCTACTAAACGTAGCATGGGTAATTGAAGGTTTAAAGGGATGCACTTGATTAAATCAATCATTTATAGGGTAAAGAGTCTAAAGTGTTACACGACGATATCTCAAAAACGACGTAGACTATCTGAATGCAATCGGGACAGGTAATAGGTAGGAAGGAAGACCATTTGATGTACTTTTAAATTCTTAACCCCTCCTATTTTTAAGGGGTGGGGAGTAACTTCGGAATTTTAAATGAATAATACATCATTCTTTTTGTAATTCGAATCTACCTATTTAGGACAATTTACGAAATCTACCGATTTACTTATCAAAAGATTATACACCCTGTATAGAGGGACCGGCAGAAAAGCACTTTGATACATTTTGATTTTACTATAATCTAGAATTCCAATTTACGGCTCCATTCCGTCAATCGCTGTGGGATCAACGACATGTTGCACCGTCTTGTTGAAGCCAAAACTCGCATATCTTAAATTTGCGGTATAAAAAAAGTTTGCAATATTTCACAATAGCACTCAGAAATAACTGTTATGATGAATCCATGTTCTTCTAATAAGGTCGGATTATTCTGGAAGCTGAAATGGCACACCAAACTGTTACTTTCGGCGAATGTAAATGCCGTTCATGAAGTGTCCAGAAACGACAATGTGTAGTTTCTCGCAACTCCAAATAAGTTCTGCAAAATGCAATTCTATCGAGTTTATAGCACTTTGTTAATTGTTGAATACCAGTTTTGCAAGGATAAATTCCAATACTTTCAGCATTCTTTGGTTACTGTGATATGAGATTTGGAGACCAGCAGCACGATTTTTGATTGATCTACTAAAACTCGCGACCATTGCGTGTGTGAATATCTCTTGGTTGTATAGAAAATCGCTCTGGTATTAATAATTGTCAATTGCATTTTTTGGCAACTGTAATAAAATTTCCAAAACCTCCTCTTTGATATGAAAAATACTTCTAAACGGTGGCCGTATAAGTTCATGAACACCCAGTTAGGAAAGTGTGATCTAATTGGAGCTTTTAAGTCTAGAAAAAATAATAATCGATATAAAGTGTTAAAGACCAGGCCAACTTTCTTTTATGTGTTGCCGCCACCCATTTTGGACCAACGAGGACAGTTTATTCGAATTTACTATGAAACGGTAAAATTTGTCAGCCCGCTTCTCATATTCTTGCAAAAAATTGCAGTTATGAGAAGTAAAGGCGAATTGAATTGATAAAAATATTGACAATGTCTTCCTGGTTTGGTAAATGGCAAAATACTGTTAAATATAATGCCAATTAAGTCATAACAGATCATTTTTGTCTAAGCAAGCTGCATATATTCAGGCAATCAGACTGGATTTTTTAAAAATTCGGTCGAATATGTCGACTTGAACAGTCATATGGTGGTCTATGAGTGCTATAAGTCTTATCAATCTGTAATATTTTTCACGCTCAACTTATTATTGAAACCTAATCGAATCGATTGTTCGAGTGATTTTCTTATTGGGGTACATACCTGCTGGGTTCGGTATTTCAACTCTTTTTGCTCTGAAGGCTCTATTGCTATGTTACAATTATTTACAACAACGAATATTATGAATACAGATCTGAAATACCGAACGTGGCTATTAGAATATAGATACCTTTTGCATGTAGTGTACAAAACGCAAAAAAATATTCTTCCGGCTTTCCTTACCATAAACTTTAGTAGACACTTGTTTAGGGTGAAATAAACATTTTTAATAGCTGCCAAACACAAAATATTAAAAACTATAGGGCATATCAATTTTCTGTCATCTATAGGTAATAGAAAACAAATCATGGCTTACCTGGATTTAGCATAATCTTGGAGGGATTCTCTAAATCTAATCTTCAATCAAAGCTACACATAATAAAAAGTTGGCATAAATACAGAGGAAACAAATTGCCACCTCTTTACTTCCCACACAACACAATTTATTATAAAAACACAAAATACTGGCGCATATATTTTACCGTTGCATGTATAATAAGGTTCTACATTTTTATTTTTGGTGTTGTCAAGATGATGTGTTAAGTTAAAATATGATTAATGAATCATTAGCGTGAAGTACATACTACTTACAACTTTGCTAGTTACATGTAATTCTTTATTTAAAATAAGATAAATTGCCTGCAGTGAAATATATCAATGTCATGCGATGGGTTGATCGGTGATCATCTATGAATTGATTAAAATGCAATGAGTAGGTGTGCATAGCGGAATTTAAATGAAAATAAATTAAATATAAAATGTCGAGGATTTATTACAGGAAACCTTGTCATCAGAAGGTTTATCTTTAGTGGGTGGCTCAGCTTCATTCTTAGGATAATCTTTGAGATTAACTATAGGATAGGATAGGGTAAATGTGTAATTATTTTAGCTTGTCTTGTTATAGGCGAACTGTATTGTTATTTATAAGTAGTAAACAATGAACTTGTTATTGGGTGACTGTACTTTCGAAGGTATGAATACTGAATTATAGTAATAAATAAGACATAACCTCACTTCATAAGAATATTTCTTTTTAGAGAGCATGCATTTCTATTTAGTGTAAAACAATTTATTATTAACAGAATTACATAACTTAATATCAGATTAAAAAGTCTGTTGTAAATGCAAACCTACCATACAAATGGTATTCTCTTTTTCATGTAAATTAGGATTTCACTTTTCCTAATATGGAATGTATTGATTCATGAACTTTTGTTAGGACCACTAGAGCAAGAATTAATCTCAGATTTTCTTTAAATTCTTATTTAAATGAAACTTGCAAAAGATATCTACATTTTACAACAATATTTTTGAAATGTCAATTCACCATGTGCATAAAACTATTCATTACTTTTACTTCTAATAAGTTTAGTAAAGAATGAAAAGTTGAATTTTTAATTAATAAGAATGAGATAGATACACAACAAGAACCATTTGTTACATTTTTGTATTTTGTTCTCTCAATGCATTTTTCAATTATTTCATATGTTGCCACTTTTACAGGATAACAAAACATAAACTGAAATTTGCTATAAATCACAGCTAACGAGATTTGATAAAGCAAATAGAGCACGGCCAACTGTAAATATTGATGTAAATGTCTACTTAATAAAAAATACCTTTTTTATTGTGAAATACATAATCAGAATGTGTTATACTCTTTAAAAAAAAGAAATATTCCTATTATTATAATAATTATAAAGCGAAACGGCTGACGGAGTATGCCGTTTCTACCCACTGGGCGAGCCTTTGTTAGCCAACACGAATATTGTGCAAATTCCTCTAGAAAATCCTTTTAACAACATTCAAAACAAACCGAAACTACATAAAATTAAGTGTTAATCTAAAATTGTGGTTTGGAATTTCGGCCAGACTCGATTAGAACGGAAATAGGTTTGAGGTCTTTGTTACGGCTCGCAAAATGGGGTGGCAATAAAGGCCGAAAGAGCGAGTTTATTCGAAGGGGGATCGTTTTAAATTAATCAAAGACGGGAAACCAAACACCTTTATTACAAAATTCGCTTACCTCCAAATCATCGTAAGACTTAAATCCAAGTATAGAGAACCCGTCGATGATGTCTTCTTCAACGATAGGTTCTTTTGACTTTTTCCGTCGTATAGGTGGCCTCTGGGGCTTTTCTCTTCGCACCGCACATTCACTATCTTCTTCGCCGCTATCCCCGTCCTTCGAGGCGACTTTGCTCTCCCTCTGGGCTGCCTGCTGCATACGCTGGGCCCGTTTCCTCCGCCGGTTGCGCTGTTTCACCTCCGCGTCCATGGCTCATGCCACATCACCGTCGTTCACAGATGCACGAGGTCCGTGACAAGGCCCCATTGGAACATTATCGCACTTTTCGTGACAATGCTCGTATTCGAACAGGGGCCCCCGCGAAGGGTCAACGCAGTATTTACTAGCAACACAGGCACCTGGAGCACGAATGGCGGACGGTCCACCGCATCGCGAGAGCATCGTCGCCGTAGCCGCGTTCGCAGGCCCCGGTCGCCTTCACATCGTTATTCGAACACAACGACACCATGCACTCACACCACCATTAAATAATTACTAACACCCAGTCACAACACACGACAATAAACAATATTTACAATCTCACACAACACAATCAGTCAATACCATGTAAGATGGTCTCGAGACGCACGCGCACGCTCTGCTGATGGCAACCCGATGCATATTGCGCTACCAACGACGTTGCCAAGCTCACGTCAGTTATATTACAAATCCCCTAGATAACTGCACCTAATGCTCCGTACACACTAGCCAATCCAACTGTAATATCGTCATATACATGTAAGAAGTCAATAACTAACACTATTGTATTCCAAATAATTAATTTCATATAACAGCTCTTTATAAATACCATGTTGAGAACATTTATAATAAGGAAAGTAGGTAATTGATTACCTACTATTTTGTAGCAATATAAGAGAATATGCTAGGGCAACGTGGATTATTTTTGAACAACACGCTCATTCATCATTCATGTTTGTATCACAAGTTGAATATTTCTTTATATCCATTTTTTTTAATTTGGATATTCACAGAAACACCAATTTTTCACTTAATAATAATTCTAAAAAGTAGCGATTTAAAGCAATACTTTTAATCTAATCTTAATCTAATTTAAAAGAAGAAACATTATTAACACTCAGTTATTTTTCATCGAGAAATGATAAACTACAAACAATTTTTTTATTTTCACATCCACCTACTACAGCGTGGAAATAAATGATTTTCATCAAGTTCCCTTTGGAATTTTTTCACATGTAAATTTTTCTGTACCGCTCTACTCTTTTTGATTTAGTACTAAATTAGTTCTGTCAATAAATGAAATCAATCTGTCAAACAATTCATAGAATTTATTGAATTTTTTATATTTTGAGGTTATGGTACTGCCTTCTCTATTTTCGTAGAGTGGCACGTCGTGCTTTTACATGGGGAATGCAATGGTAACTTGATGAAAATCATTTATTTCCACCCAGTATTTATTACATGTACACCATAATGAAATACTAATGCATTTCTAATGTATAAAATCTTCAATAAATTATGTTTTTATGAAATATAATGAGGTGTTGTATGGTACACCTAAGTTAAGGACATTATTCACTCAGAAAAACTAACCCACTCGGGCATAACGGCCCTCGTGGGTCAATTTTTTGATAATATTGTTAAATGAAATAAATTAAAAATAAAGTAAAATGATCTTAATTATATATTGAAAACAAGTGTTGTCATTAAGACAGGTGTAGAGTATTTGGCGCCTATGGCAAAATTTATTAAGGTACTAATAATATGGTCTATTTCATAATTATAGAATTCAGAGTAGTCTATGATATTACCACATCTTTAAAGAGTATAATAATAAATTCGAAATGACAAACTTGCCAACAATAATCACAATTCCGAAATAATTTGGTGTCTTACTTTAATCATAAAAGTTAAGTATAGAAAGCTAATTATTCCAATTAGATGTTAACTAGGAGTAACTTTATTGAAAGATTCTTCTTGTTGATATTTCTAAATGATATCACAGTCACATAAATAACGAATACTTAACCACTAAACATATCTAATCTTTAATATTTGACTATAGTAACTTCTAGTGAGGAAGTTGTAATACACTATTACAAAAATTTAGATCACAGCCTACTCTGAATTTTAAGAATTAAAAAAAATTATACATACTAGTTTCTTATAAAAAAAGGGCATACCTACAATAGTATATACGCTATTTTTTGCACGTCCTAAAGGACTTAATCGCAAAAATTCAAAATTTCGAAAAATTTTTCAGAAAATTTCGTTACATGTCATTCTAACAATTGAACTCTGTAAACGCCAAAATCACATAGTTTCAGGATAATAAATCCTAACATGTTGTACCGCGATTACTTTTTTTGTTGTTTACTTGTTGTTGTTGTCATGAAAACACTTTACTCCCTCAGGGAGTAAAAGTGCTACTTTACTACCTCTTTTGGGGAACTAAAGTAGAGCCTTATACTGGGTGATTTTTTAAATTTCTGATCTAGAAAGCCATGACATAATTTTAAAACAAAAGATGCGGAAAACGTAGGGCGTAGTTTGAATCGTTCGATTTGTCACAACTGTCAGATTTCAAAAATGTTGACATAAACATAACCTACTCCAGTGTTGTTCTCGCTTCTCGCGAATAGCAGTGTGATCAACGCTACGCCCTACGTTTCGGTGACCTTCGATACGGCGTAAAAATCACGACTTACTAGATCAGAAATTTAAAAAATCACCCGGTATATATAGGACGCGCAAAAAATATTTTTCATATAATAATCCATATAATGGATATTTGTGTAACAAGTACATAATGTGGGACTTTATGAACGAGATCAGTTTATGGCCGAGCTAGCGAAGCGAGCATTATAAAAAAAGGCGAGTATATAAAGTCAGATAGTATACGAGTTGCATACAAACCTTTACGCCCGACTGCTAAAATTGGTTCATTTTCGAAAAAAAAAAATCATTTTAAATTTGACATCTATCCTTGGCAGAAAAAAAATTAGACATAACATATACAGTGTGGAAATAAAGTAGTGGATAAATTCGATAACTTCATTAAAATTAATTTTTTGGAAAAATTCTCGAGGGGGTATAGCGATTTTAATTACTTGAGGCTATACTGTACCATTTTCAACTTGTTACGTCAAGTGATTTTAAAGTTATGAGGTCATCTATATATTTTTTAAATAACAACCTACATATATTTTTTATTTTTTTTATAGAGGCCCTCCGTGGTCGAGTGGTAGGGATCCTACCTCTCGTTCAGAGGGACAGGGGTTCAAACCTCGGTTGCGACTAAATTTTAAAAATTTAGTACAATCGTATTTGAGCTCTTTAGGATAAGGTATAAAAGTTGTATGAGTGATAAAGTATGGGGGAGCGTAATGTACTTGCTACAATAGCTCCATTACCTCCGTTGCACTCCCATAAGAGTTTGTGTGAACCCCGACACTGTAAAATGCGGTAAAAGGGGAATGGAAAAAAATATATATTTTTTTTTATTGTCGATTTCGGTAGTACTTCGAATATTAAAAATTCGATCGATATTAAAAATCGTAAGTTCGAGTATAAAAAACTCTTTAAATTTGCAAAATTAATCTAGTCAACATATAAAAATAAATGTTATATCTTGTTCGAAAGTAGAATTTACCTTTAGTAAACTATTTTTTTAATAAAAATGGTGCAACTGAGCGAGAAACAGCGAATTGAAGTGTTAATGATGATTGGTTATGGCGACAGAATTCGAACACATCAAGAAATGTGTCAACTTTTTACGAGTAGATAAACGTACCCGGATCAACCCATAAGCCAATCAACGGTTAGTAGGATTGAAAAGAAATTTCGAGAACATGGCGTTGTAAAGAATCTTCCAAAAAGTGGACGTCCGATGACATTAAATGAAGATGTACAACGTGCTACTAGAAATTGAAAACAATCCACATGGAACTAGTAGAATCATTGCTTTGGACCACGATGTAAGCGACGATTCAGTTTTAAAATTTATTTAAAACTGAATTTTATTATCAGTTTTAAAGTTCAAAAATTTCACCCATATAAGCTGCAATTGGTTCATGAGTTGGCTGGTTGACTTTGATCGTAGACACGAATTCTGTGACCAGATGATGGAGATTTGTCTTCGCGGTCCAATGTTTTCCTAGCGTATTTTATTTTCGGATGAAGCAACATTTTGTTTAAACGGTACGGTTAATAAACATGATTGTAGATATTGGACTAGGGAAAATCCATATTGGATGCAGGAAATTCATACACAACATCCTCAGAAGCTTAATGTATGGGCAGGGATTATTGATGACCAAATCATAGGGCCATTTTTTGCAAATAATTTAACTGGAGACATATACATGCAATTTTTACAGTTGGAACTGATGCCTGCATTATTTACCAATGCAAACAATCCCGAGCTACCAAACAATAGCGTTTGGTTACAACATGATGGCGCTCCGCCTCATTACACAATTAATGTACAATGCTATTTGCACCAAGTTCTCCCAGGAAGGTGGATAGGAAGAAGAGGTCCGATGAAATGGCCGACTAGATTTAACGCCATTAGACTTCTTTCTATGGGGGTACTTAAAAACTAAAGTGTATAAAAATCGACCCAATAATTTAGAAGATCTCAAGCAAGAATTCGACATGAGATTAGATTAATATTACCTGAAACTCTTCAGAATGTGAGAAATGTAATGTCAGATGGTACAGGGTCGTCACTTTGAACATCTAGTGTAATAAAAGCTGTTATTTCTGTGCTTATTTTTGTAATTGATGTAATTGTTATTAGAGTTCTTTTCTTGTTAATCAATTTAGTTTCTTTTTAGTCTAATTAAAATTTTAGACTGTTTTTCTCAACTTTTTTAAACGTAACGTTTTTTATACGGTGACTAGATTCATTTTGCAAATTTAAAGAATTTTTAATATTCGAACTTTAGGGCAGTTTCTTTCAATTTTTCTATTGAAAATTGTATACAACTGAAAAGAGAATAAAAAGTACTACCGAAATCGACAATACAAAATATATGTTGTCATTTTAAAAAAATTGATGACGTCATAACGTTAAAAACAAATGATGCAACACGTTGAAAATGGTACAGTATAGTGTCAAGTAATTAAAATCGCTATACCCCTTCGAGATTTTTGCCAAAAAATTAATTTTAACGAAGTTGTCGAATTTATCTGCTACTTTATTTCCACACTGTATAGTTGCCATTGAAGACCCCCAAGACCTTAACCAAATTGATCATATTATCCTAATCTCACAGCGATGAGCCACTTCAGTGGCAATAACAATTTTTGAGAACTCATAACCAAGGCGCTTATGGGACACTGACCACCTATTATTTAGTTAGAGCTAAATTACACACGAGAATAACCATGACCAAAAAAAAGATTTTCAAGACTCTTCAATAACAAGATTTAAAAGTAAAACATGGTCTTGTAATTGAAAGTCAATACAAGCATAAATACTAGAATAATTCAGTGCAAATCTTTTTATATATCACTTTGTTTACAATAAATTATCAACTTATCAATTATTACAGGGATTAGCTTAATAATAATTAATTGCTTATTACTACTAGCAATTACTCATATTTATTATTTCTGTTTTTCAGTTCCATATGTGCATATGTCTTAATATAAATTGTTGCTATGAGTTATTAACTATTTTAACTATACAATAATTTCTAAAAAGCTTTGACCTACTTTACAAGATAAATGAACTTTATTTTAAACCGGTCACATTTATCAACCGTAACCACCGTGGATTATAACTTTTATTTCAAAATGTATGTTTATAGGATTTTATTCATAAATACTATTAACAACTCTTTTGGACTATTGTGTAAACAAAAACATACTGCTAATTTGCAGTTTAAAGTAACATTTCATTAAATATGAAGATGCTGTTGATTACTTAATAAATAAATCAATTAGAAATCTTTAATTTTCAAAGTCAATTACTAAACAATGACGCCACTTACAAGTAATAAAATTACAACCACAAATAAATTACGATTTTCATTTGTTATATTCATACCTAAATAAAATTTCTATAAATCTAGTTTCCAAATGATAAACGATAAATATTATTAAATGTATAAAATGCATAAGATTCTCTATGTCTTGATTGAAAACAATTTTATATTTTATGTATTCTCTTTTCAGCCATAGTAAATATTTATATAGTTATATCAGAAAATTTTCAAGAAAAACGTAAAAAATGATTTACGACTAGTATGGTTTGATTTCTGGTTCTCCAGTTAATAAAGCATAAATATCTAGCAAGCTTAGGTAAATAACGAAACTTTAGTTGTTCCATTGGCGTATTTACAAATTTTTTTCGGGGGTGGGGGTACTCTATAAAAATTCCGAATCAAAACACTTAGATTTTCACATAATATAGATGTTGACATAAATGACCTGGACTATTAAAAAAATCTGAGGTGGCTCCATCCCGTTAGCCCCTCTCCCCAAAATAAGACACTGAGTTATTCTGATGGTCTTTAATTTTCAATTATGGAAAATGTAGAACAAAACAGTATAAAAACAAATTGAAAAACTTATTTTAGAATTCCACTAATAGGAAATAGGAAAATATATATAATATCGATTTTTCACCATACCCGAATATATTAATTCTATCATATCAAACACGAAGAACAAGAATATAATAAAGAAATTTGCATCTAAGTCGCCCTGCAGACGGCGCTAGTTTTAAATCTTTCGGGCGCGGTCTGGCACCCACGAGCAATTATGGTTTGGTATTCTTTGCTATCCTTGGTATCCATTTATTCATGACCAAAGCAAAGCTTAAATCTAATGTCCTTCATGATAAAAGAGATGGTATAGTTTTATTTTACTGGTTTATCTTATTATATATCCCATCATATCCCATCATTATTTCTAAAAAATTGTAGGTTTGTTTTAGCTGAACCACTTTCTAAATTATTTAATATTTCCTTAAATGTAGGAATATTCCCTACTATATGGAAATCAAGTTTTATTAGACCATTGTTAAAAGCTTGAGAACCAAATAATGTAGAAAATTATAGACCCATTGCTAAGATTTCTTCTATTCCTAAAATTCTGGAAGCCATTGTAGCTGATAAATTATCACCACTTATTAAACCTTTACTGATCAACGAGCAACACGGTTTTATCCAAGGCCGATCGACAATTACAAATCTATTAATTTATCAACAAGAAATTATAAATGCATTCAAATGCAAGAAACAATTAGATGCAATTTATACAGATCTATCAAAGGCATTTGATAAAGTAAACCATAACCTATTAATAAATAAATTAGAAGCTCTAGGTATGAGCGGTTTTTTATTACTTTGGATAAACGATTTTCTTAAAAACCGGACCCAAATTGTAAAATTAAATAATTATTGCTCTAACGAAATATCAGTTTTATCAGGAGTACCTCAAGGAAGCCACCTCTCGTCAATTTTTTTTATCTGTTATATAAATGATATAAACTCTTCCTTTACCCACTGTAAATTTCTGCTTTTTGCAGACGATTTAAAATTATTTAGCTCTGTTAGTTCCACTAGTGACTGTATACAAATTCAAAACGACATTAACAATTTGTGCAAATGGTGCGACGATAATGGGATGACCCTAAATATAAATAAATGTAAACTTATTAGATTCTATCGTAGAATAGATTACATTAAATTTGATTATAATTTATGTAACACTTTTTTAATAGAAGTAAACAGTATTAATGATTTAGGTGTTCTCTTTGATTCTAAATTAAATTTTGAACCTCACATTAACAACATTAAAAATAAAGCTTTACAAAATCTTGGTTTCGTTATACGTAACTCTAAAGATTTTACCAATATAAATACTATTAAATGTCTCTATTGTGCCATTGTTCGGAGCACACTAGAATATTGTACACCGATTTTGAGTCCTCATTATCGTTCACATATATTGATTGACCTTAGAAAAAGTCCAAAAAAGATTTCTTAGATATGTTGCGTTTAAATGTGATTTATCATACATTGAGGTTGGTTCTAATTATATGTTACAATTAACTAACTTAAAAACATTAGAATGTCGTAGAGTCTACTTTGACCTATGCATCCTATTCAAAATAATAAATGGCTACATTGACTGTTCTCAACATCTGCAGCTAATAGACTTTTCTGTTCCCAGAAGGTTTACTAGAACGCAGACGCTTTTTAGATTAAGTAATGATAATCTTAGTAACTACACTTTTCACTCGGCATTGCCGAGAATGTTGCGATATGATAATGATTGTGAAATTGACTTTTTTAGTATTTCTCTTACTTCATTTAAAAATAATATAAAGAAATAAAACATAGTAACGGGTGTTCATTTAAATTCGTAATCTAGCAACCTTTGGATTATTGCCTGTCTCTATCTGCGACGTATTATATCTGTCGCTCTGTCTTCTTTCATTAAAATTCCAAAGGTTGCTAGATTACGAATTTAAATGAACATGCTATATTAGAAGATATTAATAATATTATTATTGTTATTACTTATTGTGTTTCACAATGGTTTTGTAATTGTAATTGTCAATACGTATTTTGTATTATGTTTGTAATGGGAAACCGTAAAAAAATATATATATCATAAACGAGGAACAAGAATATGACCATAAGAAATTTGCATTTCAGTCGCCCTGTAGAAGACACTCGTTTGAAGTCTTTCGGGTGGTCTGGAACCAACGCGCGATTTTCCAATGTTTCTGGCAAACATGGTTTGGTATGACTTATGATGCAAAAAGTTATTAGAAAAAAAATCAAGTGGTAAAAAGTATGTCACGTGACCCTTCCACTAATGCAATGCATCAATACGTATGTATCAATAATCTCCTATTGCGGTTCTGTATCTATTAGCGGAATTCTAAAATAAGTTTTTCAATTTATTCTATTGATTGTTAAATTTTTGTTTTTTTATTTTGAAATAAATTTTCATTTGGTGAAATTTATTTTCCTTTTGGCTGTAAACTTTTGGTTATATATTTTTTTCCCCTTTATTGGGTTGTAATGAGGACTAGCAGCCAGTAATTAATAATATTAATAAAACAATTTTTTTACATATATTAAAGTTAACGTTTCGCCTAGTCAATGTAGGCTTTTTCAAAACATTTACTTTTTTTTTATTTTAGGTTATTGTTCTCTATAAAATTTTTTACATGGTATATATTTAAAAACAATTAATCATAATATTTTCTTATTTTTTCCTTTAATAAAATTTTTTTGAGAAATAAAAATTAACATTTTAAACTTGTACATTTTGTTACATATAGTATATTCATGAGATTTTTTTGATATTTTCTTTTTTTTAGTATCATGATTTTGTAGATTATAAGCGAAAAAGAATTATTAATTTCTTAACAACTTCATTAAAAATGCTTTTTTGTAAAGATATGGCAGATAAAAGTTTTACCTGCCATATCCATTACCATTATCCATTACCTGCCATATCATTAAAACATTATTATTATGACGTTACTCAGTTGTTTTTAATAAGGTTTAAGTAAATTCCTCACTGTGCTGTGATTAAGAAAACAGAAGCATAATTTTTATAGATTAAACTTCAATATTTAGTTGCGCCTAAGAAACAGGTTAATCTATTAGTTATACAGAGCGGCCAACAAATCTAAATTCTTCGATTTTGAAAAACGCTATTTTAAAAATTTAAATACAGGGTGTTCCATTGATACTAATAAGTATAAATTATGATCCATATTTCTCAGCCACCATCTGTAATCTGTAACCAGAAGCAAGTAGACATAGGAGCATGAGGTTTATAATTTATATTTGTTAAAGAATTGTTATCAATATAATTATTCTTTTTACTTTGTTTTAATATGCTTTTTGTTGTATTTTGTCACATTATACGATAAATTAATTTGTTTATAATTAAAATTAACTGTTGTCGTTGCTTTTCAACTTGCATCTATCGATTAGTTATTGATTTGTCATATAATAAATTACATATATCTGTTGGGCAATTAATGTTCGTTTCTAATTATTACTATTTTAATACATTCTTTTTTGGAACAAGACATTGATTGTTTGATTCACTTTATGAAGACGTCTAGCTCGAAATTAGAGATGAATTTAAAACATTTGATCAATAAGTCAATGACTGGTAATAATTTCCGTATAAGCGAAAAATAAATGATACAAAAGATAGATCGAATGCAGTAATATCAGACTCTAATAGTTTGTGCAATTATTTCAGGAAAAAATGATGTTAAATAATTAATATTTGGGAAACAGTAATTTACCGTCATGTACCGAAGCAGCCGTGCGGTTTCTTGTAAACTCCATAACATTGGTCAATTATTACCTACAATTGCAAAAGCCCTTTTTAAACTAACCTTTGGAGTGAATAATAGCACCCGAATCTTTTACCTGGGATATAACAATAACACAATAGTTAGCGCATTACCTGTGTCTACCCTTATTATCATAAATGCCAATTGTTGAAGAAAATTAAAAATAAGTGCTTTGGAATTTCGATTAGTAGTAATTGGTTAACATGGAAATATCTACTAAGTAAATAGATATCTACTAAATAAGAAAACCAAATATTGATCTCAGAGGCGAAAAATCTTTCCCGAATCCAGATTTAACTGCAGCACGGCAGCTCAACACATACATTTACTTCACCAAGAATTCCTCGATTGTGTGTGATACTATAGGTTACATTTACTATTTGTGATTAATTTGACAAGAATAAATGGTATATGAACATATCAAGAACTTTTATTGAGAACGTCACCACATAAACATTATTTCATCAAGGCTCATGAAAATCATAGCTTTTCGAGAATACTACTTTATAATAAAGAGTAGAGCGCGGGAATCTTTATCACTACTATCCATTTTTTTCTAGAGTCCTCTGTGAAGAGTGTAGCTTACGCCATTCAAGAGATATATAGCCATAATGATTTTTTAAGAAATTCCTCCCCCCTGTGAACCCCTTGGGTTTTTAGGATTAAAAATATGCTCATGCACTCCTGTGAGGTAAGGGCCACCTGCCTGTAAAATTCAGCTTATTAAGTCTTCTAATTTTCGAGATATTTTTCGATGGGCATCGGGCATCGGACATCGGAACTGGCTATGATAAACACCACTTTAGATCAACTTTCTTTGAGAATGACTTAATATAATGATATTCTGATTGTATTAAGGCTTCAATTGATGAACTTAAGTTGTGGTTATACTCAAGGCATCCTGACACATGTCTTAAGAACAGCTTACTAGAAGTTTTACAATTAAACATCAACTAGGGAAACTTCGTCAAGACATGACGGTCAAATTACTAATTTATTGAAGGAGTTCTTGATATGCAACATGTGATTACAATCCTTCGAATTTTCACGAGTGACTATTTAAATAAACGCAACCAAACATAACCAATTGTAAATGCTAAGCCTAGCTTTGCATACCACTTCCCTCCCCCAGCTTACCCCTCTCTTTCGGCTTATTTCCCTCGTAGCCCACCTACCCGACTTACCCACCAATTATCACCATGAAATTCTACATTGAAGTCATATATCATATGCTTAATGCACTTTCTAACTTTCTAAATTTTATCCGTCATTTTGTCCATGTTCCTTAAGAGATAGGGTTTTAATTCTTCAGACATTCCTATTATTTTTTTGATCAACTGAAATAAAAATAAAAAAATTCCGAAAGAAACACGGACAGACAGACACACATATCGAATTTCGTTAAACTGCTCCACAGTAAATACTAGGGTATAACACTCGGTTTAGAATTATTTGTGATATGATTCGTAGCTAAGCGATTGGTGATGCAGTAAGCAAGTGGAGGAAGGATAGTATAGAAGTACATTGATTACAAATAACTCTTTTAAAAATATAAATAATTTAAAAAATCGCATTACTAAGTATTTTAAATTTAAATAAATATAAATCTAAATATTAAAGAAAATATGAAGTCCAAGCTTATAAAAAAGAATTAGCAAATCGGTCTTGTTTCGTAAACAAGAAACTATGGCGGCATGATAGAGTTTGTCTATACATCAGTACAATTCGAATATTAAACATTTAATAATGAATAAGGGAATGCTAAACTCTAGCGGCTGCAGCCGCCGACATGCGCTACGGCTATTTCTAGCATTTGGAATTAATTGATTGTGTAGCATTTTTGAATACTCCACGCGTATAAATGAAGAAATTATGAGAATAAAATCTAGATTCGATCTTGTTTAAACAATTCTTAAACAAGTCTATTATTAGTATTTCAAAAACATCTGATTTATAAAAATATTGTCAAATAATCCATTAGTGTTCGTTTTTATGCAAGTTCAAACCAAAATTGTTTAATTACAATAAATCAATAAATATGCATGAATAAATAGTTAGTATGTTTATAATATAAAATTAATAAATTTTGTTGCAAATACTTTTATAAATAACCGTTTATTGTAGTTTTTATAGTTATTTACATAAAGTCCACTAACCTAAAAATTAAATATTGTTGCTTTGAATTTTCTATAACTTCACAATTTAAAAAAATATTTAAGATATTTATTTCTTGAGTATTATAAAGAAATATAACCACTGATATATAAAATTACAACTCCTAGAAATATCTATCTCACATACCGACAGCTTCAGTCCATAAACACTCTTAGTGATAGAAGTGATTTGTCTATAAGTGTGATTAATTCCAAATGTTACCACTCTGGGAACTAAGACGGTGCTCCAAGTGGATGGCGGACATTGAGCGTCTGGAATTAAATATTAAATTAAATATATAAGAAGATACTTTCGCGGTAAAAATTGCCGGGTGACTTTTAATAAAAACGAAAGTAGATGAATTAATATGCGTCAGAACTCGTAGTTAACAATGCAAGTCATAAGTTTTAAATAAAAGTTAATTTATTTTGTTTAATTAAATTACATTTTGTAAACAAATCCATATAAGAAATTATCACCCCGGCAGCGAATCGAACACTGGACATTCCGCTTTCCTAACGACGTCTCTACCTCTTAGTTACTGTGATGACTACCAAACACATAGTTATTATTACTATATAAAGTTATTATAAAATTGTTGTTAACTTGAATTCCGATTCTATCTTTCGCTAAGGCTACGGTAGCCATCATAGTTGCCAAG
The DNA here is from genome assembly GCA_929113105.1 of Agrypnus murinus. Lineage (NCBI taxonomy): Eukaryota > Metazoa > Arthropoda > Insecta > Coleoptera > Elateridae > Agrypnus > Agrypnus murinus. The sequence continues at coordinate 24,924,441 of OV816025.1, read as the reverse complement.
TTATACCCCGACAAACTTTTTCTCCAAACTCTATGCCATACGTACTTAACAATGAAAACAATAAGAGCTTTTATTACTTACATTAACAAAAACGCAGCGGCGGAACAACACGACGTCCAAAATACATTTGAAAAAGTGTCTATAAAATTCAAAAAAATGGAAGACGCCAACAAAGCTCCTGTTATTAAAAATAAATAATAGTGCAGATTTCAGTATTAATTTTATAAATAAATGATTGTTACGTTTTCCACAAAATGTGAGCATTGTCCACTCTTGAAAACCCAGCACATCTTAATCACAAATCATATTCTAGGTTGAATATCCTTCCTGGCTTTTGGTGTTAAGGCAATTTAAGGCGGCGCTATTGACTCAATTGATCAGGCTATGCTGGCACGGGTGTGGCAAGAAATGGAGTGTCGTGTGTAACAAAATTAAAAACAAGGCCCCGCGATTGGGCGCCAATTGTAACAAAGGTTTCTTAACACACAAAATATTTAATACGTACTGTACAACCAAAGAGTAGGATATTATAAGAGGCGAAACTTCGCGTAGCGTCTTTGATCTCTCGTCATAAGTTACAATGACCTTGAGACGCTTGGCCCTTTAAATTGGATCAGCAGAAATGCGCGCCAAATTTAAATATTTATCACGCCTGAACTCAACCAGCTAACGTCCAGGGTTGTTAATTTCGTATGTATACTAGTTCGGCAGTATATAAGGGATGATTTTAATAAAACTATAAATCAATTGTTATCTTTATTCAATTTAATTCAAATCTTTATTGTATATAAAGTTTTACAAACATAAAAAGCTTATTACAAGTGATTGGTAGATACATATATGGTATTCTCTCACAACAAAATAAAATATATAATAATCAACTAATGATAACATTTCGCATGAATTGCAGTTCATTATTGAATATAAATTACTTATTGAATGGTTTTTCACCAGTGTGAGTTAACATGTCTTTTAAACAGTAAACATTAGTAAACATTTATAATCACATAGATTATACTCAAATGGTTCTCACCAACACATGTGTGCTTTAAGACTAACATTTTGAGTCACTTTTGAAAACATTAGTAGTCACACAAATTACAGTCAAATGGTTTCTGGCCACTATGAGTTAACAGGTGTGTTTTAAGATTAGATTACATCTATTTTTGAGGTTAAAGAATTAAGAAGATAATCTTAAACTAATACGGTACTTAAATAACACAATACTTCGTCTTTTGGAAATCGAAAGAAGTGAATGTCTTTGTTATCCAAATAAAATGTATTCCTACAGTTCTTGTAAACACGCGCGGTGTTTACGTTTTTCTCCACTAATGTTTTGGCTCAACTATAAATGTTCAATTGTTTGTTTATTTAACTCTCATAATCACCAAAAAAACACACTACACATTAATTGTTGTCGCAATATGGGTACACTTTCACAGAACACATACAAAATAACGAATTGACTTGACAGGTATTAAAGAATGAAAATAAGCATCCATCTTTGACATTGCTGTGCTCCCGTCCAATGGGATCTCAACAAATTAAAAGAGAGCCGAAAGTAACCGAGAATCGACGACGGGGGCCCTTTAAATTGATTATGCTCTTCTATCTCTCTCGGAATTGAGGTTTCTCTACCAACTTTCGCCTCTTATAATATCTACTCTTTGGTACAACTCATAAATGCTCCAGTTGCTCGAGACATCTCTATAACAAATTTAAGTTCAGGACGCGGGTATTTTTGCCATAGCTCACAGATTATAAAAAAGAAGGAATAAAGGGCCCCCTACACGATCAATAATATTGAACAATAATATTGCCCAATTTTATTGTACAATAATGGCTATGATCTACACAATCAATTTTTACGTCAATAATATTGTTTCAATGTACACTCTAGCTGTTTTGACAAAATTATAAAATTCTATTAGTAATGTCTGCTGTACTTAACAGTTTTGAGAAAGCTTGTTTATTGCGTTATCATGTTGTGCAAATAATAATGAAAAGAGGAAACGACTTTAGTTAAAAGAATGATTTTTAAAAAGATGAATTCTACTTCTTGAGATCATTCTTTATCGTTTCTGGATATCTTTCCGAGTATTTGATTAAAGTTGAACATTCACTATTATCCGCGATGTGGTTGCGGATCGTGTCCGGATAATGCCGCAACGTTTAGTTTTGTTGAAATTTATTCTTTATTATTTATTATTATTTATTTATATACATGCATAAACAAGTTGGGCTTTGAGATTGTTTGTATAATAAAATTATACATATTGTAATTTTGTAAAACGTGTTGAGCAAAATGAAATAAATCAGTATTAACTTCATAATAAAATCTGTACTGAAATCTCTATCTTTAATGAGAAATATTTATTATTATGAAGTCAATAATGTCTTTCATTTTGATAACCACGTTTTAAAGAAATATAATACTATACGTATAATTTTATTATACCAACAATCTCGAAGCCCAACTTGTTTATGCAATTAATTACAGCAAATTTATAGATTTCGTCATTATCTGGACCACGTCGGGGATATCAACCTAGGATGACATCCGCAACTACATCGCGGATGATCGTGTATGTTCAACTTAACAATGTCTCGTAAGCATATTTGCTTATTACGATTACTGCAATCTTTCAACTTAATTTGCCATAATTCAGGCAAAGTATGGTACTGTAATGATATTCATTCATAAAAACAGTCATTACATACATATTACCTCAAGAAGGCATTGGATGCTAAGTGATTGCCATAGTTACAAGAATAAATAAGAAGTAATAAAAGATATCTAAAATGAATACGTTTTTTATTAACTCCAAGATTAAATATAACTTCTGGTAAACACCCACCGTTATAACTGGTGACCTTTCGACGATAAGTAATCAACGAGAAGAATCGAACACATCAGCAGATCTGAATCAAGCTATAGTGTGTCCTGCTTCCAACACGTACTAGTCGGTTACTCTGCATACAACTAACAGCACTTAGTTCTGCATCAACCAACTACGGCATCTACAATTGGATTGATTGGACAATCGCTAGCTTATCGATTCTGAACCAATATCGGAATATATACTTTTTTTAATCAAGATAAGTATAACTTAATTCCACGACCTCCTCGATTTCGACGTTTGACGTCTTTATACGGCCAGTTCAAATTTTAAAAATATCATTATGCACATGTTCTCCGCATGGCGCTGCCTACCGGGGGATTGGAATTTGAAGTGGTTTGAAAATTAGCTAAAATTTATGCACTTTTGACAGTTAACATACTTCAAATAAATTACAATTTATGGCATCGGCAGAAGTTATTTTAAGAAAAAGCATTTTTTTTATGAAAAGCATTTATGAAGCATTAAGAGGTTTAATGTGCAGTGGCGTTCCAGATATGTTATCGGTGCGTGTTTTGGCAAGGTTAGTTAATACTGGTTTTAGACGTTTACTTAGAATTATTTTACAAAGGTCCTTGTAATGAATCTTACAGATGAAAAATTTTGAAGTAGTTAGTGGGTCAAGAAGAAGATCAGTTAATGTACTGCAAGGATTGCATTCTTGAGGTAAATATTGAAATATATTTAAAACCAGCTCTGTTAACTGGTTTATTAATAATATGAAGTAATCTGATCTTGTAAACTGATCAGACCTAGTAACGGATTTGAGGAGGAATTGGTCAATACCGAATTTAGACAAACTTCACATTCGATTCTTTCCTCTATAGTTCGTGCTACATAACTTGCCAAGAAAGCTATTGAAGCTGATATAATCCCATAAGGTAAATTCGTTGAAAGATTTTTTAGTTCAACTATTAACTCTTTAGTTTCTTCAGGTAGTGGAACGATAAAGGATGCCACCACATGTTCGCTATCTATAATTCGTCCGATGTTGCTGCTGTAGTCACATTCAGCAAAGACGTTAGCTGATGTTGATGTTTTAATTAATCCACATTGAACTATTCTTTTAATGGCACTTTCAGCAGTCTGTGCATCTGTGGCATCTTGCGAACCACCTTTTAAACCTTTTAAATCGCTAAACATGGATTCAATTGCATCCGAACTAAAACAGCGTGTTAACACATAATAAAAACCAATATCTTTAAGAAGATATGCAATGCATTCTATAGTGCTTTTCGCAGTGAATTTTAGTGCTTCTGCAGTTTCCTTTGTTAACCCTTGCATGCCACTGTTTTTCGAACACTCCTGTATTGAATCAATGTATCCTGGAAATGTATCTCTTAAATGTATGTATCTAGGAAATGTAACCAAATCAATCTCTCATCGTTTATGTTGATGTACGGTGCACATTTTTCATCAAGCTGATTAATGTGTTTTGTTTTATTACTTACATCATGTAACTGTAAAAAGGTGTACATTATCTCCATAAATGTAACCGTTGCCTTTGCTCGCGAAAAAACATAACGAGAATTTGCATACTTTTATAAATATTCTAAAGCAGCAGTTACAGGTGGTGAAAATACGAGGGTCAATCAAATATACGCAAGCCTTTTGTATAAACAAAATTTATTTTACAAGAAACAGCTACATCTCTACAAATTATTTTTCTATATAATCTCCTTCTTTTATTATACATTTTTCCCAACGTTGTGGTAATTTTTTCATTCCGTTTTCGTAGAATGAAGTTGCACGGGTATCTAACCAGTTGCGCACGAATGTTTCCACTTGATCGTTGGTCTCAAATCGCTTGCCTCCAAGTGCTTCTTTGAGAGGTCCAAACATGTGAAAATCGCATGACGATAAGTCTGGACTGTAAGGTGGATGATCAAGTGTTTTCCAGTACATTCCCACCAGTTTCTGCTGCGTTGCAGCTGCTGTGTGGGGCCTGGCGTTGTCGTGGAGCAGCAACACCTCGCTGATGGGACAATCTCGTCTTTTGCGTCGATACTGAAGCTTAACTTGATCCAAGAGACCGCAGTAGTAGATTGTGTTGATGGTCTGACGTCCATGTAAGAAATCTACCAGTAGGACACCCCTCCAGTCCCAAAAAACCGTGGCCAACACTTTCCTCGCAGACAATCGAGTTTTGGCTTTCACGGGGTTTTCTTCGCCTTTCTTTCTCCACTCCATGCTTGATTCGGGGGTGTAATGATGCACCCATGTCTCGTCACAGGTGACAATTTTATGCAAAAAAGCTTCCCCTTCTTCTTCAAAACGAGTTCGAAGCAATTGAGAAATGCGAACTCGTGCGGCTTTTTGATCATCATTCAGCAACCTTGGAACCCAACGTGCTGAGATTTCTCTGACGCCCAACTGCTTTCTGATGATTAATTGGACTGGAACTGGGCATGCAGTCTGCGGTAAATTTCCGCTGGTTTCACGTTTTCACAGACGAGCAACTTTATAATTATGCGTTGCTCAACGCTGACGGGTCTTCTATGAACCAAGATATAAAAAATGGGTTATTTCTGCACTGATTGCCAACGCCACAAAGTGATTCGTCACACGAAAGCTCCTCTGCAACCGATTATAGAACCAGAGCAACGTTTCCAAAAAATCCACCTGGATCTAGTACATTTGCCACCTTCAGAAGGTTATAAGTATTTATTGACCATAATAGATCGCTTCAGCAGATGGATAGAAGCTATTCCTTTAAAGGATGCTACGGCAACTACAGTAATAACTTCTTTTATCAACACATGGATAGCACGCTTTGGAATTTCCCATTATATAACGACAGACAATGCTCAAATATTCCATTCTCATTTATGGAAGCATTTCACAAATACATTAGGGATAAAACACATTGCTTGCACCGCGTATCATCCCATAAGCCAAGGAATAATTGAGAGATTCAATCGTACACTCAAACAGGCCATACGCACCAGTGGTATATCTTCTTGGTTAAAGAACCTACCATGGGTGTTACTTAGTCTACGAGCTACGATAAAATCCGAATTAGATGTTTCACCTGCAGAAATGTTGTACGGAACTGCATTTCGTTTACCCGGAGAATTCTTTGAAGAAAAGAAACCCGATGAAGATTTCCGCATACCTCAATTTCTTCGTCGAATGAAATATCAAATCCACAATCAGAAATTTTTTTTCACAAGGACATATAAATCAAATTCTTTCGTTCCCAAAGAATTACATAAATGTACACATGTTTATGTTAGAAATGATACACATGACTTAAACATTAAAGACACCTATGTTGGCCCTTATAAAGTGATAAACAGAACTGCAAAGTATTTTATGCTAGAAGGACTAGATCAACCCGTATCAATAGACAGACTTAAGCCTGCTTATTTTACATGAATAAAATTTTCATTTGCATTCTCTTTTCATTCTAGAAAGAATACCTTCATGAGATGAACTGCACTTGATGCTGAAAATTAGTGTTATATGTTCAATTTAATTATTAAATTTTAATTCAAGTGTTCAATTTTGTATTTGCCGAGTTGTTTTGCTTAGGTTAAGTTTGTCATATTACTTCGCCTTCAGCAGTACCTTTTTACTATCAAAAATAAGGACTTTCAATTATTTGATTATTAGCGCCTTAGCATAAGTTTAGCATAAGTTTTATTGTCATAGCATGTAGAGAATTTTATTGAAAAGATGCAAACGACCTCAATTTTTTTGTAGCTAGTATACATTAAACATACCGATACATACAAGTACGACATTAATGTATGCTATTTTTTTTTGTTGACGAATGCATTAAATGCCCTTTTGACTCACGGCTCATTTCTTTTGGTACATGTTCATTTTTTTACCCGGTGTGTCATGTAATGATGTTCATTCATAAAAACAGTCATTACATACATATTACCTCAAGAAGGCATTGGATGCTAAGTGATTGCCATAGTTACAAGAATAAATAAGAAGTAATAAAAGATATCTAAAATGAACACTTTTTTTATTAACTCCAAGATTAAATATAACTTCTGGTAAACACCTACCGTTATAGTACAAATTAATCACTTCCTTTCAAAACACTATTTCGCTTTCTTATTATTAGAATTCGCCATGTGTCCTTTCCAAGTATCAAGTACACATTAAACAAATATTGCGCAATGTAACTAAAATGACCCTAAACTGGCAATATTTGTATGCCGTCAATATTATTGATGTTAAAATATCAAACTATTTTACACACCTTAGACGGTCAATAATATTGCGCAATATGAAATATTGACAATATTATTGATCGTGGGGGCCTTAAGGCTAGATATAATCAAAAATAAGTATATTTGTGCGCCATCTGTTTAGTAAAGTCCGATTATGAAAAAAATAATAATAATATGATACCCGTATATAGAAACCGGTATCAAATCGATTAAATTTAATTCATTTATTAGTTATGTTCGGTTAAGTCAAAAATCAAATTAGTTGCAATGTATTTAAAGACTTTCATAAATATATGGTCCAATATTAATTATCTAGTGTGATTGGATTCAAAACTAGATTTATTTATAAACGAAATAAAAATAAAAGTCAAAGACAAAAATTTTCATTTAAGACATAATTGTAGATTTCAAAAAAAATTAATACCCAAAGTAAGAATTCTTAACGGCGGGAAAAATATATGCACATACAGGTAGAAATCAAATTAATACATGAATAATTACCTATACAACTTACTCAAACTTTAACAAAATAGTATCCTTCAGTTCACAGTACATTGATCGATTTATTTGATTCGATAACACCTCACAAAATGATTAACACTTAGTGCCTTTTCGTTCACATTTAAATACTAAATACCAAAATTAATAGCTTGATGAAGCTGCAAAACCTGGAAAACACCTCGGTTACTGACACCGCTTCTTATTTCAGACCAAAGAATTAAAATTCACAATAATTGTTTTGTTTTAAAACTATTTTCAATACAATTCCTTTTTTAGGTAACCGGAACAACCATATAAGTTTAATTGTTAGTTACATTTTTAAGTAAAAGTTTTTCTAAAACCACCACTGGTTAATATGATTGATTATTAAAATGCTTTTTTTTATGAAAAGGTAGCACAACACTTAAATATGTTGTTTTAGAAGTTATTTAATTTTAAGACCCCGTTTTTTAATTACTTTAAAAACAAGATCCCATATAAACTTAATTCACGTTACGTTTAAATCGATATTTATACATTTTCGTTAATAATAACAGTATCTCTGAGAATTATTGAAAAAACTGGAATACGGTAACAAAACTCTTATTACACTTTAGTTATAACTCTTTAAATTATACGAAATTAATTATTAAATTTTGGTACGGTACTTATAATAATGATTCTAATTAAATCAAATTAGATTTCAGTATTTTTCACACCTAAACACGTTACTGTATTTGGTAAGTGCCATCTGCAAAACAACCCATGTACGTATACGACAATAGAAGGAAGAGCTCCGCGCTCTCTTAGTGTATATTGCGGACTTATGTTCAAATTGAGAAATCTTCGGCGATCGTGTGGTTTTGGGAAGGGCAAATTTTTAAATGAACCAGTAAATGAAATGGCGGGATTCTCCTAAGCCAATAAGCGATTATTACGTCACATTGTTCCAGAACATTTCCAACGAAAACTTTCGGGGATTCCCTTTTGAATTTATACATTACCCAAAGCACATTATACTTGCAGGTGGCTGTCTAGACAATTTTATTCTAGAAGATTCTGTTTGACGGTATTTTGTTTACTAGAAAATATTTCAACCCAATGTGTTTTAAAGCTGTAAATTCAAAGTTCCATGCATTTTAACCATAAGAAAACCTTTGGTATTTAGTAGGACTCATATTTATGCAGAATACCAACTGTAATTTTAAATCAAGAAAAATATACAATAACATGCAGGACCGCATTAAGAATTTGTATCAATTATGCAAACATAATTGCATTTTTCGAAAGTTGAGAAAAAACGAACCGTTACACGTGTAGACATCTACTGTGCCATAAATAGTGCCCACATCGAACTTTTCATGTTGCATTTGTATTTGTGAAATAATTCCATTGCAGCAGTCATAGAAATGTTTTCTTTTTGTACCAATCATTTAGAATTGCCCTGTATTTTCGAATTCGAGTAATTACAAGTTTTCCATACGACACAAAAAACATCAAAAGGTTTAAAACTTGGCTAAAAATAGTATCCACAGCATATAACAGACTATTCTTTTATTGGGTTATAAAAACTGGTATAGCTACTTAGCTATGCTAATGGTGACTTCGCCATTTTCGAGAAATCTGGTTAGATAGATATGAGTGGTAGTTAAGATAATAATTTCAGGAGAGCTTCCACTAATCACATGAAAATTGAAATTATCTTAACTCAACTAAGACGAATCCTCAAACGCTTAGTTTACAAGATACAGCCCAACAAGACCACCTTCAAAATAAAGTTAATTTTGATTTATACCTTGTAAACTAAGCGTTTGAGGCCATATGTTCATGATTTGTATCCTGACTTTGTGCTGCGAATCTTAACCGCATAGTACGAAGTTTATAAAGTTCCATGTCAACTCGACTTTTCATAAAAATTGAATTATCCCGAAAACGGTTGGGTTTAGCGACTTTTAACACGAGTACCTTTTTTGCATATTAGCATGCCGAAGAAGATTACGATGTTAAAAATAATAAAAAAAAATTAAAGGAAAATATATTGCCGAAAAGAGTGTCTGATCCTCCAACACCTCTGGTGGACTTATTAAAACAAAACTGAACTAAAAAAGCGTGATGAGTAACCTTTGCATATAGAATTTCAAAACGTGGGTCCAACTGTTACCAATAATATAATTATTATCAGAAAAGTGATCGGGCAAGTCTCACTTTAGAAGGCTGTAACTTCGTAACGAAGCATTTTCGGAGACATGTTCATGTGAACTTTTTTCTTGTTTTGGTGTGAAGATCTCGCTTCCAAAGTTTGTGCAAGCATTTTTGTTACACCCTGTATTCATATTTATTAGTTTATCTTTATATCTGTGATAGTTCTTTTAAACATGTAATCATTATAATAACTTTTAGTTGGATTCAATAAAATTAAATTGACTATAAGATTTGATTAATTGAATTAAAATTAATTAATGGAATTCGTAATATGCTATTAATATAATTTACATACCTGGATTGCTTAGAAATGACCATTAAATATTTTGATGTAAAAAAGTGTTATTTTTATTAACTAATTAAATTCAACAAATTTAAATAATAACTTTTTTTAATATGATTTATAAGTTATAACTCATAAATTCTTGTGGGCTTCAATAAAATTAGATTGATTATAATATTAGATTAATCTAATTAAGGAATTAATAATACGCTATTAATATTAATTACAGAGACATTGGTTATTGAATTAAAATAATTCATATATTAATTGATTAACTAATTAAATTAATTATAAATAACCACTGAATGTTCTGATATACAAAAAAGTTGCGTAGTGCTATTTTCATTGTTGCAATTTCCATTAAATAAAAATAAGTTAATTTCAACATTTAGACTAAAAATTACATTAAAAACAAAAATTTCTTTATTTTAAAATCGTTCATTATTTCCACTTCGAACTTATCAATTGCTATTAAAATGTTTTATTATCCTTAAAATGATTAATTCTTAATGTTGTTACAATATTTATTTGTCAATTTCTCTTTGTATTTACAATCGAAAGAATCATCAAACGAGTTTAAATTTTTATTTTAACTGAAAGAAGATGTGGTAAAAGTATGCATATCAGTAATAACAAATTACTGCTATAAATCTTATTCAAGTGATTTAAGGTTTGTTGTCTAATCCAACGTTAAAGTCTCTTACTACTTTACTATGTAAAATAAGAAAATAGTTGTTTTAACATTCTGTTTCAGTGATTGTCTTACCTTACTATCGTGAATATTTCTTAGAACTGCTAGATAAATATCAAATAATTACTATAATGTACTAAGTAGTATAACTAGTTTAGAAACTAAACCTTAGAATGCTGCATAAAGCACTTTTATTTTACAACTTAATGTGTATGTGAGATCGTGCAATTTATTAAGAAAATATATTGAGATTTGTAAGAATATGGTAATTCAATGATTCTGTAATCCTAACTAATTGTAATCAGATACATTTTGCATTTTTGGATTTTTGTAGAAGAATAATTCTAGACTCACACCAAACTCGAACTGAATCGAATTCTGAGCTTCCAAGAAAAATCCGCTAGATGTCACTACCAATCACAAAAGCTTCGCCGAATACAGCTGTTATTTGTTTACCTCTTATATAATGTAAATATTATCCTTCCTTATTTAATCCCACTAGATCTGCCTCTCTCTCTCATGTACCTTGACGTCCTTTAATTATTGATTGCAGAGCCTACTTGCGCGTTATTCTTCTCCTTTAGTTATTTTGAGTTGCTCAAGTTCGTTAGCTCTTAGAATTTTGTACAAAATATGGTTTCCGTTAAATTATTAAGTTATGCCCTTACTTTATCATGTTTATTTGGTTTAGGGCTGTCAATTTATTCCTATATTGTTGAATTAGCGATTGAACAAAACGACAAATATGTTGCAATGTGTGATATTAACGAGCATATGAGCTGTACGAAAGCTTTTAAATCTGAGTAAGTCATTTTTAAAATATTTTTGAAATTAAAGTAATTTTGGAATACGTTTGACTCATATAACTTTATAACAATTAACAAAAATTCTTTTGGCAATCTTTCTACTTTGACAATTTTAGTTTTTTTAAGATCCTAATTCAATTTACGTAATTAATTATTCCTAGCGTCATTTGTTAGTTAATTACATGTGCATGTGTTACGTTGCTTAGTGACTATACGTTTTTATGATTATTTCGAGGTTATCCAGGCTGTTTTTCAGAATCAAACAAAGGCGTAGTGCTTCAATAAGTTGTTTTATTTACCAAATTTTTGACATTATGTTGTCAAACTAAAACTGTTTAGTGAATAGTCATTTTTTCTAATGATGATTATGATAATGACGGCAATGATGGTATTAAAAAAAATTGTGTTCAATAACAAAAGAAAAGACTAAAAAAAAGATAATTATATTATAGCAGCTATAATATAATAAGAAACGCCACTAACGAGATAAAAAAGATAAGACCGAACTGCAGATTTATCAAAAATCAAGTTTATAGAAAAGTTATTTAAAAGTAATTTTAGATAAACAATCCCAAAAACTGTACTTTTAATATTACTATTACCAAAGAATTATAATCTGTTCCTTAATTGTTAATTTGTTGTTTCGTAATTGCTGTTCTTTAATGTAATTGTTATTATACAAAAATAAAATGTAAACACTATAACATCATTTTTTTTCTAACTGCCGACAGTCGTAGAAAAAATATTGTATGAAACTCATGCATAAAGTGTCTTTTTTTCACTCATGGGATTGCCATGGTCAAACTTCCCATTCGTGAAAAAAGTACTACTTTATGCACTTGCATAAATTACTATTTTTGTTTTTTGAAGATTTTCTTAAAAAATTGCAGAATTTTTTTTATTTCATCTTTACAGTTAATTGACTTGACAGGCCCTACGGAAGCTTTCTCTGGTGTTATATCATTTAGTGCTTCAAAGATAAATTTTGATATAATAAAATCCCCAATTTCGTCTTCTTTTATGTTTTTACTTTCACTCATAGCTAGCTCTTCTTTTGGGTCCTCACTTTTCTTCTCATTTACTTCCGTTCTTAAATTATCGAGTTTTATTAATCTCCTCTGCGAAAGTATATCTGCAAAGGTTTCCGATCATACGTTGCATCAATCCGTTTCAGTACCCAGCGGCGTAACTACGTAAGGTTCTACGCGCGTAGAACCAAACGTAAGTCTCGCAGCACCTGCGAGACCTACGTTTGCGCCTCATATTTACAGGGTGTAACAAAACTATAAAATAATGGCTGTAACTTTTTAATTTTAACAGTTACAAACAAATGTTCAATACAAAAATTCTTTAGTATATCCCGATAGATATTATGATATGTTTTCTTTGTTCGTATCTTCTTTTGTTGTGTTGCTATAGTAACTAACTTTGGTTTTTAAATGTATCATCATCATCAGTATTTTTCTAGTTCTGAAACAAATTTATTTTTCTCTATTTTGCTAATTTATCATAATTTAAAAAAGTTTAAATTAGAAAAAAATATTTTTAGAAAAGAAAAAACTCGAGAATGAACCAATTAATAATATGAGAACTGTCTTGTAGTAAAATGAATCAAATAAGACTTGATTATCAGTTTTGGTCAAGTATGCTATGAAAATTTGACAAACTGTAACAAGCAAACAAAAGTATTATAAATTATTGCAAAGTTATTGTTACAAACAGTTACTTGAAGTTCACATAGTGAAGACATGGCTCATTTAATTGAGAAGCAACGCATTGAGATTTAAGTGTTGTATGGGTATGAGGGGAGGATCAAATTACAGTATATGCAATTTATTTAATCAAATCTACCCAGATACACCTGTTTCTCATGGTGTGATATCCCAACTAATTAAAAAATTACGTAAGACTGGTGGAGTTAAAGATATGCAAAAATTGGCAGTCCCAAATCCGCAACAAGTACAGATAAAGTGTTAGTTGTTTTATTAGCAATCGAAGAAGCGCCAAAGGTTTCTACAAGAGAAGTAGCAGATAATTTAGAAATTAGCCATACATCTGTTTGTAGAATTTTAAAGAAAGCTAAATTTCATCCCTACGAGTTTCAATTAATCCGTAATCTAGATGAAGACGATTTTGGTAAGAGGATGGAATTTTGTGAGCACATGATCTCAGATGGAAAGATGTAATATGAATGACAATTTTGCTTTTAACATTGTGTTCTGCGTTGTAACGTAAAAAATAAATGAATTCCCAAATACAAATTCAAATGAAATTACTAAAATGTGTATAACTGATAATATCTTTTATAAAAATTCTGTTAAATAAAATGTTGCTATTTTTGATGCCCTAGGCTATTGCCTAGTCATTCTTATTGGGCACTCCAACACTGCTTCTTATGACTCACAACGAATTGACTCGCAAAAATAGGCATACTACCTGCAGTAGTGGGGTGGTGTGGTGAATTCTTAGTACTAGAAAGAGAAACTCAATCAAAAGAAACTTAAGATTTAGAATTTAACAAAATCTACCTAGTACCGTTCTACCTACGCACCCAGTCCTGCACAGCGACCACAGATATTCCAAAAAATATCCATTATTAATTATTATAAGTTATAAGTATTCAGTTGTATAATATGTACTAATAATTACGAATAATGCTGTTTTCCAAACAGATTATTAAATTAAAATAACTGCGGAATTAATAAACAAAAATAAATTAAAATTGTAGTAAAAGCATAAAGTTGGTTGGTTGTTGCAAGTATGCATTCTACCTAGAACAAACGTTGGTAAAAAATACACCTTCGCGTCTTTTATTTTCCAATAAATGTTATTTTCATTTACGTTTATATGTTCAATAAACTCAATTTGTGTTAAGTTATATTAAGCCTAATAAATGTCAAATGCAAGGGGTTAAGCGGCTAGCGCATTATGAGCTTGGGTGAGCTGTATAGAATCGATCATGTTTCACGTTTTTATGAAAAGATTGTTTGAACACGTCTATGAGACTTTAATCTATGAGACTTTAATAAAAAATATGCTTAGAATAATCCACATTCGTGATAAAAAGTCGAACATTATGTCTTAATACAGAACTATTTTTAGTAATTTGGCTTGACTTTTGTCTGTACTATTTTAAGATTTTTATATTTATTAAATATTATAACCACCGAAATATAAAATTACAACTGCTGGAAATAGCCAAAGCGCATGTCGGCGGCTAGACTACTATACAAGTAGAACGGTTTTGTCGCGTGTAGTTTTTATTACGCGTTTTACGTGTTGTTTTATATAGATAAATATTTCAAATTTTGGGGATTGCAGCTCACCCAAAAATATTTGCCATGGGCCACCACCGTACGCACCGGAAGTTTCTGATTTCCTTTCGTTTTGATTTTTACGTACATTAACTACTGTAAACTAAAATGCGATGAATCTAACGTTATGTATGATGAGCGATATCGTTCGGGTGTTTTTTTCTTATAGAATCGAAAATCTCTTTGTTAAAAATTATTTTATATTCTAACTAATTCAACCAATTAGTATTTCTTTTTTAATTTCTTTTATACCGTTTTCCAAATTAAGTACTTTAAATATATTCTTCTTTTCTTTCGCAGATATGGAAAAGGATTTGGAATTGTAGGTCGTATACTTGGAAAAGATTCAAGCCTGAACCAACCAAACAGCTTAGTTGGAATTATATTCTATAGTTTTCTAGCAACAGTTGGTAATTATTTATACTGCTGTATCCCTAATTAACCATTAAGTTTATTCAAATAAAATATGATTTCAGCTCATTCGGAGTCCAAATTGATAAATACCGTGACACTAATTGCGACTGTTTTATCCAACTGCGCTTCCTTATATTTCGCCTACATCTTAATATTTATTTTGCATGATTTATGTATAGTATGTGTTAGTATTTACGTAATTAACTTTATTAATTTTATACTTGTTTATATCAAACGTAAAGAATTAGGCGAAATGAAAATCAAGACGACTTAAAACTTAACAACAATGGCTCTATTTAATTAGTTTTGTTATGAGATTTAATGTATGTATTAAGTTATATGTATGTTTGTTATAAAATAAAATTATATATATGTATATTTGAGTGATTATTACTTTCTATGTCAAATTTCCTGTTGTTTTATGCAATGTGTTATGCATTATTCAAAATGATTATTCCAAACGTAACTTCACATTACTACATTAGTTCCAAAGGATGCATTTATTAAAATAAGTTAATAATTAAATCATAAAATTAAGTTGTTATGTACTTTTGTTATGATGTGGTTTCTTATGTCAATTACAATTGCAACTCTGAATAATGAATAAAAATGTTCACACATTCAATCTTATTTTGAGTGTTATTAGATTTCTATTTTATATATAATTTAACCACATATCTCTTTATTTATACAAATTTAAGTGTATGTACCTACACCTTTTATGACGTAATATTCTAGCGTGTTATAGCTGACGTCTTATCAAGTTTTATTTTATCATTTACCTAATATGACTTACTTCTCTTCAGTGTCGGA
Organism: Agrypnus murinus; assembly: GCA_929113105.1. Taxonomy (NCBI): domain Eukaryota; kingdom Metazoa; phylum Arthropoda; class Insecta; order Coleoptera; family Elateridae; genus Agrypnus; species Agrypnus murinus. The sequence continues at coordinate 24,908,348 of OV816025.1, read as the reverse complement.
TTGGCCATCGGGGATACCGGGGAAATCCCCGGTGGGCCGCTAGGGCCGGTCAGCCGCCTTCGCAAAAAATATATAAACATTTAAAAATTATTATAAAATTTTTTAAAACGAACGTTCGTTAAAAAGAGTTCCACTGTACATCAAAAATTAAAGATTTTTTCTAATTTTAAAAATATAAGCGTTTCGGGCCGATAAAGTATTCATATGTTTTACTTTTTAGCCATTTTTAAAAACATAGGACATTTTGCAGGGGGTCGATCGTATTTACGAAAGGCCGAGGGATCTGAATTGGATATTGATCCTGAATCTACCAAGGAAACTGACAACACCGCTGTTTGAGATGATCATGATCCGGAGAATACCACTGAATATGAAACAGAAACAGCTTTTATACAAGAATATACTGCAACAACTCAAATACCTAAGGAAGCACTTGTGGGATAAATTATTTGTGGTGATCAACCTACAGATGAAACTCTGCTTGCGGAAGCGGAAGATTATTCCAATTATTTTAAACAGTCGGCGCCAGTTGATTTAACTTCATTTTTCAAATTGTATCTAGGACAAAGCACCAAAAATCCTGTTCTTCAAAATGCATTTCAGCGGGAAGGAGATGTGAATCGTCGATGGTTAACATACGACGAAGAAAGCAAGGCATTATTTTGTAGCGTATATTTAGCATTTGCTAAATCTTTAGATTACAGTATTTTTACCAGGGGCTATTCTGATAGTAATCGTTTTCATCGGAGAATCCAGGATCACGAAAAGTCTAAAGTTTTTTTTTCCTTTCAAAGTAAGATATGCGTCTGCAAACAGCATGGTCAAGAATCAATAGAAAAAAGTAAAACGCAACATTTACGTGATGTTGAAAAGCAAAGAGCATCGAGGAGGGGAAATTTAGTGACTTTAATTTCCAAAACATCCATAATAACATTGTAGTGGCAGTCGGGGAATTAATTCAAGCTAAAATTGTGGAAGACGTAATTTCAAGCGGTATGTTTACGGTTCAAATTGACACAACTCAAGATGTTAGGTCAAAGGACCAGTGCTCGATTGTGATTCGATAAGTTGCTGATAAAGTGTATGAAAGAGTAATGGCTGTCAAACAGAGTAAATCTAGGACAGGAGAAATCGTTGTAAGCTGTTAATTCAAGTTATGAAAGAATGCAATATTGATTTATCCAATTGCATCGATAATGCAATTAATATTAAGCATGGGTAGCGAATATGCAAAGCGAGTATCAAGGTCTGAATGCTTGGTTAAATAAAGATTCTCCTGGCCAATTTCATGTGTGGTGCTATGCACATGGTTTAGATATTGTAGTTTCGGATTTAACTAGTGTCACAGTTCGGCCGTTTCTCTCTTTTCGCTGATAAAGAACGTTGGTGTGTTTGTGCGCGATTCGTATCAGTAGTCAGATATCTAGGATGAGATAATCAGCAAAATATTGTTGTCACCCCATGATGGTAGTAGAAACATTCTGCTCTAAAAAAAGTGCTTGGTTCTTTTTCAAATAAGGATGAAGCTTTATAGTTGAAGTGATTTTAATTTTACAAACTATTTTAGACTTAACAAATTTAAGTCCTCATATGCGAGCTCGAGCTAATGGTTTCTTAAAATCGTTAGAAATTACTTCACATATTTAATTGCGAATTTTCGAAGAAACTACTCCCTTGGCAAATTACCTTCAAACCAGGGCTGGATATTTTGAAAGCTCATAGCTTGATCTGTTCGACCCGAGGTAAATTAAGGTAGCACAACCGCGACTTTCAATCCAAGACAAACTGTAGAGTTTGTCCAGCTAATGAACGTGAAACTAGAAGACAGTAATCTAGATTTATGTGTGGAAGAAAATCTACCTCGCAAAGCAAGTCGAAGGAAGAAAAGTATGCCCAGCGAGGAAGCCAAGGACGAAATGATAACGGATCCCCTCAGAGTTTATGAATGCAATGTTTATAATTTAATTTTAGATAATGTCGTAGAGTATAACCAGACGATTCTCAAAAAATAAAATTTCAATTTAAAAGTGCTTAAAATTGCGTCTTAAGGAGACCAAATTTCTAAAATTTTTTGGGGGGCCTCAGACCCCCCTGAGAGGGTTCCTCCCCAGACCCCTCCCACTAGGGCCGGTACCAACTTTACTTCCCTGGTAAATTTTTGAGTCCCAATCCGACCCTGCTTCTCTTGAAGATGTTTTGTAATAGTATACTCATTGCCTCCAGTAATTAACTTGTTCAATTTTGTATCACGTCAACAAAATCTTAATATTTTACACTCGAACTGAACGAGTTTCCAATTCTGGTGTTCCGTTTGTCTAGAGCACAGAAAGGCCTAAAGAACCATTGGCACTCCAGGAAAAATAAGAGTATAATACCTAGTATAATATGTATATTTCTTCATTAGAATTCGCATTCTCCAAAATCGATTTGATATAAAACGAGAGCTCAATGAAACGCATAAACTCTGTTAAATCATCGGTACGGTTGAAATCGTTTATATATTGCATTTAGTTCCTAATAATTACTCTTTTCTTATGGCTTTATGGGATAAAAGTCATAAGTTACTTTTTAGTTGTATATAAGTAATATGGGTTGCCTATATAAGCGATTTTTGTTTCTATTTACTCTTTAGTAAAATTTTCATTTTTAAGGTCTTTTGGTATTTATGTGTAGTTATGGTAGTTATCAGTTTTTAAAATTTCCACAGTTTCTGTTCTTGCTTTCAGAGAAGATGATGGTATTTTTCTAAGTTGCTTTCGTTCCCTGTTTTGAGTTAAATTTTCAATTTATCCGAAAAGTTTAGAATTTCTTATTCGTCTACTCTGAAGCCAATACACACAAGTAAAATCATAAGAATCACCATGATCAGAGACTGTCTGTGAACTCGGTTTCTTCTACTACTCTAAAACAGCCGAATTTCGGTTCTTATGATGATGTGATCTACAAAATTACTCACCCTAAATTGCTATCAAATAAGGTAGCAAGATTGTAATTAATAAAAGAGCCAAGGACAATATATACAGTATTGAAAAAGCTTCATCCAAGGATTGGATTTTCATGTGTGAGGAAAGGAAAAATAGCTAATACCAATATATCTGAGAAAGATAGATTTCTACAGTTTTTCCAATACTGTATAACGTTTAATTTTATCGAGGTTATGTATTAGTACAATATATTTATAATTTAAATGCCTAGCACATCAGCATCAGATTAACTTGAAACACATTTCTCTATTCGAAGGGTTAAGAAAATTGTGTATTTGCTATCGGAAAAACCGGGTAATTTATTTCTGCAATCCTCTGCAGAATTGATTTTCTTGTTGGAAAATGTTCAGGGGGTGTTCCCTGAATGTAACATCAAGTTGGCGGGACGGGGGCGGTTGAGCGTTAGCCGCCATCTTGGAAAACACGTTTTATCAAATATCTCATGAACCGTGCATGGTACTACACAAATAGTACAGATTGTTTTCTTAGATAATAACATTTTCTACAACTTTTATTCAAAACTCTTTTCTATATAGTGCATAGGTTTATATTTATAGTGCACCCAACTTTTTCCAACATGGTTATTGCTAAATATAGATAGTTAAGGGTTGATGATACATTAAAAATGATAATAACCAAATTTGTAGAACACAAAATTTCCAATAGAATTTATTTGAAGTTTTTTTCTATAAAATTGATACTTTAAGAGCTATAATGCTGTAAATGCCGAGTTGACGCACAATAGCCACGAGATTATAACGCTATATATTAAATCATGCGTCTATATACACAGCCTTGGTAGTGTAATGTCTATCACTAATGTCTGTGACACAAATGTGGGATTTGCGCTGTTCCATCTGTAAGTCGGCTGCAGCCGCACGTAGGGCCTACGTAATAATAATAATCGCCCCGTCCCTACCGCACAAGCTTATAGCTTCTGAGGCCTGGTTTCAGGTTATGGGTTGTAGCAATTATTATTATTATTATACATTTTACTTTATATTTTACATCAAACTAAACCTCTCACTTCTACCTCCAACCCAAGATACAGCACGTTATCATTCTTTTAGAACCTACCAGCAGGTTCAAACTTGGCTGGGATTTTACCATGATCCTGAAGAATGGGTTTGGAAGCTACTACAAATAAACTTCAACCAATTCAAACTACTATGGCTCCCGCACCATCAAGTTTGCTGCAAATAATATCTTGCAAATGCACAAAAAATTGCGGGGCTGCCTGTGGATGCCGAAAAGCTGGTTTAAAGTAGTCCATTATTTGTTCGAATTGTAGTGGACACACATGTGACAATGTGCCAGATACATTGGATCCCATCGAAGACGAAATCGATAAAATTTTCGATTCATCTCCTACGGATATAGCGGAGGCAGAAGACAGGGATGTGGAAGGTGATGAGTGTCTTCCTTCATAATCGAAATAGATGAGGCTTATGACGGAAAATAACGTGCCACTTTTTGTATAAATAAATGTTTTAATACGTTTTTTATTTCAAAAAATTAATTTGCATTCATTGAACTCTGTTATCCTTTTCTCCACCTTTCCCTTCTCATGTAAATGTTTAGAATAAAAGTTGTAAAAAATGTTATTATTTACGAAAACGATCTCTACTATTTTTGTCGTACAATGCACGGTTCAAGAGATATTTGATAAAACGTGTTTTCCAAGATAGCGGCTAACGCTCAACCGCCCCCGTCCCGCCAACTTGAAGTTACATTCAGGAGACACCCCCGAACATTTTCAACAAGAAAATCAATTCTGTAGAATATTGCATTATGAACCTACTTTTTTTGCTCTGGTTATTGGACTAATATATTGAAATTAGATTAAAAGAAAAAAACTGGAAAACATCAAGCATACCAGAGAAACATAAAAAAAGACCAGATATACATATAGTAAATAAGTAACTAAAATAAAATAACTAACCTTATTTATTGTCTGATTAAATTCTGTAAAATAAAATTATATGTTGTGTTGTATTCTAGTTCTAAGTAAAAATGGTATTATTTCCCCTATTGGATTCAAAAATCAAGCTTTCGCAATAAATTGATTTTATTATTACTGTGCTTTTAAGCTACTTTTCCAGTATAAACTTTTATTTGAACTGCTTGAATCATTCATTTCATATTCACTCCATTGGCGACTAATAATCTTTTTGCACGTCCTATATATAAGGGTCTACTTTAGTCCCCCAAAAGAGGTAGTAAAGTAGCACTTTTACTCCCTGAGGGAGTAAAGTGTTTCCATAACAACAACAACAAGTAAACAACAAAAAAAAGTAATCGCGGTACATGTTAGGATTTATTATCCTAAAACTATGTGATTTTGGCGGTTGCAGAGTTTAATTGTCCGAATGACATGTAACGAAATTTTCGGAAAAAATTGTCAAAATTTTGAATTTTTGCGATTAAGTCCTTTAGGACGTGCATCAAATAGCGTATATACCACTAGACTAAAGTGCCTTTTAATCCCTCGTGTTTATTTTCCTCGCTAACATAGAGACATAGAGGATGCTCTTTCCCGAATCCAATGCTAACTGTAGTATGGTTTAAATTGCAATCTTATGTGTCTTCATCATACAGGGTAGAAGGGGATACGACGTGTTAATTATAAGAGATGATAGAAAACATTAAAAGGAACAAAAAAGTCTTATACAACTTTTCTAAGCACTTTTTCAGAAAAAATAAAATAAAATTGGAAACTAACATCATTTTACTGCGTTAGTAATAGTTTAGTTTATTTATTATGAGGCTTTGTCAGCAGATGCATCTCATCTAGCACAGTAAAAAGCCTTCCTTACATTTTTGCGTATGATCAATTGTTTATGCGTAAAATCGGAATTTTTTACATCTAAAAATTCAATGTACTCATTTAAGAAACGTTGCAAACCTTCAAAGTTTGTAATACAGTCTGCTAGACATTCTCCTTATGTCGCATAATACTGAGAAAGTAGTTTGTTAAATTTGAAATAATTTGTCAATAATTCACGCTTTTATCTATACTGCTATTACTATACCTTTTTACCCAAATGTAAAACGCATTTCTTTGAAATATGTAGATTTTTGGTATCAGTGTATATTACAGTTGAAAAGTTGTATTAACAAATACTCTAAAAAATAAAATATTTATCATCATCAACTAAACACCAGTAATGCACAATTTCTTGTTAAGTTGTAAATCGCTTACGGAAAAAATATCACGGAAAAATACCGTGAAAAATATCATGGAAAAGATATATTAAAGAAAAAATACATCCCGGAAAAATATTTTACGGGACAAATATCGCGGAAAAATATATGAAAAAAAGATTTGGTTACCTACTTATCTTGTAGGATTGTTTGTTATATTAGGATATATTATTAGTACATTTACGTACATATTTAAAGCACTTAAAAAAATAATAAAGTTGGCTCATTCAGTCTCCTTTTTTTTATTTTTCTTAATATGTTTTCTCCCGGATATTTTTACCGTAATATATTTTTTCGCAATATTTTTCCTTAATAGGGGATATAGAACCATCTTATATTAGCCAATCGATTTGTTAAACTATGAAGTATTGTACTCATTGTTTAACAACACTTTTACCGTAAAGAACTAGAAAAAAAATTCTAAAGCGATAACCTATTTCGCATTATATACCGTTCAACTTTTACTGCTAGACATATCGCACATCCACTTCAATAGGGACACAAGTACAAATTTTGCCGATTTGGAGTTATGGTCATATGGCACTTACATGCGATAACGCCACATGTTGTATCTAAGACAACCGATTTTTAAAGTCACATAATGTTGTATTGCGCTGTAAGAATATTTTGAGTAATATCGCCATATCATAACAAATGTGGCATTATTGTACTTAAGATCTAAAATTTGTAATCTTATAACGCTTTATATGTCATATGTGGCACTATGCTATTGAAGAATTTCGGACTAATAATGCATCATAGTACACTTGCGGCGATGTGGTTCTGCGGTGCATGAGCAAATAAGGAATAACAACAGATGCTAAACACTACGTACGTCTCTGTTGCATTGCAGGTAATTTGAATAAATAAACATTCGTTAGTTAACGTTATTAAATGTATGCACATAATATAAGAGAATTATGAAGCTATTTATAAATCTTAATCACCACGAGCAAGATAACGTTTTGCAGCTGCGAGATAAATAAAGCCAACATGTGCAGTATTCAGAAACCTTATCTAAATGCAATCTACGAAATGCCAACGGAAGTAAAACGTTATTGCCACGTGTGTGAAACCGAACAAAGGATCTGGAACACGAAAAGGTATATAAATCCCTCAGCTTTGTGGGGCAGATTAGTTCAAGTTACAATCTTCGACAGTTCAGAGCTTCGAAGCTGGCATCCAGGGATGTTGCTTACCTAGCTTCTGAACTAATAACCTCACTCAGAACCTTAGAAGTTGTCATCCATGGATGTTACTTACCTGGGTTCTGAGCCAGTTTACCAGTTTAATATTGAAACTGTATAATAGTATTTAAGTTATTATTAAGTGCATATTGTGTAATTTCAACGAATAAATATCTTATTGTACTTAACAGTAAACTGTTGATTCTCTATCTTGGACGTCTTTTGTGTTTTTGAATAAAGAATTTTTTTAAAAATTCTTTTCAACGTTAAGAAAGCTTAATTCGTTTCAGTGCGTCTTACATGTGCATTGAGTTCTTGTATTAGTATTTTCGGGTTTGCATTTAAAGATACTAGGTAATTTGTAAATTTTTTGGAAAAGTAATGTGATGGTTGCACTTATATTTTTTCTTTCTTACTATGCAAATAAATAATGTGTAATTATTGTGTTTTCTTACATTTATTTAAAATAACTTATGTAATTAGTTTGTAGTGCAATCTTTTTCAATAAAGTTCTTTAAACCATAATTACTTTTTCATTTTCTTGCTGCTCGCGTGCAATATACCCACATATTTTTAGTTTTTGAGAAAACTGATTAGTGCAATATGGCCATATCTAACAAAGTTCACATTTTGGTTAAAATTATAAAATTGCTTTTTAGCACTACCTAAAAAGGATATACATACTTAGTGTATTATGAAGTTTGATGGAATTACAAGCGTATTTCAATCTGTAACAACTAAAAATAATAATCAAACAATCTTTAAACTGCTCTCCTTTAAATTTTAACTATTTGCACTTGTGTCCCTATTGAACAGGATGTGCGGTATGTACAAGTGGTTATAGCCTTGGTAGTGTAGCGGCTACCGCAGGGAGTTTTTAACATATATGTTACGTATCCAAGTGGATACGCAGTGTTTTAAACTGGATACAGTGTAAAACCAAAATGGATACGTAAGCGTAAAATAATAGATAAGAAAACTTAAGCTAGGCTTAGAATTTATTTAAACTTCTAAAATACGAATTTTACATCTAAGAACACAAATCAAAATTCTTGGTAACTACTGAAGTAGTGTTAGAACTCATTTTCATTTCTGAAAAACTCTTCTTTGCAAAGTCACGTCTGTGGTAAATGTCAACATCCGGTTCTATAAACCTTCTCTCTTTGGTTCTTAAAAACTCTGCCACTGCTGGTCAGGGGTCAAAGCGAACGGTACCTTTTCCGTTTAAGGTAATGAGGAGACGATCGTTCATAGTTTTCATCTAATAACATACTGTGATCAGTCTTAATGTTGTTGTAATGGGAAATGACTGGCTCGGTTGTCATTGAATGCGGCATTGTACCAAAGAGGGATGATCAATGCTTAAGCAGTATACTTTTTGTGCATGCTAAAAGTTTTCTCAATCTGTCTGCGTATTTCGTTCCAACATCAACCGAGTATCAAGATCAATCATGCAAAGCTAAAAGATCTTCAAGCCTTTTGTGAAGTACTATTCAATCGAGAACACCGCGGTTTTTATGATATTGTGGAGACTATTGGAGATGAAGATGAAGACCGAGGTGACATTGACGAGGACGATAACAGCAGTGCTTACGAAACATTTTTTGTCCATGCTAGATATATATTTATCTTTTGTTTAAAAAAGTATATATTTTATTTTTTAAATTTGATTACGGACACCAACACAAGGTCATCTGCACCCGTGAGTTCGATCCTGGAGCCAAAAATCTTTTCCCTGACCCAGGATCTATCTTACGTCGGTCCGACTGGCTGCGCTCGTGGCCGATATATTCTAATTTTTTAATTAAAATGTATCTGTTTAATAAAAAAAATCTGTTTTGCAGAGTTGCAGAGAAAAACATAGATTTTTGGATTGTATAATAATGTTCAATCAACTGCACATAGTTACATAATAATACAAATTTTGGCCTTCAATCAGTATAGCAAAACCTTATTTTGAAAGTAATAGATTTTAAGAGAGACAGTTGGTTTTTGTTTCTCCCAAAGGTTTTCGGTGTTTTGACAAATGCTGTTTCTGACATTAACCCTTCAATTGCAATTTATATTTATTAAAATTTTAAAGCGAAATAACATACATAAAAATTCTTCGATTTACTAAAGATCAGTTTATTTGTCAAATTAAATTGCATAATTTTGACGAACTTCGTGGTTATAAATTGGCATTATTGCAAATGGATTCAACCAATCAGCGTCAGTTGCCCGAACTCTTATAGTAATATAGAGTTACTCTAATTGGATACAGTGCAAAAAATCCTTAAAAAATGGCCTGGGCTACCGTGCTAGATTGCTGTGATTGAATCAAAAATGATTTTTAAATTCAAACAAATGCGATTTTTATCTTATATTTAAACAGCAGCGAAAACTTTATATTAATTTCTAATATCAAGTAAGAAAAGTAATTTGCATAATAAGAATTCAATACATAAATACAACTACATCATCCATGATTTGTTTGTAACTTTATAACCTCCTCTTTACCAATGAGCAGAATAATCACTCGAACATATACCTACTACTAAAAGTTGAGCAGTAGTTTTAATTTTTAACTCGAAGGAGAAATCTAAGAAAGATGAACTTTTAATTCATTACTAATGCAATGCTATACTTTAAACAAATACATTATTGTTTACTTAAACTTATTTTAGGTTACAAAATATCTTGTAAATAAATACTACATAGATTTTCTCTTTTCCGTACATATAGGAGAAGAAACTTTGCTTAAGGTAAAATCTGAAAGATACGCTGCCGATGACTTGTAACTTAAACTTTTTTTTTACATGATATTAGACTTTTAATTGATTTGACATGCCGAGATTCGTGTTTACTGAATTGGTTTATCATATAATGTCGACATCCATAATAGCATAGGTGACGTTCATATTAAAGAATCTGAAGCAGTCTTAAAATCTCAGCGGAGGCGAGACTTGTATCTCTACTTATTCGGAAACTTAAAACAATTTGTTTATGGTCATACAATATTTATTTTAAATGAGTTTATTCGAGCCTGGTTTTGTAATTTACTAACATACTTTAATTCTTATAGTGTATGAAGAGTAATAACTATAAAGATGTAACTGGGATAATAGGCCAATATTTTCTTTGTTACTCGACACTGAGGATTTGCTATATAAAGCTTATCAAAGTATGTAAGTATGTTAATTAAGAAAAACATGTAAATAGGTATTAACAAATTAAAGAAAACACATTGTATTTTCAATATGTGAATTCAATAAATTGCTATATCTAAATCAAGGTTAAAAATACGCAAACTGGGGTTACAGTGAACATTTTATTTCTATTTTGCTTAATTGCAAAATCTCTATTTTCGGCAACCTCTTAAAAGCGGCCACCTCTAAAAACGGCCAGTTTTCTAAAACCAATTGTACGGGAATACCCATACTAATGACCCTCTTAATAGCGGCGTCCCCCACAAAACGGCCACGGCTACTTCCACGAAAATTTTCTTGGAAACTTACCTGCAATTTCACCTCCCAATTATCGAACATAAATTGTCTTGTTGACAACGATGTACAATTCAAATACAACAATCATTAAAGGGCATTATAGGTAATAGGTAAAAGCTTATTATTTTCTTGGAAAAATATACTATGTACATACAGTGCAAGGGTAACTTCCGAGTAAAAGCTTATTAGTAAAAACCTTATCTATACATTTAAAACACAAGGCTTATGTTTGTTCCAGTTCGTTTGAGAGCTCCACCAGGCCGATGCACGTCATTCTTTTTTTATATTGAAGCTTTCGCTGTGTAGATTAGTCAACACTATTTAATTTTTATATTTTTTAATGTTTATATTTTTAATCTAAATAAATATAAAATGTTTAATTTGAGACGCGTGAATTGGATATTCACTTGGGCCGTCCTCTCACTTTCTACGGTGGTAAATTTTAGAACTATTCACGATTACTAATCTAGGTAGTAGTCAACACTACTTACTTTTTATGTTTATTTAACTTTTATATTTTTAAAACCGTCCTTTTTTTAGTCTGTGGAGTTTTAGTTTTCTGATTTTTTAATTATTTAAATTTTTAAACAATATTTGTAATAGATGAGATGGATAGATAAGATTTGTAATAGAATATTTCCAAGGCCGATTGCTTCGTCACGTTTTGGTATTAAATATCCTCCCTATAGCCGGGCCTATACCTGCTTACTATGCCATCAGCAGTTCTCAGTCGAGTTTCACACTGTTTGCTGTGGAGTAAGCCGGGAGAGGGGGGGAGTTAGTTGAAGAAGCGATAAGTCGGAGGGGCAAGACGGAAGAAGCAGTAAGACGACGGAGGTAACTAAAGGAGGAAGATAGAATAAGTCGTGATTGATGGAGGAGGGGTAAGGGGGTGTTTGTTAAATAACACCTTCAAAAGTTCGTCTGAGAATGGTAAGCTTAGTATTTGCAATTGTTTTTGTTCAATTGCGTTTATTTAATAAATGTTACTATTAAATAATCACTCTTGGAAACCCGAAGGATTGTAATCACATAACGAACGTTGTTAAGGACACCCTTCAATAAATTAGCTTTTGGCCGTCATGTCTTGACGAGGTTTCCCTAGTTTGTATTTAAAATCGTATTTAAGCTTTTATTGTACATATTGTGAGTTCGTTTATGTGCAACTGTGCTGTTATTACAAGCATCATGTGGCTCAAAAAAAACGTTTGTCTCTTAAAAAGAAAATTAATATTATTGTGGAAAGTTCAATACCAGTGCTAGAAAGTTGACTTAAAGGTTTGGTGTTGGACGGACACAAGTTAACAAAATTATAAAAAACAAATCTGACTTAAAGAAGCTCTTTGAAGAAGATTTAATTACAGAGCAGAATGAAAAAATATCCTAAAACTGAAAGATTGGCGATTAATAATAATAACAATAACGATTACTAACCATAGTTTACGATTGACCAAGTAGTTTACAATTGGTTCTGTAACGCCACGTCGGCGTCGCGCCCCAAAGTGACACTAAAAATTGCCAACATTATTTTCTGCCCTCAAACGCCACATCTTATTGTCCGCCATTGGCTCAAGGAATTATCCATAACTTTAAGGCATAGTACAAGAATTTTTTAGTCAAAAAGCGTCTAACATCCACAAACTGCGAAAGTTATTTTGAAAATGCAGAAAAAGGCATTAATTTAACCAGCGCTTTAATTTGGATATTAGCAGTCTGGAAAAACGTTTCGCCAGCTACAATTTTAAAATGTTTTGCAAAAGCATGATTCTTGGAAAAAGTCCAGCAAGAAGAAGACTTCGATGAGGTAGACGAAATTCCACTCAGTGAGAATTTTCCTGTATTAGAGAGTATACATGGTGTAAGCCTAGAAAAATGTGCATCTATTGATTGTAATGTTTTGACCAAAAAAATCCCAGTTTAAGCGGCCATGAAATAATCAGTGAATTAAGTGATAATAAAGGCTGTGATTCAAACAGTTAAAGTTATATAGAAGAATCTGAATTTTGTACCTTAAACATTGGGTGGTGTGTGAATAACTAAGAGATGTGCAAAGTCTCCTATTTTGCAATTATACAAGTGAACTAGCTGCGTATTGCATATTATAAATTCAAATTTTAGCAAAATGTGAAACTCATGTTTTACAAACGAAACTTAAAACAAATCTCAATTGAAAATATTGCAAAAACATGTAATTATGTATAGACTCTTATAAGAAGAAAGTTGCACAGTAGTCTGCATCGTCAGTTTCCATAACAACCCACGTGGCAGGTTCTACACTTAAGTGTGTTACTAGCCATGAACACACGAATATACAATCGGCTTGCGCCGTAAACTTTTTCTTATAAGAACCGAACTGCAATATGGCAAGCAATGCTTAAATAAATATATACTACATATTGTGATGTTGTAGAATTTTGATGTTTAATTTTAATTTGATTTTATTTTATCTGCAATCACACAATAAAAGAATTTTAAAATGTTTATCTCATTGTCGATTTTATTATACTCTGCTTTAATTCTGAAACCAATACTGAACTCCTTTATGGGTTCCTTTTAAAAATTCAGTGTTTTGTTGTTCCGGGATTTTATATAATGATATTACTATAATATGCAATGAGAAAATTTAATAAATGGGAAACCTTTTATCCCCATGCACTGTCGACTTTGACATTTGCTTGAAAAAAAATTATTTAACCTCACTTATGAAAACACAAGTGACGACTCTGATTAGGTAAGTTTTAATTTATATTTATTACTTTAGTACTTATCTTTAAAATATGTATTCTTTTAGGTTATGGGATGATCGCTTACGGCTTTTACAAATTAACTTTTCAATTTGCTGGTAAGTATATGCAACTTTTAATTTTGTTTTTCTTTCACTTTCACTTTCCTCTATATAGCTTTAATACTGAGGAACACTATATATACCTTGATACTTTCGTTTTCACTTCCACAAACCTTATCTTGTAATGCACATCAATTTCCTTTCCAGTCGTATGGTGCCTGGTTCTACGCCCTTCAAGAACTTTCTGTCGGCTGCTATGGTCCCAATGCGTTACAAACTGGATACCTGTCGAAACTGAAATGGGTGAGGTAAACTTCCTTTTCTCTAGCTACTGGTTTTCTTTGATGAAACTGTATGTTGAATACTTATAAATAATTTTCTTTCTTCTTCTGTAACTCTTTTCTTTTTTTATTATTATTACAATTAATGAGACACTGTTAACTCAGGATAACTTCTTGAATATTTTATTTATTGTCTTCTTTATAAAACTTTACATTTATTTTTGGATACATGAACCATTTTTAATGTCATTTATTTTTCATCTCCCTATTTACCTAACTACCACATGGAAACCTATTATATATTGTTTTTATGCAATTATTTTACATGTATTTTGATAGTTTATAGTTTTTATTTAAAATAGCTTGACCTTGCTCATTATTTCTGTAGCTCGGTAATTTTATTATTGTCTATTTATCAATTGTATTACCGACTAACTGTTTATGGTCGTCAAGACTATTTCTGTATTGTTGTTGATAATATTTGTAATGTCTTGTAAACCTTTATCACTGATACATTTTCTTTTTCAGATTTAACTGGAAGTGATAATCCTGTAAACCGTAAAGTTGTATTCCTGATAAAAGTTTGTTACTATGTACATGTATTCAATAAATAAAATTAACTCAAACCTGAATCGTTTTAACAATTAATCATTTTATAAATTCAATTTATGATTAGCAATAAAAATCAACACTGAACGTTTTTACATGGGTAACCAAATTAGAAACTCATGATTTTCAAATAATGAGGAAAATCATCACAATATGGTTTGTTATTATTTCACCTAATTTTTGTTTAATTCATACCACATTTGTAGATATTGTAAATATACATATTGTCATGATATTTGATTTGGTTAGACAGAATCCACCCACACAAAAATATCTAATAAGTAAAAAATGCAATTTTTAATTTATCCGATTGAATGATTGCAATTAATGAATTTTGATAAAAGTTTCTTTTATGAAATATAAATCAAGCATATAACTTTAACATGCACGCTCGAACTCTTTATGCAGATATTATTTCTTATAACTTGACGGTTTAGTTGTCGTTTTGGCATTTTTTCAATTTAATAAGGTTTGATTCTATTTCAAAGAAAGGAATCATCTCGAACAGACAAAATGTATTGTATCAAGAATGTACACAAATGTATAGTAACGTAAATTGTTCGAATTTTAGTTAAAAACATTGTTTTCATATTAACGAGATATCTACAATTGGTAGTTTTTGATATTTTCTGAATTTTAAAGCTGTTTGCTAGCTAGCTTTTGTGGAAATTTGTAGAGTAACATTATAGCAACATGATTGATACACTTTCTTATGTAAAAGCTGAATTTTGTTGATAGTAGCACTTAGAAACATATTGTTGAGCTGCGCTTTTCTAACATTCATTTAAAATTGTAAACTGGCTTGTAAGTCAAAGTTTTTGGCATCTAAAAACTATTTAGTTCTGTGAAGAAAGGATTATGTAAAAAGCTGTTATATAATTAAGCCTTTTGTTAGTTTTAGGAGATTGTTGTTCATCGATATTGAATTTAAAAGCATAATTTTATTTTTTGACCTAAGCGTTGTATATCATTGAATTCAGAATTTTATTTTCTATTAATTTATCTAATTAGTTTTTGTATTAATAAAAAATTTATAAATAATAATAGGATTAAGAGATTTTTGATATATCCAGATTCGTTTGTTTTGTCAACTTTTTTCAAAGAATTTATTTGTTTTTGTCAAATCATATAAAAGGACGGCCATTTTCTTCTCTTCTTTTTCGATCATTCAAAGGGGGCACACTTCTTGTTGAACTAAAAAATTTAAGGTTACGTTTACAATTGTAAACAACTGTCAAATATTGGAGGTTAGAATTATTTTTGAGAAACATCAAAGTGAATTCATTTGAAGTTTATAAAAGAAAGTGTTTAATTAACAATTTGTACGGGTTTTTCAGTTGGATCTTCAACTGATTAGTGTTAACAAGTAATCTTTATGGTAGTTTTATTTAATAATAAATAAAATTGGATTTTCATAAAAGTATTTTAATTGCCATTGATTTATAAAAATTATCTGGATTTGAAAGTCTATTTGCTAAAACCTTTTTTATATACATTTAATTATACATGGATCGATGATACAAGTTTGCTAATTCCTTTGTCATACACTACCGAAAGTAAGCAGCTGGTACAAGGAATTTGAAAAATATAATTTAACCTTGTGGCGCCAATTCTTAAAAGAAAACAATAATTTGGATATTTTCTTGATTTTTAATTATTACAAGCTTAATAATTAAAATAAAAACGTTAGTTTTTATATTAGTTAATTTTTTTATTAACTTAAGAAATATATGATACCAAAATAAAAAAAAAATTATAAACAAATTATAATTCTTAAAAATAATTTATTTATAGTTTATTATATTTGAATTAAATGCTTTTTAAATAAAATTATTAATCTGCAAATAAAGGAAACTAAACTATTTCGGGATTTATTTATTTATATTATTATTATTATTATATTATTATTATTAATTAACTTTAACTAGAGAAAATATAAAATTGTGTTACTATTATCTTGAAGATTTATTTGTTTATGTATTTTTCTAATATTTTTCCATAATTAATAAGAATTTAGAAAACCTTTAAAGCGACCCGCCTGAGAGTCTCAATTCTGTTGAAACTAAAACTTTTTTAAGGCAAGCAAGTTGCAAGTTGTATGCCTTGTGTTAGTCGTATATGCAAATCATTTTTGTCTGTCATTATTATTTTTCTAAACCACCCATATCATGGTAATAGGTAGTAAGCCTTTCTAATGTAGTTTATAATTTAAAATTTTTCATTTATTTCTGACTCTCTATAGCCATTTTTAAATAAATTTTTCTGGCTGCTATTTAGAGGTTTTATTGTAACATTAACTTTTCTTTAACAATCTTACTACAAAAAAAAACACACATCATAATTGACTATAGGAGGATAATTTAAAATACATTGCATTGTGAATTATTTAAATACACTTAGGTTTTGTACAAAAAATGAGTAAGGTTAGGGTAACATTGAATAATTGCAGTTATTGCGCTATATCTCATTTTAGATTAGATATTGGTTCAATTTAGCCCCGCCATTTAAACAAGCAAATAGGTTTACCTACATGAGCAATCTACATCGGCCTATACAGGGCGTTCATGGCATGTGTAGGTTCTCACCCTTATAGAATTTATTTATGAATCGATTTGAATGAAATTTAAATGGTTGAAATCCAGCAAAAAGTTAATCTTTGGATGCATATGTTAACATTGCATACTCAAAGGCGCATGTAGCAGAACCGCATTAACGTATGTACATAAGTACTCCACAAATTTGAACCACAGGCAACAACAAACCTCTCATATAACTTAATGAATTATAGAAGATTTCGAAATTCAAAGTGGCGATTTCATGGCTAAACTGGAACGACCCATCATAACTCTCTAATTACCCCACACATTGTCTTTATTCATTTCAACAACAGTTAATAGGATCCTCCCTTTAGCTTTATAAATCATAAAAAGCTGCAACACACCCTGATGCGAACGTACTGAGGCCAGTTTAGTCCCACTAAGTACACGAAATAGCACACACAAGGAAGGTTCCTTGTAATGTGTGACAAAAATGAAAGAAATGTGTGAGATACTTAGGTAGGGGGGGGTCTCGGATGTCAGCCACAAGAAGGTTCTTGATAAGGGCTACTTTGACACTACTCAGTGGCCCTTAGGATTATTCATGTATGGGTGTGTGACATGATTTTGGAAAGTCTGCTTGAGTTCTTTAAGATGATGGACCTATACCAGAGCTCATAGGAGAGTGCACGCACTATCCTATGAGCTACATTAAGTAATGGTACATCACGATGTACCATTACTTCGGGCCTTACTTTACCATCGGTTTGGAGAAACCAATAAATAAGCAACTAACTACAACAGAAATTGTGAAAAAAGAAAGCATGTTATAAACTAAATATAATTAAATAGTTATCTAACTCTTCATAACTAAAATAGCAATCAAAGCTGATGCATATATTCTTAAGACTTTCTCTTAGACTGTTATACTTCTTCTTTTAAAGAAAGGGTTTCACTTCGGACGATCGTCTAATTGTCTGTTCGTCTTGATTTTTTGTAATTCAAATTGATGGTGTTCTAACATTAACTTAAGTATGTTAAAAAGTCTACGATGTCAATCTTCCAAATAATTATTAGTTACAGCTTACAGGGCTGTCATTTTGAATATCATCAAAACAGTTCTACATTTTGTGACGAAAAACGGAATAAGATCTTTCAAACTTGTCGATCCAGGTTCCCCAAAGTAATCAATAAACAGATTTTGTTTTAACATAATTGTTCAAAAAATCAATACCTAGTACAATAACCAGTGATTTCAGAAGATTTATTTTATATGTAAAGTCGACTTGTGTGTCATATTAAATTTTTTATATTTGCGTGTCCTAATGGCTTCATTAGCACACGCATTTTGCGTGTCCTAATGAAATATTTTAGAATACTGGAAATAGTAACATTTTATTTTTTAAAGTTGATATCACTGTTAGACAGCTGTTCTTAGAATGTCAAACTTATGTTATTTACGCAGTGAACTCTTATAACTAGAATGCAACACTTGCGAAACTAGTATTGCAGGCTACATAAATGCGCCGAATAATAATTAGTCTTAATAAGGGCGTAACAGTTTTTACTTTATTATTAACGAAATTGTAAATTTTGATACTGAATTAAATTTTATAAAATTATACATATATCTTTACCTTATAAGTTATAATATCCAAAAGATCCAATGAATATTTTGGTTAACAAAAATCATTCTTTGCTGAAAATACTATTGCATTTATAGATGATTAATTTCTTTAACAAACAAGGTATTCTATGAAATTAAATATAATTATTCTTATTTCATCCAAGTTTTTAATTCATTAATCAGTAACAATTATTTATGTCACAAATATATTGGCATACATTCTACTTTGAATTTATAATAACTTTCAACAGTACGTATAATACACCTGGCAAATTTGAACGAGGTCCTGCTGCTTAGCGGGCGTTGTGTGTATGAGATAAGAATGGGAATTTCTACGTCGCGCGGATTACCTAAAGTTAAGCTAGGTTATGTAAAAAACAAAATTGCATAATTTCTAGTGTTGCCAACTGTTATGCTACTTACCAAAATATCCCTAACAAATTTTATTTAAAACTAAGTAATTTTTTTCATTATTTAATAACGAACTAACGCAAATAGAAAAAATAGTATAAAGTATTCGTTTCATAACACGTTTTAGCGCACTTGTCCTCATTAGAAAACTCCCCGCTACGCGGGTCGTTTTCTAAACTCGGACACGTGCGCTAAAAACGTGTCTTATGAAACTAATACTTTAATATACTATATTAGAATTCGAATTTTTATAGCATTATTAATAGTACCTTTTTTAAAATGAATCATTACTCAAATAACTTTCAGAGTCTCAAATGAGAATTTTTTTCTTTCTTAGGTTTATTTCTTCTTGTTCGGTCAAATTTCACTACCGATTTTGGCGTGAATGACATATACATATATAATTAAAGAAGTAAACCTGGAACCGTTTAAAAGTATCAATCGATATACAAAGTACGATACGAGTATAACACGAAAGTAAGATTTAATCTGCCCGTTACGAGCTTTCTTCGTTCCAATATACTCGTAGCTTCGTTTGTAATACTTATTCTACTCCTCCAGTGTAGCCTGCCTGATTAGATGTAGTGACTATTTTTTACGAGTACTATCCTTCTACACCGAAGATATGCATCAAGCGGTATAGATTCATAACACCATTGCAGCCGGTTTTTCGAAATATGATTTCCAGAATAAAATGTCTTTAAAAAGTAAGTTATTTCGAAATCTTAGTTTTTAAAAACAGATTTTTCGAAAAACTAATTTTTCAAATAAATGTTAGTATTTAAAAAAAATTCGAAAAACTCGCAATTCATAAGAAAACATAAGAAACCAAATAACAGAACATAGGAGGCCATTTTACTAGGATATTCAAACTGAGTTCAAAAAATCAGTTAATGCTATTTCAGCCCCATCCTGCTGGATATATCCTTGGATTCCTTGGCTCTATTTATTGTTGTATAACATCTCTATCAACGTCGACGGTATTTTAACCTCTATCTCTCAACAACTTGTATATAAATATCAATAGTTATTCGATAACATACGAGCTATTTTCTTTAGAAGATCTGAAAAAATTCTTTTTTACTTACAGCTGCCCAAACTCTAATTTCTTGTAGGTGTAGTTTCAATAAAAAAATGAGTATTGCCCGGACACTTTTACAAAGGTGTTAGAATCCGTAACGAACGTTTTCTCGAAAGTCTCATCGTTGTTTTCGAAATTATGTAAAAAAAATTGACAGAACTATTATTATTATTATTATTATTATTTTCGTAGTCTAGCTGTTAGATCAAAAATTTGTCTTCTTCATAATAGAAAGCTGAATGTTGGTATAGACATTCGTTTTTATAATAGTGTAACGTTCTTTTTAAAATAATAGCAAAAATGCGTTTAATCGTATTAACAAGAGAAATATTATTTACATACACTAATTTAATCTTAACTAATTATTTAGCACTATAATTATAAACTGTTAATCAACTTAAATGCTAGATATTTAGAAACTTATTTAAGGACTATATATTTATTATTACAACATTTATTAAACATTTGTTTATTCACTAATACTTGACTACTAATTACACAAAGTACATTTATTCAATTCACCGGTTGAACACTAATTGATTATCTTCTATTCGCGACTACGATTTATATCCCCCATGTAAACGTTCTAGAAAACGTTCGAACATACTCGTGTATTACCTTATCTAGCCGCCAGCCGATGAGTCATATATCTCGAAATCGTAGATGGGCCGGGAATCTTCTAGTATGTTCTTCGCGGCGTATAGGGGTTTTCCCACTCGTTACAATGGTTAGTAGTCATTTAGCGATCAAAACCCAAGTGCACATTGTCTATGACGTCGTTATAGTCTAGAAATCTCGCACAAGAGATCATGTGTATACATCAGTGCATGCCTACATTGGGAAAAAGTTCTTCTGCATATCAGCTAACAGTATAGCACCAAGCTTACGATTCGATATACTAGTATGTTAATGTCTTCCTTCGTTTCATGATGTTTCGTTGGATTTTCATTGGAGGAGATGGAAGCGAGTAGCTTATGACACATGGATGTTACTATCTTCTGGTACTATTTTTGTATTTAGATTTCCTCCAGATCGACCAGGTTCTTCAACACGTTAAACAATTTACGTATCAAGGCCTGGGGCGTGTTTGGAAGTCAGACTTTAGTACCCATGCAAGAACTGCCAAATTTAAATGATTGGGGCATTGATGCAGTAATGATACCACACGGGCAAATGGAACAATCAGTCCGGGGGCACCTAATGCAAAAAAGATATTTGTTGTTGGCGCAAAAAGTCGCACCGAAATCAATGCAAATGCTCAAAGGCGAGCCTCCCGTGCACCGACCTTTGCTTGAACAGTGGAAGCTGTTATCAAGATTAAGACAGTATACAAACTTGAATCATCATTGTTTCATACAATACAAATGGTATCAAGGTTTAATGAGTTTTGTATTGTTTAATTACAGTGGAAGTATCAGAATTTTTATAAATATTTTATAAAATATTTAGATGTTTTTCCATACTTTGCTGAACTTTTTAAAATTTGCATAGAATAAATTTTAGGATTTTACGGTTACTCGGATATTAAAGCATTTCAGAACTTAAGATCATAGTCACTCCATCTCTCCATCATTAGTTCAAGATTTACTTCTGGAAACTGCTAACGTCCATATTAGATTATATTAACAATTACTTTATAAAAAGCTGTATTATCAATATTATAGTGATAATTTAGCAGAAGATACGATTGATGTAAAGAACAAAGGTTACCACAATTTACTTGCCCACTCAACAATATTTAGCTGTGGAACAATTGTTAATTGAAAACTATGAGACAATTGTTTGCAACTATACTATAATCTCATTTATTGAATAAAGTAATAATTTCTGCAAATACACGTATTTGTTTTTACTGTGGGCATCAAACCTTACAAAAAAAAGATGTACAAAGATGATGCTTTGGTGATCATAATTATTAGAATCCGAATAAACTATTAAATAAGAGCCATAGCTAAAGTAAGTGTAAATAAAATCACAAGTGAGTGTTTCTCTAAACTCACTTTGAGATTAGTATTTGAAATTCAACATTCACTTCCAGCAGTTTATTTATTTGGAACTACATTTATAGTCAGTTTAATATTTAAAAAAAGCTAATTTAAGTGCTGCGTTCGGTATTTCAACTCCTTTTGCGCTGAAAGGTTTATTTCTATAGTTACAATTATTTACAACAATGGATACTATGGAAATCGAGCTCTTCGAGTAAATAGATCTGAAATACCAAACGTGGTTAAGGTAATTCAATGTACCACAAAAATATTTGATTGTTGACAATCGTGCGATATCAATTCCAATCCGATAAGTCTACAACTATTTCAATAATATCATACTAACATTGAACATAGTTTTGAGTGTTTTAATGTACGAGGGTAAATCAAACATAAACGGTAATTTTTTTCATCATTTATTGAATAACATTATACACAAATCATTGTTTTAATATTTTTCAATATAGTCTCCTGCGTGATCTACACACTTTTGGCACCGATTTAGAAGTTTCAGTATTCCCTGGTTATAGAAAGTTTGAGGGCGAGTTGTAAGCCAATTGCGCACGTGCTCTTCGACTTCTTCATTGATTCCAAATCGTTTTCCTCCCTTTGATTCCTTCATAAGCGCGAACAAAAAATAGTCACAGGGGGACAAGTCAGGACTATAAGGAAGGTGCTCGAGCGTTTCCCAGCCTATTTCTTCCAGTGTATTCCTTGTCAAGGCCGCGGTGTGAGGCCTGGCGTTGTCATGGAGGAGAATGACATCTCTGATGGGCATGCCTCGTCTTTTGTTTCGATAGGCGGCTTTTGTCGACTGTAACAACTGGCTTGCGGGGTGGACGGGAGACCACAAGACGTTCACCCATAGAACTGGCTGTCTTCTACCCTATCCTGCTGACGGGCAACGGATGAAGCTGTCAGAATAAAGCGTGTGGTAGAGAAATTCGTGAGAATTCTCGACGGTAACTCTGACCGATCAGGGGTAGCCCTGGTAGATGAGACCGGTGTGGGCGGATTCGAATCTCGCCTAAGGGACAAGGTCATTTATGATCACCAAAGGAACCCGCTGTTTGACCGAGGTCATTTATGGTCACCAAAGGTACCCGCTATTTGACTGAATCTCTAGTGCGGTGACTAGAAGTGAGGTTTATTCCGCTTTTGGGCATATGGAAAACTTCAAGCCGCCAGGTAAATGTGCTTAGGAGCTATCCTGGCCACCCTTTGATCCGGACTGCAGCCGGGTACAGTGATTGGGAGAAGCTCGGAAAACCATTACACTTAAGGATAGTTGAAGCGAATACATAGTCTCTCAGTATTAAGACAACTTCACCAATTTCGGGTACGCACCGGGAGTCTATAACGTGTAGACTTAAAAGAAGCTCTGTCGAGGGCCCACCAAGCCTAAAATTGGTAGATCGGGGTGGCAAAACCGCTTAAAAACCAAGTCCTGCCACATTTGAGGTTGGATTCGATCGGGCAGTGGTCCCACTTGATAACAGCGTCATGTTGGGGAATAGTCCTATTGCTGGACGAGGTAACTTGAACCCGTATGAAAGAGGACGGGAGGGTTACCGGCGGGTGAGCAGCGTGCAATGAGCAGCTGCTCGGTCACTATGCGCGTCTTAGCTAGTAGAGGGTGGATAGGCAACCTCGCTCCTACCAGTGAGCAATCTGGTAGCAATTGCACGACTGCCGGTTGTGCAACTTGCGCGCTGATTGGGCGTATCCCAATCACTTCCTTCTGGAAGGGAACGTGGGGGTATGTATGATTACGATTATCCCACGTAAAATAAATGACAAATTCATGTAACAACTGGCTCGGGTGTTCGGGAGACCACACGAGGTTCACCCGTAGAACTGGCTGTCTTCTACCGTATCCTTGGATCCTGGATCCTGGGCAATGGATGAAGCTGTCAGGTCAAGTGTGTGGTAGAGAAATTCGTGAGAATTCTTGACGGTTACTCATAACGATCAGGAGGAGCCCTGGTATATGAGACCGGTGTGGGCGGATTCGAATCTCGCCTTGGATAAGGTCATTTATAGTCACCGACGGAACCCGCTGTTTGACCGAGATCATTTATGGTCATCAAAAGAACCCGCTGTTTGACTGAATCTTAAGTGAGGAGAAGCGAAGTGAGGTTTATCCCGCTTTTTGGCATATGGGAAACTGCATGCCGCCAGGTAAATGTGCTTAGGAGCTATCCCGACCACCCATGATCCGGACTGCAGCCGGGTACAGTGATTGGGAGAAGCTCTGAAAGCCATTACACTTAAGGAGAGTTGAAGCGAATACATAGCCTCTCACAATCAAGACAACTTCACCTTAACGGGTACACACTGGGTCTATAACGTGTAGACTTAAACGAAGCTCTTTCCAGGGTCCACTAGGCCTATATATTGGTAGATCGGGGTGGCAAAACCATTAAAAAACCAAGTCCCGCCACATTTAAGGTTGGATTCGATCGGGCAGTGGCCCCAACCCCTGTCTCGGGGAGAAGCTTGAGTGAAGGTATGAAATAGGACTGGAGGGCTCTCTCTATTCAACTAAGTTAAGTTGGGGGAATAGTCCTATTGCTAGATGAGGTACTTCACCCCGTATGAAAGAGGACGGGAGGGTGCCGGCGGGTGAGCACGTGTTAAGTCGATCGCTTCGGTACTAGCCTGGATAGCTAGTAGAGGGTGGATAGGCAACCTAGCTCCGACCACTGAGCTGACTGGGAGCAATTGCTATGCAATTCGCGCGCTGATTGAGCGTATCTCAATTACTTCCTCATTGGAAGGAACGTGGAGGTATGTTTACACGGGGACTCCACGTAAAGCATGCAGTTAATCTGTAACAACTGGAAGTAGTAAGCCGCATTCACTGTACGTTGATCGTGTAGAAAATCGATCAGTAAAATTCCCCTAGAGTAAAAACAAATCGTTGCAAGGACTTTTCCAGTTGAGTGTCGAGTTTTGGCCTTCACTGGGCAACCTTCATTCTTTCTTCGCCACGCCTTACTTGCCATTTTAGATTCGGGGGTGTAGTGATGTACCCACGTCCCATTACATGTCACGATGCGCTGCAAAAAGGCCTCCCCTTCTCGCTAAAATCGATCAGAAGCCTTTCAGCGATCTCCGACCTAACTTGTTTTTGGTTTCCAGTCAACAACCTCGGAACCCATCGAGCACTAATTTTTCGACCAAAACCAAGTTGATCAGTTATAATGGATTGAACACTTCCATAGCTGATACCCACTTCTGATAAAAGTTCTTCCATGGTTAACCGGCGATCACGTTCAATAAGCTCTCGAACGGTACGGGTATTGTCATCTGTAAGTAGTCGATCATGACTTTCGTTTTCAACGCGTTCTCGTCGACATTCGACGTTCAACACGTATACACACGATTCTGAGACGTACTGTCCCCAAACTGTGCCTTCAAACGAATTAAAATTTCTGACGGTCCATTGAACGCCTTCATTGGTTAAAAACTTGATGATGAAAAAATAGTGAACGCCGGTTTTTCAGTTTTTTATACAATGTACGCTGTAATTCTGTGGACCTGGACAATGGACCTGATTTGTGGACTGGGCAATTACAATGCAACAAAATGAAATGTTCTTGTATACTATTTTAATAAACTTACGCTTATATTGTACAAAAAACTGGAAAATCGGCGAATGTGATTTTCTCATCGTTCCTTAGCGAATGATCGCAACTGTACCTCTTGCTCGGTCATGGCTGTACTGACGACAAAGCCAAGGATGTGCGAGAACCCGGCCGGCTCCCCACTCCTCATAAACCAAACATCTACTTCACACATCAGCTACATCGGAACTGCATTCTAAGCGGAATAGCAAAATTACCGTTTATATTTCATTTACCCTCGTATTTTAAAAATTATACGAGATTCATTTGCGAACTTTGCAACCAATTAAAAATTGACCATCATAGGCGTGGAATACGTTTCTTTAATTTGACTTAAATAATGGTACACTAGAGACCGAGAAAATACCTCTATGATATGAAAGATAAGTTTAGTACTTACTTATTTATTACCCAGTAGAATAAATAATCCAATACTACTAAAGTTGATTTGTATGTGTGTCCGAGCCCCATTCTCGCGTTCTATAAGGGCTGGAGAGATGGGCTTGGGCTCATTCGACGCGTAATTTGCCGAGGATAATTCAAGACGAAAATTTTTTAAATTAGGTTATTTTTAAAAAAATTTTAAATTAGGTTATGTTTTAAAAAATCGATAAATGCTGATTCTATCGTACTATTTAGTGCTATTGAGTGTTATTTGGTACTAATATGTGCTCTATCGATAGAGAATCGATTGGAGATTTATGTAGGTCATGTAAATACTGACCTATTTTAAAAAAAATCGATAAATGCTATTTCTATCATACTTAAGTGCTTAGGCCCGTAGGGCCCATTATCCTAGTAATAGCTAAGATAATTGGTAGTGAATTTAGTTACAGAGAAATAAATGTACGAGTCACTCGAAATAAAATAATCGCTTTAAAAAATGGCATGTTTACACTAACAACAATGTTTATAGGTCTCTATAATTGTATTTTGTGTCTCAAGGGTGGAAAGTTAGCATTAATTTGGAGCCGGCAGTTGTTTGATGCCCTAGCTACGCTTCGCTTCGCTTGGGCAGCAGATAACGAAGGGCTACAAATGCTTTTCTGTCAGAGTGACATACAAAAGTTTTTCACCTACCTGTTTGAAAGTTTAAAAAATTTCAAAAGTTAAACAGTAATGTAACTTATTAGTAAATTAAATAAGCATAGGTTAGAGGGAATGAATGTTGTTCTCGAAGTTCAAGTGGTGTACAGCTGAATTTATCGCTTTCAATATCGTTATTGGTGTCTATTATTGTACAATTTATTTAAATCATAATTTTCACTTTATTAATTAACTATGTTTTTAATTATAAACAAAGCTTGTTACAAACACCAAATACTACAATGACAGTGTGAAAAGAAAAAACAAACGACAAATTAACGACGAAGACATGAAAATTCAACTTATGATCTAGAAGCCTAGAAGAACTTGACGTATGTTTTTTATATTTTTAGAGGTTAAGCATGTTATGTTTGAGATTACATTTTCCGTCATATTCCGTTGTAACTTTTTAGAATATTTCATAGGAGTTGTCAATGTATGACAATTTAAAAAACAATTACAATTTTTACATTATCTCCAACTTAACATAGAATAATGCTTTCATCTATAGTAGAACTCAGCTAAGAATAAAGCGAAGGAAGGTATAGGGCTAGCTTCACTTTCGCGTTGATTGGCTAAAATACGAGGCACGTTCACACAACTAAAAAAAGTAAATTTGTGCATAAATTATGTGAAAAGCGCCGTTTTAGTTTTACAATAAACGTTATGGCTTACGTTCGCTCAACTACGAAAATATAACTTATTGTGTGTGTAAAAAGAAACTATAATTAATGTACATTCATAATTAACGTGACAAAATGCTCATTAATTAATGTACAAAGTTTTAAATCAAAAGGGGAAATCGGAAATTCATACCTAAAATCCGGCAACGCTGCATCTATGTCTAAGATATTAATATTGACAATTTTCGAGGTTATGGTTTAGTTCGAGTTTTTCTTAAGTTCTTTATAATTTTTAGTCCTTTTATTAAAACAATAGAAGATTAGAACTTACCGGCGCTATTCTTATTACTGTGCAGGTATGATGACTTATGTAACAATCTTAATTGCAGTTTAAATAAACGTAATATTTTAGTATGTACCCAATTTTAATTATGGCTGAACGACAATCCTTAAAAAAAATCCAAAAGTAATTTCTAATGGTCAAAATTGATGAAATGCTGAAAAGTGGCGGAAGAACCATATTAGGATTGCTCCCTTATGTTTGTAATTTAAATCCATTCGAGTTGATATGGACACAAGTGAAACATCATGTAGTATTACATGGCAGCTAATAATACATACAATATATTCACTAACTGGCGTGAACAAATCCTTCTAATCAAGGGATTTCTACTGTTACTGCAGAACGATGGAAAGATTGCATAGGTATACCACCTAATTAATGAAGAAAAACGAAGGTGGGATTTAGACAAAGTAGTAGAGGATAGTGTGGAAAAAATATTATATATTTAGGATCGGAAGGAAAGTTCCAGCACAATGAATCAGACGAAGATGTTGATATTTTCGGCCAATATAAAATAACTTTTAAGGTTTTTTGAATCATAGTGACATTATAGTGTCATAATAGTGTGCATTATTTATTAATTCTATTTATAAACTGTTCATAAGATACACTGGCATCTTGTACAAAATCACAGAAATAAATTGTATGTATTTTTCAGTAAATATTTTGAAAACTAAACAATATTATATTTCAAATTTCCTGCTGTTGTAATTTTAGGTGTGTAAATGTAACTTGGATCGAAGCGCCATCTAATTTATTCTTATTTGGTTTTTACTATAGCAGTAGTAGTAGTAGTATAGAGGTTATGTAGTTGACATAAGAGGGCAGAAGTAGAGTCACTGCATCTAGTTACCTAGGCCAGCTGGTCGACCAGAGTAACGCAAACCACCGCCATATTGGGGCAAACGAAGCACGAAATTGTTCATTATTTGTTCTGTATTGAATTTAATCAAATCCACGTTTACTTTTAAAGGTTTTTCTTATTCTGAAAGATCAAACCTCTAATATGTTAAACACGCAAAACGTGGTTTTAATTTGTCCATTATTAAAAATCACCCTTCTCTGCCCCAATATGGCGGCGGTTTGCGGTACTCTGATTGACCACCTGGCCTAGGTGACTAGATGCAGTGACTCTAGGCAGAAGACGCCTTAACTGCCCTCAAAACAAGACATTTAGGAAGCACTTTCTGATCGGGTAGGAGAAAATAGTTATTTACATTACAAGCTGCGAAAGTTTACTTTTAAGTGTAAGGTGTTTTTGATTAGTCGAGGCGAAGCGTACGCGTAGCCGAGGTTAGTTAAAAACACCGAGCACCTGAAAGGGCTTTCGCAGCGTGTAATATATTAAACTTTTCATTCACCCCTTGACATTTATCAACCACCGTAAATAATAGTAATTTATTGCATAAGGGTTTAAGCATTTTATTCACGCAAGAATGTTTAAACGCGAGAGCTTCCTCGAGCGTTTAATTTTCTTAAGTGAATAAAATGCATCTAAAACCCGTATGCAATACAATGTTTTATCCACAATCACACTCATTTAGAATCAGAATTGCCGAATTTTATCAAAAAATTATTTGACATTTTACTGCGACGGCGGATGTTACCTTGAAAATCATTATTCGTGTTCCATTTGTCGTAGTACCTTTGCTTTACTGGTTGCTAGTGTGTTCAACAATCATTATAATTCCATGTGTTTTATGTATAGAAACCCTAGAGTTTTATAAACCACATTATACGTTAGCAAGGAGTTCAATTATTACCTTATTATATAGTGATTGTAGATAAATAAATAAAATGATGATTCAGTGATTATAATAAAATAATGTTTGTATATACAACAGTATTGTTACCAAGGTAATGTTGACAACAGCCACCTTATAATATTATATTTTAAAAAATTGACAGTTTTACTTCGTTGTCCAGGGACCGAAAGTTTGTCATACCTAGCAACCACCTCGCATGTTTTACTTTCGCTTTCGGTTGTCTTATCAAGATAGAAAGTTACACTTTTTTAAAGGGAAGAATGAAAAATATTTTTCTCCTACCTACCGGCATAAAACCGTTGTAAAAAGACGGTTTTATGTCAAGAAAAAGGTAACATCGTTACCGAAATCCGTATTGGCAATTAGTCAAATACAATGTGTGGTTAGGAGACACCGTTACATATAGTGCTGTAGAACCTTCTTACATAATTTCAATAGTTTTATTTACCCTGTATATAAATAGATGTTACCATAAATTGCAAAAATTTTTATGGGGACCGGGGACCTATTTATACACTTTAATAGGAAAAAAGTCAATTATAGTTTAGTTAATTTAAACAGTTCAGTTTTTGCTTTGATAAAACAAAGATTCGGTAATTTAAAATAGTATTAAAAGAGGAACTATTTTATTTATATATTAATTTTTGTGACCTATATCATTCCACCATTTTATTCGACCTTGAATTTTTAGCAGGATTTGTTTTGAAGAACAATTTTCCTAGAATATGCTACAGACGACTTTAACTGCAAAGAATATTATAGCTATCTATCGAGCTTATCTATTTTAAATTGT
The DNA here is from genome assembly GCA_929113105.1 of Agrypnus murinus. NCBI lineage: Eukaryota > Metazoa > Arthropoda > Insecta > Coleoptera > Elateridae > Agrypnus > Agrypnus murinus. The sequence goes on along the minus strand of OV816025.1, from coordinate 24,877,932 downwards.
TTTTTTGATTTTTTTTGGCATACAGAGTCAGGATGGCCTATTTCCGGTTTCGTCAGAAATAACTCCAAATTTTGCGTATTTGGGTTTTATAGTTCAAAATTAGTATAACAAGGTTGCCAAATTAAATTAAAAGACAAACCTTTAAAATACAATTTTATCAGTAGTTCTTCTCTTGATTCTTTTTAACTTAATTTGTTGATATTATTGTTTGAACCAAAGTACGCCTTAATGTATATTGTTGAATTCGTAATTTAATTTTCTATTTTATGGTATAGGTGACCCGAATTTTTTCCATTTAAGAAAATCAAGTTACGGGTGAAAATCTGTTTTAAAAATAGTTCAGCTTAAATAAATTAGCCGCAGTTTATGGTACTGCTGAAATGACGTTTTTTAGGTGACTTTGGAATTATTTCTTAACATCTCAGACCATTCTCGGTCTTCTAAGGCGAAAAAATTGAAAAAAACCTATTTCTTTGAAAGAAATTAAATTTGGCAAATGGTTATACTAGTTTTGACCGGGTAAATCTAAAAAAAATATACGGGGTGTTTTTCAAAATTGAAATTTGAGATCATTTTCGGCAACACTGCAAGTCGGCTATATTGAATCTGTATGTCCAAAAATCCAAATTTATGACTAATATTTCTATATCAAATTTTAATAAAATCCATTTATAAACAATAAAGATGTACCCCTTCGATCACCCTGTATACTCTACAACAGCGGTTCCCAACCTTTTTTCGTTCGCCGACCGCCAAACATCGTAGAATTTGCTTGGGGACAGGTGAGGTAAAAAATTTAAAAAACCATTTTGCAAAATAAATCTTATAATAATAAATTTACTTTTACACTGTACTAAAACAATCTAAAATAAATAAATATCCATTCTTTATAATAACAAAAGTCGGTTTTCGTACCTCAACAGCTTGCCGCATACCAAATCTCGAACTACCAAAGTATCGAAAGTCCGGAGTTTTTTTCTTTTCACCAAACGAAGAAACGATCGTAGGTCGGGGTGCGACTCCGAAGACCATAACCGAAGACATATAGGGCGGTCCATCGTTCAAAACCAGAACAAGATATCCCGACAGGGAGCGCAGATATAACCGAAAACGAAGAGTCGATTTCGCGAGCGGTTATCAAAAATGGGAATGCGCTCAAACGACCCAGGAGGCAATCATATAAAACCTCCAGAAGTGATTTTCATTTAGGACCCCGATTAGGCTGGTAGCGGCGATATTACTTATACGATTCTCGTGCGAATACAAATAAAAATTTTTTCGGCTGTAACTTTTTTCATATGGTTTTGCACGGCATGCATTTGAAAGAGAAACATTTTGAGATTGTTCGTCGTTTGACGTCAAGATAGAGTTTTGGCTCCTACAGTTTTCGAGATACCGCTTTTCAACAGCCCCCTAGAGCAGAGAGGGCTAGAGATACGGGATAGAAAAACCAATAGATTCACCGCTCGTAACTGCCCGCGCGACGTCAAATGTCGCCAACACATGTTTGATCGCCCCCAAAAACCCCATGTAGCCCCCGTCTCCGGAAGAGTGTCGACAAAAAAGTTTTTTCCGGTGATAATTATTACGGTACTGCGATGGCAAAGATTCCGCGGTCAGATTTTCGCTTCGACCTACCGTAAGGCAGAGATTTTTGACGGACCGGTGGTTGGGAAACGCTGCTCTACAGTCTACAGTCTACGTGAACATGTTAACATCGTTGTTAGTAAACAATTATTTTCATTTAAAAAATTGTACGTTAGCTCATTTTATATTTCAATGTCAACTGTAATTCAATTTTAGTACATTTACGCTTTATTTATTAAAGCAGCGTTTTCAACGAAGAAATAATGACATTCATTTTGACATAGAACGTAATGATTTCATATTAAAATAATCAGAAATCTTTATGGATAAGTAAGCAATTCAGGACAAGGATTTAATGAAATATAAGAATTAGTACTGAAATGCTAAATGCAGTTTATTCCTACGTCAGTTAAAAAAATATAATGAGAACCTCAGTTATGGTTACGACAACATTGTAAAATGACCAGACCATCCTAAAATTAAAAAAAAAACTAACACGAACATCGAATACAAATTTTCCCCAAACGACAGTGCCTAAAATGACACGAAATCGGTACATCTGCACATTTATGTACCTTTTGCCCACACGCATATATACACCTACAGGTAACAAGAACACCACGGCCAGGAGGGCAAACGCGCAAGTGTTCTCGGCAAGGAGGCGAAGGAGCAAGGTGATCGGGCGACCACGAGCCAAGGTGCGGCTCTCGGACAGCAGCACCATTGCCTACTCAGATATTCAGCATCCGCTCATCGAACTCTCTGGACACGCGATCGGCCGAAGCCGCTTCGATAACATAAACACGATTCTGAATAAATTATAAATTTATAAGTGTCGTTTGGGACCATTAAAATAGAATAGTGTAAAGTGCAGTGTGAAGTGTGACTATAATTCTTCAATCAAATAAAAATTAACTAAAAGGATTTATTTCAGGTATGTATATGTATGTGGTCTTGATAAATTAACAAGAACATCTTTAAAAAAGATTTTTTAAGAAGATGTTTAATGCGTGAATAGCATTAATAATATTTTTTAAAAGAACTTTGAACAGGTGTGCAAGTTCACACAAATAAAAATAATCCTCGGAAGTTACGAGATGAAGTCACATTTAAATATATTATCGTGTATACGTATTTCCAATAAATTATAGAGTACAGCCGTTATTAACGCTAAATCCTATTAAATCTAATGACCGGTGCGCCACACGGTTTGTGTTACGATCCCACGTTGAGATCTCCAGTGCGTATAATTACACGTAAAGGCAATGGAAAGTAAACTACGCGTTATTACTCAGATTATTTATTGATGAAGTCATGGATTAGAACAATGGTTAATCAATAAATTATAAAGATGACAAAATATGTAAAGCAACAATTACAACAATTTTAATTGTTTTAACATTTGTCGCTGTTTTACATTGTTTAATTGAACTTGCCGCCGTTCAAACAATTTTATTATTGCTTACACGTGATTTCATGTTTATTATTAGAAAAAGGAAAATTCTAGTAAATTTACATTTTTACAGACCAACTTTTTTATATGGTAATTTTATTAAAAAATGCTTTATTAGTAGCAGTACTAATAAGTCGGAAAAATCAGTTTAAAAAAATAACTCTTGAATGATTAAAAGATAGAAATGATTTTACAATTTACATAACAGAAACTAATTACTCGAGAAATTAATTAAGAGAATCTTCGTAACATACATTTTCAAATAATAATACAATAGAATCTCTTTCTTGTGAGAAGATTTATCTCAATAAAAGTCGTTTATTTCTATAAAAGAGAGTTCAAAGATATTCTTCGATTGATTTTTATTTACATAACTTGTAATCCAGAACCTGTAATTTCTGAAGAAATACGAACTGTTTGACTTATTGCAGTATGACTCACTCGTACAATGTGTCATTCATTAACATTTCTGTGTAAAACTCGTAATGGTAATACAAGCAGTAATCCAGAAAATAATGAAATGTATGTACTTATATGTTTATTTCGATGGAATATCTTCTTATTTTCATTGGTACGTATGCAGATACAACTAATGATATTCTGGTGTATTCTACATTATATGCTAGAATTTATATGTTATATTATCAACCTGTGCCAAGAAGCGAAGAAGATAATAATAATAATAATAGGTATAAGATACAATAAATAGGTAAAATGGAATAAATCTCTCTTTTGCTAAAACCACTTATACTAAGATGTTACAATCGCTGTTACAGATTACAGCAAGTACCAGCGGTTCTTATCAATGTTCCGCGGAAACCTGTTATTCGTAAATTTTTCACACATGCTCTGCGAATTTACAACCAGTTCTGACAAAGAACAATGAATTTCTATCTTAAAAATGAAATCTTATGAAATGTCTCTGCAGTACTTCAATGTATGTGTACTTCGAAAATATTTATAACTTCAATCGTTTCTCTTGGGATCGTTGACACTTCAGTGCTAATTCTTTGCTTCTGTATCTATAGGTTTATTTGCACGGTTACTTTAAATTGGCCCACAAAACTTTTCAAAAGATCGTAAAACTGTTGAAGTAGTGTTAGATTCTCAGTTGTCTCATACCAAAAATTCTCTTATGCTTTCTTCTTCTTCTCCTCTTAGGGATTTCTGAACAGACTTTGTAACAACTTTTTTAGTCTAATAATGGCAATGAAATAATTTAGATTTAGAGAAAGAGATGACTTAGATAGCGGACCACCATAGGACTTTGGGACAAACTAATCTCGACTAATAAAATTGCGAAAGGAGCATTGGAATGATATGAGTGAGGTACAAATACTAAAATGAGATGGATATTTCCCGAGCGGCCCCTCACTCCCAAAAATTATATATACCTATTGCCACTTTACGGTAATAACTGTCTTAATTTCCGTATTCGCGCTTGTTATTCCCGTATTGCCGTTTTTACTCCTTTATTTTCGTCTGTATTGCTCTATTGTCGTATTTATTTGCATGATCTTAGAAGTGGGTGTGTTTGAATGAATCGTGTTTTATTGTTATCGGTTTTATTGATAATTTTGCAAGAGGTCGTATCTCGAATAAGAAAAAGGTAAACAAAGTTCCTCACAAATAAAAGATGATCTGTAAAAATTGCATATATCATATACATTGCACTGATAACCGAATACGTGAAAGGAATAACTTTAAAAAATATATCATCAGATAGATAGATTATAAGAAATAGTACAAAAAGCGCATTAAAATAAATAACAAAAATTTATTTAAAAAATGAGAATCCCAAAGGACGTGAATAAAAAAAATACAAAAAGAATTAAAGAAAACTGATAAGCTTTAATAAAAATCGAAACTTTAAAATGTACCATCGGGTGTCGTAAAATATCACACCCTAGTTTTACGATTTTCTAGTTAGGTATGTCCTATTTAACGTCAATAAAGTTAGCACCTCCACTTTGTCAAATTTCTAAAATTTTAGTGCCATAATTTTGGACTAATTATGTACTAATTTTGGACCAATTCAAAAAATTTTGGACCAACCCCTATTCATCACAAAGGAAGATTTTAGAGCGGGGGTGCTGACTTGAGCTCAAGCTAGCACCCCCACCATACAAATATAAATGATAAATCAATTTTAACTGGGCTATAATCTTGGACTAATTAAAGACTATTTATTAGCATATAATACATTTTTGAAATCAACCCCTAATTAATATATTACCTCACATGAATAATACCACAAAATTAAAAATGATGAAATTCAGGAAAACACCATATCATAATTTTGGACTAATTATGGACTATTCATTGACGCATAACCCATTTTTGAAATCATCCCCTTAATTGGTAAATTCCCCTTTCCCATGAATAATGTCGCGATTTAAGGATGATAAAAATTAGAAAAAAACCGTGCCATAATTTTGGACTAATTAAAGACCAATCATTGGTATATAACCCAGAGATATACGTGATTGAAAATGGACACATTCCCAAGCCATTAAAACGTCAGCAAATCGGTTGATTTCAGGCTGGTAAGAGAACACTGGAAACATTACGCCACTAGGGCGGAAAACTGGCGATTTGCAACGAGTGATCTTGTGGCTCGAGGCCAATCCCGTACAATTACCGTACGTTGTAATAATATCCCGTAATCTTTAACAATCTCTTTAGTCCACTCGTCGCGTGACTGAAACTGCGCACGCTTGAGAACATTAGCATATTGTGCAACAAGGGCGGAAAGTTGACGATTTCCGACGACGAATTTTTATTCCGAGGAAAAGTCGAAAAGCCATTTACCAATTTAGGGGACGATTTAAAAAATGGGTTATGTGCCAATGAATGGTCTTTAATTAGTCCGAAATTATGACATGCGTTTTTCCTGAGTTTTATCATATTTAATTTGTTGTCATTATTCATGTGGGGTAGTCCTCTATTTAGGGATTGATTTCGAATACAGATTAAATATCAACGAATGGTCTTTAATTAGTCCAGAATTGTGGACTAGTTTAAACAGATATTTTATGCAGTGTTGTTTTCATTTTTTTACATACTTAACTTCGTAACATAACTCTTGAGGGGTGATTTTTCAATTAAGGAGATGACTTATAAGATTAGTTATCTGTCAATAAATAGGCTTAAACTAATCCAAAGTTGGATTAGTCATAGTCATGGGGGTTGGTTTACTAATTTGGGACATGATTAAAAATATTAGTTATCTGCCAGTGAATAGTCTTTAATTATTCCTTAGTTATGGCTCCGTTATTCAGGTTTTTACTTAACATCCTGATACTATTGATGGGGAGTGACGGTTTATGGAATGATTTCAAAATGGCGTTTGAGACAATGAAACTCTTTTTTATTAGTTCAAGTATACCAGCAGTTTCTTCAGACTCTTGCGTATTCAATTTCGTGGCATTATTCATGAGGGTAGCGGAGATTTACCAGGTTAGGGGATGATTTCGAAAATGGGTTATATACCAATGATTGGTCTTTAATTAGTCCAAAATTATGGCATAGTTTTTTTCTAATTTTTATCATCCTTAAATCGCGTCATTATTCATAGGAAAGGGAAATTTACCAATTTAGGGGATGCTTTCAAAAATGAGTTATCTGACAATCAATAGTCGTTAGTCAATCTGAAGTTATAGATTTTTTTGTACGACCCTGCTATTTCGGATTGTTTACCAAACTTGGTTTAAGAACAGTAGGTTATGTTTACTGGTTACTAAGCAACAACGCGTCGGTAAGTAATTACTTACCGTTCAGTTCTGTCAAAAACAGAACGGTAAGTAAATTATATGTAATTTATAAACTAAATGCATCATCTTTAGATGTCTCTTTCGTGAAAAATCATTATTTTCTAAATAATTATTGAACTATTTAAAAAAAATTATGTTTTTTATTTAAATTTGCTGTGAAAAAATACCCAATAAATTAATAACAACGGATGCTATCTATTTATTTATGTAGAAACGACAAAAATATCATGACAATCAAAAATAAAATTAGAAACGTATCCATAGTAACGACAAAATCTACTTAATGGTTGGTGGATATACAGGGCAAAAATAAATTATCTTGAATCTATTTTTTTACCATCTTTGGGATATTTCCTTAGTTAATACATTTGTATTCATAATGGTCGTACAAAAAATAGTATAAGCATCTCAATCAGTAAGGAGTTTACCGATCTCCTCCAATATTGGCGACTTCGCTTCGCTCAGTCGCCAAACATTGTCGTCGATCGGTAAACTGTCCTTACTGACGTCGATACTTAATATACTATATCAGCACGGTTTGTTATTTGATTTCATGGTTTTACTCACAAGGGACGATTTACCAATTTAGGAGATGATTCCAAAAATGGGGTATGCATTAATGAATAGTCCTTAATTAGTCCAAAATTATGATATGGTGTTTCCTGAATTTCATTATACATATTTAATTTTGTGGTATTATTCATGTGGGGTAGTTTTCTGGTTCAGGGTTGATTTCGAAAATGTATTATATGCTAATGAACAGTCTTTAATTAGTTCAACATTATAGCCCAGTTTAAATGGATTTATCATTTATATTTATATGGTGGGAGTGCTAGCTTGAGCTCAAGTCAGCCCCCCCTTTTCACTTCTGATGAAAAGAGCTCCCCCAAAAATTTTTGAATTGGTCCAAAATTAGTCTATAACTAGTCCAAAATTAGTCCAAAATTATGGCAGTGTTTTTTTTTATTTTTATCATCTGTAAATTGCGGCATTATTCAATGAAAGGGTGATTTTATCAATTTAGGGGTTGATTTCAAAAATGAGTTATCTGTCAATCAGTAGTCCTTAATCAACCTGAAGTTATAGGTTTTATCAGCACGGTTTGTTATTTGATTTCATGGCTTTACTCACAATGGGCGATTTACCAATTTAGTGGATGATTCTAAAAATGGGTTATGCGTCACTGAATAGTCCTTAATTAGTCCAAAATTATGATATGGTTTTTTTCCTGAATTTTATCATTTTTAATTTTGTGGTGTTATTCATGTGTGGTGATTTTCTATTTAGGGGTTGATTTCGAAAATGTATTATATGCTAATGAATAGTCTTTAATTAGTCCAAAATTATAGCCTAGTTAAAATTGATTTATCATTTATATTTATATGGTGGTGGTGCTAGTTTGAACTCAATTCAGCACCCCCACTCTAAAACCTTCATTTCTGACGAATGGAGGTTGGTCCAAAATTTTCTGAATTGGTCCAAAATTAGTCCATAATTAGTCCAAAATTATGGCACTAAAATTTTAGAAATTGGACAAAGTGGGGGTGCTAACATTATTGACGTTCCTATTTATATTTTTAAAAGTATTATTTGAATCGATGCGTTTCTATACGCTCGAGACCGATTGTTTACTTACAGCACTCGCTTTGTAACGTCTCGGAACTAAACATCCTCTCTCTACTTTAATAGTTTCTCTGAAGTTGACAATTTCAAATTGTTGAAAACATGTTTTAGAAAAAATAAATATAGGTGGATTATAGACGATCTCATTTCGTTTTTTAATAAAATGGCGGCCCACGAACCCAACCATAATAATATATGTATAAAAATAAATAATGTATTATAATAAACTATAAAATATAATTAAATATTTTTATAGTAATATGGAACAAAATGAGAATAAGAAGTGTAATCTTTTAATATATAAATATCTCAACGACTTTCTCATAAAACGAATGTGTGTGTACAAATTAAAGAAGACACTTCGATACATACATAAGATTGAAACAGCTGTATCGAAGTGTCTTCTTTAATTTGTACACACACACATCGTTTTGTGAGAAAGTCTTTGAGATATTTATATATTGAAAAATAATGTATTGTTAATAAATGTAAATATTAATAAAAATTTTAATTTTACAAGATACCTCTTTAGACGAAGAATGTAATTAGCCGTGTTTTAACAAAACTGCAGCTTTACATATTATATAAACCTGCGTTGTTATTTTACTTACGAATCATTCATACGCGATAAATATCATTTAATTCTCAATAAATATGATTCGCTAGGAACCGAAAATTTATTTAACCAGAGCATTAAATAATAAAATTCGCGAACGAATGAAAAATTAATCTTTTGCAAGCGAATAAAATTTTTTCGTTTTTCCTTCCCTGAATTCACAATTTTCAACCGAGTGTCATAGAATTTTGCTGTGGAACATTCTCACGAAATTCGATATGTGTCCTGTCTATTTTTTTTCGGAACTTTTAAATTTTAAATTCAATTCAATGTAGAATTTGGGTGCGTAAGTCTATCAGAGAAATAAGCCGGAAGGGAGGGGTAAGTCAGAAAGGGAGATATGTCGGTAGAGAGGAGGGTAAGTTGCGAGAGGAGAGTGCTGGGCAATGCTAGGTTTAGCATTTTTAACTGGTTATGTTTGTCATGAAGGATTCTTCTTCATCCGAAGGATTCTTATCACACAACGAACGTTGTACAGTATAAGACCCTTTGAACCTTGAAGACCCTAAGAACCTTTTGACCGTCATGTCTTGACGGAGTAAGTGTCAAGTTACAATTACATATTTATATTACAATATATTATATTATAATATAGTATAGTATAATATAGTATATTACAAGTGAAACGACTGTGAAGTACAGATTATCAGATATCTCCAGATACAATTTATAAAAAAACCAGCAGCTTTCTTGGTAATATTTTGTTTAAAAATAGAAAGAATTTTAAAAGAGTTTTTGAGATTTCTAATGTGTCGAAAGTTCAGAATTTTATAGACAGATGGTACAGGTTATCGTGTACAAAGATAATAAATGCGATGGCTGTATGTAATCGTGTCTAGAGTTCCTAAATGAAAGTTCGTCATCAAATAGAGTTACATACGCAAAAGGGTCGCTTGGAAACAATGTTATCAGACAAAAACAAGAGATGGAAGTCGTTACAATCAGCTACTTGGGGGAATTCTTCCCCTTTGTCGCGTTTCAGTTATTGCTTTACGATAGTCAATTTCAATTTAGTTGCAGGACAGTTAATGCAGCATGTCATTCTTTGGTGTTATGCACCCGTGTGCAATAAGCAGCGTATTAACATAATGGATCTTCCGTTTTTGGAAAGTTTTCAAAAGAAAAAGCGCAATATTATACGGTCCACAGGGTTAGTTTTGCATTAACACATAAACAACAGTCGCGGACACTTAAAAGTTAACAATTAGTAGTTCATTTGTATTTCTTAAATTATTTTGGTTACAATTCAATTCAACTCAAACTAGCTGCCGCTTTTACAGATTCTAAATATGAAACTCACTAAATGCTTCCCTCTACACTTAAACTAAAATGACTTCATCCCTGAACTACCCTATATCAGTAACTCACCACATTTACAACTTGCGTAAGGAGCTTGTTTACCAATAATGTTTGGTCTTGTCGCAACTTTTCACGCAATTCTCCATCGCCACCTATATGATTGCTGCTAATTCTAGTGCGTCATAAAATATTTTTAAATAACCTCTTGGATTGTTCTTCTAGTCTGAGATTTCTCGAGTCCTAACTCTGACTTGATTTTCTCAGTGGTAATGTTTATCTTAGGCCTCAGACAGCTAACGTTGTAAGCTACAGTAGCTTCATTTCGTTATTTATGCGTATGGTTGGGATAAACTTACCATTTCTACAGATCTTTGGAATTCTTCAAATAATAAATAATTGTAGCTATAGCAGAGCTTTCAAAGCAAAAAGAGTTGAAATACCGGACCCTTATACCATCGCGAATTAATCTTCACATCGGATTTCTAGTTACATGTACCATTATCTACTGCATATCGACTTAATGATAAAAGCAGTCGAAGTAGCACTATATAGATGGAGTACCTTCAGATAAAGGTACTTTAAGAACTCCTTGAACCTGAATTCACTCCATCGATGCTATGAAATGTAACAAATTCAGATTTTATAGTTGTAATATTGAAAGTTGGTATCCCATATGCCTTCTGCATTAATTGTACTTAAAATACTACATCTCCACGGATTTTCTTGGATCTTTTAAGGACTGTTAGTTAACTTTCTGTCTAAATGAACTGGTCTAATGACGTTTATAGATTCTCAAAGTTAAGATATGACTCGATTAAGTTCTAAAAGCTAGGACATACTGAACTGTACTTTAATGGTCGCCGGTATACTTACCCACATTTATAACGAGCGGTGCTGAACACATACTGATGGATATGGTGTAAAGATAAAATCCAAAATACAGCAGAAATTAGTAAGTCATTCAAGTGATTCAAAATTCAATCTATGTAGTAAAAATGCATAGTCCACCTTCAATAAATTACTGGTTAAGTGAAATCCATTGCCATGACAGTGGATATTGTAGAATCAAAAAAATTTATTTATATATGATTATTATTTAAATCTTTTTATGTTTTTATATAATGGTATTATTTCTAATTTAAAAGAAACAACTTAGACTAAAATCTAAAACGTGACAATAAAATGCAGGTATCTGAGCATAAATAATATAATCTAAATTGAAAATATTTTTATAAATATATCAAATTACTAATCATATCGTTCAGATGATACATTAAATAGGACAAAAGTACTTTTATTTTGATATTAAATGTAATTTATGAAGGTTTAAATAGTATAAGAGAAAGATTTCTTCTAGATCCTTAGAAATTAAATTTCAAATTACACGTTTCCATATAAAGGTATAATCACTATTTATACCTCTATTTTTAGTATTTTTTTGTGAGGCATTTCTACCAGACAAAAACTCGTCTCCCATATAAATACAAACAGAATACATTAAGATTTTAGTTACTGGCCACAGCACAAAACAGATTTCATTAATAATAAACATTTTTATAGTAGATTTTAAGAATTATTGAGTTTTTAGTTAAAAAAAAAATGAAGATCAGAAACTATATTACGTTGAAATCTAACAATAATGAAAAATTAAATATTACACAGTAAATTTCGTTTACCCTTTTAAGCTGACTCAGGTTTATATTAATAGAGCATGAGATAAAAAAATGTAATTCAACTTTAATAATTCCTGTACCTGGAACGAGACTTACTACCAAAGCATTTGGACTTCTGCAGCTAAACAACAGGAACATAAACTCTGTATGAAGATAAGAACAATGGATACTGTATGAACCTCAAACGAAAACATGAATAAATTCAAATACAGATTTTTATTTTTATTGTGGTTAAAACGGAAATCAAAATTCAAAATAAACACACAACACAAGTGTTTAACCAAAAGAAATTCAAAATTAGGAAAATCTTCCTAGAGTTTGCTCAAGTGTTTCAGGTCTTAGTTGCAACCTGACAATGGGGGTTGAAATATATTTACAAATACTAAATGAATTTATTAAACTAAATTGAATTATCTTTGATAATAAACAAATTCAAAATTGTTTAATCGTTATATCTTTGTTATTTAAAAACAATCCAAAATGATCAAAATCAAATTCTAGATTTAAATAAAAATTGTTTTTATAACTTTGTAGTTCTTTATGTGAACAAAATTTTTCACTTTCGAAATACCTTGTACATGTTTAAACCAATAAATAAATCTTCTTTGTATTGTTTGTAATAATATTTACAATCCCAAATAATTGTTCTAAATGTAGAAATATTTCTTCTTTATTTTATAAACAGGTAACTATTCCATACTTTGTTTACATTCGACGTATGTTTATCAAAACATATAGTTATAACTTAACCTTACTTTATTTTTTTAGAAAATCTTATACGAGTCGACGTGGACTTTTCAAATACGTTTTGTCGACTGAATTTGTTAATTTTTCCTGGCCTTTTTATATGTTTTCTCAAAACAATTGACGACTATGACAAAATTCCACAAACAAAATCTAATCGCTACATTCGTGACGTCACAGGATAAAAACATATGTTTAAAATTAGCATTAATCTTAAACCTAGAAAAACAGAAATATAGCTGGCACAAAGATGAACAAACTAATGTAAACACTTATAGTCTAAAATCAATCATAACTGAGAAAATCAACAAAAACGATTAACGATGAAAACTTCATTAAAACTCAAATTACAATGGAAACACATTATCTCCAGCTATAGCTTTACAAGAAATGAACACATAGCTACACTAGGTAACTCATACATATAAAATTTACATAGAAAAATATTTACAATAAAAGAGAAACTCAAATGAAAATCTGTTTACACGTTTTAGGAGTTCAACGATGCTATACAAGATCCTACACAAATATTAACATAAATGAAACCAAATTATACTCAAACTTGTCTAGCATACAGTCCTCCAAGTGCTTGTATTCAAACAATGGTGAACAATGTTCTATTAAAATCAAAATTTGAAAAGCCTCCAACATATCCAAAACAGCTGATTTTCCTTAATAATTAATACAAATCCTTTAATTACAGGAATTAGTAAGTTAAATCTACTATTATAGACATCATAATACTGACCTATTTTACATATTTCCAGTGAAGTATAATCCCGAATCTGGTTCAGCTTACTAGGATAATGAAAATACTATCTGCGGTCCCATCATTGGCACATCAAATTTTGAGAAAAGATAAAAATTTTCTAAACAAATGGACAAGCTATCCTAAACATGTAACATGGGTTACATACATCATGTTTTAGTACAAAACAATCAAATTAAATAATATTCTTTTTTAATAAAATTAGGTTAAACATTATCGACACCTATCATGGTCCTATTTTTACTATTTTTACTAGATAAAACTATCCATAATCAAGCATGTAGTCTTTAGCGTGAATAAAACTACTGTCCTAGCATGTACATATTTCATTTGTTGCATGAATAATTATATAAATGCTATCTGGCTAAACCCGATACCTATCGTAGCCTATTGATTATTTTTAATGTGTCGTAAACTACTGAAATTTTCAAATAGATGATTCATATCATCGCAATATAAAACTGCCTTTCGATGGGTTCAATCATTATTTTCATTAAAAATAAATTTAAGCACTCGTAATGACGAGATTTTTTTAAATTGATTAATCAGAAAAATGGTTTTAAGAATTGAGCCTCTTAGTTTTTGATACACGCATTTTAGAAAACGAGGTATTTTATAGGGTCAATTCTCCAATAATACTATGTGAGTTCTAATCTTAATGTTCTTAGAGATGTTTTAGGTAATTACATCTTTTAGTATATTCAATAGAATCATTTATATTCGTTAATTTCAGTAGCAGACCTAGAAGATTGATATTTATATCACAAACTTACATAGTCACTTTGCCAATTGATAAAAAGATAGGTACTTGGTTGTCTTAACTACTGGAGATGATGTTTCATATAAATGCGTCAATCCATCAATACATGTGATCCAAAAGCACGTTTTGATACAGGCTGTTTACTAAAAAACGACTCTAACCAGAACTGGTGGCCCGATTTTGATAAACTAAAAACCAGACCAAATGGTTCTATAATTACTACAAAATAGTATTATTGTATTCTTTTTTATATGCAACTTCAATGTTAGCAATAATCAACTTTTTTTTCTTAAATAAATAAAACATATTTTTTTAATTTAGTCTCGCAGACAGTACTCTTCAAAATTAAATTATGTGTTGCAAATTATGATTGCTGTAATATTAATAGCTTAATATTAATATTAATAGCTTGCTGTAATAGTTAGATTTTTGAAAATCTTCAAGTGTGCCATGGAAAAAATGATAATTGTGTCGTTTTTATTGCAATAACGATACTATTTTATTAATTAAATAAAAAGACTTCTACAGAGGGTCCCATTAAGACGTAGTCAGACTTTGCTAGTGGTTACATAACCATTAAAGAAAGAAAATTCCTATGTATCATTTTTCTCGTACTTCTATACTTTTGGAGAAAAACGGCATCGAAGTTCAGCCTAATGTTTTCAAATTTAATAGTATGAATGCACATGATACATATTTTAATGTTCAAACTACAAGGTGATAAACAATACTACTTATTTGTTTTCGAGAATGTGCAAGCTATCATAATAAAGTAATAACCCGTCTTTATTTTGGCCAAGTGTTTCGTGGAATAAGAACAGATAAATAAATAAGAAACGTACTCGTGTTTGATATTATGTTTCAAAAACGGTATTTTTGTTTTGTGATTACTGCTTTATAAGACAATTTCATATTCTTTTAATAGGTAGTTAACCCCTATTATGTGTAATACAAGCAGGTCTGTGAATAAAAAATATTTTCCTATTAATTTTGTTTACAGTAAATTAAATAAGATATTTTCGAAAATTCGCGGTAAGGTAATTTAGTATTCTATTAGTAGTATTATGTGTTTTGATTATTAGATTTTTGTTTCTGATAACCGCGTGCCAGTTGTGTTATTTTGTGGCCATGCTGTACTGTATTATTTCCTACCATTTCTTATTTAAAATAATATTTATTCCAAGAAAGCACATACTATGTAATAAATAAGGGGTACCGATTTCTAAATATTCCTAAGAATTGTGACTAATAATTGGACACAGCTGCATTAGTACTAAAATAATCAATACAACCCCGCCGACAATTTTTATTTTGAGTGCATATTATGTTTGTAAACACTCGGCCAAGGTAGGGCCTAACAATTTGCAAATCCCTTAAACTGCAGTTTTTAGTAAAATAGTATAACATTATTTATTTATTTTTTAGGCATTGTTTTTATACTATGTAAACAAATTACCATTCATCAAGGTCATTCTATCAAAACATAAAAAATAAAGGTTTTACTAAAAGAACTGTGTACTACTATGTATTCAGATTTTACTTCCAATAAAATAAACAATAAATAGAAAATAACAATACCTATTGATGGATAGATTAAATTTTCGTCTTTACTTAATTATGTTTATTAACGAATAACAAATCAAATTTAATGATATCACTAAATGGGTCAGTATTAAAATGATTCTGTCTGCGTTTCCTATTAGAATACAGGTGAATTCCCCGGATTAATGAACGTTTTAAGTTCGTTCAACTCGATCCAAAATAGAATTTGCACCGTCTGAATCCTTGTGCTAAATCAACAGATGTCACGTTTTTACTGATGGTGTCAATTTATTTATTCGATTTAACACCTGACCTACATCAATTATACGTATTTTTCTGAAAACGTCGGTTAAAATTATTAAAAATTTGAACTTTCTCTAATCAAAAAACTTTATTAAGATTTTTTTGTTCCAAATGCCATCAGAAATGAGCTGGTAAAGTCTGGTGCAGGGGCTATGAGACACCCTGTATAATACAAAATTTTTGACAAATTTAAAATATTATTAAAAAAATGTTTAAACAAAATTTAATAACTTATTTACAAAAATATTTCAATAAGACTATAACAGCATAATCCAAAAGTTTAAAATATGAAAATCTTTTTTTAAATTAATAAAATAGTATTATTAGTGCACTAAAAACTACACAGTTTTCATTGTTCTCTATGGCAAACTTTAAAATCTCGTGAAGATCTAATCTAAAAACTAAATGCTGATCAACTATTATTTTTTTTTTCAAGAAATATTACAGCAATCATAATTTACAACATATACGAGGGTTGCGCTGAAAATTGTTAGTTATAAAAAGACCGTTGCATTTTTTAACAAAAAATCTTTATTGTTTTTCAAAATAATCTCCATTCAGACTAATACACTTGTGCATTCTTTGACTTTTTAAAACATTCGAAAAATTGATTTTCTGAAAGGTCCTCAAAAATTCTTTGAAATTCTGTAACTGCTGCATCTGCGCTGGAAAATCTTTTACCTCGCATCATTTTTTTAACAGTTGGAAACAAAAAAAGTCGCACGGCGCCAGATCTGGGCTATACGGAGGATGAGTTACCAATTGAACTCCCGTATCTTACAAAAAATCCAATGTTCTGGCAGCAGTGTGGGAGGATGCGTTGTCATGATGGACTAAGATGTTACGCAAACCGGTCCTTTGGCGACCTGTCTGTAATTTTGCAAACATCTGTGGTATAGCCACTTCGCAGTACCATTCAGAATAGTTCTGCGATCTTCAAGTGGAATAACAGCAACAGGACCACTTCGGCGGAAAAAAACAGCAATCATTTTCTTATTGACGCTTCTGCCACGAATTACTTTTGTGGGCAAGTCTTCATCTTCGAATACCCAAACACTAGACTGCTGTTTAGTTTCAGGGTCGTAACTGTATACCCAAGATTCGTCACCAGTTACAATGTATGCCACTTGCTTGGAAGCTCCTCCGTCAAATCTTTGCAACATAAATTTACACCAGTCCACTCGAGCCTGTTTTTGACTTTCTGAAAGCAAATTGCGGTATCCAACGGCTTGCTAGCTTTCTTACCCCAAGATGTTTATGCAAAATGGTATTCACCGTCGAGGATCCAATCTTCACTTCCTCCTGAATCTCCCTATAAGTAATATTTCGATTGGACTGGATCAAGCTTGCCACACGATCAACATTTTCTGAACAGGCAGCTTCCGCAGGTCTTCCAGATCTTGCTTCGCCTTCTACCAGCTCTCGCCCTCGTCGAATTTCGCGGAACCAATGACTAACAGCGGATAATGAAGGGGCAGCGTCGCCAAAAGCTGCTATAAAATTTTCATGGCTTTGCTGGTATCCTAACTGTCTTTTATAGTCGTAGAAAATCATAGCTCTAAAGGCAGTTCGCGGAATGCTCATCTTAACTGAATTAAAAATGCACAACTACTTATCTTACAAAATTAACTACGTTTCACAAAGAAATCGGAGCGTTTGACAATTGTGGGTAACGAATGTCAACTAATGCGACATTTAATTGTTGCAATTGTTTCTAGCCAATTGAGCTTCCATGGCCTGCTACTAACTATTAACAGAGCGTCCCTCGTATTGACTTTACAACAATCATATCTACCAGACTAAGGGCCGATCTATTCACCTCCTTTTAAATTTATCTGGAAGTTAGTTGCTATAGTTACAATTGTTCCCACAATGGTATCCATGACAATTAACTAGCAGATAAATTTACAAGGAGGTGAATAGATCGGCCCTAAATTTAAAAAAAAAACTTTGTAAAAGGTTGACTATCGCTGACATTAAAGTTGGCATAGGAAAAAAAATTACACTAAGACTATTTTGGAGTAGCATAAATTTTTTAGTAAAAAGCCCGTATTATATCAAGAATATTTGATGTAAATACATTTCTAAAAAGTACTTTCTTTACTATTGTTCAATAATTACAATGTTAACATATGTATTTACAGTGTGTGTATTATGAAAATATAGAATTTAGTTTCAATCTCTTGTAACTTCTGTGTTGCGTCAGTCTCCATTTAAATTCCTGTTTAGTCTGTCTGTTAAATTTCTGTAGGTAACTATAGGTTTGAGTTTCAGAACAACACTACATACTTGGATAGTTGATGTGGATATCGTATAAGTATGATATCCAAGGTATTTAGAAGTAGTAAACATTTTAAAACTAATAAGCAAAAAATATCTAATATCAATGAACTACTCAATACTAATATATTTCTTTTAATTAATAATATTTTTTAATTATTGTTTCTAGCAAATCATATTGTAGGGATTTATTCTTAGATGAATATGAATTAAAAGCAAGCATTATTGTTAGTAATATTAATAAACGTTTCATTTGCATTGAAAAGTAAAATACGGATATGTTTGGCATTACCAACCACAGAAATAAAAAGTGATGACTTTAAATAGATAACGATTATTCAGGTATGCATGTATTGTATGTACATGCTAAAGCAAATTAAACAGCGTTATGAAATTAACAATTACAAACTTATTAATTAGTAGAAAATGCACGTTCTAATATTCTTTTGAGTTGTATGCAACACGTGCGTCTTTCTGAACTACAGTAAAACACCTTTAACAAACTTGTTTAATTTACTATTCAGCACTAACACCCAATTAAAATATATAGAATATGTTGTCTTGAATATTAACGCTTTTTCTCCATGTATTGGTGAATGAATAAAGTTTTGAAAACATATGATATGCTAATGGCGTAATTATTGTTATTTATTTAAATATTCCTATAAATGGGGACAAGTAAGCTCCGAGTAGATTTGTTGACTATCAGCCCACACATAAAACGGCATTTTAAAGACATTTTTTTAACGAAGTCGTATAAATGTTATCCATTCCTAAAATAGAATTTGTAAGCAATATAAAACAATATATTAAAAGAATTACTGTAGCACTTAAATTAATGTATAAAATATAAATATAACCATTAATATTATTTTATTCAGGAATATAAAACTGCTTTCGTGTGTAGATATAATTAATAGCAAACTTTTTTATATTATTAGTTAGTAAATTATTAGATAATAAAGAAACACATTTAATTTTCTTTTAGATTTATATATACCTTCATTAAAATTAAGATATAATAAAAAAATTTATTTTCTATCAGCTATTAAGCTATATCAGTTTCGAATAACCATGCAAGCATTAAATCATATTTATCAATACATTACAGAATAAAGCGTCGTTTATTTTTAGCAATTTATGATCTGTATAATCTCGAGTAAAAGTCTAAAATAAGTCAAAACACAGAAGCGTTGGACGCTTACTATTTTATCACTGGATCGATGAAAATAACGTGAATTGTATATTTATTGTAAAAATATATAAAAATGCTTATGTATAAAACGTTAAAAATTTGATTTATCTTTCCTATAACAGAAATAGAAATTTCAATCGAAATTCGCAATAATAATAATAATCATAATAATAACAACAGCAATATTTTATTGAAATTAAGTATTTAAGCTGTTACTACGGGTTTTAAGCTTTACCAATTTGATGTTTTAAAACGTTGATGTCAGGATTTCAGCGATAAAAATTCTTTCTGTAGTTTTAATTTTTCAGTTTAATAGTTTAAAAATTCTAAGATTTCAATAAATTATTTACAGTTTCATAATTTCAGAGAGCTATGAAGTTTCTGGTATTTAGGTTGTCAAAATAATATTGAAATGCTATAAGGATGTTGTGATTGGGAAGTCTAAAAATACTAAAACCACTTAATTTCTAAATATTCACAGTTTAGGATTTTATATCTAAAAACCCCAAAATTATAGAATTTAAGAATTCAAAAATTAGTAGTTTGATGTATGTGTCTTGGATTTTCCCCATAGAATGTGATGCTGGGAATTCACGAGTTACAAAATTCCAATAACTTAAAACAGTTGCATTTTAATAATTTTTCTCTTAAGAGTTCAGATTTTAATATTTCAAAATATTTTTAAGTTTGACAAATTAGAAGTTCTGGAATTTCAAATTTAAAGTTCTGAGAACGTTTCAAACAAAGATTCATGTGACTCTTTTAGGGGTTAGATATTTCAACATTTCGAAAATCGAAGATTTCGAATATGTATAATGTTAGGAATTAACGAACCTTGATTAAACGTTCTTTAGTGGTCTAGAACTAGAACTTTTAAAGATTTAGTTGCAGATTTGCAAATATTAAGCATTTAAGTATCAATTATTCCTAGTTTTGAATTTCTAAATAAGAACTACAGATAAACGGATTACTAATTTGCAATATGTACATTTGCAAGTTTAATAACCTGGTTCCAAAGATTTATAATAATATTAAAGGGCTTAAGTTTCAAATCTACATGGTGTTTGCCCTAATAGTGCTAGTTCTAGAATCTTATATAATGAATGTTTCAAAAGTTGGAATATTTAATGTGATTGAGAGTTTTAAAATTTTGGATATTGCAAAAATCCAAAGTACTATATTTAATTAAACAAAGGAAATGATTTCATGCCAATGTTTCCAACATATCTTTGAGATAAAACATGGTTAATTAGATATTTTCGGATAAAGATCAAGGCGAGGTCACATGCTCAGCTCACAAAAGTCACTAATTAAAACACGCTCAAATGAATTCTGAACACTTCTTATATGCAACAGCACAGCATTCTACGCCGAACAGAAAGCATCTTGATTTTAGACTAACTAATTATACTAAAATCAAAGAACAATAAAATTATTCAGTTACACATAGATTCCCCA
This sequence comes from Agrypnus murinus, assembly GCA_929113105.1. NCBI lineage: Eukaryota > Metazoa > Arthropoda > Insecta > Coleoptera > Elateridae > Agrypnus > Agrypnus murinus. The sequence continues at coordinate 24,856,857 of OV816025.1, read as the reverse complement.
TCTTTATAGCAAAAAGTAACAACAAATAAGCAATTTGGATCTCACAACAAAAGTCAAATCAACCAAACAGCAAAGCATTAAAAAATCAAAGCAGGAATATTGTGTTTGCAGGAGACTATTTACGCAGATGGCTATTTTCTACATCATGTGCATAGTATCATTTTAGTATTCTTTTTATAAAGAAATTTGGAATAAGGATATTTGATAGTTTTGGTTAAACGAACACAACATGCACATACATAATAAATATAAAATGTAATCATTATGTATACAAAAACCACAATCAGACATAAAAAACAAATGTAATTTCCAACTTATGGTACGATTTGAATTTTCCAATGCAGTGGCACGTACTTATTCACAACCTACTAGGAACAACGTTACCGGCTAATAAGAAACATTTAAAAATTGAAACAAAAACAATCATAATAGGATTATGACGAACCGTTTCATATAAAAATGTAAATCGCGATAACTTGCCCTTGAAGGCACCCAAGTTTTTATTATAAATTAATGTTTACATGCAGCAATACTTTCATTTTTAATTCCATTCATAAAACCATAGTGCAGCAACATGAATGAATATTGATAACGTAATTGTTTTGAAAGAAATAATAAGCAATAAGTATCTCTTATTTTGAAATAGCAAATACTTAAAGACTTAACTTTTACTGTTACATCAATAATGTTAACCAATTATGTGTTGTATGCGGCCACATATGCAATAATTGGACAATAAATTACAACATGCCATTTTTCTCATGGATGTAACATCCCTAGATTAAACAATTAATTTATTGTACTGTCAATTTATTGAGTTTTAGTAATTTAATAGTAATGAAAAACGATTAATAGGTCATAGCATTTTTAAGTGTATAATATTTATTATTTTAATGGTTAGTCGGAGATTTTCCACATATGAATGTTGTTTAAAGAAATGTGCAGGCTAAAATAATTAAAGAAAATTTTAATGTTTCATATTTCACGTTTTCATCAGATTCCACAATCTAAATCTATGCATCTAAACGAGTACCAAGAACCAACCATAATAGATTCTCTTGATAAGTCATTCTCCACAGATACATCTACTAATTTCTTAATAAAAAAAACCCGACATATTAATGTTTTCAGAAACAACAACATACTGATATTCACATTTTAAATCAGAAAATGAAAGAGGAATGGGAAAGAAAACAAATCATACTTTGAAATTTTACATGAATACTGCTCCAATACCAAAATTAGATGCATCATGCATGCATAAACGCACATGATGTAAATAATAGCTTTAAATCCGTACTTGAGATACGAAATAATCTAGGAAGGAAACGAATGATCTATAATAGTTCTCTTGTAGGTTATTTCTTGCATATTCGAAGTATACAACACAATAATACCAGGATATTATTACATACCATGAAAGCAAAAGTCAATTACGGTACTTGGAAATATCACTTCGTCGATCATTTAGTTGAAACAACACCATTATTTGTTAACATGCGAAACGAAACGTTTGTACTTGATCAAATATATCATTGTTTCATTGTATAACTACAAGAAAGCTATTTATAATGCAAAACCTAAGCTTAGACTTATTTAGTCAAGTGCCAGACAGTCGGGATGCTATATTATTATTAATTATTGTTCCTTCATTATTTTATTCCGAGTAAACACAAAACATGTTTACTAATGTGACGTCAGTAGGTATACAATAGAACGCTTTTTATCATCAGAACCGACCTTGGCTGCAGATGACTACTCGTCAATTGAAAATTGTGTACTCGGGGCACGACCACGTTTATTTTGCAAAACAATGCACAGTGGATGACGGGAAATGGGTTTTTGCTTTTTTTTGCAAAATCTTCTTATTTTCAAATTCCACTTATTTATAATCGCAATAGAAAAAGAAGGGACAGGTTTGCAAACGGTTTGTTTCAACAATTCAACCGCTTTTAGATTACGTTATTGATTGATTGCAACAAATTAGAATGATTATCTTGTCAATGTTCGGTTATGTAAAAACATTTGACTTGTACCATTAATAATAATCATTTCTAACATCATATAAAGGATATAATAATTTTCGTTTAAAGTTGTACTAGAACAAAACTAATGATACAGGTGTATGAAAGTTTCAAATGCCATTATAACGAAGAATGTAATATAAATTTTCTTTTTAATCTAAATTGATTGAGAAAAATTGAGAATATTAACGCTATATTATGCATATTTACATACATACCTGCTTACATAATTTCATCCGCAATTTGACCCTGACGGTTGCATGTCGACATTTTTCTGCATAACGATTATTAAAATTAAACCAGTTCATCGCAGTATTAATACATAAATAATTAAAAAAACTGAAAAAAACAACATTTCAATAATAATTTGTTTTGTGTTAGGAAATAAAAATAAAGAAAAATGTACTAATTACTACAAACGTAATTGGTGGGTATGGTTATCTAAAAATACGGAGAAGTTGCCTTCGTAACCATGATTTTAATAGTGTAATTCCTTCAAAGATTCTATAATATAGAAATATTTTAAGACAGTGGTTCTCAAGCTTTTAATATTTGGGACCCAACTTCTCACAGCAGTTTTAAGCGCGCCCCCCCTTCCAATGATTTATTGAAGTCCTAATATTTTTTTCTATATATTTTTTTCTTTTGCTGCTGACATGCAGCACCAAGGCTAAAATTCCGCACAAATAGCTACATTTTTCTCGAGAAGCTGTGGTCCGTGACAATTTATTTTTGTATAAGTACCTAAGTAACTAAAAGTCTTTTCGAACTTTTTGTATTATCTTCATGCCTTCGCGCCCCCCCTTCTGTTATATTGCGCCCCCAAAGGGGGCGCGCCCCACAGGTTGAGAATCACTGTTTTAAAAGAATATGTGATATAACGTAGGTCAGTTATTGTTTTATTTTTACAGTTGGTTTGTTATGAATCAGCGTGTTTTTAACGTCCTACAACGTACAAATTTTGTTTACGGAAACAGTTCTGATTACAATTTTCATAGAACTAGTCCCCGACTAATCTGCTTTGGATGTTTATTATTTTTAAACGACGACTGTCATCATCAGTTTGTTTGTTTGATTTTCTAAAACAAGACCCAGCTGCGATTATACTTAAGCAAGGTTGCCAGATATGGCAACGGTTTTTTTCTAAATTACTCGAAAGCTTATTAACATAGAAAAAAAATTTTTTGTTCCTTTTGATGTCTTCTATCACCCCTGAAAATTAATGCGTTCTATCTCATGACACCCTGTATAAAATGAGTTCATACAAATGAAATGAGGAAAATAATTTATCAATTAATGGTAAGGCTTTAATAAATTAACAATTCACATATCTAAAATATAAATTGTATGTAATTTCCTAATTTCAGTTGCAATATGTCGTTTGCATTTTTTTATATATAACGAAGAAGATTAGTTAAAAAATAAAGATTTGATAAAGCTTTACAAATAAAGCGAAACGTCGCCATGTCATTTTAATGAAACATTGTTTTACTTAAATAAACAAGGCTGCAAAGTCCTTATAAATAAAAAAGCCTTATAATTAAAAACTTTTATTATTAATATCATTTAAATTCAAACAGCCAGAAATAAGAAAATAAAAATTTATAAATTTGAAAACCTGCGACTAACACTCATATGTATATCTAAAAGAAACTACATACAGAAGACAATTACGATAACAACATATTAAGGCGAAAATTAATTGAGTTAAGTGCAAAAATAAAAAAATACTTAGAAAGGTGCTTATTCAATATCCAGTCGATAAGGTTTGAACATGACTATAGTCAATTAAGCTTGCTAAAGATTGTACTAATTAAGTTACACTCTAGGAAACAGTCATTCTAAGCTCACAACATTAAGCCAAAACTTAAAAAAAAGCCAAAACAAGTTGAGAAAACATCTAACGGTTATAACGCCCTTGGAATGAGCAATTAATAATAATAATAATTGCTACAACCCATAACCTGGAAACCAGGCCCCAGAAGCTATAAGCTTGTGCGGGAGGGAGGGGGCGATTACTATTATTACGTAGGCCCTACGTGCGGCTGCAGCCGACTTACAGATGGAACAGCGCAAATCCTACATTTGTGTCACAGCTAAGGAAAACTGCAAAAAACCTTAACCAGATCTGCCAGCACCGGGAGTCGATCTCGGGTCGCTTGGGTGAAAGTCTAGAACGCTAGACATTACACTACCAAGGCTGTATGATGATAAAATAGATTTAAAAAGAACTAGTGCGGTATGGCGTGGAATATTCCCCACGAAGGTCATAACCGGCTTAGTCGCAGTCGGAGGCAGTAAGATTTTATAAAAAATTAGAGAAGCTAGAGATCGTATGCAACTCTATATTCAAGTGCTCATATAACAACCCACGCCTCTGGGATCAGAGGGTTATGTAGTTACTCAGCAGTTCCGGTTCCAAAAGTAATAATCGGTTTATAACTTATTTTTTAATGAGATAATTAAGCTTACATGAATGCATAAATAAACAAGTAAAATAATAGACAAACACAAATATACCAATATAAAAAAATATAAATTAATCGTATCTTTAAATATTTCAAGACTAAATAATCTCAATTAGTTAAATTTTAATTATCTCCCGATTAGATAATCTCAACTATAAAATAATAATTAACAAATAAAGTACATAATAGTTCTTGTGAAATCACATATTACATAACACTTTGAAAATTCAAATATAAAAAAGATACAAATAGACGATATTTTGATTTAATAATTTACTCAATGCTATCAAATAAGAGCCATAATTAAAGTAAACATATATCAAGTCACGTCCTTTTGTTCTTTTAAAGCTTCCTTAAAGGTTAACATTTATTTTCAATTTACTTAATGTTTATTTTTAATTGATTGAAGGTAATTCAGGATACCACGAAGATGTGCGAGTTATGACTTCGTAGTTTCAGAAGCAGGAGAGTATATCACTATAATTCCAATTATAAATGGATACCGGCACAACTTGGTATCTTTTGACGTACGAAAAGACTATTAACTAGTACTACGAACTATTAAGTTTTTGCAACTATTCACAAGTACGGAATTGCTACGGTTTTATTATGTGCCTGGAACCAAAATGGGGAACAATTTTCGGGTAGCAGATACGTTGCAGTAACCTCTCTGGAACTTGTCCAGCTACGTTTAGGCTACGTAGCGGGAACGTGGCGGCGTAGTAATTGCTACTTTCGTGAAAGCATTTTAGAAAAACTTACTTTCGAAACTACACAAGACTCAAAGAATGTTTCCTTTAAATAAAAGTTTATCACACAAGGCGGAAATATGATAAGTAAAAATAAAAGTACAATAAAAACGGAAAAGGGCATGTACCGTATGAATGCCGGAATTAAAAATTATTAATTACTTGGTAGAAAGAATTAGAAGAGATAGAGAAAATAGGAGTTAAAATAATTAGCGGCGAAAATTAAAGAAAAATAAATGCACAAGTTGCCCAGAATAAAATGATAAAATGATATCACAAAATGGTTTAATTACGCTTATGATAGGACAATGATTATATTCTTCTTAAAAATATTACGGTTTGGACGGTCTGTTGTCTACCCAAAGGGAAATTTTGAACAAAAAAAAATGAATTGCTACAATTAAACCCGGTAGGGCGTTTTTAGGTCGTAACAATATAAACAATGTAAGTAATTAATATATCATGTAGGACAGTAATTTAAATCAATTAATTAGTTAAGGTAGTAGTAAGAATGGCCAATGAATATAAACCAGTAGATGAAAAAACTGATTGAATCTAGAAGTACTTTATGGGTATACTGCAATGTTGCAAGAATCCTACAAAGATTTCCAACCCAAAGAATGTTTAATCCACATGAGTCCACGTATTTAATAGGATCCCTAGATGTTCGACAGTTTGACTTTATTTTGATAACATTATCGTTTTACAATTTGTAAAATAAGTTAATTTCCCACAAAAGACTTCCCAATGAAAAACATCATAACATGTGGTTTACCTGTTGAAATCTATACACTGTGTCGATGAAGTATCAATAATTTAACATCTTTAGGCCACACTTGTATCAAATTCACAAAACGAACGAAGAAAATTATTAATAACCGAAGACAAAAAATGAATCTAGACTAATGGCTAAGAAAATTACCTTCGGTATGGTTAACCTAGCAAACGCTAGATATTTAACAAATAAGCAGCTTGTACTGATAATCCTAATCATCGCAGTCTCTAATAAATTCAATAATAATTATATAATAGTTATGTATCTCATCTCATGAAAATATGATATTCAGGTAGGATTTTAGAAATGGTTAAAGCTTACAAGTTCTTTCTCAAAATAAATTGGAAATAAAAAACTAGTTATTATGTATTCAACAAAGTTGGAATCTTAACCTTGAAGAAATACATCCAAGAGTCGTCACCTTATAAATGATTTCAAAACTATTTCTTGGAAATACGCTGCAACAAAAAACAGACGAATGGGTTAATTAAAGCTCACTTTATTTGAGCACTACATAGACATAAATAAATACATAAAACTTTTCTTTAATTTAATCGAATGCTACGTTGTAAAAAATTAATAGACGTTGTGTTTCGTACCACATTTTAATACACAGGGGTTTCTGTTCTCATGTTGCATCGATATTTCTTTACTTTCAATGCAGGCTTGGTAATAATACAATTGCTAAATTAGTTGCTCTTTTAGAGAATTATGAATTGGCTAGTGAGTATTATCAATAAATGCTTTTAAAATGGAGATTTTATCTATATCTAATAAATCTACAAATCAAAATAAACCCATTTATATGTCATATTGCACATCTGTACTTCTATTTCTATTACATACTGTCACTTGAAATCGCACAAAAAAATTTTCCTTTAATAGAAAAATCCTTGCCTTGAATTTCCTTTTAAAGAATCCCTGTCATCTAAATAAGGCCAAGGTTCTTGCAAAGAATATATCAAAAGGACAAGAATTTTTTTAAATTTGCCATAATGGTAAGAATCAATGAAACCATGAAAAATAATAATCATGGTATGTAAAATTCCAGATGTAAATATAACTTTATGTTACAATTTACGCAAGAATTTGACAGATTTCCTTATCGGTAAAATTCTAGAACCTGCTCTACCTACACGCAATTTATTACATGGACGTGTAGATATTTACAATATACATATCGTACTTAAATATCTGTAAACATTTTTATTCAACTATAGAATAACAACTGCTATATTGAATGCAAATATACTCTAGGCTAGGTATAGCTTATAAAGTTTTCTATGCTTTGCATTATTTGAATAGTTAGAAAATCTCGTTATAATAAGGCTCGTTAACATTTTCTTTTTTTGTTGCAAATTAAAAGAAAAGGAAAAGAACCTTGAGGCTCCTTTTTTTAATAATTGTTCAGAATTTAATTTTGTTTTTGTAAACAATAAACATTAATGTTTTTAGAAAAAAATATATTCTGTGGGAGATCCCAGCCTTCAGTGGACCTTGATTTCTAACTAATATCAATAAAAACAAATAGCACTAAAATGTTTAGCAAAAAATATCATTTATGCAATTTACATGTTAATATAATTATTCTTATGGTAATTAAGCTATTTTTTGATGTTATATATCAGCAATTAATAAACTAAATAAATAGACTTTAATAAAATAAATTTAATTAAGTGAACTAAATAATTTGTGTCAGATACTAAATAAATATAAAACGATAGCTCTAATACTATACAGTTGTAACTATAAAAGTATACAACTATAAAAGTTGTCTGTAATGTACTAAAAAATAAAATTGATCTTCAAAACAAATAATCAAAACACTCTAAATTAATAAAGAAAAGATAACAATTACTATATTTATTTTATTACGATTTGGGAAAGGCTCCGCGTAGATCGATCAACAATTGATAAATTATTAAAATTGATCTAACGATTGAGAGTACACGCATACATGAAACAGACTTTGTCGAAAGCACAATGAAGATAAATGCAAAATATAAACCAACCTACTTTTACCATAAAGGAAAAATGCTCCGGCTATTATTAAATTAAATTAATTGTGAACCTACTCTCTGGTCACAATTAAGACTACCAGGCGTGTCGCTTCAATAGGGCTATGAATTAATATCAATCTATAAAACATTATTAACTACACACACAAATAAAATAAATAAACCAAAGGTTACTTTTAAAATATTTAAATGACAAAATGTATTTACCACAGCACAAAAAAATAAACAAACAAAATTAGAATTGAAATGCTATGACTTATAACAAAATTAAAAGTATATTTGGATATCTCCACTAAAAGAAAAATTAATTCTAAGACAGTATAATCCTTTTTAACTTTAAAATTTATATATCTTTATTTGTATTACTAAATTTGAATAAATACCTGACATTAGTTACAAAAATCAAATTATTGGCACCTTTTAAAATTACTGACTGAAATTAGTTGTAATATGTAAAATTTCCTGCTTCAATATGATTCAACATCAAGATGGTTGAAATATCACAAAAATTCACCTCTCTTCATCAAAAATCTTGTGTTGCTAATTAAAGTTTATATTATGTATATAAACCAGCTGTATTTCGGACATAAGATAAATCCATTTAAATTTATAAAATGATTAATTTCCAAATTCCATCCCAATTCCAAGTACCATTATCAATCTTTACCATACAAAAAATCTCTTCACAAAAAAAAAGTAATTCACTAATTAACTTCACAGCACTGTTTATTATTTTAATTGAAATTGTTTATTATTATTTGCACTACTTGAATTCAAAAAAATATAATGATACATACATTACCGCACATAAACGCGTGGTTTAGACAACTAAATTTTTCAGAGAGAGCGTCACCAGATTTCCAGCTCAATTTATGTTTTCAAGAAACAAAAGAAAACTGAGTTACTTTTCAAGTAATTTCTAATAAATTTTAGTGCAAAACAATTGAACAAAATTGTAACTAAATCTGCATAACCATATTGTTATTTATAATTAACTTAATTGTTTAAACAAATATTTTAAATAGATAGAAAAGAAATTCTTGTATTTAATGATACGCAAAACTTCCGTTAACACTTAAAAATAAACTCAGAAGAGAAAGTCAACTAAATCAATTTTACAATGCATTGAGATTTTATTAAAATTTCAAATACTTGCTTAAAAACACTTTGTTAGCTCCTTTATTTTCTTGTTACAAATTATATCCTTATATCATATTGAACAATAAGTACAGCTTTTTAGAGGTCCAAAATATTAAATAACTACTTAAATTACGTTTTCAGCTCATCAAAGTAAAACGCAGATATATGTGTTTTTAAACCCATAAATCTTCTATTCGAAATCATCTCCACATTTACCTATATGTCTCAGTTGTGTCTAAGGAACTACTTGACAACATCATAATAAAATATATAAGCTCACATACTTTTTAATATTGAAAAATAACAAAATTATTATGAAACTACCTACATCGTTAGCTCTCAAGAAACTTTTGTACTCTTATTATTTTAGAAATTAAACTTGGAAATAAGGTAATAACTCTTTGCATACATCTTCACTAACATGCACTTTGTTTGTTTCTGGCCAAAACAGCCTTGAAATTGTTTTAATACTTATCTATCTACAAAAATCATGTAATGACAGATAATCGTCAGCTGATCAAGAAAATTTACCAAAATTAAGAGAAAATTCAAGTTTAGAATTTATCCTTTTTTTTAGTCTATTATAAAGTGTTTCTTTAAACCTATTTAAATTATATTAATTAAAATTTGTCTTAAAAAATAAATTCTCTTGGAAGTTATGCAACGCAACTGACATTCTTGTGCATAGTGATGCCTATATTCTCTAATCACTCATTAAACATCATGACACAATGTAAAGGTCGAGTAAAAGGTTCTTAGATATGGGTTAAAAAAGTTAATCCAAATCAAATAAATCCTATCGTAATGCCTTAATTGCTGAGATTTGTTTTGTCGAATCTAACTAAATTATCTAAACGCAATAAATAATATCTAAATTGATTACGTATCTAATAGAAAATTTCACGATTTCAGAAAAAACGTAATGTACACCTCAGTACTAAGCTGATTTTTTATCACTCGTTATGGTTGTTCAACAATCTCCATATTCGTGATAAAAAAGTGCAATTTTATTTGGTAAACAAATAACTAATGTATCTACGTCCACTTTAGAAAATTACACGTTTCACACAGTCTATTAACCATGAAAATGACTCATTGTTCATAATCTTTAAACTATACAGAAGTGACCGTGGGAAATGATTTCGCATTTTCAGTGGTTCTATTAAAATACTATAGATGTCAGCACATGCAATATATCTAATTTTATTTGAAATATTCAAAGTTATAACTTTTATATAAAGATTAATTTATTTTTAAAAGTTAAAAATTGTTAACGGACGACTATTATACTCACAATTCTATAGTGATATGTGCATAAATCACAGACGGCATCCTAAGACAGCTGCTTCGAGGTTTTGGCTCTCCTCAGTTAGGGGCAGCTCGTCTGTGAATTCTACACACATCACCCAAGCTTATATACTAGCTCGGAAATAACATTAACACCATCAAATGACTGTCATGCTTCCTGTAGGTATCAAACCGCACTAAGCGGCATAATTTGATTATCAAATACAGGAATATACAAAATAAAATCCGGTCGAGCGTCCGACCGTATAATTAATATAAATAAAATACAAAATGAACACAAATGTGTTGTAATAAAGTGAGTTTTTAATAAATTTAAAAGTTAAAAATTGTTAATGGACAACTATTATACTCACAATTTTATAGTAATATGTGTATAAATCACAGACGGCACCTTACGACAGCTGTTTCGAGCTTTTGGTTCTCCTCAGTTAGGGGCAGCTCATCTGTGATTTATACGCATATCACTATAAAATTGTTAATATAATAATCGTTCATGAACAAAACTCACTTTATTAAAACACGTTTGTGTTCATTTTGTATTTTATTTATGTTAATTTATCTTGTTTAATTAATATTTTACTTTAAATTATATTTTGAATGCAAATCCATATAGAAAAAATTATCACCCCAGCTGGAAATCGAACCCTGGGCCTTCCACTTTCTGAGCGACATTTCTATTTCTGAGCTACTGTGTCGATTACCAGCATATAAAGTTAATATTACCATATAAAGTTATTACAAAAATTGTTATTGAATTAACGTAAAATTGATTTAACGGTATATCCTTCTGATGGCTTTAATCCATACATATACAATAACCGGTCTATTTATTACATGGAAATCTCAAAATATATTGGGAATTTATTTCAAAATACATTCAAATGAAGCACTAGCTATTCAATATATTTGTAAAGTTGAGGTTATGATTTACTTACATTAACAAAAAAGCAGCGGCGGAACAAGATGACGTCCAAAATACATTTAAAAACGTGTCTCCTTTTGACAGTCGAGCATCTCAACCTCAAATCATATTCTAGGTTAAATATTTTTTAGCTTTTGATGTTTTATTACGCTTTTGTGGTCGTAGATAAAGTGTAGTGTGTAACACGTAAAAAACGTCAATTTCACACTCGTGTGACTGCGGCATGAGACGAAATCGGATTGTTTAAAAAATCTTGGGAAGGAAATTGCCTCCATCCCCTCCCCCTGTGAATTCGTTCCTGATATTAATAATTATATGTACTTACTTTTTGATAAAAAAATAAAAGATATATAAATTGTAGTAATTGACTTATACGACGGGGTAACAAAAATTTGTAACACTTCAGGCCCCTTAAGTGTTAAATCCGCCACTGATCAGGTATCAGGTGAAACCAATAAATAATGGAATGTTGCCTTGTCTCTGTTCAGTTTCAAAACCAGTTTACCATAAACTTGAAGTGTTATAGGTAAATCCAATAAATTCCACCTCCGAAGTTAATTAAGAAAAATACGAAATTACTTTCAGCATTTTGTAAATTTGTTGTATTTTATACACTGTTTATCCGTTTCTTTTATGTCTATACAATAGTGCACAAACACCATCAGATTTCTTATTTCAAAATTAAATTTTTTAATTAACTTTCTTATAAAAATATTTATATTGTTTTTTATTTAATGAAGAATAAAATTTATTTGTTTTCTGTTTAAAACAGACTTTACTTTACTAATGCTCAAGACAGAATAGCTTTACTTGACCTTTGTTCAAGAATAAATCTAAACTTACTCCGGCTAGAATGAGTGCCTAACTTAGTAGTTACACAACAATATGAAACATGAAATAAGACAAACTATATACAAGAACAAATATTTTATATAAACTTGACTAAAATATTTAAATAGTATTACAATAAAAATCTAAGCTATCATTACTTTTTGTTTTTATATAAAAAGCATTTATATATATATACAGATATAACAGATTAACATATTTATAAGTCTGAAATTTCATCCATTTAGTAAAAAAAATGCTTTTGTATAAGAAGTAAATTTAAAACTATTAAATAATTTATTACATTAATTAACAAAATAGAAAGAACATTACATTTGTTAACTTACATACTACTACGAATAATCCAGTTACATAATTATGACTCACTCAAAATGCATAACTTCTTACAAAATTTAAGTTAAATGTTTGCTAAACAAATAACAGATAAATTACGTGGCTAAGAAAAATTAATAGCATGTTTAGCAATAATTTTATAAAATTAATGAAAACGAATTAACCAAGAAGAGCCTCCAATCGAATTTAGTAAAATAACTGAAAATCGTCTCGGGAACGTTTTACATTTGCTTAACTGATTTAAGAATAATGGATCATATTCTGAATAAATTCTGAATAAATCTGCTTTTACTTAATTGGAAATTACAAAATAAATAATTAGAAGAAAAGCTTTAATAACTAAATAATATCTTTAATAATACTACTTTTTAAGAATAATATTTTTAAAGATAAGGAAGCAAAGGAAGAACATGCTTATTAATTTAAAAGTAAGTTTATATCACGTATCATTTTAACAAATCAAAATTTTCCATGCTCATGCTTCAAGGGATATAGAGCAAGTTAAAAGAAACAAACAAATATATTCTTTATGCAACATCCTTGCCTTTTCTGTGAAGCAGTGGCGTATTTAGAATGCCCCCCCTGAAGTTTTTTAAATAGTCTAGGTCATTTGTGTACCGAAACCGTGATTCCCATAAAAACCCGAAAATTTAGTAGTAGTCCCCCGGAGAAAATTCCTAAATATATGCCACTGCTGTAAAACAATATGTCAAATTGAATGTAGGAATTTATGGAAACAATTGGTTTACAATAATTTATTGCTTATTTAACATTATTGTTTAAACAAAGGCGATGCTAAAACATATAATAACCAGAAGCTCGTTTATGTAGAAAGAATGGATAATTGCAGGATTTGCAAACACTTAATTATATTAAAACTGTAGGTATAAATAAAAAGCGAGTAGAATAAGTATTTGCTGTTATAATTACATACTGTATTAAAAGTAAACTACTAATCAACCACCATGACCAATCTTGTTAATATTATTAGATGATTTTAATCATTCTGCATATGTTTGCTCTTCCATTTAATGTAAGTACCTATTTACATGCTGCATTAATCATAAATGTTACACTGAAGGGGTTTTGTAAATGATAAAAAATCTGCAAACTTGGTTGAATTAAAGGAAAGTTGCCTATTTTCGACGATAATTTAATGACAAAAAATGTTTTCTTTGTTTTTCCAAAAAATATATAAGCCACTACATAAAAAAAAAGAAAATCAAATTTCTTGGAGTTACATATCTCGGAAACAATTAGAAATATAAGATATACGTTATTTAGTGTAAGTTTACGTTCACGTCATTACTAAATTATGACGTCAGACTATGCGCTGTTGCCATATGGAATTGAATATTCCTTGCTTGATCCAACACCTTTGCTGCATATTTTCATTGTACGTTTTTAAAAGAATTATTCTCTTATGAATAATATTACTTTGTTCATCCCCATTCATCCCCCCATCATCCCTTGTCTTGGATGGTCATTCTTATAGTATACGAATCCAATTTGTCGTAAGGCAATGGATAAATAACTTCTACTTCCTTCATACATGAACTTGGATTTCAATTTTTTTGACTAAATATTAAGTGATACATGTTCTCCTATATCCAAATGTGGTATATCAATTGAAGAGCACAGCCACACACACAACGTCAGGTACTTACTGTTCTTATATATGTATTTCATAAATTTCATTGCTAATAACTATTTGCTTCTACAGAGGATCAATCTCTGTAGTTTGTTTTCGATTTCATTTCCTCTTTGGACTGGAAACTTCTTCCACAGATGAAATGTTGGAAGCAATCTTAAGATATAATTATTCTGAGTGCTTGAGAAACTCTCTAGAATTATATTCAGTTAATGCAATTGTAAATACAAAATAGGTAACAAACTATTGTAAACCGAACTTAGAAAACACAAGAAATAAAATTGACAATACAGCGTGTCACTTCCACAGGTGTACCAACCTGTTTTTCTGTTGAAATAAATTTGTATTTTCTCATTAAATTAACAAATTACGTTTTGATTTAAAAACCTATTTGTATTTATTCTATAAATAAATGTATTACTAAATATATGAAAATTAAATTTTACTATTTTCGATAAAGCAAATAATCTTTCTTCATAAAATTCAATTTTGAAAGTTATTATTTGCACAGTTGGTTGTACTCTTACGTCACTACTTTTATATCTATGACCTGAACGTAAACTTAGACGAAACGGTGTATAGCAGATACGATGCTTTGAAAACAACAGACCTGTTCACTACTGAAATCTGGACATTAAAAACATTATTTTTAGGAGAATATTACCAACGATTCGGAAACGTAAAAGCATCATTCTCTCCAATATGTATCGTATATTTTCGTATAGTTAGAATTGGTAAAAACTGCATTTGGTTTTACGTTTCAAGAGCAGAGTAAAGGTCCGTTCATATCTACAGGCATTCAACGTAACAGACGCGTATCGTGACAGACATGACATTTTAAGAACTATTCACACAGACACACACTTAACGTGACAGACACAGTTTTTACGGGTAGTGGATGTACGTACGTATTTATAAAACATAGAACTATAATGAACGTATGTTACTTAACGGATGTACTTAAAAATGTTTCACAACTGTATGAGGAAGGTTTGTCCTTTATTACTAGAAGAAAATCAAAAAACAACAAAAAAAGAGAAAAGCCCAAGGACAGTATAATGGACACTATCTATTAATATTTTGTGTGTAGCTTATTACTTAACGAATAAAAGTTTTTGAAATATCTTCGCATGGATCGATTTCAATTTGAAGCTATACTGAATAAAATCAAACGGCTGACATTCGGTCTACCGGGCCATTATATTTCGACATATTTGTATTTATTTTATATATATGTACAATGGCGTCCAAAAAAACAGAAACACCAATTGTTTCCTGTTGTAAATAGATACATTGAGTTAAAATCAAGACTGCTGATATCATACTAATATTTAATATATTTGCCAGTTGTTACCAAAAGTTTCTGACATTTAAATAACCTTTCAATAATTTATAGCATTAAACCCCATTTACAATGTGTAAAATTAGAAAAAAGCATTAACTTGATTAATATTGTGTTTCAATTGTTATGGGCAAATCTAGCATCCGGAGATATACGGGCAAAAAGTTACAACTAGATACTTTAATTTGCAATTCAAAACCTACGGAAGAAATACTTTTAAGTTCTGCTAATAGATGGCGTTATTAATTCAAGTCTAGATGGCGCTACTCGTACTTGTGTAGCTTCTGCCATTTTGATTTTGTATTTTGTATCAAGATAGTTTATTTGTGTTCTGCTCTCTGTTGAGTGCAGTCGCATTTATGCGTTTACGTCGTAATTTTAGCGTATTTAGATTAAAAAGGTCGAGTCTTTTGCCCGGCTTGCAAATCTAGATTCCCTGCCCACAGCTTATAAAGAGGGTGTCACTTGAGACCACCTGCAGAGCTTGTTGCGGTCTAGCAAGACCTGCAATAATGAATACTACAACCAAGATGGAGATTGAGTTAGGTTGGGTTAGGTCAGCGCTCTCTTGCGCGTTCGGTTAGGTCAGGTTAGGTCAGGGTACTCCAGCGGGAAAATTAGATACTACTACTTTCTCAGTTATAATGGGAAATTGAAGTGCGTGTAACTTTTTACCTCTACACTTTCGCAAGCTTTAAAATGTATAATTTCTTAACAGCTTCTATTCCTTTTTTTATCCATTCTTTCCCAAATACAAATTTGTGTTTGCACGTTACAGAAAACCTATTCACACTAGCCGTGCAGACGCGGGCAGACAGGCAAGGAACGTACCCGCACAGACAAAATATTCTCCCCGAGAGTGTCTGTACATCTACGTTACATTAGATATGAAAAAGTTTATAAATAAGCTATTAATGTATATTATGTAATTAGGAGATCAAGGACATCCGAGAAGACGTATTATAACGTCGAGGCGCCAGCCGAGGCGTTATAACATCTTCGAGGATTTAAAGAAGCTTGATCTCCGTATTGCATAAGTTGTTTTATTTTATTTCGTATTTCAATCATAATTTCTCCCTTTTAAAATTCATCCGAATTTATTGTATAATGAAACAAGATGCCTTGTCTGTGTCATCATACGCGTAACCAAGGAGATAAAAAGTAGCATGTCACGTGTGGCTGTTATGCAACATCGAATTATTTTTACGTTGCCAACAACAACGGAGATCAAGAACGTCTTGAACTCCGGTGTCATTGACAACGGAGATAAAGATATACCTTATTTTACTAATTGTAGTATATAAACAATTGTTTGAAATACGAAATGAAATATAGAGTATTTGCTGTGTCTGACACGATACGCATCTGTTACGTTGAATGTCTGTAGATATGAACGGACCTTTAAGAGGAGTCGATCATTTAGTCACGTGGTTAGGAAGTATACCGAGTGCAAAATATTGTTTAGAACGATATATAATAGAGTACAGAAAATGTCAAGCGTACAAGTTATAACTAGCCTTAAAGGAAGTCTGCTTGTCGTTCTGCGACATTTAAATAATGGCCCCGAAATGTACATTACTATTATACAGAAAAAGAAATTAGAGTAAATACCATGTAAACCACAATAATTATCATAAATAATTATTATCATAAATTCTTAGCTTATGTTACCCTGTGACAAGGCCCGTACCAAGAATTTTCTTTCGGGGTAGGGGGCTAATCTTAAAATATTGTTGATCTCAAAAAAGAGGTAAATTCTTAAATGGCATGGGCTGGCAAAAGACATACTATTTGAAAGCTCAATGAGTCCGAGTAACTATTAGTTTTCGCGAATATGCAATTCAAGGAAACTCTTAATTTAATTTTAATTTAATTTGACATTTGGAGCATTTGTCGAGTGATAACACAGCATTCGTTGACCATATGTTGCCGTAAAAAATTTAGTTTAGTAAAATCTTATTAAATGCTCGAAATGTACTAATTTGTAACATTTATGGAGTGATTAGACGGCATTCAGTAATTATACGTTGTCGTAAATCTTCTAAAGAGTCCGGTGCCGTTACGTAAATCTTATTCTTCAGATGACCCCACCAAAAGGAATCTAGGGAAAATAATCTGGCCACCTTGGAGGCAACGCCCCTTCTTCCAATCCATTGATCCAGAAACCTTCGATCCAAATACTGTCGAACAGGCAATGCATAATGCGGAGAAGCTCCGTCCTGTTCAAACTGCAAATGATCATCATTTTCTATATCAGTTAATATTGGATCAATGTAGTCGTCTAACTATTCTAAGTACATTTGTGTCTTTTTTGATTATTTAAATTATTTTGTGAGGTCGTTAATTAAAACTTTGAACAGATAGTGGGTGTGTAAATTATCAAAAACTATTTTTGTAGCAATTTTACCAGATTTTAGGTTCAACCGCGTAAGCTTTTTAATGCAGTTTCTAATGTTGTTTTTAATAGTGGATAATTTGGGGATAATATTGAATTAATGCAACCTATCAGGCAGAACGAAACTAGAATCTTTGAAATTATTGAAGTTATTGAAACAATAGTGCTGATTGATTGATTGATTCCTGTGGGAACTTGTATAAGTTTTATAACAGTTTTTGTGAAAAATAAGTATATTTGGGCGCCATCTGTTTAGGAAAGTTCATTATGTAAAAAAATAATAATAATATGATACTCGTAAACAGAAACCGGTATCAAATCTATTAAATTTAATTCAATTATTAGTCATGTTCGGTTAAGTCAAAAATCAAATTAGTTGAAATATATGTATTTAAAGACTTTCATAAATATATGGTCCAATATTATCTAGTGTGATTGGATTCAAAAATAGATTTATTTATGAACAAAATAAAAATAAAAGTCAAAGATAAAAAGTTTTCATTTAAGACAATTGTAGATTTAAAAAAAATACCCAACGTAAGAATTCTTAACGGCGGGAAAAATATATGCACATACAGGGAGAAATCAAAATTGATACATGAATAATTATACAACTTACTCAAACTTTAACACAATAGTATCCTTCAGTTCACAGTACGTTGATCGAATTATTTGATTCGATAACACCTTACAAAATGATTAGCACTTAGTGCCTTTTTGTTCGCATTTAAATACTAATTACCAAAATTAATAGCTCGATGAAGCTGCAAAATCTGGAAAACACCTCGATTACTGACACCGCTTCTTACTGCAGACCGAAGGACTAAAGTTCACAATAATTGTTTTATTTTAAAACTATGTTCAATAAAACTCCTTTTTTAGGTAACCGGAACAACCATATAAGTCCAATTGTTCATTACATTTATTAAGTAAAAGTGTTTCTAAAACCATCACTGGTTAATGATGATTGATTATTATTAAAATGTTTTTCTATATGAAAAGGTAGTACAACACTTAAATAATATGTTGTTTTAGAAGTTATTTAATTTTAAGACTTCCGTTTTTGAATTTCTTAAATGGACGGGTAAAAGAAATGGCGGGATTCTCCTAAGCCAATGAGGGATAATTACGTCACATTGTTCCAGAACATTTCCAACGAAAACTTTTGGATATTCCCCTTTGAATTTATACATTACCCGAAGCACATTATACTTGCAGGTGGCTGTCTAGATAATTTTATTCTAGAAGATTCTGTTTGTCGGTATTTTGTTTACTAGGAAATATTTTAACGCAATGTGCTTTAAAGCTGTAAATTCGAAGTTCCATGCATTTTAACCATAAGAAAACTTTTGTTAAAGCGAATATATTTTAGCCCTATATAAATACAACATTGAAAACAATTTTGTTTTAGAACATTATATTCCACAAGAACAATTCCTATTGTCCATCAGAACATAAAATAATAAACATTAACACTTGCAAAGATGGTACTTTTTTAAAACGAAAACTGCAGATTTTTCTAGAGACAAATTTTATTAGTCTGGGAATATTTTTTGAAACCTTTGATATTTAGTAGGACTCATATTTATGCAGAATACCAACTGTAATTTTAAATCAAGAAAAATATACAATAATATGCAGGACCGCATTAAGATTTTATTATGCAAACAAAATTGCATTTTTCGAAAGTTGAAAAAATGAACCGTTACATATTAATAATTTTCCTATTTTTTGGCACACAATTAAAAAATGTTTGCTTCTTTACAACAGCTTTATCTTTTTTTAAAGGGCTCAATTTAATTTTTGATTCAAGTTAACTGTCGAAACTCGTGCTCATTTAAATATCCACGGTTGAAAGCAACATTAAGAAGAACATTAAAAAGCTTACGCGGTTGAACCTAAAATCTGGTAAAATTGCCACAGAAGTAGTTTTTGACTGAAAACTGCACACGCACTGTCTGTCCAAAGTTTTAATTAACGATCTCACAAAATAATTAGAGTAACCAAAAGAGACACAAATAGATAAGAAATATAAATTGTTTTTCTATTTTTTCGCAGAGAATGAAGTAATTAACCATTAACTGTTCGTACGATTTAAAGAAACTGCTAAATTCTTGGATACACTACCCAATCGACCCTACAATGTCTTGAAAAGAGCTGCAATCCAAAGATAAATACAAGGTGCTCGCATGCCGACAAAGGATGCAGTGACTCGTCTTATTTCGCGCTTTTCTTCGACAGCCTGCTGAATGTTCTCTAATCATTCTTCTCGAGAGTTTGAGACTGGCCGTGCAACCAGCTCACCACGACCAATCCACCTTGGTTAATTGCTATAATGTGATAAAAATAGGTGCCACTGGGTTTGTTTGATTGAGCAAGATCTAGGTTGCGGGTCCAGAAAGGATTTTATGAATACTCTTCAAAGATAATAGCCCTGTATCTCCGAAACAAATAAAAATCGACCTGCCACTTTTGTGCTTTTTATATTCAGAATTGAACCAAGTTTACACTCACGAAGTTTGAACATAACGATACGGAAAACCTTGTATAATAAAAGTCATTCTAAAACACTAGGTCTTAATGTGCATTCAAAATTGCAGTAAACGCTCGTAGACAAGCGCGTATCCACTTTATGTACGGCGTGAGAGTTCTCAAATTATGACGAGTTAAAGGATATCACAATTTTCAGGGCGAACGTTTATTTATTAAGGCGCTCCATATAAATGCATTGTGCAGAGTTTTATTAAAATTTAAAAAAGAAATACCTTTAATTAAAACTTTGACACGGTACTACAACGGATTAATGTCATACCGAGGATGTAGAAAATGTAAAAAATTTGTCTTTTTTTTAGAATTTTATCCTTTACCACCCCTGCACGGTATGATTTTTGCACGATAAGTCGATTTGCATTCTTAAAAGATACTATAAATAAATTTGATAGAATACTATCAAATTTGAAGCTTGTAAAGCAGATTTAATCTTGCGAAATGTAAGCATTCTTTATTTACCAATTTTGGGCAAAACATTTACGTCAGCTTTTTATTCGTTCGTGTACTTGCAGGGCCATTAAAAACATGTAATTGTGGTCGCTCCCTAAAAAACGAGACAATAGTGGACCTCCAGACGAACACGCATTTACGTAATAATACATTCGTGTGAAGTGAAAACGATACTTGAACGAATTCTCACAATGTTCGTCAAATGGTTTTGGGAATTATCCTTGAGAAAAAAATTACTTTTTCTAATAATAGGAGACTACCATAACACAGTATTATAGTCTACCTTTAATAACTTAAAATATAGAACAGTCATAAAAAATTCTTATGTAATGTGATTTCACACATGTAAATTAGATGAAATTATTAAAAACAAGTGATGCAGAACTGTAAAAATTCTCTTTTATACAACCTTGATTGTGAAATATCCATTTTATTATTATAATACTTTTTTATGCAGTAATCCTATTAATGAGCCTTTTTGCAGCGAGGAATAATTTTAAAAATTAGACCATAAAATAATAAATACAAGATTAATGCGTCTGGGGGGTACTTCCTAAAATGGCAATGCAAGGATCGGAACAGTTACATTACAGACGCCAAAACAATTTAAAAACCTTGTCGTTGAGCGTGACTCACCGCGAACTTGGCCAGAATTACCTAACTGCAATAAACGCAAAAGAAATTATACTCACGACACTGAAACTCAATGAAGTGTGATTGTGTAACTGTCACAACTGGGTAGTCAAGGGTTCTTGGCCTTCCTGAAGTCAAAAAAGTTCAGTAATTCAAGGAAATCCTAAATATTTATTTTGCTTGTTTGTTTGGTAAATTCTGATGAAAATAGCGGGGATTGTTTATTTACCATTGAGTTTGACCGACTTTTGTAATTGTTTTTAATTTTATCTCTAATGACATCTTCGTAATTACGAAAACAGGAAATGTTTTTTTCGTTTTGTCATGCTTCAATTGGGACATATCTGATCGTAAGGAAGTACTTCAATTTTCAGTCAATAAAAAATCTTATGTAATATTAAACATTCTTTTAAACAAATACCTATAAGAAGTTTTATTGGTTTCGTTTTAAAAAAAATGTTTTGTTCTAAGCAGGAAATTGACAATTATCATTAAAACGAGCACATTATTTCTGCCATCAATATTTGTGAATTGTAAAGGGAAAAACTCAATACACATAGACATGTGTATACAATACACAAGACATAGTTCTTCACAAAGGTAAGGTTTTGAAAGGTAGGAGAGGATGAGACTGTTAGCAGTTACGATTTTTACTTTTAGCTTTTTTCCTGTAGTCTGGTATCTAGTTCTGGGTTGCTGCTTGACGAGCTAAATTACACTAGCCTCAGCCCCCATTTGTTTGTGAGCATTTTTTGCCTTGAGACCAGTCTCTTTTTCCCTTTGTCTTGTTTCAGCGTTTTTCGTCTTAGGTTAGATTAGTAAAAAACGACTTTTGAAGTTCACTGCACGGTTTAGTGATACTCATCAAAGTGACCAATGAGGATTGTTAGGTTAGGTGCGGAGCTTCATTAAACTTAATGCGCCATTAAATTTCAATGACTATTCAACTCACATGTCATTTATTAAAAATTGACCAATTAAAATGCAGCATTTGATATTTTTAATCCAATGAAAATGAATTGTATCGACAATTCTCACTAGTGAAAATTGTCGACAATTTTCGAATATTTAAATGCAAGCATGATAGACATTCGTGAAACCACCACAAAAATAGTCGACATAACTTTGACTACTAATGGTATTATAACTGATAATTAACTTCATAGTGTTGTAGACCAATGAGACATTAAAAACAGTGTCACATGCACCAATCACAAGTTAGAAATGATTTATTTAACTGAAAAGAATGTATGCTACTTTTCTTGCCGCTACCTGATTGTTTTAGCATTATTTTAGCAACCATTAATATTTAAAAAATCAAATGTCATTTTGACAAAAGTAAAAATGTCGCGCTTCGGCAACATTCCTGACGCTTCAATTAATGAAAACATTCAAAATTCACTTTTAATTATAATTATAATTGTTCTCATAAATAAAGTTGTCAAAAATTTGACGTATTTAACGCTTCATTCAGTTAATTCTCCAACCGAAGATCATTCGTTCTCAACTCTTGTCAGGCAAGATTTTTATTTTTTTTATTCGCATTGATTGCTAAAAGGCAATTAAACTCGATCAAATTCTTGGGAAAAGAACCCTCGCGCTCCGCGCTCGGGTCTTTTCGTCAATTTGATCTCGTTTAGTTGCCAAGCAACCAATGCTCATACAAAATAAAAATCTTGCCGACAAGAGTTGAGCACTTATGATCTTACTGTTGACAAAATTCCTATACACTTTGTTGGAAAAACAGAGTGGGCTAATTACAATTTTTTAATATCAGTGTGTGACAGTTCTAAATAAATATTGAAAATACAAGATTTATCCTACTAATTATTAATTTAATGTACAATATTGAAGCACTCAAATAAAAATAGAACTCTCTAGTGACAAAAACCCCTTTATCACTGTTATCCATCTTAATTCTTTGTATGTGCACGCTCCTCACTTGCTCCACTGGTTATAATTGCCATTTTACTTATGTTGTGTTGTAAGAAGTATTAATAAATGTTAATGAAAACTGAACACGACTGGTCCTTCTAAAATACTACAGCCCCTTAATATACACACTTATAACAGGGAACAAAATGTTGCGCAAGTTTTTAGCGGGAGTTTCAGCACTTTGACAACGGCATCGTTCGACTCCCCTCTCAAACCATTTCGGTTGACGCCACTCCCGCCGCTTTTGGGCATGCCCGTTAAACAAAATTCGTATTCAGTTCTGTACGTCTGTGCTTATCTACAGCTGTTAGAATCTTTCAAGGCTTAAAGCTTTCTCTTATTTCTTTTTTAATTGTCGAAAGATTTTCTTCAACCATGTCAAATATTCAAAAATGCCCCTGGGTAAGATAGCTTTGGACAACAGCGGGCAGTTTTGGGCGGTATCCTGTATGTGACACTCTCAATATTTAAAGTAATTTTCGTAAACCAGTGAAAAACTGCTTTTCCTAAATTTTTCGACAACACAAAAAACAACGGAAAGAAAATTCTCCAAAAAATACATAAAATTGCGCACAGAAGTTGTGGAGTAAACAGGAGTGTTGCAAATATAATTAACAAACTAAAAACGACAAATGCAACGTTTTCTGTTAGGTGTAGTTTTTATGATTCATAATTATAAATAAAAAGCATGTAGGAATTATGTGAACGTAATCTTGTAAAAATTTATCGACCACTTTATTTAGTTTACACACGGAGAAGTAGACAACTCGGTAAAGTAACAGCGCACAGGATGCGATTTCAAGCTCCTCAGGTTTGAATTATTTTTATGTTTCACTTTATACATCTATATTTTTTAGGTAACAGTTAAAAAATGTAGTTTATAATTATTATTTTCTATAAAATAGTTATTAGACAAAATTGCAGTAACCTGTTTCTTTGCATTTGGTAGAATAACCCATGCATTGTATATAAGTAAGTTTACGATTTTTGACTAACATATCCAGCCTAGTGCTATACGTAAATATATCAATGTTAATTATAAATTGGAACGTTTTAGGACCATATATACAATGATAGCTTATTTTTGCAACCAAGTAGTAATGCAAGAGGAAATTATTTCTATTACAAAGTCTAGACAAATCCAACAGCATTTACCTTCCTTCTTCCATTTTAAGACTTAATTATAAAAGAATTTCATAATGTAACAGGATAATCATAAAAATAATCAGGTTATCACTTGACCTTGCAGAACTATTCTTCGACCAGAATAAATCTGCCGTATAAAAGTTTTGAAACTTTTTTGCGGTTTAGTTTATAAGTTGCAGCTTGAATGCACATCAAGTCAGTTATGAAGACTTTTCAATGGGTGTCAAGTGGTTTATGAATTGCAAAGTTCAAATACTTATTTTAAGGTAATTCAGCTTTTTCTTTTATTTCTTTTATATCAGTTATATGTATATTATATTATTTTTTATTAGTTGATTATACTTATTAGCTATCTTACAATTATTTTTTTATAAAAAAAATTAGTATTAAGTATTATCAATACTCTATAGGTAAGTTTTGATGGTATAAAAAGTGCACTTCTTTAGTGAAGGTGGTGAATGTTCTTATTTAGAATAAACAATATACAGTGTGGAAAAAAGTATGGACTACCCCTAATAATTTGATAGTCTTCAGGTTTTATGGAAAACGCTCGAAAACGTCAATTTAGTTTTTCCGTTTCCCACATTCTGATAGAGTTCATTTGTTTTTTTTATTGACATCTGTCAAAAATATGACGTTATCCGCATTTTTGTTAAATGACAATATGTGCATGTGGTATATCATCTGAAAGCTCTTGTTTCACTCAGTATGTTCCTAGATCTTTGTGCGATTCTGTTGTGCCGTTTGAAAATGGCGACCGTTGAATTGTGAAAATTATCTTAAATTAATTCCCAGTAAAAGAATAACTCTTTCTTGTTTTATCAGAAAAAAGCAAACAATCAATCACACTAAGACAGTCCTAAGGCTTTATCATTCAATGCCTGCCCTTACATTAAGTTTCTTGGCCTGAGCTTATTTTTAAATACACGGTGGAAAAAGAAATTCGATTTCTTAATGTCGTTGCAATAGTAGTTTTGGTCATAGTAAGCTTAGACAAACCAAACACAAACAAAAATTAACGTCAGTATTGACAAGTGGTAAGGTTAAACCATAGTAAGATACAACTGACATTACATTGTATTCAAAAATTCTTTTTTTAATAAACCAAAAATGTCGCTCAGTGAAAAAGACCGTATTGAAATTCTTATGATGGCTGGTTACGGAGATCGTCGTAGATCTACTAACGAGCTACGTGAACTTTTCAATCAAATTCATCCAGACCGAACGCCGATTTCGTAATCCACCGTTTGCAAGATTTTAAGAAAATATGAAGAACACGGCCATGTTAAGAATTTACCTAGAAATGGAAGGCCGAAGGTAGATGAAGATATTCAGCTTCACGTCCTATTGGCTGTTGAAGAAAATTCGCATAGTGCCAGTCGGCAACTAGCACTTGATATGGGAATAAGTCACACGTCTGTGCAACAATTTGGCACAAAGAAAAATACCACCCGTACAAAGTCTGCCTGGTACAAGAA
This sequence comes from Agrypnus murinus, assembly GCA_929113105.1. Taxonomy (NCBI): domain Eukaryota; kingdom Metazoa; phylum Arthropoda; class Insecta; order Coleoptera; family Elateridae; genus Agrypnus; species Agrypnus murinus. The sequence goes on along the minus strand of OV816025.1, from coordinate 24,830,691 downwards.
ATAAATGAGGATGATTTTGACCGAAGACTGCAATTCTGCGAAATCATGCAACCAATTTGTAATCAAGATGAAAACTTTGCCGCAAGTATTTTATTCTCAGATGAAGCAACTTTTTACCTCAACGGTACTGTAAACAGGCAAGATTGTCGATATTGGTCCAAAGAAAATCCACATTGGATTCTAGAAGATCATTGTCACCTCAGAAACTTAATGTATGGGGCGGCATATTGAAAGATAGAGTGTTAATACAATTCTTCTTTGAAGAAAATCTTACTGGTGAAGCCTACTTGAATTTTTTGCAGTTTGAAGTTTTGCCAGCTTTAGTCCCTCTTTATCCTGACCACAATAGTCCCGGTTTGTCCAGTCCAGGAATCTGGCTGCAACAAGATGGAGCCCCGCCCCACTATGCAAGAGAAGTTCGGGAATATCTCTATTTCATGTTTCCAGGAAAATGAATTGACCGACGGGGTCCCATTGAATGGCCAGCCAGGTCTCCTGATATCTCTGAGATCCCTTTGGACTTCTTTTTGTGGGGTTATTTGAAATCCAAAGTTTTTTTTAAATAGACCAAGAGATATTGATGATCTAAAGTGCCGCATAAGAACAGAAATACGAAAAATTTCAACAGAAATGATACGAAATGTCCAAGAAGAATTTGTTTCTAGACTTGGGCAGTCAAGTTGTCAACGGTCGCCAGTTTCAGCATTTACTGAAATAAGCTTTCTCTATTATGTGTTTTATCCTCAACACATCATTCTTATTTTATTATTATTTTTATGATTATTTGATTGTTCTTTGTTGTGTTTTTGTTTTGTTTTATTTAATTATTACGCGTTGTTCTAGTTTGATTGATAATAAAACCATGTTCAATAGTTTGCTTTTTTTGATACAACAAGAAAGAGTTGTTCTTTTACTGGGAATTAATTTAAGATAATTTTCACAATTCAACGGTCGCCATTTTGAAACGGCACGACAGAATCGGACAAAAATCTAGGAACATACCGAGTGAAACAAGAGCTTTTAAATGATGTATCACATGCCATATATTGCCTTTTAAGAAAAATGTCGCTGACGTCATATTTTTGACAGATGTCAATAATAAAAAAACAAATGAATTATATCAGAACGTGGGAAACTGAAAAACTAAATTGACGTGTTCGACCGTTTTCCATTAAACCTGAAGACTACCAAATTATTAGTGTTAGTCCATACTTTTTTCCACATTGTACAGTAAGTTATAGATACGGTGTATTTAATTGCGCAGTGTTTGATTGGTTATCCTTATCATACATCTTGGAAGATCATCCGTCGTGCTGGAACCAAGTAATTCAGTTTTCCTAGTAACTATACCACGGTCAAGATGATGGTATAACAAATAAGTATATTCAAATACAATCTGTGTGCACAAATTGTTAAGATACTCTAATTAGACTCATTGGTCGTCACTGTGTTTTCGAAATCTTTAATGGTGATAAAAGTTAATTTAATTAATGATCAGTTTTCACTTTAAACGTGTGTATTGTCAATTTACTACCAGACTTTACACCCGTAATACAAAATGTGGTTGCTAAACAAACAGTAAAACACACATACGCACATTTTTATAAATCAAGTACATAAAACACAGAGTATACTGAAAAACGTGTTTGAAGGAGCGAATGTAATTTCGTAGTTTAACGTGGTTGGCAAAGCAGATAATTGAACTAGGAAGCCTTATTCTCAAATTATACTAAATACAATTCTTGGTGTAGGAGTAGTTAAGGATTTCCCAGAAAACTAGGATAACTTTGTGATTAACGTGTCAATTAGAAAAGAAAAAGCAAGGAGAATAAAGATACAAGTATTCAGTTTGTGAAGAAGGATGTTAATTGAAGCAAATCCTCCTTTTGATTAAAAGTAAACTAACTTAAGTAAAAGAATTTAAAAAAAAAGTTATATTATACATTGACAAGACTAAGAATTCTACTGCGGAAGTAGGGTACTATATTAATATTCTAATTTTGGGGTTGTTAGCCGATTTTATGATTTTTTTTGTTTATTAGTTCCCATATAAAGTTTATCCAATAAAGTTCACTTTATTGCCCTAGCGGCGTAAGTAACTCTAGGTATCAATTATGTAATAGTATATTATTCAACGAGCGTGTAATAATAGCTATTACTCACAAGGTTGAAGTTTCACGAGTGAATAATCGCTATATTACATGCGAGTAGAATACTGTACCTTTATCTACGACTACTTAAATAACTCACCCATACTTTTGGATTCAGATAGAATGGTATAATTAAAATAGTAGACAAAAAACTTTATATCAAGTATATTGCCAGTAAAAAGCATTATCTGTCTGTAAAAAAATAATACAAACCGATTTAAAGCGATTTTGAAAATTTTCATCATTTTAGAAGGTTTTAATTATATTATTCATGCCCATAGATAGGCAACACCTATAACCGTAATTTTCAAAATCGCGTTTAAATCGGTCTGTATTTTTTTTCGCAGTCATTGAGTAAAAATAAGCAATTTTTACTCTATTATTTTTTTTTCTATCCGACACCATTTTCGATGAAACGATAAACTTTCAAAAATGGCAAATTGTTGTTCTAAATGTTTCTCGAAATTGAATCATTCTAGGAAAAAATCGCAGTGGACAAAATTTATGTATTCTTTGACGAAGAATGCGATGTCGTTAAAAAAAATAAAAAATATTTCTTTTTCTAGTTTTTTCAACTTTAAGATTTTTTGTAACTGGATACGTGTTTACCCTGTTTTAGGGGCCAAATATAAGTTTTTTCATATAGGGGACATATGACATTCAAAAGTAGGGGTTTCAAGCTTTAAAATGAACCCCTGCCTTTCTAAGTTGCGCCAATTTTTGGACCTAGCCGGTGGTTAAGTTCAGGAAGAATGACCCATAATTGAAACAAAATTATAAATATATAGTTGGTTATTATAGTTTTATTATTTAAATTAAGTAAACCTAAGTTTTTTAAAAATTAAATAAATTGTTTGTTAAGAAATACAATTTTACCTGGCACATTCTCAACATGGTTTCAAATGCATGTTTGTTTTTTTAATAGAAAGAAATCAATGCAATTTTCAGTAATTGATCATTATTACTCAAAAATCTGAAGTTTTTAACAGATTAGCAGGCGGTGCCACACTTACCTCGTTTCCATACTTACCACGGTCGGTTGTCCCTACATGTATTATTTAATAGTCGACTGTAATTACACGAGAGGTCTTTTTTTGTCCGGATAAAATTGATTTTTTTAACGATAATTTGGTTGCTTGGTAAATTGACGATACAAACCACCTACGATAAAAAAACGAGTCCGAAGGACGAGTTTTTTTATCTGGTGGTTTGTAGAGTCAGTTTACCAAAAAGAAACCAAATTAGAGTTTAAAAAATCAATTTTATCCCGGAGAAAAAAACCTCGAGCGTAATTCGATGAGATAATTTAATGAATAATAAAAAGGAATAACTAGGTAATTATGAAGAAGTCAAGAACACATTTATTAACTTGAAAATGACAATTATTAAAAACAATAATCAGGTTCGAGAAAGTGTGCCATGGAAGTTTAAACACATTTTATCCAGATGCAAAGTTAGGGCTAACTTTATCCGATGTCAAAGTGACAAATGTATCGCGGCTTATGGGATTTTTTATACATGAATTAAATTATCGTAGATAAATAGTTTAATTAAATAGGAAGTATGCTTTGGTTGACAGATGTAAAATATTTCAGAAAATCCTAGAAACTATTTTTTTAAATCCATACAATTCATTTTAAAAACATGCAAACTAACTTAAAATGATAACAAAAAAGTTCTCAAAAAGTCTTACAGTAGTAAGTATTCTAAGAATGTACAAATAAATCAAACATCATCTAAATAAATAAAAGAAAAAAATGGACAATGAAATATTAAAATTAGATACTAAACATGTTCGGTATTCTTTTTTATCTGATTAATAATGACATGAAAACAACTTAACAAGAATGAGGATTTGTGAAATCAAAACCCACAGCTATCTTCCATTCAAGAAAACTATTAATAGCGAAAAGAATTTTGACTTCAAGGATTTTTTATTATGAAAAGCACAGAAAAAACATTCTGTTGATATATTTTTTACGGCTTGAGTTACTTTTCTAAATAATATCATGTAAGAGTTACATCTAAATTAAAAAAAACAAATTTTTCGAAATTGCCTGAAGCTTTGGAATTATTCTATCATCATTGTCTATTTGACTTTTAAAAAAGAAATACCAGTTATGTACAAAGGAAGTTTAAGTTATTTCTTAATCATATCCTGTTAAAGTGAAATTGACTCTGTTTATTTTTTCTCTTTAGAAAATTTTCACATTTAAATGTTATGATGTCTACAAAAGAGGTGCCGTGGGGTAATTATAAAATAAAATAAATCATTCCCACAGTTCATTTCTTTTAAGAACTTATCAAAATATGGTATTCAAATTGGAAAGTTTTAAGGTATTAAATAATTCTTTTATGTGGGTGATTTAATAACCTCCATTTATCATATTTATGAATCATCTGTATTACCTTTGCAATTTGGGAGAATATATTTTTACTTTTTAATTACCAACTACCATAAGTTATTATAAGAAAAAAAAAGGTACAATTCTTTTCATTTTGCAATTGTCGTGATCAAACAGTTTGTATGTCTAAATGGAACGGCCTAATTTTCTCGAAACGTATTATTAATCATTCTATTTTCAAGGTGAAAATAGAAGTGAATTGTTTTAAGAATACCAAGAGATCCTCATAAACAAAAATTGTCCTCTAAATTATATTATTGCAAATTTTATGATTTATTATTAGCTGTGTGTTTACCCGCTCGTTTGAGAGGTCATTTTCAATACAAATCTTGTGTGAATCTACCTTGTGTCTTGCTGTTACCGAGTTACAAGACTTATTAACATAAACATTTGTGAAGTTATTGAGGATGAGGAGGCCATAGTTAGTAAAAATCTTTGATGTTGAAGATTTGAAAAGTACAAAAATATGTGCAAGAGTTCAAAGTGTTAAAATTTAAGCTAGTAACGTCATCAACACAGTGAATTCTTCTATTTCGGGTGTTACCTGGCTTGTCCTAGCTTAGTTTTCCGCTATATCAATTTATCAAACTATAGCTAAGGCTCAATTAATAAAAAAGAATAAATAGTGGAGAGCACGTAGGCTTCTTAAGCAATACTCTTTTCACGGTCTACCTTCTTTATTAAAAACATAAAATAATACATTAATTCATTCGAAAACAAAATAAACAAATGTAAAGCAAAAACCTAATAAATGATCACCGTATATAAAAAGTTATACATACATACATACATACATAATCCGTCCTCTTCTACCTCACGGTGTAGATGTGTTGGATTGGAGTCTCCTCCATTCCTTCCGGTTTTGCGCTAGGGTCATAGCTTCTCGCCAGTTCAGACTTCTTTTCTGTAATACTTTCCCAATTTCACTATTCCATGTCTTGATGGGTCTTCCTCTCTTGCGCCTCTCGTCACTACCCATTTTCCATATCTGCTTAACCTTCCGTTCATCATCCATTCGCGACATATGACCGAACCACGTCATTTGCTTGGTCTCCACTTTATTTAATACTGGTTTGACGTTGCACCACTCCCGTATTACACTGTTTCTAATTCGGTCCTTTATTGTCACTCCCATCACTGCTCTGAAGTATCGCATCTCACTTGCTTGCTAAAAAAGTTATAATTAAACTTAAATTAACCAAGTATTTTCTATATGCAAAGTAATACTAATAGAATTGATAAAACGCAAAAAAATAATTTGTTCTATAAAAATCAGATACAAGTAAGTGATAGGGCGAGCGTTTAATTCTCACAAAATTTAATAAAATAAAAACCGTTCTTTAGAAATGATAATACGCTCTCTTTACAAATATTTTCTCCTTTTAAATTAAATTAAATATGTAATATGAACTTTACGTTAATTTTACTGATTACTAAAAATAAAGGAATTTTTATTTGTCATTTGTCGGTCTTGAGATTCAAGTTGCTGGTGATTCTTATCTTACTCTCGACTGAAAGCTGTAGGCCAGAGAATTAGTACGAAAATTAAAGCCCTATACTATACGAGGCAAAATACTAAAGAGACCTTAGGAGACACAATGTCACTTGGTCAGGTCAGTCACAATGGCTTCTCCGACAACCTGACAATGTTTTTACATTGCTAAAATAACAAATCACCCTGTAGATTATATTTTCCATGAATAACACTCAAGGAGGTTTTCTATAAAATCATTTTAATCTTATTATTCTATAAAACAGTATAAACAAGTGTATAGTTGTAGAGTATCCAAACAGTAACAATTTAGTCTTATATAATGAAGATCGACCTTTTCCTCTTTGGTAAATAACTTATTCGAGAAAATAAGACAGGCTCTTATACAATCATCAAATTGACAGCGTTAAGTAGTCTGTTTCGTGACTTGATGAATCAACGTAATGATGCTATGGATGTTCTTACCATTAGCTTTAGTGTGCTGTTAACATTAGCGAATGAATTTTTGCTGTAATTATAGATATCTATATGAACGAGAAAATTGTAAAACTAATCAAATATAACTTTCAAAGTTGTTATTAACAAGAAATTTATAACGAAATGTGAAGGTAAATTCTCCAAGAACATCAAAAATCTAATTAAAGTACAGAAAGAAATGCAGTATTTACTGAAAAACATTTGAATTAGTATCTCTGACCTAATAAACATATGTAAATATCGGATGTTTTACGGTTTCATAAATAGAATCTGAATCCCAATACATGAGTTTATAATAGTGTAACGTTCCTTTTAAATTAGTAACAAAAATGCTGTTTAATCGTCTATTAACAAGAGAAATGTTATTTACATACACCATTTTAATCTTAACTAATTATTTAACACTATAATTATAAACTGTTTAACGAACTTAAATGCTAGATATCTACAAACTTAAAGTAGATTATATAAGCACTATTTATTTATTATTACAACATTTATTCATTTATTTATTCACTAATATTACTAATTACACAAAGCACATTTCAGTTCACTGGTTGAACACTAATTGATTCCCCTATGTGCGCGACGATCGGTTTATACCCCCATGTAAACGTTCCAGAAAACGCTGGAACACACTCGCGCATGGCCTCATGGCATGGAGGTTTTACAGTGTTCGGCGGGGTCGAGAAGTACAATTTCTAGATCATGTAATCGTTGACCTACTGCTACTTTTTCAACGTTATCTTAGGATGTTTATTCTGATGGGTATCAAATATCTCCTTACCTCCTATACATCTGTCTGATGATAACTGAAGGAGGAAGGCAAATGATTTATATTCAACTTTTGAAATAAGCTCGAATTGTTTACGTTATTGATGGAAGTTGACTCTTATTACATCGTGTAGTGGTGGCGTACTGTATATTAAACTGAGGATTACACCAAAATTGAGCCACGTTTTTCTCAATTTTCTTTAGTTTATCTAATAATAATAAGCACGACTATTTCGAATGTGCAAGAGACATTGATTAAACAGGTGCTGCCTAGACACAATTGAATCTAACGACTAATAAGTTATTCAAAATAATTCAAAGAAATTTATAACATTTCAAAAAATGTTTTGAAAAAAGGTTGGTTCATACTATATTTGACACAGTGATATGATTGCCACTTGTAACTATTATTGTCACTGACAAACGTGCTGTTAATAGTCCAGTGATTTAAGAAATTTTGATATTCCACGACAAAGAATTCTGAAATATATGAAATTTCAACTAGAGAAATCACAGTATACAGTGCGAATTTTATATTTATGAACATGTAAATTTTCTGCGTATGTGGTCTTATTAATGTATTTTAACAATTTTAACAATAACAAGCTCGCTAATCGCACGCTTGTTAGGTACCGTGCTCGCACGTAAAGTTCTAAGTAACGGTCTTGCAATGTAAATAACTATTAATCAGCTGTAAAATATGTAAAAATAGTTACACAGCTCTCAGGCGTGTCAATGTATTTGACGTACTATTTTAATAATTGAACATACAGAAATCTATATGTTCAGAGATATAAAATACGCTCTGTATAAAATCATATACATGTAGATTGCAATTTGAAAGTGTTCAATCAGCAACTATTTGAACTAATTTTCTAATCATTCTTATTTATAAATTTGTAAATTATAATATAAGATGTACATTTCATCACTTGCGTAAATCAACTGAGGAAGTATGGAAAAGGCGTGCATATGTTTTGTTTTCGTAAGTTGTTTATACGCACTCACATAATAATAAGAATAATAATTGCTGCTACCTATTACCTGACGAATCAAGCCCAAGAAGCTAAGAAACTTATGCGGGAGGGAGGGGCGATTATTACTATTACGTAGGCCCAATAACCTGCAGCTGCAGCCGACTTATTAGATGGTATTAGCAAAAATCCCATATTTGTGTTACAGCTAAGGGAACATATAAGGTTTTATCCTTTTCTATTTTGTGATTTGTAGTTTCGTCTAAAGTCTTGCTTACTCAACATAAAATGTTGTCTATAAGAAATCGTGTCGCTTCCAATGCTATATAAACAGTCAAGCAATTGACAGCTATCTTCCTGTATAATCTAAGAACTAGCCACATTTCAGCGCAGATATACATTAGCTATAAAATTAGTGCAGGCAAACTAGATAGGTTTGTAACAAAGTACCAAGGTACCCCAACTAAGGTGAAATCAATCGCTTAAAGCAGCGGCTGAAATATTTATAGACTATTTTGCAAAATGATCACGTTTGATATAAGGAGCTTTACTGGTAAAGCAAGCAATCTGCTTCAAGAGATACCGAAATCCTATATAGAACTGCTAGCAGTAGCGGAGACGAGAAAGAAAGGAGGTGGTAACTGGAGGTAGTAAAGAAAGGTGGTGACGATAATTAATTTTTTACTGTAGTGTGGAAGAAAATGAATGGACAAGGACAAGTGTAGCACGTTTGATAAGAAACAACTTTGTAAAAACACGAAGAAGTTGGTTGATGTTATATTTCTGAACGGATATTGATATTAGAAGTACTTACCTAACAATGAAAAGGCACAATGAATGGATAACACTTGTAGTAGATTGTTATGCGCCGAAGATCATCCCCGCTCCAGAAAAATAATTTTCAAGAATAGTCTAGGAAAACAAAAGAGAGTTATAAAAAGAAACTGGTCATAATGTAAGACCAGGGTGGGAAGAGTTGCATAGAAATGGGGGAAAAACGACTGGCCTTACAAACTTTTCTGGAATAGTCTAGAAAAAAAACAGTAGAGAGTTAAAAAGAGAAACTCGCCAAAATGTAAGACCCGAATGTCAGAGTGGGAAGAGTTGCATAGAAATGAGAAGTAACGACCGGCTTCTACTGCGAAGAAACTTGTAACAATAACGAGCTAAGACTGATTCAGTTATTTTTCGATAATGGCCTCATAATAGTAAGCACATTCTATCTGCATAAAGAAATCCCAAACTAAGAGAAGTTTTAACCCGTCGATACTAGGTTACATAATTATAATCACATATTATAAAAAAGAAGTGAGAGGCGTGAAAGTAAAAAGGAGCTATGACATTGGAAATGATCACTATTTACTAGAGGAAACGCTTATAAACAGAACAAGAATTACGCAATATAAGAAAGCCTAAAGTAAAAGCAAAATAAAAACCTACAAGCTAAGAATGGAATGGACAGTATTAGAAGAGAATATGTAAAAAATAAAGAAGAAAATTAACAAACATCGAAATTTCTACTGATGTCGAAGAACTCTGGAAAACATTTAACGAAATGATACAAAATTAAGCTACGAAAACGTGTAGGACTACAATGGAAGAAAAATGAATAAAACTTCATGGCAAGATAAATCAGATGGCGCCATCAGCGATGGAGATACTATCTACTGGGAAAAGACGCTAAATCAATCATTTAAAGCATATAAACAATAAAGAAACAAGACCAAAGAATTAGTCAACAGCAAAAAGCGCACCCTGGGAATAATTTGAAAATGCAATGTGCAACAGCATAGCTAAGAAAATATTTTATAATAAAGTGTTAACACGGTGTAAGACACGGCAGCATACTAAGCCCATTGCTATTTCTGTGCATCATGAATGTAGTAATAAAATACTGCAGTAGTAAGATAAGAAAGTTTTACGTGGACTATTGAAATTTACAACTATCAATTTAGAAGTATGTGCTTTTGCTGACGATCTTGTTTTGTGTACAGACTCTGAAACATAATGTGAAAGAGAGGAAAACAATGCTGCAACCTAGTGCTTAAAATAAATAGAACAAAGGAGGTAGTAGTGTCAAATAGTAATATAACTACTATTTAATAGAAATTTTAGTTGAAGGAAGAATAGAACAAATAAACAGCTATAAATACCTGAGTGGTATAATCAATATCAGGTGAAGTGTTGTAGCTATCTAAATTACTCTGAAAACAAAAGCCCCACGATTAGGCGCCAATGTAACTAACACGTTTACTTTCTTTAACTGAATAACTATAACCAAAACCAACGTCGCAGTATGGACGTCACTGTAATATCAATAAAATTCAAAATACTGAATACTTACTGCAATTGCTTGCTTCACGCTAAAAACGATACTTATACTGTACTTTAATGCACCGGCTAAAGATCTCTTATTGACAAATCATTGTCAGGCATAGGTACTGATTTCTATAGCTTATATATTGCAAAGAAAAATAAGGTTTGTAGAAATAAGGAGTATTGTAGAAGCGTCATTTATTTGCAAGTCGTTAGAATATTGTCAAAATTCGCAAGCAAAAAAGAATTCTGATTATATAGATTGAATTCAATAACTAATCAAAATTAGTCAAGTAAATATGAGGCAGGTTACTGTATTTCACTAACTTATGCAAGTGAACGGTCCAATATTATTACAATAATATTTAATTTAAATACTCATTTGTTAGTAGCTAGTTAAAGTAATCTTTTGTCTAAAATGACAATAATAAAAACAATTGTAATAATGTTCTAATTAGGATCCTTATTGAAGAGAAAAGGTTTGCATAATTTACAAAAAATATTCATAGGAATGATACAAATAAATTTTAAACACAGAACTTACTTCTATTAGACAATAGAAGTAGAATGGTGGAATTTTATAATTCTTTAAATTCCACAAATATCACTTGCACAATAATGCCCTTAGCTTCACTTAACACTAAGTACAAAGTACCTCACAAGTTATAGATGAAGAACTGTGAACTATTGTTGTCGATGCTGAAGTTATAACAATTGTTTATTACCTAAAGTTCATGATAGTTATGTGTACTTAAGTTTGCAATATCCTTTCCTTAATAAAGAATTAAATCATGTAATTTTCAAAAAAAACGTGCATCCTTTAAAAAGTTACCACGTTGACACAACTGTATTTCTCAAAAGGTTGCATTATCATTTCATTAATATTTTTAATCCGGCACTATTTATGCAATTCCCACTATTTGCGATTATTATTTCTGCATTTTATTCTAAAAACAATTCATTGGCGTGAGAACGCTTTGGGATGACCCTTGATATTAACGAAAACACCATTCGATTTGAAATAAAGTCTGAAATTTTAACCCAACGAAAATATACTTAAATATATAGGGCTGTCTTAAGATTATGTACAATAAATGCATTTAAGATTGAGTCTAGAATTTTAACACGTTACAGTGTGAAAGAAAACATAACTAATAGAATTGCTGCTTCGTTGAAAATATATTAATCATTAAATAGGAAGTTTCTGAGCGAGAATGAAGTAGTGACAAAAACAAAAACAACATTATGCAAAACAAATATACACTCTTACATTAAATGTAAGCAACGGAGAACTAGGTATTAATCGATAAACAGAAATCAAAACTCCCAAGCATCGGAAAGTAAAGTTTGGACACTTTATGAGAATAAACCTAGATAGATAAACAAGTAAAAAGAGTCTAAAAAACTACATCGGAATGCAGAAATGGTAGAGGAAAACCAAAGCCTTCATGGAATGGCAGAGTTTAAAGAGGTTTAGAAGAAACGAGAAGTAAAACTACAAGTTATAGGTGCTAAGCTAATTCTTTCAAACTTTCGGGTAAAAGAGGATTAGGATTAAGAGGATATGGATGTATTATTATTGTCTCTGGCAAACATGCTATATAGACTAATGATTAGAGGGCATAGTAAACTAGTTTGTACTAGTTCATGCATTTGCAGTAGATATCTATTTTATTAATAACCTTTTTTTCTAGAAATACATATTTATTGAAAAACTATTCGTTTGTGCAGTTCTGCACTCCCTAGAAATTCAATTATAAGTGCTTTTTAATTGTTATTCACATGTTCAAATCATTTCTGAAATGCAATAATATAAATACAACAACTTTCAACGCATTAAGTAGGTATCCTTATACCCACTATTATACCTTGTATGGTATAATTATTTACAATTATTATTAACATACAAAGCTATTGGCAAACAGGTAACTTTACCTAAAAAAGGAGATAAAACCCAATGCAATAACTGGAGGGTAATTACATTACTAAGCCATGCAAGCAAGATATTAATGAGTATTATATTAGAAAAGCTAAAAAAAATATGGCAGAGAACCAAGCAGGATTCAGAGCCAAACGATCCTAAATAAACCAAATAGCATGTACTTTACAAATAATAGGAGAATGCATAGAAGAAATACATTTTAGATTTACTGGTTTCAAGAAAGCTTTTGATAAGTTTAAAATTTACCCGAATGAATAAATTACTGTAGTGAAGCTACCAGACAGTAGTAAAGCATAATGGATTAATGTCTGAAAAGATAAATCTATACGTAAATGTGAAGCTTAACAAGGATATGATATTTCCTAAATTTCGTTTCTACTTGTAATGGTAGGTATACTCCATAAAGCAACTAAAAATAAACTAACACTACAATGAAGATTCAATAAACTCCTTGAAGATCTGCAATTGCCACTGCAACTAAGCCACCTACAGGATAAAATAACTGATTTTATATATCTTGGTAGTGTGATTGATAAATCATACTACATGTTACCAGTTACCACATTACTAACAAACTACTATCCAATTAAAAGAAAAAATATGTTAAACTTATTTCTGGTTATTTTATTATTAGCAAGTTATTAACTCAATTTTCCGCTTGCGAGTCTTTGTACAAAAACCTGTAAGTAATTTATCAATTAGAGACTAATCTTGTAAGTAAGGATTAGGAATCGACTTTATTAACATACAAATGATAAAAAAAATCTTTAAAACGACCTGAACAAAAATGATATTGATAGTATAAATTAGCATCTTTACTGGCGTATTACTCATTGAAACTGTATTCATTTTGTGTTACTTTATAAAAGTTGTTGTTATCATCAAACTTTCAAGTACTTTCCTTAAGAAGTTTAAAAATTTTATTAATTTCAAATGTAGATATTACATTTTATTTCTTAAAACAGATAAAAATCAATTTTTTTGTCAATTTGAGAATTTAAATTTACTTGTGAAGAGTGCTACCATCTAGCGAGATATCTGTGAAGTTGAAGCAAAAGTTAATCATTCAAATTTCAGGCAGTCTAAGTTTGTTTTATGTATAGTTTTAATATTTTATGTTAAATTTGGGTACTAGATTTGTATCCAAATATTTCTCAATGCATTTTGTTACATATATTTCTTAATTTTATAAGGGTACACCCTTTTTATTATCTGGCAACGAGTTGTGCATTTTCTTATTAATTGTGAATAACAATAATGAATAATTTGTTGATAAAGATTACAAAATGTATTTATTGAATGTTAATTGTAAATATTATCATGACCAAAAATTCTAACGTTTCAAAGTTATTACCTTCCATTATTAGAATCTATGAATTCAACAAGAGATCGCGTTTCTATAAAGGCATTCCCTTTTTAATAATGTAACAAAATTTCAGCAACAGGAAATAAAAGTTGCAAAAGTTTTAATTGTTATTTATAAATAATTAGTTAAAGTAATATACATATACATCATTTTATTTTTAGCATGTGCAATATTGAAAAGTGAATTCTTTTAATTGACTAATATTAAATATAAAATTAATTTATACATACTTCAATCCTTTTAAAAATATCCTGTTATAGTTTTATCAATTTTTATAAATAATATATACTCCTTTAGTTATTTCTTATCCATTTTATGTTTAATGTGTTTAATATATGTAGGTATTACTTACATCATCATTTAAGTTTACGTATTATAAATAATTTCTTGTCAGAATTTAATTTAGATAAGTTAACTAGACTTTTTTCCTTTTCTTTGCACTATAAATATTTTTATTTAAAAAGCTATCTAATGTTGTATGATCACCCGTCTACACCCTAACACGAAATTAATAAATATCAAGCAAACTTTTATATATTTCAATTTTCTTTTGTTACAAAAAAAATCCTATTTTGTAATTATTCGCTTAAAACAGCAATTTCAAACTCTAATTAAGAATCTTTTTATTTGTTTCAGGTGGTTTGTGAAAATAACATGTTGCCATGACAGAAGTGGCAAATTTAAACTTAGAGGACCATCGTCTGGCTGTAGAACGCCATTATGAAGCGGGTCCACCAGAAGGATTACAAATTGTAAGAGAATATGAATAGGGCCTACGTAATAATAATAATCGCCCCCTCCCTCCCGCACAAGCTTATAGCTTCTGGGGCCCGATTTCCAGGCTATGGGTTGTAGCAATTATTATTATTATTATTATTATTAAAATCTTTTTAAAAATAATTCCAAAAAAGAAATTTTATTTTCCAACGTAAACAGAACCTGTTAGGGTTGGCAACCAACTCTACACCGATGTTGCAAAATGCTAATCCTTTTTAATTTAACAAACCAAAGAATTATTAGCAATCCCACCATTCATGAACACGACAGTATAATTAATCAATTTCCTTTAAAATGAATAATTAAAAAATCGCTTTTTAATTTGAACAACATATGTAAACTTAATCTTTAGTAATTAATTATAAGTTTCTTTAGGAAGTTATATTTTAGGAGTTTATATGATTAGCAAGTTTTAAATTAATGCTTAATTAGGATTAATGAAATATTTCCTGGAGACGTATGTTTGTTAACTAGATTTGGTGACATTAAAAAAGATGCTAAATATTAATTTAATTGGACTTAAAGTTGAGAAGTGGAAATAAATTTTAAAATCTTACAGAATATTTATAGATAACTTAGTTATGTATAGAAAATTATTAACTTTCATTTCGTTATTCATAATTATTTTAAATAGCTTTTTTTATCATTTTTCAATAAAAATAATTATAGTGTGATTCTTTGTGTATTAGATAAATAACAGTATATTTTTCTAATTGTAACAGCAAAGTCCTTTTTTAGTTAGGATATTATTAGTTTTTTCAAGAGCTTTTCGATCTTTTCAATATTTTGACTAATGTTTTACTGTATGTGTAAACTGTGAATTATTAGGTAATGCATTTCTATATGTACCAAGTATAAAAGTTATATAAGAATTTTATATGTAGTCATAACCCATACTTAAATTAATTATGAGTGAAAACTGCAATAAACACTTTAATATCCCACACCAATAACAACAAACGTACGATTTAATAGCGACTTATACAGCTGAAAGTTCTTGTTGTGATTAAATTGTTTTTATTGTTTGTGTTGTAATTATTATGGTTAATATTGTTGTTACATGCAGTTGTTATTGCATTGTGGTGAAGAAAAAATAGAAATAAAAGTGCCATCACTAATTTTTCAATAAAAACTTGAAAAATTGAAAATAAAAAATGAAAGGTAATCAAGATGTTCTTAATTAATTGAATGTTCTTTGTTATATCTATATTACAAATACGCATGCAACCCATCTAGCAGTAATCAATTATTCAATAATCAAATTAATAATGGAACTACTCTTTTCTCAGCAATGAATAGTTAGATTCTTTTTAGAAAAGGAGAAATGCAATTACTCTGATTTTTTTTAGTACCTGTAGTAATTGTTCATTGTTCAATTCTTGTGATAATCAAATTACTTTTATGAAAATAGATTACTTTAGATTACTTAATACATAATCATATTAACTACCATCAGTACCTAATTATTTCAGGATTCAACTACTTGTTTATAATCTGGTTACTCACATTGACTTATTTAAACTCTTTTTGTTTTCTAAACCTTAACTAACAGTTTAGACGCACAGGTACCTACATTCTCAATCATTTAAACCTTCATTACTGCAGATACTTCAGATACAATTTTTATATTATCAGTTGTTTGTTTGGTCAAAGAAATCTGGTAAGGCGCAATAGGGTTCAGCCCTACATGAAAGATTTGTCGGGAACTTTTAATATCAAGAAACGCACTATACGTATACTGTACTATGATTGTGTTGATACTGAGTTTGTACTGAGTTGTGTATATTTTTGCACCTCACCGTATAAATCTTGCACACCAAATTTATTGGTCTGCTTAATTATCATTAGCAAAAATAGTGGTAAAAACATATCAAATGAGATTGGTTGGTATTTAGAAAGTACATGTCTAAACATCCACTTGGGCCAATGTGTAACCTTTGCCACATCCATGTATTCAAAAGGGTGAATTCCTGCAGTTTCCCCAGTTGTAGCAATGAAATGTTGAGTAGAGCCTGATATGATGATGTTTAGTCTGGAATGCTATAGTGCACTGATAGTTCTAGATTCCTCCCTGCACACTCCCATCCAACCCTGCATTCTTTTCGATATTTTCTGGGTATGTGCTTTCTCGCTGTATTAATAACTTCTCTCACAAATTATCCATAATTTTAAAATGAGGATGGGATCCAATCCCAGCATTTATAAAAGTCACCAGAAAAGATGGTAAAATCAGGTGATGAACGAGACTGATTGAAGTGAGAAAGGTCTAACTTAAACTTTACATCTGCATCAGAGTCTTAAGGTTTGAAAGAGTCAACTAGGGGGAATTATAAGTTTCGAAATTTTTAGTCTTAGAGTTTTGAGATTTATTTCACTGTTATTTCTTCTTCTCCTTTGCTCTTTGAGCCACGGATGCATGTTTTCTTATCATCACTGGGATACTATGAGCCATTCTTATCCGAAACGCGATCGGAGATAGGTCTAGCTCGCGAGGAAAGAGAGACAAGTGTTATTATTAACAACAACCACATTAGGTCGCGTGCTTGCCGGGACCGACTTGTTAACGTGTCTATCCGACAGTACGGCGAAATATAATGCACCTTTATATGTTTTCTCTCGCCGATTCTGGGGATCGAGCCTGGGCAGCTTGCTTGAAAGTTGAACTCTTTACCGCGCGGCTATCCACTCTACTCGCACTTTATTTCTAAAGTCTAAACGATTTTAAGTCTTAAGTTACTTTTATTATAAGACCAAAGCTTTATTAACCCAATCTTGCGGGACAAAATAATTGGAACTTCCGAGTTCGATATTTTTCTTGTATTAAGATACCTCTTGGTATTTCTTCTAATGAAAGATGGTATAGTAAAAGATGTTACTAGCTGGAATTGTTCATAAGATGGGATCACCTCAACCGGATTTGCACTGTCTCATTGTTTAATATCTTGGAGAACCTTGCAAAAAGACAGTTTGCATTTTGACAACCCATGAAATCATTCCACTTTAGGTTATGCATGACAAGATTGTATCTAAAAATGAGATCACTGTGCTATCGTATCATCGCATAATTGATCTTGTGACCGATCTCTGTAGTGGGAATTTAGAAAGTTCTATAAGATGCAGAATGCACTGTAGTGTACCTACAAACTTTTGCCTTTAAGTGTTGTTTATTTCTGCCCTACAGGGAAAATCTACATAGAATATCATTAAATCATAGGTTAGTTGACCACATTTATACCCTACACTTGTACTTCACATATTGTGGTCTGACGCTAACTATTGTGTTTGTGACAGTTCTGAAATTCTCTTCTGTAGATGGACATGTACAGTAAAGTATATATGTAAATCATTAAAGTTAATCTGTTAGAAACTTATACTACTAAAGAAAATATAAAATAAATAAAATTGAAATCGCAACAAGCTTCTTGTGAAACATCAAGGCGAAAAGTCTCGATTAATGGTGCCTTGCTACTTAATCTTTAATACTTTTTTATATCTAGACATTTAAACGATTTTCAAAGGAAAATGTACTTAACGCTACATAATAATCACAATTTATGTTTTATATATTCTGTGCCATTTTGTGAACTTTTCAACACTATTACTTAATGAGTACAGGTTCATTCTGACTCATGTAATGTGCACATTTTTTAACTGCCGATCTTATTTATCTTTGAGAGCTTATGCGGTAGTTTTTGTTATTTGCTTTTAAGATTTTCTCACTTCCTTTTCCTATTTTCTAGAATTCCTTCTGCTTTGAAAGAATAAAGATGTATTTCTGTGGTGTTTGTGTGAAAGAATTTCGTGTTTGGATGTATCCTCTTAAATTACTTGAAACGAAATTGAATCTCTGTGCAATAATTTAAGTAGAAATCAACTCTATTCCATTCTCAATCTATTCGAAATAATCAGGACGATTAAATTACTGATTATTAACTACAAGTAAAGCTTCAAGCTATCAAGTTTCTCCGTTCTGTTTGTGTGTGAATTAACTTACTCCGATTTATAAACAAGTGTCGGATTAACAATCAAGAGTTTTCTAGAATCAACTAATGCACGCATCTTAAGTTTAATCGGGTAAACAATTAATAGTTTAATATTCCTTTTTCTATATTCAATATACGAGTAATCTGAAAATACCATTGACTTATACTATTCGATTTACGTCAACGCCTTAACGAATGTAGTTATTATTTTTATGGCGAACGTTCATTGATAGAGTTGAAAATTGAAGTGTTGCAATAAGGGATTACACTTCGTTTACACGAGTTTAAACGTATTTCTATATCTATATGTAGGTATATATTTATTTGGTTAGTTTCTGCCTCTATATTATTGATCTTATAATGATTATATTTATTTGTTTCTTGATAATCTTTGACATTTATGCACATTTGATAATTTCTGCACATTTAATTTCAAGGTTAGAGTTAAGTTAGGTTAAAGGTTAGAGTAATATGAAAATATTTTTGCCTTCAACGCCTTCAATTCTTTGATGTGTCTAAGTTTCTTATATGTGTTTCTTTTCGCACTCTCAGTTTTTATACAGGGTACAACTAATAGAAACCTTGTAATGGGGTGTAGCTGTAATGATTTAGAACATATTTTCCTTGTCAATTCCTGCTAGTTTCCGAGAAAATTTCATTTTAAATCTTAAGTATGCGCATTGTACTCACATTACATTAAAATACGAAACAAGCAAAACATTTTTTTCTTATTTTTTTAATGTGAGTACAATGCAATCAAAATCATTTCATAATGAACTGTAATTAATCTTGCCTGTGCTACATGTGAATGTCTATGGTCTGTAAAGTCATTGACAGGGCACAGTTACTAAACGTATCAACCACCTCAGAGTTATTCTTTATTCTGAATCTTACATGGTTCCATTCCGGAAATCATTATTTATCTAGAAATTCATTACAGACCTATTGATTAATATAATTAATAACTTGTTATCTTTTAATATTCGGCATTCATCTTTGAATGCAAGGAAGTTAACTTCATGTAAAAATGGACAATGAGCAAAACCGAGGTTGGGAGAGTGTGAAAGAACATATTGATACATAGCGGTTAGTTACTTAGGCGTTTGATGTGTTGAAGATTGAATGGTTAAAATTAAACAGCGTTTGGTATAAAATATCTTTATCTACCCTAGGAAGTGTTTTTTAAACTCAACATTGAACAGGTTGTAGGTTCAATAAGATATACCTATCAAATGAAAACAACTTTACAGTTTGTTTAGTACAGACATTGACATTTAATAAGGCCTCATTTTATGTAGACAGACAAATAATTTATTGATAATAATAGCTTTAATTAAAATCAAAACTGAAATGACTTGTATATTTCATAGAGCACTAAGAATGCGCACGTATTAATATCAACCCACAAAACGATCTACAGTTTCTGCGAGGGCAGGTAGGACATGTTATTAGATTATTGTTCTATTATTTGATCACCTAGAGGTGTAATCATGTTCCACATAGTTCTTCCGCATTCTTGTTAACTCATTAATTCAAAGGCTTACATTATGAATTTTTTCCAATTTTTGTAAATACCTTAACATAAATCGTGTTTGGTATTTTTTCAATAATCTGTTGTTCAGACTTTTAAAAATAACTTGAGTCTTAGTATTTTTAAATTATAATTATGAGTCAGCTTCATTACGGAATTACTATATTTATTAAAATTAAACAGAAAGTTCGGAACATAATATGTGCTTTACGGAATATCAGATGACGTCATTTTATTGATAAGAAATGAAAGAAAATTGAAAAATAAAAAGTTTTATTCAAATAAAACTGCGTAATAGAGAAAAACTACCTAACTTAGCTAAACCATACCTAACCCAAACTTAGCCGTTTCTAAATTCCCTTAAACTTCAATGGCTTCTACATCTACATCGTCATCTTGATCACCAATGAGTTTAACCAAGGGATTGTATAGTTCCTTGCGAGTTTCAGAAAAGCTATGAATGGGTACTCGGAATTACAGCAGAATTACAGATTTGTTTTTTAGTTTAAATTATACTAAATTAGGTTTGAGTTGACTAAGAAATTGTTGCAACTGCCTGAAAAAACCTATAAATGCAGATCCGCTCTTTATTTTTCTTGTCGGACATGCCTTGGAATTTTCATGAGTATCTGGACACTTGCTGCTAAAGTGCTAACAGCAGTAATTAATCCCAACTTCACAATCGTAGGAACACTGTTGGAAATAGTTTCATATTTTCCATCCTTAACTATAGTGTCTCCAATATAAAATACTCTAGCTGTTATAAATTTTGACTAAACTGGCCATTACGCATATTTACACCATGCTTTTTACTACAATAACATTAGTAAACACCTAAACAGTAACACACATTTTATACCAGAAATTCATAATTAATAGTACCTTACCAATCAATACATACTCAATTGATGTGTCTTTGTGTAATTCTGATATTTTATATTTGCTTAAAAGTTACAAAATATTCTTCATTTACACCACAGGGAAAATGAACTCCTAACTGCTGTGTGCCCTCATTTAGTATGCGAAGGCTAGGGACACATACTCACGGGCATACTAGCTAGTTTGCAGTAGGTAGAATCAAGATTGAACAAAAGACGCAGGGCATTTCGGATTACTAAACAACCCCTGAACTCTTAACGAACGACCTTAACACCGAGACTTTAAAAACGTCTTAGCTTTTGACTGCTATATGTATAGCGTGCCATGTTAAAGGATCCATTCCCAAAGGGTTACTTTCCAAAAGATTGAATACTAAAGGTTCCAATCTCAAAAGGTCTAATGGTACAAATGCAGTAGGTACGTCGAAAAAACTTTAAAAATATAACTAGACCTAGACGCGATAATGACGTAAAAGTGTCGCGACAATCAACCGTATTTTTTATTATACGTTATTTTATTAACGCCAATTTGACGTTGAATTTGGTACTTAAAAGCCGTTACATTTTAAACAATTAAAAGTAATAGCAATCATGTAATTTTATATTACTTAGTACAATGATAACAATGGTACCTGAGACCAACAGCTTAACGCGCCCTCCGAAGCACGACTAGGAAGTAGGCACTATAGGACACTATAGGAATCATCCAACTTCTAACCCGGGTCAACGTTGCCTAACACTGTTGCCACCATGCAACCAACACACAATGAATATTGATCAAGGATTTGAAAAACACAGTTGGGCGTAGTATAACGGTCTGGAGGTTTTACCAGAAGTTATATATTTCGTTGGAGTAAATAAAATACGTGTTGATTGATGATATATTTTATTATTTCTTTATTTATTCTGGTTGTCATGGCAATACCCTTAGCATTCAATGCCTTCTTGATGGAATGTGTATGTAATGACTGATTGTGTTTATTTTATGAATGAAGATCATTACATGACACCCCGGGTAAAAAAGGCTGAATATATATCAAAAGAAATGAGCCATAAGTCAAAAGGGCATTTAATGCATTCCTCAATAAAAAAATAGCATACATTAATGTCGTACTTGTATGTATCGGCATGTTTAATGTATATTAGCTGATTGTGTTTATTTTATGAATGAAGATCATTACAGTACCATTAAAGGGTTATTGTAAACACGTGAGAAAAACGTCTCATTGACACCAACACCTTCTTTCAACGTCCAAGCACAACAGTACTTACATTGAAGGTAAACTTGTTTTCAATGTGCTTTAAACGTAATCACAAAAACTTTAACTACTGGTATAGAAAACATCTATCTTCAACGACATAATAACGTAATGTAGAAACGTAATAATCACGTTTTTGTAAAAACGGCATATGTACGTAAAAAATAACTGTTAAAACATAAGACATTAAATCAACGACATATCAGCACAATATACACACGTTTAGAAAACGTCGGACCAAACACGTTTACTGAACGACATAATCATGTATGTAAGTAGTTGAAAAGATCACCTAAAATTAACGTTTATTTTTGGTTGTGAAAAAGACGTTAACGTGCTAACTAAAACGTTATGTCTAATCTTCAGCTAATGTACTTTCAACCACCTCCACGTCAATTCGACGTGGAGGACGTAAATTAAACGTATGTGTCTGCCGGGAAAGGCTCTCATGCCTTAAAGGGGGCAATGATTGAAAAATTGATTTCTGATATAAGAAATGCGTAATCAGACGGCAAAACAGCCTTTAGAAGTACAGGGTTATGAATGAGAGGCTTTTGAACATTGTGGGATATTTCGACAATCTAAATGGTTTAGATTATCTGACTGATATCGCATCAAACATTAAATTTCAAGTTTGAGATCCTTGATTTTTTTCAGTTACATGTAGCTATAATATCTTGAGTTTGTCAAATTTGTAAAATTTAATATTTAAAAGTAAAATTATTATTTTATTATTTTTTCACGAATTGGGTCATTTGTGCCATTTGACAACATTTGGTATGTAACGACAAAATTCCCTCAAGAAACTAATAAGCAATAAACAAATAAGGGACCCACGCTGGTCGCCGTTTAAAACGATCAAACTTCTTTACATAAAAAAGTAAACAAAACGCTTAAAAGCAAAAATGAGAATCTGTAATTCGGGAAAAGGCTCTCAGCTGAGTTACGTTAAATTCTTTAAAATTTATGGTGGTTATTACTTTAATTTTTGCTAAAAGGACCACAAACAATTTGTCGTGCCAAGCTATAGCAATTGATTATTAATAAACTTTGTTTATTAATATAAGTCCAACGAAATCGTAGAAATAACTGCAAGTTATTGAAGACGGGCTGCCGCCCGCGGACTTTTCAACCGCCTCTACGAGGGCTCTCTGTGACTGTTCTCCGAACGAAAAATTGTACGTACCCTACCAAAAATTCAAGTGGGGCTGTTTGCTTCAATCAATCACACAATATCCTTAACGTCAATAACTACCACTGATCAATTTAGACGGATTTATCTCTTATATTTTATCCAACCCCATTGCAAAACTATAAACATCTCTGGCAAAACATAAATTATGTTTTTAAAAGCAATTTGTTCACAAACAAAATTTACCTCAGACTAGCATATGTTTACTTAGAACGGATCATATACTGCAACATATTCTAGACAAAACTAAATTTATTAGAATGCTAAAAGAATTCGCTTTTATTTTGTACCTTTTTGCCGATTCGTTGTGTGCAATGGATAAACGACTACGATACGTTCTGTACGATCTAGAACGCCCGCAAACCTGCTAATTAGCAGGATTGATGGGTATAACTTGAAGTGCGTTCTTGAAGGCGTTGTTACTGCGGCATTTTGAATTTTACAGCACCTCTTTGGAGCTCACCCAAACAGAAGTAGTGTTAACACGAAATATGGAATTGCGAGCATTCTAAGTCGTACAGAACTTGTCTTGGCCGTTTCTCCAATAGATGCAATGGGTGGTCAATAAGAACAACCACAAAGTGAAAATTTATCTGATTTTGGTGTCTTTAACACCGTCCACAACTCGTAGAAGCTGTTTTTTCGTTTTGTTGAGCGCCACTATGTTATGATACAAGTCATGTTGATGACTATCGGCTTAGACATAAGATTAGGTTAGAAATTGCATTTATAATTCAATCTTGTCGGGCATTAATTCTTGGTAATCAAACATTTAAACAGGTCAAGCAGCAGTTAACAAAATCTTTAAGAAAACCTACTTAATCTACAAGTTAAAAAATGAATTATTTTGCTTAGTTGCTACCAACTTTTCTAATTCTAGTGCATTTATACAACTCCCTTAAACCGTAAAACGTTCATTTTAAGTGTGTTAAATAAATTCCTATTAAAACTAAAACGAAAACAAATTATGTTTCTTCTCGATTATAGGGCCAGTAATAAAAAATGTCCCTAAGGAAGCTTATAGCCAGTTTACTACTTGAACAAATGGTTGAAGCAATTTGCAAACACTTTGAAACAAGCATTCAGAGTCATCAACAACATTGGCTTCTAACAAGATTATTCCCAATGAAGTTTACGCTATTATGTTCCAAATTATTGTGAAGTATTCAATATCACAAGAAATTATATTTTGGAAAGAGTACAAAAGTTGGTTATGGAATACACACGTTTGACAATGAAACAATTAGCAAAAATGGTTGGAGTGTCACCTACTACCATTCTCTGATACATTGGCGATTTCAAAAGTGCGAAATAATTTTCCCGACGGCTTACAGCTTTTGAAAAATCGCAAGGAGTGGCAGCTTCGGTAGAACCTTTATGCTTGTGTAGAGACAACGAGATAAAATTCTTGGGAGGATTGGTACTAATGAAAATTATTTTGAGACGCAGTTAATGCAGGAGTCTATGGAGTAGTACAAAAAGGTACACCATCATTCCAGAATCTTGCTAGTGGACTACAAAGACAAAGGTGTAACCAAAGTACGCGTATTTGTGATGGAAGAGGGAAAATAGCACAATTAAAGTTAATTGGCCATGTTTATTTCCATTATCTTGTAAAAACAGTTATAACTTCTAATAGACACTTTGAAGTTTTGACGATAGACCGACATAGACAGGCATTAAACGATAATAGTACAGAGCATTTAAATATTCTTAGCAGTCACCATTCTGACTGACTTCCCTACATTTTTTACAATAACATAAAAGAGCAGTAATTGCGTAATGTAAATATTAATGACATTAATATAATTGCAAATAAAATTTCAATACTAACGGCTCTTTTACCACATCCTGTTGTCATTTCCTGTTTTATTTGTAATTTATTGTATTTTCAATAAGCACTCTGGAATTATCATCTCAATTGGCTTTTGACCAGTAAAAGTTTGAGCACACTTCTCTTGTAGACCTAAAACCCTAAAAACTAATTAACAGAACAATAATATATTTTCTAAGTAATCTTTGTATCATTGAAGCTAAAAATATAATTCTACATTGTAAACACTCTGCTTATTATTATTAGATGCAACTGTCGACCTTCATGTAGTTGTTTACCGAGGTTAGATTGTATCGTATTGTTCTACAAGAGTGGCGCAACTGCATAATCATTGCAATTATCCCATGCAATCAAAAATGACATCGTACTGATCAATAATAAATTAATTAACGAAGTCAAGGCGATTTTCTCTGTTATCGTTGTCTTTAACAAACGAAAGTCTTATTAATAATTAGATTATTTTTTCTATTTTCTTTTTTATTGCTGTTATAAGTAGAATGGCATTGTTCAGAAAAAATGTAATAATATACAAATCTTCGTGAAGCTTGTGGGTACGATTCTCACGGTTTCTGTTTCTGCAATAGAAACGGAAAGTGCTAAGTAATTTTTAAACATTCTCTAGATGCCACACCTGCCCTGACCTACTATACCTAAATTGTTATAGTTATCTTTAACAACAAAACATACTAGCTGTGTGTACTGTAATAGGATGGACTTTGATTAATAGCGTTCCATTTCATGGAAATTATATGAAGTAATAGTAGTCATTTGTTAAATGCTTTATTACACTTGATAATGTTCAATGAGTAATGAGTATGATTGTGGAGAAAAACAGTAAGAAAAATTAAAGGACATATTAATCATGTTGAAGTGGTGAGAAATTGTCTAAAATTTATTAAAAAGCATTAACTTTCTTCGACCATACCGTTTTACGACCAAGTAACTTACGCCAATATTTTTCCTACACATAACAGACCTAGATTTAGTTTCATGAGAGGAACACTCTAAAAAATTCCCCTTCAATTTACCCTAAAAAATGGAGGCAACTATGTTACCTCCATTTTTTGGGGTAAATTTACTTCAAAGTGTAATTTTCATAGGAAGTGGGAAATTTCAATATTAGGTTAAATTTGCATTGTCATGTTTCCTTTTTAAATAAATTTACAGATTAAAATTACGATCTCAATGCAATCTTACATTTTAACATTAAAACACCTGCGTAAAGTTATAACTTTACCTAATATTGAAATTTCCCACTTCCTATGAAAATTACACTTTTAAGTAAATTTACCAAAAAATGGAGGTAACATAGTTGCCTCCATTTTTTAGGGTAAATTGAGGGGGAATTTTTTAGAGTGAATACGGCTTTACGAGGATGTAAAACAATTTTGAATCACCCTGTATAAAAAATGGCATTATATTTGCCTTGCTGCCCTAGATCATGATGAAACCACTAGTACTTTTGAAAAATATTCATTCAAATAAAAAATGTTTTTAAAAAATAAAAACTATATTGTAAAAAAATATAAAAATGCTTTTTACATATGAAGAGGTTGCCGGAAGAATGATCAAAGGCCATTTTAATCAAAAATGGTGTATAAATCAGAATGAACATGTTTTGACTTAGATCATTCTTCCCGCAACCTTTTCATATGTATATTCTTTAAGCCCACCAAACCCCACCAATGCTGATTTCTTGACGTACTGTTTTCCAATTTTAAAAATCTGTCCATCTTACCTAAAGACTAAGAAGTCAAATGGTACCCCACTTGTATGGGCGTGTTGAAGGCCACTTACTGACGTCTTATGACTGAAGGTCACTGGAGTCTGTACAAAACCTATTTTCCCAGACTAGTAGTCCGGTGCACTTAGATTTTTACCCGAACATTTATAGTGACAAAGAGGGACCTTGTTCAGTGTGATGTTCGTAGATGACCTCAACGAAAATCCCACGTCCTCCCATCTGGTATAGCAAGATATCCAGGAAAACCTGGATAAATCTGGTGTTTTCCTTTAACGCTTTTAAAATCGTTGAAAATTGCGCTAGAAATTCGATCTTTTTTTATTTTACTCATCTTAACAGCTAAGGGGGTAAATACCAAACACAAAGTGTTAAATTCTTAGACGGCGTGTGGCTGGTGGCTCACTATTGCTGTCTCGAGTAAATTCTGTCAATAAGTCATAAATATTGCAAGTACCTGATCCAGTCTCGTCATTGTCCAAAGCTTCATCACGGTTATCAACCTCTTCTTCAGCCTTTGGACTGTTTTGGTATATTATGTCCGGTGCAGTTCCCAAACAAGTTGTTGCATTGCATGGTGTATTTTCGGCGGTAGCAATGGGTAGTGAAACAACCTGTGCCACACAGTTGTCACTAGATACAGGCGCCCTTCTTCTTCCATCCATCCCCACATAAGGGGATCTAGGTGATTGGCTATCCACACTTGAACTTGTCAAAAGACGACGGAGAAAGTACTCAACGACCAGAAATTTAGAAATGAGGTTACCTATAGTATTTTTTATTTAACGTTGTGGTTACCCGCAGATAGACGCAAAAGTACTGTTGAGCTGCAGGTGAAGTAGGAGAAACCTAGGTCAAGTCAAATTTAACAATATTTTTCTGAGCTGGAAAGTATATTTTTCTGTATAACCCAAACCGTCTTTTGTCAAGTGAGTCTGTCTTTCCAGAATATTGTGCCAGAAGAAAAGCTTCACCACCCTGGTCAAATCGTCAGAGTCAGCATTGGGCTTGTCAAACACACTGATCAGGCGTCGAAGGTCTGTCCTTCATTAACACCTTAAAGGTTTTACTTTCTTTTAATTTCCTTTTAAGATGCAGCTCATTTTACGGCTTTTGGGAATAAATGTAGTCTCTAATTATTGCTGTTAGTTGTAACATAGTGTACTGGCAATCATCTTGCTTACCACTTTTCATATGAAGGCATAGCATTTCAAAACTTGCCTGCTCACCAGGGTCTTCCTTCCTGCCGCTTGCACTCACGGTTACCGGTACAGAGGACTCCTTGCAGTTAAAGTAAGAATAGCAATCCCTGCAATGTCTTCTTTCTGCAGCTTCAAATTGACATTTGCAGTCTACCGATCGTTGTCGCCCCTGTCGTTAGCATATTTATGGATATTCTGTATAGCATCTAATGTCTCTATTACCTGGCTGAATACACAGCCGTCTTTCTGGATTTTCCCATCCTACAGGTTTTTCACAAAATCGGCAGTGCAGCTTGAAATCGAAGCTTGAACATGCTGTTCTGTCCGCTACCAAATCACTAACGCGGGAGCTTCAGGTAGCTTCGGTCGTTGTGTATAAACCTTCCTGCATTCTAAGTGCAACTGACAGTCTTTAGATCTTTAAAGTTTTCATGAGCCTTGTACTTTCTTGTATGGCTGCTGGCAATAATTGTTTTGGTGGCATTTTCCCCGCACTTAACAATGTCACTACCACCCTAGGACCCACAAAGGTATTTACAAGAGAGCTCGTAGCGAATCAGCCCGAAGATACCGATGCGTACAGACTTTGCGAACAATGCCGGCGCGAGTGCGCTAGCATCAATACCTTCGCAAGTTGTGAAATTATGGAAGCTGAGTAATTTAAGAGTTGCGTCTCCAAAAAGCATCGGAAAGAAAGAGGCGAGAAATATTCGCGTTACAATCACTTTCAATACGTTCGTTCGAAGATCTCCTCTCCTCATTATGTTACATAATATTTAAATACGACTTCCAGAGTGTACTTATTCACATTAAGAGAGTAAAATAAAACAAAATCTTCATAGCTCAATTTTCAACGATTTTAAAAGTGTTCCAGGAAAACTCCAGGTTTTCCTGGATATCTTGGCTATCCCAGATGGGAGGATGTGGGACTTTCGTTGATGTCACATACGAACATGCCTGAACACACTGGAGAATGTCCCGCTTTGTTACTATAAATGTTCGGGTTGCAGTAGAAAATCAGCTATTTGCACTGGACTATAGTGGCGAAGGAGTTGAAAAGCACTCTATACTATAGTATAGTTTTGAAAAGTTAATCTTTTTAAAACTGAACTATCTCAGAAGTTAGCTTGTTAAAAACTAAAACTTTCTAAGAAATGAGCTCTAAAATAGAACCTTCATCAAATTCAGGTAATTCGGGTTTTTAGAAATCTGAAAACTTAAATCTTGGCTTAAAACTTAATCACTCTGGACACGTGTTTCCGCAGCTAAACTGTCATCTTCAGTAGTGAAAAACTAGACTGAAATCTAAAAATCTAACCTTATATTCCTACAGAACTTCGCGGTTCGCCGATAATCGGTCAAGTTTGACTAACCGTCAAGCTTGAAAGTCATTCTAGAAGACTGGAATTAATAGGACCTAAATCAGAGTTTATTAGCGCTTTTCTATTCTTGATAATTTCTAAGCTTTCAAAACAGTTAAGTGATGTTTGGTAATAAAGAAGTGGAAAGTTTGGTCTCTTTGGCAAAACTTTGTTTAAAACAAAATTTCTTCCAAATTACTAATCAGGTTTATGAACAAACGGATGGAACAGCAATGGGTAACAGCTTATCCCCGTTTATAGCTAACCTCTTCACGAGAAAATTTGAAATTGATTTAGGTAAGTCTTTGGCTTATTTTCCACGTTTTTGGGTTGTATGTAGACGATTTATCTTGTATTTTTGCCAAAAATAAATGCTCGGTTGAAGATTTCGTGGAACAACTAAATACTAAATTTCCTACAATCATATTTACCCATGAACATGAAGTTGACGACAAATTACCCTTTTTGGAAGTATTAGTAATAAAGAATAGGAATATGGAATGGATAGAAATAGACGTCTGTAGGAAATCCTCTAGTACTAATATATTT
This sequence comes from Agrypnus murinus, assembly GCA_929113105.1. Classification (NCBI taxonomy): domain Eukaryota; kingdom Metazoa; phylum Arthropoda; class Insecta; order Coleoptera; family Elateridae; genus Agrypnus; species Agrypnus murinus. The sequence goes on along the minus strand of OV816025.1, from coordinate 24,800,488 downwards.
ATAGCCGAGGATTCTCACCATCCTGTGGAATATAAACTTTCCGCTATAAACTTGCTAGTTCACAGGTTATTATATTTTCCCCTTTCAAAATTCAGATATAAAATAGAACTCAAGAAAATTATTGACATTGCTGTTTCTAACGGTTACTCTGAGGATATTGTCTATAATACTGTGAGAAAACAGAAATAAGTTAAGGATTAAACATGTTACTACACTAGGTAATAACACTAAGGATATGATAAGAAACATTGTAAAATTGACGTTTTATCCATGTCTTACGAAAGGTTTTAAGACTACCTTTTCAAAAGTTGGTTTAAAAACAGTTACGATTTCGAATAACAGCCTTAAGAATGTTTTAGGAAACCCAAAGGTTCAAGTAGATTACATGGATAGATCGGGAATATGTAAAATATTATGTAACAACTGTACTCAAGGATATATAGGGCAAACTAAAAGATGTTTGAGGATTCGGTATAAAGACCATTTAGCTCACTTAAAATTTAAAAGTCATGACTAGTCTAGCATTGTCCTACATATGCTTGAACAAAATCATAAGGTAAAAGGCGTAAAATTATTTCAAAATGTAAATAACCCAACAGAACTGTTTTGAAAGCTTAGAACTTATTAAGAATAAAAAAGCGCCAATGAACTCTGATTTAGTTCTTATTAATTACAGTATTTTAGAATTGTTCGAGTAATCAGTCAAAACTCAATCAAACTTGACTGATTACCGGCAAACCGTGAAGTTCTGTATATAAGGTTAGATTTTTAGATTTTAGTTTAGTTTTTCAGTGTCTGCTGAAGATGGCAGCCTAGCTGTTATCACACGTGTCCAGAGTGATTAAAAGTATGCGAAGTACCATTTCAGTAAATTTACGCCGCAGTTTGAGTTTTTTCTTCAATTAGTTTAAAAAGCATGCTTTACAAGAGCGTACTTATAAGATTGAGGCGAGACAGGCAGTTATCGCTCTATATCTTTCAGAGCAACTGGAAACCATTGAGTTATAACCGTCTTCGATCGCTTCCGTTTAGTTTAGGTTAGGTTAGCTTCCACCTAATGAGGTTGTAGACGTGTGCATTTGTTTGCTTCAGCTTCCAGACAGTAAGATTACGTCAGCGCTACTTTGTGGTTAGGTTAGGTCGGTGTAAAAGGAGCAGGTCTGTTTAGAGATCCCGAGGGTGAAACTCTACCCAGAAGTTTCGAGGGGACACCAGAACCGCCTCTACCTGGTTAGTTAAAGTCTGGGGTAGCTTCCGGCTAGTGAAGTTAAGTCAGCTAGTGAAGTTAGACCAGCTAGTACAGTGACAGATGAGGTCAAGACGTTCAATTGATGCAAATGATAGGTAAGGCTATGCTGAAGTTTAGGGAAAGAAAGGGTAGTTTCGATTCTGTTAAGTTAGATTAGATTTGGTCAGATTAAATTAGCCGATAAATTAGAAAAGTTTAGGCGAGTTCACGCTAGGTTTGTTAGGTTACCTAAGTCAAGATTAGAGTAGGGTAAGTTAGGTTAGATTGTACATAATAAGATTTAGTCGCGTATTTAAACAGTTTAAAATTTTTGTCATCTTATTTAGACACTATTATTCCGCTTTGTGCGGATTGAACTCAGTAGATAGCACATCTTTTCTCGAGATTAATATTAATTAAATGCGACTATATAAGTATGACATTCACAAACTGATGAGTCTCCAAAAATGTCGAAACAGTACAGTCTACAGTCTTAGGGTGCCGTTCGTGACTTTCACACGCTTCGTTATTTAAATAGGCTTTTCCATTCATTTATTAGGTTTGTTAGTTAAGTCAAGGTTACAGTAGACTAGGTTAGATTATACTCGGGTGCTGCAAGAATAGGCCACCATGCGTTATGTGTGATTAAGGTTGTTTAGATTAAGTTTAGATTAGGTAAAGTTAGGTTAGGCAAGGCGATGTTAGGTTAGCTTATATTATATTAGACCTTATATGCTTTCATTGTCCATAGGCTATCACATTCAATCTCTTTTGTAGTAAGTGGAGGCATAAATACAGTTCTTCCACTCGATCTTTACCCACACGTCATAGATTTTATGCGTACGAATTAATAAACAAGAATTTCTAATAAAATCAACGACTAGTTTCATATTTTTGACATTTTAGCCAAGTTCACAACCATTAAGAGTCGTAAACTTTCGGATAGTAGTACCGTAATGTACCTTCTAGCGCAGGAAGTGACGTCAGAAGCACATGTTATAGGTAAACAAACATGGTCGCCGGATGTAAACAATATGGCCGCCGGATGTAAACAAATATGGCTGCCGGAAGTGACGTCATACGTAAACAAAGCAGCTGATTGGTTAATTTAAAATTTTTAAATTACCAGGTTGCTAAAATGATATTACCAGAAAGTCACTAGATTTGAAATGTAAACAAAGCAGCTGATTGGTTGATTTAAATGGCGGTATGCATGTAAACAAATGCTCTTATTGGTTATTAGCTATGCCTGCCAAGCATATGTTATATGTAAACATACAGGTTGCCAAAATGATATTACCAGAAAGTCACTAGATTTGAAATGTAAACAAAGCAGCTGATTGGTTGATTTAAATGGCGCTATGCATGTAAACAAATGCTCTTATTGGTTATTAGCTATGCCTGCCAAGCATATGTTATATGTAAACATACAGGTTGCCAAAATGATATTACCAGAAAGTCACTAGATTTGAAATGTAAACAAAGCAGCTGATTGGTTGATTTAAATGGCGGTATGCATGTAAACAAATGCTCTTATTGGTTATTAGCTAAGCCCGCCAAGCATATGTAAACAAATCCTCTTATTAGATAAGCCTGCTAAATGATATCGCACATACAGGGTGACCAAATGATATTTAGTTAAATAAAAAAAAATTACTAGATAATTTCCCCAGATGTAAACAAAGCAGCTGATTGGTTAATTTAAATGGCGGTATGCATGTAAACAAATGCTCTTATTGGCTATTAGCTATGCCCGCCAAGCATATGTTATATGTAAACAAATCCTCTTATTAGATAAGCCTGCTAAATGATATCGTACATACAGGGTGACCAAATGATATTTAGTTAAATAAAAAAATACTAAATAATTTCCCCAGATGTAAACAAAGCAGCTGATTGGTTGATTTAAATGGCGGTATGCATGTAAACGAATGCTCTTATTTGGTTATTAGATAAGCCCGCCAAACATATGTTATATGTAAACAACATTCATTAAAAAGGAAGTTTAAACCACAAATATTTCACTGTAATAATACAAGCTAAAATTAGTACATTTTTTTAATATAATTTCAAGCTTTAAAAATAATGATTTACGCGTGTGCACGTTCAGGTGTATATAAAAGGCTGTTCAAAATATACCGCTGCATTAGTTTAGAATTGTATGTAAAACGTGATAGTAGAATCATGGAGATGAACAACACATTTATTCATACCTGCTAAACAGTAAATAATAAAAAAGCAATATATAATATTCTTCTATTTTCTCGTTAGGTTATTGCAATCGCAAGGAATTAATTTCATCATGGATATTTTTTCTAAACAATAAGAAAAGAAATCTGTTAATGGTTGAAGTAGGATGTATTAATACAGACAATTTTGATCCAGTCGTACAAATAACTAGCATTAACGATAAGAACTGTTTACGGCTTGATTATGATGAATGGGAAAGCTTATCGTCTATTCGAATTGAACATTTATTTAGAAAATTTAAAAATGATAATGAAACCACTAAGATTATGGAATATTCGGTAGATAGCTGCATTAAAATTCGATTTGAAAGCGATGAGAATAAAACTGTTAAACTAATAGGGTTTTTTGGTTGGATATGCTTTAGTTTGGAAGAAATGGAAAAACTGTTCTCAACAAGAGATGTAATAAATCAAAAACTAAACACACTTCAAGAATATACTAACCAGTGGACTAATACCAGTTTTATTTCGCTTGTTGCTTCCACAGCACATAAGGAAGATCTAACAGATGACTCAAGTATTTTATCTATGGGCAAATTTTTATGTATAATGATGAAACCAATGATGGAAGTTGTATCATGGAGAAAAACAGATGGCGATTGTTCTTTTATAACAGAAATTGTGAACCTTTATCCAGATAAATTTATAGAAGATGTTAGAAAAGAATTATTGCTATTGCCTAATAATCCTTTTCCTATGCAAATAAATAATGTATTGTAGATGCTATTTTTAATATACAGGGATAATGTAATATTGTTTTATTTAAGGTAATAAGAAAAACAAATGTTTTAAAAAAGGTTTTTATTTAAGATGCTATACATAATACAGTTACATATTTTTATTTAAAATGTTTGTTTTATTAATCCAAGAGTCTTGAGACTTGGAGAGACCAAGCCAACGAACAAATAACTTTTCAATTTTTTCCACTTCCTTTTCGGCGTAACACTTTTTCTATTAAAGAAATATTTGGGTGATTGGTTTTTTGCAATTCTTCAGAGTAAAATTGTCCAAAGATAGGTTTACCCTCCACATCCTTAAGCAGATAAGTAACAGGTTTACCACGCTTGATTTTATCAATTTTAAAAATTTCTGTAGACCAGTTTGGCGTATATCCCTTGGCAAATACTGATTTGAACTCTGAAATTCTAACATGATCACCGACCTTATACTTTGCAAAACCCACTTGTTTATTATTGTTGTAAACAGATAGCTTTGTTGAGGGAGTAACATCTTTAGGTTTTTTACCAGTAGTTCTATGACAACGTGAATTATATTCATCAGTGGTCTTATCTAAGATATCTATCCATTTGTACTTCTCTCTAAGACTGAAAGTTTTATATAGAGCGGTTTTAATCGTACGCACAGCTCTTTCTGCTATTGCAGCTTTCTTCACGCTATATGTTGGGTAATGGTTGATGTTGTGTTTTCATGAGCGCAGAAAACTCTTTTCCCATATCAGTTTGTAAATTGTTGGGAATCCTACCTTCCTTTAAAATAGAATCCAAAGCTTTGGTAACCTCTACACCGCTCTTTGATTTCAAAGGTTTGGTCCATATAAATTTTGAATAAGCATCAATCACCAAAAGAACAAATCTATATGAACGATTGTCTTTAGCATACGAACCAAGCTCTCCTAGGTCAGCCTGCCACAAGTCTTCATACTCCTTGATAATCGTTGTTTTCCTAGGAAAATTTCGTCTAGCCGGTTTGTGTAGTTCCTTCACTACCTGCTCCATTATCAATATACTTCACTTTATTCAACTTGCCCAAATCTTCTCTAAACTTTTTTACCTGTTTACTGATAGATGATTGAAATTTATCAATATCGTCTATGATTTGCTTAGATGCTATTATATTTTGATTGGCTTCCTTTATATGGTTGTTAATATATGCATACAACTTGTCTTTAATTTCATCTACATACACCTTATTTGTTGTATCTTTAAGGTCGTCCTCCAGCTGTGTTATTTTGCTAATAGTATCATTTTTAAAATTTAAAATGTTGTTTATAGCAGATGTAGAGCGCTCCACCGCTTGATCTGCACTGACTATGTGTCTAGTAAGACGGTCAAACAAACTCTTTTTTATGGAGTCTACATAAAATTTATTTGCAGCGTCAGTTTCGTCTTCAGGAGCAACCACGTTTACAATCCTAGCTTTGTTAACATTATAGTGACCATCTTCATCTAACGTCAGACATCTCTTTTCTATCATAGCTTTAATTTTCTCTGTGGTATCTGCATGTATATGATTTATGGTATGTCCACAAGCAGATCTGCATGCTTGGTCCACATAAATCTTATTAACAGCATCAGTATCGATATGCGGACCGGCTAGGTTCACCAATCTTCTTAGATCACAATCATACTTGGTATTCAAATAATGTTTCAGAGTTACAACATCACTCTCGTTAACAGGATCCGCAACGTTTACAAATCGTTTGTTTTGAATTTCATAATTACCATCAGCAGTGAGGTTGAACCCGATACCTGGATCACCCTTTTTTCCTGCTTTTAATGTCCAATGATATCGTCCAAACTTTTCGACACTCATCTTTACACTGATGCTTTAATCTAACGATTTAAGCTATTATACCTTCTTCTCTAAGTTCTTCAACAATATTCAAAATCTCATTATCATGTCCAGTATGACCAGCCATTTTAGATGCATGCAATAATCTCAAACGTTCAACCAGTTCTCTAGGGGTGTTCCAATAAACATACTCTTTTTCTTTATTGGTTACATGTTTCATACCATCTCCAGAAGTTGACTTGTTTCGCATTTTAGCAATCTGTGGTTTTATCACATTTTGATATTTATATCCCTTTGTACCTTGTATTGGACCAGAGGCCTCATAGTGTTTCCGGTATGTATTTGTATCAGTAAGTATATTCATATATGCCTCTACATCTTCAGGAGTATATTCCTTAGGCTCTTTTAACACCAACAGTTCATACAAACTAGGTGTACCAACATACTTTTTTCCTTTAATAACTACATCAGGACCAACAATATCAACCACAGAATCTCCAATAGCCCATTGATCAATATCTATATCATAATGTATACCATAAGTGTTGTTTCACCAATGCTTTATTGTCATGAATAAGCAGATCAACAAACTTGCGTGGAAGCGGATCGTACTGTTCTAGAAATTGTTCTTCACTAACATTAGAGGATTCTAATAGTTCTGCTAACGAAGGATCTTCTGTTTCTTCTTCAGGTTCCTGTTTAATTTCAGGTTTAACTTGTTCGAAAAGACTTTTTGATTTAACAAGCTTGTTTAGAGGCTCCACAATAGGTTTGTAGGCTTTCTTTGCAAACAGTTCGGTTTCACGTTCACCCCTTTGTAGAGCTTCATATTTACGTTTAATAGCAGCTCGTGTCTTTATTAATTTTTGTTTGATTGGCTTCTCAATAGTATCCATAGTAAATTGGAAGCGTTTTTTAAAGACGTCTCGATGCACTTTAAAACGATCGCTTGAACACTGCTTTCAAATCAATATATTCACTTGGATCACTTTAACTGTAATGATATTTATAATGCTTGATGTGATCTTATATAACAGTCAAATCCACGTCGATATCTACCATTTTCGAAGTCTTTAACAACAGTAAGAAATCCAAATTTTTCTTTCCAACATTCTGAACATAAAGATTTGAACTTTTCAAAAGTCATATCGGTACCAACATGGTCATCATACACATGCTTCAAGTTCAAGTGGTCTTGTTTAAACAAAACTATCAAGTTTGAATTATCTCGAATCAATTGTTTAGGTATAATGGAATATGTTTGACTGAGATAGAACGAGTCTACACCTCGACGACCTATGACGACCCATACTGAAATAATCACGCATTACATCTTGTTTGTCGCATGCAATATCATCAAATATCATGATCGAATGGTTTTCAACTTCTTGCGTTGGTATAATATCATCTTTATCAGTGAACTTGTTGAACGTAATACCATCTAATGGTTCCAACAAATGCTCTAAATATCGATACTTGGGTTGTTCCAACGATTTTGCGTAAACGTTCACGTTCTTAAATTTTAAACCATTTGGAGATTCCAATAAACTAATCATCACATTTCCTTGGTACGATTTATTAAATGAAATTATTAAATGAATCACGCAGTTCTTACTCATTTCCGCACTTTTTAGTTTTTTGAAAAAGCAGAACTAAAATTAAATTTTTCGAAAATTTTAAATTATCTCTCTCGCTTCATATTGCTTTTTGTGCAACCTTTCAATTTTTAGAACTGTTAAACAGCAAAATTTTATAGAATAAATTTGTAATTACAAATAAAAATTATTTCGGTTTTAAAATATTCATAATGTTTTTAGCGCCATCTCTCGAGAAAGCATTGCATTACCACTTAAAAAATGTACTTTATCCTTTATTCTTTATTATCTCACGTAAGTAATAAGGATGTGAACATATGAATTGTCTTTACTAGCTACACATAATTGATGACGTGTTGGTAAAGATCGAGTGGAAGAACTGTACGTTCGAAGTACTACTTAAAGCATTTGCAGTAGGTAAATAATAATAGTGTAAAAGTTGCAATTTGGCACTTTTGTTACCAGTTGTATCAGATATAATTATCATAATTGGATAAATTCGATAATGAAATTACATGTATGTATCTCTGAAACTTGTTATACAGAAAATGTATGCGTACCTATTATGTGTACATGATCTTGTCATTTAATAAAAGCGCAATATTGAAACTTGATAGACACGACCTTCACAACACATCGCTGTTTATTACTCACCAATGCTAGTCGATACTTATATACCTAATTTTTTCGTCTTAGTATTACAATGTTAACCTTCTAATCTATTATAATGAAGGATATCCGATGAGATTAGAAATTATTGAAAACGGAGATGTTAATAAATATTCAAAGGTGACGATTAAATCTGACATTAAAATTGGAATGCATAATAACACCTAATTGTAATACATTTAAACAAATTGTGGTCGTAATGGGAATTCATTGTGTTACCGAAAGTGTGGATAAAAGAAACAGAAGGTAATGGTAACTGGGACATCATAGGCGGTGTATTTGCAGGTGGAGTGGCGGCGGCCACGGAACAATGCAATGATGCAACAACAAACACGACACACTAACACAGCGTTAACTTCTGTTACCTTTTCATTATTCTACCTGCCAGAGCTAGTCATTCTTTAGATCTCATTTAAAGTGTACCGTGCCCGAGGCAATAAACGAAAACGCGAGATTTTCAGCATTCTTGAATACTTTCGCCGAGGTTTCAGTGCAGTTTGATGCGTTCGCGAATTTGATATTTTCGTGATGTGATTGATAATGATTAGGAATATGTGTTATGAATGCAATGAAAGATTTCCTTCATTAATAATTAACACGTTAAATTAATTATTACAGTAAGAAATGTTTATTTGAAACCATTTGATACTAATTAGAAACAAACAATAATCTCATAGAATTTTCATGAAAAAAAAAACTAGACGATAATTTCCTCTAGTATTTTCCCTTTAAAGTGTAGTCCCTGATATTACCAAATTATATAAGAAGAAGAAGCACCTCCCTCTATTAAGGATTAAAGTTCCTGACTCTTCTGTATTTTTCTCAATTTTCCATTTACAATAAATGATGTAACCTTGATGTTGATATTTTTATAATCGATTGATAATAGTTGAATTTACAGTAAAAGTGTTGTTATTAACTTTAAAAGAATTATTTGAATATTCCCATTGCTAATAGAGAAACAAAATATAGATACATTTATATAAACAATGGGAAGACAGTTGATCACCGATTGTAACTCTGAACTGGGAGGATGCATCATTATTTTATTTCTCATATAGTCTAGTAATATGTATAAGGGACTACACTTTAAAATCTCGCAAAGAAGGGATAGCGGCACGAAAAGAGTCTTTAGTACTTTAGATAAAATTAAAACATAGTACCTGCAATTCTCATAATTAGTTATGTGGTCTTGTGACGGTCCCTTTTTTTGAAGTGATTTAACTATTAACTACATTCAACACTTTTTTAGTCATTAGAATAGTCATAAAAATAGAAAAATGGACACATGTTATCCATTTTTCTAAACGCTCCAAAATAACAGCCTGGAAAAAAGTTATTCCTTTAAATTGGAATTATTGGTTCTAATCTTTTCCATCCCCTCCATTCCCTGTTCTGACTGTTACATTTTGACCTTTTTCTTGAAACTGTGCGGCCCAGAATTATTTTGATTGACAAACATTTTAACTTTGTTGCTAGTCTTTGTTTGCTTTAGCATGGCAGAGAGTTCTGCGCTATTTCCTTTTTCATTTCTTGACTATAAAGCTGCTGAAATGTTTTGTACCCTCTCCAGTTTTCGCCCACTTTGACCTTTATCGGTGATAACGAATCGAGGTTCTTTGTTAGGTCATAGTACGGGCTATAAATTGGCGTCTTTAGGGCATATACGTGCCCCAAACAAAAACTTAAGAGAATCTAGGGGCGGAGCGAACCTGTACTACATCTTTCGGGAGTGTGCCACCGCCAACCCTTTATTTGACTACTCCATCCAAAATTGAAAATTCGGGTTGGGAGAATAGTTAATATTAAATTGCAATGATCGCTGGTAAATTCAAAATTCATAATTTTGTTTCAAAATTTGTTTAATCATGTTTATTTTATATGTTAAATAATTTGTTTAACTGAAATCCCTTCAGTTCGTTCGTGTTTATACCTATAGGAAAGTTTCAGCTGATAAATAATACTTAAAACTGTTCACTAAACCAGCCATAATAAAAGTTGTAGGTGCAATACCAGGTACTTCTAGTAAGTAGCAAAATGGTTTACAAAGATGAACGTATTTAAAACTATATTTTGAAACTTACTGAGTCATATTGCTAGCAGTGTAGTATTTTCCGTTGCGCAAATTACGCAGCTACGTAAAGTTGTAGGTTTTTAGGGGCAGTAAAATTACTTTTATATGATTTTTGATTTGATTTCAAAATTATTTAAAGTACATATGTGTGTAAATAAAAATCTGAAATAAATCTAGGACAAAAGAGACTAAAAGATTATTATTTTTATTTTAAGTTGGTCGTCAGTACGCTACAGTGGTTACACATACCACGTGTGTAAAGGAGGGTGATCCGACAAAACCCTTTTTAGAAGTTCCGAAAGGGGTAGTTTACAAATGTTGTATAAGGAGACTATTATGGGATTTTTAACTGATATGGGACTTGAAAGTGGTAAATGTTGGTCTCTAAATTATATACAAAGAACCTTTTCAAGATAAGTCAATGTCAGAACACGCGTCTTTAGTCTTAAAGTTTATTTAGCTGAAAAGAATTTACATCTTTTATCCACTTTATACATCGTGAATAAGTTTTGTGCTAACTGCACAATTTTTTTCTAGAGCGATAACTTCCTTAAATTTCTTTAAATGACTCCTTTGTAGGCCGAAAAGTTGAGCTTTTGTTTTCACTTTATAACTATATTTTTTTCTTTAAGCTTGTTCGGATTTATAGTAGATTCTTAAAACAAAGCAGGTCCGTATATACTCTTATTATTTCATGCGACTCATCAGTCTGACGATTTTTATTGATTAATTGTCATTCCATATCAGTCATCTTTCATTCCTTCAATTTCTCCAGATCCAATGGAATTTCTCTACCATCACCAAAAATATGATTACACCTACTATCGAATGTAAAAGTTCTGAGCTCTGAGTTTGAATACGCATAGCAAAAGAGCTAACCGCTCAAAGTAACTCAAACAAAAACAGATAGACAATTTATTTTTGCACAAGACACAAACTTTGTAAAATTATCTGATTTTAGGTTTTTTAATTTTCGCAAATTATGTTACAAAAAGTCATACAACGCTATTAGATACTTGCACATAAAATTACATTAAATTATGTCAAGTAGTTATTGAAATATTAATTATTAAAGACACGCTTTACTTCAAAACTCCCAAAAAATGGACTTTTTGTAACATAATTCGCAAAAAATTCAAAAATCTAGAAGCATTCCTATTTTATACAAAAATAAATTGTCTATGTTACTGTTTTTGTTTGAATTAATTAAAGCGATTAGTTTTTTGCTATGCGCATTCAAACTCAGGATTCAGAACTTTTGCATTCGATAGTAGGCGTGTAGAATTTTTTGATGTACCTTGTATGAAACAACATAATATATTTTCAAATAATAATTTAATGCAACGTTTAGACTATCACGATTTGCTTTGTGCTGTGTGTTATGATATTTTATAGTGGCATATAAACATCTTGTCTTATAATAAATTCTTGTAAAACAATAATTGTGTGTTAAAATGCAGTTACCACAGAGTTGTACGATCTAGATAGTTGCACGATTTATATATTTTTATCTCCATTGATAAAAATACATTTTTAAAAATTATTTAGAATATTACTTTCTATAATAATGGTGGTAATGTAAAGGTGATACTTTTTTATCGACCTACGAGAAACTTATTAATTAAGGTTAGCGTGAATATCAGTTGCGTTTGATCTTAATTGACAATTATAATTGAGAGATTCATTAATAGAATGACAATTTCAATCTGTACTGTTACATACTGTTGCGTTTGTTTTGACGATTCTTGTGCTATTCCTTAAAATGAAACGATCTGAGTACATATTGGTGTGTAAACCGAAGAAAATAGAAAATTTGGTATTTTAGTTTTAATCTATTAAAATGATTGGACACAGACCGGCCACGGCCTGTCTATCTGGAGTTCTGGAAATTGCCCCATGAAAGGGCAAGTGATCCTGCCTGCTCGTTTGTATAAAAGCAATTAACAAAAAATATCGAAAACATTCCTTTTTTTAAACAAACAAAAAATAAAATACTTTCGTTTTGCTCATGATCGATAAATCCACGTGAGAATTTGTATAGTTTACAATATGAAGATATTAAGGAAGATGTTACCCAGGAATATGGAAACATGGCTTAACAGGTTAAGGGGTTCACAATATTGGAGTCCATGGGTGCTCTTAAGATACAGCACTGAACAAACTATTTGAAAAAACTGGAACTGTTTGAGCCAGAATCAGCACTATAAATTGAATTATTTATTACATTTGGAAGGGTAAATAAATTTCTAAGGCAAAGGAAAAAATCGACGAGCAGAATCCCACAGTTCGAACAAAATCGAGGTTTTATAGCTCAAATATGAAATCAGTGTTAGAGTAAAGACCTTTCTTAGTGTTTCCTACCTGACAACACTATCTATGTAGTACTTACCAGCAAGTGGATTTGATATGATATGCTGAAGGCTTATAGCACATGCTGATTTAAACGATTAATTGCGTGTTTAGATCCGAGAAATGTTTGTGACATAAAAAAGCAAGTACTTGAGTCACCAATGATGGAAAAATTGAGAGCTTGTTTACTGAATTGTTAGTTTAACGACAACGCAACGGTGGAAAATTTGCGATCTGAAATTTAGTCCGGTTTTTTATTAGCATACATTGAAAATGTCAGTTTTAGAACGATAAGGAGCCTCGGCGCTGCCATCTCGGCACTAGACAGATTCGGTGACGTGATTTTTCTGCGGAAGATCTTTTTGGCGATAGTGCTGCTATTCGCATTATTTCTATGTATTTATATAAAGATTATATAAAGATACAAATTTTTGAACATAAAAGTCTCATGTTTTCCAAATGAGACAAACACCCTGTATATTTAAATGTTATATGACTCAGATTTTGAGTTTCTAGCAATACATACGTATCATATTTCAAGTTATCAGTGTTTTTATACCGTCTAGCTATTTTACTATCATTTATTATTATTTTATTAAGACTTTTTTATTATTATATGAATTTTTTTAAGGTGGAGAGTGCAGCTGAAACAGAGCTACGTTGTTGGGGCAATTATGATTACACTGATAAATTAAATTTCGAGAAATAGCAAGGCAATATAAAAACGATGATTACTTGGGACTTGTTCACTTTTGAAAATATTCACGTAAATTGGTAGAATCTCAAAAGCTGCATCAAATAAAATATAAATATACAGGGTGTCCTATTCGAAAAAATAAGATTTTTATGTTTAAAAATGTGTATCTTTGGTCTAGTAGATGAACTCTCTACGTGTACATTATTCAAAATAAATTTCCACATTGAATAAAATTCAAAACCGCAAATGTTTAAACTAAAGTGTGGGATTGAAAATCGTAAAAATATACAGAATGTTCCATTTAGAAGAAAAAAGTTGATAGTAGCTGTAGCACAATTCACCCTGTATATATAGAAATATTATAAAATGAAATTTTGCTTTATACCAACCAACTTTGGAATTTATCTTTTTTTCGCAACTTTTATGGTTTCCAAGATAAGGTATACGGCCATCTTACGTGAATCACCCTATACAATGAAAACAGCTCATACTTCTATATATACATCTAGTATAATAAAACAATTCCGGTTTACCTATCATAATAAGGACTTATTTGTGACCCTCTTTTTTTTACATTTTTAATGGATAATGTACAACAGCTAACTACAGTACACTGCGAATAGTAGTATATGTATAAAAAATATTATACTAACAATACAAATGTTTGAAGCAAAATGTCCAAATCAAATGTTTAATTTTCAAGTAAAAGTTCAAATCAGCCGAAAAATGAAAATATTATAATTAGTGGTCTGACACATTTAATAATGAGAAATCTAAAAATTACGTTATTAGTACCCACAATTATAAATGAGATGTGCGTAATTAACAAGCGACACTCCATGATAGCTCGTGCTTTTGGCTCTCTTCAGCTGGAGGAAGTTGCTTGCGAATTACACACGCATATACAGAACCAAAAATAATATTAATACCAAGAAAAAATAAATACAGCATCTATCGAGTAATATACTGCACCAAGCGATGTTCTCTATCCTATTTATATAAAAATGGTTTTTCTACCATTTGAAAACATTTAACAAAATACAATATAAAAAATTGAATTTATTAAAATTAAGTGAGAAGTTTGTTTGTTTGTTCGTTTTTGGGCGAGGAATCAGGATGGCGGAGCATCCTTCATACCTCATGGCACCGATTGCTATGATCATTTGGCCGACCCTACTAGAATTTAGCTGAATCTGGGGGAATTCCACACCCAGTAGGGATTTTTATCGTGCCAAACATCGCATTGACACGGGACCTGCAGTTTTAGTTCCTATCCGAAAAGAAGGCATGTTTTAAATTTTTCTCCGCTATGAAAAATTACCAGCTCGACCGGGGATCGAACCTGCGATCTTTGGATTATGAAGCAAACATGCCAACCACTAATCCACCGAGACTGGCATTAAGTGGGAAGTGTTTACAAATAAATCTAAAAAATGACGTTATTAATACCTACAATTATAAATGAGGAGTGTGTATTTCACAAGCGACACTCCAGCACAGCTGTATCGAGCTTTTGGCTCTCTTCAGATTATAACGGGTATTAATAACGTCATATTTAGATTTACTTGTAAATATTTCGCACTTTAATTTTAATAATACAAATACACCGCCTAATACGGTATATTACTCTATAGGTGTCGTATTTGTTTTTTCTTGGTATTAATGTTATTGCTGGATATGTAGATAAGCCGGGATGATGTGTTTGAGTAATTCTCAAGCGACTGCCTCCAGTTGAAGAGATCCAAACGCTCGAAACAGCTACTATGGAGTCTAGCTTGTGAATTACGCACATCTCATTTATAGTGTAGTGGGTATTAATAACGTAAATTTTAAATTTATTTGTAAATATTTTCCAGTTTTAATAATGCAAATATTTTTGTATTATATATTGCTAAATTTAATAATAATATAATGTTATTTTTAAAAAATAATTTTTTAAAAATCTCTAAGTTTTTCAATATCTCAAGAATATTTGCACACATTTATTCTAATGGTGACGTATAGCATAAGATAGTGTCATTGCATTAAATATGGACAAAATCCGAAACCAACCAACTTTTAAGAAGTTTACTTATACCGTAAAAAAATAATTTGACCTATAAAATATTAATAAGTTATACAAATGAATTTTTAATATTGGGAAATTAAAAAAACATAAGTACAAATTTTTCATAGTCGGAGTGGGCAGGTACAACTTCTATGTCAAGGTCGATTTTTTTTGTCCCAGTTCGTCACTGGACACAACGTTTAACTGGAAAAATTTGAAACAATACCAATCAAGCATAAATAAATCGTAATACCAATCACTTCCTTCAATGCACTCATCGAAGAAGAAAATATGCCAGCAATGCTTAACATTCAAGGACATCCAGCATTTACATAGTTATGTTTCATTGATTCTCATCATTGAAAATTATCTCAAGTGAAAAGTATTATTTCCTGTTCGCAAGTGAGGTAATTGGAAAAATCAATATTTTAATTATTTTGAATTTCAATTTATATCTACTTGTCAAATAAATATTAAATGTGAAATGAGTTTTAGATTTTTGGTAAAATTGGTTCTTTTCTACTTAAACTATACGGGGTGTAACTAATACAAGTAGAAACCTCGGGAGTAGCTGTAACGATTTAGAACATATTTTCCTTATTAACATGTGATGGTTTCCTGCTAGTTTTCGTTAAAATCGCATTTCAAAGTTTAAGTACGTTTGTTGTACTCACATTACATTAAAAATTCTAAACAAGCGAAAAAAATGTTTAGCACTCTAGCTGCGGCAGTAAAATCGACTCATGCAATAACTATGTCACGACGTATATCCGCTGTATATCAAATAGTCTTCAAAGATCCAAAAATTACATGAAGAAGTTTGCTGCTGTCTATTATCTTTAATAGCATGCGGATTTTCGTCATCCCATTGAAGTTCGTTATGGAAAGATTCATAATTGAAAATCTCGAAAATTTTAAACACGGGTATTCTGATGCTTTATAACCGTCTTAAAAACTGGTCGTATTGAAGTTGTGTTTGTTGTTGTTGGAAAAACTTTTCATCGTCTAAGATTAGTGTCTTAGCTATCTTTGCAATACAAACATTTTTTGTATGCAGTCAAAACAAACCTCTTCTAACCGGAAAACTAAGTTGTCCCTGGATAGAAAATGACTGGAATAAAGTCATATTCAGCGACCAGTCAAAGTCTACAAGGATTCCATAAAGATTTCATCACTACCATCGCGATTTCATCTTTCAACAGGATGGTTCTTCTTGTCACACATCAAAAAGGTCAAAAAACGGCTTGAAAATCATAATTTAATAGTTTTAGAATGGCCCTCAAGCAGTCCGAACCTTAGTGTTATCGAAAACTTGTGGCAGAAAATGAAGAAACAGCTGAGAAACATCCCTCAAAGAACAATTCCCGCGATAAATTTGAAATTATCAGAAATTGGGGCATCATTCACTTCAGAATATTGTAATCCCCAAGTTAGAATCAAGTGTCAAGTATGTCAGCCAAAATTCAAGCGGTAAATGAATCAAAGGGGGATGCTACTTCTTAATAAATTGTCGTTATAAAATACTGTCGAATATTTAGTTGTCAGCGATTTTTGTTAAATTTTTGAAAATTGCATTTCTGTAAATCTTGCTTTTTATAAAAGTTAATGCTTATTGTTTGAAAATGGTGCAATATGGAATACTAGTTGAAAAAATAAACTTGGTATTCAAAAAAGCGTTGACAGATTGAAATGACTGATTTTTTATTTCAAAATTGCTCGAAACTGTCCGAATATTTAGTTGTTAGGGCTCGTACAACTACAACAAATTGTGGATTTAACTACACAATCCGAAAGCTTATGTCTCAGCCTGCTAATAATTAAAACAATTACTAACTAACCTACTATTATGATTGATCCAAATATATAAATGTGACTCATTCTAAAATTTATAACTTCTTACAAAAGTTTATTTAAAAGTTTCTTAAATAAATGACCGGTGATTTTACGTAAATAAATAATAATTAATAACATTTAACAGGTTTTAATAATATTAGATAAGTAATAATTAAAACCCCATTTAACCTTGAAGAGACTCTAATCTATTTGAGTGAAATTGATTGAACATGAGCTGGTAAACGTTTTACATTTACTTGAACGATGTAAGAGAAATAAACATTTCACTACTGCACGTCTTTATGAAATGAACATCTTCTGCACACGAATTTAAATAAATAAATATCGGATATCCGATGCATAGTATCACAGGGTGTATCCGATTTCGGATAGTTAAATCACATTTTTATAATGCTGTCTTTAAACTTTTATATTTGATTATTAGTGTGCTCTGTATACATATACGAGGTATGTCTATTAAATTGTTAATATTATCACTATTAGTACTATTATAATATAAAATCATATAAGAACGAAAGCTTTTTGACACTACCTGGATACTACGTAATCTATTAAGGCTAGTTGTGATTAATTTTCTATAATTAAATCAATTAACTGTTTATTTATAACTTACTACAAACAGAACCTGAAACATATCTTTTCTTTTATATTGTTTATAAACCTTCGTTTTAAAATGTAAGTTGATAATATTTAGAATAAATACACGAATTTCTTAACGAGATAACCCCCTAATTAAAATACAAAGCCTTATATGCATACACATACATTAAGTAAGGAAATATTTCACACGCAATTTTGTAAAATAACTGTAAATAACTTATGTAAGAATTAATTGCGTCGACATTATTATTAAGAAAAAAGTAATAAGTCTGTGTGAAATTATTGCCAATTAAAGAAATTACACCGTGATATAAGCGAGCCTGTGGTTCAAAGTTTGGTATACGTAGTTACGTATATCCGGTTTAATGATGATTTTAAAAAAATATAAAACAGTTACCTTCAAGGACTTTGAATAAAAATAATGTGAAATTGAAATTATTTATTTAAAAAAAGAGCCTCAGTTGCACTGACGCTTTGTCTTGAGAAAGACAGAAATTGTCACGTTCAACTCGATTTCTGTTATTTTTTCGAAATTATATCTATTGTATTATTATTTATTAACAATAATGAGCTCAATTAAATGACTTAATTAGTGTTACGAAATCGTGAACGCATACTTATTATTTCAGCGCATGCGAGAAACATTGGAAACAAACGTCGCACTGAAACATTCACAAAACGTCCATATATACGAATGAAAAGATCGATAATATTAATCGGTCAATTGATTGGAACAACTCGTTACTATTCTTGATAGTGATAGTAGACATAAGAGTGAATAGTCCACCTGCACCACTCTCACTACAAGGACTAAAATACGATATTATTACCATAACAATTCCTGTTTGCGTCGTTTCAACTCAGAAAGTATAAAGTGTAACAGGTACTTTTGATTTGAGATTTGAAGTGTAAAGAATGGACTCTTTTTAAATTAATTGTGTGAAAATTTAACGAACTTAACATAAGTGCTCATCCTCTGTGATTTAAAGACTGTCGTGCCATGTTGAATGGTGGTGATCGTGATTATAGTGGACCCCCGTGGTCCAAGATTTCGACATAGACCACCTCCTGTCAGTTATATTTCTTATGTTATTATTAATCGTCCTGTCGTTTTTACACAGGTTGAACCAGGGGATTCATTCGCGACTACCAAAGAAGGTAAGAATTTTTTTGATTTTTCTAATCTTAAGGAAAGGGTACTTTCGAAAAAATTGCTTGTAACAGTTTGAAAGGTTAGGAAAAAAGGTGATTAACAAGAATAAAGAACTATTGTATTGAGGATAAAAAATGATTATTAGTGCAAAATATATATTGCAATATTTATGTATGCTCTCATTATAAATATTAATCTGATCACATTTAATCATTATTTTGAATAAACTTTTAGAATTTTGGTGCTTATACTTATATTATTATTTTTAAAAACTGCCATATTTTTAACCGGGATCAAGATGTTAAAGAGTTGAGTCAAAAGACTCATATAATTAGTTGCAGTTGAAGTTAATTTGATTAATTTAGGAAGCAGATTAGGGAAATTTTAAAAAGTGAACAAACTTTTTTGGTTTTAATTTCTATGTCGTATTCTATCGAAAAGAGATAAGTTAACAGTTTATTATTCATTTTACAGAAGAAACTTAATTTTATTCAAACATTCACAAAAATAACAAAGGCTACATATAATGTGACCTGGTATACAAAAAAAGGGTTAATGTTCCAAAGTCAAAGGTTAATATTTTATCACTTTTCACCTAAAAACATACTTCCGAATCAGCTGTTATATTCAAAACAGGTTTCCATACCAAATCTGTCTGAATTACTGCTATCTTACTTACTTCTCTGTGAATAATCTAGTTAGAGTCTGTTCTAATTATCTCACGAAGAAGGGCTAGTTTTTCAATCTTTGGTTACCTTTAACTTAGACTTAGGTTAATCGCCATAGATACGTTTATTCCAACAATTACATCCATAATAAATAACTAACTTTAATTAGAGGTAACCGGAAGTATACCAGTGATTGAAAAACTGACCCTACAACTAAGATAAAACTAGGTATATTCCGAGCTACTAGATAGTTTGAGTACATTTTTTATTTTAGATATTTTTGAGTAGGTAGCAGTGGTATTTCAATAACAGCTTTTTAAGTTGGCCACTCTACTTTTGTATCCAAGAAACAAAAATAAGAAAACAAAAAGATAGCTGTGTGAAGAATTTTGCAGACTGTGAAAGAAATTTTCCTAATTATTGGTTTTTGTAAAATAATAAAAGAAGTTATGGGTCATAAAGTACTGTTCTTTCTTTAGTTAACCCCCTTACACGTTATACGTCTACACCTCCGTCATTTGACCTTTAGTATGAGCAAATGAACATCGAAAGTGGCCATGGTCATTGATTATGTCGTTTAGACTCTATTCCCTGGCTCTGCACACGGAAAGTACTAGGATGCGCATTCACAAATACAGTACAAATACTTATTTACCAAATAACGGCATTGGGAGGGAGAAAACTGATTATATAAGAGTGTGGGAGCTGAAGCTGAATATGAAGTTACAGCTCTTGATAGTCATAGTATACGTCTGTTGATATTGTCACATCTCACTGTCCCTTGATAGTCAGGACAGTATAAGTTATTAAGACCTCTTTTATCTAGATCAGTGTTTTTCAATTTTTTTGAGTTTGAAACATTATAGAACTAGGGAGATCTTAGTTACATAACAATCAGTATGACCTTTATCATGCAGCCTTTATCATTGAATAATATACTTTGTTCAAGTTTACTCTTCTTCGACCTTTAGGGGTCACCAAATTCCACACTGTTGGCCATCGGAAAGTATGTTAAGTAGGGTATCAATCGAAAGTTCTCACTATGGAGACTATGAATCTAGTAACTAACTTCCGACTTCTTTTGACTTGAACGCTTTCAGTAGTAATTCGCAGGCCAGAAACTGTTAACTTCTCTGGCAGGATTTTATTCTACAGGCTCAGACCTTTTGATTTGCACCCTACTTGTCATATCGTCTGATGGACAACATGGTGAGTTTAAGTGACCTCCCATCACCTTAAGTCATAGAGGAGTTTTGTCGGGAAATTTCTTAAAAAAAACTTCGAAACGAAACCAATAATAGATTAAAGTCCACCTCTTCCGGCGTGTTATTTATTGTTTTATACGAATATACAGGGACCAGAAGGATATTCAAGATGCTACTTACCCTTATGTTCAAACTTCGGCACCAGAAATATACCCGAGGGAAATACCCGCGGTGTCCCCTCCTGATTCTTCCTGATAGCTTTTAAAACTTGTTACTTACAAGAGATAACCACAACCCTCGCTATCTTTACCACCGAAGGCCTCTTGAAAAAAATTCTCAAAATTATTTCATATTATGATGTAAGTATTAGACCCCCCCCCATGCCCTAATGAGTTTAACGAGTTCAAAAACACCTCCGAAGATACTCACACTTCTCACAACAGTTCTCACAAAATTCAGCAAATTTCTCACTCACAGTGGTCACTCTTAGACTCTCAATGAGTTAAGGAATACGAGTACACCATTTATATCAACCATTCACCACCTCCCTTATTCCCCAAGACCTTTTAAACATACATATCAAAAACAAAACGAAATATGACATTCATTCGACTTGAAATTAGCACAAAGGTTCAATAAAGCAACTTTAAACTCTCTGTTCCCCACCTTATGCTCCTCCTGATGGAGAAATATACACATGTGGCACGTCAATAACTGACAAGAGTAACACTCCTGCACCATTACACCTCTACATGGGACTTCTAGCCACCTCTACAAATTTGCAACGGACTTGTACCACAGTACTGTCCAGTAAGTTATACTGCATAAGGTCATACATATGGCATACTAATTGACTCCTTTCAATGCCTTTTTCCAATTTACATTACTGTCAACAGATATTTGCAGGTTTTATAGTTAAATTTCGAAATGAAATTTCGTGATTGTTTTCTGATCTAAAAGTTCGTGGTGCAAGCGTGGCCCGAACAGTATCTTGGTACCAGCCCCTTGCGAACTTTAGCAGCGTCTGAAAACTATTCGAAGAGGTGCACTGGTTACTGGTCAGGAGTGTTGCTATTCGACTAACGACATCGAAGAAGTCAATTGATCCGCCACATACACGATCTTATGCAGTTAAAGTTACTGGGCCAGT
This sequence comes from Agrypnus murinus, assembly GCA_929113105.1. NCBI lineage: Eukaryota > Metazoa > Arthropoda > Insecta > Coleoptera > Elateridae > Agrypnus > Agrypnus murinus. The sequence goes on along the minus strand of OV816025.1, from coordinate 24,778,418 downwards.
GTAGCTATAAAATACCTTATGAGCATTAGAGGCAGCTGGCGGCGATATAGAGAGTTGTAATGGCCGAGAAGAGTTGCCATTTGACTTGTGACATTAAGGGGTAGATGACTGATGTGCTACACAGTTACGTCCATTTTTGCTTGCGTGACCTATTTGAGAGTATTATAGTATTAAATATAAATATACAGCGTATTAGGGGTTAGAACGTATTAATCTTAAGGGGTGATAGAAGACATCAAAAGGAACAAAAAAGTCTTATACAACTTTGTTCTCGAACTTACTGTTTTCAGAAAAAAAAAAGTTGGAAACGTTAACATCATTTTGCCGCGTTAATAATAGTACCTTAATTATGGCGCTTTGTCGGCAGATACAACAAACCTTAATGACATTTTATCGTATCGTATGTCGTTTCCGCATAAAATTGAATTCTTTTTACAATTAAAAATTCATTTTAATCAATTAAGAATCGTGACAACCCTGTAAAGTTTGTAATAAAATTTGCTCCACATCCGCACAAAATGCTGATGTGGAAGTTTGTTGACATTGAAATAAAGCACGTTTTGTTTACAACTTTGCTATTTAATGAAGAATATTTGGGTCAACGCCTGATCACAGTTGTGAAAAATAATACCCTTTTAGAGTGAGATAATACTGAGTTTAATGATTTTATAAGAAAATATCTTTTAAAGAGAAGATTTATCTAATTTAAATTAGGTAATTAGGTTAAGGGATTTTGTTGACACCTACATTAAAAATCTTTAATTTTATGGTAATTAGGTGCCTTAGTCAAATTTTACATTCTTTTACATAAGATAGTATTTTTTAATAAAAAAACAAATACGTCAAGAAATTTTGAAAATATTCCGGAATATTTATATCAATATTTATTGTTACTTTCTTACCTTATAAAAAGTTTAATATCGTAGGATAAAAAGATAAGGTATTTGCTGTAAATTGGAACAATTGGGTCATGGTTATTGATAATCAAATTAAACTGACGATTGATTGCTGATTATAATTTGCGATATAATGGTGTAATTTTATTTGCGTCTATAAAGTTGTCATTTTGTTCAGTTCGTTTATTGCTGAACATGAACTAATTGAAAGTAGTATAAGTAGGATAAGTACCACATGTACTTATAACATCTTGAAAATGTCAAATTTCTAATGGTCAATTTGGATACACATCATAACCCAGTGTATTACTACCCACTTCACCTACGTACACAACTATTAAATGATTTGTTATTTGTTAATGTTCTTTCTAAATGCCTCATATTTTACGACTGTTTGTGTTCTATTGCCGCTCTAGTTATGTATCTAAATGCATGCGCGGGTGATATAAAACAATAACTTGGCTGCAAATTATCTTCAAGAGTTCCTTGTAACTCTTAAGAAAATTAACTTTTTTTTGTATCTCGACTTAATGACATTTGTATACTAGGTATGTGCTAATGTTGCAAATTTATTGCGCTTTGTTTCAATTTAGAATGATTTACGATCATATAGAACTTTTATTACACAAAGGCCTACAACATTTACAACTCTATAGGACTTGCGAGAATAATTATAGTCATTTGCCTATATGAAATATAATATAAATACAAAGATTTGTTAAAGTTTCACAAGTTTTATCTTAACCTGACAATATTGTTTCGACACTTTGTGTCATTATCAAAGGTAGATAAGAATGATAAACAAACACGTTGCTAAGGATAAATACATACAGAAAATAGGTAACTAGATACAATACATAACAAAAACTAAATATCTAACACTTCTAATAAAGGAGAATTACTAAGCTCAGTTTGTTCATTCATTAAAGGTACTGTGCATTTATGTCTGTATATTTCAAAAGCTTCTAAAATGTCTAATTTGTGTTTGTTGTTGCAAAAATGTAAGAATTTAATGTTGTTTTGAGGTGTCATTGGGTGGTTCTGGTCAGGGATTCTAAATACGATCGGAATTTTAACCTCGGAATCATTTAAAATCGTATCGAAATACGATTCGATCTTAACTTTGCGATTCTAAATATAAATAGAAATAATCATCGTGAAACTTCGGGAAATCGATTTAAGTTATCATTTGTTTTGCTTTATTTGTCAAGAACTATCATGTATATTTTGTTTCTTTTAAGTAGTGAAAGTTATTTAAAAAGTTAAAAGTAAAATGGAAGGTAATCGTTTTAAAACTACCCAAGCTCATTGGGATGTACTTATACATTTTATGGAAGAGCATCCCGACCTTTCTCATAATTTTTTGAAGAATAAAGAAGGAAGGAAAACAAAAAAAATGTTGTGGGAAGAACTTTCACTTAAACTTAATAGTTTAGGTTTAGGTGAAAAAAGCGCTGAAAAGTGGCAGAAGGTAAGAAGTATAAATAACAGTCAAAGAAATGTTGTATTTCACTACATCATGGTATGTACTAGTAGTTTTGGATCGATATGCGACTGAAGCAAGCTGCGTGCATTCAGGTTGACCATACAGGCACTGGAGGTGGTGGTCCAAAAGGGAAAACTCTGTCTCCATTAGAACAAAGGATATTAAATATAATGGGAGAAAAATCCTATATTGGTAGTAATATTCCTGAACGTGGTGTAAGAAAAACTTACAGGCTTTAAGTATATAGTTTTACAAGATTATGTTTTTAAAGGTCACGTTAACTACTAAACGAAAGGTAGAAGAAATAGTAAATGGGATGGAAGATGTTGAAGAAGGAAGTTCGAGGGCGAAACAACTAAGACTTCAATCAAGCACTACTAATATCAAGACTAGAACATAATACGACAACTGCACACAACACAACCATACCTATAATACCAACTTTACATATTCAACAGAATATTACTACTTTAGAACCTCCGCCGTTATCAGACCTTGACTTACCAGCTACCGAGAAAAGTCGCAAGAATACTTTATTAAAAGTGTATGAAGACACTCTTTGTAATTTAAAAGAAATAAAAGCCAGTCTGGATAATGTTACTTCTGCAACAAATGGCATTAAAGACGCCGTAAATGATCTTGTGGTTGAGTTGAGAAGGCAAAATAATAACCACGATATTTTGTTATCTTTAATATCAGAACAAATTCTAAAAATATAGTGAGCATTTTATTAATAAAGTCTTCAAATTACAATAATTGTTATTTTTTATCTGAAATATATATTAATTAGTTGTTGCCTAGCTTGCTGTCCCGCGTGCGGTATGTTTGCATTCTGATTTTCATTCTGGTGATTATTGTAACCTACTTCTTGGTCTTCTATAACATTTTCGTTTAATGCAACACGATTTTGAACACACATTATGCAAAACAGCACATGTATTAACTATTCTTCCCACAAACTCAGGTGTGTAACGCTGAGATCTTTCCTTTAATAAACATCTACACCTGGTTTTTAGAACCCCAATACATCTTTCTATACTGTTACGAGAACTGGCATGAGCTTGGTTGTACCGAGCTGCAGGAGTTCCAGGTAAAGCGTTGGCTACAGGTGTCATTAAATATGGTTGTTGAGGGTAACCGGAATCATCAATCAACCAAGTATTGATTTCGCCTTCATTATGAAGATTTCTTAAGAACTGGTGTATTGCTGAAGTTCTCCATGTACGAGGGTGGTTCCAGAAGTACCCGACCTGACCAAGAGGTGGCGGTAGTTGTTTGAAAATATCACTGTATTGGAAAGTACGCAGTCTATAAAGCATATGTTTCTAGTTTGAAAGCGCCACGTTGTTCAGTATTTGTTTGGCAGCCATCAATAGTGAACGTTGTCAGTGAATTTGTGAAAATGGAGAAAATTGGTCAACGTTATGTGATACAATACTTTTATTTGAAAGGCCTCAGCCCAACCAATATAAAAGCTGAACTGGATTCTACTTTGGGTGAGTCTGCTCCTTCGTTTACAACAGTTAAATTTTGGGTAGCTGAGTTTAAACGAGGCCGTACGAGCTGCCAAGACGAGCATCGCAGTGGTCGACCAAATGAGGTGACGACTCCAGAAATGGTGATGAAAATCCACAAAGCGGTACTTGATGATCGTCGACTGAAAGTGCGCGAGCTAGCAGACATTACGGGCATTTCAAAAAGTGCGGTACATCGCATATTATCTGAAAATTTGGACATGAGAAAGCTGTGTGCAAGATGGGTGCCGCGTTTGCTCACACTCGAGCAAAAACAGTGTCGTGAAAATGTTTCAATTGAGTGTTTAGCGAAGTTTCACAGCAACAAAGCAGAATTTCTGCGCCGTTTCGTAACAATGGATGAAACATGGGTCCATCATTTCACACCCGAGACAAAAGAACAATCGAAACAATGGACTCAAAAGGGAGAACCGGCTCCAAAAGAAAGAAGGCGAAGACCGTTTTATCTGCAGGCAAGGTTATGGCGTCGGTTTTTTGGGATGCGCGTGGAATAATTTTTATTGACTATCTCGAAAAAGGAAAAACTATCAACGGCCAGTATTATGCAAACTTATTGCAACGTTTGAGCGAAGAAATCAAGCAAAAACGGCCGCATTTGGCTAAAAAGAAAGTGTTGTTTCATCACGACAACGCGCCAGATCACAAATCCGTTATTGCAATGGCCAAAATTAATCAATTAAAGTTTGAATTGCTACCTCATGCACCATATTCGCCAGATTTAGCCCCCTCGGATTATTTTCTGTTCCCAAACTTGAAAAAATGGCTCAGTGGTCAAAGATTTTCCATGAAGAAGTGATGTCAGCAGTTAATGGCTATTTTGAGGAGCAAGACAGTTCTTATTATAAAAAGGGTATCGAACTTTTTGAACACCGCTGGGAAAAGTGTATAAAGCTGAAAGGAGATTACGTTGAAAAATAAATAAATCTATTTCCAAAATTTTTGTGTTTTCTTTGTTGGGTCGGGTACTTCTGGGACCACCCTCGTATATATATATGCGTCATGCATTAACACTTAAAATGCGAAGAGATGGATCACAAATAATCTGCACATTTATTGCATGGTATCCTTTTCTGCATAAAAAAAAGCTTCTTCTTGTGGCTTCAAAACTGAGATCAATGTACCATCAATAAACCCTATACACATTATTACAAGAAGTTCATTACAACTTCTTTGATTGAATTTCGTTCATCAACTGTAGTGGGAAATCGAATCCACACATTGGATAAGTGATCATCAATTGCTCTGGTAACTTCATTAATCGCTCTTGATACACACGATTGACTTAATCCTATATTAAAATCTTGCCCAACAGTTCTCTGGTAAGATCCAGTTGCAAAAAAACGCAAAGCACTGAAAATCTTTATTTGCTGAGAGATTGCATTTCTATTTACACCATGTTGCAAATGCGGAGCCAAACTATCTATTAAACTAACTACAAGACCCTTAGAAAGGCGAAATAATTCGATAAATCGGGTATCTGGTATCTCAAACGCATTTAAGTTATCACGCAATTGGCGTCGCACTAATGCAAATCTTCGGTTTTCAGCACGTCTTTCTTCTTTTAATATTTCGTTGAAAATTGGTAACATTTTATTACATTAACCGTTTTTCATAGAATAATACTCAACATTTGGCGAAACCACTAATTGAAAACCTTTTAGACTTTTATATGTCAAACTGCCAAAGATACCTATATTTTTAGGAGAATAATATGACATTCCGATTAAACAATTCAATTCCGACATCACATCTGTGATAGTAATATTTCCGATTAGATTTTATACGTATTACGACACAATTTGAATTTAGAATATGAAAAAACCGATTTATATGAGGCGCCATTTTAATTCCGACAAAATCGACCATCTTTCCGATTCCGATAATAAGTAGAATCCCAGTGCTGTTCTAAAATGTGTTTGGCATAATTCGATTTTTCTGGATGTTTAAGTCTATAAGAGCGTACGTGTTCTTTGTATCTTATGTCGAAATTTCTAAGTGTTTGGCCAATATAAACCGAGTTACAAAAAGAACAATTCAAACGGTAAATGCCGGATTTCATGATATCTTGTGTTTTGTCTTTAGCATTGAATAAAAATGAAAAGGTGTTGGTGTTAGTTTTATAGGTTATTTTGTAACTGGTGGTTTTTCTTAGTATACTTGCAATTTGTTCTGATATCTTGCCAAAGTATGGTATTGATATGTAGTTTGTGTCTTGTACCTGAGTGTCAATTGGAAATATTCTTTTGATAGCTAACCTATAATCTTTTTGTTGAATTAAAGTGTCAATCATGTTATGGTTATAATGGTTTGTATATGCTAATTGTTTGATGATTGAAATTTCTTTATCAAAATGTGATCGTTTCATTGGAGTAGTTAAAGCTCGGTGTACTAAAGATCTATAAGCCGCTAGTTTATGCATTTTATGATGACATGAATCGTTAGGTATAGTGACGTCTGTACTTGTGGGTTTTCTGTATATGGAAAAATCAAATTCATTGTTTGTATTAATTGTAATAGTTAAATCCAAAAAATTAATAGCTCTATTTTGTTCTGTTTCTAGCGTAAACGTGATGTTTGTGTGAAGACTGTTAATAAGAATTAAAAACTCATTGATAACCTCAAAAGAACTGCCAAAACAAGCTAAAATGTCAAAACAACCTAAATCACTATACCTAACGATTCATGTCATCATAAAATGCATAAACTAGCGCCTTATAGATCTTTAGTACACCGAGCTTTAACTACTCCAATGAAACGATCACATTTTGATAAAGAAATTTCAATCATCAAACAATTAGCATATGCAAACCATTATAGCCATAACATGATTGACACTTTAATTCAACAAAAAGATTATAGGTTAGCTATCAAAAGAATATTTCCAATTGACACTCAGGTACAAGACACAAACTACATATCAATACCATACTTTGGCAAGATATCAGAACAAATTGCAAGTATACTAAGAAAAACCACCAGTTACAAAATAACCTATAAAACTAACACCAACACCTTTTCATTTTTATTCAATGCTAAAGACAAAACACAAGATATCATGAAATCCGGCATTTACCGTTTGAATTGTTCTTTTTGTAACTCGGTTTATATTGGCCAAACACTTAGAAATTTCGACATAAGATACAAAGAACACGTACGCTCTTATAGACTTAAACATCCAGAAAAATCGAATTATGCCAAACACATTTTGGAACAGAACCACCCAATGACTCCTCAAAACAACATTAAATTCTTACATTTTTGCAACAACAAACACAAATTAGACATTTTAGAAGCTTTTTAAATATACAGACATAAACGCACAGTACCTTTAATAAATGAACAAACTGAGCTTAGTAATTCTCCTTTATTAGAAGTGTTAGATATTTAGTTTTTGTTATGTATTGTATCTAGTTACCTATTTTCTGTATGTATTTATCCTTAGCAACGTGTTTGTTTATCAATCTTATCTACCTTTGATAATGACACAAAGTGTCGAAACAATATTGTCAGGTTAAGATATTAATAAAACTTGTGAAACTGTAACTAATCTTTGTATTTATATTATATTTCATGATTATGGAGTTCCACAAAGTAAGGCTGGAGACAGTAAACGCTATTTGCCTATATGTACACTTTTTTGAGTAAGTACCTTTAAAGTGTTTTTTAGGTTTTCAGTTCAGTTATAGCCGGGTGGGGGGGGGGGGGCATTATCAATAATTAATGACTTATAGAAAATTTAATTGTTAATGTAGAGTTATATATAGACTCTTTGAATCCAGAACGAAGAACTAAATAAGTATTTCCCAATATCCTACTTCTACAAGGCAAAACAGTTTTCTGTTCATCGCATGTCAGCAGGGATGCAAACATCAGAATAACTTAATAAATGGTGATTGGAGTGACAAATAGAAGCGATTGGCAGCAATTCCCTCTACTTTGGTATAATGGTTTAGATTTATCATTGTTATTAGTCCGGCGGGTTACGTCTTAAGACAAGCTTATATCTTAGTAACATAACATATGATATAATTATATATAAACCGTAACCACCTCTACCTAAAGGGTTTCATTAATGTAGTTTCAGAAAACTAGAGCCTTTAGCTCCATAAGTTTTTTATTCATTTTTGATAATTCATTTGCAATGGGATTTCGTTTCTTTTAAACAGTTTCACGTCCATTAATCCAATCTGAGTTACATAACCAAACTTCCTGGTAAAAACCATTAAATAATAGTAAAAGGGCTACGCGTCTCCAGAAACTTAATTGGCAACAGAATGGAATCAAGCAGAAGAAAATCTACTTACCTTACATGGGTAAGTGGTTTGTGGTTAAGAAAACCCAAATTATTTTCCGCTTAGCCAAATTCTATAAATGGGTCGTTCATAATGCATCGACAAAATCGGATGCAGCAGCAATTTTATCTAAAAAGATAGAGATGCAAGTAAGAAAAACCCTAGAATTGGGTAAATAATTTTACCAACTACTTCGAATGCAAAAGTCCTGAACCCTGAGTTTGAATACGCATAACAAAAAAATAAACCGATAAAATTAATTCAAAAAACACTTAGATAGACAATTTATTTTTGTTTAAAATAGCAAATTTGTAAAATAATCGGGATTTAGACTTTTGAATTTTCGGGAATTATGTTACAAAAAGTCCGTTTTTTGGAGATTTGAAGTAAAGCGTTCCTTTAATAATAATTAATATTTCAATAACTATTCGACAGAATTAAATGCAAGTTTATAAGTAACTAAGAGTATTATAATTATGTAAAAATTATGTATGTGGAATTTTTTGTAATTTGATATCTGTATTATTTCGCAAGTTATTCTATGAAATAGAAAGTAACGCATTTTGGTGCCCTACTCAAAAGCTTCTTTTTACAAAGATGGTATTTTTTAATAAAACAACAGATATGTTAAGAAATTTTGAAAATATGTATTCAGGAATTAATAAATAATTCTTTAAAGAATTATTTATTAAGAACAATTAATAATAATTATTAAGACTCTTCAAAGAATTATTTATTAAGTAAATCCTGAATATTTTCAAATTAATTTTTAAAACGTTATTTATTCGTGAATATTTTCAGAAACTTCTTGACGTATTTTTTGTTTTATTAAAAATACTATCTTTTAATAAAAAAATATTTTGATTGAGACACCAGAACATCAGAATGCATTACTGTCTATTTCATAGAATAACTTAAGAAATAACTTAACTTAAGAAATCATACATCATTAAGATATCAAATTACAAGAATTTCCACATACATACAACTATTAACTACTTGCGTATAAAATTACATTCAATTCTGTCGAGTAGTTATTGATATATTAATTATTAAAGACACACTTTACAACTCAAAACTCTCAAAAACCGGACTTATTGTAACATAATTCGCGAAAATTCAAAAACCTTAATTCAGATCATTTTAAAAATTTACTATTTTATACAAAAATAAATTGTCTATTTAACCGTTTTTGTTTGAATTAATTTGGGCGGTTAGTTTTTGTTGCCTTGTTTTTGTTGTGTGTTTTTAATTGTCTTCTCTGAAATAAAAAAGAAATAAATACAAAGAAATGAAGTTAAATAAATGTTTGTAATTCAATCCTTGTTCTTTAGGTGTGTATAATTGTTCAGATTTAGCAATAAAAATTTTCTTTCGTGATTTTTCTTGAAAAGGTCACTATTTGTACGAAAATAAAATACTGGAAACAGAGAAGTTAGGACTAAGTATTCAAAATGTAAAGCTATTAAAACCTCTTAAAATACTGATTGGTCATACAAACTCTGATTGGACTGTTCTAACATGTGGAGTTTTTCCTGTCATTTGAAATTGTATGTTTTTTCTCCAACCACCAGAGTATTCTGCTTTAATATCAAGTTCTTTTGTATAAAATGGGTCATTTAGAAACTAATACTGATCACATATAGGACATATAGCAACTGTAGAAAAAGTTATAATTTTTGGTACTAGTATAAAAAATAATTTGACGTTACGTGATGCATTATTTTTGCATTAAGTACCTTGAAAACATTTCTTTATATCAATAGATTATTCGCATAAATAAAAATTTTCATCTAAATAATAATTATTTATGTTTTCGTTGAAAATATTAATATATTAAATTAATTTCTGAAGATTAAAAAAATGTGACATTTCTATAAAAATGTTAATGACGTTATGAAAACAAAAAACCAATCCTAACCTTTTCTAATTTTCTGTAAATACGTATTCCTCTCGCGTCGCCTTTCGAAAGTGAAAATCTCCAATGAAATTGAAAATTACACTATGGAGGAATTTTTTAATCGTATTATATTAAAGCTATCTGAGCAAATTAAAGCAAATAAAAAGCAGCTGAACGTCATGCCGTTTTGTTTTAAACAATTCTTTCACGGAGTTGGCTAGTTAAAAGTGACCGGAGTAAAAAGTAGTATGTTTAATTCGTACAAAAAATACGTTTCAGAAGACTGAGATTGTCAGACTCCGCTGCCGCGTTATGGGCAACTTTCGTTTTCGACACAAAACCTGCCCTTTTTGTACTAATTAAACAAATAACTATAATACTGATCTTGCTGCTACGCTCCTTGTTAGTTTTATCTATCGTTCACTATATGCCACGAAAATGTACTTTTTGGAAGAATATACTGTAATAATTATAAGTGAAATAAAATATTAAAAAAATCAATGCATTAAGCAATAAATTAACAATAAAATAATATGCTAAGAAATTATTCAATCACACAACTAACTGCATGGAGAACTTGTCTTTTGATGAATATAATTGTACATATTCGTCCAACGGAAGGTTTGTCAGGGTCTGAACTACCGGCTTTTGAAGGTGTTCGAAGCACACGCGCCCGGAACTTTTTATGGTCCATAACAAACCGGTGCATACAAAACTAAAAATCTTACTTTATTACGAAGGTTCAATATTTAATCGAAGGAGGGATGGCAATAAGGGCCTAAACCTCACCTAAAACCCAAACATTGCAGTACTTCAGCCATTCTTAGGTATGTTACGATTCTTTAACGCGCTGTGTAAAAAGTACTGCGACCAAAGTGGAAAAGATGACATTTCTTCCAACTTGGTCGCATTAGAGTATATTAAAGAGTTTTACATATGATATATGATAGCAAATACCCGGCGCGCTCTGCTGCGCTTTATTGAAATTACATGTTTTTACTTTCCGCTCGCGGCAGCAGCTAGCTTGCTGTGCGAGATCTATATATATTTTCTTGTCACATCAATCTCAGTACCCATTTTTAACTTCCATATATGGGTTTTTCGCGGTTATTTCGGACCACGATGGCCGATCAGAGTCCGGTCTTATTTTCTATTCTGGGCCAAGACCTTTCCAATGATACCAATTTCATCCAAATCGGTCCAGTGGTTGCGGAGAAAATCGCATACATACATATATACAGACAGACAGACAATCTTTCCCTTTTATATATATAGATAACATAAGTCGTCACATACCTAAGGATGACTAAGGTACCGCAATGTTCGGATACTAAAATGCAGTTGGGGCCCAATATAGGTTCTTATCGCCACCCCTTCTTTCTCATTTTAAAAATAAAGTTATTAGAATAATCAAATTGCTAACGCAGCATCTGTTTCCAATTTAAACTAAAGAAAAACACGATTTATAGCAATATAAAGCATGTATTTTATTTAAATGCGTTGGTTATCAAATCCGATCACCTCATTTCGAGAGTCTAAAAAAGGGTCCGAAATAAATTTTAAACACGGGTCCACACCTGTAGTTACATCCGTAACGTTCATACTTGGAAAAATCTTTTCCATGAAAACATGAAAAAACTGAAAGAATTCCTACAGCGGTTCATTGCAAAAGAAGAGACTTTGCTCGGAAAAGAGCCAGTCTTTTACAAAAAGTTGGTGGAGACACCAACCAAGATATATTCACCCAGGCGAAGCCTTAGAAGTGATAAAATTGAATTTTATTATACGATATAAAAGTTTTGTTTATGTACTGGGCTGGAAACTGGATTACCACATATTTCGATTAGCATGAGATATCTGGCACTATTGGAGCGTTTGACTATTAATGTTATTTCGCGGTTTGTATAAATAGGAACCGCAAGATGAAAGGTGCAGGATTTCATACAAAGTTTCTCCTACGGATGAGCCCATAATAGTGGCAAAACAATTGTCTATGGGTGTTTTGTTTAAAATTCTTACATCCCATATATGTATATTTTTTAGTGGATTCAATAGAGTTTTTGTATAAACCTAACAGTGGAGTAACGCTAAGCAAAAAAAGAGCGTTATCTCGGAACCGGTCCAAACTACTTCGATTTGAATATATTTTTTTAAGTTTTGTAAATATAAAATACTAAAACCTTTACAAATTAGAAATTGACGCTCAGAACGGGAAATGTGGTGAAACTCGAATAACCTAAAACCATAACCAAGTGGTCCCGCACCGGTTGCTTGACCATCTCAGAACAGGATAATTTTTGGTGTGTTATCACATCTATGTATTGGTAGTTCGAAGCCACTATTAATTTATTTTTATTCCTTTTGGTCTAAATACGGCAGCCATATTTGTTTCGTGGTGCACGACGTTTCTTGCACTTTTCTATGTAAACGAAAATCTAGGCTTTAGTATTTTATATTTACAAGACTTTAAAAAAAATTATTCAAATCGAAGTAGTTTTGACCGGTTCCGAGATAAAAACGTAAGGTTACTCCACTATAAGTGAGTAGTTAATTTTTATTTTTACTGGAGTAGAAAAATAATTTTATCCAGGTAAATAACTGCAGGAGTTACACATTAACACTTAGCTTACTGTTTGGTTTCCTTATGCAAAAAGAGACTATTTTCCGATTTTCCTCGCTATTAAGAATGATGAAACGATAGTATGAATGAAGTATGCAATAAATTACAAGTGCATAAGGTTTATCTAATTATATACACAGATCTCGATGTAAATCGCCGGTTCTATTCTTATTGTTGACAACAATTATGTAGAAAGCTTAGACTAATATTTAATTCATGTCCTTAAAGGCCATATATTCAATTGCTTATCTAAGTAAGTATTTTAATTACTTTTATTCAAACAAATTAAAAAGGACTGGAGAAAGAACTTTTAAGACTTTTCAATGTAAGCACCTGAGAGAGGTTGTTATTTGAAGTTTATTGTATAATAAGAATAAATGACGTAAAAGCAAAATTTGTAATAACTACTTTTGTTCCCTCAACTGGCTCTGTTGCAATTGAAATGCTATTTTAATAATAATCTTGAACAAGTTTTAGTATTTTACATGTCTAGGAAAATAGCTGTTTTTATTAATATATGCACAGGGAAATAGAAAAAAAAATCTAAATACTAATGCATTCTTTGTATATGCAGATTTTAACAATGAAGTTTCCATTACATAACTGTATGAAACGTTTTTTAGATAATAGACTGATATTTATGGGAATAATTGTTAGTGTTAGTTCTGTTTCTAGTGCAGTTAAAGTAAATACGTAATAGCAATTTCGTAATGAGAACTATAATATTTCTAACAATACGACTGTAACAGCTTGAAAAATTGATTTGAGAAACTAGAACTTTAAAAGCCAATAAGGCCATATCTAATTTCATATAGTAGTACCTTACTTTTACAATGTCATATTTGTTGAAACAAAAATGTAAAAATTCAATGTTATTTGGAGATGTGTTGGATGCTGTTTTCGAAGGTGTTTGGTGTAATTAGATTTCTATTCCTTTTTGTAACAGCCAAGGTGTTCTTTTTATGTATATTATATTAAAATTTCTTAGACCTTGTATACTTTTCACACAGTGTATTATTTCTGTGAGTTGTGTTTGTAAGTATATAATCACAAATAGTAATTAATCCTCTAAAGAAACATTATCTTATAGAAGATGACCAAAAGAAGATATTTATTAAAGGAACAACCAAGGAAATAACAAAATCCGTTTGTTGAATAAAATCAAAGGTTGACATGACATTAGACATGACTTCCAAGGTTCCAAGTTTTATTTAACGTGACCCTCCTGCGTTAAGCTCATGGGGCTATGGGGCCAATAAACTGAGATATGCTCAATTAGCGCGCGTCACTTACTTGTGTGAGTGCTACCAGTTCACACCAGTGGGAGCGAGGTTGCCTATCCATCCTCTATTAGCTCTTGGAACTATTAACGTGCTCGCGTCCGTCTCTGAGGGAGTCACATAACCCCTAGTCCAGCATGCGGACTTGCACTGCCCGGTCGAGTTCAACCTCAAGTGTGGCAAGGACTTGGATCCTAGGCCTACCTAGGACATCCTAGGATTTAGCCAGCTCGGCCTACCATAATAGAGGCTTGGTGAGCCCCAACTGAGCTCTGTTCGAGTCTACCTAAAAGTAGAGACCTGGCATATAGCAAAGTGAAGGTGGGGTTGTCTTGGGATATCTTCAACTCCTCTTATAAGGCGATACCTCGGGGTAGCCTTCCTGGGCTCAGTCATACCTGTGATTCTGGAGTAACCTTAAGTCACCGATAAAAACGCGGAGATAAATAAATCTTGGAACAATTTCTTTTTCTGTAAAAGGGCTTAACTACTTCATAGTAGTTTTCTATTGAAATAGTTTAACCTACATTGTCCTGGCATATTGAAATGAATTCGTGAAAATTTAAAAAGGGCGAGATAGTTCTTTGTACTATTTTATAGTAGTATTCTATTGAAAGAATTTAAACCACATTTCTGTTTACTAACCTTCATTTATTGTCCTCGAATATTAAAATGAATTCGTGGAAATTTAAAAAAGTGGAAATAATTTTTGAAAGGTTTCCTTTTTCTATTATAGGTTTAACTATTTTATAGTAGTAACAATTCCAAAAACATCTCAACTTTTTTCTTTTAATTTTTTTCCAAACAATATATTAAAAATCAAGAGTGAGATCGCACCGGCGCACACACGGCAAATACTAGCATTTAGAGTGACAAAATACTCTTGCATGATCTATGGATATTTTGGGTGTGGAAATCAAAAAGTATGTTTGTAATAGATATATCTAACCTTAGCAAAAGCAATCCTATTTTACAAGTCCTGTTTGGTTTCGGTCTATAAACACATATGTAGTTTTTGTAATTATGATAGGGATAAGAAAGATTGTATATAATTGTATTATTATAGAATGTATTACCTCTTTACCATAAAAACAATGTTTTAGAACAACATAATAATGTTATTCATGTTTTTTATTCAAGGAACATCTTACAATAACATCTTTTATAACATCAAAATTAGTAAATCTAACCAGAATCACTGTCACTGCTTGTTACATCACTAACGTCTGCATTTGTAATACTACTGTTCAAAAAATCTGTACATTACTAACTAACATGTCTAACACTGCTCAAGAAAAGGGTTTTTATTTTTCTGTTTTCTTTCTATGGGCTGTTATGATGACGTCAGGCGATATTAATATCGTATTCATGATATCAATATTTCTGTGGATTCTTGACGTTTTTCTGAAATGAAATACTAGTCGTATGTGTTTCTAGTCTTTGTGACGAACTTCTAAAATATTTTCAGGGATACCTACCATAATCTACTGGCAAAAGCAGAGACTTTATTATGTCACTGTCATGTATAAGTATTTTATGGACACTGGCATTAATTTTATAACTAATCATCCATATGATTTTATAGGCAGTCTAGCGGTTTCTAAGCAATATCTCCGAAACTCTTCAAACTTGATGTAATGCTGACTTGACAAAGGACTAAGAATGTCAGAAAATCTTTCGATCAGATTAAAATCTAATCCGCTAATTTCAGCAATTTTATCAGGATTGAATGTCAAGATTATTTTACGTGGGGTTCCCGTGTGAACATACCCCCACGTTCCCTTCCAGAAGAAAGTGATTGGGATACGCCCAATCAGCGCGCAAGTTGCATAACCGGCAGTACAGCAATTGCTACCAGATCAGCTCACTGGTCGGAGCGAGGTTGCCTATCCACCCTCTACTAGCTATCGCAGGCATAGTGCCGGAGCAATTGACTTAACACGTTGCTCACCCGCCGGCACCCTCCCGACCTTTTTCATACGGGGTGAAGTACCTCGTCCAGTAATAGGACTATTCCCCAGCTTAACGCTGTTATTAAGTGGGACCACTGCCCGATCGAATGCAACCTCAATTGTGGCGGGACTTGGTTTTTTAATGGTTTTGCCACCCCGATCTACCAATTATAGGCTTGATGGGCCCTCGACAGAGCTTCGTTTAAGTCTACACGTTATAGACTCCCGGTGTGTACCCGTATTTGGTGAAGTTGTCTTGATAGTGAGAGGCTATGTATTCGCTTCAACTCTCCTTAAGTGTAATGGCTTTCAGAGCGTCTCCCAATCACTGTACTCGGCTGCAGTCCGGATCATAGGGTGGTCGGGATAGCTCCTAAGCACATTTACCTGGCGGCTTGCAGTTTCCCATATGCCCAAAAGCGGGATAAACCTCACTTCGATTCTTCGCACTTGAGATTCAGTCAAACAGCGGGTTCCTTTGATGACCATAAATGACCTCGGTCAAGCAGCGGGTTCCGTTGGTGACCATAATTGACCTCTGTCAATCAGCGGGTTCCTTGGTGACCATAAATGACCTCGGTCAAGCAGCGGGTTCCGTTGGTGACCATAAGTGACCTTATCCCAGACGAGATTCGAATCCGCCCACACCGGTCTCATATACCAGGGCTCCCCCTGATCGGTGTGAGTTACCGTCGAGAATTCTCACGAATTTCTCTACCACACACTTAATCTGACAGCTTCATCCGTTGCCCGTCAGCGAGATAGGGTAGAAGACAGCCAGTTTTAAGGGTGAACGTCGTGTGGTCTCCCGAACACCCGATCAGGATTGTCGAAAAATTCTCTGCCCGTGTTGCCATCATTGTACTGTTTTGATCGATCAACTAAGCGCCGGTGTCCACATGCGGGAATTCCCGCTGCGAGCTCGCTGCGGGCCCGCAAATGCAGTTTACGATACTATACATTAAATGGTGCAGTTCACACATACTGCGTCACCGTTACGAGCTCGCAGCGAGCATCTTGCGGGCGTTTCTTGACGCAGATCCCTACAGGCCCGCAAGGTTGACGCAGCCGCAAGTACGGGCTCAAGATACCTTGTTGTATATTGTGCGGTTCACACATGCGGGTGTTTGACGCAAGTATGGTAATAGAATTAACAATGGTGAGTTGTATAACTTTGAAATTGGATATTCAGCTGTTTATTGGTGTTATTTGTCAAAATTTAAAGAAAAGGATGACAAGGATTGTTAAGTGAAGTGAAATACGTAGAAAGCATTTAGCATGTAGTTAAAATTTAAGTCATATTACTTAGGTACTTATATTTAATGTTTTTAAACCTTTTTATTTAGAAATTCAGTTTTGGTTCACTTTTATCTTCTTCATATAAACAACTAGGGTTTTTAAACATATTCACTGATAAAATTCTATAAAACTACTTACCTGAAAATAACTGTGCGGCATTCTGGCTACTATTGTTAGGGTGTTATTAAATTTAGAAAATACCTACTTGCTTATGGGGGCTATAGGGACAGCTTGTGAATTTCGGTTTATTCGATTTATAAATTATGTATTTGAAAAGTTTTTTTTAAATGTAACGTAGCACAAGCGATTGTACATCAACCAATATTATAATAAAATAGTGAACGTGCTTTCAAATTAGTTTTTAAATCTAAAATCGAAGTCAGTTTTTAAATCTAATATCTAAGTCAATTTTACCTATCTTGGACAATAGGACTTTATTCTTATTTAAGAAGAAGATTTGAATCAAAGGTAGAGTCTTATTGTCCAAGATAGTACCTACAAAAATTAATTTGAAAGGGCGTTGGCTATTTTATTATAATATTTGTTGATATACAATCGCTTGTGCTACGTTAGATTAAAAAAAAACTTTTCAAATAATTTATAAATCGAATAAAGCGAAATTAACGAGTTTTCCCTAGCCCATCTTTACTACATATTATGTAGTAGTTATTCTCGTAAATAGATTATCTTTTTACAGATTTCATTTATTGTTTTAATTATGCTTAAGAGTTATGGGACGAACCTTAGTTAAGTTTTATTTTGTGTGTTTGTATACTTTTTTAATAAACATTGTCTTAGATTATAAACGTGTTATTTAATTATACAAAACCTTCGACAATTATTTTAACCACAAAATAAACATTTTGTAGATAATATAAGCAAATACAATTCGCTTTCTGCAATATACATCTATTTCTGATGGCAGTAGATTGTTTACTGTGCGTCATTTCACCGTGTAGTGTGAACTGATTTTTGCGGGCCCGCAGCGAGCTCGTTGCGAGCTCGCAACGGGAATTTCCCGCATGTGGACACCGGCGCTAAAAGTCTCGTTTCGATATAAAATTTTTGAGTTATAATTTTCTTTTTCTGTTGTTAAGTACTTCTTTAGTTTTTAATCCTCTCGCTTGCCACTGTTTCATATCAAGCTTTTAAGAAATATGTAATAAAAATAGGGATCTTTATCGTGCCAAACATCGCATTCACAGGGCCATTCTATCCGTCAGAAGAAGGCATGCTTTGAATTTTCTCCGCTCGGCAGGGGATCGAACCTCCAACGCTTGGATTATGAAGCAAACATACAAACCACCAATCCACCTAAACTGGGTAAAATAACGTTTAAATTAGTGATGGGAACTTGGGTGTCGAGTGTCGTGATACTGTTCGTGGTCGTGACACTTGAAATGTCGCGACACTTCGTGTCGAACAGTATCGCTCTTATTAGAGTGTAATTCGAAGTTGCTTGATCATTCTTACAAAGAAATTAAAGGCAGATTTGTTGAACTGGCCAACAATCATTGAATGAGACGTATATATAAAACTATTTTGTTGTAGATTTTTTTAGTTAAAATTATAAATTCATGAATTATTTGCAAAACATTAATTTAAAAGCCGAAACCTGAAAAGTCGACGTGGCGCCTCCGTGGTTCAATGGCAACCGTGGCTTGCTAAACCGCATGAGCTGGTGGAATGCAAGATCAAACCCCGTTACAAGCAAAACTTTTTTAAAATTTTATTCGTCATTAATCTTTAATTTAATAACAATTTAAATAATTTGTTATTATTCTTTTATTCAAAAAACGTACAAGAAATAATAAATTAGAAATGAAAACTGACGATGCTTTTTCATACTGCATACTACAAAAACCAATTTTTACAATATTAGTTAATTAACACTCAAAATCCTGAAGATTTAAATACATTTAAAGTTTCAGTATTGACAAGTACTTATTTTACATTTTATTTATTTTAATTTGAAATAAATACGTAATGAGAATTCTTGAATTCATGTCTTATTAATTGGGTATTATTATTTTTTATTTGTAATGTATTATTTCTTATACGTTTTTCGAATAAAAGAATAATAACAAATTATTTAAATTGTTATTAAATTAAAGATTAATGACAAATAAAATTTAAAAAAAAGTTATGCTTGTAACGGGGTTCGATCTTGCATTCCACCAGCCCGTGCAAGCCCTGCAGTTTAGCAAGCCACGGTTGCCATTGAACCACGGAGGCGTCACGTCAACTTTTCAGGTTTCGGCTTTTAAATTAATGTTTTGCAAATAATTCATGAATTTATAATTTTTGAAGAATTGGGATTGTTATTAAGGGTAATATTTTTGGACAGTACGTTAGAATATCTTATCTATCGATTGCAACTATTAATTTCACCGACTTTTATTCGAGAACGAACTATTTGGCATATTTTAGATTTCCCATACTAATTTCCTATAGCAAATGTTAGAACGAACACGGTGTATAAATAATTTAATGTCTTTTGATGTACTTAATGCATAAATAGATAACCATAACAGAATTTACTCATATAATTGTTTTTTAATCCATAGTTTGCTTATGATTTATGTAGCTATGAATCTTGACTGCTTCTCGTTTCAATTGGATTACATTTACACTAGCGCATGCATGATGTAAAGGCGAAGTGTCGTTAAAGTATCTTGAAGAGTCGACACTTCGGACGTCATATTGTTTCGACTCTCAAGTGTCGCGACACGCGGGTAGTGTCGGGAACCCATCACTAGTTTAAATCTCCATACTATCCAAATCTATCATTAATATTTTTGCTACATTTCCACCTTACAATAATTTAAATACTTTACTATATTTCTCAAATGTTTTATAAAGTCTGAAATGGTGCTACTAATATTAAATTTGTCAAATTACACATAGAAGAAGGCAACTTAAAAAACTTTTATTTTTTCTTAGCACTAATTGCATTAAAGAGAGTTCTTTTCGCGTAACGCTAATCTATGTACTTCGTCGAATTGCACCGATGGTGTCGGTGCGGCTACCTGAAAACAATTCTGTTATTAATAAAGGGGTTAATTGGGATAGCCAAGATTTTAGTATAATTACCTAGAAGGATGAAGCTAGCACTTAAACTAACTATCTTGGTGGTACTTGGTGGAACTTGTTTTATAAGACTCCGTAAAGTCCGAAATTTACCAAAATACAATGATAAAATTTACTTTCCGAAATTTTTACATAATGTAAACAAATGAATCAATATTATCATAACATCTTATAAAATAAGAGCACATATCTGAAGGTGCCAAGTCTATGTCAATAAAATAACACCAACTAATTGAAAACACGAAAACAACACGGAACTTTTTGCAAATTATCTGACTCATAAACATTGCAACAAGTATGCATTATAATTCAGTCGCGTCTTTTGTTTTTACTGTTAAGACAACAACTAATATAAGATGGAGTAAGAATCAGGCATGATTAGAGAATCTTTTTTTGTGTTAGATTTTGTTATACAACGCAAGTCCAATTTTGTCCTGATAAATTGGAAGAATTGCTGTGTGTGTGACGTTAAAAAATATTGAATGTCATAGGTCAAAAAGTTCGTTTCTTTGCGAATATCTCACTTCCTATGGGTCGGAGGTTAATTAAGGCCCTGATAAAAATAATAAATACAATTAAACTTAACTTAATTAAACCGACAAAAATGATTCTTCCATTTTTTACGTACAACGAACCGTTTACGAGATATACAGCAAAGAAGGTGTATAAATAAAACGCGCCTTGTATTTATTATACGTCGAAGGTGGCGCTGAAACGGAATTTTGTCCTTCGACTTTTAATATCTTTTAATACCGTCGCGATCTCACTATCGATTCTTAATATATTGTTTACAAAATATTGTTGAGAAAATATTAATTGCGACTAAAACAAAAAAAAGAGTTGGAATTTTTTTGGAACAATAACCCTAAAGCAAACGGCATTTTGAAAAGTGCCTAAAACAGGTCCTTTATAAATTTCACATTCTAGATTTTTCTTTTGAAAAACTTTCCCTTGATAAATCTTAGCGTGTTTTCTTAAATCTTAAATCGACGGGTTTCCCGATTTTATTTGAAGAAACATAGAAGTTGAGCAAATTTAACAAATTATTGAGTTTATTAAAAGGATTTTAGGTGGCCAATGACCTTTCAATAAAGGGAATAGCGAAATTCACATTTATGGCCATTTATTGAATAAAAAATCAAACTTAGCTTTCTTTACAATTTTATAAGGGGCGGGATGATGATCGTTACAGTGACCAAATAGGAGTTACTGGCGAATGATTTGTCTTCAATAAAACAAAAAGATTTTCATTAAAAATATGCTTGCTCGTGAAAAGCTTTTCAACACAAGAACATTAGAAAAGGTATATTACCTATGAACTCACTATATTGTTTCGATACAATTTATTAGTGGCTGTTCGAATAGACTCTTTTTGCAGTCTTTTGTGCTATTGGAAGAACCCCCATCCAAATCCTGCACTTCATAATTTAATATTTCATTGAGCTGAACTATGCAAATGAGTAGTTTTTAAAGGAGCGTTGTGATTAAGTAAGAATGATAGAGGTCATTACAAATGCGTAAGAAAATGCGAATTTTTATGGCAATACTGGACAGTCAACTGGTGCAAAACTGTTTACTAGAATCTTAACAAATATATTCTATATTAGCAAGTATATTCTAAATTCTGTAACACCGATTTCATAATGAGAGCTGCAATATTACAAAAAAAAACTATAACTTTATATGATTGATTTCCGAAACTTGAAATCTAAAAACCAATTAGGTCATAATGTCTAATTTTATTTAATTATTTAATATATGGTAGGAAGCATGTCGTTTTTTCTATCAAA
This sequence comes from Agrypnus murinus, assembly GCA_929113105.1. Taxonomy (NCBI): domain Eukaryota; kingdom Metazoa; phylum Arthropoda; class Insecta; order Coleoptera; family Elateridae; genus Agrypnus; species Agrypnus murinus. The sequence goes on along the minus strand of OV816025.1, from coordinate 24,756,278 downwards.
CACAACTTGCAAAACTTCAATTTTAAATGATTTCTCTTGTTAAATATCAAATTAATAATTAACTATACGATAAAATCAATTTCTTTTTAAGGAAAAAATTACTAACAACAACAACCTTAATCCAATTATATCATAGTTGCATGATTAACAAAAAACATCATAGCTAATACTTTTGCATTTTAATAAACCTTCTAAAAAGTAAAAAAAAATAATAAAATTAATTAAATATTGCAGAAGAATGGGTGAGCAAAAAAACCACAGAAGTGACAAACACAAAACAAATAGAAACTAGAGTAAAACGACAAGTAGTATTAGAAGATGGAAAGGTTGTCGAGGATTCCGGTCCGATGGTTACCACCAACACAACAGAAGATACCGAAACCCAGGAACACCATCAGACAGAGGTAAATATCGTATGTCACACATCGTTTAACAAATGAGACACGCCTTATTGATTTTAATCTTGTCTTAAATCAGTTTTACAGCTACTTTCGCTGATGTAAAAAAAAGCTTATTTAAGACAAACAGGACAATTCATAGTCGTTGCAGTTACTTTTTTTGTTGCTTAACTTCCTTTGAATGAGTTATGATGGGAACTGGATTAATTACATAACCTTACCGTGGTGCTGTACACATGGTAGATAAAATGTTCAATTACTATTTTATGTTTCAAGATTGTATGTATTTAGGCCAATACACACGGCCTATAGATAAACGTAAAATGTTTATATATGAAAAGTACCTACTACGAAAGAGCAAGTTTACTTTCTTATTGCTAAAAGCAATAAAAACTATTTCAAAAAGTGTCATTAATTCAAATAAATAAAACACAATTACACAATTTGTTACTATATTGTTCTGTCGTGATGTGAAGGACTTTGAAATATGTTTAAGTGCCGCCTTGTAAATAACATATATTTTCGTAAATAAATAATAGATAATAACCCTGTATGTTTTTACTCATACAAGAAACAAGTCATTTTTAGTTCAAGGGAAGTTATAAAGAGTTACAAACTATTTTCCTAGTATTATCAAGTTGTTATATCGAATATATATAAGCATGGTATAAGCATAAGCCAACGCTAAGTTTTATTATAGACCTCGTATAAGTTGATCAGTGGTGCCACCTACTGATGAAATTGTACGAAGAGGAAGGTAGGGATCATTCGATGTATTTTACTTTAAATATCGATAAAAAATTATGAATGATTTATATATCGAAAAATAAAATGAACTTGGGATGGTTGATCATATTTAGAATATTTTGACCACCTGAAATTAGAAACACAAAAGCATAGAAAATTAAATTAAAATGTCAACAGACGAATCTAACTGAATGGTTGGGAAAATTTGATGGGTAAGAGGATCTAAACAAACAGAATAAATATTTTTTACTTTATTTGGTTCTTCGTTATTAACTACTATGAGCAGTCGGTCTTGGACCCTCGTCCGCCCTCTTATACACCTGATCACCCTGCTTTTTTAACATTTATTTTATGAACTGTTATTTGTAGTTTTTACTTTACAAAACAGTTTTCGGCTATCATAATTTTAATGAACACTAATTATTCTTTTTAAAAACTGAAAGTAATCGGCGTCATGACGTACGAGGGATGATGCGCCACCCCGATTGAATTACGAAAGATGATTTACAACAATTACAATTTAATTGTTCGTCCTTTTTTACGGCAAATTCGTCTATAATCATTTTGGAAAGTTAATAATGGCCCGATTCGTCAGTCTCTCTTAAGCTGGAGTTGATCTTAAATAATTTCTAATTAATCTCAGCCAGTGGCGTGCGGTCCATGGAGACAATGGAAGCAATGCTTCCCTTAGAAATTATTTGAATATAAAAAACAATGTTACTTCCAAACATATTTTAATACGATTACATAAGATAATATGGTTAATATTTATTTACGTAATTTATTATTTAATTAATTATATTTATTTATTAAATTTGTAGTATTTAATTATTAACTTAAAACTTCCAATTTCGTGCAACAAAAATACTAAAATAGAGTAGGTACCTACTATTTTAGGGTCATTAAACTCGCACAGACTGGACGAAGAATATGAAAAAATACCTAAATATGACCTAAAACTATTGTTAGGAGACATGAACGCAGAAATAGGAAAAGAAGAATGCTATCGACCTACTATAGGAAAATATAGTAAACACGATAACACAAATGAAAATGGCCAATTGTTAATCGACTTTGCCAAAGAAAAAGGTATGAGAATAAAAAGCACATATTACCAGAAGAAGGACATATACAAGGGCACGTGGAGGTTTCCAGATGGCTCGTACACAAACCAAATAGACCACGTCCTCATTGGAAGCGAAGAAGAAGAATGTATAAAAGATGTACGAGCATATAGAGGACCAGATGCAGATTCTGATCACTTCTTACTTGGCACAAAATTTAAACAAGAACTGCCGATACAAAGAAACAGAAGAATAACAGAAAGAAATAAGTAGACTGGGGAAAAAAGAAGAAAAAATTGAATACCAAGCGAAACTAAGTAATGGACTAGAGACAATACATGATTCCGGTGATATAGATCAAGTTTGGACAGAATTGAGTAACGCAATAAAGCTCGCCGCAAGTACAGCCAAAGTGAGCAACGGAAAGAACAAAAAATGGTTTGATGCTGAATGTGAAGAAGAAATACATAAAAGAAGTATACTAAGAATGGAAATGCTCCAATCAAACTCGGAAGAAGCAAAGGAAGAGTACATAAACCAAAGAAAAAAGTGCAAAACAATCCTAAGAGAGAAGAAAAGAAAATACACAGAAGAGCTAGTAAACAATATAGAAAGTAACTATAAAAATAATGACACAAGAAGCTTGTATCAACAGTTAAAAAGAGAAAGGAAAGGATACCAAACAAAGGCGATATTCTATAAGAACAAGGCTGGAGAGCTGGTGAGTGGACAAGATGAAGTGCTAGAGTTATGGAAGGAGTACTTTAATGAATTATTAAATATGAAAACAAACCATAATGAAGAGATCGAAGAAGAAGTTGCGATAGAACATGACAATCAGGATAGTGAACCACCAACCCTGGAAGAGATTGAAGAAATAATAAACAACCTCCGATGCAACAAAAGTCCTGGAAATGACAATCTGTATGCTGAGCTATACAAATACTGCGGGAATCAGCTGGCGAGAAGGGTACAACGACTGATTAAAGAAATATGGCTGCAAGAAAACTTCCTCAGCAATGGAAAGAAGCGGTACTAATACCAATTTACAAAAAAGGTGATAGATCAGACTGCGGAAATTATAGAGGTATCGCATTGCTGAATGTCGCATATAAGATCTTTGCCACCTATATAAAGAACAAACTAAAAGCCAAAGTCGAAAATGAAATAGGTGAATACCAGTGTGGCTTCCGAAAAGGAAGATCGGTAATAGATCAAATATTCACACTCAGAGAAATACAGGCGGAAAGTTATGAATACAAGAAAGATACATTTGTCATGTTTATAGACTTTAAACAAGCATTCGACTCTATTTGCAGGAAAGAACTATATAAGGCATTAGAAGAACTAGGTGTAGAGAGGAAGCTTATAAAATTAATACAATTAACCCTAAACCAAACAACCAATATGATAAGAATAGGAAACACAACATCCCAGAAGTTCGAAGTACGCGAAGGCTTACGGCAAGGCGACCCAATGTCATCAATACTATTTAACTGTGCACTGGAATATGTAATCAGAAAAGCGGAACTAAAAAGATCAGGATTAGCATATCACAATAAACATCAATGCCTGGCATTTGCGGATGACTTCATAATAATAACTAGAAGTAAGTCAGAACTAAAACGAGCGTTTTTAAAGTTAGAAAAAGCAGCGCAAAAAATGGGACTGAGCATAAATGAAAAGAAAACTAAATACATGACCTGGACAGAACAAGAGTATAATAGTGCAAACAGACTAAACATAACAACAGAAAAAGATAAAATATTTAGTTTTGAAGAGGTGGACATATTTACTTATCTAGGAACAGAAATTTATAGAACACCAGATACAAAGAAAGAAATACAAAAACGAACCATGAGCGGAAACCGCGGCATACAGGCACTCAGAAGTTGCTTGTATAATAAGAACATATCAAGAGGTCTAAAAATAAGGATCTACAAATCTATAATAAGACCGATCACAATCTATGGAAGCGAAGTATGGACGCTAGGATCAGAAGAATGTAAGATGCTAGGTGTATGGGAAAGAAAAATGCTCAAGAAGGTGTACGGTGGAAAGAAAGTACAAGGCAAATGGGAAAGAAGAACCAATAAGGAATTACAAGAGCTATACAAAGAACCAGACATAATAACAACAGTGAAAGGACAAAGGCTAAGATGGTTAGGACACATAGCGAGAATAAAGGATAACAGAATTCCAAGAAGGCTATTAGAAAGCAACATAGGAGGGGAAAAAAAGGAAGACCAAAAGCAAGATGGAAGAAAGAAGTAGTGAGTGATATTGAACAGTGTAACATAAAAAACTGGAAAGAAAAGACTAAAGACAAAAAAGTGTGGAAAAATACGGTTATAGAAGCCATGGGCCTAATAGGCCTTTAGTGCTAACATATATATAAACTCGCACAGAACGGTAATGCAGATTCAAATATACTACATAACCCAAATATAAGCAACGACTCATTTGCTTATTGCACTCAGTATTTTCGTTAGCGGGTGGTACACTGTGGGGTCAATCCATACGTAGTGGTACAACACTAGTTGCTTGACCATTTTAAAAACAAATTAGATTTTGTGTGTAGTGAGTCTCATATGTTGACATTTCAGAACCACTATTATTTTATTTTTATTATCACTGGTTTCAAAATGGCGGACATTTTTTATCTCGGCTGCGGTAAGTACTAGGACATTATAGACTACAATTATATGTGCACTACCCTAAAAATGATTCCTTCATAATAAATGTTAAGGTCAAAGTTTTGTATTAAAATCACTGAAAAAGCTATTTTCAGAAATTTTTTTAAGGAAGAAAGCAGTTTGTTGAACACTTGAATTTTTTTACAAGTACCCGAGTACCAATAGTCTGCGTCATAATTATTTGAACTTTGAAACTTGTGTATTTTTGTACAGTTCATCTGTGGATAGATGCAAAAGAAAATTATATAATTATTTCACCGGTTGTGTTGGCTGCCTCGTTGACAACTAAACCTTATGATATGTAGCAAGCATGGAAGAAATAAAGCTTGTATTGAGATGTAAAAGTTTTTATTTCAAGACTCTTCCCGCATTTACAAAATCAAAATCATTTGTAGTATCCAAGGCAACAAATGTAAGCAAGGGTCAAAAAGAATATACCACAGGCTTAAGTATATAGGCTTATATACCATAATCCGGCTTTTACTCCATCTAACGCAGAAGGTATTACATGTGGTGACCCCGATCTCTTAGACACTAGTGAGTGATCAATTTTATTGGTACTATAGTAGGTATCATCAGAATACCATCATCCATTGGTATCACTATAAATAATAAATAGTGCTAGGTATTTTTTAATGCTTCGGAATTTTAACTAAATATTATTGGAGCGGATTCAGAATAAAACTAGACGGGTTATTCTTTTAGTTTGTTTTACTGGATTGTTTACTATGTCTTTGTAATGGTTCCTGGATATGCCAGCGATGCAGATTTCAATTTACAGGGTGTTTCCGAAAAAGGAGGTGAAGTCTGTTTTAATGTACGACTACCACTAAAACGTATAAATTTCTTTCTGGCCCTAGTATCTATTTCTATTTTATAAATACAGTAAACTAATAGCGCGTCAATCAAAATTTTCCATACCCTAGTAGCGATATACATATATAAAAAAACAGGCACTCGACAGCAAAACAAAAAAACAGTAGTTGTGATAACATTGGCAGAGTCCGTCTTATTGAAAATGACGTCTGAATGTGATTCCATTTCAACATTGTATAACAAGGATGGAGGAGAGTCATTACACGGCTTTACACGCAGCCTAACCTTCAAAACTGAAAAAGCAAGTAAACGACTATCAACATTGGATACGATTTGAGTCCTTATCTTTACTACGCGATAAAGGTTATGATATACTTCCAAGCAGGTAAATCCGGTGGCCCAGTAGTCAGCGGTTTACAAACTTTATTTTTAAACCCTCGCTTTTATTAACAACAACCACGTTGGATTTTAATTTTTATTTACAAAATGCATATTTATAGAATTTTATTAACAAATTTTTTGGGGTATTGTGTAAACAAATGCACTTACTGCTAATTTCCAGTTAAAGGTAACATCGGTAAATAGCTATTGAAATTCCATCAGTGAAAACGAAGACATTAGAATTTTATTATTGTAACCTTTACCGCTTGGTAAAGATATTCACTAAAATCGTATTTAATGTTGATAATTGTTTGCTTGCTTCTTTCAGTTTTGAAGGTTGAACTTAAGCTGCTTTTAAAGCTCTGTAATAGAGAATGATTCAATGACATTGTCTTTGTTACACAATTTTGAGAGAGCTATATTCAGGAATTATTTTAGTCAGCGCACACCCGCTTTGTCTTGATGCTACACAAGACACACCTTCTAGAATCACGTTTAAGCTGATGTGCAGCTGGATTCAATCGCATACTTTACAATACAAACGATTTGGATAGCTTTAACTGGATTTGAGGACCGGAATCCCGTTTTCTTTTGGACGTAGAAGCTAAAACAGGCGAGACTTTAGAGGCGAAAGATTTTTTAAGTAAATCCATTACTCTATAATTACAAGCAATATGCACTTATCGCAGGAGCATCTCAGAAGTAGAAACGGATATGGTGCCGCCATTTGTTACTTTGACCATCTATTCTGAGCTAAAAGTTGCTCAAACTTATACCACGCTATTATATTGGGGTCAATCCATAATGAAGTAGTCCAGCATTATTTGCTAGGCCATTTCAAACAAGGATATTTTTTGTGTGTTATCACCCCTAAATCAAAATATGTATTGGTAGTTCACAACCACTATTAATTAATTTTTATTTCTTTTGGTTTAAATACGGCAACCATATTTCTTTTGGGGTGCACGATGTTTTTTCCAGTTTTTTATGTAAACGAAAATTTCGAAACCGTTGGTCGAAGATACTTGCGGTAAAAACCATTGTATTGCTTACATTTCAAGCTACATTTGTTTTTCTAAACATAATTTTTGTCAGATGTTTCCTTATGAGTGTAATTTAAGCCCGGGGTTTAACACCTTTTTTGCAAGATTTTCGCTTTTTAGAGTGCCATATTTCCAGGTAAAGGAAAAGTCCCATAATAAAAGTATCATTCGTCCAGTAAGAAAGCATCTTAATTTCGTAATAAATGAGAGCAAGCTGATTTTTGGTACAGACCTTCATTTTATCATTATAAACATATTCTGAAAACTACTGATGATTTCGTCCGATGCTATACATGTTACACCCTTTGGAAGGGGTGGATAATTGGTTTTTGGCGGATATTTCCGTGCATATTCATCCTACGACAACGAGACAAAATATGCAAAAAAATAGAAAAATTATTTTATATCGAAAAGGTCTTATTAAATTTTGCACGAACGATAATTTTCGAGAAATATCGGTTTGGAAGTTATCCGAGCGCGAGCACTGCTGGTATAGACTATTGTTCTACTGGTCATTCTTACAGAACGTGCAACTGCCGACAACAAAGTTTTCTTCCTCAAGCCAGGGAAATCAAATGTAGAGACAAAAATTTACTTTTTCCGAAGCTTCGACCACCATGAAAGTTGCAAGCATCACGTTTATTTTTACATGCGATCACTGGATGTGATACACCTGCTTTAATCTAATGAATAAATCTATGAATAAAAATAAACCTACGAAACGGAGTTAATTGTCATCTACGCTAACGCAGCTGAAGAACATCTGTTCCGGGTTTGTTATCAAATACAGAAATGGCAAGGTAATGAAGTGAATCCCGAGGATTGCGGATGGGAGTTGGTTATTGGTGTCAAAAAGAATATTACAACCTCTCGCTCCCGATTTCCTCTTGAAAGTAATTTTCTGCAATTGTCTTAAATGATGCGGACCAATGTGTACTTGTCGAAAACATGGCATTTCATTGCTCAGCAGTTTGTGCTGGTTGCTGCGTGCAATCTTGCATGAATGCTGCACCAATAGAAACTGAATCCAGATGTTCTGAACTGCAAATGATCAGGCAGGAAATGTAGACATTGTCCCGACGGATGTCCTGGAACATAGTGTTCTCAGTGCTTCATCTGTAATGAAAACAACATGCAAATGGAAGATGAGAAAAATAACGATGAAGCTGAATACGGGGACAAGCAAGAAAAGGAAACTTAATTTTAAATGAATAAGAAAAAACAAGTCAAATGAAAATTCACAATTTGTTAAATCCTAAATTACAACAAAAATCTTTTCTGAGTTCTAGAATGGTGGATTATGCCCACAAGGGCTACCACTTCACAAACGCGCCTTGTACCCCGAAAATACGCTTTTACAGTTTAAATCGCCGATTTCTCGAACTATCGTTCGTACCAAAAAACTTGATAGACCTTTTTGATAGAGTATAATTTTCTTGGTTTTTTGCATATTTTGTCCCGTTGCCGTAGGACCAATAAGCACGGAGATTACCGCCAAAAACCAATAATCCACTCCTTTAGCACCGGACGAAATCATAATTTCATAATTTTCAGAATATGTCCATAATGATAAAATAAAGGTCTCTACCAAAAATCTACTTGTTCATACGTTATCCAAGGTTTTGGGTTTTTATGTCTATTCTTACTGGACTACATTAAGATGCAAATATTTTATAGTGGCTACCTACACTTTTTGAGAATCATAGAGGAACTTATATAGCTAAAGTGCATTCATTCTACATTCTTAGTTCTGTTCTAGTTTCTTATTCTACTATCTAACGTTTTAGTATTGACTGAAAACAAAAGTTTTCCCTGTTCATATTTGCTCTTGCGCTAACTATGGGCCAGTTGGTTTGAAAAACTACATCGTTAACAAAATTTTTGGACAAAAGACAAAATAAAGACAAAAAGGAAACAAATTAGTCGTTCTAATTTACCTCAAATGAACAGTTGTTGATCTGCAGTTGTTTTGTAGGTTTTTTTAATTTTTGCTTGTAAAATAGGCGACGGTTTCTCATTCGAATCGCTAGAACGTATGTAAATTTCATCCATAATTGGCAACGTGTCTTCAGCTGTATCGTCTAAAACTCTGAAACAGATTTATTGCCTGATGACAAAGATTTGACGTGTATATCAAAGTCATTTAACTTCGGCCAGTAATTCCCATCGGGACATTCCCACTAATCAGCACGCCAGGTCTTTACTCTCCGACATTTCTTGTAATAACATTTATTTATTTTCGTATCCACAATTTAAAAATAGTGCGCTAATGGAGTAGTGGTACAAAAACTGTTAGTAAATACATGAAACACTACATTTATTCGCCAATTAATCGCTTAGAACAGGTCACTGCACGCATCTTCAGGTTTCTGAGACTCTACCAAAAGCTATTAGATGACTTGACATTGATGGTTTAAAAACTGAGCGACGGAAACAGTTAGAAAATATTTTTGAGGAGGTAGCTCTTTGGTATCGCCGTTTCGATCAGGTAAAAAATTTGATTGTTCGTTTTATTCGCCAAAAGAGTTAAGGGCCATCGCATAAATAGCAAAAACATACTCTTTTTCTAAGGAATAAAAACAGTTCGTAATTGCAATTAATTTCGTTCAAATTTCCTGAACATGTTCAGAACGTTCTTCGTGTTCAGGCATGGCATATTTCGTGACAATGTACTTCTGGACAAAATCTCCCTTGCCTTATGTAGTTCGCCAGGTAGCAGTGCGATGGCGCTAGACCTAAATGAGTTGTTAGTTGAAACCAAACTCCATCATTTTTATTTGGCGATTTCATGGTACTTCATGATAGCACCGTTTGTCTGTCCTCTTTAGTTTCGAAAGGTATCAATGTTCAAAAACTTTTAAATGATGCTTCTTGGTTGTGAAGTAGTTAAATTGCAATTTAAATAACATCTATATTTATTACTAATAAAATACAAAACCAATGATAAGAAGTTTCACTTTTTAAACCTATAACAAACAAAATTTTAATTTCCAGCTACGCAAATTGGGCGATGATAACGACAACAAAGAAAAGAAAGCGCTGGAAGATGGAGAAAAGCCTAAAGAAGAAGAAGAAGATCGCAGCAACTGGGTTGCAGTGCCTAATCCTGATGGTGTAGTTCGTGAAGTAAAAGAACGTCGCGTGATATCCAGAGAAGAAACGGAGGAATCTCGAGAAATGGAGGACGTGCAACACCTGGGGGACATCACTGATGAGGTTAGTATAGTAGATTTAAAAATCAAATGCCCTAAATAACACGGAAACAATGGAAAGCTGGCGTATTCTTAAACATTCCTGATAGGTCAAAGTGTTTAAATGCTAAAGATGAAACGGTTTACTTACGTAATGAATTTTAGTTCTGCCTTTTGTTTAATCGAACTTGCGTTACTGCAAATGATTTTATGTATAGATTTCTTGGTGTATTATTTGGTTTTTGCTTCGAAAAGAGGAAAGTAATAAATAATAGTAACGTAATACTTAATAAGTACCGAGTCATGTAACATTTAATGGTAAAACTTTCTTTGTGCAATTGCGAACCCAAGGGCAATTAATAAATAACAGGAAATGCACCACAAAACTACCGTGACGTTATTAATATTCAGTATTACTATGCACTCATACCAATATAGGAACTTATTTTGCGTTAGAGGTAATAACAATGATGTGTTAAACAATAACAAATTGAGCATCACGAAAGCAACTTCATGGGCGTGAGCGTGACAAAATCCATCACTGTTGGTTGCATGAACAACAACCATAACCCAGTGTAGAACAGACTTATGACTGTAGAGTAGCATTAAATGCATTGTTCTTCATTTTGATAGAAAATTAATTTAGAAACTACTACAATTCATAAATTTGAAACCATTGTTTAGTTTAAAAACTTGAAGATGGTGGCATGACGAATTCTGAAAAGCCTCCTCTACAAGATTGTTTAATTTTGATCCTGTAATAACTACACGTATGCGTAGGTGCATGTAAATAAACAAAACATAAAATTAACACCTCCACTTCTTTGAGTTTTAAATCATCGTTAGACATATCCACAGTGAGGAATTATTGAAAACACTTTTTAATGAGATAATAAAAAAGTAATTAAATGATCGAAAAATCTATGTTATGGATTCTGCCCCCACAGTGCGAAGGTTGAGAATAACACATTAAAGTAAGATTTTAATTTAAAAGCTATTTTCATTGGTTTGTAACATTCTTAGATTAATTGTAAGGTTATGGTTTCAATAGTTCGAAATTACTTTTTAATTATATCATTCGTTGTTGCTCGTGCTATCACCTATGTTTCCGTCGAGCTGTAAAGAGCTTACTGAATTAATGGTTAGTAAGACTGTACCTGAACTGCCTGCTCGGCACAAATGGTCATTCAAACTTACGAGATGAATCCCTATGTTTCCTTTTATTTCACTGCGCTTGGAAAACGCTTGTGTTAACATTTGGCGTAATTCGTTAGATTAAGCTAGGAGAAGAATTAATCACAACTTAAGAGTACACTTAAAAATCAGATAGTCTATAGTCTCTCAAAACTAATTAACTAAATATACAGTGTGTAACGGGTTATATTCAAGAATTTTAAGTGGTTGTAGCTCATATCGAAAGCACTAAATAATGTTTAATAAATTTTAGTATTATAAGTAATTTAGAAAAAACCTATTTGTCATTATCACAGCTGATAATGGACCTAGGAACCGAGCAGCTTTACTTTTTCCCTTTAAAGTGACAAACTAGATATTTTCTCTCTAGAGAGACACACTTACATGTTTAAATACTTTTACTTCCTAGAGTAGCAAAGTAGATAGTTTTCTTCTCCAGAGTAGTAAAGCATCATTTTGCTTCCTGATTCGGGAAACAAAATGAAAATGGAAAAAGGAATTTGGAAACGCTTTAATTTCGAAACAAAGAAAATTATGTGTCAATAATATACAAAAATAATTTTAATTTAACACGACAGTAAACTAAGACTCAATAGTGGAAGTTTATCGTGATTGGATAGACTAAAGTTTAGTTTGCAATGATTTATAAAACGCATAATAAAATATGGAGTCATATTAACTAACAATTCGATAAATGTAGTGTCGCTTCAATATAAACGAATATAAATTATAAACAATCCCCCCTTCTCTCATGTTTAGCATGTTGAATTACTCTCTTTTTACTCTCTCTTTCTCTCTTGTATATTCCATCTGGTTTGATCTTAATGTCGCTCTACACAGATATTAGGGACTTGAATTATTCTACTGAAGAATCCCCATGCAATTGCGGGCGAAACGTTAAGTTCCTTAGTCGTTTTAATATGATAGGTCCAAACCAGGAAATCGTTTCTTGTCCAATCACTATCAAACGCAGCGATGTAATTATAAAGAAACTATAAGGTTTTAATGAAAACAACAAAAATTAAGTTTGATAGTCTCCAAAAGAAAATTTTGAGAGCATTAATATAAACCAACGAAAAAAAATCAATACTGCTGGAAGAAAATTTAAAAGAGCTTTAATTTAAAAACAATTAAAATTAAAATGTTACTAGAGTACAAAAGGGTTTAAGAAATGCTTGAATTGTAAACACAAGATTAAAACTCAATAGTTAAATTGTATAATGAAAATTAGTATTACTATAGTGTTGATAAGATGAGGAATAATTAATAATAGATTATTAAAAATACGTAATTAGTAATTCAGGCTACAAACTTTGAGTGAAAAAAGGTATGGAAGAAGAAGGTATCAATTTGGTCTAAAAGAACCAAATTAATTCGATTCATTTGATATGAAACCAATAATACTAATTGCTAAGGTGCCATAGCATTGGTATGGTTGATAAGGTAAAATTAATGATTATCAAAAATTCAATTTGATTGACGAACAACAGCAAATATCTCATAAAGTTGACCGAGATTTGAATCACTAATAACACTAATAAACAAATAAAAGTTAATACTAATTACAAAAAATCAATTGACTTAAATAAAAGTTAATTTCGGACGACCTAACCTTAGTTGCGTAACTAAATGCTAAATTATATCATTTAAGCGTTAATTGATTCATTGACTGGGTCATGCACTGGAGAAGCACTTGAAAGAGTCCCATCAATCGAGTGATCCTTAACTTTATCAACTGTTATAGCTTGACTTAACTTGATACCTTTTTAAGAGATAAACCCGTTATAGTAAATTAATTTTAAATCTCTAACTGTAAACTGGGTTGACGGGTTGTCCTTCTACCACGGTTTTAGGTCTTTTATAAAGTTGCTGTCGTCGAAAATGTCAAAATTATTGTTACTGTAGCTGTTAGTGATTTCCTCTAAACTAAACTAAGTTCAACTGGTTTGCTCTTCATCTGAGCTTTCATATGTAACTCTTCTGCATTTTCTTATTAATAAAGAAATAATTTCTTTCTGCAGTTTTCTTCTTTAATCCTATTCTCTTTGTCGTTTACGTCATAGTTCTTGTTTTTTCCTTTTTTCGACCTCCTACTGGTTTTTGTAGGCAAGGTAAGAATGTTTCCCACATGCATTCTCATTGAAAAGGAAGATTTCTGTTATTGTCAACCCAGTGATGATATCTTGGGACACATAAGCCTTCGGATGAGCCTTTCCAATAATTTCCGATGTCTGATAACAGTCGTTTAGTAAAAACCAGTCTCTTGCAATCTGATTAAATATAGTTTTGTAGTGCCCAAACATCATTCTATCTACACTCTATTTTTTGCTTCATGATTCAGAGCAGGCTTTGCATTTGCATTTTTGTAGCGCTTGTAGTTAAGATTTCGTTACAAAAAAGATGTAGTTTTTGAAGTTTAACCTTGATAGTTTTGAATTCGAGGTTAATATTAAATCGTAACATAAAAATAATGAGAATTGTATGGAAGAATTGCCAAGAATGATAAAATATGAAAATATAGATAGGTCTTTGTAATTAAAGGGCAAGAAAACAATTGCAGACATTTAATTGTGGTATCATTCAAATTTTGCACCTCACCCCCTCACTATCAATTTTAAAATGACACTTCCACCTTTGTGAGAACTTATTTTAAATGGTCTAAAAAAGAAAACTTTTAGTACAAGAAAAGTTGAAATCGAGTCAAGAGTTGCTGAGATAAAAGGGAAAGTTGTTTAAAAACCCTCCTTTAATATCTCTTAAAGTATGTGAGATATTAACACCAAACTGTTATCAAATCTTTTCCCTCCCCCCCCCTGTTTTGACAATACAACTACAATCGAAAGTGAAACATGCAAGGGGCTAGGTACGAAAGAAGTACTTTACGTGGCCAGGACAAAAAAGTGAATTATATCTATTATATTTTTATGCCGAAAAATCTGTTGTTTGAAAATTTTGACGATTGGTCGCTAAGCGGTTACCAAGGTTCTCACACAACCAGCCACCTTATAATTTTCATTTTGCCGTCAGTTTCACTAACACTTTTCTTTTTTTAAGTTTTTTAAAATAAGTTGCCTCAAAGGTGAGGTTGTCATTTTACATTTTCAAGTTGGGTTTGTTGGGTGTGAACGTGAGATTCAAAGTTTTAACGATACTACAATTAAATTCCCCCCCTCTCGAAAAATCAATCGACGTGTTTTTGTCGAAATTGATATTTTATATAGTTTAAAAGATATTTAATATCGGAAGTTTTCAAATGAACACACTGTATGTATAGATAACTAAACAAATAAAAAGATGTAAAAACAAATAATTAGTAAACAGGCACCAAAGATACTCAATAAAAACTTTTAATAATGACCCTCAAGTTATGTTTTAGTACAAAAAAAGTATTTATTAATCGTATTCTTGAATATTTCTAGACTAGATCATCTTCCAAGACTAGATAAGATCCACTACTACGTAAAGTAATAATTTCAGTAAGTTCCATAATACTGTGGACGTTCAAAGCTTACAAAAAATACACCTACTATCCATTTTTTTCTAGAGTCTGATGACTTTGAAAGTGTATTGCTCGTAAAGTACTGAACTAAATTAAATATTTAAAAAACGAGCAAATAGTATTTATATTAATAATAAAATAAATGCGTTACTATTGTAGGATTTTTTAATTTCCAATTGCTCTCGCAAATCTATTGTGTTCCGCTAGAGGTTTCTTAACGTTTCTCCCACTTTGTCCGATATAAAATGCTTCGCAGTCTTGACAATAACTTTTAGAAGCACCCGATTTGTTCGTCGTTTCCATTTTATCTTTATTATTAATTAATACTTTCCCTATGTTATTTTTATTGGCACAAATTATATTAAATAGTTCATAAATTTATACATTTCTTTAACTTCAGGGTTGGCGTTATAAAAAGTCTTGTTTACAATTTTTTTTCCATGTCTATGAAATCATACCGTAAATTAGGATGTCCTTAAAGTCGCTGTTTTTAGCTACCTGTTTAATAATGTTTAACTCCTTCGCGTAATTTTTTTCATCCATTGGAAACGTTTCCGAACGGTAAACTAAACTATGGAAACTAAATAATTTAGTACTCTAGGATTGACTCGAATTAGCATGTATCCGTACTTGTAGGCTTTCTGTACACGCGGAATTTTATGCAATTATGACGTTTAACAACCTCTATATCCAAGAAATTGAGTATGTGGTTTTCTTCCAATTCCATTGCGAATTGAATTTTTGGGTTAAAAGAGTTTATAAAGGTTAGAAAATGTAATATAAAATAGACAATTGCTTCTTCGATCCTTTCCATATGCAAAATACGCCATCTTCATATCGCGACCAATAATGAATCTTATCTAAATGGATGATATTAGTAGTAAATGGAAACGACGAACAAATCGGGCGTCTATAAAATTTCTTGTCAAAACTGCGAGGTATTTTATATCGGACAAAGTGGGAGAAACGTTAAGAAACGTCTAGCGGAACACAAACGCAATATTTTATATAATAAGAAATCGTCTGGAATAGCCACCCATTGTATAAATAATAATCATTTCGGAGACTTATTGCATGTACGAAAGAAGGGTAAGAGGTTAGATTTGCTAGAACAATTGGAAATTAAAAAATCCTACAATAGTAACGCATTTATTGTAAATTACCAAACAAGCTTCACAAACAACATCTCCTTGATAGAGTTGTTTTCTAAGAAAAATTAAAAAATAGTATAAGTATATTCAAAGTATAACCTTACAGACAAAATTATTAAACATCAACTGACTAAATAATGGGAAAAATGTACATGGAAGTATTTCAAATATTATGCTCTACTGTCCATATAAGAAGAAAATTACAAATTAATTATAACCTTACAGTATTTTCCTTATTTGGTCGCTAAACTTACTTTGCCTAATTAAAATGTTTCTGTACTGTTGTGAGCAGGGTACAATTATTAAGAAACTTGTTTTAAATTTTTGAAATATTTTCATTTTTATTCTTTTCTTTCTTTACTATGAAAGTATTTATTGGTTTATTTTTTATTTGTTGTAGTAATTATGGCCTTCGCTACTGCTGGCCTAATTAAATTGTGTGTAGTTCTTTTAATGAAATTAATTCTCAATCACTACGCAGGTGATCACGAATAATTAATTCAATTAAATATAATTGAAAAGAGACAAAGACAAGGGACAAATAACAGTCGATTTGGCATTTCGTATGAACGGATTCACATTCTTGACATCCTGGGCAAGGTTTACCTTATTTTCAAAGCAATTTGATAGATTGTTTTACCTGCAGAGGTCATCAAAGGTGATGTACTTAAAAATATCAAATTACATAAAATTTTTTGCAAACTTATCGAATTTGACCCTTTTTTTTAATTAGCCTAGAAATAATCAGACAATCCGTTAATTGGCTATCAGACTAAAAAAAATAATTTCATAAAATTGCTTTAAACTTGGTAAACTTATTTAAAAGTGATTTGCAAAAGGTGCCATTCCTCCAAACGATCATATCTTGAAAACTATCTATTTAACATTTATTTTTAAAAACTTGTAGCTTCCGAGCTCGCACTTTCAAATAAACTGAAGAACTCAGGTGGATACGTCATAGTTTTTGCACAAAAAATTGCAAAGTTGCATATACCATCCATACATAAAAAAACCTTTTGATTATTTTGGGGAGCTCGTTCAAAAAACCTAAACCTTACTATCGGGCGTATTTTTGAGTGCTCTTTCACCTAATGTACAGTTGCGATCATTCGCTAAGGAACGACGAAAAAATCCTGACAGATGATTTTTCAAATTTTTGTACAATGTAAATGTTAGTTTATTATATGGCAATCAAAAACATTTCATGTTTGAACATTATAATTGCCCAGTTCATAAACCAAGTCGAATTACAGCGTACATTGTACAAAAAACTGAAAAACAGGCTATAACTATTTTTCCATCGTTCCTCAATACCAAACATTATCATATAATAACGACCAAAAAAGTAAAGAAATTGGAATATTTACTAGGGAATAACAGTATCACGTTGTTTGCATTTTGGGTTTATAGTATACTATTGGTCATTATCTGATAGGATTGGTAAAAGTAGGCTGACTA
The DNA here is from genome assembly GCA_929113105.1 of Agrypnus murinus. Classification (NCBI taxonomy): domain Eukaryota; kingdom Metazoa; phylum Arthropoda; class Insecta; order Coleoptera; family Elateridae; genus Agrypnus; species Agrypnus murinus. The sequence goes on along the minus strand of OV816025.1, from coordinate 24,738,640 downwards.
AAAAATAGACAAAAATGGAGGTTTTTACGTGTTGGAGACTTCGATTTAAATTATTTTACTGCTAAAGCAATTTTCTAATGCGAAACTAATGTGTTTTGCCTAATCAAGCAAAAACATTCGATACACCGGCTTTTCACGTATACACTACCGTTCATTTGAAATGGGTCACTATTCGTTGTGATAAATCACTTTCCAGCATTCAAACAACGCGATTAAGCTCTGGCGCTTCCAACCGTCTATAAGGCATCCTTTCTGTATGCGTTTGTGCTTTTTATATTTAATTGTTTAACCTGGTACAAATTATTGCAGCAGCTGGTGATTAATAAGTTACAAATATCGTCAGCAAAATAAGGCAAAATACTAATATTATAATAATTTGGTGGCAGAGTAAATTGACATAAGTTTACTTAGATATTTTAGGGTAAAATCAAAACAAAATCGTTACTACAACATTACTACTAAGGTGAGCACATTAACAATACTTTGCACGTTATTAAATCGTAAATTTTTAGTGACCCATTTTAAATGAACGGTAGTGTATATTGGATTTTTGCTGTGCTCGGACAATAATTTTAGCATTATTAACTAATTTTTGTACTTATCAACTTTTATCTATATCGTTGACTGAGAATGAATGGAAAAGCTTATGCAAGTAATAATGTAGTAGAGCCTATCCTACTAAGAAGTTATCCCTCCGCCCCTATAATCTTGGTTTTGGACCGTCCTCGATTAATTTACTTCAATATTTAATTATAACTTATATAGACATTCGAACGAAATTTTCAATTTATAATTTCGGAGTTTGTTCTAAGTGAAAATATTTTATTTCTGTTATTAATATTAATGAAAGTGTGTATTAGTAAGCATTTTTTAACTGAAAAATAAAAGACACATCTTTCTGAAAAAAATCACAAGCATAAACGAAGATTCATCTTATAACTGATAGAAATTATTTCAAGTGGTTTTGTGAATTAGTTTTCTATAATGTATAATGTCTCGATACCTATTTCCAAAACTATTACACAGGCTCTCGTAAGATTTTGACATTCTATATTAAACAGCACAAATATACTGATATGTAATGAAATATTTATTTAGAAACTGACAGGATTTATACGTTTGGGGGCAAGAAAGGAATCTCATTTTTCAACTAATATTTCTCTATGTATTTTCTGCTTATATCATAAATTTTATGTTTCCTAATTAATAGACTAATCTATTACACTTTTTATCTGAATGGTCGATATCGTTTCGTTTCTATTAAATTGCTAGAAGGAATACAGAGCATTAACCTGATATTTTAATTTTGTTTATTTGGAATCCGTGTTGATTCATGTACATTTCCAAATCAATATGTCAAAACGTCTGTGTTGCGAAAGCTAATTTAATCGCCTTCACTTAATAATTAATAGTCTCTCAAAAATCCAAATACACATAATATACAAATCGTAAATAGCCGTATACACAGATGTTTCCGTATGAAATAACATCCTCTATATGGAAAGTGCAAGGCTTTCGCGGTGTATGATTAATAATAATAATCAGGAAGGGCAGACGATTCGACCTTTACAACAATTAACTGGCAAAAGAGTGTATGAAATAGCGCGAATCGAGGAAATAACATTTTCAAGTGAAATTTATTGAATAGTAATTAAATTAACAATCAGTTTTTGAATAATTGAAAAGTACATGAAAGTCACTATATTATTCTAAAATTTCTAAAGTGAAGACATCAGGATAGCTGAGGTTATAGAGTCTGACAGGAGAAGAATGAATGGGCTTTATACGAGATAAAGATGCTTCTTAATACTTACTTTATATAGGTTTAACTGCACCACATATTTTCGAAGCTTATAAATAAATGTTATGAGGAAAACAGAAATCCCACCCAATAACTCACCAAAAAGAATCATACAACATGCTTAATCAATTAAAATTCAGAGAGTTTAGTTTAATACTTATTTAGTACCTATAATAAAAAATCTAAAAAATCAGTTTGATTGATTAAACTATGACATGAAGAATTTGAATGGCTAATTAAAATAACATGGCAATAAAGCAATTAAATTGAATTAAATAATTTAATATCCATTCAAAATAAAGTATGAAAAATTTAATTTAAGATAAATATTAATTATTCATTAATGTTTTACATTAAATTATGTGGTATATTGTAAATGGAAATTCGTACAGTAGGATTAACACCCTGACTGGTGATCGAACGTAGGTGCTTTCCCTGCCAATGCTCTATCGATGTGAGTTAGTCAACGTACAAGAGGATGGCAATTTTTTCATACGAAATAGACAATTGCAAATCATACAAGGTGTACTAGATATATTTTGCCCCATCAGGTTCAATTGATCGGCACTAACCTAATTTGTATTGCTTTGTAAGTTCAAAAACCTCTAAGAGAAAGATTCTACTATCGAATGCAAAAGTTCTGAGCCCTGAGTTTGAATGCGCATAGCAGAAAAAAAACTAACCGCTCAAATATTCCTTAATTCAAAATAGTATATTTGTAAAATTCTGATTTTTGGTTTTTGAATTTTCACAAATTATGTTACAAAAAGTTCTTCTTTTTGGGAGTTTTGACCTAAAGCGTGTTTTTAATAATTAATATTTTAATAACTACTCGACAAAATTGAATTGTATTTTATATGCAAGTAGCTAATAGTGTTATATGTCTGTAGAAATTTTTGTAATTTGATATCTACATTATTTCTCAAGTTATTATTTGAAATAGAGGGTAATACATTCTGGTGTTCTAATGCCTTAATCAAAATAAATAATTGTTTAAAAATTATTTTGAAAATATTCATGAATTAATTAATAAATAATTCTTTAAAGAATTTTTTATTAATTAATTCGTGAATATTTTCAAAAATTCTTAACGTATAACACGTATATCAAATTACAAATTTCCACATACAGACAACACTATTAGCTAGGGTGGCTACGAAAATTGGAATCACTTTTCCACTTTTGCCCAAAAGAGGGAACTACAAGAAAAAATTAAATGAAATTGATGGCAACATTGCTTACGTAACGTAACCATGCTTTCAAACAATGTAGCTAATTAATTGCGTCTTCAAAAATTTCGAAATATTTTATTTAAAATTAAATACCTAACGAACGGTTTCAAAAACAAATAACATAAACATAATGGAAAGCGGTGCAACAAAAATATCTACTACCTAATATTAACACATAAGGTGCTCGAATTGATGACCACCATTCTCTGTACATAATTCTAGTCTCCTTTGAAAAAATCTACAAATTTTACTGCATAATTCAGGAGTGAACGTTTGAAATGCTTCTTCAATCATCACCTTCAAAGTTTCCAAGTCCTCAAAAGCATTATAGAGGTATACCAAATCCCGCACAATTCCCCAAACACTGAAGTCCATCGGTGTTAAATCACATGACCTCGCAGGCCATTCTATCGGACCTCTTCGACCAATCCAAGACTGGTGAAAATGATCGTCTAAAAACTCTCGAACTTGTACAGCATAATGAGGTGTTGCGCCGTCTTGTTGCAGAATTATATCCAGAGGACAGTGTACCAAAATAGCTGGCATTATTTGTTCTACGAGCAGAGCTAAATAAACATCTCCAGTAATATTAACGTTAATAAAAAATGGGCCAATAATTCCTCCACTCCAAATTCCAGCCCAAACGTTTATTCCAGGCGATTTAAAATCTTTCTCAATGGTTACATGGGGATTTTCGTCAGAATAATAAACGCAATTATGGCGATTAACTCGACCACACAAATGAAATTTAGCTTCATCAGACCACAAAATACGATCAAGCAAAAAATTTGGATCAACTTCATCGACCAGCAAACTCTGAAATTCGTCGCAAAATTGTAATCTTCGATCGGGATCATCTTCGTTCAAAATATGCACTAACCTTGGTCGATAACGTTTTAATCCAATCTCACCAATAATTTTCTGTATCGATCGTCTGCAAATCCCAAACTCTCTTGAAAGTTGCCTCTGAGATGTTGTTGGTTCTTCCAGCAAACGGTTGTGGATTTCAGCTGCATTTTCAACAGTCACAACATATTTGGATCTGCCACTCCTGTTCTTATGCTGATTTTTAACATCCCCATGCAATTCAAACTTTTTAACGATTTTAATAATCGCACCAATCGTTGGTTGTCGCTGATTAGGATATGTTACACGCCAACGATCCTGCACTCTTAATGCTGCAATTCTACCAGAGCGACCTTCTTTAGAAAGATAATACCATTTTACGATGTTTATTCGCTGTTCAACATTGAAATTCATAATGGACAATTATTGACAATTACACGAAATTGAATTCCATGTTGCCATTTAATCAAATATAGTTTTTAGAACCGCAATTTTTTTGTAAAAACGGCGACATCTCTTGCCAATTTGAAGAAAAATGACTCCAATTTTCGTAGCCACCCTTACTTGCATACAAAATTATATTCAATTCTGTCAAGTAGTGATTGAAATATTAATTATTAAAGACACGCTTTACGCCAAAACTCCAAAAAAACGGACTGTTGTAAGATAATTCGCAAAAATTCAAAAACCCAAAGTCAGATAATTTTACAAATTTACTAGTTTATACAAAAATAAATTTCCTATCTAACTGTTTTTGTTTGAATGAATTTGAGCGGTTAGCTTTTTTGCTATGCGCATTCAAACTCAGGACTCAGAACTTTTGCATTCGATAGTAGTAGACTTTTTGTTGCTGATCGCGGTTCCAAAATGCTACAATACACAGAATGTTTATGTACTACACAATTCTTCAAAGTGAAACTACAAAAAGAATCTTGGTGAGAGAAGATATCACATTTATTTGATGAGCAATGAGATTGCAGATTTTGCATACGTAAAAATGAAACCGATCGAATAAAGAACGCCGATATAACACTATTCTAATAAAATAAAACCAATAAATAAAGTTTGTAGTTTTTAGTACTCCGTTAAATTACATTAATTAAAGGGAGTATTTTAATTACAGTAACTACATTCAAGATTAAAATACATAATCAACAAACAAAATTAATTTAAAAAATTGCTTGTAACAATTGTGATACATGTTATGTAGGTCAAACCCGTCAAAAATTATAGTATAGACTTAATCAACACATAAATGATTTAAAAAAATATTAAAGATTTCATTTTTACAACACACTAGAAACACACTCTAACTAAATTTGTGTTTAAAATCAACAAGAATTTAGATAGCTTTATCTAACTACAATAGGTAGTAAAAGATTAGAATTGGTCACCATGGTAATTATACATGCTGTTAGTTTTATAGTGAGATGCGAATACGGCTCACTGTCTTTAAATATCAAATGCAATGCAATAATAAATAAAGAAAAAATATATAGTATGCTCTGTTATGGGTATGTGTCATTTATTTGAACTAAAAAGAAATCAACTATGTCATTCAAATGAATGACGCCTGGCATAACGACATAAACTAGGAGGAAAAGGTCACACCTTCTAGTTCTAAAACAGTTCTAAAACATAAACTATGTTTTAAAAACCCCAATTACACAAACATATATTGGATTAGTTAGAATAAATAAAATATACATAACAAATTCTTCAATGCCCCTCTAGTGATGTCTTCTGTATTAATGGCATACTTTTCATTGAGGAGTCGGCATATGAGAAGATGTTTCATTGTCTGTCTTTATCCAGAATCGCTGTCGCTAGAGATACACATTTGCCATGTTGTTATAAAGGCTTTTTCATGATGCTTAATCCTAATTCCCACTGTCAGATAGGTGTTCTTCTGCTTCTAAGCTGATGGTAACGATTGATGTTTTACCACGACCACTCCACTAGTCTCGTGCCAGACAGCTTTAAAAGCTGAATCCAAGAGTTTCCGGCTACAAAGCTCTTCCGGATTTTTAGCAACGTCGATATGACCCTCCAGTTTTCGAAGATTGCTCTTGCGAGCATTGACGTTTTCGTTTGTCTTTTCCACGGTAGCCCTGTAGGTCAGGGTTCAGTCAAAAATAACTTGGAGGTACACGTAATTAATTGTGGTGGTGTTCTATTGCTGTATCATTCTAGATTATACGCAGTTTTGGGTTTGGCTTCCGATAATCCGAATGAAAAGAAGTTATCTGTATTTTGGACGAATTTCATCTCAGGTGGTTGTTATGGCATAAATTGAAAGTACGATAAAGCCGATTAATCTTTCTCCTGCGCTATGACGCATAGATCAGATCTATAGAAGAAACTGCTACAGTTTAGGGTGTATGGACTGAACGTTGGTGTAAATGATTTTTGATTGCAAAGTTCTATCTAGAACCGTGTGTTTTCCAGTAGCGATTAGATGACCTGCAATAGGTAGTACTTATGCGTACGCCATACATTTCTGAGAGGAGCATCCTCTGGTTCACAGTATATCACTCAATTCACTCCTCAATTATATTTTGTCACGACCTCGCCTTTTTCTCTATTATATGCTAGTTCTGTGCCACATATAATGTTGTTATACGAGAACTGATCTGCTTGCAATAATTAGTGATACTTTTGGTATTCATATACCATCTCATGGCCGAGTCTGGTACGTAGCTGATTTTGCAACCTCAGTCCATGTACGTTTTGGATGCTGCGTATACGGCCGGCGTCGGCGAACAGGCTGTAGTTTGTGTGTGATGGTTCGATGTTTGCCATTTTTGTGTTCAGGTCCTTTGCCTCTTTGGTGTATAGGTGTGTGGTGTGATTTCTATTGAAACGGCAATGAATATAGGCGGTGTGGTATGGATCCCAGCATGGCTTTATTGCAGAGATCATAGGTGTTGTTGGTAACAAAGACTCAGTCCACGTTTCCATAAAGAACTTTTGATAGACTGCGGAAGTTTAGGGTCGTGGAGTAGGCTAACTAATTGTTTTTTATCTCAACCAGGTCGCCATATTCAACTATTTTGTCGTAGCCATGAGTCTTGTTTTGGTCGATGTTTAGCGGTTTAACAAAGTTAAACTGTTGTGCTGGTGGTTTATAGGCCGAAGGGATAGAAATGTTGCCCAGTCCTACTGTCAGGTTTTCGAATGTGTTGGCTTGAAACATGTAGACCGTCTTAACGACAAGATCGTTTTTCGTAAAGACTTCCACCTCCATGTTTCTCGTGATAGTGCTCACTTCATGCCAGGGACCCGTGGATGGTTGTTTTTTTGGTCTCGGTGTGTCTCTTACATGCAGAGCATATATGACTGATGTGGTCGTCTTTGCTATAACGTCTTGTTTGAATTATGTGTGCCCATCGACGTTAGTATGGACGGTAGTCAGTACCTGTTTCTGTTTACTTAAAGAGTGTAGTAGGATTCGCTGATTTAGAGATCTGACAGGGGTTGCTGCGAAAACGCTGCTACTTAAAACAAAGTTTAATAAATAATAATTTTAATAGAATGCGACAGGGTTAAAGTCAGATTAATCGAAAAAATTTACAAAAAACTTCGCGATATACGAGGATGGTCTGAAAAGTTTCCGACCTTAACGTGAAGATGGCAGCACTCGTCAATAAAAGCTAGGGAATGTAGTTGTGCATCTTTTGACAGGTACTCACCAAAATTTCAGCCATTTTGGACGCGCAGTTGTTATTTGACAATCGTTTGAGTGAGTTGATGTGAGTGTTTTTGTGAAAATGGAAAAAATCGAGTATCGAGCTGTCATTAAATATTTGTTTTTGAAAGGCAATACGCCTACGCAAATCAAAGATGAGTTGGACTCTGTGTATGGGGACTCTGCGCCATCATTTACCACAGTGAAATTTTGGGCAGCTGAATTTAAACGTGGCCGTACCAGCTTGGAAGACGATGAACGTTCGGGACGTCCAAAAACTGCAACCACTGACGATAACATCACTAAAGTTCACCAAATGGTGCTAAACGACCGTCGAATTAAAGTGAGAGAGATAGCAGAGGCTATGAATATGTCCAATGAACGTGTTTGTCACATATTGAATCAAGATTTATGCATGAGAAAGCTGTCCGCGCGTTGGGTGCCGCGTTTGCTCACGTTAGACCAAAAACGTGTTCGAATGAACATTTCCAACGCTCTGTTGGCGCAGTTTAGGCGCAATAAATCAGAGTTTTGGCGCCGATTAATTACTGTAGATGAAACTTGGATACACCATTATACGCCCGAAACAAAAATACAGTCAAAACAGTGGACTACGAAGGGGGAATCGGCTCCAAAAAAAGCAAAAACTGTTATGTCGGCTGGGAAAGTGATGGCGACTGTTTTTTGGATAGGCCTTGGAGTTATCTTAATCGATTATCTTCAAACAGGAAAAACCATTACAGGAGCATGCTACGCATCATTACTTGACAAGCTGAAGGCAGAAATTGCGGAAAACGGCCACATTTGCAGAAAAAGAAAATCCTGTTTCACCAAGACAATGCGCCGTCTCACACCACCGCGGTTGCCATGGCGAAAATTCACGAATTACGGTTTGAACTGCTTGACCATCCTCCTTACTCGCCAGATCTAGCCCCAAGCGACTTCTTTTTGTTCCCTCATCTAAAAATTGCGCTCGGAGGACAGAGATTTTCGTCAAATGAGGAGGCAATCACCTTCGTGAACAATTATTTTGCAGAGAAAAACGCCGAGTACTATTTGGACGGGTTAAAGAGATGGGAGCATCGCTGGGAGAAGTGTGTAGACTCACAAGGAGACTATGTAGAAAAATAAAAATAAATTTAAAGAAAAAATGTCTTGTATCTTTGTTAGGTCGGAAACTTTTCAGACCACCCTTGTATTTTATCGATACAAATGTTTAAAAAAGTCCAAACAGGCTATTTAGATTTTTGTGTTTAAAGCTGTGTAATTTTAAGAAAATTAGTTTTCATTTACCGCATAAACTATAAAATCTCAAAAAAGAAATTTCCAAAAGTTTAACAATTTAAAGCTGTATGAGATTCAAAATTAGTAAGTATTTTCTGCAATATTGCAAAATATAGGTATGTACAGTGTGTCGCAAATTAGACGAAACTACCCTTATATCTTTTTTATTCTTTATCCTTATAATGTGAACCAGATTTTCCTCAAAAATAGAATACATTTATGGTTTATTTGTGACCAAAGAATCATTTAAATGCAAAGCCACCTGAAATACCAAAATATGTGGAAAAATTAAAAAAAATGGCATTTATTATCGGAGAATCTTATCAAAAAAGTTGTTCAAAATTGCCCTAAAAGCTTAAATCCATAATTTTATTAAAAACAAAAAAAATTAAAAATTTCTCTAAAAAAATTGTCTGTCTAGTAAATTTAAAAACAATGTTCTTAAGATTCTTTAGGAAAGAATAATTTGTTGTTTTGTTTGCTAGGATGTGTTATCGTTGAGTGATTAACGTATCTACAGGAAAAAATCGCAGATGGCTTTCCATTTGAAGGGGGCAAATGGTTCTTTGGTGACAAGTAGACCATAGATGTGTTCTTTAAGGAAAACTTGGTTCAAATTGTATAAAAAATAAAAAAACATACGGGTGGTGCCGCCTAATTTGCAACACACTGCATATGCAATTTCTTTCTAAATATCAAAAATCTTGATAAGCGTCGCTAGAGGGTATACTGGGTGCACATCACATTCAATCAAAATTCAACTTTTTTTTAAATTTTTATACCGTTTTCCAGAAAATTTTAATTTTCACATCCACCAGGAAAATTACTATAAAAAGTTATTGTACATCTTTCTCAAGGTATGTTTAAAATACTTATTATGACTTGTTAGGTATTTAGATTTAGCGAAAAGACTCAATAGACTATTTAGATTTTTTTGTAAAACATTTAAAAGCTGTGAATGCACCGTCAAGAAAATTATCTTTCACTTATTTACCGCACGAGTGCATTAGTCTCAAAGTAGAATTCTGGAAATTTCCAAAAATATTACAATTTAGAACTATTACGAGACTCAAAAATAGTATTATGTGCAAAATTTGCAAAATGTATGTTTGTACTCTATGCAATTTCTTTCTAAATATCAAAAATCTTCATAAGCGGCGCTAGAGGGTATACTGGGTGCACATTCTATTCAATCAAAATTAATTGTTTTTAATTTTTATTCTGCAATATTGTTGATATATATTAATAATTGAATATTGAAATAATTTGGTTTTACTGTATTTTTATTCCGTTGAGTGCATTTTTATAAGTTCAAAATTATTGCACTTTGTGCATACCCTATTAAGAATCTCTAGTGCCACATATGAAAATCTTTAGAAATAATAGTAATTATGGACATTTCGATCTATCAATATTTTTAATAGATTATGATATGCATATTAGGCAGTCATTAAACCGTTTTTCAAAAAAAATTCTAATTTTCACATCTATTACCAGGAAAATTGCTATAAAAAGTAATTGTACATCTTCTGTTTCAAGGTGTGTTTGAAATACTTATTATGCAAGATGACTTTAGTAAATCCGCGGTTTGATGTGCATTGAGCGTGAATTCGTCCCTGGTTAAATGTTCGTAAAAAAGTTTATCGCGCGGTGGATAGCGGGGCCGCGGGCCGGGGACCGGTCAGACGGGGCCTCTCACCGGCTTCGTGCTCCAACCCGTGCTACTCCCGGTGACTCCACTAACTCTTGTAGCCTCGCGCAACTGCACAAGAACAAACTGAGGTAGTTCTGGTGGCCTTTCAAGAACAGCCGATTAAAAAGTGGAAGTTGTCGCAAATAAATAATAATATTATGTGGAATAATTAAGTTTGTCGAGATAAACATTAGTGTTTGTTAGCCATAACAGTAGTTTTTAGTTCAGTTATTTTTTAATTTAAATTTTATTATGTAATAGTTGTACAAGAGAAGAAAAAACTTTGCGTTGGTGGAACGTTAGGTGAAACCCAGCACTAAAAACGTGACTTGCAAGTGATTTAGTATCTCAAGCGAGTGAATATAACAGTGAAGAGAAGACAAAGGTAAAGGAACCTTCTTCAGTGGTGATTTTTCAGCAGTTGTTGAAGATGTTAGTTTTGCTTGATAAAGGAGCAGGTAATAATGATGTGCGACTACTTACAATTAGAGGGTATAGTTCTTAAGAGACCTCTTTGTTCTTCTAATGGTATCATCTTTAACGTTGCCGTTAAGTTTCTTCGTGTGTGCATCAGCAAATTAGAAAAGACAGTATGAATTATGTGTCTACCTATGTTCGGAGTTCTCTTTTTTTTACGCCATGCCATAGTAAACGAAGTGTCACAACGTAGGTTGAATGACATAATGTTGGCATAGGTCTTGTTTTCACTATTTCTGTGGCAATTGTAGTATTTCTTCTGTTAGTCGTTATGTTGAATGCAAAAATGTAATTAGTGCAGCAAATTGCTGTATTTAGAGCAACTTCTTGTCTTGTTTTGGTTTTTGTTAATTATACCCTTACTTAATATAACAATTTCAAAGATCATAATAACAAACATTTAAACATTAATTTAGGCATAATCTTTGAAGAACTCATATTGAGTGATTCATAATATTCATATTGAGTGCTTTAGGAGTACTAGAAGTAGTGTAGTTAATCTCTATATTCAAATGTCTTTCTTCAGTCCATCCTACATACATAGTTAAAAGCGTATTATGGAGTGGTAATTAGAAATTTTAATGCAGACATTAAATTTTACATTAAAATAAGATGTCTTCCTCAGATTATAATTACAATATTACAAAGTAAAATAACCTAAGATGAGACTTCTGCATACATATTTATGAAACTTTCATACATATGAAAATATCTAAATTTAGTATTTATCCAAATTTTTCAAATGAGCACAAGATGATTCAAATGACTTTAAAGTGAATCTACATTATAACTAACCATAACTAACTTTTATAAAAACAGGTTTCAAAATATCAGCAATAAAAATGACGATATATTTGCAAGCAATTCAAGGTAAAAATTGAAGTATGCAAATTATACATCTAAATAAAAAGTATCCAGATATACTTTCACACGAACACGGAATGCTGTTATAATAGATATTTTGTTGTTGAATATTTTTGTGAATTGGGAAATTAAGGTCAGTGATATTAAGATTCAACTTATTGGTTTCAGAAGACGAATAGATACTTACTTTTTCGAGCTCTCTATAAAATTCTAATTAAATAAATATTTCCGTCAAAGAAGAAATGTTTACGCGCCATTGTCTTAAATAACAAGCTGAGGGGTGATCCTAATCAAACTGTATACAGTGGTTTCCTAATATAGGAAATACTTACCTGGGTATTTCTTATATTACAAGAGTAATAGTACTTTGTTAAGTTCTGGGCATTGCTAAATATTGCCACTAATACCACATAGTACTAAGTACGAGGGGAGTTTCTTAAATTATCTACATAGCTATGAAAACAACGAGTTAGAGAATAGATAAAATTTTATTTTTCAACATAACAACCATTAACACTAACACACTTATTCAAGCGTTTTTCTAATAACATAACGCTATGCCTTCGAAAAAAAACCCTTTTGGTAATTCTGCAAAATATTACTCCATAGCGTTTTCCAAGTCATCATTCGATAAAAAGCAACTCCCTCTCAAGTGTTTTTTGAGTTTTGGAAAAAGATAATAGTCAGAGGGGGCGAGATCGGGACTGTAAGGTGGATGTTGTAATTCCTCAAAGCCGTATTCATTGATTACTTCTTGAACAATTCGTGCTTTATGCACCCTGCAGAGGTCGTGCAGAAGCAGAGTTTTCTGAGCATAACTGTGAGGTCTTTTTTCGCGTATAGCCGCTTTCAGGTTCCTAAATGTGTCTTTATAGACATTTCTTGTTATTATAGTCCCTTTTGGCATATACTCAATTAAGGGAATCCCCTCCGCCTCCCAGAAAACTTTGGCCATCACTTTCCCTCCAGAAAATTGCATCTTCGCCTTTTTGGGTGGTGGAGAGCCCTTATGAATCCATATTGCATGGACTCTTGTTTCGTAGGAGGGTCTCAGTGGTATACTCAGGTCTCATCCCGGGTTATAATTCTCTAAAAGTCTTCATCTTGGGATAAAGCAGTCAAATCCTCATCGCAAATCTGTCGTCTACACAGTTTTTGTTCGGGACTGAGCAGCCTGGGAATCCATCATGCCGACAGATTGCCCATTCCCAAATCTTCGTGTAGAATTTTAAAAACACTCTTTTCTGATATTCCCATTTCTCTAGCAATAACTGAAACGTTTACTCGGCGGTCAGTCAACACCAAATCTTCAACTTTGTTGATGATTTCTTCAGTTCGTGCTTCCAGAGGTCTTCCACACTTTGGGTCATGAATGGATGCCCCATTTAAACTGCTTGCACCAATATTTGATTTGGAAATAGGACGGACTATTTTCTCCATACACTGCCACCATTCTCTCATGGATATTCTTCGGGCTATTGCCTTCTTTCGTTAGAAATTTCATGACGCTTCTGTGTTCAAGCTTCAAATCACTCATTTTCGCTTCTTTAAACTGATATATAAATGACAAATGTTAAGTGATTGGAATCAAACTTGGAGATGACACTATAAAATGTCACAGCAACTTGACATAAGAAAATTGTCGCGGTAGTATATTGTTTTCATAGCTAGGTAGATATCTTAAAATACTCCCCTCATAATAACTATAGTATGAGCAAAAAGTAACTCCATCAAAGATGCCTTTGGAATTTTGGACTCATGTGTATTATAACCCCAGAAAATTATAGAAAATAATCAGAGTCCTTTGACAGTGACAGTTGTTATTAATTTGATATAATTTTCTGGTGTTATAATACATATGAGTTCAAAATTCCAAAAGCACCTTTGATGCAGTTACTTTTTGTTCATACTATAGTATTGCTGAGTATTATCAAGTACTTACAATAACAATTTCCTAGTACCGTGAGAGCAATAAAAGCCAAAGTCAAAGAGACACATGGATTCTGAATTTATTTAATTGTTTTTATTAGCACAAAACTCATTACAACAAATTTCATGAGTATCTTTGACTTGAGTTTTTAATACTATCATAGTATTACCTTTCTTATTATGTCGAAAGTTGTAATTTTTTGTTTATTTTTTTCTATTTTGACCTTAGCTTTTCTAATTATGGAATATCAAAATTTTGATAGGATATGCCAAAAACGACAGAAGGAGTGGGTTGAAGGAAAAAAGAAAATGCAAACATTTATTCACATTTACTTTTTTATACAGTTCATTCATTTTTAGTTTGTTCGAACGTTTGATTCGAAATGGTTTGTGTTCTAGTAAAGTGGTCTTGGGCCTCTTATTAATAGGAATTCATTGTAATTCGCCATTAAAAATTTAATTTTCCACCTTGGCACTTTTTAGGTTAAATTATCTCCGTTTTCTGATAACAAATATACAACGTTACCCGTATTATTGATATCAGTTAAATTCGAAATATTTTAAAAATGCATTGCGAATAGTAAGCTTAGTTGGGTATTCTTGAATATTGGGGCCATGGTATCTCCAAATAGTGTGCTATGTTATAAAATTCGTATAATCATTATAGTTGCTTATTAAAAAATCAAGTGGCGAGGGACATGACATGGATCCAATTCCACTGATGTTATTATTTTGAGAAACCAGCTTGAGATATAATAGTATACTATTTAAATTTTTCGTGTTGGAAGGCCCAAAAACAGCATTAAAATGCTTAAAATTGGGCTTACGCATTTCCTGAATGTTCTGATTTTTAAACTTAATTGGGGGACCAAAAACAGCATTTCGGAGAGGTAGGCGAATTTATTTATCTAACCGAATTAATAGTATTTTATTAACCAATACAGTATTTTATTACATATGTATTGAATAAAAGCAGCAATAGCCAAATGGTCTGTGCTTACCTGTTTTCTCCACAAAAAACACTTAGATACAAAGGCTTTAAAAAATGACCATGTTTCAATCGGTTATTTTCCTTCAGTGAACCCAAACAATTTATATATGTCTAGTCTAGTAATGTCTAGTTAAAGAGAGGCTCATAAGCTGTTACACGCTGAAGATATTATTTAAAACTTCGTGGTCCTAAGAAGTCGCTAATTTTTGAACTTCTTACGATCACAAATTTCTGAATATTTTTCAGCTTAAACCCCTCTTCGATATGACTATAGGTGTGTGGGTTCATCAACATTAAGAAAAATAGCCCATTGAAATCTGATGCATTGTCAAAGGTTTTTATGATCGTGTGTTGGCTGCAGTCTTATAAGAAGTGGTTAACAAATCCCATCAAATAAAATTATTTTGCTCATTTCTCATTGATATTTCCGAAGTATACCCACGTATCACTAGGTATTGATGATATTAGGTATTACTAAGTATTACCGAAGTATTTTTTGTATTACTAGTATTTCCTAGTGATATGCAGTGATATTCTAAGTAGTTCGCCCCTCGCAACACGCGTAGTCGGAGTTGAAAAGTATCAAATTCAATAATAATAATCCAGTAAAGTGAATTTGAAATTGTCCAGAGGCTATTTAACAGATTGGGAATTTTATAAGAAGCTAATCTACTGGCTGAGGATGATCAATAACTTTTTCAGAAAGGATAATTTATAAATTTCATGTTGAATAAACAAATACAAGTACAGGTTCGGTGCTGATGTGACATTTGACATATCTACACCATCTTGCAGGAACCACATTCTATAAAACTTCGTGATCAATATCAACTAGTCGTGAATCAAGCTATAAATTATTACTAGTTACAATTTATTTATTTTCATTAGATAATTATGGTACCAATATACCAAAGACTGAAACACAGCAAGTGGTAAATCTAATGTCTCAAGTTAATTAAGATGTTCACGGTATCAAGCAATACTTTTATCTTTATGTCAAACTTTCTAACAATATTCTTCAAAACCTCTGCTGTTAATGTCTTGCAGGAACTATATTTCGTAGAACTTAGTTTTATATGGTTTTTAGAAATTATTGTTTAGTTTTGTAATTTCTCCAGATAAGTAAGGTCTCAATAAACGCTTTTTCCCTTATGAATAAATAAGGGTTCAACGATCTACATAGTAGTTATACGTGGTATTTCACTTAAGATTTGTATTCTCTGGACGAGTGATAGTACTCGGTCAATAGGAACAAAAAATCTTTATGATATTTTTGATTTTGCGCATATCGAAAAACATTTGCTAAAAAGGTCGACTTTTGGGAACTGCTGGAAATAATAGTCAAAACAAACTGTGACATCATATAGCATCAGCTGCATCAATGTATCAGATATCACGTTGAAAACGCAGTTAGGTACTGCTACATCCAGCTCCAACTGCTATTCTTAAACCACTTTTCAAAAACAATCTTTTCTCAGTAATTATGAAAGATGGTCACGAATGATATTAAGCTGCTGTGTTGCATTTTATATGTTCTATCACATGTCCAGAAGATACGAATCTTCTATAGATTATACGAACCATAGTATATAAGGATCGTGTTTTTCATACTTGCACGGCTTGTTAACGTGTAGATACCTTTCTACTGACAATGATGGGAGAGGTTGCCATTTGCCTTCTTCGGCAACCGTCAGTCATTCAGGTCTTCTTTAGTTACTTTTTTAGTAATATATATGCTATATATAGATATATTCTTAGATATTCCTAAAATACAAACTGGGAGAGGGTAAGCCATCTACATTAAATACCGAAACTTACAATACATTTAGTTTATGCTAATATTTACCAGAGATAAATTAAACTCACGGAAAATCCTATCAAAAACTACCTACCTGCAGCTCAGCATCTACTAAATTCTTCATACTTATCAAAACTGACACATTAGGACATAAGAAGTAGATAATGCCCGATAGTTTTGCATTTGCAATTAACTTCAGGTTGATGTTTGTGTTATCAGACTTTTGAGATTAGGGATTAAGGAGCTCCTACTTTTACTTAGTAGAAGCTACCAAAAATGCCAGAAGCTATAATATCCACCTCAGTACTCCTGCTCGATTTGATACCAGCGTATTTACACCTGGTTAACGTTCCTTGATTATATAATTACTATCTTCTGTGAAACTGAGAACTTAAAGTGAGAATCTCTTACATACTTCTAAGTAAGATACTAATAGCAATACATTTTCACGAGAGATGGCTTCATAGCACGAAAGTTGGAGGAACCACGAAACGTAAAAAAGACTAATTCTTAGATCTTCACTTATGCATGTAACCGACTGGGTAAACTTCAATAGCCATGTACGCCGATATCGTTTGAATCATAAGCTGACGTTATATCAAAAAAACTTAGTATCCGTCAGTGTTTAGTCGCTCACAAAAGGTGCGTTCGGCTATTCAACTCTTTTAACACTTTTTACTCTAATCACCCCCTCGCCGTTCGTTTATTCCAAAAAGTGCAAACAGAGCTCGCCGGTGAGCGTTTGTTTAATACAGAGCAGAGTGAAAAGAATGCACTCCATTAGTACCACCTCGGGAAGGAGGAACTTGTGGAGTGCACATGCGCAATCGCAGTTGTTGATCTTGCTAAAACAATGGTGGATGACAGTTTTGACTTAAAGATAAACAAGATGATGCAATCTACCCCAAATGCACAAACCTCATCTTCATCTGTAGAATCGTAAAATATTTCACGAGCAAAATGCACAATTGGTAAAAGAAAATTCATAATATGGCTGAACAACTACAATCTTCGAATCTAACCTTACATTTCACAATTTGACAGAAATACCCAGAGTGCAACGAACTCTGGGATACCCTTTTCGTTCGGTTATGAATGGTTCAATACACCCCATGAACTCTTGATCCACTCCTGCATCTACACCACTCCGTCCCGTGCACAAATTTCCGAACGCACCTAAATTACAATTACGGAACGTATAAATATATAGGGTGCTTTACCTGAAGCATTTAATGGTTTGCTTCCAATTGCTACAATGTACAGTTTAAAATACGGGGTAAAAATAAAGTAACGCACAAAATTCAAAATAGAGGTTTCTTGTGATGGTAAGTATCAAAAAACGCTAAAACAAGTAGCTCAGGAAATCAAGTAGGGTCGGCCAAATGATCATAGCAATCGGTGCCATGAGGTACGAAGGATGCTCCGCGATCCTGATTCCTCGCCCAAAAACAAACAAACAAACAAAAAGATTGATTTTTGAAGTATTTGTGACAGATGTATCAGTTACCGTGACGACGCAATGACGTCATTTAACTTTTTTCAGTTCAGTCGGTTTAGTATGTAACTATCATATTAAAAAAGGCATATTTAAGCGAACAAGACACAATTGGAAGTAAGACCCATAAAGAAGCATGTGGTTTATTTAACCAAGAGCACCCGGAAAGACCTTCAATTGCCCTTTCTACAGTAAACACACTTGTTGCGAAATTCCACGAAACTGGTAGTATGAAAGATCGCTTCATTAGTTGAACAAACACAATCCCGATCGACATTTTGGAATTCTGTAAAATGTTTATTCGGCGATTTGATGAAGATCCTAGTTTTTTGTCCTATGTTATCTTTTCTGATGAGACAAGTTTTTATTTAAAGGCTACCATGAATCGCCATAATTGTCGCTGCTGATCACAAGAAAATCTACATTGGACTCAAGAAGTCCATACTGAGCGACCTCAAAAAATTAATGAATGGCAGGAATGATAGGCCAGCAACTTCTTGGTCCTTATTTTTTAAGGGAATTTTACTGCTGATCGTTATTTGTAATTTCTGCAAGAGAGGAATTAGTTTCTACTATAGCCGCTGTTTTTCCACATCCGAATAACAATGACATTCCGACGGACGATGTCTGGTTTCAGCAAAACGGTGCACTACCACATTTTGGTATAGCTATTGAATGACCGCCTCGATCAAATGATTTAACTCCACTTTTCTTGTGGAGTCACTTGACAAGTAGAATGTACATGAATAGACCAAATACACTAGACGATTTGAAAGCAAGTATACGAGCTGAAATGAGATTAATTCGTCCTGACTTTTGGTTTCCTGAGTTACCTGTTTTAGCGTTATTCTGATATTATCACAAGAAACCTTTATTTTGAATGTTTTGTGTTGCTTTATGATAACCCTATATATATCATAATGTATATAACACACAAACTCGAGTAGCTACGGTATTAACCTAAAAACAGAACTTATTACTTCTTGTTACTCACGATAATGCATAATAGAATTCTTAACCAACTGAAAACAAAACAAAACAAAATTAATAGATTAGTCCCTAGAAAATACAGCCTACTTATTCCCTTGAATTTCTTGAAGAATTATTACTACACGTACTAAATTATCATTATATAATAATACAAGAAACTTCTGTTAGAAGGCATATAATTTTAAAAAGTTAAGACTTCTGGCATATACTTAACGATGACCTTCGTCGTTTAGTCAGCCATTAAAATTACTGTTGTCTTATTACATACTTTTTGGATTCTGTTCTATTTTTGTTTTCCAAAACCGTGTTATTATTATTGTCATCTATTCTTTTTAATTTCCCAGTTCTGTATTGTTTCTAGCGATGTATTGTTACGTAAATCAATTTGTTGAAGAATATGAGTAGAAACCATAATTTATTTAATAATATCCATGTATCAACTTGATCATTCGTTAAAATAAGTAATGAGGAGTTAAGAGTTAAGTGAAATATCTGTTTACTTATTATTAGTTATTAAGATTTCTTGTTGTGTGCAGTGTATGTAATTATTATCAAGTAATACCGCCATAAAGTAATTTAGTTAATTATGGACCACCTGTCTCCGGCTATCCGATCTTTAGAATTAAATTTAGCTTTTGCAATATTGAAAGTACATTGGTTCTTTGCATTTTTCTTAATTTCACAAACTTTCAGAAATTAACTTTTTTCTGATAACTACTGATCTATCCGACTAGAAATTAACATTCAGGTATAATGCGTAGATCTGCTTGGCACCTGCATTAGCTGCAATAAGGCTAAGAATAAATAATAATTATGCAAGAAAGCTATTAAGAGTCCAAAATATAAAGTAGCGTGTTTTGATGTAGGCCAATGTTTCTTAAAAAATTATTCGCGAAAATTACTTTGACTCTTCTGTTTTAATCTTGGAAACGAATATGAATGCGGATTAAACTAAACTGAGGTGTACCATTGATAGTTGCCTTTTGCAAAGTGCTCCAAAACAAAGAAATCTGCGAACTCCATTTTGAAAATAAATTCGATGAAAAGCACCGCATTGAAAAAAGACTAAGACACAAACAAACAACCCTATAGTCAAGGGGTGCACTTGCAATTTATTTTGTTGCTTCAATGAACGCGATATTTTGTATAGTTTAAGAGATATTTGAGGTGAGAAGTTCTTAAATAAACATACTGTATACCAGAGTGCACTTTGCCAGAGTTAGGTATTGAAAGACTAAACTAATTAAATCAGTCACTAGAGAAGAAATAGTGTTAAATAAAGTGTGTATTAAATAGACTTATGATACTTATTTGAGGAAATACAACTTACAAGGTAGAAATCGCTGTTATTCGTTATTATTAAAATTTTCAATCATAGCCCTACAGCCTTTTACCTGTAGCCCTCTAGCCCTACATGGCTAGAAATTACGCTTCTAGCCATGAAAGCTTCTTTGTGCCCTTAATACATAAATAACTATTACGTTTCACTTGCATATTATTTGTTATTTATACCTGTGATACGAACTATATAAACAACTCCATAACAACCGGGGCATCATAAGCGGGCGTTATAGTATATAATTCCCGTTCATTGTTTACTTTGTAATCGGAGCCTGCGTTACGTTCAATATAAATTTGGGTCATTAAGCCAGAAACTATATATTTGTATATATTGTGCGTACAAGTGTGCTGCAACACAACAAATACTGAGTACCAGTATTTTGCAACGTAGTTTTTGGGCGCGTGAACCACGAATTCTTTTGTGCCGACATCTGCAGAAATTTCTTAGATAAAATTAATAATTAATTCTTTAGATGTGCTATTATGACTTTTTTGTTTTCGTGCTGGTTACAACTAACAACAAAAAGATTTCAATTTAAAATTTCATATCTGTTTGAGTTTTTCAAATTTAGTAAAGGTTGGTACCATCCTACAAACATACAAATTCCTAGTTTTATAAACAATGTCCTTGGCAACGCCAACAATTATAATTTGAAGCTAATTTTCTAATAAACTAATTTTGTACATATTCTCGTGAAAATAAAATCATGTATGCACCACGAGCGTTACTGGATGATAATTACCTTCGGGCGACTTCCGTCTCTCGGGCCCTTCAGGCCCTCGGGCTGGGACATCGTCGCCCTCCTGGCAGTATCATCATTTTAACGTCCTTGGTACAGTAAATGCCGTTGACGAGTGAGTAACAAATAAATTTCTTTACATATGTATAAAACTGACCTGTAAAGTCTTGGCCAACCTTTATTTATAAATAATTTAAAACAAGACGTTTTATCTAATTTAAATTTAGGTTTTATAAATGTACATAACATAACATAAAATAAACATGTACATAAATGCTAAAAATATCTTTTTTATTTCATATTAGTTTAATTTTTATTTTTTATTTTATATTTAATAAATACGATAAAATGAATTATTTTCCAATTTTAAAATACTGAGAGCATACATTGCCATCTAGCGACGAACAATAAAACCTTACTTAAAATTTCTTTTGGTCGATAGATGGCTAATTGGAATTTATTGGCATATAGCCCCTTTACTTTCAAATAGTAGCGACAACCATTGATCTCGCCGCTGGACCAAAATCACGTTGGCGACATTGAATGTCACCAGATTTGACATTCTGTCACAATAAATCTTAGGTTTAATAATAATCATGTTTAGTGGTCAGTTTAACATTAATTTGATAATGGGCATTCATGTTCTGTAAAAATGACCATATTAATATGACATATACTTCTGTAATTCTAATTTTTGAATAACTTTTTATTAAAATTCCGCAACACCATGCATGTAGTAATTTTTTGTTTAATAAAGTTTGTATCAGGTTTGCTCCACGATGTCGCTACTATATGAAATAGAGGGGCTATATATTGGCAGTTTATAGAAAATGTATTTTAAAATTTTTAATTATTTTTTATTTTGATTATTTAAGTCTAATGAGAAAATAACACAATTCCGGTTCTTTAGCCATGTGTTTTACATAGTTCTATGGGGTTAAAAAATGTAAACATATGCAGACAAAATATGAATGCAGAAAGATGACAAAAGGCACAGAACTTGCTTACCTTATAAAAATAAATAAATACACAATTGTATTATAGTAACACAATGCCACTATATCGGGACTCTCTCAGGTTTGGGTCGCTGAGGTAGAATATCATCGTGCAGAATATATCTTATATTTAAATTTTTAAGCTGTGGTTATTAAAAAATAAGATTGCACGAATAACAAAATACAAAATAAAGAACACAAGTTTTTATTTATTTTTTAACAATATAATTAACCACATAAAAAAAAGAAACAAAGAATATTATATTGATACCAATATAAAATTTTTAAAAGAAATCAGTATTAAATTAAAAATTACTAATGACAGTAAATTATTTTAAACTTACATGCAAAAACAAATAAAAAAATTATATAAATAGATAATTTTTCATTTATTATTGTTTTGTAATAACTCTAAGAAAATTATTTAAATTTGAACATATTTTGTATGCTACCAAACTAATTTCTATTATAACCAACATTGTAGGTATCCAAATTAAATAAAATAATTTTTTATTTAAAAACTCACTTTTCGTTTTTGTATTTGGCGCCACTTAAATTCCATCTCTAATCAGTTTCGAGTTGCCTGACAAACTCTGTTTATTTCCCCATCTCTATTCAAAACCATACTGTCAACAGTTATTCTGACATCTCCCAATATAAATCAACCCACGATGAAATTGATCGATTCAAATATAATTTGCAATCCAATTGAAAACCAAATTATTGTTGTATTATTAATAAGGGATCTTCTCTTCATTAGACAGTAAATATAAACTTCAATATTTCCTTATTATATTTCCACTAATTTATTATTGATAAGGTTAAATAAAATTTACATATGACTTTTTTATTATTACAATAATTATTTTTAATTGTTTAATTAAAACAATATTCGATTTAACTTTATACTTAAAAAACACTTCAACAAAATTATCAAATTTCGACGTTTCACATAACTTTATATTTTTATCACAAAGTTCAAATCTAACCTTACAAATTTCAATATTAGAAGCAGCTAAAACAAACCTTGTTTCTCTGATATTAAATTTCTACTTATTTGTTAAAAAATGGATTCCCTTTTTATACTTTTTTAGAAAACAAATGACTTCTTTGAAAAAACTATAAAAAAACAACAGTATCTTGACCTTTCAAAATTATTATTTATAAATTTTCATTCACAAAAAGCTAATTAGATAAACTTATAGAAAATAAAATTCTGAATTCAATGATATTGAACAAGATTCAACCTTTACATTAAAAATCGTATCAATTCTGTGCATATAATGTTACTGTACTTATTTCCACTAAAACAAGTTAGCAAACAGCCCTAAAATATATATTGCACAACAAAGACGTTTTAGATCGAAAACAGTAGAGATAGGATTCCATTCAATAGAGATCAGTGTATTAGATAGATGTAATCGAGAGATCGATATTGAACTTACGTCTTTTGCCAACGCTCTTGGTGGAGATGCAGAAAATCTATAGAGAGTGACATCGACAGAACTAAGATTAATTAGGTATTATTCTATTGTCTATTATCTTATTATTATGTCTTGTCATGTCTCTGTTGGGCGATAGATTCAATAAAATTCGCGGGTAATCCGGGTGGTAAAGTAGGTAATAACTAAATTGTCTTAAATGTAATATCAGCTGCACCAAAGGCAGTCTTAACTAATGAGAGAGGTAGGAAATAAATAATTCGTTATTAAAAAATAATATACTCGATACAATATGTAAGGAACTATAAAATATACTAAAAAGGGCAACTAGAAAGAATTATATTTAAGTAATAAATCAAATATAAGTACTTGATTTTAATATTTTATACACCTGGAATGATCAGCATGATATTTCACGTGTTGACACCCTTTGCACAATATGTATTGAAATGGTGATACCTAATACCTATACAGATTTTAGATAGGATTAAATATTCAAAGTAGAATATTTTGATATCGCATTATTCTACACACGTCTGTTTTTTGAATACCACGTGAGTCATGACATAAGAATTTAGATTTACAAATACTATGTAGACAATACCTGCTATTTATCGACCTTCAAGGACGAATTCGCCATAAAGTTCAATGTTTAAACTATCGATACTATACTTTGTTTGAACAGAAGTAATTGTCTAGTCTTTCTTATTTCAGTTCATTTCACATTTTAAAGTCATGCTAACAACAACAGATACTCAGTAGCATTTTCACTATATTATATTTTTTTATAAAACTTTCATAATGTGATTGATGTGATATTGATCTGCATTGTTCAGATAGATTATATATTATTAACTGTAATAAATGTATGCATGTCTTACATTCTTACTTTAACTGTTTATAAAGTATTGTAGTGATTTCATTTTCTCATCTCTTTCATTTTATTATAACTTTTATCATGCTGATGATAACTATGACTTGTTCAACTTTTAAACCGTTAAATATAGCTAATTAAAAATTAGAGTTGATAGAATTAACTTAACTGACCTAATAAGAAAATACTAAAACTGTTTTAACAGTCCTACTAACATACAGATCAGTACCGTTTTCCTTGTTTTGGGATTAACAAAACTGAGATAGAGATATAGATAAAAATGCATCTAAAACGAAGAATTTTTATCGACTAATTTTAATTGGAAGATTCATAGAAACAAGGTAGAAGAATATTAACGAATACTTTACATTCTTTTGTATGGTTTACAAGAATGTTTCGATGCAATCCTAACCTCAAAAATGTTGGTATTTTATTCTACATCCTGTTTTGCATAATTAATGTTCCTACTTTAGAATTAAAAAATCACTCATCATTAAAAATCGAGTTGATATAAGATATAAGAGAAAATTATTGTAAAAGGGAATTTCTGTAAAATGATACTTCTATTAGAGGATTTTTTTAATTAACTTTTGATTTCGGGAAAGTTTCACATTTTAAATATTCAATATTGAATGTAATATTTAATAATTTTTTAGGTTAATTTTAATATATTCACAATCTGGCCGAAATTCGCAGGGAGAATTTTCACATAAAAGGTAAAATTTCTCTGTAGTTAGTATTCAAAAATTCAAGTATTCAGCTACATTTTATCTTGTTTAATTCTTCAGGAATAAAATTATTAGTCGATGAGAGAGAGAGAAATCTTCATTTCCGGTGTTGTTTTAGGAAAATACCTTTTCTTTAATTTGTAAAATAAATAAATTGTAAAATATTGATTAACCAATTAATCTCTAAATTTCTCCTGCTTATAACATAATTAATTATTATGCAAAATTACAATGAAGTTAGATTGTAAAATTTAAAAATATTAGAGATTTTATTTAGAAAAGTTTAAATCAATTGGTTACGTATTTTGTGTATATAAACAAAAAGGTCAAAATTTTCAAAAGAAAATTCACATCGTAACTTATAAAAAAACTCGTCTTGAAAACAAAATTGATTTATAAAATGCTATTCATAGACCATATATAGCAGAACAGGTATATAACATTGAACCGTTATTTATTTAGACCTTGAATCTAATAAAGTGGATACTCCATGAGAAAGTTGTTTATTAAAAATAATCTTAACAAAAAAAAAGGAGGAAGATGATTCTGGAAATGAAGATATTACAACTTTTTCCTGAGATAGTATGCAATTAAATAATTATTATAAACATCTTGTTTAAAATTAAGAGTTATTTTTCACATGACTTAAATCACTTAAATGCCTAATATTTAAAATAAGTAGACAATAGGAAATTATAAACAGCTCTGTCATATTGTTAATTTTAAACAACGGGATATTACCAATTTAGAAAAATGTTTAAATAACAACTTTGTGTAAGAATGAAATCATTAAAAAGGCTATATTTAACACAACTAACGAAATTTTATTAGAAACATTCACTTTTTAAAATCTATTATTGTGTAATTTTTTATTTATATCAAAAATACTTTTGTTATATGAGAAATTCTTTTTAAACAATAAGAATGTCATATCATAAAGAAAGTATTACTAAAAGCGCTAGTTATTTATTTAAACGCCGAAAAATAGGAATCCCAACTAAAATTTAGAAGCGTACTTTATGTTTAAAACAATTTACTTCAATTGATTCGACACACTTAAAAAGATGATTATTTAGGTTAATATAAAGTAATTTAAAATCCTGTATCTATCATGGAGGTAGCAGGTACCCATTAGGTGCTTACTTAGTACTTACCCTATACAAGATCGCTTGCGATGTTTTCCATGTTAAAAATTCCCACTGAAAAGTCAATATTTTCTAGATTTGATTAATAACAAATTAAACGCAGAAAAGTGAATTGTAAAGAAATTAGTGAAATTGAAGTAGATCGAGAGAAATTAAGTACAATAATAATTAATATAAATAACGTTCTGTAATGTTTATGTGGAACAGTTATGAAAAGAACATAAAAATAAGTATATCAACATATATCAAACATATTTTAGAGAATATTAAAACACAAAGTTAATTATACACCTAGATGACTGTAAAAGAAAGATATTGATCATAAATGAAATTAATATTAAAATTACAAAAAGTTTATAAGAAGGATTGAAGACTAGAAAGTATTAATACCATATAATAAATATATACGATAAAAACCAAATAGTAACAACAGTACAGACTAAATTTGAAAATCAAATTATAATTGTCTGAATTAAGTAAATATTTTCAATAATTTAGTTAGTTAAAATGATTTTATTATATAAATACCAGTAATAATTTGATGCTTAATACTTACGTTAGACTGACAGTTTATTACTACGGCTTAGCTAGTCAAAGTTGGCAAGGGACAAGTTCTCATTAAAATTCTTTTTGAGCATGGGGAAATTGAAAGATTGGATAATTCGAAATGCACTATGATTGCCGTATGAGCGCTACCTCATTTAAATATAATTTTGACAATTCTTTAATTGATTGTTGTTTCCCCAACATGGAAACACAGTTGATTTCAAATAAAATTGTATATCTTCAGTAACAGACAAACAAACACATTAATAAAAAAAACATACAAAAATAATTTTTATGAATTTATTTTATATAAGAAAATCATGAGATAAAACAACAATTAAATATAATGTAAGTTAAAGGATTAAATAAAATAAAATACAAGTCTTAATTTCGCGCAAGGATTTTTTTTATTTAAAGGATACGGGTTTCGGGCAGATGTAACTCTCCTTTTTCAATCCGATATTAATTACTCTACACAAGAAGTCATGTAAAATACATATATCTAAGTATTAGTATCATCTCTTACAAAATAATTACTTAAAATTAACAAATATTTAATAAAATCTGATCAAAATTCTCTATTATTTTCTCTATCTAATCTTTATCAAACTTTTATCAAATTTTAGTAAATAGTTGTTAATTTTAAGTAATTATTTTGTAAGGGATGATATTATATATGTATTTAGAGTTATATATGTATTTCACATGACTCCTTGTGAAGGGGAATTAATAACGGATTGAAAAAGGGCAGTTGCATCTGCTCGAAACTGATTGTAACTTAAATGTAACTTACAACACAAAATGAAGCCTCACGATTGGACTGTCAATGTAACTTATATATTTTCTCATAACACAAAGTCCCACGCATGGGCGCCAATGTAACTTAGCTTTTTTTTGTTACTCTTACAAAATTACTCTTACTGAAAATGCCAAATATATGCCGCGCGATGGACGTCACTGTTACCTCAGTAAACTGTAAATACTGAATACTTGCTGCAAAACTCATAAATGCAATACTTACTGTACTTTAGTGCTCCAGCTTTTAAGATCTCCATTTACAAATCATCTCATAGGCGTAGGTACTAGTTTCCATAGCTTATGAATTGTAAAGAAAAATAAGGTATAGTAGACATAAGAAGTAGACAAAAGAATATGGGCGACATTTGCTCAAAGTCAATAGATAATTGAATAACTTTAATTAATGATCGGTCCAGTATCATCAGAATAGGGTTAATTTAAATACTCGTTTATTCGTCGTTAAATTAATTCTTTGTCTAAAATAACAATACTGAGAACAGTTATTATAAAGTTCTAATAAGAATTCTTATTAAGGAGAAAATGTTGCACAGTTAACAAAAATTTTCATAATAAATAATGGTACAGATAAATTTTACATAAAGCTTGCTCCTATCAGACAAGTTATCCATTAGTCCTTGATAAATTGGTAGAATTTTGCAATCCTTTAAATTGTTACAAAATAACACTTGTGCGATAATGCCCTTGAATTCACTTAACACTAGGTATAGAGTACGTCACTAATTATACATGTAAAAGAGGAAGAACTATGAATTCTGGTAAAGATGCTACAATAATTAAAAATACTGAAATTTCTTGGCTAATGTTACAAAAATTATTTCTGTAATAATTCGCCATTACTCCACGATACTAAAACTCCTAAACTGTAATAATCCCAATAATTCATTTGTTAAACACAAGTTTTATTTTTAACTAAATTTTATTATTAGAAGGTTATATTGTTTCAGCGTAATAATTTTGTAGAGCTGACCAATTCTGCAAGTCCATATTACTATTAAAATGAAAACCCCAAAGATAAAGATTATTAATATTGAAATTCGGAATGCTATAACTTCTCTTCTTAAACACTTTAAATTACTCATAAGTTCGTTAACCAAACACGACAAACTTTAAAATTGAATTCGAGATTGAAAAATTAACCACCCTATCAAAAACGAGACTGACACTCTTTAAACCAATAGGAAGTGACTCCATAAAATCTTTCTGAAATATTCTCTAAAGTTACACGAGATTCCGCCGGATCAAAAATCTGCTTGCAGGGTGAAATCTGATATTTTTGAATGTGGTTTCAGACCGTTTTTATTTGACTGCATTCAGAAAATCTATTTATCCAAATTGAAGATAAACACATACAGGAAACATAAATTTGTGCTAAATGTTTTCTTTGGCATTAAAAAGGCAAGTTTTATTTCTGAATCTTTATAAACTCAATTTTATCTGCATTTTACTCTATAAGCAATTTCATATTGTGTGAAAACATTTTGGGATGACCTTTGATATTAAAGAAAACACCCTTTTAATTCGAGATATCGCCTGCAATTTTAACCCAACTAAAATATACTGAAATGTATAGGGCTGTACTTAGATTCTTTGTCAATAATGTGAATTTTAGCAAGTTACACTGTATCCTTTAAATAAAAAAATTCTTGTGAAAAATCAAAACTTGTATTTTGTTTTATTTAAAACAACAATTAAACCTGTTTATTCAAATACTATAAATAGAATGAAGAGAATAATAAAATATTTTTTCTCAAGCAAATAGAGTATATAAACTTCGGATGTAATATTACAAAGGTAAAACCCAGTTTAATACCAAATTCTTCGACGTTTCAGAACTGAATAAAATTTAAACAAATTTATTTTGATTTAACTATGTGTATTACAAAGATTAAGCTACATTATTTAAATGTTGCAAATTACTTTACTTTAGATAAATTGTAATTAAACATATTACCTTGAATTGTTACCTTTTTTATAAACGTGTAGTAATTGAACTTGAATCACTATTGAATAATAAAATCTGAAGTAACGTTCACTAAACTTATTTTGACAAACTCTGACGGGTCCGAACTTTCAATTCGAAGATAAAAATCAGACAGTACTAAATATTTTAATTTTAAATTTACTTTTTAAAAAGGGACATCGTGAGATGACTTAAAACAGAAACACTGACGTGACTGAAAGATATAAATAATTGTGGGTTAAATACAATTTACCAAAGAAAAATAATGTTAAATTATATTTCAACAGAGACCCACAACAAATTTCGCACACTTATTTTATAATATCATATAACATTGAATGAAATTGTTAGGTAAATTTTCTGTATGTTAGAAAGAACGCATAAACACAAATGAAGTAACCCAGTTATTAAATAAATATTGAAATGTATGGTTTATTAACGACTTCTCAATTGTAGGAATTGTGTCTATAACAGTGTATACGTTGCTTGCTAAGATGATCCCTTTTATAAATTATTGTCATAAGTTTTTTAATCAACCTTCTCCCTTTCTACTGCAATATCCATACCAGTGGCCAAACAGTTTAATGTTTTCAATTATAGTGCTTGACTTATTTGACTAGCAATTATTATTTGACCAGCATAAGGCCGGTTCTTCGAACCTTGACCACTTCATTCCCTTAACTAATATAATTATTTAAATATAATGTGGATACGAACCTGGAAATTAAGAAATTAAAGAAAGCTGATTTTATATCAGGTTTTTTTTCTTTGCTTAAACTTACAATTTGCACAGCGCAGTAGCGCCAGCTGTAAGGATCTCTTAAATCTGGAGGGTACATCCGGATTCACCGCGCAGTGGCGCCTCAGTTGGTCCATTTCCAAAGTAAATAGGTTATAAACCCCGAACAAGCTCGTTATATTGTATATTATCAATATTATTTTGATTTTATTATTCTTATGGTTACATTTAATAGAGTATTGACTGCGTTAATACATAACATTACATGTTTCTTATTTTACGCCCACACTAGGGCTGTCAGGTGTCCCGATTCAGGCGGGACAGTCCCGATTTTGTTTAATCTGTACCCCGTCATGCCTAGACCTTTTCAAATTTCAAAGAGATTTTCAAAGATTATGACATAATATGCGAATTATGTCATAATGTCATAACTACCGACTGGCATTATTGTGATGTCACAAGAATGCCAATCGGTAGTTTCATCGCAATTTCTAGCCTAAGCTATGTTTTTATCAAGTTGGCAAACTGCATAACTAAATATCCGAAAAATATAGTTGCGGAAAAACTAAAGCTACAAAATTCTAGGCCGAGACAGCAGTAAAAATGTTTTGGTCTATTTAGAAAATCATCGACTTTTATCCATATGTACGGACGCTTCCAATAAAGGTATTTTTTAATAGTTTATTCAGTGGTAAATTACAATATGATCGTTTGTTTTTGTTTTTAGAAAATATAAAAACGTTTCCACTAATAGTTAAATATTTAGTAAATAAATAGTAAGTCGGCTGCAGCCGCACGTAGGGCCTACGTAATAATAATAATAATAATCGCCCCCTCCCTCCCGCACAAGCTTATAGCGTCAGGGGCCTGATTTCCATGTTATGGGTTGTAGCAATTATTATTTAAAAGGAATAGGAATACAAAGCTTATTTCATTCTTTGAGTTGTCTGATGAATCCTCAAAAAACGTTGCGTCGAAATTATTAAGTTTAATCACAGAAAACAACTTATGCCCAACCGATATAATTGCCTTCTCTGTAGGGCCGGCGTAAGCTTTTGCGGGGCCTGGTTCGAAAATACACTTGGCCTAAAACAACTTGTAAAAAAGTTATTTATTAAACACATTATTACATATTACAATAAGATCATAAAATATCATTGTCATTATAATTATTTACGAAGTACGCAGAGCTGTGCATTTTTTGAGGCACGGACGACGAAGGAGCGAGTGATTCATTTGCGCGAATGCGGCGAAGATAATCTCGCACATCGAGATTTGCACAAAATCTTTTTAAACGAACTTTAACAATAAAAAACTTAATTAACCAAAATTTGTAATACTGTTTCGATTTCAACATAAACATAAAACCAAGTAGGCAATAATAGTATTTTATTGTTGCCAATAGATGGCGCTCGCACATTTGTCAGTGGAACTATTATCGATTATGTACTAATATTTCTTTTGTGATTTCTAATACCCAAATGGGAAAACGGTGTTTTCTAAATTAAATTTTAAGTACAATTAAAGAATTCCCCCACCAAACATTTTTTGACCAAACTGGTTCCCAAAAATCATTTTTGGGGCGAACGCCCAAAGGTCCCAAATTTGGAAATCAAAAGTACAAAATGCTTATTATCCATGGAAATAAATCATAATAATATTAAGTGTCTATGATCGCCATTTAGAATTACACAATTTCGTTAGGTTAGGTTAGGTTACGTTTAGGTTTAGGTTAGGTTAGGTTAGGTTAGGTTGGGGAAAATTTCGAATTTGTTTTTGCTTAGCGTTTTGGTTATGGCGTTAAGCTTAGGGGAGTTTGCCCCAAGAAATACTGATTCTGAATATGTAAATCATTGGTGTGGCAAATGCCCCAAATTTGGGGATCAAAAGTAAAAATACTTAATCTCATGAATAATAATTATATTAAGTTTCTATGCTTACCGAATTGTCCAATTTGCAATTACACAATTTAGTTTGATTAGGTTAGGTTTAAGTTAGGGTAGGTTTAAGTAAGGTTAAGTTAAGTAAAGTTAGGTGAATTTAGGTTAGGTTGAGAAAATTCGAATTTGCTTATGCATAGCGTTTTGGTTAGGTAGTGGTGCTTTTGTTGAGGTTAGGTTGGTAGCAGCCAATTTTGGAGTTGCAAAGTTTTTAATTAAGTCATCAAGGATGACGTAGGTTAATTGGTAGGAGTTTACTTTGCCAGTCATTAAGTAACACGGAAACATCGGTGTGACTACAGCAGCAGAGAAAGCGCGCGTATTTGTACGCGGCCCGCGCGTGCGCGGAGCTGTCTAAAGCGTAGGGCCGGGTTCCGTGGAGTGCGCTGAACCCGCCTTCCGCCGGCCCTGCTTCTCTGCCGATAACCCATCAGTTAATTTTGACAAAAATCTAATTGTAAATTCTAGAGAAGTTTGAAGTTACTGGCCTAAATCAAAATTTACTGTTTGAGGAGTATCGTAAGTTGAAGTTTTTTCTTGCACTAACACTAATGAAAAAAAGCGCTTGCTTATAAAGAGTGTCCAAATTTAGAAAAAAGTTTGTAATTTTGTCTTTTCCTTGTCTCATTCAATCGAGAAAAGAGGAAAACTCCCTATGAATGAAAACGGTGGAAGCCGAGCTATGGTTAAATTCAATTTTAATTTGTGATTATTTAAAAACCGAAAAAGAACTGGGAAAAAGTTTATTAAAATGACGAAAGGAAGCGAAAAATTTTTATAAGTAGAAAGTTTTTCTTTTATTGTTAAAATGAACATGTATTTAGTTTTTATTTTTGCATCAAAAATGTATATTTTTATTTTGTTATTTATATTGTTAAGTGTACAGTCTTATTGGTAAATAAACTCTTTTGATACACCCCCCCTAAATTTGATGTTTGAGTTTAGCCTTTGATGTCCAAGTGTCCCGCTTTTTGGTTTTTGGAAACCTGACAGCCCTAGCCCACACTACGGGGGGAATCAAGATTTAATGTCATATAGCTTGTTATGTTTATGTTTTGCGAATTTGATTTATGTAAAGAAGCGTTAGTTTTTATACTAAGAATGTCTAAAACAGTAGCACTTAAATTTACTGCTTCAAAGCCTTTTTTATGCGAATACATTATCACTTCGATTAAATCAAATCTATCACTTCATTCTATTTTTTTTTTCTTTAATTACAATACCTGATTTGATCTAATTCTAAGATATTCCTATCCGGTATATTTTATTTGGAATATTTTTCTACAGCACGTTGTAAACGTCAAAGGTTCCTACGTTAACTCCTTTTTATACAATTATTTCAATTAGCTAAACGTTTTCACAAAATAACTATTTTTGAAATTTTAGCAATTTTAATGATTTTTTTACGGCAATGGATAGATAACTTTTCGTGTATATATTTGCAAATAATTATCAAAATAGCACCTTCATTTTATTTTATTTTATAAAAAAGTGAAAGAAAAAGAAATAAACAAACGTAAACTAATACTTTCATGCGATTTGCGGGTCTACAGTGCGTGATAATCTGGCGGTGCTTTGGTAGAATTACCGCCATACTAGTTAAAAAGCATACGTGAAGCACAACGCTCTCTGTTAATTTGTCCACTTTTTCCGGGCTTTTTTAGGCAAAACTCCTTTCTACTCTAATATAAAAATAAAGCAGAAAACAAAGTTCTGATTATTTACTGGCAAAAACTTTAAAACTATGTTCTTTTATAGTTTTGCTTAATTTGATAGGTATTTTAATAAAAATCCGCTTTTGCATTATTTTATAACTTTTAAACCTGTTTCTTCATAGCCCTGCATTTCTTTAGGATGTTCTCTTTTAGGTTTATTGCAGTCATCTAGATTTTATGACTAAAGCAATAAAGAACGCCTATATATGTGTGTGTAACCCATATGCATTAAATGTTAACTACACATTTTGCCATTTACATCTTTGTAATTGTAAATGTAATCAAGACATTAGTAATTTGTTTGCTTTCTAAACATAGCACATTTCATTCAAAGAAGTATCCTGTTCTGTTTCTTCATCTTCGTATTATATTACTGTACTTACATTAGCCATTAACTTAGCCAACCTATAATAAGTGAGATGATGAAATGCCTCATAATGAAATAGTTAAAAAAATCTCACAGTACTCAAGCTTAAACACAGATAAGATCAATTTGCTTTCGATGACAGCGCACATTCATTTTTGTTTTCTTATTTGGAACTGAATAAATAATTAGCTGATTATAACAATCTTATTTATTAGAAGGAAATTTTCCTTAAAAAGAAAAGTAGTAAACTGAGAGAAAACAGGTTCATATGTTAAATTCTATTAAGTAATATAAATTTAATATGAAACATAGATAATAATTGTTTCAATACACGACCTAGATATTTGCGGGTAGGTCTGCAGGTGGTAAAAGTGAACCAAACTTAATAGAATATAGTAATGATTGGTATGTCACCAGGTTATCAATATCTAACTATGTTATGTGTTGTAATTAATAATACAATTTTTAATTTGAAGTTAATAAAGCTGACTGAGATTTTATAATGCTCTGTAAACAAGTTTAATTTTTTTTTATTAGTAAATTTCCTATAACCATTAAAGTAAAAAAAAAGAAAATTAGGAAAAAAATAACTATAAGACTTAAAAATGCTGACCAGTACGATTAGTTACAAGTTATAGTCGCGGAGACTTCAATGCTAGATTAGACAGCAAACCTTTTGTAAAATAAAATTACTTTTTATTACTGTTTTGTACATATTACACTTTCAAGTAAATAATCTCTTGTATGTCTTACAAAGAATTTATTACCGTATTTCACGCACTCGGTTTAATTGCCTTTCTTCAACAACTGTTTTATAAAATGATTTGCAGCTGTCGCGGTTTGGTAACACAGTAACCAACTTATTATACACTGTGTGTTTACAGTGTAAACTTAAGTTTTAAAGATAATGCGTGTAATTGTAATTAGTAGCGATTGTAACAGAAAGGAAGTTAATCTTTAATTTACTTATCTAATAAATGAAATTATTTCTGTCTGAATGTTACAAAAAATACTATGTCTGAAAGCTTAATGACTTATTCGTCTTTTCGTGCAATCAAAAATTAATTTAATACAAATATAAATTGTCTGACTAAATGCTTGTTACTCTCATTATTAATTTTTTCAAATATGTTTTTAAATTTTAACTTTGCTGTAGAAACATTTACTTTCAACTGATTAAATTCTGTAAAAGTAACAGATTGAAACAAAAACGACATAATTATATCTAATTGAAACATCTTTTTAGAAATTACACAGGAGCATTTATTATACACAAGTTAAATTATAATTTAGCAATTTTTTCTCTTTAGAAAAACTAAACAAACAGACAAACAAGTTCTGTTCCAGCTAGTTCGTCCTAAGGTGACGGACGTCCCTAAAGTTAGCGAAGCCCATACACCAGAAGAACAGGAAAGTATATGGGAAATTAAAGGGTAATTAAATGCCCTATTTTTAAATTTAAAGCACAGTTAATTTTTCTAAAACCGCGGGTTTCGTTAGCTTTAGAAAAAGTTAGCGGAGCCCACATCAAAAATCTAATGTAGAATGCGAAATTAGAAAAAATAACCTACGGAGAATTAAAGGCTAATTAAAGACTGATTAAATGCCCCGTTTTCAAATTTAAGGCTCAGATGTTTTTTTCTAAACCACGGAAGATACGAATCTTAACTGAAATACCCTGTATAATAATTATAGAAAAAATAAAATTTAAACCTTTAAGATAATAAAGTAACATAACATTAAAGATAATACGTAGTTTTTTAAATGATGGCACGTCATTGCGAAATCTAGCAGAACCCAGGGTGCAATTCTCAGGAAGTAATCGTTGCTGCATTTTCGAAAATCTTTAGTTTCCTAATATTTCAGATAATGTAGCCCCCAATTTGAGTACGCATTTATACTTAAGAATTAAAGATTAATTAATTCAAGATTCCGCTTGCGCTTCTCGAACTTTTACATATACATCTTCAAAATCAACTACAGACCGTTATTAACGATTCTATTCTGTGGTCTTTAATTAGCCTTTAATTCCCTACTGCCTATCTTTCTCAGTTCTGCAAGGTACCACTGGATTTCTGACACGGGTCTCGCTTACTTTTTTTAATGCTAGCGGAACCCGCGATTAAAAAAATATAACCGAGTCTTAAATTTGACAATAAGGCATTTAATTCACCTTTAATTAGCGTCTAATTCTTCATAGAATATTTGTTTTAATCGTATATTCTACATTTGATATTTGGTACGGGTCTCGCTAACTTTTTTCTAAAGCTAGCGAAATCCGTGGTTTAAAAAAATCGGCTGAGTGTTAAATTTGAAAATAAAGCATTTAATTAGCCTTTAATTCTCCATAGGTTGCTTTTTTAATTGCGCATTCTACAGTAGATTTTTGGTGTGGGTTCCGCTAACTTTTTCTAGAGCTAGCGAAACCAGCGGTTTTAGAAAAATTAGCTGAGCCTTAAATTTTAAAATAGGGCATTTAATTTGCCTTTAATTCTCCATAGGTTACTTTTTCTAATTTCGCATTCTACATTAGATGTTTGATGTGGGCTCTGCTAACCTTTTCTAAAGCTAGCGACATCCACGGTGTTAGAAAAACTACCTGAGCTGTAAATTTGAAAATAGGGCGTTTAATTAGCCTTTAATATTCCATAGGTTACTTTTTTAAATTTCGCATTGTACATTACATTTTTGATGTGAGCCCCGCTAGCTTTTTCTAAAGCTAGCGAAACCCGTCGTTTAAAAAAATCAGCTGAGTTTTGAATTCGGAAACAGGGCATTTAATCAGCCTTTAATTAGCCTTTAATTCTCCATAGGTTACTTTTTTAAATTTCGCATTCTACATTAGATTTTTGATGTGGGTTCCGCTAACTTTTTTCTAAAGCTAGCGGAACCCGTTGTTTAAAAAACAGCTGAACCTTAAATCTGAAAACAGGGCATTTAGTCAGCCTTAATTAGCCTTTAATTCTCCATAGCTTACTTTTTTTAATTTTGCATTATACAGTAGATTTTTGATGTGGGTCCCGCTAACTTTTTTCTACAGCTAGCGAAACCCGTGGTTTAGAAAAAAATTAGCTGAGCCCTAAATTTGAAAACAGAGCATTTAATCAGCCTTTAATTGTACCAGTAACTCGTACGAGTTCCTAAAACCGTCTACTAAAAGCGAGTGTTCTCAGAATAGTAGAATTTACACGACATTTCATTATTAAATCGTCCAAGTAACTAAAACCGAGTACTAAACGCAAGTGTTTTCCTGCGTTTATAGAAGAATATTTTTACTGATTTTATAAACAATAAAATATACACTGTCTGTTATTACTTAAAACATCTGTTTACACAGGTGTAGTATTCAAGGAAGTGAGAGTGGGGGTTTGTTGCTCGGCCGAGTAAATATGAGCGCTTTCTATTCACTATCCTCGCCTCATATACTGGAATTTAGTACTGAGATATTTGTTCTCATTATATTTTAATACTCGGTTTTCGGAACTCGTACGAGTTACTGGTACTGTGTAACTGACGCTTATGTCTACTTCTACTACTGAGTCTTTCATTCGAGATTTATAAGATTAGCTCAACTCTAAACTAATCTACATAATGCTGAACGATACTTTTACCATAAGTCTTTTATTACAAATGATTTTCCAAAGATTTGAACAGGCACGGTCTCAATACTCTTAGTTACCTAAAAATTACTTTAATAACCTCCTAAATATCTCTGCTAGTAAATGTGTAACGTGTCTACCATTGCGTTAAAATGCTAATATAAAACGTTAATATTTCCATTTAAAATTGCGAAAAGAAAATATTCTATCGGGACGCGCTAATAAATATAGATGGCGTTGTATAACATCAAATGTCTTCCATATGCGGTAGCTGATGACGTAGTTTTTAGCGGTTGTTTTTACTGTGCTGTATTTTAATGGTGATTGTAATTTTAACAGATATGAATTTAATATTCATATTAATCTTTATGTTAATTCTACGTACGGGGAGTGAGAATGCAGCCGGTAAAAGATGGAGAACAGGTATTAAACGCGGGACATGTATTAACTTAGTGGTTTGTAAAAAGACGCAAGATAATTGAATAATGTGTTGATAAACCTCCAATTTGCAGAAAAATCATAAAAGTTAGAATTGAGTTAAATAATGTTTTTGTTATTTTAAATAAAATAATTAGATTTTATAAAAAATAGAATTACTTTTAACAAAACACCGCGAGAGTGCAGATCGCTTTGGTACGCTAGTTCATTTTCATACATTTATATCAGTAAATTATTGCCAACAGTAATGTAGTACAGTAAATAACAATTCCGTTGGCGGAAGATTCTTGCAACGAAACATTATCTATGATGTCGTGAAGGGTATCCCCCGAAAGGTGTGAGCTTTTCATTGGCAGGCTGTTCTATGCTTATTGTTAATAGTTAATAAATGCGTTCGTACTTTCTAAACGCACAATAGGGTTACTACCTGTCTGTTCTAGGAATTCGAAATCTCTTTTCCGCCAACGGAATTGGTACGGGCTGTAAGTACATACTGACCGATAGTACCTACTGGTTACGTAATGTACGACTGCTTGATGCGACGGAAATTCGCACGACTGCAAAGCAGGTATTTCCTTCAGCAGCAACTACGAGCGCATTGCTAACCAGCGAAGCAAAGTAACTATGCACGAAATATATATTGCGTGACTATTGCAAAAGAAAATAAAAACTTTGTTTACAAAAATATTTTGTTTTGTATTTATATATTGTAATACGAACGATAATACAAAAATGGTATTTGTATAGTATGAAATTATCGTTATAATCTTTGGGGATTGACTTAAAAAGCAGAATAAAGTAATGTTATTGGTTGCCTAGGCTTATTACCTAACTTATTGGGTCCCTACACCAAAAATCATATTGGGACACTTCAGAGATGCTCCTCACTCTCATAGCCCTCTTCACTTTTCCTCTTCTATAAATTTGAAAATAATAATTTTTATACCACTTGTAGGTAATTCTTAATTTCAGATTGAAGTCAGTCACGTTTTAATATGGAATATATTATTGTTATTTATCGTATTATTTATTATTAATTATTTTTTAATTAAAGGAATTAATAATTAGCAGTGCTTTTTATTATTAATAAATGACGATTCTCTAAGCTCTCCGAGCTAAGGGTCTTGAAGGTGGGTGCCCTGTTGGCCTATGTCTAATAATGGCCCTGTTGGTTGCCATCCATTAAATGACGTCCGTATGCAATAGTGAAAATAAGTAAACGTACAAAGAAAAAGGAGTTCGCACTCCTTACTGCAGTAATCTTTAAAAAAGCACAATAAGAAATTGAAAAGTTATTAATACTTGGAACTCTCGATTGTTATTCGATTTTTGTTTTAAAATTTTAAAAACAATAATTATCTCCAGAATTTAAAAAAAACAGTGTCATACTTTTTTGGCATTATTTAATTAGCTGCCTGGGTTCGGCTTTACGTTTCAAGAGCAGAGTAAGAAGAGTAGATTATTTAGGGTCGGTTTTTCAATCTCTGGCTTACTTCTGGTTAGCTCTAAATGATAGTTGTTATGGATGTAATTGTATAGCAACATACGTATCTACGTTGATTAACCTCCAGTTAAAAATAACAAGAGATTGAAAAACTGGCCCATAGTAACGTGCCCATTACCATTACAAAAAACAATTACCACATGAATCACAATGTCATGCATTTTTAGGTTATGTTACCTTCATTTGCTTTCTTTACACCACCATCTTTGCTGGAGTTAAAAGAGTACACTTTATTCTCCACACTATTGCAACGAACGTAGAAGTTCAGGCG
This sequence comes from Agrypnus murinus, assembly GCA_929113105.1. Classification (NCBI taxonomy): domain Eukaryota; kingdom Metazoa; phylum Arthropoda; class Insecta; order Coleoptera; family Elateridae; genus Agrypnus; species Agrypnus murinus. The sequence goes on along the minus strand of OV816025.1, from coordinate 24,698,389 downwards.
CTGTTTGCTCCAATTCTAATAAACGAACAGATTAACGTCAAAAGTATTGCTGGAACGTATAATCGAACGCAGCTCTGGTATTAGAATATCATGCTCTTTCCAAATGTATCATAAAAATTAAGGTTTTCATTTAGAAAAGGTTTCGCTATCGCCGTAACTCATAAACAAAAGACATCAACAAATAACAATTACACTAAAATATGTCTCAGTTATTTAAGATACAAAATTTACGTGTTCGAGAATTTTTCAAAAACGTTAAAAGATTTATTTCGATAGTTCCAGACTTTACACTCGCCCTATATGTGTGAGCTACAGACTTTCAACTGTACAAACAAAACATCCTTAGGCTGTTGTTTCATCCTTATGTTGGTCTCATCAGTAAAGGATTGTATTTCAATCTCTATCTATATATCACGAAATAGCATTAATAGCGGCTCACTGTAGTGACATGTATCTGATGCCACTTGCACATTTGGTGCCCAGGTTGTACTGAACTCGGAATGGATTGCATAAAAGTGGATTAAATCTAAGCAAGGATTAATTCCTTGATAACAATTATTGTCTAGGAATTGAGCCCTATTTAAAAGTAATCCACTTTTATACAATTCGCCCTTACCCCGTTATTAAATACCTTTCTTAGCTATGCAAAGGTTCGAATTTATTTTCTTCAATGCAACGGGGGTCGATATGATATAGTTTTTATGAATGATAAATGGATTTCGGTGTTTTCTGAGAAGGCACTCATATAAAAATTAAGAGATTGTGCAAGATGACAACATGGTTAACTTACGTTGACAAAATAGAAAAAAACCACACTACCACAGATTTATTCCGCAATAAAGCGATTGGAATTTACCCAAGAAACTAAATGGGTTAATTGGAATTAAAGCAAATTGTGATTATAATGTGGTTATAGTGTACATTAATAGTTGTGAGGCTGATAATTTTAAAATTCCAGTAGCATTCTGTATAGAAGAAATGTAGAACAATATTGAATTCTACTTACAACACAGTCAATTGAACATATATAATTTTATTTGTTTATGTGTTACTGTTTATTACAGTTTACAATAAATTAATGTTAAGTCAGACGTTGCTCAATTAAGAAATATCAACTTACAAATGGTGTAGTGTCTTATTCATAACCACATTGCTGAAGCCATTTTCTTAGTTAAACTTTCAAGTTATTAAACAACACCTGCATCAGATAAGCACGGTTTAAATAGTAAACAGCTTAAATGTAATAAAATTAGAGACCTCCAAAGTTCAGCTTATGAACTTATGTCGATTAGTATTTCGCTATCAGATCATGCAAGCTTATTTCAGCTCATTGTAATTTTGCATTCCATTTCGTTAATCCTGCCTGTAATAGTTTTACCTTGTAGACTTGTTCTTGATTTAACTTGGTGCTTTAAATTTGCACAAATAACTTTTATCACTGAATTAATACATGCGTATGTATGTGATCTACCAGAACAATATTTGTTAATGTTACTCCTCCCGAACGCAGTATTCATATTTAATCACTCAAGTTTATCAACAGAGCTGTAATCATAACATTTTTTCTTAATTATACTTGCCTAACGTTCAAATACGTTTTGTTCAGAACGATAACCTATCTGGAATACGATAAATACAATTTTTAAAATTTTTTGCTTACTAGTACTAGTTATTTAAACAAAATGTGGCCTATTACATTTACCCTGATACACATCTGTATGTAACTTGTGTATCCAATAAAACTTTTAGGAAGAATAACTTTTAAACAATAACGGCCTTGATATATGTAATAAATTATTATTAACTAGGGAAACTTCGTCAAGACATGACGGTCAAAAGCACTGAAGGATTTCCTTATATACAACATTCGTTGTGTGATTACAACCTTTGGATTTTCGTGATTTCAGTGATTATTTAAATAAACGCAAGCAAACATAACCAGTTAACAATTCTAAGCATAGCACTCCTCTCTCCCAGCTTACCCTCCTCTCTTCCGACTAATTTTCCTCTCTGGCTTACCCCTCCCTTCCAGTTTATTCTACATACATACAGAGATTCATACGGAAATTCTACCCTACGAAATGATAAGAATACAATCAAAACTCGATCTTGTTTAAAAAATTCTTGAAAATGTCTATTAGTACATATTTCAAAAGCATGACATAAAAATAGTGTTAGCAAATTTTCGGAAATTTATTTTTTGGTAACTTTCCATGGAAATATTTCCAGAAACTTATTGAAATGGCAAATGTAAAAAAAAGTTGATTCCCAAAGTGTGTTCCGTGAAACCCCGGGGTTTCGTGGAAATATTTTGGGGTTCCGCGGGACCAGTTGTAAGTCCTGTAATATGAGAAAAGGATACCACTTACAAAGACTTTCCTACTATAACGACCTAATTACTATTTTATTTGTTCGCAAAACAAAATATCGCAATAAACTGGATACTACACAACGAACGCTTTAATATAAAAAAGGAATCACATAATTCGACCCAGTGGTCTCAAACGAACTGGAACAAAAATCAGCCTTTTAAATGTATCGATTTCTTTATTATTAAAAAATTATAATTGTGAATAGTTTCAAAAGCTACTAACGCTGGGGACTGGGAGGGCGCTTAAGTAGATAGTCGTTCTCATGCGTATCAAAATAACTGTTCTGATTTATTTATTTAAAAATATAAAACTTAATTAAATACAGATATTACGTAGTGTTGACTAATATACAAAATGAAAGATTCATTATAAAAAAAGAATCACGTAAATCGGCCCAGTAGAACCCTTAAACGAACTGGAACAAAAATAAGCCTTGTGTTTTAAATATATAGATAGAAGTATGAATTTCGGAATCTTTTGATAAAAACTAATAAACTTTTGACTTGAGTTGCGTAAAACTACTTCAATGAACTGTAATTTAAAAAATCTATTATAATAAGTATTTATTTAAATCAATTTGTTATACAGAAAAAACACAAAACAAAACTTGTTGATTTTAGTACTTTCTTTTTCAATCCTCTCTTGTTTATTTTAATTTATCAAACACAGAATCGTAAATCATTCCGTAACAGCACTTAAAAGTTGTTTTGGTTAACTTCTAAAACCATTGTTTCAGAAGCACACCTTCAATTAAAATAATTTTTTGTGTAGGCGTTCCTGGCAGCGGTGAATAGCGGGAAGTCAGATATACGCCAATTGTTACGATCAGAAGAAGCAGGTCGAACCGTGGTATCAACTGGACCACGATTGATAAACGAAACCCATCGCTCAAATAAAGTTGTTGATACTGAGGAGACGAAAGAACTTAGTTCTGTACGCCCCGACGGACGCATTGTTACTGAAACACAACGCACCACCGAACACGAAGAAGTTAAAGACGACGAATTACCAGAAGGTGCTCCTGACCAAAACGAGCATCGGGAAAGTCATCAAAGGTAAGCTGTTGACGTCTTTATTTTATACAAATGAAAAACCTAATGTTTGGGAATTTGTAGATTTTTTAAGGCTCGTGAACAAGACGAAGTTGATTATGTGGCCAATGGTGTAAAAGTGGGACACGAGATGCGATTCAAAGCTGAAACCACGGAAGCTGAACGTCGTGGTGATGGTATCGATGAACCTGAATGGGATTCGCTCAGCGCTAGAGCTAAACGAAGACAAAATGTTAATTCTAATAGACCTGTCCAACGGCTAAAAGGTAATATGAGTATAAAGAATTGATTAGGTTTGCCTCGAGCAATTTATAAATTACCTTTCGCATGTTAATAGAAAGCGCAAACATCGTCTGCGCTCGCTGTTTAACCCGCTGAGAAAGTTCACGTTCGTGAAGCTTTTGATAAATGCTGTAAATAATACATTATAAAGTACAAAAAGATTTCTAATCTCAATCGGATATTGTTTCTTTCAAAAAGCGAATAATTAACTGAGTGAATGATGTACAAACTTAAGAAAGTTTTATTTTTTACTAGGCGTAGAAGGCGCAGCGATTCCAGCTGTATCCCCACTGGATAGAAAAGATGCCTTGACTAAGAAACCCTTAGATTTCGATCAAGAGGAAGAAACGAGAAAATTAGAAACATCCAAATGGTTGGAACACCATTTCGGTAGCGAATCTAGATCATCTAGGGATTCACTTGACGATATAGATGAAGATAAAGAACAACAAAATCAACCTAAAACCAGCTTTTTCAATGTCACCATTAAATCTCAGCCTACTCAATTACCGGAGTATGCAACCTCGAGGATTCAGCATGTAGACGAAACGCAAAGATACTATTCACCTGCACCGGCTCCACCTGAAAACGACTACCACGCCCGTCAAACAAGGTATTTCCAAGGTAATATTAAAGGATGTTTGGTTTACGCACTATTTTATTCATAAACATTTCGTTTCATTAGGTATAAGCGAGTGGACGGAGCGCGAAAAAGACGTGTATAGTAATAATCGAGAACCCCGAGCTGCTTCCCCAGTAGTAATTCGTGATAGTCCCTCACCTGCCCCGTACGTAACGGAACGTTATCAGCAAGCGCCATCACCTCCAAGAGATTATCGAACTTCGCCGCATCGTGAAATCTCACCAACGCCACCTCAAAGAAAACGAATACATGAACGACCACAAAGGTTAATTCCAGAAGAAGACAGTCGATTAGAGAATGGATATAGAAGTCCATCTAGGGTAGAAATTAGAGATGAACCGTTAGAGGAGCCACCACCTGATTATTCGCCAACAACTCCACCTCGAGCACCTACACCTAACAAGAAGGCCATTCAAAAAACGCGATTTGCTGTAGATCCTCCACCTCCGCCAAAACAGAAAAGTGGAAATATTATAGGTAAGAAAATGGATATGACGTAATTTAAGTGTAAATTTTCTATCTCAATTTGTATAATTAATTGATCATCACTTTCATTTTTTTAATTCACCTTGCTAAAGTATATTGAAAGGAGTTGAGAAAAATATTTATACAAGGCATCCAAAACGTCCATAAAGTAAGATTGTTTATGATTGTAAGAATTTAATTTTTATTGCTAAGGTTTTAATTTATTAGCTTAGTATATTCTTTAATTAAACAGAAAATTAACTGATGACTACAGTCTCCTACTTGTTTTAGCAACCTGCGTCAACATAAATTTCATAATTTAAATACCGACATAGTACATTAAGCAATAAAATCAATGGCTTTTGAGATCGAAGGTAACAATAGTATATTACGATACGAGATCGGTAAGTGCCTTATATCGAGAGTTTTCTTAAACATTTAACGAGTATTGTATATTTTTGTGCTAACGACACTATTAGAATTTTTAAAATAAATATTTTTTATTTTTAAAAATAAAATATAATTATTATTATACAAATTGTATAAGACAATCTATTGTAGCGCGTGTTGTTTGGGACACGATGAGAGAAGCGAGTGTTCCAAAGGAACGAGTGTTACAATAGGTCTTATAAAACAAGTATAATAAGTACCGTGATATCAAAAATTATCTTGGTCAAGTGTTGTTATGGAATATAAAACGGTTGTCTTAGTTTGAATTTCTAAATCTTGTTCTTAAAATAATTCTGTCGTTGTCAAGCTACACTGACATCATCAATAACCTACAAATGTGTTATTTTGACACTCAAAAAATTATTGACATAAATTTTACAGCTAGCTAAGTAGGTAACACATTTGTAGGTTATTGATGATGTCAGTGTAGCTTGACAACTACAGAATTATTTTAAGAACAAGATTTAGAAATTCAAACTAAGACAACCGTTTTATATTCCATAACAACCCTTGACCAAGATAATTTTTGATATCACGGTAAGCATATACTGTGTTTTTTCTACTTTACGTCATTAATTTTATAGAAATTTGTAAATTCAAACAATTAAAACTGTTGCATTACAATCTAGCGATTTTTGTGTGTAATATGTGGTAACGTTCTCAAATGACATTTGGCGTTTTGTGAGATTCAAATGTGTCAAATTGAAATGTGTTTGTAGTATGTATATTTTCTATAAAATTTAAGACTGCATGTGCTTTACAAACGGAAGTTGTATGAATTATGGCCATGCATATTTACAATTTTATCAAATAACTAAAATACAGAACACAAAATAAATTGTACAGGTAATTTAATATCTGCCGAATTTTTTGGTTTGAGGTATGATGACTGAGGAACATCAACATAACCTTAAAAAGTATCATATCTGGCGTCACTTTTGGTTTATATTTAAACTCAAGAATTTATCTTCAATATTTTCTTCCTATAACATTTATTCGATTGCTTTTTCAAAAATTCTGTATCTTATAACATACGTGTTATGGATCAGTAAGCGTTATGTTACATGCGACGGTTATTCTGTACCTTACAGGATGTAAGCTAACAGTTGTTAAATAACATGTTGTATGTTATAGCGGCTGTTATGTTACGGCTGCTTTCGACTTGCCGTTATCGTTGTAACATGATTTTTTACACACAAAATTTGAGGTTAGATAGTTTGAAAAACAGTGCACAATGATAAAGATAAAGAAACTCTCGGAGACTTTTGGCTCGTTGTATATACAGAAAAGTTCATCTAACTATGACGATAGTGCAGCGGCACCGTCAAGCATGTACTATGGCTTACAGCATCACCTCAGGTGTACGCGAGTGCTGTTGTCTATTGAATTGCCATGGTATTTACTCCTAGTAGGATGAACCCCTAAGTATATTATTACATGTAGGTAATAATTTGGATTTAATCATATTAAATGAACCTCAGCGAATGAAAGTAATTTTTTTAAATTAATTTTATAAATCTGTAAATTTGTAACCTTTTTATGTACTTCTATGTACATTTTAAATTTACATTTAACAATGAAAACCACAACGAATGAAGTAAAGATCCAGTGTAAAGATCACAAACCTAACCTTTTATTCTACTATATAAACCTAAAATCGTCCGCGTCTGCTGTTACGCTACCGGGACTGTAAACATACACTTTACAGAATAAGTTTTTCATAACGACCGTTATGAGACCATGTTAGATAACATAATGTTACTATACATAATGTAATATAACGTTAAGATACAGAATAGGATCCTTAAAAACAATAATATATTGTACAACTAGCTTCACAAATTTGCAGTATTGATAAACGAGGGCGAAGCCAGAGTTTATCAAGCAAATGAGTGAAAAAAAGAGACTTTCATAGTGTGTTGTACACGACATTTTTTTGCATATTGTACTTAAGCGAAATTTGTCCTAAAGTTTATGCATGTATGCAAAATTCTAGAAGAATCAGAACTCTCTTGACAGGAGATTGAAGTTTGTTTTTTTTGCAAACACTATTTAAAAATAATGAAAAAGCATTTTTAATAAATACCTTGGCTGAAATGTGACCTTATGAAATAGTTATACCGCTTCCAAATGCGGCTAACGTCGATTAAATATCGAATTTTGTCAAAAGAATCACAGTATAAGAGATTGAATATAAAGAAAAGTTAAAAACAATACGACTTACGAGAACGTGCTCCTAACCTACAAGACAGAACTAGTGGAAATCCCTTACGGTTACCAATAACATTGGAAATCATACCAAAAATTAATTATAGATCTGCACAAATGCAATTCCCACTTCACAATATAAAGGGAAAACTAATTTAACGGTGATTCCACTAAAATATTCTTTAAAGATTGATTGATTGATCAAAACTAAGTGACAAAATCTCTTATCAACAACAGGAAGTTAGTTCCAAACAAAATGGCAACTAAAAGGAGAGAGAATGCGAAAATTCCTAAACGCTATACAAACTAACACAAAAACATAGCTATACAGGGTGCTACAAAATTAGCACGTAACATCTATGAAGAACGAGTGTCCATGGTTACAGAATCTAAAGCATTGTTCAGTTGATTTATTTTATTTGAGTCCGGTAATAGTTATTTATGTACCAAGTCAGTAAAGTGATTCTTTATCGAACGAGGCTGAACGAGCGAGCGAAGCGAGAGAGGCGAATAACAGGCGAGTTCGATAAAGACACTTTACTGACGTGGTGCATACAAAATTTTATCGCCAACCATATTTGCGGCAGGTAAAATGCTTGATTTGTACAGTAAAATAAAGTGTTTGTTTACTTCCACAAATCTGATACAAATACAGATTCGTAAATATCTGTTTATTGAGCTCTGTTTCTATGAGTAAAGATTTTGTTTACGGGCTAGCCTGTTATGAAGCCCGTAAATGTATTTTTATTAAATTATTTAATCGTTTTTGGTAACTATTTGTTTTGTAAGATTTGTTTTATACTACATATAAACACATTTAAATTTGACACATTCTATGCTCGCAAAACGTGAAATGTCATTTGATAGTGTTACCACAGATTACACGTAAAAATCGCTAGATTGTAATGCAATGTTTTTAATACCTTGAATTTACAAATTTTTATAAAACTAATGACACAAAGCAGAAAAAAATTGTATATTATACTTGTTTTATAAGACGTATTAAAGTACTCGTTCCTTTGGCTTCACACATTCCTCGCTTCTTTTGTCGTATCCCAACCCAAACGGTCAGACACGTTCAATTCACAAGCAGTTCATAGTAGCACATCGATTGCTTGAAATTGTCAAGAGGACCTGTGGCATGCTAGTGCTCGCAGAGTAAGTGACCAAGATATTCGTAACAGGCCAATTTAAGATATAGTTAGATATAGCCAAAGTTATCTAAACACCATTGCCGTATGAAGCAAAAATTTTGCACATCAATTGGCATCTTCGGCACTGACGTTGGATAATGTTTACGGAAGAATCTAGATTTACTCTTTCAGGGAATAATGAATAAATACGAGTCTGCGGAAGGACTGGCGAACGATATTTACGGCAAACACTACATAAAAATGTCCCTTTTGAAGTTTGGAGGTCGTCCATTCGCACAATGGCGATGGCGGCGCTATTACTGAACAGAGGTACAGGGCCATTTATTATATTTTGACCATCCCTTTCTCTTTGTTATTATTGGAGATGAAGAAAGTTTCCAATAAAAGTTGCATTGTTGTACCGATATTTTTTAAATCTTATCAGAATAACAATTGCATTTATAGGTCACATGATATGGTAACACCTTATATATCACATTTTGACAACAATAGACCACTACTCTTCCAATAGAGTTTTATTTTGCATTTTAAAAATCAATTATAAGAGTTGTATAAGACAATCTATTGTAGCACAAGTTGTTTGGGTTACAACGAGAGAAGCGAGGATTGTTCCAAAAAAGGTCTTATATAATATAATGTTTTTCCTACTTTCATCATTAATTTTATGGAAATTTGTAAATTCAAGCTATTAAAAATGTTGCATTACAATCTTAGATTACAATACAATATCTAGCGATCTTTGCATATAGTGTGGTAACGCTTTCAAATGACATTTGGCGTTTTGTGAGGTTAAAATGTGTCTAGTTTAAATTTGTTTTGTATATTATCCGTCCAACTAAAGATGAACGCTGGTCATCGATGCTCTCTGTGTGGTATAAGATTAAAAAATTCCTAGTCAAATCAGCATCCATAGTTTGACAATTATTGATTTTTACCGTTTACGAAAATGTATGTTGTATAAAAACAAATGCTACCAATCTTATAAAACAAATAGTTTCCAAAAACGATTTAATAATAGCCTCTTCCTATTAAATCGTTTTCAGTATCACAATGAGCCTATTGTTAACACAAAGTATAAAATAACTCTGCAAACACCAAAACCACATAGTTTCAGGATAATAAATCCTGCACTGGGATTCTACTTATTATCGGAATCGGAAAGATGGTCGATTTTGTCGGAATTAAAATGGCGCCTCATATAAATCGGTTTTTTCATATTCTAAATTCAAATTGTGTCGTAATACGTATAAAATCTAATCGGAAATATTACTATCACAGATGTGATGTCGGAATTGAATTGTTTAATCGGAATGTCATATTATTCTCCTAAAAATATAGGTATCTTTGGCAGTTTGACATATAAAAGTCTAAAAGGTTTTCAATTAGTGGTTTCGCCAAATGTTGAGTATTATTCTATGAAAAACGGTTAATGTAATAAAATGTTACCAATTTTCAACGAAATATTAAAAGAAGAAAGACGTGCTGAAAACCGAAGATTTGCATTAGTGCGACGCCAATTGCGTGATAACTTAAATGCGTTTGAGATACCAGATACCCGATTTATCGAATTATTTCGCCTTTCTAAGGGTCTTGTAGTTAGTTTAATAGATAGTTTGGCTCCGCATTTGCAACATGGTGTAAATAGAAATGCAATCTCTCAGCAAATAAAGATTTTCAGTGCTTTGCGTTTTTTTGCAACTGGATCTTACCAGAGAACTGTTGGGCAAGATTTTAATATAGGATTAAGTCAATCGTGTGTATCAAGAGCGATTAATGAAGTTACCAGAGCAATTGATGATCACTTATCCAATGTGTGGATTCGATTTCCCACTACAGTTGATGAACGAAATTCAATCAAAGAAGTTGTAATGAACTTCTTGTAATAATGTGTATAGGGTTTATTGATGGTACATTGATCTCAGTTTTGAAGCCACAAGAAGAAGCTTTTTTTTATGCAGAAAAGGATACCATGCAATAAATGTGCAGATTATTTGTGATCCATCTCTTCGCATTTTAAGTGTTAATGCATGACGCATATATATATACGAGGGTGGTCCCAGAAGTACCCGACCCAACAAAGAAAACACAAAAATTTTGGAAATAGATTTATTTATTTTTCAACGTAATCTCCTTTCAGCTTTATACACTTTTCCCAGCGGTGTTCAAAAAGTTCGATACCCTTTTTATAATAAGAACTGTCTTGCTCCTCAAAATAGCCATTAACTGCTGACATCACTTCTTCATGGAAAATCTTTGACCACTGAGCCATTTTTTCAAGTTTGGGAACAGAAAATAATCCGAGGGGGCTAAATCTGGCGAATATGGTGCATGAGGTAGCAATTCAAACTTTAATTGATTAATTTTGGCCATTGCAATAACGGATTTGTGAGCTGGCGCGTTGTCGTGATGAAACAACACTTTCTTTTTAGCCAAATGCGGCCGTTTTTGCTTGATTTCTTCGCTCAAACGTTGCAATAAGTTTGCATAATACTGGCCGTTGATAGTTTTTCCTTTTTCGAGATAGTCAATAAAAATTATTCCACGCGCATCCCAAAAAACCGACGCCATAACCTTGCCTGCAGATAAAACGGTCTTCGCCTTCTTTCTTTTGGAGCCGGTTCTCCCTTTTGAGTCCATTGTTTCGATTGTTCTTTTGTCTCGGGTGTGAAATGATGGACCCATGTTTCATCCATTGTTACGAAACGGCGCAGAAATTCTGCTTTGTTGCTGTGAAACTTCGCTAAACACTCAATTGAAACATTTTCACGACACTGTTTTTGCTCGAGTGTGAGCAAACGCGGCACCCATCTTGCACACAGCTTTCTCATGTCCAAATTTTCAGATAATATGCGATGTACCGCACTTTTTGAAATGCCCGTAATGTCTGCTAGCTCGCGCACTTTCAGTCGACGATCATCAAGTACCGCTTTGTGGATTTTCATCACCATTTCTGGAGTCGTCACCTCATTTGGTCGACCACTGCGATGCTCGTCTTGGCAGCTCGTACGGCCTCGTTTAAACTCAGCTACCCAAAATTTAACTGTTGTAAACGAAGGAGCAGACTCACCCAAAGTAGAATCCAGTTCAGCTTTTATATTGGTTGGGCTGAGGCCTTTCAAATAAAAGTATTGTATCACATAACGTTGACCAATTTTCTCCATTTTCACAAATTCACTGACAACGTTCACTATTGATGGCTGCCAAACAAATACTGAACAACGTGGCGCTTTCAAACTAGAAACATATGCTTTATAGACTGCGTACTTTCCAATACAGTGATATTTTCAAACAACTACCGCCACCTCTTGGTCAGGTCGGGTACTTCTGGAACCACCCTCGTACATGGAGAACTTCAGCAATACACCAGTTCTTAAGAAATCTTCATAATGAAGGCGAAATCAATACTTGGTTGATTGATGATTCCGGTTACCCTCAACAACCATATTTAATGACACCTGTAGCCAACGCTTTACCTGGAACTCCTGCAGCTCGGTACAACCAAGCTCATGCCAGTTCTCGTAACAGTATAGAAAGATGTATTGGGGTTCTAAAAACCAGGTGTAGATGTTTATTAAAGGAAAGATCTCAGCGTTACACACCTGAGTTTGTGGGAAGAATAGTTAATACATGTGCTGTTTTGCATAATGTGTGTTCAAAATCGTGTTGCATTAAACGAAAATGTTATAGAAGACCAAGAAGTAGGTTACAATAATCACCAGAATGAAAATCAGAATGCAAACATACCGCACGCGGGACAGCAAGCTAGGCAACAACTAATTAATATATATTTCAGATAAAAAATAACAATTATTGTAATTTGAAGACTTTATTAATAAAATGCTCACTATATTTTTAGAATTTGTTCTGATATTAAAGATAACAAAATATCGTGGTTATTATTTTGCCTTCTCAACTCAACCACAAGATCATTTACGGCGTCTTTAATGCCATTTGTTGCAGAAGTAACATTATCCAGACTGGCTTTTATTTCTTTTAAATTACAAAGAGTGTCTTCATACACTTTTAATAAAGTATTCTTGCGACTTTTCTCGGTAGCTGGTAAGTCAAGGTCTGATAACGGCGGAGGTTCTAAAGTAGTAATATTCTGTTGAATATGTAAAGTTGGTATTATAGGTATGGTTGTGTTGTGTGCAGTTGTCGTATTATGTTCTAGTCTTGATATTAGTAGTGCTTGATTGAAGTCTTAGTTGTTTCGCCCTCGAACTTCCTTCTTCAACATCTTCCATCCCATTTACTATTTCTTCTACCTTTCGTTTAGTAGTTAACGTGACCTTTAAAAACATAATCTTGTAAAACTATATACTTAAAGCCTGTAAGTTTTTCTTACACCACGTTCAGGAATATTACTACCAATATAGGATTTTTCTCCCATTATATTTAATATCCTTTGTTCTAATGGAGACAGAGTTTTCCCTTTTGGACCACCACCTCCAGTGCCTGTATGGTCAACCTGAATGCACGCAGCTTGCTTCAGTCGCATATCGATCCAAAACTACTAGTACATACCATGATGTAGTGAAATACAACATTTCTTTGACTGTTATTTATACTTCTTACCTTCTGCCACTTTTCAGCGCTTTTTTCACCTAAACCTAAACTATTAAGTTTAAGTGAAAGTTCTTCCCACAACATTTTTTTTGTTTTCCTTCCTTCTTTATTCTTCAAAAAATTATGAGAAAGGTCGGGATGCTCTTCCATAAAATGTATAAGTACATCCCAATGAGCTTGGGTAGTTTTAAAACGATTACCTTCCATTTTACTTTTAACTTTTTAAATAACTTTCACTACTTAAAAGAAACAAAATATACATGATAGTTCTTGACAAATAAAGCAAAACAAATGATAACTTAAATCGATTTCCCGAAGTTTCACGATGATTATTTCTATTTATATTTAGAATCGCAAAGTTAAGATCGAATCGTATTTCGATACGATTTTAAATGATTCCGAGGTTAAAATTCCGATCGTATTTAGAATCCCTGACCTGAATCCTTAAAAACATGTACCGTGATTCCTTTTTTTTTTTGTTGTTTACTTGTTGTTTTTGTCATGGAAACACTTTACTCCCTCAGGGAGTAAAAGTGCTACTTTACTCCCTCTTTTGGGGGACTAAAGTAGAGCCTTATATATAGAACGTGCAAAAAAGTATTAACGATAGACTTATGCAACATCATATATTTAGAATAAGGGAAAAAAGGGCTATTCGAAAATGGAATAATATACAGGGTGTTTCGTTTAAAAAACCATATGTATATTTCGTATGATTTGACCTATACATGCAATTGCTTTTTTATGACATTAAAAAATATATAGGTAGAACCATACAACTTTTATACAAAACTTTTTTTTATCTCTAATAATAACACGGATAAAGGTACAGTCACAATATAATAAATAGTACATAGAAGAAAGAGCTTTACCTGATAGCATTCGATACCATTAGCACAAACCAATGGTCAAGTTTTTATATTAATGCTGTATAACACTTGACCATAGTTATCTAGAAGAGCATCGTATTCTTACTCTGGAGCCTGGACTGTTCAGCATGCAGTCCTATCTTAACACAATCGAACATGTGGGAGACCATTTGACAAGACGCATTAGATGTCATCTAAGTCGTCTTGTGACACTCGAAGAGTGTTCTAATGAAGCTACTCTAATTCAAACACGAAAACCCAGAAAACTTACTGGCTATATATGCTGAAGTTGTATTGCAGTTATACAAGGAGTCCTAAGTGTCTATGATAATTTAGTTGTGCTAATAAAACATGTAATTTTGTTCTTGGAGAAACATCAGTTATTCAAACTTCAAGAGGAATATTTGGAGATTTGTTTATGTAAAAGTAAATTAAAAATAAATGATTAGACCAATCAACAACGTGTTTTGCGGGTTTACCAATTCTTAAAAACTAATTCTGTAATTTCAACTCAACGTGCCTTCCGTCTGTATTTTAATGCTCGTATTGTTCCCTTACAAAATACTATCAATTCCTGGTAAAGTCCTGTGATGGAAAACGGACGAAAGAACCAAGAACAGCAATATAGCCAAAAAATTAGTTGCGGCTAAGAAATTCAATATTGCAAAATTCGAAAAGGCCAATCCCACAACATGCAGCTATTCTAAATAGGTCAAAGTCAAGTGTTCGCAGAATATTGAGGCAAATGCAGTTCCATCCATATAAAATGGCCAGCTTAATTGATAAGGCATATCGGGTTGAATCTTGTAGAGCATTTTTAAATTTGCAAGCCGTTGAACCATTTCAAATGGTCTCAATTGTCTGTACATGAGCGATGAGGTTCTATTCCACATAAATGGCGTTATCAATAGACAAAACTGCCCTTACTGGTCAACTTAGAACTCTGGGATAATTCACGAAAGAACACTACATTCACCAAAACCGCTACAGTGACATCAGTGCGCTATAGACATATGCTTTAAACAGCATGAGGCAACAACTATTGGTTTGAACAGAACGGAGCTACCAATAGACTCATCAGCCGCAATGGAGATCTTCTTTGGTCGGCTAGTCACCCGATCTAACAGTGCCTGATTTCCTTTTAAGGGAATTTTTAAAGAATAGGGTATATGTAAATAGATTCCAAACAATTAGAGACTTAAAATTAGAAATTCAAGAGGACATGCTTGTGAGAGTTTTTGCTGATTTTACACGCTGGTTAGAAGAATGGATTGCAGAAGATGGGATACGTTTAATACATTCTATCTTCAATACATTAAATTCCAAAGTATGTAGATTAGAAATATATTCAAAGTTTCCCAACGTTCCACCAGTATTTTATTAATTTGATATTCTTATTAGTCATGGACACTTGGGACACCCTGTACAACTCCAAGAGGGCAACACGAGGGTTAATTTTAATCACTTTAGTTTTTCACATTATTGTGTTAACAACACCTTGTGGTTTCATTATTATTAATTTCATTTTTGTAAATTGTTGTAATAGTTAGTTAAAAAATAAATAATTATTTTAAATATACAGGGTGGTCCAGACCACCCGTACACCCATTTTAAAATGTGGAGGATTAAAAATTTTTAGCAAGACGATGGGTGATCTTACTAATGTCGATGTGCTCCTTCGAATGACCCCAGAATGTAACCCCCCTGATTCCCCCTTGTAGGGGGTAAGGGGGTCAATTTTAAAAATTCAAATGGGAACCCCTAAATTTTATTGCATATTTAGATTCTACTCATCAAAGTATGAATAATTTATTTGAAACATTTTTTATCTTGGCAACAGATGGCGCTGTAATTGCAAAAAAACGACTTTTTGCATTTTCCGTCGTCTCTGGCATATTTACAGGTGCAAATAACAGTTTTTCATTTACTATTTTTTACTATTTTTTATTAAATAGTAATGAAAAAACTTGGCTAATGTGTACTTTCATGAGAAAAATTTTTACGTTACAATCAGTGTTGGGTAGTATTCGAATACCCAGTATTCTGAATCCTATTCAAGCTACTTTTGCGAGTATTCGTATTCGTATTCGAATACAATCAAAAATTTAGTATTCGTATTCAAACAACTACTTTTTTTGGTTGATATTCAGTATTCTGTATTCGAGTTACCCATTCTTTTGGTATTCTAGTGAAAACGAATCCTGGTATTCGAATCCCCGTATTCTAAGGAATACATTGATTCAAATTGGGAATACATGGATTCAAAGATTACATACAATAATAAATAATACCATATTTTTACAAGCAAAATCAGGAATGAACAGTCTGGGAGTTACGAATCGCGAAGATTGTTCAATGTTCATTCCTGCAGTTACTTACCCCAGGAATGTCTCAATATTG
Source organism: Agrypnus murinus (assembly GCA_929113105.1). Classification (NCBI taxonomy): domain Eukaryota; kingdom Metazoa; phylum Arthropoda; class Insecta; order Coleoptera; family Elateridae; genus Agrypnus; species Agrypnus murinus. The sequence continues at coordinate 24,681,925 of OV816025.1, read as the reverse complement.
TCGAATTTATTTTGTTTGTGTTTTAGTGTTACGATATTAATTAGTATAAAGTGAATAAGATTTTTAAAAAGTAAGTTTGGTAAATTAATTTTGAAGTATTAGTATTATTTATTAAGTAAATAATTTTTGAAAATGATTATTTAGGCAATACTTATACAGTGACAGCGTGTCTTGAAACGTTCTTCACGTATGGAAAAATCAAATATATTATCAATTTCTCGAATAATTCTATTCTTGATAAAGAGCTGCTGTTTAAGTACGCGGTAATTTTGACAACGCCAAAGTTTGTGTGTAATCTATGGGGTAATGTATAGTGGATGCAAAATTCTAAAATATAACCTAGCATTAATTGCAAAATCAATTTTTTCAATTAAGAATTTTTGAAACAGTATATTAAATTTATTTTGATGATATAGTATATGGGTATATAGTGAGAAACAGCTGTATTGTGTGGCTCCGTTTTAAGTGTAATTTATCTGTTTTTTTTAAGTTTTATTTGCCTGCGTTTGCTGTCTAAGGTTACGTAAGAATCTATACTTTTATTATTTCTTCATGTACGTTACTAAAAATCACCCTAAATTACAATATTTCTAATTGTTTAATATTATAATGGATTTTACCGTACTTTAATGTTTCTGAATAAGTTATAGTATCTTATCTATCATACCTGAGCCAGTTCTACACGAATGTTTATATTTCTACTTGTTATCATTTTACTGATGCCAATAAGAGTTATTAAATATAAATTATTGTCCTCATTTCTCTTTATTTATTTTATTAATTGTATCCTTCCGTTGCCTTTTTTCCGCTGTATGTCTTAAAAGAAAGTCGCTGCGACAGGCACCGCCAGCGTGAAGTTTGTGTCCCAGTGTTGTCCTAAACATTTAAAATTTAACTTTAACATTTTATAAGCCTTTAATTACTAAATAGTCTGTTGTGATTTTTATTACCTGTGTTAATTATCGTGCAATGCCCACCTGCAATTGCTGCGGAGATGTTGCTGATGAACGACATTTTATAAATTGTTCAGTCTGTAACAAGTTTTTTAAAATAGCATGCATAGACGTTTCTAAATCTGAAGCCTGCAAGATACGCTCCGCTTCTGGTTTATCCTGGTCGTGCAACAACTGTCTTGAGATAGGAAAAAATCTAAACGAACTTAAGGCACTGATTATTAAGCTACAGGGCGAAATTAGGGAATTAAAATCTTCTGCTAGATCAACTGCAACTTCCACAGTACCTTTATTAGAATACGAAAAAGTGATTCACGAGGTATTCGAAAGAGAAAAGCGTAAAAACAATATTACAATCTATGGTTTAGAAGAATCTCCCAATCTCCCTCCTACTCAACAATCTGCGATATTACTTCTGTAAGAGAAATTCTAACCCTTGTTAAGACTGGTGCTTCTTCCAACCCTATTACTAAAACCTTCCGGTTGGGTAAGTTTGATCCCACCAAAATTAATGCATGTCGTCCAATAAAGGTACAATTTGAATCTGAAGCTTCTGCAAGCAAAGCTATCAGGAATGTATCTAAATTAAAGCAGTCTAATAAATGGCGTAATATTAAAATATTTCGCGATAAAACTCCCATGCAAATGCAGTTGTATAAAGACGTACAGACATCTCTCGGCACCCGTATAGCTAATGGAGAAGAAAACCTGAGAATAACCTATAAGAATGGTATTCCGACCATAACTTCTTTTATGCCGGAAAACTAAATATGCCCAACAGATTACCTCATCTTAATATTTATTATCAAAATTGTCGTGGTCTTCGTACCAAACTAACCGAGTTTTATTTAAATGCTTCCCAACTTAATTACCATATACTGTTAATTACTGAATCTTGGCTATGTGACTCTGTCCATAATTCGGAACTTTTCCCTTCTTCTTATAGTGTTTTACGATGCGATAGAAGATTTGCTACTGTTGATAGAACTCGTGTGGTGGTGTAATTCTTGCCTTTGGCACGGATATTCTCTGTGTTATCATTAATACATCCATACTTTCGGAAAACCTTCCTTTAATCGATATTGTTTTATGCAAGTGCACTATGAATGCATACACATTCATAATAGGTGTTCTTTATATACCACCAGATTTACCAACAAATGATTTTGAACTCTTCCTAGAAGCTTTAGAGCCATATGTAGTTCGTTTACCAACTCTTCTTGTTGGCGACTTTAACACACCTTCTTTCTCATATAACCATGCTACCTGCCGAAAGTCCTTTTATTTAAAAAACTTTTGTGATACTGTACAATTTGAACAATATAACAACGTACTAAACACAGATGATAGATTTCTGGACTTGGTATTTTCCAATTTAAAATACAATCTTATTATATCGCAGGATGAAAATCCTCTTGTTCCCATTGATTCTTATCACCCAGCCGTCTCTATATCCGTCGAGTTGTCTAGTGGAACTCAACATTGTCCTTTTCCTACTGCCACCAATCGAACGTACAATTTTAGAAAAGCAGACTTTATAAATCTTTATAACCACTTTTGTAACATCGACTGGTCGTTTTTAAAAGATATTGATAATATCAACACCGCTGTAGACGTTTTCTACTCTGTTATCTACGATGCGTTTGATATATTTGTTCCTCGTACTGCTATAAAAGGAAATCATATGTTTCCTCCTTGGTTTAACAGTGAAATTAAGCGTAACTTACGCATCAAAGAATACTACCGGAGGATGTGGAGAAGATCGTCCAGTATTTTTTATTATAATGAATTTAAAAGAGTCAGGGCTATATTAAAAGCACAAATATCGATTGCTCATGCAACATACCTTAGTACGGTTGAATCTTCCATCAAAACTGATCCTACTAAATTCTGGTCTCTGGTCCATCAACGCCAAGGAACAACAAGAATCCCTGGTATATTGAGGGACGATGCTAATAATTACACTAATCCTCAGGAAATTGTAAATGCCTTCGCGCACACTTTTTCGAGCTTCTTCCTTAATAATCAACCAGATCATAAACAAGATGTAATCTCCAACATGCCATGCTTACAATTTAATAACATTACCGAAGATGACCTTATTAATTTGCTAGCCAAACTTCCTAACAAACCAACAGCCGGTGATGATCACATTCCCAGTTATTTAATAAGAGATTGTAGGTTTGTGTTAGCACTCCCACTTACATTTCTTATCAATTTATCTATTAAGACTTCTACGTTTCCTGAGAGGTGGAAAAGAACTAGGATAACCCGTTTATAAAAAAGGAGATCCTGCTTTGCTTTCTAACTATCGACCTATATCCATAATCTCCAACTTTGCCAAAGTGTTTGAACAGGTCTTATATGCTCAAATATACAATCATGTTAAGCCTTATATAAACGATAATCAGCATGGTTTTGTATCGGGAAGATCAACTATTACAAATCTTGCTTGCTTCATGCAATTTATTTGTGAAAACATTGATCGTGGTCTTCAAATCGATGTTATCTATACTGATTTTAGCTGCGCCTTCGACACTATCTCTCACAACATACTAATGCGCAAACTTCACGATTTTGGATTCTCTCTTTCATCTCTTAAATTAATGCAGTCGTATCTCGATAATAGAATCAACTATGTACAATACAATGGTTTTCTTTCCTTTGACTGTTGCCACATCCGGAGTACCGCAAGGTTCAAACCTTGGACCGCTGATGCTTGTTCTTTTTTTAAACGACCTCTTACCGAGCCTATCTTGTCATGTTCTTGCATACGCTGATGATGTTAAGATCTTCAACTGTATAGAATCTCCCGAAGACTCTGCAAAAATATAGAAGGACCTCGATACTCTTGCATCTTGGTGCTTGAATTTCAAACTTAGTTTAAATGTTAAAAAGTGCTTTAGTATAACCTTTACACGTAAAGTTCAAGCTATTGTCTCTGATTACCAGGAACGGTGCTGCAACGTGTCTCTCAAATAAAAGATCTTGGAGTTTGGTTTGAATCAAGACTAACATTTCAGAAACACACTGAAGAAATCTGCTCTTCTGCGTCCCGTATGCTAGGTTTTGTTTTTAGAACTTCTAAGCTTTTCCGTGATCCTACCGTTTTAAATACGTTATATTGTGCATTTGTTCGTAGTCGACTAGAATATGCTTGTATCATCTGGTATTCTTTTAATCTCTCAGAACAGTTACCTCTTGAACGTATGCAAAGAAAATTTTAAAAATATCTTACGTTCAAGCAAACGGGCGTCTTTCCAGCTAGAAATATAAGTTACTCTATTTTATTAGAAGAACAAAACTTTGAATCACTTCAAAACAGAAGAGAGAAACGCAGTGCTGAATTCTTGGCAAAACTGGTTAACAACAAGATTGACTCCCCCGAACTATTGAGTCAGATTCCCTTCCATGTGCCTAGAATGAATGCAAGATTTTCAAATACATTTAAAGATACTGCAGTAAGGACCAATGTCAAACTCAGAGCTCCAATTTCTCATATGGTTAAAAATGCTAACCGACTATACACCGACATCTTTGTAATACAATAGTTTCATTTGTTGTTTTTTTTTAGATCATTTCGGCATGTTGTTTATTTCATTATTAAGAATTCTCACATTATATTTCGTTACATTTGTATACATATACATAAGTATATTTAAAATACATTTTGTTATCTGTCGTTTTCTATATTCATATTGTTATTGTGCATTATTTTGTATTTAATATAATGTTGCATTTACTTATCTTATATCTACTATTTGATTGGATTTATCTGTTGGGCAATAAATTATTATTATTATTATTATTATTATTATTATTATTATTATTATTATTATTATTATTATTTTAATACAAGACTTTTCTTTTGAGAATCAGCTATTTATTATATATTTCCAGTGCTGTGCTGTCAAATTTTTGTCAACCGGCTCGCTAGTGACCAAATTTCTCCTACTAAAAATGCACTTTTATACGATTCACTTCTATATTCTACATTTAATTCAAATCGAAACAAGAATAAGTATACTGACTAAAAAAACACATACTAAGGGAAACTAAATGAAATAATATGATTTTAATTGCTAATAATTCCTATAATTGTTAAATAATTCGCAAACACGAAACTAACAACTATACCAAAAAAAACTAAACAACTAAAAAATTATACTGTATGCGCAACGCGCGCGGTTCCAGACTGGAGGTATGCGGGTAGTTTAATTTAAAGGAAAATCCCGAACCCGTCCACGCCCGTGAACTGAAGCATTTAATGGAAATACTCCGTTTATTTTCATTCATGGAACTAATTATTCTAAACAATATTCATTTAAAATGAATACATGGATTCGAATACTTGGTATTCGAATCCATTTTGTAATAGCGTATTCAGTATTCGTATTCGAATACCGTTTTTTGGTATTCGACCCAAGACTGGTTACAATGAAAAATGCAAATTCTCTACCTAAGGTGTTTTCGACAAACTGATTTTTTTCTACGTTGTACGTGATAACAATATTTTTTTGCCTTAAATGTTGTTAGAATTTGTGTTCCATTCTAACAACATTTTCCAAGATTCTACTAGGGAAGATGGTTTTACTTCAAAACATGTCAAGTCACGATGCATTACAAAAATCTGCCGACGAGAATTTCACTTTGTAATTCACTATTAAATTTTGGTGGTTATCTTTCTTTTAGCGTATAGCAATGAATGATGAAATATGGATATCTCATCCACTTAGGCCATAAAGTAAGAATAACTTAAACGAATAAAATTTTAAATTGTGAAATAAAAATTATTTATTTGAACATACATACATACATACATTACATACTACTTAAATAGAATTGCGAAGTAAAGAATTGTAGCAAGTTATTTTCTGTTAAAATTAAATATTAAATTAGTACGATTTAAATATTATTTTCCATATGCAGAGCAGATTACAATTTAGAATGTTTTATCGATCATTTTTATTAATTACATATGCTAAAAATAAATATTCAGATAAAGATTATAGCTATTTATGTAACAAGTACGCAAAATGTACGTTTAGCGGACGAATCGAAATTAAGGACGAGGCGTCAGCCGAGTTCTTAAGAAGATGAGTCCGCTTAAACATTTTGCGTACGTGCTACATACAAGATTTTTTGGTACTATACTGCGTTTACCCAACAGATATAGTAATGAAAAACCAGAGACATTCAGATGCAACTTGAAACTTGAATATCCATTGGTTGAAATAAATGGGGCGGTACTCGATAGAAGTCTCATTTACACATACAAACACAAACGGCAAACGCCAGCTTGTTACGCATGCGTTTACGTCAGTTGTTTTGAAAGTTTCGTCAGTTTTTCCAACTGTGTTACATATTAGGTACATTACAAGTCTTTATTAAGACTCGCACCATTCAATACACGGACGGTTGTCAATAAGTAAATTAGAATTATATGAAAAGTTAATAATAATAATGAGTTGGTTAATTTGTAGAATTTTCCTTACTGCAAAATTATTAAAAATGGATGATGAAAACGTCAACAATATTCAGTTGTCACCACCAACAAAAAAACGCCAAAAGGCACTTTTCTGTAGAGGTAAAACAAATAATTATGAACGCTTTTAAAGTGTGTGAAGAGCATCCTCAATGGAAAAAACACGAAAAAGTGGAAAATGTTGCTAGATTGATAGGTCATGTTTTCATTTTTCCTTCCAATTCCACTGCTTATTTACTATAATTTTATGAATTGGTGTGGCCAGTGTTTACAACATACTTCGTGAGCACAAGCAACATCCTAATTATTTTGATGCTCCTAAGGCGTGTCATAGACCAAGAGCTATTTTGGACAATGTTTCCGAAGAAGACAAAAATGGTAAAAAAAAAAGTGGGGGCTGACATGCCCATAACAAATCCACGAGATGCATTTTTAAGAGGGTTATCGACTGGCTTGAGAAATCCATCGGGGAAAGGAAAGCGACTCATCACCCTTCATATAGGATCTGATGACGGTTTTGTAGATAATGGATTACTGTTATTGAAATCCAAGAAAACAAATGACTACCATGAAGAAATGAACGCAGATACATTTGAACAATGGTTTAAAAATATTTTGCCCAGTCTTGAAGAAGGTTGCGTTATCGTCTTGGATAACGCAAGTTATCACAAGAAAAATTGAAAAACTCCGTCTAGCAACACAAAGAAAGCTGACATACATAACTGGCTGCAGAAAAAACTATCCCCTGCGAAGACAGTATGGTGAGAGCTGAATTGTTATCTTAAGTAAAACAGCATTCACCTAAACACAGTGCTAACGTAATCGACGAATTAACACAGGAAAGCAACAGAACTGTTCTGAGATTACCACCTTACCATGCGACGTATATATAGTATGTTTGTATGTAATTTCTTTGTTTTATTGTAAAAAATATTTATTATATATTATAATATATGTAAACATATAGCACTCGCGAACTTTTCATGGCTTTTTTTTTATTAAATTAATAAAATGCAATTTTTTAAAATGTATGGTTATTATTTATACTAGTATAAATTTCTCTAAGTGACATCATTTATAACGAATTAACAATTCATATACAAAAATGTTCTATTGTAAATTTAACTTTCACATAAAACCAATCAGAACAATCTGTGCTGCCTTGATTTTTCTTGAACTATATCTGTTCAGTGTCCGAAGTATAGTTCACCAAAAGACAACACGAAGTTTTTCATATTTCGAATTAGCAGATCACTTTCCATTGTAATTTATAAGTAAGCCAGTAATTGGTAACCATAGCAAGGAACTGATTTGTTGAAACAATTGCATTCGTGAAAAAAAGTTTGTTATTGTATGCACACATTCACACATTACACGAAATGGATAAGATTCCGGAAGAAATTGAAGCTAGAGCCAAGAATATTATCTTGAATTTATTACCAGCCAAATCTAGGGAGCAGTATGAAAAGGAATATCAGTTATTTAAAGAGTGGGAAGTGAAAAACAATGTTGGAACTGTCAGTGAGGAAGTAATTTTGACATATCTACACGAAGAATCTAAAATTTTAAAACCTTCGTCATTATGGAGTAAATATTCAATGCTTAAAGCAACTTTAGGTGTAAAAGAAGGTGTTAAACTAGAAAACTATTCAAATGTGATCGCTTTTTTGAAACGTAATGCTATGGGGTACGAATCAAAAAAATCTAAAGTGCTGTCAAGGGAAGAGGTAAATAAATTTTTAAAAGAAGCTAGTGATGACATATATCTGATGACAAAAGTGGCTCTTGTGATTGGTATTTGCGGAGCATGTAGACGGGAAGAATTGCATTCTCTACAAGTTTCTGATATTGTCGATATGGGTAATTCTTTAATTGTGACTCTGGCCGATACGAAGACAAACAAAAAACGAGTGTTTTCTGTGACTGCTGACGCCGAAGCTATCAACCCTTTGGAATTATATCATAAATATGCCCGTCTCCGTCCACCTGTGGTAAACCACAATTATTTTTTTGTAAATTACCGGAATAAGAAGTGTACAATTCAGCGTGTTGGAATACACACATTTGGAAAAATGCCTTCAGTTGTGGCGCAGTACCTGAAGCTTCCTAATCCTGAGTTGTATACGGGACATTGTTTTCGGCGTACTTCTGCTACGTTGGTTGCAGATGCAGGAGCAGAGTTGGTAACTTTGAAACGTTTAGGTCAGTGGAGATCAACATCAGTCGCGGAAGGATACATTGAGGACTCAATCGAGCAAAAGAAGAAGGTTGCAAAATTAATTATGGGGAAAGGGGAAACGTATCAGTCAACTTCTTTAGACACAACCGAGAACACAACTCCTGTTACTGGCACATCGACCTCAACTTCTTTAAATATTACTCATGGTGATGCTACACTAACGTTAACTTCTTCCAATAAAATTCATGCTTTTTCAGATTTAACTCATGTTGCTACCGCATCTACTGTTGAAGCTATAAAAGGAGCAGCGGAAGAAAGTACTTTTACAGGAAATAGTTTTTATAACTGTAATTTTTCGTTTTATGGTTCAAAATAAAAATTTGTATTTCGTTTTGTAACTGTTGAATTTTATATTTGTATTTATTATCTATATTTTAACCAAAAAATCCGCTAAAGTGTTGCCATAGCAGCTTTAAGTACTAGGCCTTTAAAAGGGTTTTAGCGGCGTTTTATGTTGCTATGACAGTTGAGGTTGCTAAAGAAGCGTTTTGCGTTGTGAAAGTAATCCCGAAAATAATCATTTTGGGGAGCGTGTACCAAAAAAAAAATTAAGCAATATCTAAATAAGTAGACGTTAAGGTTAAAAACGATCTAAAAAGTTCAGAAAAAAAATTGTTGTCACGTACAACCCAAGAAAAAAAATCTGTCGAAACACCTTAGGGAGAGAATTTCCGTTTTTCATCGTAACATAAAATTTTTTCTCTTGAAAGTACACATTAGCAAAACTTTTTCATCACTATTTAGTAAAAATTATGACAAACTGTTATTTGCACCTGTAAATATGCCAGAGACGACGGAAAATGCAAAAAGTCGGTTTTTGCGATTACAGCGCCACCTGTTGCCAAGATAAAAAAATATTTCAAATAAATTATTCATATTTTGATGAGTAGAATCTAAATATGCAATAAAATGTAGGGATTCTTATTTGAATTTTTAAAGTTGCCCCCCTTATCCCCTACAAGGAGGGGCCAGGGAGGTTTCTTTTTGGCGTCATTCGATAGAGCACATCGACATTAGTAAGATCACCCATCGTCTCTTTTTAAAATTTTTAATCCACCGCATTTTAAAGGGGTTGTACGGGTGGTCTGGACCACCCTGTATAAGGAATAATGTATATAATTGTTTAGCCGTGATAGAAATACGTCGACAAGAAAATGACTACTTTTATTTCTTGAGCAATATTTTTGTATAGGCAGTTCGCCGACAACACATCACCTATCAAAGCTAATCTAGATTTTTTACTAATCCCGTACTATATTATTGGTAGTCCATGGATTGCTGACGATGTTTGCAGTTGTTGACTTTGTATGCTTGCAATTATCTAGCTCGTGTAGACAAATTGTCATTCTACTGTAGGTCGCCTTGGTAGCTCACTAGGTTAGAGCGTCCGTTCGAAGAACTGGAGACTTGGGTTCGGCCCCAGTCGGGATGAGAATTTTTCTATACGGATTTGCATTTGTACTGTAATTTAATGTAAAACATTAATTATTAGTAACTAATATTTAAATTAAATTAATTTAATTATAGGATTATTAAAAATCTAGATTATATTAGATAATCTATTATATAGATGTAAGCAATTACAATCTAGTATCGTTTTCTTTCCTATTTTCCGATTTCTACAGGTAGATTGTATGGTACTTCGGTGTGCAGGTTGTGTACATACTATGTAAGTAAACAATGTTGCTGTATGCTTCGTTTTAAAAATGTTAAACAGTTTATTATTTACTTCTAACTTTTGTACATACAGCACGAGCTTGTTATGTACTGGTACATGACAACCTTTCCTATTAACTAAAGTATTTTTCTGCATTTAATTCCCAATTCTTCTCTATTCTTTTTGACGTTGACTTGCTAATAACGTTGACGTTTACTGCAATTGGGCTGTGTTGTGGCTGATAACCACTTATAGATGTATCCTTTTATTGGTAAACCCGATTACCTAAGTATTTGATTTAATTTGATTTTAAAGTTTTTCATCAAATACTGATATTGTCAACGACTTTTTTAAACTTCTTCATAAAACTACAAATGTTGCATTGTCTTTTGCCAAGTGTGGTGTCATCGATCTTCCAATTGTGGGGCATAGGACAGATTCTGTGGAGTAACTTATATGGCATGCCAGCCTTTTTATCTTCAGTTCCACAAATCATGTGGTGCTCGTATAAGATTTACCCGACTCAAAGTGGCTATAGGTTGGTTCTGTTAACATTCTAGAAAAGTCTAAAAGCTCTAAAGTAAAATTAATTTCCAGACAGCTGTTTAATTTTCACTATTTACCGTTAGGTTAAGTTGTACATTTTTTGCCTTTCTAGACGGACACTATTCACGGAGGGATAAACCTACCTAACTGAAAATTGCATCTTCGGGATCGTGTTGCATGATTAAAGAACGGGGACAATAAATTAAATAGGTTCCCTATATTCAACTATAACTGTTTAAAGTTAACAATCACATGAATAAATTATTATTATTGAACTTAAGTTAAATCAATCATTTATTGTTAATCAACATTCAACGGAATCGAATTATTGCTTAAATAACAAGATTTTAATGCTCCTTTAAAAATTAAAAATATTCTTAGTGTTATGCGAGCTCGTAATAATACCGCAAAAACTGAAACATTTTTGGTCATTAATTGAATGATTTGCAACACTTTCATCCCACATGCACATAAAAATATGTTAGTATCTTCTACTTTCGCCAAGGTTGAAGCAGAAGAACTAACAAAGGTAAAACATGTGAGTGTTTAAACGTTATGTAAATTATCAGACAAATTAAATGAGTCTCGTATAGGTAGTTAGAAAATCAGCTGAGTCCACAGGTGATTGTTAGGTTGCCTAAATATATCAGGGCCGAATTGTGCGTAAATTAATTAGAAAGAAATTATGCTGCAAAACAATATGATTTGAATCGATGATTAGTTGCACAGAAATACAGTGTTTTTACCACTAAACCAAACTGACATTGCCTTTATTATCAATCTTACCTGCTTCTTCTTGTCATTACATCTTATGCTTTTTGGTTTTTAATATTAATAAATATAATTAGGATCTTATTTTATGATATATTTTGGTATAAAATCAATAAAGACGTAAACTAAAAAAGAAAAATCAGATTTTCTGCTCTTTTGCGCGTTTAATTTGAAAATAAATCATCTTTATTATTATTATATACTTAGTAGTCCAGGCAACGAAGGAAAAATAGCGGAAATAATTCATGTAGAAGCCAAAATTGGTACAGTTGTAGGGGAAGGTGTCCTTAACAACATACTAAAAGTACTGAGGGGTGGGGGTGAAGCTAAGGGTGGAGGGGGTCTCGAAAGGTCCTTTTTTCAATTTTTCGTTAATAACTCAAAAACCACTGCTTTTATCAAAAAGTGTCTAGATACTAAATTAATCTACATAAAATTCTCTACAATAAAGATTCTCTACACTTTTTTGATAGGATCAAAGCTTAAGGAAATATGGAGGAGGTAAATAGAAAATTAAAAAAAAACAGTTTTTATTGTTAAAAATGAAGTTTAATTTTAAAAATTAAATGTTTATTGTTAAAAATGAAATAATTACAGCTTAAGGATATATATTGAACATTAAATTTCGTCGAAATCTAAATTTTCATCATCATCGAAGCTATTTTCGATGGGGGCTCCGTTAGTACATGAGTCGATGTACTTGATTTAGAACATACAGACGGTCTCATCAAATGTAAGGTGTTGCCGCCGCAACAGCTGTACCACCCGGTACTACCACTCAGAATGAATAACAAGATAATGTTTGTGTTATGCAGAACCTGCGGTTCAGAGCTTGACCAGAACGACTGTAATCATACGGAAGGTGAACGATCATTAACGGGTACATCAACTTTCGTGGATGTAAGGAAAGCGTGGATTGGTGTAACACATTTGATTCCTCCCATGCTGTGGAAGGTATTCCAGCCATCGAGAGTGGATACATTGAAGTCTGCATTATCAAAGATGTACTGACAAAATGTGTCACTTGGGATAGGCTCTTGCGGGTGGTGGATGGTGGAGAGCTCCAGCTGCTGAGCGTCGTAGTAAGAGGCACTCAATCCCAACTTCGATAGTAGGGACACCAAGTTCTTTGATCCGAATTTTCTGTATATGAATAGAGCGATGCTGGTCAGAATTGGGGATATGAAACATCGAGGGCGAACAGCAGCAATAAGAGCATCAGCAATAGTTGTCATCTTTTTCCCCACTGCCTCTTTCGACCTTTTTTTCCTTGCAATGCAGTCCATGAAGACTCTAAGAGATTTAGGTATTAATTGTTCAGCCTCACTGCAGAAGCTAGATGAAGGGGGATAGGCGCTGTTGTCGTAAGCCATGGATTCAATGTCTTCCAAGATAATCTCAGCAGCTTTTTGTACAATCCTCTCACGTTCTCTTTGTTCATCTTTACACCTTGAAGTATACCATGAGTCGCTCAAGATTTTATCACTAAAACTACGAAAGGAGACGACAGTTTGTCTGGTGCGAATAGTACTGAAAAAAATTTGGTCCCCATATTTTCCCTCATTCTCTCCTTAATGGTCTTCACATGTGGTGGTTCCCCTGCAATAACCTGTTCCAACAACTCGTCCATAGAGTATTGGCAATTATCAGTCCTTTCAATATAATCATATATTTCTTCCATTGCTTCTGAAATCCTTTTTTTTAATCTCCCGTTTTTTAATCTCCTTCTCTTCGTCATACGTTTCCGTGCAGAAAAAACACTTTGTTTTAAAATCAAATTTCATTTGTGCTGAACGCAAAGACGAAGCATCACGTGATGTTGAAGGTTCATCTGAGAGAGTGTCTCCCAAAAACCTTTTTATTGAGTCACTTCTGACGTATTCCCTTCTGCAAGAATTATGAACAACACCATTTGTCTTACCCCTGAAACCTTTCTCTTTCCCATCTTTCCTTAACACACTTGCCTTCACTAATCCAATTATCCCTTTTTTTCCAACGTTGCACAAATCACTTTCAACTTCACTCCGACAAATTAAACACTTCTCTATTTTGAAGACTCACTATCAACAAGGAGGTTGATTGTAAACTGAATAAAGGGACGAGCACGAGCACTGGCCACCCACCTGGCATTGAGTGCCGAAATAGGGAGGGGAGGGGAACTCTAACATTCCAACCATTGTCACTACTGTTACTGTTCAGTGTTGCCAACCCAAACAATCCAAAATCTCGTATATTTGAAAAAAACTTTTTTTTTTAATTTTCTATTTACCCCCTCCATATTTCCTTAAGCTTTAATCCTATCAAAAAGTGTAGAGAACCTTTATTGTAGAGAATTTTATGTAGATTAATTTAGTACATAGATAGAACATTTTGATAGAAGCAGTGGTTTTTTGAGTTATTAACGAAAAATTGAAAAAAGGACCTTTCGAGACCCCCCCACCCTTAGCTTCACCCCCACCCCTCAGTACTTTTAGTATGTTGTTAAGGACACCTTCCCCTACAACTGTACCAATTTTGGCTTCTACATGAATTATTTCCGCTATTTGGTATTTTTTGGTCTTCGTTGCCTGGACTATAGTGTCTCACTACGGAGCCGGACATTTGGGCGAGGCCGTACAGGCGCGAGTGTTTCGGCGCGGGACACTTCGGTTTGAGGACACTTCGGTGCGAGAAATTGTCTAATATTATTGTAATGAACAAAGTCTCCAGGTACTTACAGGTAATAAATACAGTATGATCGATGAAATACAGTATTCGATAAATACGGTATGACGAGGAAAAAAACTCAATACTTGCCAATCACAAAAGCTCGTATGTACTACCAGATTTAAGAAAAAAAAACATTTTTCTAAGCTGCTAAAGTATTAAAATTAAAATTCCTCTGCAAATATCTGCATAAGGGAATAATTTGTAATAAGAACTTAATTTGTTTATTATAAATCCCTTATTGTTTATAAGACTATCATGTTTGATAATCATGTTAATATAAATTTTAAAAATCAAAAATTTTATAAAATCAATTAAATGAAATAGGAAGATTGACATTACCATTGAATATCGTACCACTGATAAATACGTGTCCCACTTCAGGACTTCTGTCTCAGTAGGTAACACTTATAAATGGATACTGCTTAGTGCGTATAGTCCAGTGCTGAAAGACAAAACGCAATTTAACTTACCCAAGCGAAATTCTGAAAATTAAGGTGTATGTGTGTACCAAGAAGACTATATACAGAGGACCAAACTCCAGTGGAGGTGGTAAGAATTCCTTACACAAAATCCGCCGTAAGCGGTCTCAGAGAAATCCAGTGGCTAGCATTAGCGACATCAAACGGCGATTAGTGATACGTCGGAAGTTGTTTTAAAAGATTCCTCAGCAGCACGCAAACCGATTCTTATTAGGTAAATTCAAATTCATTGCAAACAGTTTAATAATTGATGATTTTATAATAATAATAATAATAATAATAATAATAATAACTTTATTTCCAATAATATAAATTAAAAATTAAAGCAAGAATATTACAGCTTAATAATTGGAAACCATAGGGATTAGGTTCATCATCAACTAAAAAGCTGGCGATGATCTACCACCTAACCCTTAAATAAAATTATTAATGTGAAAAAAGTGCCTATATCTAAAAACGAGAAAAAAAACTATTAAGTGCTACATTTTGTGATATGAACAATAATATGTATGTGCGATTAAGTACTTACAGATAATCTGGTAGAGTTAAAAAGTATTAATTAATAAAACCTACATTGTAAACTAGAGCCATCTGAAACAAGAATATACAAAACTTATGAATTTAGTTTAATTTAATTTAATACCTATCACTATGTAGTTTGCCTTTTACATTCAATAATGTTAAATTGCTTCTCAAGAAGGTATTGACGTAGTTTCTGTTTAAATGAATACACAGAATACTGCTTCAGGTATATAGGTAAGTTACTGTATATACTATAAATCTGAAATGAAAAACAGCGTTCAAACAGGGCGGTACGATGAGTAGGCGGGGTAATCCCACCCTTGAATCTTAAATTTAAATGGTGAACGTCATTCCTAAAACTTATTTTATTGTAAAGATACTTAGGTGTCTTTTCTGTAATAATTCTGTGATAGAGACAGGCAGCCTGCAACAATCTTCTATTATGCATATAAAGCCATTGGTGCTCTGCAAATTTATGAGATATGTGATCATACTTCCTAATTCCAAATATCAATCTAATACAAGCATTCTGGACCCTTTGAATACCAACCGCTAGTTCGTTAGTAAGGGAAGGGCCCATATACTACGCTACAATAGGTAAAATTTGACAATACAAGAGTGTCACAAAGTAGAGACTTTATGTTTTGTGTTAGAAAATGTCTTTGTGGATAAATTAATTTCAGATTTGTATAAGCCTTTTTTATATTATTAGTGATTTGAGTATTAAATATGAATTTATTGTCTATAATTAGACCCAAATTTTTTGATTCATCTTGAATTGGAATAGTAACTCCATTAATTTTTAAATCAACCAGACACTTTAAATTATCTACCTTGTTTGCATTGCCAAATAATACAATGACAGATTTAGAGGGATTGATAGACAAGGTATGTTGAGAAGAAACTTCGGAAATTGAACTCAAATCATCCTGGATATCTCTTAAAGCTTGCAGACTATTTTCAGAATTAAACGATAAATATAATTGTGTATCATCTGCATACATGTGCATGGAACAATGTTTAATACACAGGTGCAGCTGATAAACATAGAGTGAATAAAGAAGTGGTCCAAGGATCGAACCTTGGGGCACACCACTTACAACCGGCTTATATGAGGAAGTAGAGCTGCTACTCAATCTCACCATTTGTTCTCGATCTGATAGATAACTGGTAAAAAGAGTTAAAGCCTGTTGAGTTAGTCCTATTGATTTTAATATCGAAAGTAGTATTTGATGGTTAATTGTATCGAAAGCCTTACTGAAGTCAAGTAATACCAAAACTGATACTTCATTTTGATCAGCTGCTTGTATCACATCATCAATGATTTTCAGCAATGCCGTCTCACAGCTATAACCTTTTCTGAACCCGGACTGTATATCAGGAATAATTTTGTATTTATCTATATAGACTCTTAACTGATAATTAATTATTTTTTCTAATAGTTTAGAAAATATTGGAAGAATGCTAATTGGCCGTAAGTCTTTATACTCACGAGGATTTGAAGTTTTAGGAATAGGAATAATTAGTGCTTTTTTCCATAAGGAAGGGAAAGTAGAAGTAGTTAAACAACAGTTAAGCACATGAGTAATATAAGGTAATAATATTGGACAGCAAAGCTTGATAATTGAAAGGTTTAATTCATCACAACCAGTTGAATTAGTTTTGATTTCGTTTATGAATTTTGCAACATCTAACATATTGACTGTAATGAACTCAAACTGTTCTCTGTTGGGATCTATAACTTTACTTTCATAATAAGCAACAACGTTGGCAGGATTTATATTAGACATAGGTATACTGCTTAAGAAAAAATCATTTATTTCATTAGCATTTTGTAAGTTCGGTGGGAGGTCATTGGCGTTTGAGGTAGTACTGGATTTGATATTTAATTTCCTAAGTTCCTTCCATATTTCTTTAGGACTTGCATTGGCAAATACGTGTTCTAAATAAGCTTTTTTTTTCTCTTTTTACAGTATGATTAGTGAGATTGCGAAACATCTTATAAGATTCCCAATGCCCAGGGCGTTTTGTTCTTCTATACTTTTTATAGGCATTATCCCTAAGACGCATTAGGAATCTAGTGTTCTCAGTAAGCCAAGGTGGATTATTTTTTACATGTCTGACAGTTACTGGTGATTTACATGGCATGGTGATTTACAACAGTTAATATGTTACAATTCAAGAAGTTTACCTTCTCGTCTACACTATTGAGATAAAAGATATTCTGCCAAGCAATACGACGAAGATCATCCATAAACGAATCCTGATTAAAGTTTCCGAAGCTTCTCACTCTACGGTAAGAAGGTGTCGCGATTACTCTTTTAAACATAAGTTGACAAAATACACTATCGTGATCAGCAAATTTAGTACCTTCAATGCCAAAGTCGGTTACAATTTGCAGATCTGATGTTATTATGTGATCCAAAAGAGCTTTGTCTCTAGTTGGCTCACACATCAGTTGGGTAAGATTAAGAGATTGAAGCATGGAAGTATAATAAACACTGTCAGGGTTTCCAGGTTTTAACATATCGATATTGGCGTCACCAACGCAGATTAGCTTATCTGAGGTAATAGAAGCCTGGGTGCTAGATACTTCAAACTCATCACAGAAAATTTTATAATTAAGGCTGGGAGGCTTATAAAAGACTCCCAAAGCAAGTATTAATTTATCAATTTTAAAATTTAACCAGACTTGTTCAATAGTAAATTCAGACATGTTGATCCGAGAATAATGTTTAATAATGATGATTATAATAATAGTTTAAATATTATTGCACTCGAAACTGTTTTGTTTACTAAAATGTTTTTGACGTGTACCAGGTGGATTTAGTGTCGATTTATATTAATTTAGGTTTATAAATAAAACAGATAATTATAGAGAAAGAAACTCACTTTTCTTTTCTTTTTTCTTTTCTTTAATCTTGCCTTCCTGCCATGTTGGATGCAAGGGATCAGAAAAGTTTCGTAATAAAACTTTTTCACCTGGAGTGAAATTAAGCAATTTTGTTGTTTGAGGTTCACTGGTTCTAGATTTCGATTCTAAAATACGTTTTGTTGATGGTCGTAATTTATCAAACCTAGTACGCAGTTCTCTACCAAACAATAATTTAGCTGGTGACTGGCCTGTAGTACTATGATCTGCTACTCTATAATCAAACAAAAATCTCTGAAGTGCAACGTCAAGATCTTTTCGTTCATGAAAAGCCTTGTTAAGGGCGTTTTTAACTGTTTTTACATTAATTTCCGCCAAACCATTACTCGCGGGATGATAGGGCGGACTAAACTTGTGAATAATTGCATTTTTCGCTAAAAAGTTTTCAAATTCGCTTGATGAAAACGGTGGTCCGTTATCAGAAATAATTATTTCC
The DNA here is from genome assembly GCA_929113105.1 of Agrypnus murinus. Lineage (NCBI taxonomy): Eukaryota > Metazoa > Arthropoda > Insecta > Coleoptera > Elateridae > Agrypnus > Agrypnus murinus. Next base: position 24,663,196 of record OV816025.1, on the reverse strand, counting down.
GGCAAACCAAAACTGGAAAATAATGACCTAAAACATTTAATAACATCATTAGCTGTAGTTTTATGTAATTTAAAAACTTCAAGCCATTTGCTATACGAATCCGAAATAATAAGATATTTATTTCCGTATAGACTACCTAAGAAATCAATACTTAATCTAACCCACGGTTTGTCGACCACCGGCCACGATATAATGGGTGCCTTAGTTGGACTTGGTCTAAAATTATTACAAGTACTGCAATTTCTGCATAAATTCTCAATATCAGCATCCATCAAAGGCCACCAAAAATAGGAACGAGCTATTGATTTCATTTTTGTAGCTCCTAAATGAGTCGCGTGTAGTTCATTCAAAATAATTTGTTGATATTTTGAAGGTACTACTATACGGTAACCCCATAGTATACAGTCATGTTCCAAATGTAATTGATTACGTCGTATATAATATGGTTTAACCGCGTCATCATTATTTTTGTATAAATCCCAATCATGTCTACAATAACCGTAAACTTTATTCAGTACAATATCTTTACGCGTTTCTTGTGCAATCAATTTAAAATCTAAATCAAAATTTGTATCATTCAGAAATAATAGGTGTCCAAAGTCGGGTTGTTTTTCCCTACAATTTTCAAAAGGTAAACGTGATAAGGCATCAGCATAATTTTTATTTGAAGGAACATATTTAATTTCATATTGATAAGCCGCTAAAATAATTGACCACCTTTGTAGTCTACTCGCTGAATATTCTGGAATGCCCTTTTTGCTTCCAAAAATCGAAATTAATGGCTTATGATCTGTTACAAGCATAAACTTTTTTCCATAAAGATATTCATGAAATTTTTTAACTCCATAGATTAAAGAAAGTGCTTCACGATCGATTTGTGAATACCGTTTTTCACTGCTTGACAATGAACGTGATGCATAGGCAATCGGACGTGAAGTACCATCAGGATAGTCGTGCATAAGCACAACCCCAATTCCTACAGAACTCGCATCGCAAACCAAAGAGATTGGAAGAGTGGCGTCATAGTGTGCTAATACTTTAGGTGAAGTTAATTCTTGTTTAATTAAATTAAATGCATCTTGACATTCACTATTCCAATTCCATTTCACATCTTTAGCTAATAAATGATGCAATGGTGCCAGTTTAATACTCAAATTTGGCAAAAATTTAGCATAATAATTTATAAGTCCTAAAATGGATCTCAATTCTGTGATATTCGTTGGCGTTCTTGCATTTACAATTGCTTCTACTTTAGCTGATGAGGTGTGCAAGCCCTTTTCATCAATAGTGTATCCTAAATAACTTATTTGTTTTTGTAAAAATGAACATTTATGACTTTGTACCCTCAATCCACATTCGCGTAATTTATCAAAAACCTTTTTTAAATTATTTACATGATCTTCCATGGTTTTGCCAACAACTAATATATCGTCTAAAAAGACTACCACATCAGACATCCCTACAAATATTTGTTCAATTAATTTTTGAAAGATGCCTGGTGCAGACGCGATACCATAAGGCATACGCGTAAATCGAAATAACCCTAAATGTGTATTTATTGTAACAATATTAGATGAGGCATCATCTAATTTAATTTGTGCATAGGCCTGATTTAAATCTATTTTACTAAAATATTTACATCCTGCTAAATTGCTCAAGACATGTTCAATTTTAGGGACTGGAAATTTATTTACTTTTAAATTTGGGTTGACAGTTATGCGGAAATCTCCGCAGATTCTAATAGAACCATCTTTTTTTACCACAGGCACTACAGGTGTTGCCCAATCACTATATTCGACAGGCTTAAGGATACCCTCATTTACAAGTCTGTTTATTTCATTACCCACTTTTTCTTTCATAGAAAAAGGTAAAGATCTCGCTCTGCAAAATACAGGCGATACATTATCCTTTAAATATAATTTAGCCTCATAACCAACAAAAGTACCTAAACCACTCTGAAATACTTCTGGATATTTGGCAACAAAATTAAATTTCATTTCGGATTCAGACAAATGATTTAAATTTAAGATTTCATCCACAGATAATTTCAAAATTTTCAACCAAGATCTGCCTAAAATCGGAGGTCCGCCATTAGAAATTACATATAACTTCAAATCAGTATATATTTTATTTTTATATTTAACCGAGACTACGAAATATCCGTCTGTACTAATGATATTTCCATTATAAGAATTTAAATTAAGATTGTCAATCAATAATCTCTTATTTTTAAATAGAGAATTATAAGTTTCTTTAGAAATTGCCGAAATTCCCGATCCCGTATCGATCTCCATATTTATAAATACATTATCGACCTTTATTTTGATACGAACAGGATTCGTTCGATCATTTAAATTGAACAAATTCTCATCGGAGTCGGAGTGCAAATTATCAGCAATATAATGATTTTTAGATTTATGAAAATTTTTACTGACCTTGCAAATACTTCTAATGTGCCCTACCTTAAAGCAATTATGGCATGTAGCATTTTTAAAGAAGCAACTATTCGTAGCGTGGTTTACCAAACCACAACATTTGCACGCTTGTTTGGGGACCGCTGATGGTCGATGTTCCAGTTGGCGTGACGTCGATGCGTTGCTCGCGCCGCTGTAGCCGTCTCGTTGTACCCCGTGACGCTGATTCCGCTGGCTTGTTGATTTGACGTCCTTTTTCTGTTTCTGCCAAAGGATTACTGCACCCGGATTTTCCATTCGGTGGACTTCTTTTTCAGCTGTCTCCATATTTATCGCTAGATTGACAGCTTTTTCAAAAGTTAATTGTTCCTCTGAAAATAGCCGCTGTTTTATCACATCACTTTTTAGTCCGAAAACTAACTGATCTCGTAAGTTTTCTTCGAGGTTATTTTCAAATTTACAGGTTTTCGCTAAACCCTTTAATGCTGTCACATATTGAGAAACATTTTCATGTACATCCTGTTTCCTCAATCGAAATTTATATCGTTCGTCAATAAAAGAAGGTGTCGGTTGAAGATGGTCTTTCACCTTTTTAATTAGATTAGCATACGTTTCCGATTCTGGAGCTTTGGGGGAGCACAAATTCACCATTAATTCATATGTTTCATCGCCCACCACCGTTAATAGAATCGGCACTTTATTCCCGTCTTCAATTTTATTTGCTTTGAAATATTGTTCTAAACGCGCCGAGTACGTAGACCAATTTTTTGTCGCGATATCGAACTCATTTATTTTACCGATCGACATATTGATGCACACTATTTAACAATTGTTTAAATTTACTATTTATAATATTATTTATTTTTCACTGTGATTCAATCCAAAATCCTCGTCGCCACTGATGTGTACCAGGTGGATTTAGTGTCGATTTATATTAATTTAGGTTTATAAATAAAACAGATAATTATAGAGAAAGAAACTCGTAATGCATTTATTGTAGTGGACATCATTTAAGTAACACAACTTGTAAAGTTGACATTTCATAGAGAAATCATAACAAAAGAAAAGCATACATAAAACATGTGCACGATAAAATATTTTGTTATTGTCACTTTTGTTAAATAAACCAGTGACTACCAACAATTGCTTGTCCCAATACTACAGTTTTGTTATAAAATAATATATAAATCATTAAAATCATTAGATTTTATAATTAATGTTAAATAATATCATCAAAATTGGGAAATTTTATTAGGAAATATATAAATAACATAATATAATAATATACAAGGATATAATACAACGAACAAAATATTTGCCATAGATTTGTTATAAGTCTATTTATTTACAATACCACAATTTAAAAAACTCGCGATAAATTACAGAAAATATACGTACGAATCTCTCTTGTTTTTTGCAATGAATTTACCTAATAAGAGTAGGTTAAGGAATTTTTTACAACAACTTTTGACATTTTACTAATCGCTGCTTGATGTCGCTAATGCTAGCCGCTGGCTTTTTATGAGACCGCTTACGGCGGATTTTGTGTTTCCCCCACTTCTGCAGTTTGGTCTCCTGTATATAGTCTTCTTGGTTTGTACATAAAAATAAAAAAGGTTATAGGGTAACTTGTCCCAAAAAATTAAACTACTGGTAAAAAAACGTTTTATTTAAAGATCTCCGAAAGGTTTACCCTAATTTGCCGCGGAGAAATGTACATGCCCCGAACGCGTATTGGCATTGTTTATTACAGGACAACACACCCATAGCGTTGAAACGCGGTTAGAAATGGCCCCAAGAGGGCCGTTAATACGAAAACAAATCTTACTGCAATACAACGCATGTACACGTTGAAATGTAGTAAACATTGCCCTGTCAAAACGCGGCTATTCCAAAGACATTTTTTACCGCGATTCAACGCACCGAACTTGCTTCGCCTAGGTCTATGATTCAGCAAAAATGAAAATCGTTAAACACGCGGCGCAACTTATGGCAGTTTTAAGAGTGTACGTGTAGTAGATGCCCATAGGCGCCCGCAGAAATTTGTCCAGGGGGGGGCAAGCCTAGAATGAACGGTATGCTAGGGGGGGAACAAGCCTAGAATAAATAAAATTCTAGGGGGGGCAGGCCTAAAAAAACGGAATATTATACAAGATTTTCAATAAAATTCAACTTCCAGGGGGGCAAGCGCCTCTCCTTGCCCTTCCTTCCGGGCGTTTGTTACGTTGTTTTTATTTTGGTTTTCTGCTTTTACGAAAAGTAAGAAATGTCTATGAAAAGTACAATTTTGCATTCACTGAAAAAATTAAATGGAGAAGGAGGCGTTGTCGATAATTACTTTTTGAATCATGAAAACAGTTTTTCCGCTATTGTGAGAGCAAAAAGCGACTATTCGGATAATAGAGATACGAGGTTTTATAATGAATGGTGCTCAACATGAATACAAACATTCAGCCAAGGGATGTCTACAAATTGGATCGTACGATACACATTTTCAAATAAGCAGAAACTTCATTTCAAAAAAAATATATGTGCCAACACAATAGCATTGCCAAAGTTAAAAAAAGAAAATGTGATGACACACGACAAAGAGACAAAGATTATCCTTCTGTTACTATCACATTCAAAAAAATTATGTTAATTTAATATTCTGATGATTTTCCTACTCTCTTTTTGATGTGACTTTTTTACTAGGAAGTCTCAAAAATTAACGCCGCGTGTGCTTCAAAACAGCTCTATTAAGCAGTTATAATGCGGTCAAGAATGTCTTAACAAAACGCGTGTTTTGACAGGGCAATGCTTACTACATTTCAACGCGATCCAGCGTTGTATTGCAGTAAGATTCGTTTTCGTATTAGCGGCCATTTTGGGGCCATTTCTTACCGCGTTTCAACGCTATGGGTGTGTTGTCCTGTAGGAAACAATGCCAATAAGTGTCCCGGCGCCGAAGTGTGCCTGCGTCGAAGTGTCCTTGCGCCGAACTGTCCGGCGCCAAACTGTCCTCGCACCGAAACGGCCGCGCCTAAATGGCTGCGCCCAAATGTCCTAGACCGGTCTCACTATATTGTTAATATATATTTTTTTAATTTCAATATGTATGTGACTAATTTATTTTGTTCCTAATTCAAATTAAGCCGGACAATTTGAAGAAATTTTACAGAAAGTTCGGACCTAGTATATTTAGGCAACTTAACAATCACCTGTGAGCGCAGCTGATTTTTTAACTACCTAGTCTCATTTAATTTGTCTGATAGTTTACAAGTAGCACCTGTTGTATATTCATGAATAAACAGCATAACTGACCACCTGGTTCCAGGTACAATACAATATCTTCTTTCATTAAAGTGCATGCATATTTACTTTTTCTAGGGTGCAAATGTATACTTGTTGTGTAAGAAAGCTTGCTTGTTTTTTAAATTGTTTTGCATGTTCAATCTATTACTTGTTTTACTTGTCGACGAACAAAAAGTTCGTCTCTGAATTCGTGAAGTCTGTCTGTCTGTCGCCTTTTTCGCTGTTGACTTTTTTGAATTTTTCTTTTTGGAATCTTATAGTACATCTAATTCTAAGAAACTTTTGGTTGAAACATTTTTTTGTATCTCTTCGGGAAAGTGGTCAAAATGACCACCGAAGATTTCGGTAAATTTTTGTATTTTTTAAAAATTTACGAAAAAATAAACATTTTTAGCAACAAAAATATTTTTTTTAACGAAAAATTTTAGGACTTAGAATTTTAGTTTTTATGGCAACTAATCCCAAGCAGCATTTTTAGTCATCGCTACGTACCAGCAACTACCGGTGGAACTATGAAGTTTTAGCCACTAGTCACAAGCACGTAATTGCTACGGTTTTGTTACGTGCCTGGAACCAAAATGGGAACAATTTTTGGGTAGCAGGTACGTGGCGGCGTAGTAATTGCTACTTTCGTGGAACTTCTTTTCTCTTTGACACATCGTGTAGCGTGGTTGCTCTCTCTTGCTCTTGCAACTTAACAAATATTCTATCATTTTCTATACTATATAATGCTGGATCATGTCACAAAATGAATTACCAGTTTATTTGTAATACGTACTTAATACAAAGAGCCATGAAATGTTTGATTATTTTGTCATTCCAGTACACCAAAATTATAAACCATTGCAAGTTTTCTGTTAAATATGATGATGATAGATCGAAAAATAACAACGCGCCTTCTTTAAATATATTTTTTTGTAAAAAAATGTCTTTAATAAAATATGATAAATATACACGAAATACTTATAAGTTGATACACATGATAGAAACCATTTTTATATTATTCCTGTGTGTTTAAATAAAAGATACTCAATTATTGTCATTAATTAACTTTATTAATATTGAGTGAGCAGGGCGAATTACATACACAATGCATAGACTGTAGAAGACGTGTATCCTCCAAGCCGGCTCAAGTGTTACTGACGCTCGCCCAGGGGACGGGTCAGGATTGGTTAGACTACAAATAAATGTTGCCAACTTCAAGCTACATACATAACAATCCCTAAGGCACAATTTCGCACCAATTGTTATTTTTATTGAAGCTTATATAGTAAAACATCTATTAACATTCATAACAAATTGCAAATTGATTAATGATTATTGATTAATCCAACATTTTACAAGTAAATATGGAGATGGAGTAGTTTACGAAAAATTACTTTAATGTGATTCTCCTGGGTAGCAAAAACGTAAGTTTTACATTCAATACTACTGTAAGGTTTTAAAAACTTTAAAGTAGCTTCGGGAAAGTTACTGCTACAATCATAATACCACTTTGAAGTTGCAACGACTTTAAAGTAAGTATACTAAGTGGCAATACCGTTCCACATACTTTAATAGTTACTCAGAAGTAATGAAACTACATAGTTCCAATAAATAGTAGAAACAACTACACAATTACTAAAATATTC